>CM042696.1:361755686-363005686 GCA_023614405.1 Avena insularis
TCTCCTATGAGCATGGCCTCCCAACCATGACCATCTGTCCTCTTGGGCACTGCATAGGTGGACAACATTGAGAGGTAGCCTCAGCTCAGACCTCTCCCGCAAGGGAACTAATACTAATGCATATAAACTTCCAGCTAAGCCTTACCCAATTCAGGTATTGTGGTTGTACGGTAAATTTGGAATGGTATCGCATCTGAATCCAACCATCAGTTTTGTAAAAGGGGCTAAGGCTCATGCCTCAACATTTTCACCATCATAAACCATTTGAGTTTCTCAACACATGTCAAAACATCTCAATAGAATGACTCATCATTCCAAGGTTTTCATAATTCATTTTTACCAAGTATTCCCATCTAAAGTGACTCAAGTTTTTATCTACTCTAAACTACTAAGTTAAGAGTGTTCACTAAGGTGGAAAGATGGGATCAAACTCATGCCATAGAATGGCATCTAAAGTTTATCTAAATAGGCCAAGTTTTATACTCTTTATGCTACCTTCAAAACAAGTAAAGAACTTTGGGTAAAGTAAAGGAAGTAAAGCTTGGAAATAATACTTGGGGTAAGTAAATAGTCAAAGTGGTATAACCAAAGCATGCCTAAAGCATCTTTGCTCAACCATCTAGCTTAATTCTAGCTTGCTAACAATAGCTTGCATTGTTAATGGTGGCTTGCTAATTATAATACTTGGAGGTGTTAGCTTGCCAATAGTAGCTTGCCTTGATTGGTGCAGTGGTTGAAGTTCTCTTCCTCCTGTTGGTAGAACTCCTCCTCCTCGAAAGCTTGGTCGGTACTATCGTCTATAAATACATACGGAGTACACAATCACCAAACAATACTTAACTAGTCTAATTAGCACTCTAAGACACACATTTGATGATCTATTATCATCACAAGCATCACAAGTTTTATTAACTAGTTTCATTCTTTTTATTTTAGAAAAGTAATTTCTACTCATTGAAAAATAACTAAGATTTAATATTCACCAGTTAGATTATGGGATCATGTGGACACATGTCATCACCACATATTCTAACATGTGGGAATGTGATTTAAAGGTTGGATCACAATTACTTTGGTTTAAGTTCATTATTTAATGATTTAAAGTGACTAGAAATGCCTATATAGCATTATTTTGGTACTAGTCCAAAGTCACTGCATGTAAACCTTAATATTATTACACATTCATATAGGTATGGTGAAATGTGATTTTTGGGATTTGGAATCAACTCAAAAGCTATCATGGTTGATTTTATAAAAATGTTTGAATGTGCAAAAGCTTCTATCTTGTTATTTTTACTAGGAGAGATCTCTAACTCTAATTGAATTACATCCAACGTGTTTGGATAGATCTTTTCAGTATCTTTCTAACAAAATTGGAATCACTCCATTTGGATTTGTAAATCTCTCTGAATTGATTTTCAAACTAAGGGACAGAACTAGGTTCAAACTAAAATAGGAAAATCCTAATTTGAATTAACTAGGTCGCGCGGGAAAGCTAACGGGCCGGCCCAGTGACACTAAGTGGCACGGGGCACAGCTGACAGGGGGTCCAACGGTCAGCGGCTCATTACACGCGAAGCGTACGGGGTTATGTGGGCCGTTAGATTAGAACTAAGATCGACGGCTGGGGCTCGTCGTCGACGACGGACAGGTCGCCGACGAGGTCTAACCCTAGCGGCTCGGTGGGGGTGCTCAGGGGGCGTACTAGGGCTCTAGCAACGCGGTGGTTGTGGTGCAATGGGCGAACGGGCATGTCTGGGGTATTCCATGGGTCATGGCGACGCGGTGGGCACGAGGTGCGGTCGAGGGGTGGCGTGTGCACACGTGTCAGGCGTGGCGCTCTGGCGCGTGCTCGGCATGGTGCAGACACTCTAGACGCGGTGTGCTGCAGGTGGTCCATGAATCGGCTATGCTCGGGGAGGGGGCAGAGGGTGGCGGTGAGGTCTGGGCTAGCTCATAGACATGGCGAGAGAGAGAGAGGGGCAGTCTGCTATGGCGAGGGCAAGTTAGGCCGGCGAGATGGTGCTCGGGGTGGCATTGCACTGCTGCTAGGGGGTAGGGGATGGGTGTTTATGGTCTGGTTGGATCAAGTGGAGACAGAGGGAGTGAATGGAGATCAATTGGGGCAAAACCCTGTAGAAAACAGTGAGCTAGGTTTAGAGTTTGATTCCTTCCTGCCAAGTGTTTGTAAAAATGGCCGCAAGAAATTTACTTTTGAATTTTGAAAATATTTTTGGTGCGTGTTCTAGTTATAAGCTTGAGATTCTGTGGGTGCATGGGTTTTGAAAATGGAGCTCATTTGAGTGGTTTTTGAAATAGTGGGATCTTCCCATATGAACTAGATTCAATTTTCAAATGCCATTTAAAAATAGTGTTTGAAAGTTTTTGGCAGATCACAAAGTGGGCCTTGGTTCATCATTATGTGTACTAGCAAGGGATGCAAAGATCCACATTTGTTTCATTTAAGAATTGAGTACTAGGAATAGCCAAAGTAGGCATGTTGATTAAAATGGCACAAATGACCATTCTCTTCTTTTATTCATTTTGATTTTTTTTATTTGGGATTTGTTTGGGAATGATCTAGATGATGTTTATTTCACCTAAGAATCATTTTACAAGCAATGGATCACTTCATCATGGCAATTCAAATCAACTCCTATTTAAATGCACACACATATATGAATGCTTTAATAATTTGAATTGGAAAAGTTTTTGTTAACCCTAATTTTGATGATTTGGATCTTAATAACCTTGGATTAAAGTTTTGGGATGTTACAAACCTTCCCCCCTTAAACAAAATCTCGTCCCCAGATTTACAAAGAAAACTAGGAACTAAAGAGATCTAGGAACTCTGTCCTAATGTAATCTTCTCGCTCCCAAGTGGCTTCGTCTTTGGTATGGTTGCTCCATTGAATCTTGAGAAACTTGATACTCCTGGTCCTGGTGGTTCTGTAAGCTTCTTCTAGGATACGGATGGGTACTTCATGATAGGTCAGGTCATTGTTGATCTCCACAGCTCTGTGATCGATGTTCTTGAAAACTTCAGTCTTCTCTGGCACTTCAAGACATTTGCGAAGTAACGAGATATGGAACACATTGTAGATGGCTGACATCTCTTCAGGTAGTTCTAGTTGATACGATACTTTCCCTCGACGGTTCAGAATTTTGAAGGGCCTGATATATTTGGGGGCTAACTTTCCTTTCAGACTAAAGTGTTGGGTTCCCTTTAATGGTGAAACCTTGAGATATACAAAATCTCTGACATTAAAAGTCAGGTCTCTCCTTCTCTTGTCAGCATAACTCTTCTGTCTAGATTGGGCAGTCTTGAGGTGCTCACGGACTTTGTGAACCTTCTCTTCGGCTTCCCGGAGAATGTCGGGTCCAAAGATCTGACTCTCTCCTACTTGCGACCAATTCAAAGGGGTACGGCACTTTCTTCCGCATAGGAACTCAAATGGTGCCATCTGCAAACTATCTTGATAACTGTTGTTATATGAGAATTCTACGAAAGGCAGGCAGTCTTCCCATTTTGATCCGTATTCTAACACACAAGCTCTTAACATATCCTCTAGGATCTGGTTGACTCTCTCAGTCTGTCCATCCGTTTGTGGGTGATAAGCTGTGCTGAAGTTCAATTTGGTTCTCAATCCTTCCTGAACTTTCTGCCAAAATCTCGAGGTAAACTGGGTTCCTCGATCTGATACGATGGTCTTGGGGGTTCCATGCAGACTAGTGATCCTAGCAATATACAGTTCTGCTAGCTTCGAACTTTGGTAGGTAGTCTTGACAGGTATGAAGTGAGCTACTTTGGACAGTCTATCAACTATGACCCAGATTGAGTCATTTCCCCTACTAGAAGTAGGCAAACCGGTGATAAAGTCCATTCCGACGGAATCCCATTTCCATTCCAGAATCTGCAATGGTTGCAACAGTCCTGCGGGTCTCTGGTGCTCTGCTTTGACTCTTTGACATATGTCACACTTGGCGATGTAGCTTCTGATTTCTCTCTTCATCTTGTGCCACCAAAATTTCTCTTTCAAATCCTGATACATCTTCGTTCCTCCGGGGTGGATAGAATAAAGAGTATCATGAGCTTCCTTCATGATAACTTGCTTCAGCTCTGAATCTGCTGGCACACAGATACGTCCTTTGTACCACAGAACTCCTTCTTCGTCTTTAGTGAATCTAGGTACCTTTCCTGTACCAATACAACGTTTGATACCGTCGATACTTTCATTTCCCTTTTGGGCTTCCTTGATTTGGCTGATTAATGTGGGTTGAAGTTCAATACTAGCTAAGAATCCTTTGCTAACTAGCTCATTTCTAAACTGCTCCAACTCCTCATACAAAATTGGTTGCTTCTCTTTGATCATGGTGTTAAGCCTACACGACAATCTGCTAAGAGCATCCGCTACCACATTGGCTTTGCCGGGGTGATAGTGAATGTCAAGGTCATAATCCTTGATTAACTCTATCCATCTCCTTTGCCTCATATTCAGCTCCTTCTGAGTGAAAATATATTTTAAGCTCTTGTGATCTGAGTAAATCTCACAGCGATTACCCATCAAATAATGACGCCATGTCTTCAATGCCAAAACTACGGCTGCTAATTCAAGATCATGGGTCGGATAGTTCTGCTCATGCTGCTTCAGTTCTCGAGACAGATACACGATGACTTTGCCTTCCTGCATCAATACACATCCGAGACCAATCTTGAATGCATCACAATATACATCAAACGGCTTCTTGATGTCTAGCATGATCAATATTGGGGATGATATCAATCTCTTCTTCAGTTCTTGAAAACTGGCCTCACATTTGCCTGTCCATTCAAACTTCTTGTCCTTCTTCAACAATTGGGTCATGGGTCTGGCAATGCCCGAGAATCCTTCTACGAACTTGCGGTAGTATCCCGCTAATCCAAGAAATGCACGGACTTGGGTTTGAGTGGTTGGGGCTTCCCATTATTCGACATCTTTGATCTTGGCGGGATCAACAGAGACTCCTCCTGCAGACACAATATGTCCTAGGAATCCTACTTCTTTCAGCCAAAACTCACACTTGATGAACTTGGCATATAACCGATGCTCTCTCAGGGTTTCTAGGATGATTCTCAGATGTTGCTCATGCTCTTCTTCTGACTTGGAGTAGATAAGGATATCGTCGATAAACACAACTACAAACTTATCTAGAAAATTCATAAAGATCTTATTCATGAGATTCATGAAATAAGCAGGGGCATTGGTTAATCCAAAACACATAACCGTATACTCATATAAACCATAGCGAGTAATAAAGGCGGTCTTCAGAATATCTGTTGCACGAATCTTAAGTTGGTGATAACCAGTCCTAAGATCAATCTTTGAGAATACCTGGGCTCCAGTCAACTGATCAAATAGATCCTCTATCTTTGGCAAAGGGTACTTGTTCTTGATGGTGACGTCATTCAATTTTCTGTAATCTGTGCACAAACAGTTGCCTCCATCTTTATTGTCGACGAATAACACCGGTGATCTCCATGGCGATGCGCCTGGTTGAATCAAGCCTTTTGCTAACATGGCATCCAACTGCTTCTTCAGTTCCACTTACTCTGAGGGGTTCATGCTATAGGGTCTCTAGGCTATGGGTCCGGTTCCGAGGATTAGTTCGATAATGAACTCAATATCCCTATCCGGGGGCATACCTGGCAATTCATCTGGGAATACGTCGGGGTATTCACATACTACACTGACTTGGTCTATGGTGGGTAGGGCTAGGCTCTTGTTGCACTTGAATTGGCGAGGTTTCAGAGATATGCTCTACTGTGACTCCAGAGCTACTAGTCATGGTGATGGCTTTCTTAGCACAGTCTATCAGTCCTTTATGCCTTGACATCCAGTCCATACCTAGTACTACTTCCAATCCTGTGGTTCCAATTACAATTAGGTTGGCATAAAAATCTATCCCATGTATTCTGATAGGCACAACTTTGCAAATTTTTCTAGCTTTTGTAGTTGAACCGGAGATTTGAACTATCATGACATGCTTCAAGTTGTTTGGGTGAATCTTACTAGTGCATGCAAATTCTTCGGTGACAAATGAATGCGATGCTCCCAAATCAAACAATACCCTTGCTAAAACTGAGTTGACAGAAAACATACCCAGCACTACATCTAGTGCTTCCTGGGCTTCTTCGGCGTTCATGTGGAAGAGACGACCGTTGTGGTTGTGAGGGTTTTCCCTGGGGAAAATCTTCTTCCTGGTTGAACACGACGCTACTGCTGAGCTGGGGCATTTGGCAGTGGCTACAGTCTTCTTGGGACACTCATTGGAATAGTGGCCCTTCACTCCACACTCGAAACAAGTGATCTGGGACTTGTCCTTTGCTGTGACAGGCACAGCATTGCTGCCAGTTCTGGGTGTAGTGTTGTTATTGTTGTTGTTGTTGTTGCTGCTGTTGCTCTTGGGAGGTGCACGGTTGAAATTGTTGGCATTGCCGAAGTTGTGGTTGTTTCCTCCGGTCTTCACATTGTCTCCGCTACGGTTGGGGTAGCTGGGGCGAGACATTGGGGGTCGTTTGTTCCTTGGTGCATATCCTGGTGAGGGGTTGGGACGGTACTTCTGGTGACTGCTGGATCCATATTGCTGCATCATACGACGCTTGCGGTTGTCGTTTGCCTAGTTAATCTTCCCTTCCATCTGAATGGCAGAGTCGACTAGCTCTTCGAGATCCTAGAAACGGATGTTGACGAGGAAAGTCTGCATCTCATCATGCAGTCCGTTCAAGAATCTCTCCTTCTTGGCCTCCGTGTTAATCTCATCAGGTGCATATCTGGCAAGTGACAGGAATCTATCACGGTACTCCACCACAGTCATCCTGCCTTGCTTCAAGTCGCGGAACTCATCCCTCATTCTGTTGACTAGACCTTGCGGCACGTGGGTGCGGCTGAACTTGACTTTGAAGGCTTCCCATGTCATCACTTGACCATGGTTCATGTTACGGATACTAGTCCACCAAGCTCTTGCATCTCCCGCCAGGTGGTGGGTGGCAAAGAGAACTTTCTCATTGTCATCAACTCCTGCTACTTCTAAGTTGTTTTCCATTGTCTACAGCCAGTCATCAGCATCTAGTCGGTTTTCAGCTTGGTTGAAGATTCGGGTATTGAATTATAAAAGTTTTTGAGTTTGGATCCATGGTGATCATGTTTTCCATGGTTCTGGTTGTTGAGAGCCATCTGGGCGATCTGCTGCAATGTTGCTAAGTTAGCTTGGCGTACTGCCCAGCTTGCTTCTCTGTCTGCGATGAGATTCTGCAATATCTGCAGCATTGGGTCTTGCGATGAGCTGCTCCCTCCTTGGTTTCCTCGAGTCATCTGAAGATTGAGGTAGATAAAGGGGTAAGAGGGAAAGTTCTAAGGTTCATGGTTTTAGGTTCAAGCTAAAACTTTGAGTTTGACTCAGGTTTTGCACTAACTCCATTTCATTCATGCAGACAAGCACACGATACAAACACACACCACAACAACAAAGGAAAACAGATGGTTTGAAGAACCATTCTGCAAGCTACGATACAATGGGACCGATACATCTCATGCTACGACAGTGCTCTAGTGCATCTACTCATCGTCGATGAAGTCGGAGTCCTCATCGTCAGTGTAGAAGTCTACAGCATCCTCCTCCAGAAAGTCATCATCATTGCCAAGGTAAGAATCCATGTCTCCCTGGATGTCTTCACCCTCCTCTTCTTCCTCCTTTGCTGCAAGCTGAGCTTCTTGCTCCTTGGCGGTCTTCTCGAGGTCAGCCACCTTCTTGCGAAGACGGGCGATGGTGCGATCCTTCTTATCGCGCTGGAGGCGAAGAGACTGGCGGTCCTTGACAAGTAGTGAGAAAGTCTGGGCCTTCTGGGCGGCAATGGCACGGTTGTGGTTGGTAAACTCCCTAGCATTGTCCAACACCTTCTGACGGTCGTACAGCAGGAAGTCCAAGTTGTCCATTTGACGCTTCAGCTTTGGGTGACTTGGCATCTCCATTGGCATTCCCATGAAGTCACGTCTTGCATAGTGAGCAAAACAGGTTCCTTGGATTTGGTTGACGTTGAGGGCACATAGACGTGCGAGAGCTTCATGCATTGCCCTGGCTAATCCACCTAGCCAGTTGTTCTCTCTCACGGAGAACTGGATTCTCCTGGACGTTGGTGCTTCGATGCTTCCTCTAAGATTAGCGGTGACTAGCCACTGTAAATCTCCTCCTGGGGGTCCTGGAAGTTGAGCTCCAAGAAACTCCGGATGTGGACGTCCCAGTAACTCCGACAGTGAATCCAGATCCCTCTCGAAGATCAGTTGACCTCCGTTTCCCAACTGGTAGAACTTGCTGAACTGAGTCTCCATCTACAAGAATTAAGGATGACGAAATTAGTCAAGTGATCAAGTGTGTCAATTTTTAAGTAGTAATGTAAGAATTTTTGAGGAACATGAATTTTTGAGAAAGAATAAATTCCCAAGGATAAGAGAGGAAATAGTTTTTCATAAATACTCACTTTGGTTTTGAAATTAAGTTTTAGTTTGGACGTCCATTCTAACTAGGGTCTCCTATGGTCAGGATGGCTCTGATACCAACTTGTCAACACCCGGATTTTTAATCCCAGATGCCTGTTATGTCATTCATCGCAATCCCAGGATTACCATTTTTACGACACATAAAAGATTGGATATCATAGTACATCATCCATTACAAACCATACATAAGGTCTTACACAAATAAGGATCTCATGATCCAGTCTTAATACAACAAGCAGCGGAATAAAAGATAAGCGTAGCGGTGGGGTCCATCTTCAGGGGCACAGGCAATGCTAACGAAGGCAGATAGTCCTAGTTATAGTAGCCGTCCTGCTGGCCATCATCTTGGTAGTCTCCTGCATAGTCTGGCCATGAGAATAGCCAGGAAAATAAGCCATGAGTACTCTTTAAGTACTCGCAAACTACCACTAATAAGTAGTATAATTCTAAGTTAAAGTGCTAACTCTAAGTTTAATTATAAAGTTAAGTTTGCAACCTAAGCTGAGTTCTGAAGCAAAGAAAGATAAAATAAAATTCTAGAATCACTTAAGTTGGGAAGCTAGTGTCATAAACACAACCCTGTTGTGGTCAAGTCAAGATTCATCATTCCTTTCATAAGTTATTTTGAAAACATCTGACAACGAAACAGTATGGCCATTCCAACTGTCCGTAACCGCGGACACGGCTATTCGAATAGTTTGACACTCTGCAGAGGTGGTACACTTTCACCACAAGATTCGATACATCTGTCAAGGATAACCCTGAATCATCATACTTAGTATGCAGATAATCAAACTTAACCTTTCCTTTACACACCCTAGTATAAGCACCTCTCCTATGAGCATGGCCTCCCAACCATGACCATCTGTCATCTTGGGCACTACATAGGTGGACACCATTGAGAGGTAACCTCAGCTCAGACCTCTCCCGTGAGGGAACTAATACTAATGCATATAAACTTTCGGCTAAGCCTTACCCAATTCAGGTATTGTGGTTGTACGGTAAATTTGGAATGGTATCGCATCCGAATCCAACCATCAGTTTTGTAAAAGGGGCTAAGGCTCATGCCTCAACATTTTCACCATCATAAACCATTTGTGTTTCTCAACACATGTCAAAACATCTCAATAGAATGACTCATCATTCCAAGGTTTTCATAATTCATTTTCACCAAGTATTCCCATCTAAAGTGACTCAAGTTTTTATCTACTCTAAACTACTAAGTTAAGAGTGTTCACTAAGGTGGAAAGATGGGATCAATCTCATGTCATAAAATGACATCTAAAGTTAATCTAAATAGTCCAAGTTTTATACTCTTTATGCTACCTTCAAAACAAGTAAAGAACTTTGGCTAAAGTAAAGGAAGTAAAGCTTGGAAATAATGCTTGGGGTAAGTAAATAGTCAAAGTGGTATAACCAAAGCACGCCTAAAGCATCTTTGCTCAACCATCTAGCTTAATTCTAGCTTGCTAACAATATCTTGCATTGTTAATGGTGGCTTTCTAAGTATAATACTTGGAGGTGTTAGCTTGCCAATAGTAGCTTGCCTTGATTGGTGTAGTGGTTGAAGTTCTCTTCCTCCTCTTGGTAGAACTCCTCCTCCTCGAAAGCTTGGTCGGGACTATCGTCTATAAATACATACGGAGTACACAATCACCAAACAATACTTAACTAGTCTAATTAGCACTCTAAGGCACACATTTGATGATCTATTATCATCACAAGCATCACAAGTTTTATTAACTAGTTTCATTCTTTTTATTTTAGAAAAGTAATTTCTACTCATTGAAAAATAACTAAGATTTAATATTCACCACTTAGAATATGGGATCATGTGGACACATGTCATCACCACATATTCTAACATGTGGGAATGTGATTTAAAGGTTGGATCACAATTACTTTGGTTTAAGTTCATTATTTAATGATTTAAAGTGACTAGAAATGCCTATATAGCATTATTTTGGTACCAGTCCAAAGTCACTGCATGTAAACCTTAAAATTATTACGTATTCAGATAGGTATGGTGAAATGTGATTTTTGAGAGTTGGAATCAACTCAAAAGCTATCATGGTTGATTTTATAAAAATGTTTGAATGTGTAAAAGCTTCTGTCTTGTTATTTTTACTAGGCGAGATCTCTAACTCTAATTGAATTAAATTCAACGGGCTTGGATAGATCTTTTCAGTAGATTTCTAACAAAATTGGAATCACTCCATTTGGATTTGTAAATCTCTCTGAATTGATTTTCAAACTAAGGGACAGAACTAGGTTCAAACTAAAATAGTAAAATCCTAATTTGAATTAACTCGGTCACGCGGGAAAGCTAACGGGCCGGCCTAGTGACACTACACGGCACGGGGCACAGCTGACAGGAGGGTCCACCGGTCAGCGGCTCATTACACGCGAAGCGGTACGGGGCGATGTGGGTCGTTAGATTAGAACTAAGATCGACGGCTGGGGCTCATCATCGACGACGGACAGGTCGTCGGCGAGGTCTAACCCTAGCGGCTCGGTCGGGGTGCTCAAGGGGCGTACCCGGGCTCCAACGACGATGGCGATGGGGGCAAACGAACTGGTGGACAACGGCGAGCTCAGGGGTGGTCGAGGCAGCTCTAGGGGTGGAAGAATTTGACGTCACCTTCTCCTCCTCTGCAGCGGGCTCCTCTGGCCAAATTCCAGCGAACAAGTGCTCACGCCGCTCCTGCTAGAGGTGGGGAAGGACCAGTGAGGTGAGGAGAGTGGAATGGTGTGAGTGGATTGTGCTGGGGTGGCCTCTATTTATAGCTCGACGAATCGACCGAGAGGGATGCGCAGGCGGCTCCGGCGAGGGCTGCACAGCGTGCTAGTGGCGTGGCTCGAGGTAGGGGATGGTGGCTGGTCTCCTGGCAGTGCGCTACGACTTCAATGCGGGCGTAGGGACGGTGGTAATTGGTCGGGCGGTGCTCACGCTCTGAGCGGCAGAGGCGGCGGTCTTCACGGCGAGCGGTGGCTGTGGTGCAATGGGCAGCGAATGGGCATGTCTGGGGTGTTCCGTGGGTCATGGCGACGCGGTGGGCGCGAGATGCAGTCGAGGGGCAGCGTGTGCAGCGATGTCGGGCGTATGGCCTTCTGGCGTGCTTGGCATGGTGAACACTCTGGCGCGGGTGATCCACGCTCGGCTGTGCTTTCGGGGAGGGGTGGCGGTGAGGTCTGGGCTAGCTCATAGACATGGCGAGAGAGAGAGAGAGAGAGGGGCAGTCTGCTGCAGTGAGGGCAAGTTAGGCCGGCGACATGGTGCTCGAGGTGGCATGGCACTGCTGCTAGGGGGTAGGGGATGGGTGTTTATGGTCTGGTTGGATCAAGTGGAGACAGAGGGAGTGAATGGAGATCGATTGGTGGCAAAACCCTGTAGAAAACAGTGAGCTAGGTTTAGAGTTTGATTCCTGCCTGCCAAGTGTTTGTAAAAATGGCTGCAAGAAATTTACTTCTTAATTTTGAAAAGATTTTTGGTGGGTGTGCTAGTATAAGCTTGAGATTCTGTGGGTGCTTGGGTTTTGAAATGGAGCTCATTTGAGTGGTTTTTGAAATAGTGGGATCTTCCCATATGAACTAGATTCAATTTTCAAATGCCATTTAAAAATAGTGTTCGAAAGTTTTTGGCAGATCACAAAGTGGGCCTTGGTACATCATTATGTGTACTAGCAAGGGGTGCAAAGATCCACATTTGTTTCTATTAAGAATTGAGTACTAGGAATAGCCAAAGTAGGCATGTTGATTAAAATGGCACAAATGACCATTCTCTTCTTTTATTCATTCTGATTTGTTTTTCTTTGGGATTTGTTTGGGAATGATCTAGATGATGTTTATTTCACCTAAGAATCATTTTACAAGCAATGGATCACTTAATCATGGCAATTCAAATCAACTCCTATTTAAATGCACACACATATGAATGCTTTAATAATTTGAATTGGAAAAGTTTTTGTTAACCCTAATTTTGATGATTTGGATCTTAATAACCTTGGATTAAAGTTTTGGGATGTTACAAACCTTCCCCCCTTAAACAAAATCTCGTCCCAAGATTTACAAAGAAAACTAGGAACTAAAGAGATCTAGGAACTCTGTCCTAATGTAATCTTCTCGCTCCCAAGTGGCTTCGTCTTCGGTATGGTTGCTCCATTGAATCTTGAGAAACTTGATACTCCTGGTCCTGGTGGTTCTGTAAGCTTCTTCTTCGATACGGATGGGTACTTCACGATAGGTCAGGTCATTGTTGATCTCCACAGCTCTGTGATCGATGTTCTTGAAAACTTCAGTCTTCTCTGGCACTTCAAGACATTTGCGAAGTAACAAGATATGGAACACATTGTGGATGGCTGACATCTCTTTAGGTAGTTCCAGTTGATACGATACTTCTCCTCGACGGTTCAGAATTTTTAAGGGCCCGATATATCTGGGGGCTAACTTTCCTTTCAGACTAAAGTGTTGGGTTCCCTTTAATGGTGAAACCTTGAGATATACAAAATCTCCGACATTGAAAGTCAGGTCTCTCCTTCTCTTGTCAGCATAACTCTTCTGTCTGGATTGGGCGATCTTGAGGTGCTCACGGACTTTGTGAACCTTCTCTTCGGCTTCCCGGAGAATGTCGGGTCCAAAGATCTTACTCTCTCCTACTTGCGACCAATTCAAAGGGGTATGGCACTTTCTTCCATATAGGAACTCAAATGGTGCCATCTGCAAACTATCTTGATAACTGTTGTTATATGAGAATTCTGCGAAAGGCAGGCAGTCTTCCCATTTTGATCCGTATTCTAACACACAAGCTCTTAACATATCCTCTAGGATCTGGTTGACTCTCTCAGTCTGTCCATCCGTTTGCGGGTGATAAGCTGTGCTGAAGTTCAATTTGGTTCTCAATCCTTCCTGAACTTTCTGCCAAAATCTCGAGGTAAACTTGGTTCCTCGATCTGATACGATGGTGTTGGGGGTTCCATGCAGACTAATGATCCTAGCAATATACAGTTCTGCTAGCTTTGAACTTTGGTAGGTAGTCTTGACAGGTATGAAGTGAGCTACCTTGGACAGTCTATCAACTATGACCTAGATTGAGTCATTTCCCCTACTATAAGTAGGCAAACCTGTGATAAAGTCCATTCCGACGGAATCCCATTTCCATTCTGGAATCTGCAATGGTTGCAACAGTCCTGCGGGTCTCTCGTGCTCTGCTTTGACTCTTTGACATATGTCACACTTGGCGATGTAGCTTCCGATTTCTCTCTTCATCTTGTGCCACCAAAATTGCTCTTTCAAATCCTGATACATCTTCGTTCCTCCGGGGTGGATAGAATAAAGAGTATCATGAGCTTCCTTCATGATAACTTGCTTCAGCTCTGAATCTGCTGGCACACAGATACGTCCTTTGTACCACATAACTCCTTCTTCGTCTTCAGTGAATCCAGGTACCTTTCATGTACCAATACGATGTTTGATACCGTCGATACTTTCATTTCCCTTCTGGGCTTCCTTGATTTGGCTGATTAATGTTTGTTGAAGTTCAATACTAGCTAAGAATCCTTTGCTAACTAGCTCAGTTCTAAACTGCTCCAACTCCTCATACAAACTTGGTTCCTTCTCTTTGATCATGGTGTTAAGCCTACACGGCAATCTGCTAAGAGCATCCGCTACCACATTGACTTTGCCTGGGTGATAGTGAATGTCAAGGTCATAATCCTTGATTAACTCTATCCATCTCCTTTGACTCATGTTCAGCTCCTTCTGAGTGAAAATATATTTTAAGCTCTTGTGATCTGAGTAAATCTCACAACGATTACCCATCAAATAATGATGCCATGTCTTCAATGCCAAAACATACATATATGGAGCTTCTCCCACAAACATATATATCATGAGAATATTCATTATAATAATCTTGATTGCTTAGTCTAAATTGCTAGTGGTGTATCCACCACTCCCTGAGAATGCCTTTTTCCCTATTGCAGTTCTAAGTTCTTTTACACACGCGATTCTTACTTTCTGCAAGTTTTACTTTACTTTAATTGTTTCATTCAATCAAAAACCCAAAAACAATTATACTTTTCTTCCATTTTAAAGTTTTTTCTTAAGTACTACATTTAGTTTTAGTTAAAAACATTTTAGTCTATGGCCTACTACTCCATGTGGGATCGATATCTTTATTTTGAAACTAGCCACAAATGATCTATGCACTTGCAGTCATCAAGCTATTTTCTAGCACTGTTGCCGGGGAGCTTAGCGCTATAAGTCACTTTACTTTTAGTTATTTACTTTCGTTGTACTAATTTTTAATTTAAGTTGCAGGACCACAACAATGGATAACACTCAGCATTTAATCCAGCTTGAGGCAGTAAGGAAAATGGGTTCGCCCATGGACGCTTTTATAAGTGCCAATAAAAGCATAAATCTGGATGGAATTGAGATCCACCCTTTATTATTTGAACTACTGCACTCTAAGAAATTTGCAGGAACCAATGAGGAGAGTCCATATGGACACTTACAATTCTTTTAAGACATTCTCAGTTCCTTTATATTTGATGATTGTAAACTTGATATGGTTAAAACCCAGTTGTTTAGACAAACTCTTTCTAATAATGTTTGCAACGGGTATAGATCTTTTTGTGCAGAAACACCAAGGACTTGGACGGAATTGACAACCAATTTCCTATCAAAATATTACTCAGAAAGCAAAGCTCACAGGATGAGAGGTATTATTATCAGTTTAAAAAATAATCCTAATGAGGGTTTGTATGAAGGGTATCTAAGGCACAAGAGCTATCTAGATAATTGCCCCATCATCGTTTGCCTGATTGGTTGATCACTCATATTTTTTATGGAGGGCTTAAAAATGAAAATAGAATGAATTTAGACACCGCTTCTAATGGTAGTTTTCTATCTTATACCTATGATGAAGCTTGGAAATTAATAATGAAAATGAGGGAGGCAACGGAAAATCTTAAAAATGAGGAGAACTTTACAAATAGTTTTTCTGAATATGCTTTTGTTAGTGATTTCCTTGCAGATGAAAGTACTTGTGCAATGATTAAAACCCTTGGTATTGATTCTTACTCGGTAAAGAAAATTATGAAGGGCAATTATAGGTACCTTCGGAATGGGAACCCCATAAACCCCTCGAAGAAAAGAAGCGTGCAAGAGCGCTAATGGAAGAGTTCTCCTCTGCACCTATTCAAGAGAATATCAAGAAAAATCAAAAAGAGGAAGAATAAATGAAAAGAAGATTAAAGAAACCAGAAAAGAACCCCAAATCTACCAATATAAATAATGTTATACTAAAGGATCTTATGGAAGCACGAATGGTGGATAATGAAGTGGTTATGCTAGACTTTGAAACCTCGGAATTCATCGAAGGTAAGGTACGAGGTAATGAAACTTCTAAACCTACGACTCCTATATATTGTGGAGAAACTTTCTTATACGGAATTTGCGAGCAGATCTCCACTATAAATATTATGCCTTCATCACTTTAAGAAGAACTTTGCTATAATTTAAATAATCCAGATGTGGAACCGGTAGAAACTACTATTAAATTGTCTAATAGAACTAATATAAAACCGGAAGGGGTTATTAGAAACATCTATTTCTTTATTGGATCATGTACCCCCTTGATTTTCATATTGTTGACATTCCTCGAGATTCTTTTTGTCCTATTCTTTTAGGCAGGCCTTTTGTTTCCATAAGCAAAGCTCGAGTTGATAATAAGAAGGAGACTATTTCACTGATGTTTGGATAAGAGGAAATGACATTCCACTTTGCCAAACTAAAGAAGAGGCCATATGAAGTGGAAGATATGAAGGAAGAGAAAATGATTGTCGAGCTAGCAGCAATTCATTTTAGTACTCCACAAGATGAATTAGAGAGGAGCCTAATTAATTGGGAGGAAGCACCGGATGATGAGGAGAGATAAGACATGGATGATTATCTTGATTCAATTTCGGAAGCACAAAATCCACATGACTACGAAGAACTGATAAGAAAAGGAGATGAAGAACCTCCACCAATTGAATTGAAACAACTTCCAAACGATATGAGGTATGAGTTTTTAGATAATGAAAATAAATGTCCTGTTATTATTAGCAAAAATCTATTAGAAAATGAAAAAAATGAACTCATTTCGGTCTTGGTTAAGCATCATGAAGCCTTTGGATATACTCTAAGTGATATTAAAGGAATAGATCCATCTATTGTAACACATAAGATTACCATGCTTGATGATGCTGAACCTATAGTTGATACACAAAGAAGGCTTAATCCGAAAATGAAAGAAGTAGTAAGAAAAGAGGTTATATGCTTATTAGATGCAGGCATAATATATCCTATTTCTAACAGTAAGTGGGTTAGCCCAGCTCATTGCATACCAAGACAAGGTGGTCTTGATGCTGCTATGAATGAGGATGGTGAGCTAGTTCCTGTAAGACCTATTATTGGATATCGTATGTGCATTGATTTAAGGAAGCTAAACCATGAGACACAGAAAAATAATAAACCTATACCATTTATGGATAAAATTTTAGAAACACTTAGTAATAATTCTTATTTCTGTTTTCTTGATGGTTATTCTGGATATTCTCAAATTGCCATACAACCGGAAGATCAAGAGAAAACAACTTTCAATTGCCCTTATGGCACATATGCTTATAGATTAATTTCGTTTGGCTTATGTAATGCAGCAACAACTTTTCAAGAATGTGTTTTAAAAATCTTTGATGGTTTTGTTGAGAAGACTATGGAAGTTCTAACAAATGATTTCGTTGTTTGTGGAACAACCTTTGATAATTTCCTCTACAATTTAACCAGAGTTTTGCAGAGATGTAGTCAATCAAATTTGGTTTTGAATTGGGAACAATGTTGTTTCATCGAAAGAGAAGGTAAAGTTTTTGGGCATAAGTTTTCGGAGAAGGGAATAGATATAGATAAAACTAATATATATTCTATAGAAAATATTCCAATACCTCAGGACATAAAAAACTTAAAAAATCTGGGACATGCAGGTTTTTATAAGCATTTTATAAAAGATTTTGCTTAAATAGCTATGCATCTCACCAACCTTCTTGAGAAAGAAACTCCATTCTACTTAGAGCATAACTGCATTGCAGCTTTTGAGAACCTTAAAAACAAATTAGTTTCATCACCCATCATGCAATCTCCAAAATGGGATGAACCTTTCTAAATCATGTGTGATGCTAGTGACTATGCTTTAGGGGTTGTGTTAGGACAACGAGACAGAAATAATTTAAATGTTATTTATTATGCTAGTAAACCTCTTAATAAGATTCAGAAAAATTATGCTACTATAGAAAAGAGTTCCTAGCTATAATTTTTGCTTGCGACAAATTTAGATCTTACATCATTAATTCTAAGGTGATAGTTCATACAGATCACCAAGCTTTGTGTCACCTCCTTGTGAAAAAGGATGCGAAGCCCAGATTGATTAGGTGGGTTCTATTACTACAAGAATATGATTTGCAAATAGTAGATAGGAGGGGTAAGGATAATCCGGTAGCAGATCATCCCTCTAGGATGGAGGGAATAATTACTAACCATGTACCCATAAATGAGTCATTTACGAGAGAGTATTTAGCAAATGTTGAAATTGTTGATCCTTGGTATGCAGACTATGCTAACTATCTCATAGTAAAATTTATACCTCCTAGTATGACAAGAAATCAAAGGATGAAATTCTTTAATGATCTTAAATATTACTTTTGGGATGATCCGTATCTATATTGTCATGGACCTGACAAGATGATTAGGAAGTGTGTTCCTAACCATGAAATGAATGCAATTTTGCAAGCTTGTCATGACAGCCTGTATGGAGGACATCATGCAGGCAAGCGAACTGCAGCAAAGGTACTTCAATCCGGATTCTATTGGACAACCTTGCTTAAGGACGCACATAGGTATGTAGAACACTGTGATGCTTGCCAAAGAATAGGTAATATAGGTAGGAGACAAGAAATAGGAATGAATCATAGTCTTATAATTGAACCCTTTGATGTATGGGGAATGGATCACATGGGACCTTTCATAGAATAAGATGGTTATACTCATATTCTTGTTGTTGTTGATTATGTTACTAAATGGGTTGAAGCTATTCCAACAAGCCATGCAGATGTAGCCGCCTCAGTGAAGATGATCAAGGATGTAATATTCCCCAGGTTTGGAGTTCCTAGATTCCTAATCACTGACGGTGGTTCTCATTTTATGAAAGGAACTTTCAGGAAAATCCTCAGCAAATATGGAGTAACTCACCGCGTTGCTTCACCATATCATCCTCAAATGAGTAGTCAAGTGGAACTCTCCAATAGATAATTAAAGACCATACTCGAGAAGACGGTGAAGAAATCAAGAAATATTGGTCATACAAGTTAAATGACACTCTATGGGCATACCGTACTACGTTTAAAAATCCAATGGGTATGACACCTTATAAGATGGTATAGGGTAAGGCGTGCCATTTACCTTTAGAATTGGAACACAAAGCTTTTTGGGCAATCAAGAACCTAAACTCTGATCTTAAAGCAGTAGGAGAAAAACGTTTATTAGATATTCATGCTTTAGACGAGTTGAGAAGTGAGGCTTATGAAAATGCTAATTTTTTTAAGGAAATAGTGAAAAGATGGCATGATATAAAAATAGAAAATAAGACCTTTAAAAGTGGAGACAAAGTGTTGCTCTATAATTCTCGTGTTAAGTTGTTTCTAGGGAAGCTCAGATCAAAGTGGGAAGGTCCCTATATAGTTGAAGAAGCTTATTCATTGGGAGAAGTGATGCTCCAAGGGAAAACACCCTCTCTTTCGTGGGTGGTAAATGGACAACACTTGAAGCATTATCAAGTAAAAGAAGATATAAGTGTAGTCACCATACAAGTGATGACCCCAGTAGAGGTGATTAAGCAAAGATATACAAGGGATGACAACTGCAACAAGAATGGACTCGGGACGAAATGAGCAACACTTCGGTCAAGCTATTAACCATAAAAGTGTGCTTCATGGGAGGCAACCCGTGCAAAGTAAAGATTTGAGTAAGTTTTTAAATTTTTAATTAAATTTTGATGAGCTTGTGTTAAATGAGGAACATTTGAAGCTCTAGCGAAGAAAAAGGAAAATTGATAATGCCAATATTGGTCAAAAATTTAAGCTATTATTTTTCTGTCAAAACTTGATATTTTGTTAAGTTTCAGATTAATAAAGAATCCTTGGAGAAGCAGGAAAATTTTAGTGGACACAGAGGGTTTAACGACCAATTATACAGCGGGAATAAAAATTCTGGCCGTATAGTTGCGGTCGTATAGTTGTTTCGACATCACCCCTTCCGTCCACGAAAGGTATTGATAGTTTAACAACCAACTATACGGCGGAAATAAAAATTATGGACGTATAGTTGCCGTTGTATAGATATCGATGCCTTTGACAAAGCTCTTTTCTGGGTACTAATAGTTTAACGACCAACTATACGGTAGGAATAAAAATTTTGCCTGTATAGTTGTGGTCATATAGATATCAATCCATCTCCAAAAAAATATTCGATGTACAGAAGGTTTAACGACCAACTATACGATGGAAAAAAATTCCCTGCACCTATAGTTCTGTTTGTATAGTTAATTCCACCGCAGAAGAAATTCTATAGTCGGTTCATAACTATACGGCGGGACCTATATGGGCCGCTCCCGTATAGTTGCTCGTTATGAAAGGCGGGTAGGGTTTTTGACCTCCCATTTTGAAGTTGATCACATCTAACCTTTTTCATTAGGTTTTCATAGAGCTACAGCCTCCAGCCTCGAAAAATCCTCGCCATCCCTATAAAAAACCCTCTAACAACATCCGTGCAGCGAAGCCATGCAGCCCTTCCATGTCAACAAAATCTGGAGGAAGAAAGAAGAGAAGCCTGTGAAGAGGATCGAAGAAGTAGAACCTAAAGGATCATCATCATCATCCAGCCTAGAGAGCAAGCCTCTCCAAATTGGGAGGACATGTTCCCGCAAAGGATGGAGATGATGAGGCAGGCTGAGCAGGAAAAGAACAAGGATGAGTATCTTCCTAATCCCTATCTTCACAACATAGGATCCTATTATAAACCTCCTCTTGGTTCATCACCTCTTAAACCTAAGAAGGTGCGGCAAGATGAGATTCATTATAAGATCTATAAGTTGGAAAAGGCTTCGAAGGCATGTGTTGAAATATTTGGAGAACGGATTGACTCCTACTGGATGATGAGCAAAGACCTTGAGAAAAAGGTCGATGACATCGATGGTAGAGTTGGTTTCTTGATTAAAACTATTTTTGAGCTGATAAATGATAAGAAATTCATCAAGAAGAAAATGTTGAAGCTTCAATACGACATGGCCGAGCTCAGGATCGGCTTTGCAAGCATAGTTAAAGATGGCAACACAAAATAAGAGGGCAATACTCTTCCTACCCAATAGAAGGAATAGGTACCGACAAGGAGTTATTTGATCCCGCCTGACTTGATTCCAAGCTTGGGGAGATCTTTAAGACCTTGTAATCTATCTTATAAATTTTATATTACTATCTTAATTTTGCATTAGTTCAAGTTTAGAAATAAAGTTTGCATCATTCGAGTTCCCTTAAGGAATAGTCGACCCCATCTGTGAAATTCCGAGTTTATTATTATATATGGAGCATTATTGAGTTTGTGCTTGTCTTATTAGATATATGAATTGCGTGTGTATAATTTTACTTGCACTTGATGATAACAATAGGAGTATTCCACACCATTGGTATTAATGGAACATATAAAGATAATTTAATCAATACGTTTTAAGTTCATGGTTTGATTTACAAAAGTAAAAATATTCTGATTAGTCAAGTTGAAAAAGAAACCTTGAACAAAGGAAAATTAGAAGTGCTATCAAAATAGAGTGAGGACAAGTCGAGGTAGAATCTTCAAGTAATAAAGATGCTTCATATACAATTGGAATTTGATAATTGAGATCGTTAAACTTTGGATTCCTACATGAAGTGGAATGTATGGCTAGCTTCTTTGCACAACACTTAAACAAAAGTGTGAGTATATATATATATAAAAGAAAAAGGAAGAAGAAGAAAAAGAGCAAATGTGCAAAGAGCAAGTAGGCATACACCACTATATTGTGGTATGACAAAGAAGTGTTTTGATATTTGAATCCCAAGTGAATATGTTAATCCTAAAACACTTGGGACTACCTCGATAACTCATTCGGTCGAACTGAATACTTTTACATCATGTTGAGATTCATCTTTTGTGAACTGTTGATCACAAAGTGTGGAAGCCTTCTAATATTATTCGGATGGTTAGAGTAATGTACTATTCATGAACTTATTCCTATGTATCATATATGGTAAACACATGTTGCAACTGCCTCATTTATTTTATCGACTCAGCTTCATGAATACGAGGATCACATCCATTAAGCTAAACTTGCTCGGGACGAGCAAGAGTCTATGTTTGGGGAAGTTGATGAGTGCATATTTTCATCATGTTTTATTTATTATTTTGCATTGTAGATGTAGGATCTTGGTATTTTAAGTCGCTCGCGTGCACTTTTTATGTCTATTTTCACTAGGACTAGGACAGATGATGGATACAATGGACACAATTATTGAAGCAGTTGTATTGGAGAGAAAAGGAGTAAAAAAGATCATAAATTGCTTATTTGGAAAATATCAATAATACTAGAAAAAAACCGAAGCGATCAAGGATTACAGACGGTTCAACGACCAACTATACGACCGAAATACTTTTTCCGGCTGTATAGTTCCGGTCGTATAGTTGGCGCTGTCACCGCCTCCTCAAATAGTTTCACCCCATGCAACTGGATCAGAGAGACGACATACAGAACACCCAGAAATCGCCAAAAACCTCACCTCCGGAAGGAATCTGGAGGGGGAACTCGCCCAAGGGATCCATCTTCACCTTACACAGATCTGGGAGGCCAAGGCATCGATCTTCATCTTCATCAACCGCTACACCACCATCATCTCCATCCATCCCATCTTCACCCATCTAGATCTTGCTGTAATTTCCGTACTTGTTGTGGACTTATACAAGACTATTCATTTACAATTGATTCCATTACCATTGCTATGATGTTGATTGCCTCCATGTCTGAGTAGATCTTTAGTTCTTGGAGAGATGGAGAAACCTTAGCATATGATTGAGATAAGATAGAGATTATTATGTTATACATCATTATGTGTATGAGTTAATTGTCTTCATCTTGATGTTGGGAGTTGTGCACCTTCTTAATATTTGCCTCTTATGGAGACTCGATGAAGGGGATAACTTGTTGGTAGATGGAGAGATGATAGCACTTAGTGTGACTATAAAGCTGTTGTCATTCTTTACGTACTAACTTGGGGAATCAAGGAGAACTCATAAAGCCATGTCCATGCCATGGCAGAAATCCCTTAATAGTGGGATAATACGATTGATGTCGTTTATCTATCGGCTGTGGTTATGAAGGATGATGTGAGCAGTGGTTGCTGCCTATTTTTCCATATATGGAGCTCCTCCCACAATAATACATATCATGAGAATATTCGTTATAATAGTCTTGATTGCTTAGTCTAAATTGCTAGTGGTGTATCCACCACTCCCTGAGAACGCCTTTTTCTCTATTGCAGTTCTAAGTTCTTTTACACACGCAATTCTTACTTTCTGCATTAAGTTTTACTTTACTTTAATTGTTTCGTTCAATCAAAAACCCAAAAACAATTCTACCTTTCTTGCATCTTAAAGTTATTTCTTAAGTACTACATTTAGTCTTAGTTAAAAGAATTTTAGTTTTTTGCCTACTTCTCCCTATGGGATCGATATCTTTATTTTGAAACTAGCTACAAACAATCTGTGCACTTGCAGTCACCACAATACACTAAGGTTAATTTGGCGAGCCTAGCATGTACCGACATGGCCTCAGAATACAAGAGACCAAAAGGTCGAGCATGAGTCACATGAATGATGTGATTGACATTGGGGAATGTCTACCTTTGAAACTATGTCGCCGGCTGTGACGATCGGGGTGGTGTAGCATATTGGGATCATGTGATCGCTAAAATCATCTAGGAGATGACAATTTTAGTGGCAATTATGAATTGAAACATATTATGAACTTAGTCTAGATATCTATTTGCAAATATCTTAGTAGATCATGGCCTATCCTGTTAAGGTCCTTTGTGACCATAGGAAATTTCATATTTGATTTGGAACTTAGTAGAAGGGTCCAACTTCATAGATTGATACCCACGCCTGAGGGATATCCTCATAATTAGATGATCTTCTCTTCTTGATACAATAACCATTAGGAGATAGTCTGATGACTCCGCAATGATTGCAGTGGAGGTCATGGATGAAAAGGGTATATGTTAGATATACAAATTACAAATGTAATTCTTGAAAACTCATTGCAGTTTGCAAAGTATTGGATACTTGTCCTGTTTTATGAAAACAAGATTGCCTGCTTGAGAATTGCTGGAAATGAGGCATGTGGTTTGATGACAGCGAGCAAAATAGTTGATGGACGATATCACCCCTCTCCTTAAAGCTTATCATTTGGATTAGTGGAGTTGAATATAATTTTATAATCCTTGTTTGTGTGTCTTACCTTTTGCAAGACGATTATTCATATGAATAAGTTACAATCCAGTTGTACTATTCTTATGAATAATACCTTTATGATCACATCATGATTATAAATGAGTTATTCTCATCACTATGTTAATTATAATAGTTTAAGCATTTATAAAGGATTAGAATGCTAAAAGATATCCAAAGTTTAGTAGTGACATGACAATATTGTTTAAATCATGATGGTTATTGCATGTTTTTCATTCTAAATGAAAATTGGGGTCTTAGATATTTGATCTAGAGACTTTGCAAAACCATGCCTCGTTTGACAAAATGACAAACTCCACATTCTGGTAAAATGGTGACATGCAAAGAAATGTTGAATTTTATACATAATGATGTATCGTATTTTCAACAAATAGTGAAAATCATTATTTCATTGTGGATTTAAGTGAATATGAGTATTTACTTAATGAAACATAAGTTTGAAACTATTTTAAATTGCTCAAATGAGTTCAAAGTGAAGGAGGATATTAAATTAATAGGAATACAAAAGTATCTTCGATTTGATCGACATGACTAAAGTATTTAAGTTATGTTTTGGGATAAAAGGTCTTTTGAACGATGTTTCACAAATTATGATAATTGGACAAATTCAAAAGTACATTGACTTGTCTAAATATCAAAATCACTTTGTATTAGATACATATGGTCTAATATTATCTCTTATCAGGGTTATAGTTATTATTTAGAGTTAGAAATCGAAATGAGCGAACACTCATTTGAAATACAAAGGAACATCTAAAGATTCATGGAAACAACACCATAAAAGTTATGGCACGTTCGAGTTTCTAGAGATTTCGATAATTCAAAATCGTGGCGAATAAACAAGTCTTTGTAGAAATAAGGTATTTGACCTTGCCTCCAGATTGCTGAGAGGCACAGCGGAATTTGTTCCATGAAACTGAACTCTACAAATAGAGGAGAAACCAATGATAATGATCATAAAGTTTTAGTGAATACTTTTACTAAAGAAAGTAGAATTCAACGATACATTATGCAAGTTTGCATAATTATACTATTGATTCACTTGTCATGTTATTTGAACAAGACATACCTACGAACTACAAAGAAGCATGATGGACCTAAGTGCAAGAAAGGACTAGGAGTCATAAAATCCTGTATTAAGTTACATTTAAGATTGCAAGGTAATATTTATGAAGGACATAAATCTCGATTTGTCACAAAGTATGTTTGGAAAAATTTAAGGAGTTGACTACAAATGTAGCGATGCTTGAGTCTATTGGATTTTCACCAGCAATATATGGATATTATTGGAATCTCGTAGCTGGAATTATCAATTTGATGATTATTAAAGAATTTTGAAATGTCCAAGATTATTGAGAGGACCTGCATTTTGAGTGGGAGCTAAGTGAAATCCCTAGATCTCATATATGGATGCCATATTTGAGTGGGAGCATGCATTCTGATTATGTGGATGACATATATGAATGATGTGATTGGTATTAATAATATTTAAGTTAGTAAATATGGATGAAGTTAAAAAAATTATTAAACAATGAAATCTATTGAGATAGATTGGTAAGTTTAATAAACATCATTGTCGAATGCTTCCTGGACTTGATTCTAAAGATGTTCAGAATATCCTGAACAAGATTCTGAAGTAGTTCAGAATGGAACAAGGTAAGAAAGAAGTTCTTACATGTATGAAGCATTGAGTTAGTCTCAGTATTACAACCATGGTTAAAAGAAAGAAAGAGATGGTTTGCATCTCCTATGCCTCAGTCATAGGTTCTTCCATACAACCATATTGTACACTCGACGTAATGTGACCCAAGGTTCTAGTTGCAAGAACAAACTCTTAACTGTAAGAACATGTCTTGAGGTGATTCCTAAGTTTAATCACTGAACCAGAGTTGAGTTTGTCCATAAATGGCAAGAAGCAAAGTTAGGCACATAGTTCCATTTTATTCACTAGGATCTACATAGATATAGAAGTATAGGTTTTAGCTAAAGAAGTTCGACTTCTGCTGAGTGTGTTTCAATGTTTACGTGACAACAGTGAAAGTTAAATTGACCGATCAACCGTCATTGCAAACACTAGAAACAAAGTCTCACTCTATCGCCAAATGAAAACTTCAACCATTATGTGATAATGGTGTAAATGTCAAAATTAGGAAGACATTAGCGATTTGCAAAATACACAATGATCTGGTAAAACAGAACATAGACATGAAATTTTCCATGAGCATGCATGATCAATAAACACATGGTTTATGATTAGTAAAATGCGAGCTAGATTATTTGTACTCTAGTGCAAGTGAGAGACTAAAGGAGATATGCCCTAGAGGCAAATAATAAATGGAGTTTATTATCATATCTCAATTAGTTCATAATAGTTTTATACTGTGCTATAACTGTCTCAAGTGGAAACATTGATACATGTGTGGTATGAAACAAACCAAGTCCCTAATAGCCTCTATTCATACTAGTTCGTTGGGCAACCGATGATCAAGGTTTCCTGATCATGGAGCTTTTATGCCAGTTGACAACAAGGTCATATCATTGGTGAATGATGTGATGGAACATAGTCAAAGATTGCGACACGATCAAGTCACAGAGTTCATTGTTGCAATAGTTAGAAACATAGTCTCCTTCTCCTTAGACCATGAGATTATATTAATCACTATCTCCTGATGTTGCCTTAACTGCATCAAGCATCACTCGGTGAAAGAATGATTATAAAGGTGTACGTTACGTATTCCATAGGAACAGTTAGGACCTATGTATCAAGAGCGGGATTTGTTCACCCACGTGATGGGTAAGATACATAAGGCCGACTTGGTGAGATTACATCCATAATGTGGCAACATGTGACTAGGTCATTTGGGATGTAATATCACGGGAACAAGTAAAACAGAACTTATCGGTAATAAGATTGAACAAGGTATGTGATACCAATGACCGGATCTCGGACAAGTCGTACCGGAGAAACAAAGGGAATTGGGCTCGATGTTTTACGGTTCAAACGACATTGTCATCGTGGAATACACAAGGGTCATTATGGACATCCTGGTCCTGCTATTGATCATTGATGAGATCATGTATGTGACATTCTCGAGCCATGGGGAAATACACTTAAGGGTACGATGAGCTGGAGATCATCTGTAAGTTGGAATCGCAGTAGAGAAAGAGAAAGCCGGAATTGTTCCTAAGAGAGATCCGACGTTGTTCAGTGAAAGGAAGAAAGAAAAATACAGAAAGGTGTTTTGGATAAATGGCAATTTATAATATGCATTTATTATATATATTAATTATGAATTAATATGTACTAAATAAAGATTTAAATTAAATTTTATTGGGAAACTACCTCATTAGGCCAAAACCTCGGAGGGAATTGACCCAGGAGAAAGCCACCCTGAAAAAGGAAGAAAAACAACATTTCGGTAGTGGTAGTATTGACACGGCCCAAGCAAGCAAGGCGAAAGCGAAACGGATGGCGATTTTGTCGTCACGGGACACTACAAGAAATTTGGTGATACATGACCCTCCATATTGGTCACTGAAAGGTCATAGTTTTTAATTTATGACCTTTTTGTGACCAAATACAGATGGTCAGAAGGTGAGTGTCACTAGTTAAACACAACGACCTTTTTTCTGAATTGGTCATAGACGTCTATGACCAATACAAATGGTCGCAGATTCTATGACCAACTATTTTGGTCGCAGGCCATCTACCCTGTCCACCTAGGATCTGACGTGGCCAATCCTACGTGACAAATCTATGACCAAATCAAATCAAATAGTCGTAGATCAGAATTAGCCCAGTCTAGTTCAACTATCTACATGGGCCAAGCTCAACAAATCATCCTTTTTCTTTCTAGGCTTCTGGCCTTCTCAAAGCCCATTTAATTCTGTGCTCGGCTTTTTTGTAGGATAATTTCTATTTTCTATTTTATTCTAGAGCTGGTCCCATCAGTCAGATAAGTTCCACTTGTCAGGTTTCTATTTTGTTTTGTCCCCACTAGTTTGACTTCCATTTCCATCTAGTCCCACACGCTAGGGAATTATAGCCTTACAGTAAATAACAAATATTTCATTCGAATAAGAGAGAACATGCAGAATATATTAAATAATAACTCAAAATAATACACGCTGAGTTGATTTGCAGAACAGATAAATACAGAAACTACATTTGTCAGGTCACAAGCCATGCTACTATGTGTTGCGTATGTTACAAAAAAAGATCAGCAGCAATGGCACATCCAAGCATATGCAGGACATCAACACCATGATAGGCCTCTTCAAAAACTCCAGCATAGGCATATTCAAGAACTCCAGGATATCAGTAGCAATGGCACATCCTCCTGATGGATCAGTCCATTATACAAAGAAAACAAGCGAGTATCAGATATAGGGCATATAAATTGCATAGATAGTCAGAGTCATAGATATATTATAGAACATAGTAGATAGACGTCGTATTTACATTCTACGGATATTTTGCGAAGGTTGTACAACACAGTGCTGAAGCAAAACTGTATCACAATCCACAATAGGTAATATAAAACTTTAACAATTATAGAACAGATGCATGCCAGCTGAGCTGCAATCTATTGGACATAGAGGCTGATCATCCAGCCACAATCATCCATCCAAATGATACACTCTTATTAGGAATGCAACATTTATAAGTGTGAACGAATGAACGAACGATGCATATAAAAGGAGCTTTACATACTTTAATACAACACAGGTAAAGAGAACTACCTGACAACAAAAAAGCACAGTAGTAAGCAACACCAACAGACAACCTGAAACAAACAAGCTGACAATTCAGGACATATGTAAACAGCTTATATCTCATAACACTACAGATTTAACTTGTTTCACAATTGTTCATTCTAATAGGATTGGTAAATACTAAACTTGCTGTAGTTGTTCATGCTACAACTCTAAGCAAGCAGTATACATATAAGCAAGAAGCATAATGTTAAGGACATACAAGTGAGAACATTCATAGAGTAAAAGTAATGCATATATGGACCTGATATGAAAAACAAAACTAAAGCACTGGATGCATCAAGAAGGATAACTGATTCATAGTATCATGAGCTACACCCCTTCTCCACCAAATTTTTGACACCATAGGAGGGCACCACCACCACCAGAACACCATTGGAGGGCACCAAGAACACTGGAACAACAACGTGTCATGGGAAAAATCGAATGTCAGCACGTGTTCAACACAGATCAATTCCTAGAAGAGGCGTATGCATGAGAGAATCGAGGTATATATATTGTATACCTATATGGCCATACATGAACAAGTAGTACTACTACTACTAGCGGAATAGATGATGTATAGTATACCCTATTTGTACTAAGATGGATTACATGGTAGCATAGCTACATGGTATACACTACTATACCTGTACTAATATGGAGTACATGGTAACATAGATGCTATAGCTACTTGTTGAGTATATATACTCCTTGGAGTACATGGTATAACACAGCATAGGTGCTATAGCTACATAAATAAGAAACAAGTCCAGATAACCCCCTAACTTATAACAGAGCATAGAAGGTCTGATGTTGTAAAATGTACCAGATTCTTAATGTCCATTGTGATCCCTCTACACAATTCAGCCAAAAGATACTGACTAGTGCAAGGTGTTATCACTTGTTTTGCCCTAGTAACTCATGTCCTGAAGTTACTAATCGAATCCTTTCCGTGGAGGTATGAGTTGTTACTATGTTCAAAGAAAGATACATTCAGTACAGATGTTGTGCACACCTGGCAATAACTAACTACCACATTATATCAAGTCTCACACATATATTACAATACTGTGCACACCTGGCAATAACCTAAATTCAAACCATGTGTTCGAACCATGTGACAATCAAACACACACTTCACAGTAGTATTATGTACCCTAAATTCAAATCAGTAAAGGTAAATTTTCATGCTGCTTCACCTCGAACTGGAATTCTTCCAGCATGAGCTCTTCTCATTTTGAATCGATGTAGCCGAAGTCCGAGACGCCGGATCCGTGCTAAACTCCACCTCCCGTCTGTCCCATCCATGGTCGGGTGGAGTCTCCACCATCACATCCAGCAGCCTCTACAAGGAGAGACAGAGAGATTGAGAGAGAAACAGAGAGAGGGAAAGGGGAAAGGAGGAGCAGCATCCGGTGTCGTGGATGCTAGAAAGCTCACCCAGCGTCGGGGAAGATGGTGTCGACGTGCATGACAAAGGGGACCTGAGCAATCCGGAGGTAGGACGAGGATGGGAGGTCACGAAGGTGGAGCACCTCCCTCTCCACTGCGGCCTCCTTCTTGATTCGTGTCCGCCGCTGGCTCCGTCGTCAAGCACCTTGCCGGAGAGAGAGGGGAGGGTCGGCCCTGCATCGAGATCTGGATGGGAGCTCACTGAGGTGCTCCATAATCGATGGTGGCATGCTGGGAGAACGGATCCTGAGCGGTTTGGGTAGGGTCGGATGTGGTTTGGGAGAGGAGGGGCACTAGAGGCCTGGGATGGCCGACGGTGATGCGCCGGGGAAGGAGGAGATAGGGAGGGGATGGGTGGGAGAGAAGAGGAGGGAGGCGGCGCTCGTGGGTGGGTCTGGCACTCTGGCTACGCGACGGGGTGGCGGTGGGTGGGGTATGCCTAACCCTAGCATCCACGCACGCAAATTTGGTGGGTGTGAGGGGTTACTCCGGGTCATTGGATCGAGATGATATCGACGGGCAAGATCGAGTTCTAGACTCTGATCCGTGGCACTACAGTTACTGCGTTCTGATTGGTTGGAGAAAATTGTCCACAAATTGACATGGCTTTCAACCCAAACGAGCAATGTTATGGCCATATTCATGGAGAAAGTTTTCCTTTTTGTTGCATCTTGGGATGCCTAATAATGTTTTAGGAGGAAGTTTTTCTTTTCGTCGCACATAAAATGCATTTTCTATTTTCCTAGTGCAAAAAACAGGGCGTTTTGTGAAGCAACCACGAAATGGTTAATTCAAAATGCTAAAACCATATTTTTCAAAAATACTGTACAACCTTACATGGACAATGTCCTGAGTAGGGTATCTCAAACCATTTTTTCCACCCCTGGCAAAAAAGACAAACGTCTGCCGAATCGAAAGGAAGTGGGTCCGGTTTGAACTACATGTACATGATCTGATGCTCATGATTTTTTGAAAAATTCATTTTTAGACTCACAATATGATGTTTCTTCAGAGATCCATTAAAAGTTTAGCAAGGAGCATCCCCTATCTATGAACCTCAAAGCCTGTCGTTTTGACCATAGTTTGAAACGGGCATAAAAAATTCAAAAACGGTCCAAATGAGGTAACTCCTTCGCGTGGTGTCATATTATGTGACATATTTGCAAGTAAAAATACCAAACATGGTATAAAGCGAACATCTTGAAACAACCTTCACAGAAATGAGCTATCTTGTTCGAGGTTTCATGGCTTTCGGGTCAAAAGACCAATGTTATGGCCAGAATCGCGGCATAGTTTGTGATAATATGCTCATATTGTGCACGCATGTGCATCTTGGGATGCCTAACAATGTTGTAGGAGGAAGTTTTCCTTTTCATCGCACATAATGCATTTTCTATGTTCCGAGTGCAAAAAATGGGGCGTTTTGTGAAGCAACCACCAAATGGTTAATTCAAAATGCTAAAACCATATTTTTTTCAAAAATACTATACAACCTTACATGGACAATGTCCTGAGTACGGTATCTCAAACCATTTTGTCCACCCCTGGCAAAAAAGACAAATGTCTGCCGAATCGGTAGGAAGTGGGTCCGATTTGAACTACATGTACATGATCTGATGCTCATGATTTTTTGAAAAAATCATTTTTAGACTCACAATATGATGTTTCTTCAGATATCCATTAAGAGTTTAGCAAGGAGCATCCTCTGTCTACGAACCTTCATGCCCACCATTTTGACCATAGTTTGAAACATGCATAAGAAATTCAAAAACGGACCAAACAATGTAAAACCTTCGCGTGGTGTTATATTATGTGACATATTTGCAAGGAAAAATACCAAATTTGGTATATTGATTGCATCTCGAAAAAACCTTCACAGAAATGACCTATCTTGTTCGAGGTTTCATGGCTTTCAGGTCAAACGACCAATGTTATGGTCATTATCGTAGCATACTTTGTGATAATGTGCCCATATTGTGCACTCATGTGCATATTGGGATGGGGAACAATGTTGCAGGAGAAAGTTTTCCTTTTCGTCCCACTGAAAATGCGTTTTCCATTTTTTGAGTGCCAAAAACGGGGCGTTTTATGAAGCAACCATCAAAGTGCTCATTCAAAATGCTAGCACCATATTTTTCAAAAATACTAGACCATATTACATGGATAATGTCCCAACCAAGGGTATCTCAAACCTTTCCATACACCCCTCGCAAAAAAGACAAATGTCTGCCGAATCGGATGTAAGCGGGTCCGGTTTGAACTACAGGTACATTATCTAATGCTAATGATTTTTCACAAAAATCATTTTTAGACTCACAATATGCTGTTTTATCAGAGATCCAGTGCAAGTTTAGCAAGGCTCATCTCCTAGCGAAGAACCTTCACGCTCGTCGTTTTGACCATATTTTGAAACGGGCATAAGAAATTCAAAAACGGTCCAAACAAGGTGAATCCTTCGCGTGGCGTTATATTATGTGATATAGTTACAAGTAAAAATACCAAAGTTGGTATATTGCAAGTCTCTTGAAAAAACCTTCTCAAAAATGACCTATTATGTTCGAGGTTTTATAGCTTTCAGGCCAAACGACCAATGTTATGGCCAGAATTGCGGCATAGTTTGTGATAATGTGCTCGGATTGTGCACACACGTGTATCTTGGGATGACGAATAATGTTGCAGGAGGAAGTTTTCCTTTTCGTCGCACAGAAAAGCCATTTTCTATTTTCAAAGTGCCAAAAACGGGGTGTTTTGTTAAGCAACTACCAAGTGACAGTTTTAAAATAGTACCAGACTATTTTTCTAAAATACTAGACCATGTTACATGGCTAAGGTCCCAACTAGGGTATGTAAAACCGTTCCGTAAACCCCTGGCAAAAAAGACAAATTCCTGCCGAATCGGTAGGAAGCGGGTCCGGTTTAAACTACAAGTGTATTATATATTGCTCATGATGTTTTACAAAAATCATTTTTAGACTCACAATATGCTGTTTTATCAGATATCCAATGCAAGTTTAGCAAGATTCCATCCCTAGATAAGAACGACCACTCCCGACATTTTAACCGCATCTTGAAATAATAACTAATTTTATGGCCACAATCATGCCATATAGTTTATGATAATGTGCTCATCACGCGCATACATATGAATATTAGTCGGACAAACAATGTTGCTAAATAAAGTTTTCAACTTTATTGCACAAACAATCATTTTTTTATTTTCCATGTGTCAAAAAGTGGGTTTTTTGTGAAGCATCTATTAAGAATATGTTGCTAAATGTGGTCATATATAAAATTGCATCATTTATATTAGAAGAAACTTATGCATCTCCTAAATATGAACCAAATTGATTTTTACATCATTTCAATCCGAAAAAATACATTTTTATACTTACCAAACCAAAAGAATAAAGTCCTTCCATTTGTGTGGGCTCAAAGTTTGTAAGGATCCTACATTTTTTAGTAAAATAGATCCTCTAATAGTCTATTAGGCTATTGGCCCACCCGGGTAAACGAAATATTGTGAATTAAAAAAAATAAAGCCTTGTTCACTTGAGGCCCAGGCCCAATAGCCGTTGAGATAGAATAAAGAGGGCGACGATTCATTCTTTAACAACAAGTGTTGAGTGTTGGGTTGGTTTGGCCCCTTCACTAGGTAGGGAGAGGTCGCGGGTTTGATCCCCGGCGGCCCTCCTTTTTGCTATAATAATTGTCACGCGTGCTACTTACCTACTTGGCTCCACTTGTCAGGTTCTGGTGGGTCCCGCGTGTCAGTTATGAGGAGCCTATTTGTCAGTTTGGTGTGCCCAATATTTCAGAATGACATGTATGTCCCACTTGTTGGTGACTTGCTAGTAAAATATTAAGTACACTTGCGGGCCCAAGGAAATGGACACATCACCTGACACCTAGGCAAATTCGCCTAGGTGGAAATCTAGTCACCATTGTCTACATGGAAATATATTATTATTATATATCATGACCGTTTGAATTGGTCGTAATCGGCTAGATATAATGCTTTAAATCAGTGCTATTCATCTATGACCATCCTGTTCTTGGAAACTATGACCTTCTTAACAAAATTGGTCGTAAATTTGTAAGGTTTGGACCCTCTCAAATGCCTTATGACCAGTTGGTTCAGAATGGTCATAGATCTATGACCAAAAAACCCATGGTCGTTAATAAAAGATCACTAGTGAGCAGATTTCTTGTAGTGGGAGCATGCCGGCCCACCCGGCCTCGCAAGGTGGGCTGGCCCAAGGCGAGCTATAGCAGGAGCCGGCTGACCCTTGGCGCCTGTATTTGGGACACAGGTGGTAGCGGCCACCCATCTGTTGCGCTGTTTGCTTTGCCTAAACGTTGTTGGGCCTAGGGTTGCCACGACCCACTGCCAGCTCAGTCATTTGTTGCCATTGCTATTCTCAGCTTGTTGGGCCACGCCATGGATGGCCCATCCGGGTGCATCTTTTGGCTAGCCGGCTGCAATGCCCTTTTTCCTTATTTCCCTTTAAACTCTAGTCCCACATGGGGCACCTAATGGAGAGGGCATGCCCTCTTCACCTATATAAAGGGGTGCTCATGGGTGGGATTAAACACACAATTGGAGATGTTTTCTAAGGCATTTTCTTTAGAGAATTTCTCCCTCTCTCTCTAAGTTGTCTCTTTGTGTTGGCACGGTCCCAAGAAAGGATTGTACACGCAAGAGACAGCGCACCTGCAGCACGCCATTGTGCTGCAGGGATTCCAAGCCAGAGATCTACTTCCACACTCCCGGCAGGGATCAAGGGAGCTGGAGGTCATCATCGTACATTGTATGTGTATGAAACCTCGAGAGTGCTTCCAAAGAGTGGCACCTTGGATGTCGTGAGCCGGAGCTACTACATGATGAAGATGGATCAAGGGGTGACTTGCGAGGAGATTCCCGACCTTGAGGTCGGCCACGAGTTCGACTACCTCGACCATGTTCCTCTCGGAACATTAACCGCATACGGTCTACAAGGGTATATATTCTATATGCTTCGGCCGTTACTACATTACTACATCGCTAGATCTTGGGAAGTTAGGGCGTTCCAACGTAGGAATTTTTTTGTTTTCTGCTACAAAACCTTCAGGAGCACCAGATCTCCCTCACGAAATGCGAGAGGTCGAATCCATATGGAGTGGTACCGGCACATGCTATATTGATAGAGCGCTGATCTGGACAAGGCCTTATCGCGTGCCTCCTCAAGGATGTCAATGATGTCTTCCCACGCATCTTGGTTTTCCTTCTCCATGTAGAGGAGCTTCCAGGGAGAGTCGAACTCGATGTCCGCCAAGAGGATTGCCTCTTAGCCGTAAAAAAGGAAGAATGGGGCGTCGTCGGTTGAATGGTTGGGATTGTTGCACAGGCTCCACAACATAGCCGGAATTTCTTAGATCCAGGAGTCGGGCGAGTGCTGCAGAGGTTCGATCAGCCGGGGCTTGAAGCTAGCTAGAACTAGGCTATTTGACCTCTTGACTTGCTCGTTGGACTATGGGTGCACGACGGATGCTAGATCCAACCTGATTGACTTTTTGCTACATAAGCGAGCAAAAGGTCCCTTGGGGAAGTTCGTGTAGTTGTTCATGATGATTCTATGGGGGTATCCGAACCAGATGATGATGTCTTGGAAGAAGGTGACGATAATGGAGCCATCCAGCTTACGAATGGGCTTTGCCTCGATCCACTTTGTGGACTTGTCCACCGCCACCAGGAGATGGGTCATGTCAGTCGGATCCGTCTTGAAGGGACCGACCATGTCGAGGCTCCAGATGACGAAAGGCCACGTGATTGGAAAGGTCTTGAGCACCGTAGCCGGTGTGTGCTTCTGCTGGCTAAAGGCGTTGGCATCAGTTTCACGCATGGACCATGTGCTCTACACCTTTGAGTGTGGTAGACTAGTAGAAATTGTGGCAAAATGCCTTGGAACCTATGGCCTTGGATGATGCGTGGTGGCCACACTCCCCCTGGTGGATGTCTTTCAGCAAAATCTTGCAAATTGATGGTGATTCTTGGCTCGTACTAGATGGAGTAGGCCACTAGCTTGGTAGCCCATTTGGTCACCCGGCTAGTGGCATCCTTGTTGCAGACGATCTTTGACCAGGAAGCGATGCACACAGGCTTGACCGGATGATCCTGGAAGTAGTGATTGAGTTTCTTGCATGTCAGTTACACACCATAGCATATCATGTGGTAGTGAGGGTAGTTATGCTTGGAGAGGGAGAGCACTTCGCTCAGGTAGTAGACGGGCATGTGGAACGACTAGGACTTGCCTTCCTCGTGACGCTTGATGAGTGCATATTTGCATCATGTTTTATATTATTATTTTGCATTGTAGTTGTAGGATCTTGGTATTTTACGGCATTTGCATGCACATTTTATGTCTATTTTCACAAGGATCAGGACAGATGATGGATACAATGGACACAATTCTTGGAGCAGTTGTATTGGGGAGAAAAGGAGTCAAAAACAACGTAAAACACTAATTTGGGGAATATCAATAACACCAGAAGAAAACCCAAAGCAATCAAGGCATACAGACGGTTCAACGACCAACTATACAACAGGAATAAAAATTCCGGCCGTATAGTTCTGGTCGTATAGTTGGCGCCACCACCGCCTCCTCAAACAGTTTCACCCCGTGCAACTGGATCAGCGAGACTACATACAGAACACCTAGAAATCGCCAAAACCACACCTCCGAAAGGCATCTGGATGGGGAACTTGCCCAAGGGATCCATCTTCACCCTACGGAGATCTAGGAGGCCAAGGCATCGATCTTCATCTTCATCAACCGTTGCACCACCATCATCTCCATCCAACCCATCTTCATCCCATCTATATCTTGTTGTAATTTCCGTACTCGTTGTGGATTTATACAAGAACTATTCATTTACAATTGCTTCCATTATCATTGCCATGATGTTGATTGCCTCCATGTCTGAGTAGATCTTTAGTTCTTAGGGAGATGGAGAAACCCTAGTATGAGATTGAGATAAGATATAGATTATTATGTTATAAATCATTATGTGTATGTGTTAATTGTCTTCATCTTGATGTTGGGAGTTGTGCACCTCCTTAATATTGCCTCTTATGGGGACTCGATGAAGGGGATTACTTGTTGGTAGACGGAGGGATGATAACACTTACTATGACTATAAAGTTGTTGTAATTCTTTACGTACTAACTTGGGAAACAAGGAGAACTCATAAATCCATGTCCATGCCATGGGAGAAATCCCTTAATAGCGGGATAATATGATTGATGTCGTTTATCCATCAGTTGTGGTTATGAAGGATGATGTGAGCAGTGGTTGCTGCCTATTTGTCCATATATGGAGATCCTCCCACATACATACATATGATGAGAATATTTGTTATAATAAACTTGATTGCTTAGTATAAATTGCTAGCGGTGTATCCACTACTCCCTAAGAACGCCTTTTCCCCTATTGCAGTTTCAAGTTCTTTTACACGCGTGATTCTTACTTTCTACATTAAGTTTTACTTTACTTTAAATTTCTTCGTTCAATCAAAATCTCAAAACCAATTCTACTTTTCTTGCATCTTAAAGTTATTCCTTAAGTACTTCGTTTAGTTTTAGTTAAAAGCATTTTAGTCTTTCGCCTACTACTCCCTATGGGATCAATATCTTTATTTCGAAACTAGCTACAAACGATCTGTGCACTTGTAGTCATCAAGGCTCTAGCACCAGGACGACACTGACGACCTGATTGATGGCTGCTATATAGAGCAACATCAGATCCTTCTCAGCCGACGTATCTAGGATTGGTGCTGTGGACATCATGCACTTGAGGTCGTGAAATGCGGCATCCGCCTACGTAGTCTAGGTGAACTTGTTCGTCTTGTTCATGAGCTGGTATAGCGGAAGCACTTTGTCGCCCAACCGGCTGACGAACCGGCTGAGAAAGACCAAGCACCCGGTGAACTTCTGGACACCAAGCAAGCTTGTCGGCAGTTGCATCCTCTGGATGGTCGTGATCTTCTCTGGATTGGCCTCGATCCATTGTTGCGAAATGAGGAAACTGAGAAGCTGTCCGACTAGAATGCTGAAGACGCATTTGTTTGGGTTCAACATCATCCTATACTGGCGCAGGTTTCCAAATATCTCACCCATATTATCAAGGAGGGTGCATTTCTCCTTGGTCTTGACCATGGTGTCATCGATGTAGGCATGGATGTTCCTGCCGATTTGCAAGTGCAAACATTTATGCATGAATGCTGGTAAGTGGCGCCTGCATTTTTCAAACCAAATGGCATAGTCACATAGCAGTAAGCCTCGTAAGGGGTGATAAACAATGGCTTTATATGATCACTCGGATTTAACCATATATGATTATAGCCGAAATAACAGTCTAGGAAAGATAACGGCTCATAGCCGGCCATAGAATTGATAACTTGATCAATACGAGGCAGAGCAAAAGGATCTTTTGCGCACGCCTTGTTCAGGATGGTGTAGTCGATACACATGCACCAGATCTAGTTATTTTTCAAGACCATGATTAGGTTAGCTAGCCAATCCGGGTGGTACACTTCCATAATTAATCTAGTTGCGAGTAGCCGAGTGATCTCATCACCAATGATCTTTCTCTTGTCCTCCGCAAAGCGGCGAAGGGGTTGTTTGATTGGCTTGGTATCCGATCGAACATGAAGTGAGTGCTCGGCAAACTCCCTCGAAGCACCCGACATGTCTTTTGGAGACCACATGAAGATGTACTGATTCTCATGAGGGAAGTTGATGAGCTCGCCTTCCTATTTGCTGTCAAGGCCAGCTCCGATGGTGATGCACTTGCCTAGCTCGGAGGGGTTAAGCAAGATCTGCACAATATCATTGGACGGTTGGAATGCCATGTCTCCATCCGTCTTCATGCTAGCCGATACTTCCTGCTGGGCGACTGCAATATTGCGCATGGTCTGGCGCTTCTCTTCAGCATTGAATAGGGACTCTGCTATCTTCGAGATGGCAATGGTGCACTCTAGCGACCGCTTTTAGCATCCATAAACAGTGATGAAGGCATTCAACCCCGACAACTTCATCTAGATATATGCATAGTGGGGGATGGCCACAAACTTCGCAAGGATGGGGCACTCGAGGAGTGCGTGGTAGGTCACGGCGAACATTATCCTCGGAGCCAAAGATGATGTTCAAGCGGATCTTGACCATCGGTGAACACGGGGTTCCCGACATGATGCCATGGAAAATGGTGTGAGTGGGCTATAAGTGCCACTCTTGGATCCCCAACTTCTAAATGGTGTCGTAGTAGAGCAGGTTGATGTTGCTACCGCTTTCAATGGGGACATGCGAGAAGTGGCAGGTGCACTTGTCGGAGATGAGGAGGGGGTCAAGCACCATCGCATAGCCTCCCAGATTAGGCAAGAGGATCGGTTGGTCCTCGCGATCCCAGGTAATCGCTATCCCCGATCAGTTCAAGTAGTGGGGAACTGGGGGAACGATGGCGTTCACCTCCGCTACGTGCCTCCGCTGGCTATGCTTGTCATATGACTCGGTGATGAATATATGGTAGTTGGCATGCTGATGCGGATAATCTAGCCTAGCTGGTGGTGGAGGTGGTCCTCCAGGTGGGGGTGGGGGTGGCAAACCAGCTTGCTCCTTGATCTGCCACGTCTAGCTACATTGTCAGGTGGTATGAGTAGCCGGATTGAAGGGACTGCTGTGGTACTTGCATAGCCCGTCGAACATCTGCTCGAATATGAACTTGGGATTCCATTGCTGGTTGTTAGATTTCTGCCGCCGGCTACCATCGCTAGTCCGCGCTCAACCGGTTACTTGCCCTGGTAGCGGATGTTGTGGTTTGGTGGTCGCTTGGAGGAGCCTGCATGACCACCGTTGTCGTTCATCGGTCTATCTCGAGCCGGTTCAGTCGTATTCGACTGCCCTTTGGCATTCACCCGAAGAGTCTTCTTCATGGCCGATTCGGCTGTAGCGTACTTATCAGCAATGGTCACGATCTCCGCCATGGTGCCCGACTCATCATACAACAGCCGGTGATGAAGCATGGTGCCCCCGTGACACCCCTCGGTGAAGAACCCGATGGCTCGATGTTCCTCTACCCCTATGTAGGAGTTACGCAGCTCCTTCAATCGGGCGAGGTACTCGCGATCCAACTTGCGCTCTCTGAATGCATAGGGCCAATCACGGGGACGACCTAGGGACTTGTAGGTGCCGGTGAAGTTGCGTACAAATACTTCCTCGAATTCGACCCAAGCGTTGATGTTGTTGGGCTCATGGCTATTGATCTAGGTGTTGGAAGAACCCAGCAACATGAGGGGCACGTATCACACGACCACACGCTTGTTGCTGTCGCAATGCCGACTGCGGTGGTGTAGTCAGTTAGCCAATCTTCAGGTTTCATTCTACTCTCGTACTTAGGCGTGTCCTGCAGCAGCGTGATCTTGTCAGGAAAGGGCTCATTCTGGATGCGTGGTCCCAAACAAAGAGGCCCAGCAGAATATTCTTCCTCCGTGATGCGAGCTTGCACCAAGAGGTCAATGTTGTCTCGCGCATTAGGTACGACCAGATAAGGCGGCCCCACCCGACCCACGAGGCGAGTCTGAGTGGGATGTGCCTTGCCGACTGGCAGTGACCCTCCAGTTAGCTTGTTGGCCACTATACCCGGCTCATGACGCTAATGAATCTTATGGCTAGAGTCGCGTCGCTTGCTGTTGTGCTTGCTGCCATGTGGATAGGAGGACTGCTGGGTCTGGCGTGGTTTGGCCACCCGGCTACCTCCTAGAAACTGGTGCCCTGGGTTCCACTAGGTGCGGCGCTAACATGATGGGCTTGCTCTGCCTGCCGATCGGTGATGTAGAGCAGTTCTTGCATGTGAAGTTCTTGCTGACATCTTGCCTTGCCCGCTAGGCTGAGTAGTTCGTCTGCGGCAGCTCGTGCCGCTCGCAAATTCTTGATGGACGTGTTGTAGGTTGGTCAAATGATGGGTGGAAGTAGGGTTCACTCACCATATTTTTCCAGACGGGCTCCCAACTCCCCTCCGCGGTGCTGAACCTGGATGCGCTGGGTAGGCTCGTGGCTAGGTGGGGTGAAACTATGGGCACGGTTATACTCGTGGAGAGTAGTCTCCAACTGTCTTTGAGCTATGTCCAGCTCCAGGGCTTCCTCGAGAATGGTTTCCCAAGCGGTGTTGAGGTTCACGGTTGCGGTAGCCGGATCATCGCCAACAACAACGGGGGTGAGCAACTTGTCGATGGAGATCTCTAGGGCATATTTCCCAGTCGAAGGAGTAGAAGTTCCGGCTCCATCGTCCGTGCGCTCAAGAGGGGGACGACGTTGGTGGCTGATTGTAGAGTCAGCCATCATGACCTCCATGCTGGATGGCGCGATGAACGCGCTTCCTGCAGCAGGCAGCGGCTCAACGAAGGTAACGATCTCTCAGGGAAACTGCTCGGGGATGGTGGGAACGTACACGCGATGGTCACCGAAGTGTAGCACGACTCTGTCTGCTGGGAAAGTGGTCTCGGCGAAGCAGGAGACGTTGTCGATGCTGCATTCGAATGTGTCGAGAGTGGGCACGAGGCTAGAAGCCACACGCTCACCGGTGGAAGTATGAGGTCATGTACGAAACGTGACTCCGGTTGCTACCATCTTGCCCCATGGTGGGCGCCAACTTTCGTCGGAGGTATGATAGAGTTGTGGGAGCAAGCAGGAAAGCTAGCGACAACGTCCGATGGCGGGATTGGGAACAAGCAAGTGAGACACTCGAAGTACCCAGGTTCGGATCCCTCTACAAGGTAAAACTCCTACTCCTACAAGGATCTGACTATCTACCGATCTTACAAGGGCTACAAGTTGCTCCTCGAGCTATATCAGAACTCAACCCTCTCTTAGGAGGCCTCGCTGACCCTTATATAGTGCTAGGGCAATGGTAACAGGTATAGTCTGCTGGCAGGTCCAACATGCGGGCCCCATCCTGCTTCTCATCTACAGTGTCATGGAGTGGAGATCGTGCGCATAGTACATATCGTGCGGACGACGTGAGCACAGATGTCAGACATTTCCACTGTTCCCTACGTCAAGCCCAAAGTCTTCAATATGGGCTTCACCTTTACTTCCCATATGTAGGCTAGGGCCTCTCGCGCATTGTACAACGCGTCACGCCCTAGCCACCTCTTCTAGCTTTGCTAGTCCGGCTGGGCTCCTCCAGCCAGACCGATGTTTTCTGATCTTTCTAGCCTCTCGATGTTAGTCTTGCATCCAGCTGGTAACCAGCCGACTTTATCAGTTACTCCCTGTCTGTCCAAGGATTTCTTCTAGTCGGACGACATGTAACCCGTCTGATTAGCCTACCCGGTGGTGATCCCCTGACAGCACCTGTCTTTGCCACCACCATCTACCCCTTCTCCTCCTTGTCATTAAGCTCACGTTGCCAAGCTGTGCGAGGGGATGAGGATGTCGACCTGTGTCGAACCACCTAAGATTCATCGTGCGGGGATCCTAGTGGATTCAAGGTGCTACCAACATGCCTCCATGACCTCATCTCCTATCTCCTCGATGAGTTCCCATCCCTGATGCGCTTGGCCTCCATCCCCCTCTAAGGCCTTGTTTGGTACTAGAGTTTTCGTGGGACTAGTGGGGATAATCCCCACTAAACCCTAAATCTCCACTTCTAAAAATATATTTGGTACTAGAGTATTGAGCGAGTTTAATCCCTATTTATCCCTACTTTTTTTTCCAAATTTTAGTGTAGTTTTCTCAATCCCAATACTTTACCCGTACCTAGTGGATTGTGAGCGGAGTTTTATAAAAATTGGGTGAAGGTAGAGATTTCACCCAAAACTTTAGGGGATTATCGATGCTAATCTCCAAAAACTCTAATACCAAACAGGGGCTAACCGATGTCTCTCGCGTCGGCTCTCCGACTGTTGTCACCACTCCATGGATGGAGACGAGGACGACATGTTGAGGTACAACATCGCCGATTTACAGGTTACCAGACCCTATCTATTTCCTGTTATCTTCACTCTCTCATCCTTTTCCTCCCTAACTACGGAAGGACCAACGCAATGACGGGGGAAGAGAGCCACCATGCATTCACTATTCAGCACCTCCTGCTAGCTCATGCTCTCCTTAAAAGTATTCTCATGGACGGCCTAAGGTACAAACGGATGCCTGTGGCGCTGTGACTCATGGTGGTTAGCCAACTCCTAGAAGCGGGTGAGGACAAAGCATCGGCAGCGGCGGCCTCGTTGACTCTGCACGTCTCGAGTATACCAAATTTAGCATGGATATTTTATTTGTTTGGCAACTGGTCGAACATCTTTTGGCATGTATTTTTTAGGTTTTAATACTAGAGACTAGACTTGTCTATTGCCGATTATATCAATTTCTTAATGGGAAAAATATGGATGAGAGCCTTTCTTGATGTATACATAATATTAGGTCAAGATACTAACTTGCATTATCTCAAAAGGGAAAACATAATACTAAAATGCCATCAACAAATATGTGAGGGGTTGATCACCTTTGATGAGGAATTTGTATGTTCCAACAAAGGATATTTCAGATATATCATGCTATGTTTAACTTGACTAACTAGCATAGTGGCCCACGTATTTTACGGGCTTGTCACTTTGCGGCCCCAAAGATGTCGTGCGAAGGCATCACGGGAAGTTGCTTGTAATCATCGGATTTCAAAAAGTTGGGCTATCAAATACCGAGAGGGCCATTTCGCAGAAAACTCATTCCACCCCTATCAAATTCAAAAAAATTGTCAACTGCCACATGAAGGAGGCGGTTGGGACTCCTATGTCAGTACTCTGTCCGTGACACGAGCGCCAACACGGCAACCACATAGGAAAAATGAGGAACTAAACGCCTTAGTACGTTGACAAAAATCACAAATTCACTCCCTCCTTCGCATGAAGCCTAACCGCAACGGCGGCGAAATTCACCCTCCATCCAGAATAATCCCTTGGGACATTTGCCTTCCAGCGCCATGTTGTCCCGCCCACTCGCTGATCCTGATCTCCAATGCCGCATGTTGTGCCCACCGTTGTAAGGATCTAGCCCGGCTCCACCGCCGAACGAGCTGAGCAACACGAAGGATGGTAGATCCTCCTACCTAGGAAGATTTTGTTTAAACAAACCACCAAAGTCAAATTACAACCATCAGACAAAAGGACAAAAGAAAGGTCTAAGATAGGGGAGTAGACGACAATTTTTTTCTCACAAGACTCCCAGACACAACTCAAAAGCCATAGACATGCTTCAGCTTGGGCTCCTACTAGTTCAGACCACTTGGTCAACAAATACTATTACGATTAAAAGTACAGAGCTCTATATAAATAAAACTAGTCATCACACATATCCTTTATCTTCCTAATCTTAGCCCGATGCCCTTCTTTCTGCAAGATCAAGGTATTAGTCATCAACGCCATTTTTTAGCATACTCCTTGTACTTGTTCAATTCTTTCTCTGCCTTAATCCTCATGAAACTCTCTAGACTGGTAGTTGTAGCCTCGTGGACTTTCTTCTCATGCAGTTCAATCCTTGATTAAAAAAGAGACATCCTCAGTCACGAGCTCTATAGATACTAGGGTAGAGGGGAGTGGAAATAATAATATAAGTAAATAGTTAACGCAGTCAATCATGTCGCATAACAGCCTACTCGTAGATCGCCCTTACAAAAACCATCCTAATCATCCATGTGCCCTGATCGAACGGTTTATAACAATCGGGATGCAGAACCAACATCCTTGCGCGGGGAGGGGGGCTTCTAGAAGACACGATCTAACGACCACCATTGGGCGCTAGGGTTACAATCCAACACCTGCTATTGGTTGTTAGGGTTACGCTAGTTTCTGCGATGTTTTGAGCCAATCAACGGTGTTATCATGTGTGACCAGATTTCAAATAATCACAAGTTATTCAAAAAAATTAAAAAAATAGTGGTCATGGCCATTTTATGCGGTGTAGTATCGGTGTAAATAACCTATTGGCTTTTGTTGCGCTCAAATCTTGCACCTTCTATTAAAAAAACTAGTTAAACACGAGTTTTTTGGATTCAAAAAAAGTCTAGATTTCTTCAAATAATTAAGAAATCTCTAGTTGGAGAAGTTTCTTGGAATGCCAAGAGGGAGCTAAGTGTAGGGTTTGGTCTCAATCCTTGGAGTGGTTCCATGTTTGGGGCAGTGAGGGGGGTAGCCTTGAAAGCTAAGTTAAGTCATACTCGATAGCTATCTGGGTGGTGCCTTGGATGCAAAAAGTCTTGGTATGTCTTGTTTATGATTTATTGTGGGTAGTGGGTCACATATATAAGGGCTCCATGAGCTGGTTTAATATTTTTATGATTTTTTGTAATTTCCTTTGTCGGGGTTCATAAAATAGGCAAACTCACCGGCGTGCACAAACATGCAAGGGTTAATGCAATATTGAACCTAGGCATATATCCAGCCTAGGTACCCTATGGAGCACCCCAAACCATTTTTTCCTGAAAATTTAGTGTGTTTTCCAGGGTACCTAGAGTTAGAAACCGCGATTACCGGGGCGTAACTCAAGAAAAAATAGTATATGCCTCCACTCTGATATAAATACCCAGCTCCAGGTTATGGCCATTTTATGTGGTATAGCATCCGTGTAGATTGCCTCCCGGCCCTTGTCACGCTAAAATCTTGCACCACCTTTGGAAAAACACTGTTTTTTAATTCAAAAAATGGAAAGTCAAGATTTCTTTAAATAACAACAAAATCTCTAGTTGGATAAGTTGCTTGAAATGTAGAGAGGGAGCTAAGTTCCGGGTTTGGTCTCAATCCGTGGAGTGGTGCAATGTTTTGGGAAGTGAGAAGGACCTAGGTTTGAAAGCCAAGTTAACTCCTACTCGATAGACACCCGGGTGTTGCCAAAAGTCTTGGTATGTCTTATTTATTATTTTTTGCGGGTAGTGGGTCACATATAAGGGCTCCACGAGCTAGTTTCATATTTTTATGATTTTTTTAATTTCCTTTGCCGGGGTTTGGAAAATGAGAAAACTCGCTAGCTTGCGCAAGCATGCAAGGGTCAGTGCAATATTGAACCTAGGCAGGTATCCAGCCTAGCTACCCTATGGCGCACCTCAAACCATTTTTTCTTGAAAATTTCGTGTGTTTTCTAGGATACCTATAGTTAGAAACCGCCATTATGGGGGCGTAACTCAGGAAAAAACAGTATATGCCTCCACAACGAGATAAACACATAGCTCCAGGTTATGGTTGTTTTATGCGGTGTAGCATCCATGTAAATTTCCTATCGGCCCTTGTCACGCTCAAATCTTGCACCTCCTTTGGAAAAACATCGATTTTTTGGATTCAAAAAATGGAAAGTCAAGTTCTTCAAATAACCAAGAAATATCTAATTGGAGAAGTTGCTTGGAACGCCGAGAGGGAGATAAGTGTCAGGTTTGGGCTCAATCCATGGAGTGGTGCCATGTTTTGGGCAGTGAGGGGGGGTCTAGGGTTGAAAGCCAAGTTAACTTCTACTCGATAGCTATCTGGGTGGTTCCTTGGGTGTAAAAAGTCTTGGTATGTCTTGTTTATGATTTATTTTGGGTAGTGGGTCACATATAAGGGCTCCATGAGCTGGTTTAATATTTTAATGATTTTTTTGTAATTTCCTTTGCCAGGGTTCGGAAAATGGGCAAACTCGCCAGCGTGCGCAACCATGCAAGGGTCAGTGCAATATTGAACCTAGGCATTTATCCAGCCTAGGTACATTATGGGGCACCCCAAACCATTTTTTCCTAAAAATTTAGTGTGTTTTCTAGGGTACCTAGAGTTAGAAACCGCTATTACCGGGGCGTAACTCAAGAAAAAAACAGTATATGCCTCCACTCTGAGATAAATACCCAGCTCCAGGTTATGGACATTTTATGTGGTGTAGCATCTATGTAAATTGCCTCCCGACCCTTGTCGCGCTCAAATCTTTCACTTACTTTGGAAAAACATCGGGTTTTTGGATTCAAAAATGGAAAGTCAATATTTCTTCAAATAACCAAGGAATCTATAGTGGAGAAGTTTCTTCGAATGTCGAGAAGGAGCTAAGTGCCGTGTTTGGTCTCAATCCATGGAGCGGTTCCCTGTTTTGGGCAATGAGGGGGATCTAGGGTTGAAAGACAAGTTAACTCCTACTCAATAGCCATCTGGGTGGTGCCTTGGGTGACAAAGTCTTGGTATGTCTTGTTTATGATTTTTTTGCGGGTAGTGGGTCACATATAAGGGCCCCACTAGTTGGTTTCATATTTATATCATTTTTTGAATTTCCTTTGTCGGGATTCGGAAAACGGACAAACTCGCTGGCGTGTGCATCCATGCAAGGGTCAGTGCAATATTGAACCTAGGCATGTATCCAACCTAGGTAATCTGTGGGTGAAATGGATCGTATGGGCACCTAAAGGGGGGTGAATATGTGCTACTCCAAGTTTTAACTCTTTTTCAGTTTTAGGCTTGCCACAAAGGTAAATTCTCTAGATATGTAACTAAGATGAATTCCCCTATATGTCAACCTAGCTACTAAGCGAATAAAGGCGGTGAGAGGAACGAGGTAACCATAATGGAGCACGCGGAGACGAATGATTTGTTTTACCATAGTTCCTTCCTTGTTAAGGGAAGTACGTCTACGTTGGAGGGGTGGGTAGTACTAAGACCACCAAGCCACAATAGGCCTTACCCTGTTCTCCGGTGGCTCTGGCCACAACTGGCCCGATCCACCTTTCCACTGTGTGGTACCCTTCGAGGCGGGAACTGGTGTCTTTACAACGCTACTGGGGCACCATCCACAACTGAATTGGAGGCTCCCGTGATGAAAACAAGCTTCCATAATAAAACAAGTGATCAAATAATGAAAATGCAATCTAGAAATTCAAATAAACTCTAGATCAAAATTCCCCCAAATGAATGGGAGAGGAAGTGAAGATCTTGATTAGTGATGACGTAGATTAAGGCCTCCTCCTTCGATTCCCCAAAGATCAATGCCTTCAGGTGATTGAAAGTGGATACCTCGTGTGGAATCGATTTGAACAGAGATCAGCTTTTTCATTGGATCCAAGCTAGTCTGAAATGAAGATCTGATAGGGTATATGTACCCCCTCCCAAAAAGCTGCCATTAGAGAAAACTTGGGCCGGATAATCTGGCCTAAGAAGGGGCCAGATAGTCTGGCCGGGGACAAAAATCCGGCCCACAACAGAATATCCGGGCCAAAAGTCTGCCCCCAATCTGAGAGCCGTGCCGGTTGACCGTTTGAGAAATCCCTGAGTGCGGATAATCTGGGACCCTCAGAGGGGCGGATTATCCAGCCAGGGAAAAAACTCCAGCCCTAGTCGGACAATTCGGGGAATTCTCCGCCCCCCAATCTGAGCACCGTTCCTTGGCTCCCTTATTGATCAAGGCTGGGGCGGATAATCTGGCCCAGAACTTCTGTTTTGCTGCATTTTCCTTGTAGTTGTTGGGGGGAAATTTGCAGCACTCAATACATAATTAAACAGTCCTTGGTAGTGTTATCTAACACATAAAACTATAGGGTTCATAAAATGTTCTTTCAATCTCCCCCTTTTTGGTGTTAAATGAAAATCCTAGGATTTCCAATAGAGCCCTTAAACATCATCATTCCAAGGATAAAAAGACTCCCCCCCTAAATGTGTGCATATAAGTAGTTTACATTTGAATACAAATGCACACATACAAGCTCAAGACTTTTCATAGACTAGAAACTAGTAACAAATGATGAGTTTGTGTGAGATGTATCATACCGACCATGGTAAAGTTTTGAATAACATAAAGATAGACACATCTTAAAAACTCCATAGACACATCTTAAAAACTCCATATTGAGAATTCTGAGGATAAATCCATCTCAATAAATTCATAGTGATAATTCCATAGATTAGATTTATCCAGTGATCCATACTGATAAATCCATAGATAAATCCGTGATAGTAACCTTACTCTCACACACAAACAACATAGTCTCATGATAGAAACCAAATAGGAAATAAAAGTTCAACGCTAAATGGGTACAAGCAAGGAAAGAGAAGCGCTCAAAAAGCAAATAAGATTGTACCTGACCCATGCAAATCCCCTTGATAGCCTAATAGAACTACTTCTCCCCTTTTGGCATCGAAACGCTAAAAAGGAGAAAGAGTGATGCTAACGACCCGGGGTTATTACTTGTCCTCATCGCCATCCTCGTCAGCATCCTCTTCCTCATCCTCATCATTGTACTCCTCCTCATTGTCCTCATCATCAGCAGTCGGAGGAATTGTAGGAGCTCTCGTGGGGACAGGGAACAAGTGTCGCTCCATCTCTCCATAGTTGATGCCTAAGGTGGTCCACTAACCATATGGAGAAGGAGCGGACTGCTGTGGTGGTTGCCTTGAGCTCCAGAGACATGATGAAGGATGAGCTGCTGGGTATGAGCCATGTAATGACGTTGACGATATGCCTCGTATTGTCCCTTGTGAGTATCCACACCCATGCAAGGAATGTTATGCTGAAACCAGTTGAGTTGCTTGACCTCTCTAGCAATGGTCGGGACATGGGGCCTCCTTCCATGTGTGCTACCACTAGCTCGAGCATCACCCATAAAAGTATCAGACTCAATGAAAGATGAGGTGGTCTTCTTTTTCTTGATATATGGCTTCTTAACCTTATGAACCCCATCAAGTGGGCCACTGAAATCCTCATTGGGGAGCATGGACTTGATGAGCATCGTAATGTAAGGAGCATATGGAATAGAGTGTCTGTTGCACATTGCGTCAGTCATCTCACAAAAAATGAAGTCCATAACATCCAAGGTATAATCAGCAGAGGGGTCATCACAATTGGCACACTCATTTGCAAAGCCAAGTAAATTAACCAAGTGACCACAAATGCTATCATTGTTACGTCCACTTGGGATAATGCAGTCATGGAACATGAGAACCAACTAGGAGTAGAGTGGAAAGAGACTCTCAACCTGACCAACCACACCATTGGGTCCATACCACACTGAAAGTAAAGAATCCTTGTTGGGACGATTGGGGATATAGATGCGATGCCCATAGGAGATATCACGGCCCTTGAATGGGTAGGAGAGCAACTGAGCAAAGGTGTAGAAGTTAGCTGAGCAGAAATGTGAACTTGACATCCACTTCATAGTGTGATCCTCATCCCCACAAATCACGAGGGTAGAGAAGAATTGTTGAACCAACGTAGTGTCATAGTCACACGGGATCTCCATGAGGTGATGCAACCCTATCTTCTCAGTCACAGCAAAAGCATGAGTGGAATAAGGCTTGTTCTTTGTGGCAGTCAAATCTAGTGGACCTGCATGGGGAAAATCTTCTAGTGAGAGTAGATGTCCTGAAAGATATACAGCTAATGAGCACACCAAAAGTTGGGATCTTCAATATTCGCATCGCGCTCAAGATCCACAAACCAATTACACTGCCGGAGGGTAGAGTACTCAATGATGTCCATGGTCTTGTAGTTGACCCTAGTTTGTAGCAACTCGAGACCTCTTATCCCTCTTTGCTTATTCAGCCATCCATTCAGTCTCCCTTTTTTGTCTCCTTACTTCAATCTCGCTAGTAAAACTATCCTCTGTGTTGGGAGCAAATACTGAGCACGAGGATGATGTTGGTAGGTCTTATCTAGACCACGAGAACTACCTGTGAATTGAGTAAGGGAGGTAGCAAAAGATAAGCACACACAAGTCCAGGAAGGAATGCTACAAACAATAGAGAAGCAACCATGAAGCCTCTACAACAATATGAGTCAAAAGGTAGCAGGTGTAATCCTTCCAGGCCGGATAATCGGGCCCTGGCAAAATTTTGCTAATCGGCTCAGATTGAAGGCATACAAGCAGACCAGCAAACAAGGTTAATTTTCTACTCCAATTAACATGAAAAAGAATCAATGGGTAGCCTCTACTCCAAGTTTCTACAACCAAACATCAGCTTCCATACAAAAGCAAGAATGGGGGAGTTACCCTCACTCATATTTAGATGTACTTGGAGGAGAAGGTGCCCGGGAGGATGGAGAATCAGATCTGGTCGAAAACCAGAGGAACCGGCGGTTGGGGCAGCACCGTGGAGGAGTAGGGCGGCCGACAGCGACTGTGAAGGAGAAGGGGGTCTGGGAGGGGAGTGCTTCTATGTTTGAGCCTCTCCCCCAACGCCCTGCCTTAAGAGACAAAAAACCCCGGGCTAGATAATTCGGCACCCACTAGGGGTTGATAATCCTACCCTCTCTGATTTTTCTTGTTTACACAAGAATCAGGCCAACACATCCCAAATAAACCTCACAAGTTTACAAAAGGACGTGTGTGCAAGATAGATGGATGTATTGAGGTGGGAATAGGCTTAGGTTTAGAAAACCACACTGGGATGGTACTGCACACCCAAAATTGCAAGAACCAAAAGCAATGAAAAGCCAATTTTTCGGTGTGTTTTCCATAAGAACAAAAGATAGTCAATGAAAACCAAAAAGATCCACAAAGACCCAACTCTTCACCAAGAAGAGGGTGGTGGATGAAGCCACCATGTAGGAGTGTATGGTATGACACCGCAAAGATATATCTTGGGTTCATGACCAATACTCATGAATGATGAGTCCAAAATTGAAGCATATTTACCTTTTGTTTTTGCATAAATAGAGTAGGGATCTTTGTATTTCACCGCGCCTACGCGTGCTATTTTGTTCTTGTTTCAATAGGATATCAATTAGAGTTGTCATATTGTGTAATTCTATGATATTTCTAAGTGATAAAAGTCATTTTATCAATTCACCTTCACACCTGGAAGAATACCAAACAAGGAGGAGGCACCAGTACCGATAATGATCACTGGTACAGGCGGAGCCCGGCCATACCAGGCACCATCATGACCGCCTCCTCAAATACTTTCCCTTGGCAAAGACGAGAGAGATATCCGACATTCACAGCCACGAGAAACCATGAAAAACCACATCCGAGAGGGATCTGAAAGAGGAACTTGGCTGGGGGGAAATCTCAGCTGCTTCATGGATCATTGGAGGATAATGCATCATCCCCTTCATCATCAACCGCTGCATCTCCGTTACCACCATTACGCCCGTCTTTCATCTATTAGATCTCTTTGTAATTCTAGATCCAATTGTGGTTTGCATTAGATCTACTTCCGTACTTTTATGCATTCATTTGATTATGATGATGTTGTTGATTTCTTCCATGAGTGAGTAGTTCCTTTGTTCTTGGGGAGATGGAGAAACCCTAGCACCATTATGAACTTGTAATAAAGATGATCTATTCTTGTGTCCGTATGACTTGCTTGTCTATGATATAATTATGATTTGTGTTTGATCTCTCTCTTTAGATGGTATGCGTAGACAACCGCATATCATTTGCCTTCGGGACTAAAGGGAGGGAGAAATCCTTTGGACGTGTCTTGGAAGCGTACCCAGAATGCCCTGTGTTAGATTGGTGCCGGCTCGTAACCTACATGGTCAAAGGAGGATTAAAGAGGGACTCCCTAAGCTAATTATGATATCCACGGGGAAACACTTAATTGCGGTGGTTTGTATGGGTGACTACTCTCAGACATCGCAATGGTTATTTAGAGGTGACCTCACTCTTGGCTCAACAAAATGGCTTCCTACGAGCTTTGTAGTGAACATCTTATGATGGGACTCTCTCCACACATATCATGACACAAGGAGTATGTTATCTTGATTACATATAACAATAATACTATGCTAGTGGTGTATCCTACATCCCCGAGAACGTTTTAGCCCTATTGAGTTCAGCCACACTTTCACACAAACCTGTTACTTGTTTTCTTTTACTTATTTTAATTACTTTTCTGCAATCAACCATAAACCTTTCAAACACCCTTTACTTGAGATCAAAGAAAGCTTATAAGTATAATTTGGTAGAGAGTAACGATGGGCATAAAGACCTTTACCAATAGCTCTCTATGGGTTCGATATCTTTACGTCGAAACTAGCTACAATTGGTCTGTGCACTTGCAGTCATGAAGCTATTTTCTAGCGTTGTTGCCGGGGACTAAGCTCTTTTGGTATTTGTTCTTAGTTACTTATTTTACTCATTACTCTCTCCGTTCCTTAATATAAGGTGTATGTTTTTTTTAAAATTCCATAATATAAGGTGTATAGATAATTTTGAGATTTGTTCCTCTAATTTAGGAGGCAATTAATCCGATCAGAAGAGAGAGGATACCCAGATTTTGTATGTTCCCTTTATATCATGTCAATCACCTGGGGTATTCACATCCTAAAGCAACGGAATTTCCCTCCCAGCATGTGTGCTAATATTCGTGCAAGAAAACTATACACCTTATATTAAGGAACGGAGGGAGTATTATACTAAAGTTGTTTATTAGTTTCAGGTGATACATTATGGGCGAATACCAACATATAATACAGTTGGAGGTTGTAAGGAATTCTGGTCCGCCCATGGTTGCTTATATAATATCCAATAATCCAAGAGGGTATGATATTAACCCCATGCTTTTGGATCTTTTGCATGCAAAGAAATTTGCAGGAGATGGTACGGAAGATCCGTATGAGCATGTAGGATTCTTTGAATATATTTGTGGGCCTTTCCACCTCAACTTACAAACTGAGGACAAGGTCAAGTTTGCTCTCTTTTCTCAAACTCTCAATTATGAGGACTGTTCTTGGTACATCCAAAGTTCTGCAAAAATTACTAACTCCTGGGAGAGCCTAGCCTCTCTATTCTTAGTTGATTTCTTTCCTGGGACAAAAACTCTTGGTGCAAGGCACATGATTACGAATTTTAAAGGAAAACCTGAAGAAAGCCTGCATGAAAGGTATACAAGATTTCGGGGATTGCTTGATCGTTGTCCCCATCATAATTTCCCACCTTGGCTAGTGATACACACCTTCTACGCAGGTTTAAATGATAATAACAGAAATGAATTTGATTCCCTTACCAATGGGCCATTCACCGAATTCAGTGTTGAAAGGGCATGGAATTTGCTAGACACGGTGAATAGGATAGAGAAAGCCTATTGCGAGGACGAGTTCGGTAAGGGGAATCCCATAGAGTACAATTTCTTAAACATATTTCTAGCTTCGGGAAAAGTAGAAAAACTGCTTGGAAATTTTAACCTTGACCATCGCATGATTTTTCAAATTATTAGATCTTATGCTGACTACCTGCATATTCGAAAGATTGGGAACGCTATACACTAGCTGTGGAAGAAAAACCCTCTAAACCTTGCCACAATGATAAATATTCAAAAATGCAAAAGAAAATGTTAGCCGAGGAAGAAACTATCCTAACTAAAGTAATGGATAGCAGGGGTGAAGGGAATAAAATAATAGGAAGGTCAACTAGGGACCTGGGAGCCATTAAAGAAAATATTGGGATAGTAAAAGAACTTCTAGAACCTAAATTGTTTAAGGAATAAGTGATAATGGTAAGTAAAGAATCCTCCGAAATGATAGGAGGCAAGTTTGATGGTAAGAATAGAAGTCAGCAAAAAATTCCTTTTTGTTTAGGAGGGATTACTTATGTAGGATTCCGTGACTTAAGTTCTTCCATAAATATCATGCCTTATAAAATTTATGAAGAATTGCGTGATCACCTTCATGAATCTTACCTTGAGCCATTAGAAGCTACTTTTATGTTTTCTAATCGAACTTTGCATCCTACTCATGGGATACTTCGCAATGTTTGCATTTCTGTCGGGGCTTTTGTGTACCCAGTTGATTTTCATATTATTGAAATACCTTTGAACTCCAGCTGCCTAGTTATTTTTGGGAATCGTTTTTACAACTCTATGAACATTGATATTGACAACAAAAAGCAGGCTTTATATTTGCAGGTTGGTGAAGAAACTATAGAAATAAACTATAGCCAATTCACGAGACTACCTTATGAGAAGAAAGTTGAGATTAAGGAAGAGAATACTATTGAAGAATTGACGACAATCTATTTTTACACTCCGCGGTCTGAGTTGGAGAGAAGTTTTACAAGCAATGATTCGCTTGCCAACGACTGTGCAAAATAATATTTGGATGAGATCCTCAACACTACACCGGAGGTTGAGCCAGGTCTCAAGGTTGAATACGAAGAACTTGAAAGAAGAGGGGACGAGGATCTGCCACCCCTTGTTTTAAAACCTCTCTCTCTAGGTCTCAGGTATGAATTCTTGGATAAGGAAGGTAAGTGCCCGGTGATTTTAGATGATAAGCTCTCTCTAGAGGTGAACACAAAATTGTTAGAGGTACTTATCAAACAGCATGAAACTTTTGGATACAATCTTAATGACATAACAGGTATAGATCGCACCATAGTAACTCACAAGATATCTATGGTTGAAGATGGTAAACCATTTGTTGATAATCAAAAAAGGTTGAATCCTAAAATGAAAGAGGTAGTAAGAAAATAAGTTATACGTATGTTGGACAGCGGTATTATCTACCCAATTTCAGACAGTAAATGGGTGAGCCCGACTCATTGCATACCTAGGGAAGGATGTATAACAATAATTAATAATGATAAGGATGAATTAATCCCAAGTAGAACGATAGCGGGATATAGAATGTGTATTGACTTTAGGAAGTTGAATAAAGAAACCATAAAAATACATAAGCAACTTCCTCTCATTAATGATATTATGGAAAGGATGTCCGCTAATTCTTACTTTTGTTTCCTTGACGGATATTCCGGATATTCTCAAATAGCTATCCAGCCCAAAGATCAAGAAAAAACTACTTTCACATGTCCCTATGGAACCTATGCTTATCGATTGATGCCTTTTGGTTTGTGTAACGCAACTGCTACTTTTCAAGAGTGTGTTCTAAAAAAATTCGACAGTTTTGTGGAAAGTTCCATGGAAGTCCTTATGGATAATTTTGTTGTTTATGGAACTAATTTTGAGCAATGTCTCTACAATCTTAATAGGGTTTTGCAGCGGTGCAAACAAACCAAGATGGTTCTGAACTGGGAGCGTTGCCGTTTCATGGTAAGGGAAGGTATAGTTTCTACCATAAGGTTTCTAGAAAGAATATTAAGATTGATGATTCGAATTTAGCCACCTTAGCAACACTGCCAATTCCATAAGATATAAAAGGGGTAAAGAATTTCCTTGGACATGCCGGTTTCTATAAACGCTTTATTAAAGATTTTGCTAAAATATCCGCTCCTTTAACTTATCTCCTAGATAAAGATGCTCTTTTTACTTTTGATAGAGACTGCCATGATTCCTTCGAACAGTTAAAAAGGCACTAATTTTTGCACCTATTATTCAATCACCCAATTGGGATGAACCATTTGACATTATGTGTGATGCTAGCGACTATGCTATTGGGGCTATTTTAGGACAAACAGATTAGCCTAATCTCAATGTTATTCAATATGCTAGTCGAGTTTTTAATGATGATCAAAGGAACTATGCGACAATCGAGAAAGAATTCCTTGCTGTTGTTTTTGCTTGTGATAAGTTTAGACACTATATCATCAACTCAAAAGTAATAGTTCATACTGACCATCAAGCCTTGAGACACCTTCTAGCTAAGAAAGATGCTAAACCCTGTCTAATTAAATGGGTCTTATTACTATAAGAATATGACCTACAGATAGTAGATAGGAGGGGAAAAGATAACCCTGTGGCCGACCATTTGTCATGGATGGAAGGAATCATGGAGGATCATTCCTATTAACGAATCTATGCCAGACGAATACCTTGTAGTTATAGAACCTCGCAATCCTTGGTTTGCAGATTATGCTAGTTTTCTAGTAGGTAAGTTTTTACCCAGAGGAATGGATTACAATCAAAGAAAAGAAATTCTTTAATGATTTAAAACATTGCTTTCGGCATGACCCTTACCTATACAGGCATGGCATAGATGGGATAACACGGAAATGTGTACCCGAGCACGAGGAGAAACACATCCTTAATGCTTGTCATGATAGTCCTTACGATGGGCATCATGCCGATAGTCGTACTACAGCCAAGGTCCTGCAGTCAGGTTTCTACTAGCCTACACTAGTTAAAGACGCTCACGAATATGTTAAAAAATGTGATGCTTGTCAATGTATGAGTAATATAGGAAAAAGACAAGAAATGAATATGAAATATAACTTAGTAATAGAGCCATTTGATGTATGGGGAATGGACTTCATGGGACCATTTATTCCCTCTAACGGTTATACTCATATTCTTATTGTTGTTGATTATGTTACTAAATGGGTGGAAGCTATACCCACTGCTCATGCAGATGCAACCACTTCTATTAAGATGGTCAAGGACATCATCTTTCCCAGGTTTGGAGTACCCCGATTTTTGATTACAGATGGTGGAACTCATTTTATGAAGGGAATCTTTGACAATATACTTCAAAAATATGGAGTAGACCACCGGGTAGCCTCACCTTACCACCCTCAAACTAGTGGACAAGTGGAATTATCTAATAGAGAAATCAAGGTCATACTCCAGAAAATGGTGAACAGGTCGAGAAAGGATTGGGCCTTGAAGCTTAATGATCCATTGTGGGTGTATCGTACTGCATTCAAGAACCCTATGGGAATGACACCGTACAAAATGGTTTACGGTAAAAAATGTCACCTTCCATTAGAACTTGAGCATAAGGCTCGGTGGGCTATCAAAACTATGAATTTTGACTTTAAAACTGTAGGGGAAAAACGACTATTGGATATTCATCCTTTAGATGAACTCAAGAATGAGGATTATGAAAACACTAGAATATTTAAAGAAAAGGTGAAGATGACATGATAAAAAATTAGAGGGCAAGGGATTTAAAACCGGAGATAAAGTTTTGCTTTACAACTCTAGGCTTAAGTTTTTTGCAGGGAAATTAAAATCCAGGTGGGAAGGACCATATGACGTTGAAGAAGCATATCCTTTGGGAGTAGTAAGACTGAAAAATCCTATGCCCTCTTCTTCATCCTAGATTGTTAATGGGCAGCGATTGAAGCATTATAGAGTTGGCGAAGTAAACACTATGGAATTGATCTTGTCGTCGGATTGATGACAAGTATGCCATGAGGGGGGGTCCTCGAGGCGTGCGGAAGAGAGGGGTGTGAGATATACGGTGTTCCGGGATGGTGAGCACACAAGTTTACCCAGGTTCAAATCCGTTGGCTTTGAACGGATCCTACTCCTGCTAGCAATCCAGTAATACTACAACGCCAGAATATGGGTTACAAGGGTTTCACCTATGCGAGTTGAGATTGTAGACTATTGTGAGGTGCCCTAAAGGCATACCCTAGGACGTCTTATATAGATATTCGGCCTAGGGTTTACAGGAGAGACCTATCCGGCTAGGCCTAAGAGTCGGTTACAGAGTGCATCTTGAAATACAAGTAACATAACAGGTCTATGTCGGTAAGTCTTCTGGGCCTTCCAGTAGCCGGACTGGACCCCGTCTCTTCTACTTGACTGGGCCGCCTGTGAAGCAAAGCCCTAACCTGAAGTGCGCCACCCTAGTCAGTGAGGCACAGTGAGGATATCCAGAAAGTATATCCCCAACAACAGCCCCCGGAAGCCTCCAAGATCCAGAGTCAGGTTTCATCATCGTCTAGCTTGATCCATCTTCGGCTTGTAGAATCTTGAAGGATTCCTGAAACTTCAAAAGAAAGGATAGGATCCGGGTTTCAAAACGAGTCAGACCTATGAATACATTATTCAGGTTTCCAGCTTGAAATTCAAACTAAGCCGGAACTTGGCCTCTGACGTAACCTGACACCAGTCAAGGTCAAGTCACATCACTGACAGACATTCCCATCAGCACGACCGTTGGTGGGTCCGCCTTTTGCAGAACCGAGGCATTGTTTCAATGCGTGTGTGGAGATCGAGGCAGCGTAATCATCACGAGGGAGTTACCCAGCTCCTTCCACGACACGTGGCACGGTTACTATTTTCATTGCATGAATCTTGGTGCAGGTGAAGGATATAAGGGGTTGAGATTTCTCCTTTTCCTCTTAACCAGCACTAGTGCCTCTCCCTTCCTCTTGACGCTTCCCATGAACAGAGCTCCTCTGCCTCCCCCAAAATCCTCCAGCGTCGCCCCTCCTAGGTCACCGGTTCCCAGAAGATGGCTGAAACCTTATCGTCCGCCACGACGGTGATGTCTACGCACGCTTCTATTCTTGTAGACAGTGTTGGGCCTCCAAGTGCAGAGGTTTGTAGAACAACAGCAAGTTTCCCTTAAGTGGATCAACCAAGGTTTATCGAACTCAGGGAGGAAGTGGTCAAAGGTATCCCTCTCAAGCAACCCTACAATCAAGATACAAGAAGTCTCTTGTGTCCCCAACACACCCAATACACTTGTCAGGTGTATAGGTGCACTAGTTCAGCGAAGAGATAGTTAAATACAAGTAATATGGATGATTATAAGTGGTAATTGCAATCTAAAATAAGAGTGGTAGCAAGCAAACATGTAATAGAACTGATTGTAAACGGGGTTTAAATGCTTAGAAACAAGGCCTAGGGATCATACTTTCACTAGTGGACACTCTCATATAAATATCTTCTCTTCATGATGCTACCCTGAACTACTCTCCGATTGGACGATGTAGGGCTATAACAGCACACCTTAAAGTTCGCATTCCCCATCTAGATAACCCCTCACTATCACCTTGAGCGCTAGATGGTTCCAACAAACACCACAATCTCATAGAGACATTCAACTCAAATTATACTCATGATAAGTATTTATGTAACCTTAGCCAAAGTGCCACACGGTGTGCACACTGTCAACTTCACACACGTGGGGATAAGCAGAGATTCATTAAAGCACTTGAGTAGCAGAATAGATCTATAGATTACAAAGCTCATGATCTCATAAGATCACGCATAGAGAGAGAGATGAACACATTGCTACCGGTAGAGCTCTTAGCCTCGAGAGAGAACTACTCCCTCCTCATCATGGGAGTCAGCAACGGCGATGGAGATGGCGGTGGAGTCGATGGAGATGGATATGGGGGCACTTCCCGTCCGGCAGTCTTGAACAGACTTCTCCCCGAATCACCTCTTGGTGGCCGGTGCTCTGAGAACTATTTGTGGAATTCTGATCTTGTCCTTAGAGTTTTCGTCCCGGTGTACTTTTATAGGCGAAGAGGCAAGGTCGGTGTGTGCGCGAGGGGCCCACACACCCCCATCTTCTTAACCCGAAATGAAGGGGTACCCCCGGGAAGAGATCCAGGCGTGGCCTGGGCTGGCCCGCGCCACAAGGTGGTGTGGCCACCTCGTGGACCCTCCCCGTCTCGTCTTCTGGCTCCGTGAGTCTTCTGGTAAAATATTGACTTTGGCTTTTTTCCGGTCCAATTCCGATAATATTTCTTTTCTAGCTTTTCTGAAACCAAAAACATGCAACTGGCATTGTGGCATCTTGTCAATAGGTTAGTTCCAGAAAATGCATAAAAATACCTCAAAGTGTGAACTAAACATAAGAAATTAGATACTAAACAAGCATGGAACATCAAAAATTATAGATACATTTACGACATATCAACATCCCCAAGCTTAACTCCTGCTCGTCCTTGAGTAGGTAAGTAATAAAAAAGAAATTTTTTTTAGGTGACATGCACCATCACAATCTTGATCAAGGTATTTGTAAAACATTGATAGCTGGGATCATATTACTCTAACATAGCATGAAAGATATAGTTCTAACAATAAGACATAGCAACTATGTTGTAATATGAAGAGGTACAAACAAAAGATCCATGAATAACAATGCTTTGAAAGGCGTTTATTTGTTTCACATATAGAAAACATAATGAGAATGGTATTCATCTTGTCCATCATGGTGTAGCAAAACATAAATGCATAGGACACCTACAAAGTTCGTAAGGGTGACTAGCTACAAATAGTTTAAGAACAAGCAATATCAAATTTATGAATCCATCAACAAGTTTTGGGACAATGCACATTAAACTAAGAATGACCACTATGCTCTCTCAATAGGTGCATAAAGATAGAAGATGGAGACTCAACATAAAAGTAAAAGAAAGGCCCTTCATAGAAGGAAGCAGGGATTCAAGTCTCGTAAAGAGCTTCCAAAAATTATGGTACTTATTAGCTTTTAGCTCTCATTGCCCCTATCATAAGCATCTTTAGGTGATTAAGGTTAAAGTGATAAAATATGAGGATATGCTTAACAAGTTATAAGCTAAAAATCTCATGCCCCTTACTTACGAGTACCGAACCTCATGCTACTCAACTTTAGTCACAGGTAAGTTCTTGTCATTGTAAGTACATGTGTATCATAGAGAACCGCCAACGGGGTACCCCTTGCTCGATGATACAGAAGCTTTCCCATATCAAAATGACAAGGCAAGCAAACAATGAGCATCTCAGCGATCCTTTTATTTCCGATTTGCATAGGGTTTTTTCTTTCCTATTTGCATAGGGTTTTTTCATTTCCTATTTGCATAGGTTTTTTTATTCAGGATGCTTCATAGATTGCTCACTATGGTTATGCTACACGTTTCCACCATGATTAGGCATGGTTTAGACTAGCCGCCCAGGCGTTTCTCGAACACATATACAAACTCCATGAGCTTACAAGCTCCCCTTTTGTTTCGCACCGCCGGGATCCATAAGCAAAAGAACATGATATAAACTAAATAAAGTGCAATGTTGAAAGCGTTCCCCATGGTAACATGGTTCTGATAATTCACAACTTACAAAGCACAAGCATATACGCAACATAGATGGGCACAATGGTTCAAGTTTATTATGTGCAAGAAAGTAAAGTGTGCCATAAAGTTTGTGAGAGCTTTAATCACTAATTTGCACATAACAAGTTTAATTCGGAAGGTAGATAAAAAGATGAATATACTAGGAATAGCAATAATGCTAATAGGTAGGTATGGTGGACTCTTTGGAATAACTTGGTTTTATTTGGAGTTGGATGCATGACTGGAACTCATACTTGGTACATGTGGAGGCTAGCAAAAGACTGGGAGCGACCAACTAAGAGAGCAATAATGGCCATAATCATGCAAAGCGACAAAACATTTTTAATTAAAGCATAAAGTGATATTACAAATCGAAAACTAAATGATCATAGAGGCTATGGTGACTTGGTATAGTATTAACATGGTGTGAGCATGCGCTAAGTCAACCCAAATAAAGCATCAAAGGAGAATACCACAATATTATTCTTTTATATGCTAAAACAACGCATGATTCTTTCAAGGCACATTAAGCAATCTCAATTGTTTGGAACAAGTCATGCTACAGCAATAATCACAAAGCATATGGTCAAAGCAACATCTAGCATGACATGATAAAGTCTAAGTCACAGTCAAAACAAGCTTCCTTTTGTACCACTATAAGCATGAAACTTCCTACTCTTTTCCAACACCAATCGAAAACTAAAGCTAAACACAGTGCTAGCAAAGGAGAACACTCACAGAACAATAAGAGTGAAAACTAGAGTGTTCTAGGCAATGAATAATAGGGTGTGTCTCTCTCCAAAAGAAGTGTGTTGGGATCCAACCAACTTATTACAACAAAGAAATCAAAAGAAAACTAAAAACAAAGACGCTCCAAGAACAACACATAGTGAATAAGGTAATAAAAATAAAGTGTCTTGAAAGAAGACCTGGGATTATTGATGAAGAAGGGGATGCCTTGGGCATCCCCAAGCTTTGACACTTGTACTTCTTGAATATTTCTTGGGGTGACACGGGTGGCATCCCCAAGCTTGAGATTTTGTCCATACTTCATCTCATCACATTATTCTTCCCTACACTTGAAAATTTCCTTCATACAAAACTTCACACAATCTTCATTAGGAACATTAGTGTATTTAAGATAATAAGTCTTTGGGTTTAGTTTCAACACAAGTAAAACTTGCATTAAAACACAAGCTATTGTAGCAATTCCTTCTAAAAGCTCAAGTGATCAAAGAGAACTCAAAGAGAAAGAGATTAAGAAGCAAATGCAAATAATGACAGAAATCTGTCAAAACAGACCAACAGGTAAAAACCGATTTTTCCAAAGACCTTCTGTTGCACAAATTGAAAAGTGCTAAACTAGAGAAAGTTGGGTAATATCCTGGGGCATAAGCAAAAAAATTATAGCTCAATCCGATGTACTGAGATTTTTCACGATTGTTTACAGTGATGCACAGAAATCTGTTTCAGGATAGCAACTTCCCCATATCTTACTTCCCTCTCATTAGAGGTTATTCTTGGCACAAAAACCACACAAAAAGGATAAGGAGAGGTTATTACAGAGGCAATAACTTCCAAGACTCAACAAAACAAAAATAAACTTAAAGTAAAAGTATAATGGTTGTCTCCGAAAAGCTCTTTCTTTATAGCCATTAAGATAGGCATGATAGTTTCGATGATACTCACATAAGAAATATGGATTGAAGTAAAAAGAGAGTATCAAGAAGCAAATATGGAACAAATTTAAGTCTTACCCACTTCCTATGAAAAATAATCTTGTAAAGAAACAAGTCATGAAAGCACAAAGCAACAAGCATAGGAAAGCAAAACAAGTGCAACTTCAAAACTTTCAACATAAAGAGGGGAAACTTAATATTGTTGAGATACATAAAACCATGTTTCCCTCTCTCATAATAACTTTCAGTAGCATCATAATAAAATTAACAATATAACTATCACATAAAACATTCTTATCATGAGCCATATGCATAAAAGAATTAATACTCTCCACATAAACATAGTCATTCTTATTAATTGTAGTGGGAGCAAATTCAACAAATAGCTATCATTATTATTCTCATCACCATAATCATCATATATAGGAGGCATATTGTAATCATAATTAATTTTCTCCTCAATAGTAGGTGGACTGAAAATATCATATTCATCATTGTAATCATCATATATCGGAGGTATAGTATCATCAAAGTAAATTTTCTCCTCCATGCTTGGGGGACTAAAAATATCATGCTCACCAAAACCAGCTTCCCCAGGCTTAGACTTTTCCATAGCATTATGAATAATGGTGTTCAAAGAATTCATACTAATAACATTGCTATTAGCATGCAAATAAAGTTCCATAGGTTTTTTAATTTTCTCTTCAACCACTTCATGTCCTAACTCAAGATAAATACTATAAAGTTCTCTAATTTTGTTGTTGTTTTCCATTAAGCCTAGCTAGTGAAAATAAACCAAGAAACAAAAAGATATAATTGCAGAATCTAAAGGGAATAACTTCGAGCACTCACATAGCAACAGTACTAGAAGATAGCTTAGTAGCCAGAAGATGTGAGTACCTTTTACATTACCTCCCCGGCAACGACGCCATAAAATAGCTTTGATGGCGCATTGTTGATGTGGAATCTTCTTTTTTTAGTCCTCGGCAACAGCGCCAGAAAATAGCTTGATGTCTACTCACGCTTCTATTCTTGTAGACAGTGTTGGGCCTCCAAGTGCAGAGGTTTGTAGAACAGCAGCAAGTTTTCCTTAAGTGGATCCCCCAAGGTTTATCGAACTAAGGGTGAAAGTGGTCAAAGATATCCCTCTCAAGCAACCCTGCAATCAAGATACAAGAAGTCTCTTGTGTCCCCAACACACCCAATACACTTTTCAGGTGTATAGGTGCACTAGTTCGGCGAAGAGATAGTGAAATACAAGTAATATGGATGATTATAAGTGGTAATTGCAATCTAAAATAAGAGTGGAAGCAAGCAAACATGTAACATAACTGATTGTAAATGGTGTTTCAATGCTTAGAAACAATTCCTAGGGATCATACTTTCACTAATGGACACTCTCATATAAATATATTCTATTCATGATGCTACCCTGAACTACTCTCCGGTTGGACGATGTAGGGCTATAACAGCACACCTTAAAGTTCGCATTCCCCAGCTAGATAACGCCTCACTATCACCTTGAGCGCTAGATGGTTCCAACAAACACCACAATCTCATAGAGACATCCAACTCAAATTATACTCATGATAAGTATTTATGTAACCTTAGCCAAAGTGCCACACGGTGTGCACACTGTCAACTTCACACACGTGGGGATAAGCAGAGATTCATTAAAGCACTTGAGTAGCAGAATAGATCTATAGATTACAAAGCTCATGATCTCATAAGATCACGCATAGAGAGAGAGATGAACACATTGCTACCGGTAGAGCTCTTAGCCTCGAGAGAGAACTACTCCCTCCTCATCATGGGAGTCAGCAACGGCGATGGAGATGGCGGTGGAGTCGATGGAGATGGATCTGGGGGCACTTCCCCGTCCCGGCAGGGTGCCGGAACAGAGACTTCTGTCCCCCGAATCACCTCTTCGGTGGCGGCGGTGCTACAGAACTATTCGTGGAATTCTGATCTTGTCCTTAGAGTTTTCGTCCCGGTGTACTTTTATAGGCGAAGAGGCAAGGTTGGTGGGTGCCCGAGGGGCCCACACCACCCCCCTGGCGCGGCCTGTGCTGGCCCGCGCCACCAGGTGGTGTGGCCACCTCGTGGCCCCTCTCCATATCGTCTTCTGGCTCCATGAGTCTTCTGGTAAAATATTACTTTGGCTTTTGTTCGGTCCAATTCCGAGAATATTTCTTTTCCAGCTTTTCGGAAACCAAAAAACAGCAGAAAACAGGCAACTGACACTGTGGCATCTTGCCAATAGGTTAGTTCCAGAAAATGCATCAAAATACCTCAAAGTGTGAACTAAACATAAGAAAGTATAGATACTAAACAAGCATGGAACATCAAAAATTATAGATACATTTATGACGTATCAGGCAGGGACAACAGTGACAGCGGAGAAGGAGAATTTTCGTGGGGTCTAGATCCCATGCATCCTTGATGACGCCAAGCTTCACATTGTCGAAAATGAAGGGCTCCTCCGCATCGACGACTGGCGAAGGGGCTATGGACAAACCGTCCCCACCCCAATGCCGACAAGCGGGTGCATTTCGGCACCCACCTCGATAGAGTTTTGAGCTTTCCACCCTCATATTTCTTCTCTGCAGTTATAGATTATTTCGGAGTTCAACTCCACCATCTCCCCCGAACTCTCTCTTAGAGATGAGTGCTTATGCCTCTTTGTGTGAGGGGTATATCGGCATTAGGCGGAGTCTCATTCTTTTCCGGTATTATTTTCATACCCGGAGAAACTCCATCACCGCCGGTAATCCTTATATTACCGGAACTCTTAGCTTTTCTGTTAGGAGAGAACGTGTCTATCCTAGGGTTAAAGCTAGTGAGTCGGTGAAGCAATGGCCATCCTTTTTTCTATCATAAGGACCGAACAGCTCCCGGCAAAGCAACTGCTTTATCATATTTTGTTGACGGCGACGCTACACCCCAAGAGTCCTGGGACACAGATTTGCCAGCTCTCACTGATGATCTGCTTCTTGCCAAGAGGCAGATCAAATATCTAATGAAGCACAAGGGCCTTAAAGGTTCCAACTTGATCCACTGCTGGTTGGCACACCAGATCTAGCCTCTCCAACACCATGGTGATCGGCTTATGCACTCCATCACGACGAACAAAAAAGGCTCTCTCCGAATCTACTCCCGTCCTTACTCAGAAAAGGACTATGAGTCCCATATCAGATGGTCGATAAGGGAGAAGATCAAGAGGAAAATCCCAGAGCTGTCCTTGGACATGCATATAGCTGATGATCCTGTGGTACCATTAAGTTTCCAGCAATAACTCGAATTATGCATTCATCTATACAGTATTGTTTCTTTCCGCAATACTGAGATATTTCTTCTTTTCAGCTTGCTGACCTCCCCGAGTCGGATCTTGCTCCTCTCGCGGGATATCCTCCTGAGATCTCTCAGGATGATGGAGAACTGGTCCCACTATCGGAAACCCTTACCCAAAAGCGTAAGGCTCTGATAGTTTCCATTGGCACAAAAGAAGTGCCCATTGTGAAGAGGTAACTTTCTTCACAAGGTCTCTGTATTTTATTTATTAATTCTTTCTAAGGTGTAATGATCTTTGTTCTATTACCTCCTCAGAGCTAAACATGTCACCAAGGGCAAGGGGAAAGTAAGCTCGTCGAAGCCCCTGCGCCAGTTAAACTTAAACTTGACTTCGCCTACCATAGCGCCTCCGACTCCTTCCCCGCAGCCTTCTACAGCATTAGAGATCACTCCATCTCTGCATGTCACAGAAGATCCGTCTCTTCATTCTGAGCCTGCAAACCTTGGTTTGCAGACCGACGTCACCATGGGTGACTCGGCAATTGATAAGGGTGAACCCTCAATGGGTAATGATCCCTCGGCAGAGGTTTTTGCCGAAAACTTTCTCAACAATCCGGGTCTTGCCAAGCTTGGCATTACTCGGAAATCTGCAGAGGAGATCCAACGGCTGCCCCAGCAATGCTTGGAAAGCCGAAACATTACTGGCGAGGAGGAGGCACAAGAAGTAGAGGACGTCAAGTACTCCGAGCTTATCGAGCAAATCCGTCTTCGTGATGGGAGGCTAAGAGCCGATGTGGTTCCTGCACCACCGGTAATCCCGCTGACCCTCGCCGAGAAGGTTAGCACCGAGGTGAACATGAGCTTAAGCAAGCTTACTCATGAAGATCATGTAAGTCGAATTTCCAACTCTTCTTTTTTACTTTATTTCATATCATATCATCTATCCCCCAAGCATGAAGTTGGATAGACCATCCAGATTTATTCTTTCATAGGATGCCAAAGAATGAACTAGTGTACCCCCCAAGGCTCGTGCTGATATTAGCAAAAATATTAGCCCGAGTCTTTAGTAGACTTCTGACTCTATGTATTCTGACTTATGTTAGTTAATTCATATAACCAGGAATTATTGAAGAACATCTGCAACAAGCGAAGAGAGATCAGAGCTCTCCGTCTTGAAAATGCTCAATAAAAGGTGTCGAAGGATGAGGTTGAAGGTAATCATTTCAGTCCTTAACCTTGCTCTTTTTTTCTTTCATAGTCGAATTACTTTATTCAACTATTGTTCTTTTGCTTATAGCACTGGTCAAACAATCATGTGCCATGATTGAAGAGGCCGAGAATCTTAAGACCCTGGAGGTGGAGAACACTGACTTACGTCGAGAGCTGAATAAGCTTAAGGAGGATCCGAGCATAGCATCGCACAAGTCCTCGAAACCTCCTCCATGGCCACCAAAGAACATGATCGAAGGATTGCGGCCAGGACCAAAAAATCTCAGATATCAATGATGCATTATTCAGAGAGAAGGACATCTCCGGGCTAAACTCCAGAGCCTTAGGGAAGAGAAAACCAAAGTTGACGATGTCATCTTCAGTATGTTTCCCACTTTCTGACTTTCTACTTTTCCGACTCTAGGATATATTTTCTAACGTTTGCTTTATGTTTGCAGGCCCTCTAAATTTACTGGATTCTTCCTCCACCGAGTCTCACACTAGCCGGCTTACACAAGTCGGCGATTTACTTCATGATTTCTGCCAGTCTTTGGAGGATATTGGCGAAGTACTCAAGGTTCCGGACATGAATAAAATGTCTGACTTTCAGGTGCGGGACAAAGCCAAGGAGATGCTCCAGCTTATCCAGGACGGGAATATGTCCTATGCGCGGACCGCAGCACAGAAGGCCCTTACTATGGTTATGAGCCACCATGGAAGCATGGAAATCTGGCAAGTAACCAGAGGGTATTCGACTGTGGATGAAGACGTACATGAGCAAGTCATCAAGGCTATTATGGACTCCTGTGCCGGATATGGATGTCACATAGCTGATCTGACTAGCTACAACACTCCTTTCTTCACTCGCGTGGAGACGCCTCCTCCGCCTGCCGAAGTAATAGCCGAAGTCTCCGACGATGAAAAAACCGTTTTGGATTTGAATGTCTCAGAAAGATATCAAGGAGAGGTCGATGTCTCTAGTGATCCGGCAGCTCCTACCTCTTCCCCTGTAGCGTAAAGTACCAGAAAAAACGATGTGTTATTCTGAAACAATTTAGGTTGTAAATAAGTAGTGTAATACTTTTGCTAGTGCTAAGATTTGCTACTTCTATTTAGCACTTTTGGCTTTATTTTGATGTGCCTGAAATGTTGACATAAGCACTTTATGTTTTTGTCTATAGTTATCGTTTATCTGGCTTTCCGCCTCGTCCCTTTCGTGAGTCGGCTAACCTTCCACATAGAAACTCTGCCGAGCAACGGAGGTCAATTGCTAAACCGGTTTAAACTCGGAAACAAAGCTGGCTTCCAGTACCAACAATTCACTACTCGGAAAATGCCCGCATCCGGCAATCAGATAAATAACCAAAGTACAAACTAGAAAATTTAGATTTATACCCGAAGGTAGCATTTTTAGAATCAGAAATCTTAACCAGAACAAAAATTAGCATAAATTACTTTCAAGTATTCTGGGATTTTCGACTGTGACATGATCATTCGGAAATAAGATGGCAATATAAAACTTCTCAGAAAAAATTGAGGCAACCAATAATTTATTTCTCATTGAACATGTACACATATATGATTACAAAGAAAGAAAATTTTAAGAATAAAAGGGATGTAGCTGAGAAATATTCCACGGTCTGTCTAATTCTTCCGGGTCTGTACTTCCTCCAGCTCTCTTTCTTTTCTTAGTAGCAGGTCTTTATTTGACTGGCCGCATATCAGTTAGATAGTAAGAACCATTGTGCAATACTCGGCTAACTAAAAAGGGCCCTTCCCATACTGGGGAAAGTTTCTGCTTTCTTTTCTGCACAAGCCAGAGAACCAAATCGCCTTTATTGAAAGAACAGTTTCTGACTCTCTGGCTATGATACTTGCGTAACTTCTGCTGATAGGTTGTTGATCACATCTCATCAACGACGCGAACTTCTTCGATTAAATCAAGATCATTTTGTCGAGAAATTTCGGCATCCTCTTCAATATACGTAGTGACTCGGGGAGAAGTATGAATAAATCACTAGGAAGAACTGCTTCTATACCATAGACCAAGAAGAAAGGTGTGTATCTGGTTGACCTGTTCAGAGTTGTTCGCAAACTCCATATCACAGAAGTTAATTCTTTTACCCAAGCCCCCGCAACATGACGTAGTGGTGCTTCGAGTCTTGGTTTTAGGCCTGGCGGGATTAAACCATTTTCTTTTTCGACTTGTCCATTAGCCTATGGATGTGCGATTGACGCAATGGCAAGCCGGATATTTTGCTCATCACAGAATTCGGCAAGCTCTCCCATAGAAAAGTTACTCCCATTGTCCGTGATAATGCTATGCGGATAACCGTATCAAATTATAACATCCTCGACAAATCTTCTGGCTATTCCTCCATCATAACTGGTGATGGGTTTAGCCTCAATCCATTTTTTGAATTTATCCACCATCACTAAGAGATGAGTAAATCCACTTGGAGCCTGTTTAAACGGTCTTACCATGTCAAGCCCCCAGACCGTGAAAGACCATGTTATAGGTATTATTCGCAGCTGATTAGCTAGAACATGGGCTTGTTTGGTGTACTTTTGGCAGCCTTTACATGTATTGACCAGGCGTTTGGCATCTGCCTTGGCTGTAAGCTAGAAAATCCGTGTTTGAAAGCTTTTGCCACTAAAGATTTGGCTGCAACATGATGGCCGCATTCGCCTTCATGGATTTCTCGTAAGATTTCCACTCCTTCCGGAGATACACAATGCTGAAAGACCCCAGACACACTCCGCTTATGGAGCTCACCCTTTATTATTGTATAGGTTTTTGCTTGTCGGATGATCTGCCGGTTCAAAACCTCGACTTTGGGTAATTTGCCATCTACCAAGAAATCAAGGTAGGGTTTGGTCCAGCTGGGAATTACAGCCAGAACTGCCAGTAAAGGTGAGTCGGATTTGGTCAAATATTCCTCATCTACTCCTTTTATAGAGGGGACCTTGAGGTGCTCTAAAAAAGCGCCATCCGGGACCTTTTTCCATGTATAGAGCCTATTCGAGATAATGCATCTGCTTCCTCATTTTCTGTTCAAGGGATGTGTTGAACCTCAAACCGTTCGAACGATTTAGATAGTTCATCCATGACTACTCTATATGCAGCCATGTGATTATTTGCATTACAGATATCCGACACTTGTTGGGCAACAAGATCTGAATCTCCATAACACATTAATCGTAGGATGCTGATGTCCTTAGCAATCCGGATTCCATGCAGTAGTGCTTCATATTTGGCAATGTTATTTGTCACCGTGAAGTGGATCTGCAACACATAGGAAAGTTTATCTCCTTGGGGTGACTTGAGCACCACGCCAGCCCCCGAGCGTCTTAGACCCGTCAAAATGTAAGGTCCAGTATTCCGACTCTAGGAGGGTCATATTCTCCGTTGTCTCTATCCAATCAGCGAGGATTTGGGATTTTATTGCTATACGAGGTTTGTACTCAATGTCGAAAGCTGAAAGCTCTATGCCCCATTTTGCGACACGCCCTGTAGCATCATTGTTGTTGATTATATCTCTCATGGGAGCTGTGCTCACCATGGTAATTGGGTGTTCCTGAAAATAATGCCGTAACATCCGTGATGCGAAGAACACACCATAAGCCAGCTTTTGATAATGCGGATACCGCTACTTTGATTCAGTCGGACGCTGCACCGAGTGTTCCTGTTTTTAATCTGGTCTCTCCACCACCATGACGACACTGACGACTCTGTTTGTCGCAGCGAGATAGAGCAACATCGGTTCCCGAGGTTCCGGTGTTGCACGGATAGGAGCAGATGAGAGTACTGCTTTCAGGTCTTGTATTGCAACCTCAGCTTCGTCAGTCCAAACGATTTTTTTGGTCTTTTTCAGGAGCTTGTAGAGTGGTGTGGCTCTTTCACCGAGCCGACTTACAAACCGACTGACTGCAGCAATGCAATCTGTTAGTCTTTGAATGTTTTTTAGGCGAGTCAGCCTAGAAATATTGAGTATAGCCTTAATCTTGTCTCGGTTAACCTCTATGCCTCTTTGGGACACGATGAAACCTAACAATTTTCCAGCTGGTATTCCAAAGAAACATTTCTTCTGGTTAAGCATTATGTTGTATTTTCATAGATTAGCGAACGTTTCCTCCAAGTCGGAAATTAGAGTTTCCTTCTTTTTGGACATCTCCGCTATGTTGTCCACATATGCATGTACATTGTGAATTTGATCGTGGAGGCAATGCTGCATAGTGCGTTGGTATGTAGCTCCTGCATTCTTGAGCCCAAAGGGCATCGTAACGAAACAGAAGGTTCCGAAGGGGGTTATGAATGAAGTTTTGACTTTGTATGATTCCTTCATCCGAATTTGGTGATAACCGGAATATGCGTCGAGAAAACATAGGAGTTCCGAGCCTGCCGTAGAATCGATAACTTGATCAATTCTAGGCAGAGCGAACGGATCTTTGGGACAAGCCTTGTTCAAGGCAGTATAATCAACACACATCCTTAAATCAATGGTGTCCTTCTTAGGGACCATTACAGGATTGGCCGACCACTCAGTGTGGATGACCTCTTCTTTGAATCCGTCTAACTCGAGCCGAGCTAGTTCCTTAGCTATTGCTTTTCACTTTCATCACCAAAATGTCGTAAGGACTATTTGACGGGTTTAGCATTTGGGTGTACATTTAGACAGTGGTCGGCAAGTTCCCTAGGTACTCCGGTCATGTCAGATGGCTGCCATGTGAAGATATCTTGATTTGCTTGGAGGAACTTGACGAGCACGCTTTCCTATGTGCTATCTAAACCAACACATATCTGGGTCACCTTGGAGGGGTCATCATCCTTCAATGGCGTCGTCTTCGTCTCTTTTGATGCCTTGAACACCGGAGTCGGCTTTGTCACCTCCTTCTTCGTCGCTGGCATCTCAGACAGGTCTATGGTCTTCTTGATCTCCTGGTACTCCTGGGCATGCAGGACGACTTCAGCAAAGGGGGCATTTCTGTCCTCGCACTCTCACGCCTTCTTCGTGTCTCCCCTGATGGTGATCACGCCTTTGGGACCTGGAAGTTTCATCATATTATAAATGTAACACAGACGAGACATAAAATCCTAGTAAGTCGGCCGTCCGAATATAGCATGGTAGGCACTCTTGAACGGGACCACTTTGAAGGAAAGTGCTTATGTCCGATTGTTCTTTGGAGTTCCAAAGGTAACCTCCAAAGTGATCTCTTCCAGGGAATTTGCTTGTCTTCCTGGGACAATTCCGTGCAAAATCACAAAGTTGTGATTCAGTTGTGTCTCCGAGATCCGCATCCGACGTAGCGTTTTGACATATAGAATATTGATGCTGCTGCCGCCGTCCATGAGAGTCTTGGAGAAACCATAGCCGTCAATAAGTGGATTGACGACTAAGGCATATTTTCCTTGTTGTGCAACTTGGGAGGATGATCAACACGGTCAAAGGTGATTGCCACTTTCGACCAGTCCAAAAATTGGGGGATAGCCGGAACAGTTGCGTTGAGCTCATGCAAAACTGCCTTCTTGACCTTACCTGGTTGAGACCCAAGGAAAGTGACATAAGTGTCTTTATTCATTGGGAAGTTCTTCTTTCCATCCGACTCAGGATTTGAAGGGTCGGCTTCCTACATGTCGGAATCTTCCTTGGTCTCCTTTTCTTTTTTGGGATTCTTCTTTCCCTTCTTCTGCTAGCCCTGTAGCCAACGGAGTCGTCTTTTTTGATGTTGTCATTGAAATGACACTCATCATTTGTGTGGGACGAGCCCCTGTTGGCATCTAAGTGATGCACACACGGGTTGCTAGCAATATCGGCCCAGGAGTAGGTTTTGCCAGGTTGATGGTTTCCTTTACCCTGGACTCTTGACGTCCCACGACCGCAGCCACGGCCGCCTCTGCGCCTCCTCATCCTCCAGACCCGAAAGTAGCAGTGACAACTACGGTTTCCATGTTGGGCTTTTCTTCCGAGGTGTTCTTGCGCTTCTGAGCTTGTTGCTTTGGCTGCTTTGCCGACTGTGGTACCACCAGGACATTTAGTAGTCGTTTTGAGTCATCATCGGCATCTACATATTTGCTTGCCATTTCTATCATCTCTCCCAGATCAGTGACCTTGTCGCACTTCAAGCGGTGATGTAGTAAACCAATTGGGATTCCTGCAACAAAAGCTTCAATCGCAGTTTGATCATTTACCCCTTCGCTGGAGTTCTTGGTGTCGATCCATCATCCGAGGTAATCTCGGCAAGTTTCTCCATCTTTCTGGATGCAACACTGTAGGTCTCCTACCGTACATGGCCTCTGATATGTGTTCCGAAAGAACACGCTTTGCATGTCATACCAGTTTTGGATGGTATTCCCCGAAAGTTCATTGAGCCATGACCGTGCCGTCTTCCACAACATAGGTGGGAGATACCGGGTCGCGACCAAGCTATTTCCGCCTTTGGCGATGCAGCAAGCCTGGAAAAAAAATCCTAGAGCCAAGTATCTGGCCGAGCTACACCGTCGTAGGGATAAATGTGTCTTGAGATAGCGAATCCTTCCGGGAACCTTGTTTCTTGAACACGCAGTCCAAAGCACTTTGGACCTACATAAATAATATCCGACTCGTAGTGTCGTGCCTCTATGTTAGAGTTGATCCGGTATCTCGCGTCACTTGGTGACAGGGAACGCCGTCTTGGTTGTTCGCTATAGATGTGGTGCCTTGGAGCCGAGCTTTTGCTTCTGCCACCACCTCCTTCGGCATGACGCCCTCCTTGAGATCCGTTGTGGTGGCTTCTTGGTGCAGAGGGTGGTGCAGGTGGATTATTTCTGGCTGATCGCTGGCCTCCATCCAGAGCGTCATTATTCCGGTTCCGGGGAGGGTCTTCATTGCAACGAGCCCCCTGCTGGCTTGACTCGGCACGGTGTTCGTCGTTCCTTCGTCCGTCATTCCCATCGTGATGGGGTTCAGCCGGACAGCTTGCATGTCTAGGAGGTGGCATCCTTTGAGATTCCTCCTCCCGACGTTTCTCTTTGTTGTCTTCCCTGCGATTGTTTGACTCTCACCGGGGAGGGTGTCTCGGAGTCAGTGCTGCAATCGCTTCTTGCTCTGCGACTGGAGCAACATTGCTTTAGTCACGTGCGGTTCTGTGGCATTGCCCTAAAGATCCGGTTCTTGAGTAGTTATCTTCCGGATGGTCAGAACAGTAATGTTGTTCCGGAACCCGTTGGGGTCTAATATCATTCCAGGCCGGATCCATGTGACATTGGTCGGACTGAGAGACCAGTTTCCCGCTTCCGGATTTCGCGACCTTTTGTTGCTCTAGACCCTTGGTGAACAGCTTTATGCCCAACCGGATCTGATCTAGGCCTGGATTATTTCCCAGGATATCTTGAGCCACGGCAGTGTTCTGGACTGGTGTTGGGTACACCAGATATCCCATGTTGTCGACCCGAGGCATCCCTGGGTCCCCCTCAAAGAGTACCTTGTGGACTTCCAGAAATTTATCAGCCCGCATGTGCCTTTTTCGGGTCTTTTGATGTTGCGGAGAGATGAACTTCTCTGCAGTAGCTATGCGCTTCTTCTCTTTCTCGATGTTGTTGGCTTCATCCAGGAGTACTTGCGACGTGCTTCTAGGTCTTGAGCCCTTTCTTCCAATTCTATAGATGTAAGTTCCACAGCTGTAGGGATAGGCATAGTTAATGCAACACCGATGAGTTTACGGGCACCAGTAGTAACCACGTGTCCATCCACCGAAGCTTCTTTGGGCTCGTCTAGGATCAAAGCTCCATCCGAGTCTTCTTCGTAATCCTCGGTAACCACTTCCTCTGCTAGAGGATCTTTTGCCAGAGTCTTGTTCTTCTTCTTCTTTGCTTTCTTGGCAGCGCCGGTAGCAAAGACGGCTTTGGGTTCGTTTCTCGGAGTCAAGATCTGATCGGTACTTTCGGACATCTGGATGTCGGAATTATCTCCAAGATCCATGTTATCCTGTGCTTTGGGAGAGTTTTCTCCGGATCCTTCGTCCATGGCTTCTCCTTCTTATGCAACTTTGGAGTTGAACTCCTCTTCGTATTCCATGGAGAACTTTTGGAAATCCGCTGACGTCATGGAATCATCCGAAGATGCCGGTAAGTCGATGTTTGTTCCGATCGCCTATAGCACTGAGTCTTCATTGTCTCTAGCATCGGCAGAGCCGGATCCGGATCCAACATATCCGACAAAGTGCGACGCGTGCGTCCTGAGGTAGTTGCGGCTTTCCTCGTGGGCTTCCTCGAAACGCCTGATGGTCTCAAGAACCTCATCCATTCTTGCGCCTTGCAGCATTATGCGCCTCAATGTGTGCCTCTGGAAGGGTCGATCTATTCCGGTATTGGCACATCCGGAACCAAAGTTGTTGTCTTGCTCCTCCTGGATTTCAACCTCGGCAGGTAGATCGATCTGGGATTTGGCCTTGCTAGGGAGATCCACTCCAGATTCGACTTGCACCGCAAGATCTGCTTTAGGCTCAGCTTTCTCCACTATCTCCGCAACAGGCGCGGGCTAGGTGGGATTAGGGTTTTCTGAGATCTGGAACTCTCCCGCCTGTGCGGACAAAGTGGACCCAGAAACATTGTTTGCCTCTATCGTCACTACTGGGGTGGGTGGGGTAGGTTCAGCGAAACCGATGTAACCATTGATCTTGCCAAAACACATGATGGTGTAGGAAGTCATGGCCTCCCTAGCCGGAATCCAGGTCTCGTCGAGAATGATGAGAGGGACGTCGTTGGCGTAGAGGATGCGACCGACGACGATTGTCTCGCTGATTCCGATTCTTGTGGATTCCGCTCGGAACGCAGATCCGAAGCTCACCTGCCCCATAGTGGGCGCCACCTGTCGTCGGATTGATGATAAGTATGCCATGAGGGGGTCATCGAGGCGTGCAGAAGAGAGGGATGTGAGACATATGGTGTTCCGGGACAGTGAGCACACAAGTTTACCCAGGTTCAAATCCGCTGGCTTTGAACGGATCCTACTCTTGCTAGCAATCCAGTAATATGGCAGAGCCGGAATATGGGTTACAAGGGTTTCGCCTATGCGAGTTGAGATTGTAGACTATTGTGAGGTGCCCTAAAGGCATACCCTAGGACGGCTTATATAGATATCCGTACTAGGGTTTACAAGAGAGACCTATCCGGCTACGACTAAGAGTCAGTTATAGAGTACATATTGAACTACAAGTAACCTAATAGGCCTATGTCAGTAAGTCTTCTAGGCCTTCCCGTAGCCGGACTGGACTCCGTCTCTTCTCCCTGACTAGGCTGCCCGTGAAGCAAAGCTCTAACCCGAAGTGGGCCACCCTGGTCAGTGAGGCACAGTGAGGATACCCGGAAATTATATCCCCAACAGATCTCTTTGGTCTCGGCCGAAGAATACAACAAGCGAAAGTTAGGTAATGAAGTTTTAATTGATTAGTTCTGCCAGTTTGGAAAGTTTCTAGTCGATCCTATCTTTTTCTTTGAACTCCACCAGTCTTTCGGGTTATTCCGAGCTGTTTTTCGACCTGGTACAGGTAGACCGTATGGTCGGACATGCCCGTACCAATGGTTGTTAAACACTCGGAGTACCAATAATGATTTTTGTAGATTCGGTACGGCCGGACCGTATGGGCATATGCGCTCGTACCAATGGTTGTTACCGGCTCTGTTTTCCCCGCGTCTTTCCAATCTATTATCCAAAAAAAGGCGGTAAGAAGTCCGTACGGGGGCACGGTATGGACAGAACCCGCCTATACCACAGCTCGCGACCGACTTTAAACCCCCTTAACCTATTAGTTTTGTCTTTTAATTTGCAGTTTGCTTCTTTCTCGTTCTCTTCCATCTTAATTTTGATCTAAAACTCTCTACTGTCCTTTACAATGAAACCTCAGATCTCACTTGATTACTCAAGGACCATGCATCCTTTTCATATTAAGCAAATCTGGGACAATAAAGAGCACATCTCTGAAGGACAAGCCAAGAGGGAGGGATCCAAAGGAGATACTTCATCCTCCTCGAATTGCGAGTCCGCACGAGTGGTTCCACTCCCCAATTGGGAAGATATGTTCCCGCAGGAATTAGAGATGCTCAGGCACATGGAACAAGGAAGGAACAAAGGAGAGTCTGCACTCAACCCCTACAGGTATAACCTTCAAGGATATTCTCTTAAATCACCTCTAGAAACCTCTTCCAGAAAAAGGGAAAACCAAGATGAGATTCGAGAAAAGATCAAGAACCTTAAAAAGATTTCAAAAGCCTGTGTTGAGACCATTGGGGAAGGAGTTGACTCTTACTAGATGATGGGCAAAGATCTTGAAAAGAAGGTCGATGACATCAACGGTAGAGTACAACTCCTGACCAAAATCATCATGGAGATGGCCAATGATAGGAGAACTTTAAACAAGATAATCAAAGAATTACATGTTGGCATCATAGAGATGTCTACTTGATTTGCGTGTATTGCTCAAGCCTGCAGACTCAAGGTGGATAAAAATAGGAAGATGATGACTTCTTTACTCCCAAAAAGGAGTAAGTAATCGCGAGGAATTATTTGATCCACCCGGTTTGATTCCAAGCTTGGGGTATCTGTGAGAACCTTGTAATCTATCTTAAATTTTTGCATGTTTAATTTTCTGCATGCATGGTTAGGTTTAAATTTCCGAATTTGCACTAGTTGCATCAACATTGAGCTCCCTTTGTTCAAGAGAAGATTTATTTCCATTGAGTTATGAGACTTTATGATAAATTGAAGTTGTGTTTGATTCATGATTATTATATTAGATGATTGAACTAGGTTGAGGGTTATGATACTTGTACAGCTGTCATAATTTTAGGGACTTCCACACCAACAAAGGTATTGATTAAGTTATGAGAAGAAGAATTCTTGTAGCATATTATAATTAAGAGTTTTTGAAATCCATTCAAGTAGTGAGAATGATAAAATAGCTGTGCTGAAAGAAGAAGAGAAAAGAGAGCAAGTAAAAATATAGACATACAACTATCAAAAGAGAAGAAGAAAGCAGCTATCAAAAGAATCAAATGTAAAAAAAGAGAGAAAATGATCATGAATCTTCATTACTTAACTTAGTGCTCTGTGTCTTAAAACTTTGTGATTATATGATATGTTGAATCACTAGCAGCTTCTTATAATTTCATTAATACTGGAAAAGGTGTGGAAGCCTCTAAGTTATGTAATATGTAAGGGTATGGTAATACCCCCGAAGTATCTCTACATCCGATGTTGTATTCCTGCTTCAATTTCTACCTCATTTATTGTAATGAATCGTATCTCATGAACATGATGATCTTGTCCATAAGCCACCATCTTGCTCGAGGAAGAGAAGGATCCTAGCTTGGGGGAGTTGATGAGTCCAAAATTGAAGCATATTTACCTTTCGTTTTTGCATAAATAGAGTAGGGATCTTTGTATTTCACTGCGCCTACGCGCGCCATTTTGTTCTTGTTTCAACAGGATCCCAAATCACGGAGTCATATATGAACATATCAATTAGAGCTTTCATATTGTGTAATTATATGATATTTCTAAGTGATAAAAGTCATTTTATGAATTTACCTTCGCACCTGGAAGAATACCAAACAAGGAGGAGGTACCAGTACCGATAACAATCACTAGTACGGGCAGAGCCCACCCGTACTAGGCACCATCATGACCGCCTCGTCAAATACTTTCCCCTGGCAAAGACGAGAGAGAGATCTTACATTCACAGCCACCAGAAACCATGAAAAACCGCATCCGAGAGGGATCTAAAGGAGGAACTTGGTTGGGGCAAAATCTCAGCTACTTCACGTGTCATTGGAGGACAACGCATCATCACCTTCATCATAAACTATTGCATCTTCATTACCACCATTACTCCCGTCTTTCATCTATTAGATCTCTTTGTAATTCCAGATCCAATTGTGGTTTGCATTAGATCTACTTCTGTACTTTTATCCATTCATTTGATTATGATGATGTTGTTGATTGCTTCCATGAGTGACTAGTTCCTTTGTTCTTGGGGAGATGGAGAAACCCTAGCACCATTATGAACTTGTAATAAAGATGATTTATTCTTGTGTCTGTATGACTTGCTTGTCTATAATATAATTATGATTTGTGTTTCATCTCTCTCTTTAGATGGTATGTGTAGTCGGTCGCATATCATTTGCCTTCGGGACTAAAGGGAGGGAGATATCCTTTGGACATGGCTTGGAAGCGTACACGGAATGCCCTGTGATAGATTGGCGCCGGCTCGTAACCTACACGGTCAAAGGGGGATTAAAGAGGGACTCCCTAAGCTAATTATGATATCCATGGGGAAACACTTAATTGCGGTGGTTTGTATGGGTGACTGCTCTCAGACATCACAATGGTTATTTAGAGGTGATCTCACTCTTGGCTCAACAAAGTGGCTTCCTACGAGCTTTGTAGTGAACATCTTATTATGGGGCTCTCTCCACAATCACAAGGAGTATGTTATATTGATTACATATAACAATAATACTATGCTAGTGGTGTATCCTACATCCCCGAGAACATTTTAGCCCTATTGAGTTCAGCCACGCTTTCACACAAACATGTTACTTGTTTTCTTTTACTTATTTTAATTACTTTTCTGCAATCAACCATAAACCTTTCAAACACCCTTTACTTGAGATGAAAGACAACTTATAAGTATACTTTGGTAGAGAGTAACAAGCGACATAAATACCTTTACTAATAGCTCTCTGTGGGTTTGATATCTTTACTTCGAAACTAGCTACAATTGGTTTGTGCACTTGTAGTCATCAATTAGTAATCTCACATATCACAAGATGATATTAACATAAATGATTTATCTTACTTTCGGCATTATGGGGGGAGGGTTAGCCCAATAATTAGGACCAGACTCCCCCTATATCCATGCCCTCATCTCATGCAAATAGTGGTTAAGCCATAGATGTGTATGCAAGAGAAATCAAGTCAAACTCCTTGAATCTATGATATTTAGCTGATTCCCCAGGTAACAAATTCTTGCTTCATCAAGAGGCTTAGTGAAAATATATGCAAGTTGATTCTTCGTGCTCACGAAAGATAATTCAATGTCTCCACAAGCAACATGATCTCGAATGAAATGATTGCGTATCTCAATATGTTTAGTTCTTGTGTGATGCTCCGAATTGTAAGAAATTTTGATGGCACTTTAATTGTCCCATAAAAGAGGCACTTTGTCACAATTAACCCCATATTCCTTTAAAGTTTGCCTCATCCATAACAACTGAGTGCATGCACTTGTAGCGGCCACATATTCAGCTTCGGTGGTGGAGAGAGATATACAATTTTGTTTCTTAGAAAACCAACATACCAAGGATTTGCCCAGAAATTGACAAGCTCCAGAAGTTGATTTTCTATCATCCTTATCACCAGCCCAATCTGAATATATATACCCAGATAGAGAGAAACTAGAGCCTTTGGGATACCATAATCCATAGTTAGGGGAATGAACCAAATATCGGAAGATTCTCTTGACCTCCACTAAGTGGCTTTCTTTTGGAGCTGCTTGATACCTTGCACACACTCCTCCACTCAACAAAATATCGGGTCTAGATGCACAAAGGTAAATCAAGGAGCCGATCATGGACCGTTATACCTTTTGATCCACATCTTGACCATTGGGATTTAACTCGAGATGACATTTAGTTTGCATTGGTGTAGCAACGCCATTAAGGTCCGTCATCTTGAATCTCTTGAGCATGTCTTGGATGTACTTTGCTTGATTAATGAAGGTTCCTTCTCTTTGTTGTTTGATCTCGAATCCAAGAAAGAACCTCAATCTCCCATCATAGATATCTCAGACCTGTCAGTCATAAGCTTTGAAAATTCATTGTTAAAAGCTCGGTTAGTAGAGCCAAAGATAATGTCATCTACATATAATTTGCATACAAAAAGCTCCCCCTGAACCTTCTTAGTAAAAAGAGTGGGGTCAATCTGCCCAACCTCAAAACCACGGTCTAGCAGTAACTCTTTAAGATGCTCATACCACGCACGTGGGGCTTGTTTATGGCCATAGAGTGCCTTATCGAGTTTGTAGACGTGATTAGCAGAGTTGGGGTCCTCGAAGCCTGGTGGTTACTTAACATACACCAACTCATGCAATGGACCATTAAGAAAGACAATTTTAACATCCATTTGTTGTAATTTAAAATTATGATGAGTTGCATATGAAAGAAGGTGCAGATAGACTCAAGGCGAGCCACTGGAGCATAAGTTTCTCCAAAGGCAATGCCTTCCACTTGAGAGAAACCTTGTGCAACCAATCTTGCCTTGTTTATTACAATAATTCCATTGTCATTTTGCTTGTTCTTGGATATCCACTTTGTGTCGATAACATTGTGGCATTCTTTAGGATTCTCTACTAACTTCCAAACTTTGTTGCGCTCGAGTTCTTCATGCATAGCCACAACCCAATGCGGATCTTCAAGCGCTTCATATACCTTTTTAGGATCCACCATAGAGATGTGAGCTTCATGTTCACCAAAACTTGCCAACTTTCTTCTTGTGGACACTCTTCTTCTTAGATCGCCAACCACTTCATGAAGTGTATGACCTCTAATTTCTACATTTCTTTTAGCTCGAGCTTTGCGACGAATTTCGATTTCCTTATTGTTTCTTGGTGGAATATCTTCAACATTCTGGTCCTCGTATTAACCAATAGCTTGACCTTGTTTAGCAACAGGTTTAGCACTGATGGTAGAAGAAGATACTTCCCCTTGATCTTGATCCACAACCATATCAGGATGCTGTAGTTCTAGACTTCTAGGGCTAGATAATCCGGCCGATGAAGGGGCCGCAAAATCTGGCCTGGGAGCTTCAGCTATTTCTTGATCATTGCTAGTGCAAGATAGAGTTGTAGGGACGGATAATCTAGCCCCTCTGGCCGGACAATCCGTCCTGGGACTTCCAGCATGATCAGATGATGGATGATCTTCAGAAGTTTGTTGAGACGATGCAGTAATTGCTTCAGCAGGTGGAGTTTGCTGATCTTGTGTAGATGAGGACTCTACTTGGGTAGAGCATTGTCCTTCCCGATCCGCCACAAGGGGTTCCTCAATGGGGCGGAAAAATCCCACACCCATTCTTCTTATGGAATCTTGGGGTATTTCAACATCTATATCATAAACATCAACTTGCCCCACATGGGAGCCGTCATTTTCCTCGAACACCACACTACAATATTCTACAACAATTCCGGTGGTCTTGTTGTAGACTCTACAAGTGTGGGATTCGGCACCGTAACCAATAGAAATACCTTCAAAGCCTTAGACTCAAATTTAGATAAACAAACTCCTTTAATGATAAAGAAACACTTACAACCGAACACTCGAAAGTATGAAATATTGGGCTTATTATTAGTAAGTATTTCATAGGGAGTCTTGTCCAAGATCTTGAGGAGGTAAAGCCGGTTTGATGAGTGACATGTAGTCGATATAGCTTTAGCCCAAAAATTATACAATGAATTGAATTCAGCCAACATAGATCTTGCCATATCCATTAAAGTCCGGTTTTCCTCTTGGCTACACTATTTTGTTGAGGGGTGTACTGATTATTGGCTCAACACGTCGAGCTCATTGGGGAACCCCAAGAGGAAGGTATGATGAGCACAACAGCAAGTTTTCCCTCAGTTATGAAACCAAGGTTATCAAACCAGTAGGAGCAAGGAAACACCTCCAAGGTGTTATTGCCAACTTGGAATCCTGCACAACACAACCACAGAACTTTGCCCCCAACTTACAGTGAGGTTGTCAATCTCACCGGTTTTGCTGAAAACAAAGGATTAAACATATTGTGTGGAAGAAAGTAAAAGCTTGCAGAAAGTAAATAGAAAGCAGTAAATAGTTGTAGATTGATGGTAAAAGAAAGGACCGGGGTCCATAGTTCACTAGTGGTGATTCTCCTTAAGATAGATGACATGTTGGGTGAACAAATTACAACGGGGCAATTGACAAACATCGAGAAAGCATACATGCAAATACTACTCATCTTGACTCCTATGAGATTTGATTGGGCATTACAACATTATACATAGACCATAATCCAACTGCATCTATGACTAATAATCCACCTTCAGGTTATCAATCCGAACCCCCTCCAGTATTAAGTTGCAATCAATAGATAATTGCATTACACATTGCATGTAAAGTAAACAATACGATTGTTCTATGAACAAAGCATTGTTGTTTTCTCCCTAGTAGCAACAACACATCTAGTACCTTAGAGATTTACTCACTTCCCAGTTACTAGAGGCATGAACCCACTATCGAGCATAAATACTCCCTCTTGGAGTTGCTAGCATCTACTTGGCCAAGATATCTACTAACAATGGAGATCATGCAAAATCACAAATAACAAAGACATGATAGATTCAATAATCAATCTAAAATAGCATCTCCATATCCATCGGATCCTCGCAAACACAACATGTATGATTACAAATCGATGATCTTGATCATGAACGGAGCTCACAAGATCCAGACATGATAGCACAAAGGAGAAGAACCAACCATCTAGCTACTACATGGACCCGTAGTCCAGGGATGAACTACTCACACATCCACCGGAGGCTTGCATGGTGATGAAGAAGTCCTCCAGGGTGAATTCTCCCCTCCGGCAGGGTGCCGGGAAGAGCTTCAGATCCCTCCCGATCTAGGGATGGAGATGGCAATGACTCTGAACTCTTTCATGGAATTTTGATCGGGTACTTAGGGTTTCTGTATCGGAGGCATCTTATAGGCGAAAGGGGAGGCCGAGGGGGTGCCCTAGGCGGCCACACCACCCCATGATGCGGGCCAGGCCTAGCCGCGTGGCCAGGTGGTGTGGGCGGCCCCTGGCTCCTCTCCGTCTTGTATTCTGGCTCCGTGTCCCCCTCGGTGAAATATTGACTTTGGCTTTTGTCCCGTCCAATTCCGAGAATATTCATTTTCTGACTTTCCTGGAACCAAAAACAGCAGAAAACAGGCAGCTGGCACTGTGGCATATTGTCAATAGGTTAGTCCAAGAAAGTGTATAAAAATACTCCAAAGTGTGGGCAAAACATAAGAAAGTAGATATAAACCAAGCATGGAACATCAAAAATTATAGATACGTTTGCAACGTATCATGTACGCAGTGGAATATTGGTGTCTTATCCCCTCTTCACTTAGGAATTCATTCAGGGTGTAGTTCTTGAACTCGGAGTTGCTGTCGCTTCTTATTGCCAATATGGGGATGTTGTGTTGACGTTGAATCTCATTGGCAAATTCGATGATGGTTTGTTGAGTCTCACTCTTCTACTTGAAGAAGTAGACCCATGTGTACCTTGAGTAGTCATCAACAATGACAAGGCAATACTTCTTCCCACCGAGGCTTCCATGAGATGGAGGACCAAAAAGATCCACATGAAGGATCTCTAAGATCCTCTTTGATGAAATAATTTGCTTCCTTAGATGGGGAGAATCATGCATCTTTCCTTCAACACAAGCCCTGCAAAAACGATCTTTGGCAAAGGAAACATTTTCTTTTAGTCTAAGAATGTGGCCACCCTTGTGGAGGCTTTGCAAAGTTCTCATGTTGACGTGGTCTAGACGGCGATGCCATAACCAGCCCGCATCGGCCTTTCCAAATAAGCACGTCAGACCTGTAGTGGTTTTCCCCGAAAAGTCCACCACATACAAGTCATTTTCGATGTACCCAACAAAAGCGACCTTTAGAGACTTCCTCCACAAGAGTACCCCAATATCATCATCAATAAAAACAACAAATCCCATCTTACCAAGGGCACGAACTGAGAGTAAATTGTAACCAAGAGTCTCAACAAGCATGACATCCACGAGAGAAATATCGCGGGCGACCACAACCTTGTCGAGACTAAATACCTTTGATTTTGACTTGTCACCATAGGAAAATGGTTATTTGATCATGATTTGGCCTCATCTCCATAATGATATCCTTGATTCCGGTCATATGACTTGTACATACACTATCAAGCACCCATTTATACCCACCATAAGCATAACCCTACAAGAAAATTAATTCTTGGTTTTAGGTACCTATTTTTCAATGGGTCCTCTCATGTTAGTAACAAGGGTCTTTGGAACCCAAATAGACCATTCAATATAACCATTAAAGGGACCAACATGTCTAGCATAAACAACACCATAATAATCACGAAAAAATCATAATGAGATTAGTAGGTCCTGCAAAACCATCATCATCAGTTTTGTCCTTTGTGATGTCATTTTCTGTGGTGCTTGTCTTTGGTTGAGTTGACTTGGCCTTCTTCTTCTTGTTCTTCTTCTTCTTATTTGTATTGGGAACATAGCCAAGTCCCTCCTTCCCATTGTTTGACCATTGCTTACTCAATAGGTCATCGACCACATCCTTACCTTTGGGAAGAGATGACTTCGCAATCTCATTCTTCAATCGAGTGTTTTCCTCAAGAATTTCTACATGATCACACAAAACGGTAGAGGTGCTTGGAACATCATATTTGTCTAGTCGAGTTTGTAGCTGATCATGAGACTCATTGAGAAGTGAGTCTTCACTCTCCAAAGCCTTGTCGGCAATGTCAAGCTCCTCTAACTTCTCGGATAGTCTAGCATGAGCAGCCCCAAATTCATCCTTTTCCTTTTTAAGTTTTTTAGCTTTAGCAATAGGATGATCATGTTCCTTTATTAGTTTAGCCACAATATCATCATGTGACTCCTCGATGGACTCATGCTCCTCCTCAAGAGAGGCCCGTGTCTCCTCTTCTTCCTCTAGAGCATTTTCTAAGGATGCTATCTCCATTGCATCCTCTCTTTCAATTCTGCCCTTTTCTTCAAGGAGTTCTTCCGAGTGAACAAGTTAACCCATGAGGGCCTCGAAATGTCTCTTGTGCTCACCTCGCAAGTTAGTTATGATCCAAAGCAATAAAATCTTCCTTTAACTTTAGACTACTAGGATCATCCATATCAACATTCATAGTAGTCTTAGGAAAGGAAGTGGTGTAAGGTGATACCTCGGAAGCCCTTTCCATAAGGCAATTTACGTTCTTGTTGGAGAGGTTCTCATTTTGCGAGTCGAAGATTGAAGCGGTTGGTGTGGAAGTGGTGGCTATGGCTACCACTTCTTTTGGGCTTTCATCATCTTCTTCGTCTTTGCTTGCGGATGAGTACTCTTCTTGGGCCACCAAGACTATATTTGGTTGCTTCTTGTAAGGAACATTTTTCTCGTTGAATGGCTTCTTCCGAGGGGCTTTTGACTTATCCTTGAGAACCAATCTACACCATGGTCTTCTCTATTTTTATAGGGGCACCCAGCAACAAAATAAAAACAATCTCCACAATTGTAACAAGATATTAGCTTTGGACCATTCTCCTTTCTTCCACTTGCCCTGTTCTTACGTTCAAGCTCAAACTTGGCCTTGGCAGGATCTTTCCAAAATTTCCCACATAGAACGCCATGTACTCACCATGTGCATGCTTGACTTCCTTGGGATAAACATGGTAGTTATGTCAATGTTCCTTGCGTCTTCTTCTTTCTCAACCATGTTGGCCTTCAAGGCAAGATTAACCCCCTTTTGCATACCAAGGGTTTGTGCACGAGCATCTTCAACATTCTTGGCCGCAACTTTGAAAGCAGCCATTTCTTGCATAACTTCATTGGAAGTCATGATATGGTATTGTGTCTTACTTGTAGACTCTTCAAATCTGTGGGCTCAAATGGCATAGGAGTACTCACATATTTCCTCTTTATCCAAGCATCATCAATTTGTGTGGCACCATGGTTTCTAAATGTCGTGACAATGGACTTGAGTCTTCTATTCATATCTTCATGATCCTCACCATCCATCATGTAGAAGACTTCGGCTTGATTACTTGGAGGATCATATCTATTTCTTCTCATGATCTCATTTGTGATGAACAACTCAGTGAGGGCATCCCAAGCTTCCTTGGCGGTGTTGAGATGTTCAATGTGCGGCATGTCCTTGGGACCTAGACCAAGTTGGATCATATGCAAAGCAGTGGCATTGAGTTGATTGTCATATTTTATGGATCTATAACATGGACTCCATTCACAATAATATTCCACAACTCAATTGAAGAACTGCACACATGAGATTTCATCAAAAATTGCTATAGATTAAAAGAAGATGCACTAAGCTTGGGTGGATCACTCCTATTGTTTATATGAGGGTGGGGGATTGGTGGATCAGGCAAGTATAAGTGATAGACCTCACTATAATCCTCCTTACCACTTCCCTTTTTTGAAGATGTACTTTTATTCTTATCTTCATCCTCTAACTCCACTTCATGGGAGTTAGCCTTAACTTTCTCTTTTGAAAAAGGAGTTGTAGCCTCAGCGGTAGAGGGTGGTGCAGTTGTGGGGGGTTGCAAGAGATGCGTCATCATGTCACACATTTCTTGCAATTGAGTATCCATGGTATTAATCAAGTTTGTTTCCAAATACTTGAGATCGTCCATGGTGACCTTCTCCACAACCTCATTACCATCTCCGCGAGTACCCAGACTCTCTTAGGCGCTAAAGCCCAAATAAAGAGCCGAGGCTCTGATACCAATTGAAATGGATCGTATGGGCACCTATAGGGGGTGAATAGGTGCTACTCCAAATTTTAACTCTTTTCCATTTTAGGCTTGACACAAAGGTAAATTCTCTAGATATGCAACTAAGATAAATTTCCCTATATGTCAACCTAGCTACTAAGTGAATAAAGACGGTGAGAGGAATGAGATAACCATAGTGGAGCATGAGGAGACACAAGATTTGTTTTACTGCAATTCCTGTCTTGTTAAGGGAAGTACGTCTGCGTTGGAGGGGTGGGCAGTACTAAGACCACCACGCCACAATAGGCCTCACCCTATTCTCTGGTGGATCTCGCCACAACTGGCCTGATCCACCTTTCTACTACGTGGTACCCTTCGAGTCGGGAATTGGTGCCTTTACAACGCTACCGGGGCACACATCCACAACTGAATTGGAGGCTCCCGGGATGACACCAAGCTGCCACAATAAAATAGTGATAAAATAACGAAAACACAATCTAGAAATTCAAAGAAACTCTAGAATGAAATTCCCCCCAAATGAATGGGAGAGGAAGTGAAGATCTTAATTGGTGATGATGTAGATCGAGGCCTTCTCCTTCGATTTCCCAAAGATCAAAGCCTTTGGGTGGTTGAAAGTGGAGATCTCGTGTGGAATCGATTTGATCAGAGCTTAGATTTTTTGTAGGATCCGAGCTAGTCTGAAATGAAGATCTGATAGGGTATATGTACCCCATCCCGAAAAGTTGCCGTTGGAGAAAACTTGGGTCGGATAATCCGGCTTAAGCAGGGGCTGGATAATCCATCTGGGGACAAAAATCTGGCCTGGAATGGAATATCTGGGCCAAAAGTCCACCCCCAATCTAAGAGCCGTGCCGGTTGGCCGTTTGAGAAATCCCAGGGGGAGGGGGGGGGGGGGACAAATCCGCCCCCCTCAGAAGGGCGGATTATCTGGCTAGGGAAAAAACTCCGGCCCTAGTCGGATAATCCGGGAAATTCTCCGCCCCAGTCAGAGCATGACGCCTTGGCTCCCTTGTTGATCGAGGCAGGGCGGATAATCCAGCCGTAGCCAAGGGCGGATAATCCGCCCCCGAGAATTTCTATTTTGCTGCATTTGCCTTGTAGTTCTTAGGGAAAATCTGCAACACTCAGAATTAAATAGTCCTTGGTATTGTTATCTGGCACACAAAACTATAGGGATCATAAAATGTTCTTTCAATGGGGCACCTCAAACCATTTTTTCCTAAAAATTGAGTGTGTTTTCTAGGGTACGTCCAGTTACAAACCGCCATTGCCGCAGTAGTAACTCAAGAAAAAAATGTATATGACTCCACGTAGAGATAAATACCCAACTCTAGGTTATGGCCATTTTATGCGGTGTAGCATTTGTGTAAATTGCCTCTAGACCCTTGTCGTGCTCAAATCTTGCACCGCTTTTGGAAAAACACCGTTTTTTGGATTAAAAAAATTGAAATTCAAGATTTTTTCAAATAACCAAGAAATATCTAGTTGGAGAAGTTGCTTGGAATTCCGAGAAGTTGCTTGGAATTCCGAGAGTGGTGCCCTATTTTGGGCAGTGAGGGGGGCATGACCGTGATCTATGCATGTTTTGCGCATGCCAGTCGATGCTAGGAGCGTGTCCAATGGTGCTCAGCTCCATGCGGTGGTGCGCCTAGCTATCCGTCGTGCCAGTGGGGGTCGAACAATGCTTCAGTTGCACGCGTCGTGCCCTTCACACTATAGAGTGGCAACGCACAGACATCCACTTGTTGTCTGGCCTAACCACTCCGCCCCTGATTTATCCGTCGGGTTTTTAGGCGTGTTTCTCAATGATACTTCTAAGAGAAGGAACACGATCGAGCCCTGGCACATTAAAGAATTCGTCCTATGGTCATGTCACGTTTAATCTCGTATGAAAAGCCTACTACTCCACAACACATGCACACGACAATGGGCCTCACAGTGCGCAATCATCCACGGTGGTCCAAGCATGTCACATCGCCTACCCATGCATCCCTAATGCCAAGTGGGTACTGTAATTTATTGGCTCTGGATTTTACTAACCCCTATCCCATTTTTACCCAGCACGGCTGCAATCTGACTTCCAACTAGCCCCACCACATGAACCGTCTATGCGTCTGCTCAAGGATATCTAATGTACCTGCCTTTGAAACCCAGTCGTATGTATCGTCTCCCTCCCTCGCACACATCCGCTCCCTCTCCCTGATCTAGCAAAATCCCCAAACCTCATTGTACAGCCGCAGAGGCCGAACAGCTGCCTACCGCGCCATCACATTGTAACATCCCAAAAATATTAATCAAGCTTATCAAGCTCTAATCACCCAAGTTTAGAGTTAACAAAAACTTTTATTATTAAACTTAGTATGTGTGCATGTGTGATTTGCATTAGTGTATGAATGCTTGCAATTGCCATGATTGATTGTTACTAATAATAAGGATTGGTTTAAAGATGAATACTACATCATCTAGACCACTTACAAACAGAATCAAATGAAAAGAAAATCAAATATAGATCATATGATCAAATAGTCATTTTGGACAAACTTATCCACTAGACCACTTTGAGTGTTCTTAGTAAAAGATTTTCAACAGAAACAATTTCAATTCTTTTCACCTCTTGCTAGACTAATTAAAAGTGAATATAAGCAAACTTAACAAGGTGGCAGAAACTATTTTCAAATCTATTTAATAGGCATTATAAAATTGAATCAAGTTCATATGCCTAGATCATCATTTTTCAAAAACCATTCAAATCAATTCCCCTTGATAATTGCCAGCCACCACAGACTACTAAGCAAGCAACAAGATCACTCACCAAAATTCATTCAAAAATATGAAAGTTGAATTCATGCGGCCATTTGATCGAACACCTGGCAAGCACAGTACAACCTCGCCAACTATACACCGTTTTGAGCTATCAATTGCTCAGCTCTTGTACTGCAATCAACACATTCAATTGTCCTAGATCATCTCTGGTACTTGGCCGTTTAGTGGAGAGCCTCCTCTCCACCGTTGCACCAGTGGCACGCCCGTACCAAGCCGGCCATGCCGGTCGAGCACGAAACACTCGCAGCACGCCGCACCGCCCTCACCCACAATGTCCAGCAAGTCATCGTGACCTCACCGCCACCCCCTGTCCACCCCTTGGCCCAAGGCGAGAAGTGGAGACGCTGAATATCACGTGCCCATTTAAGACCTTGCCATGCCGAGCGCATGACGGAGCACCGCAACTGCCTCGCACGCACACCAGTGACCTCCCAGACATGACCGTTCGCCGCCTCGCACCCCGTGACCACCGTACCAAGTGACAAATGCCCGCGTACCCGAACAGAGCGCCGACATCGCCCAACCGATGGAGACCGCCCCTTGCCGTGCCGTCACTCGCGTGAAGATCAGTCCACTGCACCGACCCATGCCCTCCGCTGTGATGAACGCGACCTGTAGCAACATCGCCGGAGAAGCCCGACCATGCCGCCCTGCCTCCACCCTTGGTGTATAAATAGAGACCACCCCAGACCTCTTTCTCCACACCATTCCACTCATCCTCTCTCTCTCTCTCTCAGAAACCTCCCAGACCTTTCCCCGGAGCATGGCGAGCACCATCCCGCCGGAATTTGACCGGAGCCTGCTGTAGCAGTCAAGGAAGGAAGACGTTGATTGCGGCCACCCCAGGAGCTGCCGTGACCGCCAATCAAACCGCCGTTGACGACCACCCCATTCGCCCCCATCACTGACCATAGCTAGAGCCCCGGTAAGTCCCCAGTGACCCCCATCGCCATGTTAGGGTTCGTACCTCGCCGGAGCAGTTCGACGGGGACGACAAATCTCAGCTGTAGGATCTTGTTCTAATCGTATGGCTAGGATTGCTAGATACCATTTCGCTTTAGCTGAGTCGCTGACGTATGGGACTGTTCACAAGAGCTCCCGGCCTTGCGCCCGATGCTTCATTGGGCGGTCAATTAGTTTCCCCAAGCAGCCCGTTCATTCAAATAAGATTTTTCTATTTTAGTTAAAACCAGATTCTTTCAATTGATTCAAAATTCAATTCAAAGAGATTCACTAAACCAAAATGCATGATTCCAATTTTGTTGGAAAGGTATGAAAATTATCTAATCGGTCCCATTGGATTCAAACCATTTCGAATTATAGATCACCTATACCAAAAATAACAAGACAGAGACTTTTGACACTTCAAACATTTTTCTAAAATAAACTATAAATGTTTTTGAGATGATTCCACCTTGCAAAAATCACATTTGCCATGCTCTACATGAAGATGTAAAAAGATTTGGTTTTACAAATATGAAACATGGCTTAGTATTAAAGGAGTGCTATATAGGCATTTCTAGTCACCTTAATATTATTAATAGTAATATTAAATCTTGTAATATATGATCACCATTTAAATCACATTCCCAAATGTTGGAATAGATGGTGATGACATGTGTCAACATGATCCACTATTTTAATTGGAGAATATTAAATCTTAAGGATTTAAAATGAGTAGAAATTACTTTTCTAAAATAAGAAGAATAAGAAAATGTGAATATTTCCAGATGATGATTGATAAGATGCTAGATCATCTAGCATGAACCCTTGTGTGCTAAATAGAGGTAGTGAAGTGTTGTTTGGTGATTGTGTACATTGAATGTATTTATAGACGCTAGTACCGACCCGGGCTACAACGAGGAGGAGTACTTCGAGGAAGAAGAACAGAACTTCAACGACTGCAACAACTGCCCTGCTCAAGGCAAGCTAGCACCATACATGATATCTAAGCAAGCCAAGTATGCAAGCTATCCATGCAAGTTTAGCTATGCAAGCTAACTTGTACAGATACCATATACACACTTTGAGACGCAACTTTACCAATTCCCAGTTTTACTCCAAGCTTTACTTTCCCCTTTATTACAGTTTCTTACCTAGTTAATGAATTTCTATTAGTGGAAACTAGATTGGATCCTATCAAGATCATAGGATTAGTCTTGGATACTTATACTATATTAGCACCCCCAATAGTGATACCCTCAATATTAGTGGCTAGTGCTAAGCTAAAACTTGATTACTTTAGATGAGAATACTTGGTGAAAATGATTATGAAAACCTTGGAGTGAAGATTCATTCTATTGAAATGTTTTGACATGTGTTGTGAAACACAATAGTTTGATGATGAAACTGACGAGGCATGAGCCTTGACTTTAATAAAAACTGATGGTTGGGTTCACATGCGATACCATTCCAATTTTACCGTACAGCCACAATACCTGAGTTGGGTAGGGCTTGACTGGAAGTTTATATGTCTTAGTATGTGTTTCCTTGCGGAAGAGGTTGAGTTGAGGATACCTTGTGATGAATGTCCACCAATGCAGTACCCAGGATAGCAGATGGCCATGGCTAGGAGACCAAACTCATAGGGGAGGTGCCTATACTAGGGTGTGTAATTGAAAGGTTAAGATTGATTATCCACATACTAAGTATCATGATTCAGGATTATTCCTGACGGATGTATCGAATATTGTGGTGAAAGTGTACCACCTCTGTAGAGTGTCAAACTATTCGAATAGCCGCGTCTGTAGTTATGGACAGTTGGAGTGGCCATACTATTCCATTGTCAGATGTTTTCAAAATGATTTGTGACTTGAAAGATGACCTTGACTTGACCACAACAAAGTTGTGGACATGAGATCTAAGTTCCCACTTAAGTGATGTAGAGAACTAAATTAGGTCTTTACTTCTGAAGCTTTATGAAATAAACCTGGCTTTTTGCGAAAAAACCTAGAGCTTATGATTCCTACTAGCTTTACTTTTACTTATACTAGTGGTAGTTTGCGAGTACTTAAAGAGCACTCATGGCTTTGTCCCTGGCTATTCCAATGGCCAGACTATGAGGAGGATTACCTGGAAGTTGGACAAAAGGAGTTCTATGACAACTAGGATCATCTCCCATCGTCAGCATTGCCTGTGTCCCTGAATATGAAGCCCCACTATGTTTACTTTCCGCTGCTTTGATTGTATTAAGACTGGATCATGAGATCCTTTATTTGTAAGACCTTATTATGGTTTGTAATGCATGATGTACTATGGTACCACTTTTGTTATGTCTCGCAAAAATGGTAATCCTGGGATTGCGATGTACGGCATAACAGGCATCTAGACTTAAAAATCCAGGTGTTGACACACACTTGTCTATTCCGACACCATGAAGTCAGTACATGGAGGTGAGTCTGCGGGAGTCACCGCCGGGGTGGTTGCGCCTACTATGGGCGATGTTGTGCCTCTTGTTGCATATCTGGAAGAGCAGCATCCAGCCCAGGGCGAGGAGGACATCCAACTCAACCCTTATGAGGACTATGTACTCGTTGGTGCAGACGACTTTGGAGCCCCCAATGAGGGTGAGGAGTTCGACAAGCACTCTCCGCTCATGTACCTAGAGGTACATCTATTTCTCCATGTTTCTAGCTTATGGTTCATATTTTCTGCTTCGGCTACAGATATACTGCTTACTATGTTCATGTACTCCTTAATCTGCTCATGTACTCCATATTCTAGTCCTACTGATCAGATGCACCATATAAACCGGTCCATGCAGAGATTTAGTCTATTCCGAATTAATCCATATTCTAAATTTATTAAGTTATCAAGAACACAAACAGTCTGAATTTAGGAGCGAGTTGGGGAGATAGCCGTAATAAACCTGTATAAATATGTTGTTGTTTTCAAATTAATTTGGAATTGTTGTTCGAATATCTATGCATGACTGATAAATGCATTACTAGTTTGTGTGTTTTTTTGGAACATGTAGACTAAGTAAATTTATTTTTCTCATTTCTTTTGCACATTATACATTACAGGTAGATACTAGTGACGTGTACTCTGACAAGGAGGACAGGGACCATAAGAGCTGCCACATCATGAATAATCTCAAGAGCGGGGGAACCCTTTTCTGCACTCTAATTGGGGAGCTTAGGTGACCTTTCTGCAACAAAGGAGTCGACCCGAGGATTAATAGCTTGATTCTGCATGAGTTTGACATTGGTAAAAGCCCCGTGAGTAAACAAAAAGGCAGCAACCAAGGCTAAGCATGCTGCGTATGGCAAATTCTTGAGGGAGTACGTCAAGACCGGCTTATGTGTCCCCTTACTTTTGGACCGGGATCGGCAACAGGAAGTCAGCGAAGAAGTGACTGTGCTGCTGCCCTAGCCCTAATTTTTAGTTGGCTAGAACATGAAACTATGTGGTGTGTTAAACTTGGTACTATATTATATTTTGTGTGTTTCAACCTTATTTGATCGTGCTTGCTACATGATTATATCATTTTTACTCTTGCCTTGCATTTCAATTGCTTAGTAATTTACTTCCTTCGATTCGATGGACCATAGTGGCATAGCCATAATATCCACAAGTCATAATGCCCTTGGTTCTAAGTAATTTAGTTATGCATGCACAAAACCATGATGTCCCTAGTCCATCTTGCTTACGCGTCCCCCTTAATTTTGTTGGGCATAATGATCATAAATAGTTTACCACTATGTTTTATCCTGTCATGTTACGTCGCGTCAGCACTACGCACCCGCTGCACAGCGGCAACGAGACGGTGGACTCCGTGATGCGTTCTCCCGGTCTTCGCCTCGGCCCCCTCTCGATCCCCATGACATCGCCACGTCGCAGCCAAGCGCTGCGCTCACCCGGTTAAGCGTGCTTCCAACTAGGTAAGATCGTAGTAATGGTAAGCGCAATTTACGACACCCGGCCTACTTACCACCTCCTCCCCATTTTTCGCAGGACCTCCCACCGCCCCAACACAACACTGTGCAAAAAACCCCAACGCCTTCTGCCGCTGCTGCCGCAACCACCGCAAGAATGATCTACGCCAGCTGCCGCGCCATACCACCACAATAAGTCTCTATGCGGCACACCCAGTCCTAGCCACCGCCACCAATTCTAGGCCACAACCGCCACAATAGATGCTTCAATGGATGCAACGTACAGTGTGTTCAGCGACGGAAGCGACTTCACCGATAAGTACACCGTCATTGCCCATGGAACCACCAAGATGACAGTCATCCATAGCAATGCGTCAGCGTAGGTGGCCAAGGTCATCACAATAGACGAGTGGTGGCTACAAGAACCGGTAGACAAGTACAAGATTGTTGGCCTTGACCTAGAGTAGGAAGAGGGCGGTGCTCCTGCAGATGTCCATGCACAAACACTGCCTCCTGTACCACGTATGCCGGGACAAATGGGTATGCCTGGAGCTTCGCGAGTTTCTATAGAGCAGGGACATCTACTTTTCTAGCGTCGACATCATGAATGACACATCGAAGCTAGAGCGAGATCTCCTGGTTCATGTCAGCAATCACGTCGATCTCCAGGGTGTGTGGAGATACCCGAACGATGGTACCGGAAAAACCGGCATGACTAGACTCGCTGCCAACATCATCAACCGCGAGTACGCCAGCATGAAGGACGAGTTCTTGAAGCACCTACATGATTGATGGGAGTGGAGGTAGCTAGATCACGATGCAATCTGGTACAAAGACAGGGACGCGCACGTCTGCTACGAGATGCTTAGTAAGATTTGGCGGATGAGCGAGTGTGTTGCTTACTACTAGTTTCGCATTCTGTTTCTAGTTTATTTCGCTGGCATTTTGTAAGCATTCTGTGTCAAAATGGCTCTCGTATGATCCTTGTGCTACCGTATTATCTAGTATTAATTACATTCCCATTTTTAGTTAATTTTATCATCAATTTTAGGACCGTGCCAACATTCGTACTTAGAAATTATGTATGTGCCCTTTGCATGCGGCAGAATCCAATATTGCCATACATGGCCTACGTTTATTACCGAATATAGCTACTTGAGCTTGTGGTGGGACCTACAAGACAAGATACCTGTATCCACAAACTAAGAATATTTTTCCAATTCAACGCGGTTGTAGTGGCAAAGTCATAAATTATATGCACACTAAGGACCACCTAGAATGGGATGCTGGCCAACTCGGCACCTAGTGCTTGGAATTTGACTTCATGTCAGCGTACCACAAGTGGATGATTTTGGCTACAAGATCGGCCATTCCAGCCCTAGAGCCCTTCTCTAGGGTCTTGTAAATATCTTAGATGTCAACTTTGTACCTATCTGGGATCACAATACAGACAGTTAAGCTCTCAAGCAGGTTTGACATGGTGACAAATATCCTACGGAAATGAATTCTCATCTCGATGTTGTGCCATGGATGCGGCCATGGCGAGGGCGAGTTCCGATTCGGGAGAAGGAGAGCGGGGCCGAGAAGGTTCGGCCAGGTGCCGAATCTCACCCCTGAGGAATTGGCGTCCGAGCTCTGTGCCATGGTCACAACCACAGATCACCGCTCTGGAGAATAAGAAGGCGACGCCAATAAGAATGCAGAATGGATTCAGACAGCAATGCTGCAAGTCTATATGGCAACCACGATGGCGGTGACATAATGGTCAAAACTAATAGGAGAGAACAGTGTTCAAGACGTGAAGGATGGAGGGCTCTCGCGACGTCCCTAGCGACGCCACTGGCAAGGCCTCCACCACCACGGCGGCTGCCACTCCGGCTACTGTCGCCCACCAAACACCCCCTGTCCACCCTCTCTCCCTTGACGGCTAGTGCCTCGGATCCTCTCCACGGTGGCGCCCCTGCTGCTGCTGCTCGCGGCGTTAACCATGGGAAAACGAAGATTGCGGCGAGCACCCCACGTGAGAAATTCCAGTCCCACATCCTCGACCTGTTCCAATCCGTTGTGGCCTTTGCCAACCGGGATCCCCTCTGCTCCTCCTCCCCCGGTGACCTCTGGCTCATGCCGCCCTTCCTTTCGCCGTGTTTCACAATCTCATGCATTGAGAGCATCCTCAATTTCTTTCTCTGCTCGCCTCGGAGCATCTCAGGGTCTCTTGCGTTGCCCCAAACACTTTCAAAACTTCGTTCGCTAGCTCAAATGTCGCGCGGTACATTGTCATTTGGGGCTCCTGGCAGATGTCTGGATTCGATTTTGGTCTGCACCTTGAGCTGTCGAGACAGCTATTTGAGGAGGACCTGCCTCCGATGAGGGATGTCATGGCCGTGCCAACTCCGCCACCACGACACCATGCCTGGTCACGGGCTTCCTCTGACGCGCCACCGGCCTCCCCCGCTGCTGCGTCCTCACGGAGGTCGGGAAGGGCTGGGAGCTCGTGGTCCGGGAGTGCGAGTGAGATGGAGTCGGGTGAGACGACATCGGGCTCTGTGGTCAGCGGCCTCTTGATCCCGGCTTCCTCCTTGTGCCTGGAATTTGTGGAGGTCTACATGTCGCCCGGTGACGTTGAGGCTACACGTAGGCTTGTCGTGGTCTGGCTTGAGCCTCCCTCCGCCTTCACCGACCCATCTAACTCCATCACGAAGGCTCTTTTCTGCACCTTCCCCCACCTGTAGTTCCAGCTGGTCCCATCCGGCTTCAGGGCAACCTACGTCCGCTTCCTCTCACACGCAACGCGGGATATGGCGATGGTGGCCATGCAACCCTTCATCATGTACGAGGGCGTGCGCATCACCCTGCACCGCGAGGAGGAGGCTGTCTGCACTCCTGTCCGGGCATCCATCTGCGCCTTGTTGTGCGCGTCGCCGCTTGCTGCTGAGCACTTCAACCCTGAGGGCATCTGTGTGCTGTTTGCCAGGTTCGGGGAGCTGCTCGAGATTGACCCCATCTATCTCCTGGGCGGTGACATGTCCTCTGTCAAGGTGGTTCTGCTGGTTGAAAGTGCCCGCGACATCCCAAATGATATGTGGCCCAAAAAAGGCCCCTGGGGATCCAGGGTGGTCCAGATTGAGATCGTCCAGCTTTGGGAGCTTGAGGGGTCCATGGTCGATGGGGCCTACCGCCCCTTCTCCGGTCCGCCGCCACCACCCCCCTTCCAGCATAACCGGCGCTGGCTGCTAGGGAGGCCCCTGCGCGACGCGGCTATGGAGGCAGCTCCCACGGAGAGCGTGGAAGGAGGGCATCAGGGGGCGGTGTTGGCCGCCAGCATGTCCTACTGCTCGGTGCCGCGAAGGGCGGCCCCGTATATGCTGTGCCGCTGCCCTCTCCCATGCCATCCACCTCCTCCCTGGCCTCCTCGACCTGGACCACTGCTGGCAACTCCTCGGCCACGTCTGTTGCACCATCGCCTGCACATACTCGGTCCACAGTCCTGATTACTAACATCACTGAGGAGGTGCACCATGGAGCTGAGCTGCACCCCGCAGGCCCTTTTGTGCTCGCGGTTACCGCTGGCTTGGAAGGTTCCTCTATGGTTGATGATGAAGAGGACCAGTGGCTGACGGTGGAGGAGTCTGCGCACCGCCATCGCAAGGGGCATGGAAAAGCGAAGCGGGTGAAAGATGGTGCTGCTACAAGGCGAAGGTCCCGCATCACGGGCCTGGAAACCGACCTATTCGTCGACGTGCCTACTAAGGCGGCAAAGCGCCGCGAGCTCAAGGATGACCTCCGTGGCTGCTCCACCCGCCTGCAGGCCCATGTCAAGAAAGGAAACATGTTGTCTAAGTTGCCACAGCTAGGAATGAAGTCTGTGTCTGCCCTCAAGGCGGCGGCGTTCGGAAAGACTACTTCGGTGAACATTGGTGCTGATGATTGACAAGACTGAGATCTCAAATGACAATGTAGCGCGCCATGCAGCTCCTAAGAACCCCCGCCTTAGTACCTTATGTCCATGTTTTCCCTTTCCCGCTCCTGTTAATCAACTGCAGCTGCACTGTATGCAGCTCCCTCATCGCCATGTTCTCCTCTATGTTGTTTGCTCTTCTAATGATTAGTACCAGCCACAAAATGTTTATGTTTTCCTCCTGGAACCTTCGTGGCCTTAGATATGCGGATAAATGCACGGTGGCACGAAACGCTTTGGTCTCTGCTAATCCCATGGTCGCTTGTATTCAAGAGACTAAGCTTGCTATCACCACTCCTGTTAAAGCCCGCTCGTTCCTCCCTCCCTTCCTCTCTGATTTCACGGCGGCTGACACGGATGGGATCCGGGGTGGGATGCTCACGGCCTGGGATGCACGCTCCCTCTCCCTAGTTTCTGAGATTAAGCTTAGTTACAGCCTCACCACTACTTTCTCTTCCACCATGTCAGATCTTGCCTTTACCATTACTAACGTCTACGCTCCATCTGATCATAGCCTCACCAGTGACTTCGTGAAGGAGGTTTGCGACCTCTCCCCTCGCATCTCTGGGGCTTGGCTCATTCTTGGCGACTTCAATCTTATTCGCTATCCTTCCGAAGAAAACAACTCTTACTTCGACCGTGGGCTGGCTGCTGCTTTCAATTCTCTGATCCGTGATGTTGCCTGGTTCGAGCTCCCGCTGAGTGATCGCAGATTTACTTGGACTAATGGACAAGCTGATCCGGTCCTTGCTCGTTTAGATAGGGCCTTCTTCAACAATGACTGGGACGTCGCCTTTCCCGATTCCTCCCTCTCTACTCTACCTCGCCCTACCTCCGATCACCACCCCCTTGTTGTCCGTGCCGCCACCTCTATCCCCAACCCTGCCCATTTCCGCTTCGAAAACTCTTGGCTTCTAGATCCTAAATTCCTCCCCTCCACTATCCCCTCCTAGACTACTCGGGGTGCCCCCCACAATGCGTCCTTGACCTCGCCGCCTGCATCAAAAGCTTTCGGGTTGCTGCCAAGGTTTGGAAACGGGAGCACCGGTTCATCCCCCTCCTACAGAATAACTGCAGATTTATCATTAACCTATTTGATTTCTTGGAGGAGTCCCGTGTTCTTTCAGGTCCTGAATTCGCCCTCCGTGCTGAGGCCCGGGAGCGGTTGGCCGCGGAGGTGTGCCGGGCGGCGGCTCATTGGAAGCAGCAGGGAAAATTCTGGGAGGTTAAGGAAGGTGACTCAAACTCCCGCTTCTTCCATGCCCGGACCACACAGCGCCGCCGTCGCAACATGGTCAGGACCCTGCTGGTCCATGGCGATCCTGTCGTCGCCCATGCAGCCAAGGCGAACACGCTTCACGCCTTCTACAGCAACCTGTTGGGCTGGGTAAGGCCCACCAGTTGGGGCTTCGACCTGGCCCACCTCTACCGAGGGTCGCACCGTGTGGACGGGCTGACGCTCATGGCCCCCTTCGAGCCCGCTGAGGTTAAGGCTGCCGTTGATGGTATGGACCATAGCAGTGCTCCAGGTCCTGATGGCCTGGGGCCATCCTTCTTCCGGGCTGCTTGGCCCACGGTGCAGCCTGCCATGCTGCAGCTTTTCTCGGTTGTCCACGCCAAGACCGCCCAGCTGGGAGCGATCAACCGGGCACATGTTGTCCTGCTCCCCAAGGGGGAGGGGATCCTGGCCCAGACTCCTTTCGCCCCGTCTCTCTTCAAAGCTGTTCGATCAAGACTATGACAAAGGTTATGACAACAAGGCTGCAGGGACAAATCGATGCTTTGGTTGATGAAAATCAAACTGGGTTCCTTTCTAGGAGAAGCATCACTAAGACGTTTGTCTTCTTCACGGTGCTGGTGTAGTGTTGCTTCAAGAAAGGGACCCCCACGCTGGTGTTGAAGCTGGATTTCTCAAAAGCTTTTGACTCTATTGATTGGCTGAGCCTGAGGAGGATCTTGATCGCTAGAGGCTTCCCTGGCCTTTGGTGCAACTGGATGGATATGATCCTTTCTTCCTCCAAATCTGCTATCCTGCTAAATGGAATTCCTGGGCGTTGGATTGACTACAAGAGGGGCCTCCACCAGGGAGACCCGCTCTCGCCCTACTTGTTCCTGATGGTTGCTGATGTACTCCAGTGGATGATTCGGTCTGACCATGCCCTTCGTCATCCTTTGCTGGAGGGGGACCCTTGCCCGGTGCTGCAGTACGGGATGACACACTGATCATCTTACGCGCCGATGTTGCTGCTGCCGCCCGGCTGCGGGTGCTTCTCGATCTGTTTGCTTCTGCTACCGGGCTCACGATCAACTTCCACAAAATCACCCTAGTTCCTATGCATGTTCCTACTGCTGATCTGGCTGCCATCCAGGCGGAGCTTGGATGCCGTGTTGAGGGTTTTCCCCAGACCTACCTTGGCCTGCCACTCTCTGCGGATAAGCTGACTTTGGCCAACTTTGCTCCTTTGATTGCTAAGGTGGACAAGTATCTCTCTGGATGGGCCGCCATCCTGCTATCGGCTGGTGGAAGATTGGTACTGCTGAATGCCGTCCTCGACGCTCTACCCACCTTTTCTATGGCTGCGGTAGAACCCCCCCGGTGCTACTCCGTGCTATTGAAGGTATGCGTCGCGCTTTTCTATGGAATATCAAGGATCGTCCCAGCGGTGCTAGGTGCCTCATTGCTTGGGCTGATGTCTGTCGCACAAAGGAGAAGGGAGGGCTGGGCATCAAGAGCTTGGCCAGAAAAAATGTGTGCCTGCAGATGAAGCTCCTTCACCGGCTGCACTCTATGCCTGATGCGCCATGGCCACGCTGGGCCTGGGGCGCCGCCAGCGGGCATGAATCGGTTGGGTTGCATTGGGAACACCTTGCCAGGAACATGCCTGTCTATCGCTGCATCTCTCGGGCTAGCGTTGGGGACGGGCGGCACACCGCTTTTTGGCTTGACACTTGGATCGGCACCATCCCTCTTTGCGACAAGTTCCCGAGCTTGTTCTCCCATGCTCTGAAACCGGACGCCATGGTGCACGCTGTCCTAGGTCGTGGGGTCCGGAACTCTCTGGTGCCGCGACTCAACAATGCGGGTGGTCGTCAGCTACCCGAGCTTGTTGGTATGCTCGAAGGTGTGTCCCTGACAGCTAACCTGGACAGAACTAAGCTCACAAGGTGCGCAAAGAAGGATGGCAGCCTGGACACTGGAGCATTGCACAAACTCATTGCTGCGGATGGTGCCACTGCACCTTTCTTTGCCTTTGTTTGGAAGAACCATGCCCCATCCAGGGTCCAGTTTTTTGCGTGGCTTGTCACTCAGTCTCGCCTCCAAACTCGCAGCGCCCTCCTCAGGAAGATGATCCTCTCTGCGGATGAAGCTAAATGTCCAATCTGCTCGGCTGATGATGAAACGACAACCCACGTGATCCTCGAGTGCCCTTTCGCTCGGCGTTTCTGGACTACGGTGGGAGCGAGTTTTCCTTCCAATGGTGATGTTAGAAATCTCCACTCCTACCCTGCCCCTGCCGCCGTGCCTATGGAGACGGCGCCTACTTTCCTGCTGCTTTGCTGCTGGAACCTTTGGAAACATCACAACGCGGTGGCTTTCAGGGAACAGCGTCCGTGCCTGTCACTACTCCTTAGGAATTGTCGTGAGGATGCACACCTATGGCAGATTCGGCTTTCGGCTGTACGTGGTGGAGACTCCGTCTCTTGTCTGCGATGTCTTGGGGGCACCCCTGGCCCCTCTACTTAGCTGCTGCTGTAACCGCCCCCCCTCCCCCCCCACACACCCCCATACTCCTATGTAAAACTTTACGCCCACGCTGAATGAGGCCTGCTGATATGAAAATGGATTCATGTGGGGACTTTGCTCCCCCGTGACCGTAAAAAAAAAACTAACAGGAGGGGCCCAACTTGGTGGACGTTAGCGTGATATTTGATGTTCAAATGTTATGTTAAATTCGTGTGGCAAAAGACCCTCTAGACATTTGACACGCAACTATGGGTACCTTGATCCAATAGCAAGCAACTCGGACCCAGCTATACCTTGGCGTCTCAACTTTCGGCCCGCAAAATGAAAACCTTGTATTTTACGAGAGTATCAACTTATAAATTTTAAACGAAATTGGTATTTCTCATGTACTTGAAATTCATCTAATTATCCAATTACCATAAAGTCACAAGAAAATAGAATATGTTGTTTGTAGATACAAAAAAATATGTACAACATAAAGTTGACTTTTTTAACCCAAGAATTATTGTTTGAAAACTATAATGGATGCCTAACTTTAATACAAGACAATTTTCTGGCACCGCCATATGCCATTCATGAGTTTTTCAAAAAAACAAATCTTTTATCGTTGATTTTTTTAACGTAGTCAAAAAATTCAGTATGATCATTCATAGAAATAAGTTGAATGTGTCAAAACACTTAACAAGAAGTTGGTGTTTATCATGTACTTGAAATTCATCTAATTATCCAAGTACCATCAACTCACAAGAAAATTGAATATGTTGTTTGTAGATACAAAAAATATGTACAGTGTAAAGTTGACTTTTTAACCCCAAGAGCTATTGTTTTAAAAGTATAATGGATGCCTAACTTTAATACAAGACAATTTTCTAGCATTATCCATATTGCATTCACAAGTTTTTTAATTTTTTTTCTTTTCTCATTGATTTTTTAAAAGAAACATAGTTAAATTTGTCAGCATCATTCATAGAAATAAGTTGAATGTGTCTAAACACTTGGCGTCTCTCCCATATAGTGAGTACTTTTCGTATCTTAAAATGATTTTTGTGAAAATTTAAGAGCAAGTCCGGGGACCACGGTGGGGATGGCGCCGCTGCTTGGCGGCGGGGGTCTACGGTGGTGGCGGACCCTCTGGAGGACGGAAGAGTGGAGACTAGAGCTAGGGTTGATGGCGATAGTGACACCCTTGCTGCAGTGTAGTGGTGGGGCTTCACGAGTTCTTTTGGACTCGGCCGGGCCAGAGAGGACTTGGTTTGCCCTTGCTGTTATATCTGGTCAGCTATCGCCCTCTGGAAGTGGAGGTAGTCCCCTCTCGCGTGTCACTGTACCACTGACCCCCGCCGAAGTTTCTTCTTTTCAGTCGTACCAGCCTCACATCATGGGTCGCGATGAGTCGACGGTGGTGACCGCAAGACCGTGGTGGCGTGTGTTGGTGGGCGGCGAGCTGGTGGAGCTTCGAAGCATCCGGGAGTGTAGTTTTTTGAGGGGTCGGGAGAAATTCTTGTCTTGACACCGACGTGGTGACGCCTGCGGGTGTCGCTATCCTTCTTCAAGGATATCGGGTATATATCTTCCTCACCTCCCATAGCGTATCAGGGAAAACTCTATGACTCGTCCGGGCAGCAGCGTCGTCATTGCTTCCTTCTTGGAGGTGCTGCTTGATATGCGACGCTTCAGAGAGGCTAGGAGCGGGGTGGAAATTCTCCGTTGGGCGCTGCGATCGCGGGTCACCCTCGTTTTCATCGAGCCACTGTCGTCGGCTTTGTTTTCCCTTCTTTTTCTTCTTCGCTTTCTTTTTTCTCTTCTTTTTCTTTTGGGTGTTGTGCTGTCTGGTCCAGCAGCGATATCAATCGTGGTTGCTATATTAGTATAGCTGGGTGTATGCAGGTTTCGAGGAAAATTTAAGAGCAAGCTATGGCACACTTGTATTTTATATTTGATCTTCTTTAGGTAATTCAGTAGTCATTTAAGTGGGTGAAATAAGCTAGCGAGTTTAAAAATTTATTATACCTGGAAACTATCCATAAAACATGGTTGAGTTCGTGTGAAAATCAGGGGGGTGCGATTCTGAGCCGTCTTATGTGTATTTGCTTCACGAAAAAAATATTTTGCTTGGAAATTAGAAAAAAATGAATTTGTTATCCATAAGAGTAGTTATTCCAGATATCTCTACAGTGGGTCCTAAAAATAAGTCTAGATGCTCAAATACGATTTCAATTTTTGGTGAGAAGCGGTTTTCTTTTTCATTTTCCGAAGGGCTGAAAATGGCTACCTTGTGAAGCTAGTAGGCGAGAAGATCTCGCCAATATCTCACTATAATTTTGAACTAAGATCCCTCCAATATTCCACACTTTTCTTAGAAGGTTGGCCAAAACTTGATGAAATGCATCGAATGTGATAGGACATATCAATGATCCATGTGCGACCCCAGTCCACCTATTAGTGCAAAGTGCTTAGAAAGGAGTACACGAATGGCTAAAACCTTCTCTGAAATGTTTGGGAAGGAAGTAAAATTTGGGTAAACTAAAAAGTTTGATCGTTTGAATTGTTACGCAGTACTTTGCCGCCAAAATGAATCCTTCTACCTTCGCACGCTAACGCAGCTGACAAAGATACCCGACACACAGAGTTGTCGTACAAAGGCTGGTATCCAAAGGTGCGCAGCGCCGCATTATAGAGGAGGGATCGAGAGAAAACTGGACGTGGATATCTAGTAATAGAGGAGAGAGGAACGATGGATGGTAAGACCGTCAGAAGCAGCGAAGGAAAATATGTACTCATGTTAGGAAAATATCTAGTAATAGAAAGGAGTACATCACAATTTATTTCCCGTGCCTTGTTCCTGGCACCTCGTGTTAGGAACTCATGATGCAGCCTTTCTCTAGCATCGCCTCTCTTCAACACCTCACCCTTTTCATTGGTCTCTCGCTGCCTCCGTTTATTCAGCTTGGTCATGGGTTTTGTAGCTTTTCGTTTTTTCTTTCTACATTTTTTCTTGGGTTGATATTCTGGTGTCCATGATTGCGGACTCAGATTCGCTGACGGATCAGGTAACGTTGAGTCATTAACGTGTGGGTCCCTTGTGGGGGCCCACACAACAGTGACCCAACGAGTCTTGACGTTATGTCAACTAAACTTCAACTCAAAGAAGATTTGCAATGTGAGCCGCAAGCAAAGAAACCATCATCATTCTCTAATCTCCATGCCCACCACCCTCATTAGGAAATTTCTTTATTTTCATATACGGGCGACTGGAAAGACTGGAAAAATAATGTGAGCGATACCGAAGTTGTGCTACTAGCAAAATAACATCCGGGTTGCGTTACTAGTACTAGTACTATACTAGATCATGAGCGCGCGTTGCTGCATTCGTCCATATGTGATGGAATTATAGACATGGTTTGAAAACATAAGCACAATTCCATGCTATATTAAAATAACAAATGAAAGTATTTTCATAGGCGGTGTAATGGACTACAATAGTTTTGCTTTTTAAGCTGGTGGCCTGTGAACATTGCATTCTAGCCGACTCCATTGATCGTTAGTTGTTTTCTTTTTATCTCCTTATATAGTCAAACGGGTCAGTGGAAAGATAAATAAATTTATGTTATCATAGGTTATATGTTCAGTAATTTATAAAAATAGTGCGTTGGCAATGTAGTAGAGAAAATTGTGCTCTGGTTTTCTATTTATAATGACCTATTCGTTGGGACAGTATCCAGTTTTTCTTTGGCTTGATCTAAGAGGATTGCATTGGGTGCTTGAAGGAAAGATGTATCAATAGCAGCAGTCGCAAGAAGTATATTGTTTTAGTCACGGTAGTCTCTAGATTTATTTTATATGTTGCTTTATACATAGATAACCTGAAGCTTGTAGCAACATTTCAATGGTTTACCAAAAAAAAGCCACATTCAACACTTAACTTGCAAGACATTTAACAATTAATGCTTCAAATAGTCTTGTAGACTGATTTAGTGTAATTTACATAACAGTATTCTTGTCCAAGATCTTTTATATCAATCACACATCATCTACTTTCAGCTAGGAAAAGCAACGCTGACACGACCACATCCAGTTTAAACTGAAGCTGATATAAATACAAAAAGCAACACATAACTGAAAAGGAAGCATATAGCGACAAAGTCCATATGCAGTAATGGAGTTTTCCAAATCATGATTTTCTTTTGGTACTTCCAAGGCTGCACTATCCACAGGCTGATGCTTTGTTGCTCCACTAGTAGAAAGAGGCCCTTGGTCCAGCGCCCACATTCCATTGGTCCCGGTTCGTTTCCGTAATCGGGACCAATGCCAGGCACCGGTCCCGGTTCATGCCGCCAGGGCATTAGTCCCGGTTCATCTGTAAGCATTTGTCCCGGTTTGTGGCACGAACCGGGACCAATGACCCCGCGACACACACGTGGCTCTCTGCGAGGCATTGGTCCCGGTTCATGCCAAGAACCGGGAACAAAAACCCCGCGACGGTCAGCAGTCCAGGATTTAATGTAAATTTTTTTTGTGGGTAAGAAATTAATGTAAATTAATCCGGCGCAGAAATTAATTCGAGGTAGAAATTGAATTGATCACTATTTTCTTTCTCGAATTAATCGAGACAAAGGTCTAAATTGAGACATTTTATTATTCGACCACAAATTTTTCCATACAAATAAAGATGCGACTTTATAAATTTCTAGTCGACAACACTTCAGCTGCCGCTGTCCTCCGAGCCGTTGTCCTCCGTGCCGCCGGCTTCCTCGTCGTCGTCGGACGAAATCTCCACGATTTCGACGTTGTTCGAGATTTGAGCGCTCACAAGATAGCGGCATCGATGGCGGTGTAGATGGTCCGTCCAGAGACGGACCAGAACAACTCCTGCCCTTCTTGGTTGTGGCGATCCGGGTGCACCAGGCGCCCGTCTAGGAAACTGTTGCCAAGCTTGGCCTTCCGCTCCTTCTTCAATAGCCGGGACCAATACTCACTGCCCGCCGCGTACCGGGGCAACGCCCTAATACACGCGGGCAGTTGGCGGCGACGCTCCGCGATGACGTACTCCATCTCGTATCCGCGGGGGTTGAGGAGCGGAGCCACCGGCACACCCCCCTCGCTGATGCGAAATCCGGCGGGAAGGGTCGCGCGCGGTGGCGCGAGGATGCCGTAGATCGCAAACTGCGCCGCCTCGTAGTGGTTGAGCGTGGGAACCTCCATGACGGTGCGGTGGAGATTGGAGAGGGAGGGGAGGCGAAATGACGGCGCGATGGAGAGGCAAAGTGGTGGGGTGGAGAGGGACTGCAGAGAGGCAGAGGCGATGGAGAAAGCGAGCAATGCGGCCTCATATTTATGCACGGGGACGACGAAGCGACGAAGGCATTGGTCCCGGTTATTGCCACGACCCGGGACCAAAGCCCCTCCCGCGCGACACGTGGCGGCAAAGCGCCTCCACGAAGTCATTGGTCCCGGGTCGTGCCATCAACCGGGACCAATGACCTGGGTAGGGTGCGAGCTACTGGGCCGCCACGTGTCGCACGAGAGGGGCTTTGGTCCCGGGTCGTGGCAATAACCGGGACCAAAAACCCTCCCCTAGCTATATATAAGCCCAACCCTTTGCCCACCAAATTTTGCTGGATTGTGTGTGAGGAGTGGGTGCTAGCTTTTTTTTCTTTGATTGCACACAAGGTGTTCGACAAAATGTACGAGCCACACTTTAGTTCGCACAACACGGTATCCTCGGCTGAGGTTAGCAACCTTATCTTCTTTATCTGTAACTGATACAAAAATATTGCATCTGTCCATGTAGGTTGGTCATTTTACTATTCACGATGTTGTTGTAATGGTTAATTATTATGACGCAGATCGATGCACGGATGCGATGGATGTATGGCGACCAACGCCATTCCGATTTTATTGCAGGCCTCCATAAATTTATCGATTTGGCTAAGGCAAGCAAAGTGGATAATTTTATGCCTTGTCCCTGTGTCATTTGTCGGAGCGTGGAGCACTCTGCCCCGAGAATCCTTCAAAGCCATCTGCTTCGGAGAGGTTTCATGCCCGGATATTATTGTTGGGCCATGCACGGAGAAAGAGGGGTTAGGCTAGAAGAAAATGAAGAAGAGGAGGATGATGACAGCTATCCTATGTCCCCTGAAGAATACGGTGATACTGCAATGGAAGACAATAAAGAAGAGGGAGACGACAATGAAGAAGAACAACGGGCATCAGATGAGCCCGCTGATGGTCTTGGTCGGGTCATTTCTGATGCAAAGCAACAATGTGATACAGAAAGGGAGAAGCTTAAGTTGGAGGCCATACAAAAGGATCACAAAAAGTTGTTGTACCCAAATTGCAAAGATGGCAGCACAAAGCTCGATACCACACTTGAATTGTTGAAATGGAAGACAGAGACTGGCTTATCTGACAAGGGATTTGAGAAGTTACTGAAAATAATGAAGCTGAAGCTTCCAAAGGATAACGAGCTACCCGAGACAACGTACAAAGCAAAGAAGACTATCTGCCCTCTAGGATTAGATGTGGAGAAGATACATGCATGCATTAATGACTGCATCCTGCATCATGTGAGAAGTACGAGAATATGGATAAATACCCGGTATGCAATGCATGTCGATACAAGATCAGACAAGATGACCCTGGTGATGTTGAGGGTGATGACGAGCCCTCCAGAAAGAGGGTTCCTTCTAAGGTTATGTGGTATGATCCTATAATACCACGGTTGAAACGTCTGTTCAAAAATAAAGAGCATGCTAGGTTGTTACGATGGCACAAAGAAGAGCATAAGAAAGACGGGAAACTGAGACACCCTGCCGATGGGTCGCAGTGGAGAAACATCAAGAGAAAGTACTCGAACTTTGTAGGTGACGCGAGGAACTTATGGTTTGGTCTAAGTACAGACGGCATGAATCCTTTTGGGGAGCAGAGCTGTAGTCACAACACCTGGCCAGTGACTCTATGTATCTACAACCTTCCTCCTTGGTTGTGCATGAAGCGGAAGTTCATTATGATGCCAGTGCTCATCCAATGACCGAAGCAACCCGGCAACGACATTGATGTGTACCTAAGGCCATTAGTCGATGAATTTTTGCAGTTGTGGGCAGAACCAGGTGTAAAGGTGTGGGATGAGCACAAACAGGAGCCATTTGACCTACGAGCGTTGTTGTTCGTAACCATCAATGATTGGCCTGCTCTTAGTAACATTTCAGGACAGTCAAACAAGGGATACAATGCATGCACACACTGTTTAGATAATACTAAAGGTACATATTTGGATAAGAAGGTTGTGTACCTGGGGTGTCGTAAATTTCTTCCGACCAATCATCAAGTAAGAAAGAAAGGCAAGAATTTCAACGGTGAGGCAGATTACCGGAAGAAGCCTAAGCTCCCTAAAGGTGATGATGTATTTGGTATGATGAAGGACCTAGAAGTAATCTTTGGAAAGGGTCCTAGCGGTCAATCTTTTCCGAAAGACCCCATTACCGGACACATGGCCATGTGGAAAAAGAAATCTATATTTTGGGAGCTTGAGTATTGGAAAGACCTAGAGGTCCGTTCTTCAATCGACGTGATGCACGTGACGAAGAATCTTTGTGTGAACCTGCTAGGCTTCCTGGGCGTGTATGGGAAGACAAAAGATACACCAGAAGCACGGGAGGACCAGCAACGTATCAAAGACCCACACAACAAGCATACTGATAAAGGACATAAATACTTAAGTAGCTACGCTCTTACCAAAACAGAGAAGGAAATCTTTTTTGAAGTCCTTTACAGTATCAAGGTCCCGGCTGGCTTCTCGTCAAATATAAAGGGAATAATAAATATGGCAGAGAAAAAATTTCAGAACCTGAAGTCTCATGATTGCCACGTGATTATGACACAGTTGCTTCCGGTTGCATTGAGAGGGCTTCTACCGGAAAATGTTCGATTAGCCATTGTGAAGCTATGTGCATTCCTCAATGCAATATCTCAGAAGGTAATCGATCGACAAAGTCTGGAAAGGCTACAGAAGGATGTGGTCCAATGTCTTATCAGTTTTGAGTTGGTGTTCCCCCCGTCCTTCTTCAATATTATGACGCATCTCTTAGTTCACCTAGTCGATGAGATTTACATTCTCAGTCCTGTATTTCTACACAATATGTTCCCCTTCGAGAGGTTCATGGGAGTCTTAAAAAAATATGTTCAGAATCGTAGGCGAAGGAAGCATCTCCAAGGGCTATGGAACAGAGGAGGTCATTGGGTTCTGTGTAGACTTTCTTCCTGACCTTAAGCCGATTGGTGTTCCTGAATCACGGTATGAGGGGAGACTGAGTGGAAAAGGCACGCTAGGAAAGAAAGCAATGATATTTAGGGACGGACATTCTTTGAATCAAGCACACTACATAGTTCTCCAAAGTTCTACCTTCGTGGCTTCGTATATCGAGGAACACATGAATGTTGTATGCTCCAAGTTCCCGGGGAAGGATGACTACTGGATTAAAAAAAATCACATGGAGACTTTCGGCACTTGGTTGCAATTACATCTCGTGAATGACACCACTATTGGAGATCAGCTCTACTTGTTGGCCGCGACACCATCTGCGATTGTATTGACTTTCCAAGGGTACGAGATAAATGGGAATACATTTTACACGATTGCCCAAGATAAAAAAGAGCACCAACCAAAACAGTGGTGTCCGCTTTGATGCAACATGCGAGAATGGGAAAAAGTACACATACAATGGTTACATAGAGGAGATATGGGAACTTGACTATGGACCTACTTTTAAGGTCCCATTGTTTCGGTGCAGTTGGGTCAACATGAATGGAGAAGGGGTAAAGGTAGACCAGCTGTACGGAATGATAACAGTGGATCTCAAGAATCTTGGTTACAGAGACGAACCATTCGTCCTAGCCAATGATGTGGCTCAAGTTTTTTACGTGAAGGACATGTCCTCTAGACCGCAAAAAAGAAAAAATAAGGAAACGAATACATCAGACGATGAGCCCCGGCGTCACATAGTTCTTTTAGGGAAAAGAAACATCGTGGGAGTCGAGGATAAGACAGACATGTCAGCAGATTATGATAAGTTTGATGAAATTCCGCCCTTCACTGTGAAAACTGACCGAAGCATCCCGTTAAGCAAAGAAGATGCTCCATGGTTACGGCCTAAGAGGCGATCATAGGAAAGGGATCGAAATACGCAATGAAGGATTCATATCCTAAACCCTAAACCCTATGTAAATCTATGTAATGTATGGAAACTTTATGTGATGTATGGAAACTTTATGTGATGTATCGAAACTTTATGTAATGGAGTCTTTCACGGGCTTGCAGGGAAATTTTTCGGGAGCTCAAGATGCCGAGGCGTGTGCACCAACGACATCTTGAGAAGCTCCAGGAGATTGCCCAACCCTTTCCCCAACACTTAGAGGAGATGGAGTCTTTCACGGGCTTGCGGGGAATTTTTCCGTGAACTTCGAAGATGCCGTAGGGCGTGTGCACCAACGACATCTTCGAGAAGGTCCGCCACGGGAGATTTCCCAACCCTCTATCCATGGGGATAAAACTCTTTCTACCTATGTTGGCTTGTTGAGCTGCTTGCCATGACGTATCGATGGTCCTTTTATAGGCACGGCGCCGCTTCTACTTTGTCTTGTTCCTCCGACAGGGCGTCGTGCGCTACATGCTTTATCTCATCGAGCAGTGCATCCACCCACACATTCTTATCCCGCCGACAGCTTTAGTCTCGGTTGCACCCACCAGCCGGGACTAAAGGTTACCCACGCGTCCTTATCCCACCGGCATCTTTAGTCTCGGTTGCACCCACCAGCCGGGACTAAAGGTTACCCACGCGTCCTTATCCCACCGACAACTTTAGTCTCGGTTGCACCCACCAGCCGGGACTAAAGGTTACCCACGCGTCCTTATCCCACCGACAGCTTTAGTCTCGGTTGCACCCATCAGCCGGGACTAAAGGTTACCCAATATGCACATGTGTGCATAGTATGGGCACATTATCACAAACTATTCCCTGATTCTAGCCATAACATTGGTGGTTTGACCTAAATGCCATGAAACCTCGAACATGATAGGTCATTTTGTGAAGGATTTTTTATGATGTTTGCAATTTTTCAAGTTCAATATTTTTCCTTGCAACTGTGACACATAATATGACACCACGCGAATGTTTCACATTGTTTGGATCATTTTTGAATTTCTTATGCCCGTTTCAAACTATATTCAAAATGACGGGCATGAAGATTCTTAGCCCGGGGCTGAGCCTCGCTGAACTTGAAGTGGATCTCTGATGAAATAGCATGTTGTGAACCTATAAATGATTTTTTAAAATTCACAAGCATTATATCATGTACTTGTAGTTCAAATCTTGAAAAGTTTTTTAAAATTCCAAATTATGCAATAAATATTTTGTTAATGCAATTTTACTTGTAAATAGTACAATTGTATAGTTCAAATAAAAATATTTGAAAACAGAAAATGGTTTTTGATTTGTCATTTAAATTGAAGCACTTTTCCTGTTAAAAGTTTTTTTAAATTCCAAATTATGCAATAAATATTTTGTTAATGCAATTTTAATTGTAAATAGTACAATTGTATAGTTCAAAGAAAAATATTTGAAAACATAAAATGGTTTTTGATTAGTTATTTAAATTGAACCACTTTTCCTGCTAAAAGTTTTTTAAAATTCCAAATTATGCAATAAATATTTTGTTAATACAATTTTAATTGTAAATAGTACAATTGTATAGTTCAAATAAAAATATTTGAAAATAGAAAATGGTTTTTGATTAGTTATTTAAATTGAAGCCCTTTTCATGTTAAAAGTTTTTTAAAATTCCAAATAAATAATCATCTTAAATTGAAACATCTTATTAATTAAAGAAGAAACAAATTTGAAAATGGCGAGAAGACCAAAATGTTTGCCAAAATCTGAAAAAACGGGTCAACGATCCCGGTTCGTCCCACGAACCGGGACCGATAATCCCTGGATGCGCGCGCTGCCATTAACACGTCTTTGGTCCCGGTTGTTGGCACGAACCGGGACCGTTGATCCTTTGGTCCCGGGTGGTAGGACTAACCGGGACCAAAGGCCGTGCACGTGGCAGCACAGCAACGCTCATGCCCCAGACCTTTGGTCCCGGTTGGTGGCACGAACCGGGACTGTTAGTCCTTTGGTCCCGGTTATTGGGATGACCCGGGACCAATGGTCTGTACAGTTAACAGCCTCGGCCTTCCTCCTCCCCAACTCCTCCAATTCACAGAGCACATCGACGCGCGACTAAGGAAAATTTATGGCGGAGCAAAATCACGCCGGCAGGCTGCCCAAATCCAGAGCGGCCGCTTCACGCCGTCGACGCCCGCCGCCGCCGCGCCACCACCGTCTGAGGAATCGACCGTGCACACTGGAAATCGACGCCATGGTCACCGTCTGCTACGACTCCGGCCGTCGCGGTTGCCGCTGCTTCCGAGCTCCTCCGGCCTCGTCGAGTCGTCCATCGTCTTCGTGGTGAGCCGCTGGTCCTCCCGGACCTCTCCTTTCTCTCTGTCTCTCTCGCTCCACCACCGTCTGTCGCCGAGCGCCACTGTCCGCCGCCGTCGGCCGCCGTCGCAGACGATGCTCTGATGGCCAATAAGGGGCGGCGTGACCACCGTTAGCTTCCTCGTGATGTGCTCCTTCGAACCCGACCTTCTGCGTGTTCCAGCAAGCACTCTAGTGCCGCTAACCACCGCCGGCCGACGTGCCCTCCGGCGAGCCCATGTGGCGCCAAGGTGGCGCTCATGTGGCGCCCTGACATGGGCATCGAGTAAGCTCGCCCGGTAAGCGACCGACGGCCCTCGGCCCCACTAGCTACCTGGGTAGGCAGTGCATCTGTGAGAAAAGGTTTCCGGCCTTAGGTGACGTCAGTCTTTACCTATGCTGACGCAATAAAAGTTTAATATTTGTTTAAATAATTTTAGAAAAGAGTTTAATCTTATAAATTCAATAACTAATTATTTCTAAGTCAGAAAAATATGTATAATATATCAAAATATTCAGAAAAATGAGATCTACACAATAGACTCACAGTCATGCATTGTTCAACAACTTTAATTACAAGTTTAATAAGAGATTGAAATCAACCCCTCATAGGTGATTTTGGGGTCTCTCCTGTACTAGGGTTTGGACCATTCGGATCCCACTTAAATTGCCAAGCATGCCTTAGGGTTAAATTTCAACTATGTTTAACTTGTCATATCATTATCGATGCCATGTGTTGATTATTTAACTTGCAGATAGTATGGATCCAACACATCAGGAAAACATCCTCCAAGGGATGATCTGCGAAAATGAAGATATCGATATCGATATCGATGTCGCGAGTGAGTTTCTGAATGATTCCGGTCATGGAGATGAGTTTCTCAACCGAGGAGACGGGTCCGGTGAGGTAGAAGCCGAAGCCTGGGACAGGGGAGAAGCCGATAAGGAAGAAGGCGACGGCTCCGGCGGAACCTTAAATCTCGCAAACACCGGCGAGGTCTATATATGTATTTTTGTAATTAAAATGCTGCTGTCTATATATACATGCATATATTAACACTCTTTCTTCTTTTAGCCCTCCGGATCAAGAACTTCTTCCGTAAGAACGAAACGAGGCCCAACAAAAAAGTTGGATGACACTGTGAGGTATAGGATCGATGTGGTCGGTGTAGATGGCGAACCGCAAGCTCCCGTCGATGTCGCAAGAAAATTTGTCAAGCAATGCGGAGTTCTTGTGAGGGACTACATCCCGATCACCGTTCAAGAATGGAATCGGCCAAGCGGCGGTGGAGTCCCGTATGTTGGCGACAACGCCAAAGATAAGCTTTTTGACAAGCTCATGACTAATTTCCTCCTGTCGGAACCAGATGTGACTCCAGATGAGGAGGAGAGAGCAAGAAGGGAGCTTGTGCAAAGAGTCAAGAAGTTTGCTCTCAGCAAGATGGCCGATGCATTCAAGAACTGGAAGAAGAAACTATACCATAACTTTGTCAAGGTAGAGAAGACTCCGAATTTCGATGAAGCAGGCTATGCTAAGTTAAGAGACCAGTGGGAGGATTTTGTGAACTACAAGACATCGGAGAAAGCTAAGGAAAGTTCTAGGATAAATACGGAGAACGCTGCTAAGAAACTATACCATCATAACATGGGGCCTGCTGGCTACGCCGGTTGCATGCCTAAGTGCCTAAGTGGGATGCACTTGTGGTCAATTACATAGCTGCCGAGATCAGACCAGACCCCGGAACATGGACGTCACGGGCGAGAAACTGGTTTTATGGCCATGGGGGCACGTTGGACAAAGAAGGGAGGGCAATATATAATCAGAAACACAAAGATGATGCCCTACTGCCCATCGACGATATTAGAAATGCAGCAGATGATGTTCCAGCGGGACAGTTCGTTCCCGATAGAGAGAGCGACGAGCTCACACGGGCCCTTAAAAATCCTGAACACGACGGATGAACACGAGGCACACCAGGCTCCAAGTCGTGGAAGGTTGCCTCCCCCCGGAAATGAAGAGATATCCCGATAAAAGCCATCAAAGGAGAAAGGAAAGGGAGGCAGCTGAAAAAGCGGCCGCTGCACCGGCTGCGTAATGTAGAAGAACTATTAAAGCGGCACCAGGATCAACTCGACATACTTAGCCAGCAAGGTACTAGCGTCCAATCTCAGCGGCACGTGGTAGAAGCTGCATTCGAGGGTACCGGTGCCCCATCGAATAAGAAAAGCAGCGTAGCTTCCACGCAGCTCCATGATGTTGATGATGATGCACCGACGACATCTCCTCCTAAACGCTACCCAGTGGATGATATCACGGAGACAACAGCTTGTGAGCTAAAGGTGCAGGTTATAAACTTAAGGGTGACGACGGCGATCGGCATGGCGGTACCAGTTGGGCCTAACCCAACTTGGCATTGCAGACCGGTTCCAAAAAGTGCATGTAAATCACGGTGGATGAGGTGAAGGAAGATTTTGAGGAGCTAAAGCTAGATCACCTTGCAGGGGAAGATATGGAGTTGACTCAACTAGGAGAAGCCAAAGGGGGGACTATTCTATGGCTAAAGGAGCACATCATGCTTCCAAATTATGTGCCGCCAAGGCCACCCACTCCTCAGAGCAGCAATCCACCTTCGCCGCCACCTCACCATTCTCCAGCGCAACCGTCGTCTTCACCGCCTCACCGCTCAAATAACCGTCTCCATCGCCGCCTCAGCCGTCTCCGTCCCTTGAGCCTCAGAGACAAAAGTGGAAGTATACTAAGGGGGGCAGCACCACCAGCAGCAGCAAGAGCACGTTCCGATCACCGAAACGTAAGCTATCGCTCCTCCCAAAAGTACCTCATCAGAATATGAAGAAGCTACCTTGCGAGAAGACAGATGAGGAAACTGATATGGCCGCAGCTGCCCATTATGAAAAGTGGAAGATTGACATGGCTAACAAGAAAAAGCCGATAGAGGCATTTTTCCCGGTCACCGCAGAAGATAAAGCCAAAGCAACCGCGCTTAAAATTCAGCTTCACCAACCCATAGCGCTCACATCAGACTATAATCGCTCTATTACCAAGTCGGATGAGGCAAAAGAGCGGAGAGTCGGGAAAGAAGTTGCCCAGCTCGGACAACAGAAAAATCAATCGATCGAACCGCTCAAAGTGTACGATACCAATGAGTGGATGATCCAGGAGCGGCATGATCCGAACATTGATCTGGAGTTTGTTCGACTGTACGGAGAAAAAGCCCAATTATATGGACTGTCTATTACTGAGTACATGAGCCGTATGCATGAGTTCAAGGGGTACCAAGAAACAACATACGTGTACCAGTACGGGGCTCCTCTCGTCAAACCCGAGTTAGTCAAAGATCTACAAACAAAAATGCGAAGATTGCATAAATGGTACATCCAAGCCTGTGCTGATTCCAAAAATTGGATCTATGCTTCATATAAACACCACCATTACGGTCATGGAGATGGCTTCATATTGATTGATTTTTTAGAATTATTTCAGTTTTACCAACAAGACGCCCTCGACAAAGCTATCGTCAGTGCCTATTGTTTGTAAGTATTATTAATTTCTGTAATTAAGTCTTTCTAGCTCTTCTCATTCGTTGCTTGTATAATCTTACTAATCACTATACTAATTATATATGCAGAATAAAGATTCAAGAATGCAACAAAGGACAAATCTTTGACCTTGGGTTTGTTGACTGTAATTTCGTTCATGAAGTTACTCTAAAAACAAATCCCAGAGACAGAGGATAATTTGCTCAAAGCGTTGAAGTATTTCAGGAACAGAAGGGAAATACTATTTCCTTACAACGATGCATGAGTGTTACTGTCTTGTACACATTATATTTTTGATTACTCGATGTTAAGCGTATAATTGACTCGTGTTATATTTTTTTAGTGTGTCAAGCTTCCACTATATTCTCTTAATCATTTCTGTTGACACCGGAGTAGTAAAAGTCCTGGACTCGAAAAGCACACCATTAGAAAAGTGGGCGGACATGCAGGAATGCCTCCAGAGGGCTTGGAAACGGTTCACCGCCAAAACTAGGGGTGTTTGAAAGCCAGAGCTTACATTTCAACCATTGACTGTAAGTACTACTTGCTAGATCCATGCATCTCTTTGATTCTAGTTTCAATACCACCATTATCATGCTTGATTATTATTTTGATTGAACTCCGTTCTCGTAAAGTGCTTGAGGTAGGAAGCCGGGAATAACTTATGTGGATACTATGTCTGCGAGTTTATTCGCCAGACGACCAAAGAGAAGGGGCAGACCGGAACATCAAAAAAATTGAAGTACGATAAACAATAATCATAACTTTATTTTATTACCACCAATTGTGTTTAGTTTCATTCATATATATTGATGCTCTTCTTTATATTAGATCGAACGGATGCGGGACGGTCTTCTATCACAAGAACGCGTGCAAGCAATTCAAGAGGAAATTGCCGGATTCTTGTTAGAACAAGTCATAGATCCGAAAGGAGAATACTATTACCCACTTCATTTGGAAGGGTGAAGTGTATAAAAGAAGTGTAAATTAGATCAAATTCGTGTGAGAGTATCATTTGTAATTATAATATGTTTCGACCAAGAAGACGAGTGAGACGGTGTATATATTTTTGATCATGCATGATGTGTAATATATATATCGTGGTTTCATTATTGCTGTATATATGTAGTACCATTAAATTTATAGAAAATCCTGTCGTGGCAGAAAAATAGCCCGAAATCCTGCCGCGGCACAAAACCCTGCCGCGGCAGAAAAATAGCCCGAAAATCCTGCCGCGGCACAGAGACCAATGATCCTGGTTCGTGCCCAGAACCGAGACCAATGATCCACCCCCGCGCCCGTATCTGGTGCTGCCACGTGGGGAACCACTGGTCCCGGTTTTTCCCACGAACCGGGACCAATGATCCACCCCCCCACGTAGCTCGCCCGCCCACGTGGAGACCCATTGGTCCCGGTTCGTGCGCGAACCGGGACTAGCATTAGTCCCGAATGATTGGTTCCGGTTCTGGAACTGGGACCAATGGCCCTTATGAACCGGGACTAGAGGCCCTTTTTCCACCAGTGCTCCATGCCTTCATGAATGTTTACCCCGAAACAGTCAGAAGGAAAAGAGATTGATATTAAGTAGTACTATGGAAAATTTTGAAGTCTTATAACACAAATGAAGTGTATTTAGTAACTAGATCGTTCATCTTAACAAATTTATCAATAAGGCATATATCTTTGTTAGCAAGAACCACTGCACGTCTGCACCTCCCTCAAGTGTCCATTCTGGTGAAAACAAAATCTCTTCGGTTAACTCCAAGGACGTGGCTCCCATCCTCCCCCACCCAGCCGCCACCCTTCCTCCCCCACCCAGCCTCCTCTCCCGCCGCCGTCGCCCTGGGCGTCGCCGGGCAAAGCCCGTGAGGCGCGGCGGTTCTCGCGGCAGCGGCGGCGGCTCGCCTTGGCCATGCGGCAGAGGTGGCTGCACAGCGGTGGCGACCCGGGGATGCGTGCTGAATCGGCGACGGACGACAGACAGCGACGGTGGAAAGACTTGTTTGGGGCCAAGATGGGTTTGGACGGGCTCGATCAATGCCAGATGCATCTCCTTTCTCCAACGACGGCATGAGTTCTTGAGGCCTCCCACACAGCACGGGGATGCCTAGGGCAGCATACCTAGGTATGATGGTGGAGGTGGCCTTCTTATTCGTCGGAGTGGTCGGCCGGGTGGTCCTGCCGTCGTGCGGCAGATCCTGCTAGTTTCTGGCGGGTGGCGTGGGGGCTGCTAGCTCGGTTTCAATAAAGGAGGTGGTCCTGGATTCCTCTCAAGCCAAGACGAAGATCTGTCGGATGTTGGTCTCCATTGATCTGGTTTCCGTGTCATGTTCCGGAAGGTTCCGCCGGCGAACTCCATAGTGCCCTCATGCCGTGAGTTTGCTAGATTAGATTGGATTCGGTCGTGCGCACCCATGTTTTACTCTGATCGTTTGATTTTAGAGGGTGCGCTTCGATGCTCTGTTGACTGTTATTATCATGGGGTATGTTCTCGTTCCATGGTGTTGATGGCAAAAGTCCTGGAGACCGAGATCTGATGACTGACAATGGTGGGTCGAGTTTGGGTGGTGATGATGTATTGGCTAGGTGACATGGGAATTGGAGCAGTGGCATGCAAGTGGGGTCGACTGCACAGGAGAGGTTCATGGTCCTACCTTTCAGGGCGAAAACTCAGGGTCTAGCCTTAATTGGTTGTGTCTGGCAATGGCTTTGTTGAAGGTATTGTTTTGAGTGTATGGACTTTCTTCAGGGTGAAAACCTAGACCTTTGATCGAGTGATGACGGTGTTTATGCACTATTCCGTTCTTGGAGGCGTCGTTTTTGGAGAAGCTGAACTTCTGGTGCTGTCTTGGTGGTGGTAGTACTGCTGTTTCAATGAATGAATCACTGTAGCGGGACTTTTCTTTTTTATAGTTCTTCTTCTTTTTTAGCTGTGTACATCTGTATGACCGTTAGTTAGGGTAATACGTTGTTGTAGAGGCCGGATGTAATTGATATCCTCTAATATTAATATATGCTCCTTTAAAAAAAAAATTCCATTCTGGTGATACTAGATACTCGTGAGCTACCGTGGCGAGTCCAACAGAGCCAAAGCTCCTTTTTCAGTTTGCTTGTTCTCTCAACATACCTACAACAGTTAGCAGAGTGCTCCTATACTGAAAAAAATATTTCTTGTTTTATTCCGAGTTATTTTTTGAAAGAGTGAGTTTCTAATAGTTTCTGTAAACTATCTTTGAGATATACAAACGCGGTATGACATGAGATGGAAAGAAAAAAATATATTCCCTTGTCACTATTTCAGGCTACTTGCTTGCTCAATATTCATAGTAAATGATCCTTTGGATTGTTATTCAGCGCAAGATCGAACAATTAATTCAGTCTGAGATCGCAAAATCCAACTGTCACTCGCCCAAGTGAAAAGATCTGACTGCCGAGTAACAAACATCCAATTCGAGTCAGTGTATTCAGATGATCTTTCCTGAATAGTGACAGGATATGAGCACATAATACAATCTGAGTGCTAGAAGATAACATTTTCAGGAACATAAAAAATTCAAAGAAAACAATAATGATAAAAAATATTAAGAATATATGAGTAATAACAAGAGCTAAATTGCATAAACGACTGGCCTGCTAGAATCCATGTTCGCAGATGAAGGTCACACACAATCTCCATATCAATAGTTCATTTCTGAATAAAATCCCTAAAACAAACAACAATAAGCCAGTTATTAGGTATAGATAATACATGAGCAAACATGAAAGCAACTCTAAGCAAGGAACATGGCTAACGAACAAAGGGAGGTCGAAGGCAAGACTGATATGATAAAGAGAGAAGATTGATGGTGGCACATATATATGCAGAAAAGAATAGAACATCCGGTAACGCTAATGTTAATCACCGTAATTACATAACAAAAAGGGTCGAATTTATATCACATGATTTATGATGCCGCCTGCGGTTTTAGTTCACATGTAATGGAGATGCCATCAAGGACACACTACTAGAGAAAAGTCTACTAGAGTCGCATCTTGAAAGGCATTAGAGTCGCATTAGAGATACGACTCTAGCGCCACGCTGCTAGTATTTGTTACTAGAACAATATGCGCCTCGCATATATAGGTTATAGCAGGCGCATCTGAAATACGACTCTAGTATGTATTAGAGATGTGCCTCACATAAGTTTACAGATGCGCCTTTAATAAGTTCATAAATGTGCCTCAAATATCAATTTTGAATTTTAAATTTGACAGAACCATAATACAGTCCAGAATACACAGTTTATAGGTATTATATAGTCCAGAATAGAGTATAAACAACACAAAATTTGCAGAAAGTTGCAATTGGCCAAAACATAGTATAACCAACACTAATACAAGTACATCACACATCAACTTGAATTAATCCGCGACATACTAGAGTTCACACATCAACCAACTAGAGTATATCACACACACACCACCAAGTTCACATCTCTCGAGGGACCGATCGAGTACAAGTTCACAATCGCATTACAACTACATGCACAACGGAGCTCTCTAGGTGAAGTAGAGCACAGAACCTACCATGAAGAGCAAGGTGGTGATCACGATGAAGTTCCTCCACTTCTTCCTCCCGTGCTTCCTCCACTTCTCTTCCGCCACCTCTCTAGTCTTGTAGTCTTTGTAGGTGTTGCCCGAGAATTCGTTCACTTGCTTCTGGCAGTCTTTCCACTCCTCGTACACACCTGGAACCCTACCGACATACACGACATAGCACTTCTTCACCATCTCCTGTACACATGATAGATGATATTAGCTATGTCAGTGGAAAGCAATAGAAGTTCACAAGATAAGATCATGCATATATATATATATATGGGTGACATGCTATACGAGTATCACCATGCTATACGAATCACGAACTTATTTGTCCCCTCTCTCAACTTTGGGACTATATAATTCACCATTTTAATTAATTCATGCTATCTAATCTATTCGTATCGCCAAAGACAAAAGAAGAGAAATACTTCCACGATTCATATAGCATGGGCATGTTATGTCCAATGGTAAAGCAAGGGAAGGATTCGGTCTCCATGGCAACGACTCATTTCGAGTTTGGTGTGTCAAAAGGAGTCGTTGCCGTGGACCCAAAATCCTTTCCTTGGCTTACCATTGAACATATTATGTCTTATGTATATGAATCTTGAATATATTTGTCCTCTTTCGACTTTGGGGCTACGAGATAAAATAGTTTATCATTTCATTGTATCACCAAAGATGAAAGAAAAGAAATCATTCCACAATTCATATAACAATGTCGCCAATGCTATACGAATGGTGAAGTAATGTCTTCCCTTTCGACTTTAGGGCTACAATGAGATACTTGAAACTAAATACGTCACCATTTCATTTAATTCATGCTATCTATTCTATTCGTATCGCCAAAGACAAAAGAAGAGAAATACTTCCACGATTCATATAGCATGGGCATGATATGTCCAGAGGTAAAGCAAGGAAAGTATTCGGTCTTCCATGGCAACGACTCATTTCGAGTTTGGTGTGTCAAAAGGAGTCGTTGCCGTGGACCCAGAATCCTTTCCTTGGCTTACCTCTAAACATATTATGTCTTATGTATATGAACCTCAAAAATATTTGTCCTCTTTCAACTTTGGGGCTACGAGATGAAATAGTTTACCATTTTATTGTATCGCCAAAGACGAAAGGAAATAAATCATTCCACGATTCATATAACAGTGTCACCAATGCTATACGAATAGTGAAGTAATGTCTTTCTTTTCTACTTTGGGGCTACTATGAGATATTTGAAACTGCATAATTCACCATTTCGTTTAATTCACGCTATCTAATCTATTTGTATCGCCAAAGATAAAAGAAGAGAAATACTTCCATGATTCATATAGCATGTGCATGATATGTCTAGTGGTAAAGCCAGGAAAGGATTCGGTCTCCACGACAATGACTCATTTTCAGTTTGGTGTGTCGAAAGGAGTCGTTGTCGTGGACCCAGAATCCTTTCCTGGGCTTGCCACTGAACATATTATGTCTGATGTATATGAATCTCGAAAATATTTGTCCTCTTTTGACTTTGGGGCTACGAGATGAAATAGTATTAACTAACACAATGTCGCCATGCTATATATATACGAATCATGAACTTATTTTCCCCCCTCTCAACTTTGGGGTTACATAGTTTACTATTTCATTGTATCGCCAAAGACGAAAGGAAATAAATCATTCCACTATTCATATAACAATGTTGCCAATGCTATATGAATAGTGAAGTAATGTCTTTCCTTTCGACTTTAGGGCTACAATGAGATATTTGAAACTACATAATTCACCATTTCATTTAATTCACGCTATCTAATCTATTCGTATCGCCAAAGACAAAAGAAGAGAAATACTTCCACGATTCATATCGCATGGGCATGATATGTCTAGCGGTAAAGCAATGAAAGGATTCAGTCTCCATGGCAACGACTAATTTCAAGTTTGGTGTGTGGAAAGGAGTCGTTGACATGGACTCAGAATCCTTTCCTTGGCTTACCGCCAAATATATTATGTCTTATGTATATGAACCTCGAAAATATTTGTCCTCTTTCAACTTTGGGGCTATGAGATGAAATAGTATTAACTTGGGTGACATTTTTACAAGCCTACTTGCCTCATACTTAGGTTGGGAACAAAAATAACAATGTCGCTGAAGGATCTGGTGCGGCAAGTAGAGGAAGCTCAAATAACAAGTCTACTTGGCACACCAGATCTAGTAGCGGTATAGTCACACACACATATATAGTGCCACAACACATTTTAATCATCGGCATTTCAACTAAATACAAAAAAAGCAAACCTCAATGTAGGGCGGTAATAACAAATGAGAAGAAACATATGACCAAACACTAAAATAGTTCATAACACAAATAACTAGCTAACGTTGCTCAAAATCAAGTTCAATAGTTTACAAAACATACTCTAGAGGTTGCTAGGCAAGTTAACATAGGGATAAACTTTACAACACAAGTTCAGAACTAACAACTAGCTAGGAAAACATCAAGACTTCTTCGGTTGATGAGTCGGCTCGGGGATATTCACGAAGCCCCGATTAGCTCCTTTCACTAAAATCATGAATGTCCTGCCGTCACCCTGCTTCGCTAAGTGTTCATCTATCTCCTTGTTGCATGGTGGGGTGCCGCCGTAGAAGAGGCCCCCGGATTTTATGACTTGTTCGTGCACGATTGTTGAGATCTCCTCATGGATATCGAAGAAATCCATCCTGAGGTTGCGATACTGTATACGTTCAAGATCTTCAGCCCACCTTTGGAGGTCAGATGGCAGCACGTTGTTATGCTAGTCCCGTACGAACGCCTTCATGTGGTGTAGGGCGTAGAAGGCATCCTTCCCGCTGTCAGGCGCCTGCTTGATGCAGGGGAACTCTGTTGTGTAGCGAAACACGTGCATGTTGTGCCTCTTAATTGTCCTACTAGGGACGGCGCCTCCCGCTGCAATGTAGGCGTTGAGAGCATCGTCAAGAACTCTCTTGATAGTGAAGTAGTCTTTCCTCTTCGCACTACTATCCAAGTCAAGATACAAGGCGTTTGAGCATTGCACATCCAAGGATATGATCATGCAACCTTGGTGACCACCCTCCGCCTCTGGATGGTAGGGAATTAGAATCACATCCTTGCCCGGTTTTTTTTGTAGGAAGTATAAGAGGTAGTCGGTCGCCATTAGGACGCCCTCATGTGTTCTCAAGACGACGTCACGCATGAAGTAGGGATCAACTATCACGATGCCCGGGGTCCCGTCTATAATGATCTCCATGGCCATATTGAGCGAGAACAGCCGGACCAGGGTATCACGCAACCGGATTCCTTGCAACATGTCGAAGACGTCGGTATGCCGCACGTAGAAAATATCCCCGGGGGCTACTGTGACGAATCCCATCACATTTGGCACCTTAGCCTTGTAAATCAGGTACGACTGGTCGCCCTCTCGAATGTGGCGTGCCTCAACATACAGACAACCATGATGAATACTACGCATATGCGAGCCTGCAATCGCGAGCATCGATTCATTGAGCATTGGTGTACCTACCTCGTGCACCCGCTTCTTGGGAGTTTCTACAGGGTTGTCCTAAGACCGGATAGCAGGCTTTGGATTCTGGCTCGCACCCTTAGGCTTCCTTCTGTGACCTTTATTGCCCTTTAAGGCGTCATCAGCCGTCGTTACCTCCTCAACCGCCCTATGGAGGGTGCTGGGGCTGATCATAGGACGAGCTGGCATCTGAGGCTCGGTGAAGGCGACGAATGGCCGCGTCTCCTGACTAGATGGGAAGAGACACACTTGGCAAGTGGGTTTCGCCGAGGGTCTAGGTGCTGGTTGGGGCTCGACAACTATCTGCGTGAACAACTGGCCTCCCTGTTCCTCATGGTCATCATCACCAAACCTTGTGTTCAAGAACTGGTCGCCAAAGTTTTCATAAATTTCATCATCGTAGATGTCTTCATGATGTGCCATCTCGATGTCTTCATGATGTGTTGGATGTGCTGCCTCTGGGGTGGTGCCCCGGCCCTCCTACACAAATCTAGCTCTTCGGCCATAGGAACATGTAGCCGAAGCCGGTACTGAGGACTGCCGGCTCGTCACTATCCCACCCATGAGGTTGAGAGGGAGGTTCTAAGCCCTCGTAGCCCGGAAGCACCATACTGTATTTCACCCTAAGCATGTCGGGTGCCATTAGTTTGCTGTGGAAGATGCGGTTTGCCGGTTGAACGATGGAACCCTTGCAACATCCTTCTACTCGTCGTTCACCTAGTGCATTAGAGTGCAAGGAGTGTCTTCCTGAGAAAGACATGTATAGGCTGATCGTTAGTAAAACAGGGAGCGAAGGGAGATGAAGTCATCGGTTGAGCCTCCCAAAAATCTCGCTTTAATTAGTTACCTTGAGGGCGTCGAGCCCGGCCAATGTCGAGGCAACACCACCGATGTCGAGCGCGCAAGTGGCGGAGTGGCTGCTTGCTGGCAGGGTGTGGTCTGGCGGCTTCGCCGCACCAGACAAGGTAAGCTCGGGACCTTCGGGCCCCGCCGGAGGAGTCACCAACACCTCTGGCACCGTGTTGTCCGATTGGGCGCTGGCGATGTTGGGAACCAGGCGCAGCCCCCGTTTACCACTCTTCTTCCACTTGGTGTACTATTCGAAGTAGGCGTGAAGGATGGTGTTGAGATTCTCGGTCACTTGTGTCTGGACTTGTGACTGGAATTGTGTCTGGACTGCCGTCACAGCCTCCTTCACTGTATCTTGGTGCAGCTGCGGACACTTCTCCACTTGTTCCCTTAGGTGTTTTACCTCGGCGCTCTCGGCCTGCTACCCGCCCTTCCGTGGCGAGGTGCCATAGAATTTAGACCATGTAATACCTCCAAAGCCGGGCACACGGCTAGCCAACAACGGTGGCGCCTGGGGATCGGCATTCTTGATTCCGTTCAGCACCCTGTTAAAAGTGGTGTCCCACTTGGCAACCGGCGCTGACCCCTGGGATGAGGAGCTCCTACATTCCTCGTCCTGCGCATAAGGAACGTGAAGCATTTGAGAAATTGGACTTCATTGATTAATTTTGAATGCAATTAATCGACTTGCATGCAAATTACTTACATATTTATTGATGAAGTCCATCACCTTCAGAGCAAAGGGGCCGCAGGGTTCCGATGAATATTCAGAACTCCCTTTCGGCTTGCGAAACCGGCCCCTCACAAAGTACTTTGCCTACAGTTTGGTGATATTGGAAAAGGGAGGTGTCTCCCTATTCTCACGAGCTACGTTATCCTCCTTCTCCCATTTGGGAATCACAGCTCTATAACCGCTAGAGCCGAGATGGTGGGTACCAATGTTCATCTTGTACAACTCCTTGAAGTACAGACTCTTGGCCTTGCCCGCGGCGGATTCACATCTGGCCTTGAATACCTTGAAGTATTCTTCCTTGACCAGATTTTTCTTGCCCTTGCCCACGGTGGATTCACAAAGTACTTCTTGACGAGCTCCTTGTAACTTAGATTTTTCTTGTAAATGAGCCTCTTCACCCACGCCTTCCAATTCGACAAGGCCTTGGTCATCGTCTTGAGGGCGTACTTGTTTACCGGATTCCCCTTGACATTGTCATTGTTGTATTTGTTGTCCTCATCTCCAGGAACGCGTACCTTGCGTGTAGCTTCCTCAAGAGCTGATGGCGGTAACGCTCATTCTAATGGTGATGAGGGGTTAACTCACCAATTCCCATCGCAGATGGACTTAGGTTCGAGGAAGTGGGGAGCGCCAGAGGCATCGATTGGCTAGCAAACAAGCACACAGGGACACAAGGTTTACCCAGGTTCAGGCCTCGTAGAGGACCCTACTCCTGCTTGTCTGCTCTTGGAATTATCGAGGAGTCGAAAGTTAAAGGGGGTCCGCAGATGCAATATGGCGATGGTGTGGAAACTAGGGTTGTGTGTTGTTGTCCTCGCTGCCCCCTCCTAGCCTTTATATAGATAGGCTAGGTCTCAGGATAACAGGCCGAGTCGGTTACATATTAGGGGTTTCCCTTTAAAGTTATATCTTAAGTTTATCGTGTGCTGCAAGCAGTAGGCATCTCCTGGTCACCCGAATCTTGAATGGACCTCAGAAACATCGTGGGCTTATTCAATGCTAGACTGTATATGCCAAGCTCGAGTACCTGTAAGGTATGTCCATGTCCGTAGCCCCCGAGTGTCTGGTTGAATCGCAGATTCGATTGGAGACTTTATGAAGCCTTCGTGACGTGGGCATACCTTACAGGTACTCGACTTTACCATATACGGTCCAATCTGGCAGAAGCCCCCGGTGTTACCAAGGTCCAATCAAGGATTCGAGTGACTGAAGGAGACTCCGACTACTTGCGACACACGGTAAGATAAAAAACAGAAAGTTAAAGGGAAAAACCGTAACTTGTAACCGACTCGACCTGCTATCCTGAGACCTAGCCTATCTATATAAAGGCTAGGAGGGGGCGACGAGGAGGACAATCAGAACCCTAGTTTCCACAACCTCACTAGATTGCATCTACGCACCCCCTGTAACTTTCGACTCCCTCGATAATTCCAAGAGTAGACAAGCAGGAGTAGGGTCCTCTACGAGGCCTGAACCTAGGTAAACCTTGCATCCATGTGTGCTTGTTTGCTAGCCGATTGATCCCTCCAGCGCTCCCTTCTTCTCCAAAACCCAAGTCCATAACAATGGGCATTGATGAGTTTAACCCTGGTCAATTGGCGTCGTCCATGGGGACTAGGAGTGCTGATGTCACGGCTTCTTCGAACCCGTCAACTGCGATCTACAACTCTGCAACAGTAGAGATTCGCCTCCTCTTCGGCACTTTCGACTTCACCATCCACACGCCAGCCACTCGCCCGACTTTCAAGTCCGTGGGGGATGGGATCGGCCTAGCAATCGGGAGCTTACGCTTACAAGTTCGCCAGCTGGGCACACTTCGCCTCGCTGATCAGTCGACCATCCTTGCGATTGCTCTAGCATCGTGATTTGCACCACCGATCGACGCCCTAAGCGAGCTCAACGCCTCGACAACAATTGGGAGCACAAACAACGACAGCAGTCATGAATCCTATCTAGGTGATCTGGCCACAGAGGATGGAGCCTACGGCTCCGGATCTAAAAGATTCGGAAGCAACAGCTTCCCCAATGACTTCATGTGTGCCGTCATCAACGCAGTCAATACCGACGACAATCGCGACAACACCGGTACTGGTCCGTCCAACGGCGACATCCGAGTCGCGAACGATGGTCCCGCCAACAGCGCACCCACCAACAATGGGACTGAAGGAGACCCGCATCTCACGGCGAATGAGCGCACCGAAGAGCGCGTGCTGATCAAGCTCAATGACAACCAGTGGGCCCGCTGTCGAGAAGCTCTGTGGGGAAATCCTCTGCCCCCAAACTCATCGCAAGACATGCTGATGGGTTACCATTGGCTGCTCAAGGAGGAGTACAAGCGCCAACAACAAGTAATCGCGCAGCTCGATGCACGCAGAAAGGCGGCGGACAAGTCGAGCCTTCGGCAAGCTTAGCTCTCTTTCATGGGGGGATCCTCCTCTAAAGGCAATGACCATGTCGCCTCCAAAAGGCGCTCTCGACTGGCCCACCTCACCGACAAGGTGCGAGAAGAGGCCGCGCAAATCCTCGACTTCTCATCCATGATGGTGGATACGTGGGGTAACGTGCTCCCAAAGACACCGCAAGCAGCGGTGATAGCGGCCACCATGTACCTCCTCAACAACCAGCCACCGGCTAGGGATCCGTGAGCTGCCATGCACCGATCTACGATCGCGGGCTTGGGGCTAGTCGAAGCTGCCCTCACCAAGGATCCAACACCGGAGCCGGAAAAAAAACAAAGCTTCGGCCAGGCGCTATTCATCGCCCTCCTTCAGCGATGATAGCCACGACCTGTCACGACGACGCTGCTCACGGTAGCACGACTACAATTATGACACACGTGATGACATCACACAGCGCAAGGTTGACAAGATGCACGCAAGGCGTGTCTGTTCGACTAACTCGGAAGATGACGGGATAGATCTCTATGACGCCAACTGCTTTAGCAGGGCCATTCGACAGAAGCAAATAGCAAAGGGGTTCAAACTCCCATCGGAGAACCCGAAATTTGACGGCCTGCAGGACCAGAAGATCTGGCTGGAGGATCACATCTCCTCCGTTAGGCTCTACGGCGGAACCACGAGCACGACAATGCAATGCCTCTAGCTACAGCTGCAAGGTGCCACTTGTGCATGGCTTAACAACCTCCCGCGCGGATCAATTCGCAGCTTGGAAGATCTAGTCTATAGCTTCGTATGAAATTTGAAGGGCACTTACAAAAGGCCCGCATCAAACAAAGAATTGAGAGGCTGCTACCAGAAGACTGGCGAGTCACTGCGCTCGTACATCCAGAGATGGTCCATCATCAAAAATTCTACAGAATACATCTCTGAGGACCACACAATCGATGTGTTCAATGGCGGCGTGCGCTGCAGAGAACTCATGGAGGAGCTGGGCTGCTCGAAGCCCAAGACAATCGACCACCCGATGGAGATCGCGAATCGGTTGGCCGATGGAGAGGACTCGGTAAAAAACCGTGTCCATTCTGATGATGATGACGACCTCAGCCGCAGGCGCGACCGTTGAGGATAACATCGAATACGCGGCTACGAGGACCGCGAAGGGGTCGACATGGTCGTGGATGACCACACCGACAAATGCGACGACAGCCGCAACAACAGATACCATAGCGATGGGTACCACACCAGTAGAAAAACCGTGCAGGTGTGGCAGCACTGCCCTCACGATGAGGCACCTAGAACATCCATCCAGGACAAATTGTCCGGACCATGCAACGTACACTTCTACATCGACAAGCACGACCGCAAGAAAAATTCTAGCCACCTACTAAAGGACTATCGCGAGTTCCTCAAGATCCACGAAGGCCTGGCCCAGATGAATCACGACGCGATTAACCAAGGCTATGGAGCTGCCCCAGGCATCGTGGCTCATGGAGCACCTCCACTGCCGCCCGGGCCACCACCACCTGTGGCTGCACCAGTCCAGAACCATGGAGGCGAGCCATACCCCTGACCACTGGGGAACATGGGGATGATCCAAAAAGGACGTCCCTCAAATCGAGTACAGAAGGCAATCACTCGCCAAGTTAATCTGGCAATGAACTCTCCTCCCTCCACCACTGAGTACCTTAGTGGAAGCGAGTCATGCATCACCTTCGACAAGCGCGATCACCCGTGCCAAGTACCTCGCCTAGGCCATTGTTCCTTGGTGCTCGAGGCGCAGATCAGAGGCTTTGAGATGATTCGTGTCTTTATGGATGGCGGAAGTGGCATTAATCTCTTGTTCGCAAGTACCTTGCGTGCAATTAGGATCCTCCTAACATGTCTGGAAGTTTCAGACACGACCTTCCATGGAATCATCCTAGGGAAAGGTGTATATCCCCTAGGTAAGATTAGGCTCGACGTCATCTTCGGCACGCCGTTAAACTTTCGACGAGAGCACATTGAATTCGAAGTCGTCGATTGTCCCTCACAATACCACTGCATCCTCGAACGTGTCGCGTTCGCAAGGTTCATGGTGGTACCACTACACCTACTTGCGGATGAAGATGCCGGGCCCAAATGGCATTATCACCATCAATGGAAGCTTCGAGAGATCCGATAGCTGTGATAGGGAATTCAACAGAATCTCCCAGTCTTTCGGCATGCAAGAGGAACTTGCGAGGTTGAAGGAGTCGATAGACAACAGTCTGCCTCCCTCGAGCAAGCCAAGCACACCTGACCAATCCTTCGACACGTCGGTGCACACCAAGAAAGTCCAGGTTCATCTAACGGACCCAACCAAGACGGCCCTCATCGCCAACAACTTGAGTTCTGCATAGGAACTCGTGCTTGTCGAATTCCTCCGTGTGCGCTAGGAAATCTTCGCCTAGTGTCCAGCGGACATGCCAGGAGTTCCTAGGGAATTCGCCGAGCACTCACTCAACGTGAATCCTGAAGCAAGGCCAGTCAAATAAACAATACGGCGACTGTCTGAACCTATGGAAAAAGCAGTCGGTATGGAAGTCAACAGACTCCTCGACGCTAACTTCATATGTGAGATCAAGGAAAGCACCTGGGTAGCAAACCCCGTGCTCATTCCTAAAAAAGACACGGATATCCTACGGATGTGTGTGGACTTCACCTCCCTGAACAAGCATTGCCCGGAGGACCACTTCCCATTGCCACAGATCGATCAAATGATCGACTCCACCGCAGGATGCGAGCATCTCTGCTTCCTCGACGCCTACTTAGGCTATCATCAGATTCAAATGAAGGAGGAAGACCAGGAGAAAACAGCGTTCCTCACGCCCTTTGGTGTCTTCTGCTACACAACGATGCCCTTCGGGCTGAAAAACGCTAGAGCCACCTACTAGCGGTGCATGTAGGCCTGCCTCAAGAGCCAACTTGGTGGCAACATCCAAGTCTACGTCGATGACATCGTCATCAAAACCGAGGAAGCATCATTACTCGACGATCTCCGCGAGACCTTCGATAACCTCGACCGCTACCGGATCAAGATCAATCCGGGAAAATGCGCCTTCGGCATACCATCTAAGCAACTGCTCGAGTACCTCATCTCCGCGAGAGGGATCAAGGCCAACCTGAAGAAAATAAAAGCCATACTGGCTATGGAGAAGCCGAAGAACGTAAAAGGCGTCCAGCAGCTAGCTGGGCGAATCACGGCGCTCAGTCGATTCATCAGTCGAATGGGCGAAAAGGCACTTCCTTTCTACCAACTTCTTGGCAAGGCTGACAAATTCGAGTGGACAAACAAAGCACAAGAAGCATTCGAAGACCTCAAGCATCTACTGTCCACCTCGCCGGAGTTGGTGACACCTCGCGAAAAAGAGCCGCTACTACTATACATCTTCGCCACCAACCAGGTGGTTAGCACTATGCTCGGGGTGGAACGAGCCGAAGAAAATAAAGTCCACGGGGTACAACGCCCAGTCTACTACCTCAGCAGGTGCTCACACCAACAAAACAGCGGTACCCGCACTATCTAAAGCTACCATACAGCATCTTCATGACAGCCAAGCGACTGCACCATTACTTCTAGGAGCATCCAATAATCGTGGTGAATGATGCCCCGCTAGGGCACATAATCAATAACCCCGACGCCACTGGATGAGTCGCGCTCTGGGGAATCGAACTGTCTCTATGAGACATTACGTATGAGAAGAGGGACACGATCAAGTCGCAAGTTCTGCCGGACTTCCTTGTACACTGGATGGAAAACTAGCTCCCCGACAAGCCAGACATGTCCTATCTATGGACAATGCACTTCGATGGGTCCAAGCGCAAGGAGGGAGCTGGCGTGGGCGTCATTCTGACATTGCCACAAGGTGACAAGATGAGATATGTTCTGCGAATGCAGTTCATCGCCTCCAACAACGAAGCTGAATACGAAGCCTTGCTCCACTGGATGCGGATGGCGAAAGCCTGCGGCGCCAAGTGACTCGTCATCTACGGCGACTCCAAACTGGTGGTCAACCAAACAATGAATGAGTGCGATGCTCTGAGCGACAACATGATCGCCTACCGCGACCTCTACGACACACTCGAGGGAGACTTTGATGGCTGCGAGCTGCGACACGTTGGTCGCGAGAGGAACGAGGAGGCAGACACACCCGCCAACATCGGCTCCACTTGTGCCCCAATGCCACCCGAAGTATTTCTAGAGCACATCTGCGAGCGCTCCATCAAGCCAAAAGCTCCAGAGCACAAAGCAAGCACGCCAAAGGACTCGGGGGCTACGCCACCCATTGAGCAAATGGCACTCAACAACACGGAGCCAGACATAGGACTCGAAGGGCCCATGGAGGTCATGATGATCGAGCCATCCTGGACACAACCATATATCACATACTTTCTTAGCAAAAGGTTGCCATACGACCTAACTGATGCACGTCATATAGCGCGACGCTCCAAGGCATTCACCCTTATCAATGGTGAATTGTACAAGCACAACATTATAGGAGTCCTTCAATGGTGCGTCTCCAACGGAGACGGAAGAGCCATCCTCCTCGAGATACATGAAGGCACTTGCGGCCACCACACCGGCAGTCGCGCTCTTGTCATCAAAGCTCTACGAGCGGGATTCTACTAGCCAATGGCAATGCGCGATGCCTAGGATATCGTCCAGCGTTGCAACGCCTGCCAGCGATTCACGGACAAACCACATGCACCTAGCGCAGAACTCAGGCCAATACCTATGGCTTGGCCCTTCGTGCAATGGGGACTCAACATGGTCGGCAAGCTCTAGAGATCCTCACGAGGAGTATACGTCTACCTCCTAGTCGTGGTCGGCAAATTCACCAAGTGGATTGAGGCCATGCCAGTGACAAACCAATCAGGAGCCAGCGCTGTCAAATTCTTCGAGTCCATCGTCTTTCGACTCGGGGTGCCACATAGCATCATCACAGACAATGGGACAAACTTCACCTCCAAGGAGTTCCAGGATTTCGCGAAAACCTGGGAATCAACATTAGCTACGCCTCGGTGGCACATCCCCATACCAACGGTCAAGTCGGAAAGCCCAACGGCCTTGTCTGCGGCGGGATCAAGAAAAGGCTCCTTCGGCCACTCAAAAAAGTTATCGGGTGCTGGCTAGACGAGTTGCAATCAGCACTATGGAGCCTGCGCACAACTCCAAATAGCACTACGGGTTACACTCCATTCTTCATGGTACACGGTGCTGAGGTGGTACTACCCGCAGAGGTGCGCTACAAGGCCCCACGGGTAGTAGCATATAGCGAGGCAGAATCATCCTTCGCACATGAAGACTCCGTCGACCTCCTCGATGAGGCACACGAGATTGCAGCGGAGAGATCCACGATCTATCAGCAGAACCTCCGCAATTACCACAGCAGAGCGCTACGCCCTAGATCCTTCATCGAAGGAGACCTGGTCCAACGACAGAAGCAATAAGGGCACCTCAAATTCGAGTCCCCTTGGGAAGGACCTTACATTATTACTGAAGTAATCCTAGGTGGCGCCTACCGCCTTAAAGACGTAGAAAGCAGAGTCACATACTCCAACCCATGGAGCGTCGCGCAGCTGCGTCATTTCTACCCCTAGATGTTTTTTACTTTACAAATAAGGCTATTCAGCCAGGCTACTTAGCCACACATTGTACCTCGTGATATTCTGCGAATAAATAAAGATAAGTGCCCCAAACTTTGTGTCTCTATTTTTCTTGCAATTACATTGCTCGGGTGCTACGCCACCCTTTGTAACCTCATTACACGAATAACACAGTATCCCGAGTAGCTGACACACTATCAATCGAACCCTTGGAAAAATCAACCCAGCTGCAACGCATCTGACAGGTTAACAAGGTGTTGAGATGAATATACGTCAGGCTAGCGAAAAGGAATTGTAGAGTACAAAAAAACTCGAAAAATATACAAGCTTGCAAGCTCTTTACATATCAACGGGTATAAAAAAACACACCCAATGCAATTCCATGAACTTTACAACACCTATGCATTTCATGTGCAGGACCACAATTATCCTACTGCTGCAAAAGAAGAACATTGGTCTGGTCCTCAAAGAAATCGACAATATCTTCAGTTGGCCGATCAACTGCCTGTTAATGTGACACCATGTTCCATGTCATCCCTTCTGGTGGAGCCGGTGGACCAGTGGCAACGGCTACGATATCCACATCTGGCCAATGCAGGCGAACAAGTGCCAATGCAGCCTTTGCACCCGCGAACAACTACTGGCGTACGCACTCGCGGACTGCGCTCATATCTTGAAACTTCACCAACAAAGCTAGCAAGCTTGAAGGCACCACGTCCAGGGGAAACATCGCGTGAAAAATATGCCTAAGGCATGACTGCGCCTTCTTCAAACACTGAAGCACCTGCGATGCATGATCCTGCAGCGTTGCCAATGCGACTGCGCGGTCATGGTCCACCCAGAAGTAACCGCTAGCTTGCAGTTGCTCCTAGGTCAGATCATGCAGGTGAATGGCAACCCGATCCCTCTCATCCTGCGGGTGACGAGCGCAAACAACTACAAGAAACGGATCAAATCATAAGGACAAAGCGTCATCACGAATGGCTACAAGAAAGGATAAGAAGATAGAAAACTAACACTTGAAATGCTCATTCAACTGAGCAACTTCGTCCAAGAGGTACTTCTCGCATGCGCTGGCCTTCTCAGCCTTCGACTTCCACACGTCCATGTTACCACGGATCACGGGAAATTCTTGCTCCAACTGCTTGATGCGATCGCGCAGTCGCGCCAGTAGAGACAGTTCCTCCACCTCTGAACGTGGTTGCGCCACAGTTTCATTGGTGGGAGGAGAGTCAGGAGGACCACTCGAAGGACCCTATTACAGCCAAAGTAAGAGGCATATAAGACCAACCATCCATCGATAAAAGAGAGGAGTGCATTCAAATTCAACAAGTATCAAAAGGGGCACCCCCACAGAATACAATTGAACAAGGAAAGCTAAAACTATTACAAAAGGCAGCTGGGAAATGCTATATTGCTTCGTTTGACTTCAGAGGCTTCCTCGAATCCGTCGCAGTCTTTGATGCCACATACTTCCCAGCTATAGCCCCAGACGCCGCAGCTTTTGCACTCTTCAATCGCCGCAGCTCCGCCGAATAAGTGGCGACTGTGTCAATGAGCCGAGGCCCATACTTACTGCAACTAGTGGCGAAAGGAGCAAATAATACTTGCTGGCCATCCACAGCGACCGGCATCGCCGCGGAAATCTCACTGGGTCCAGTTCCATGCTGTGGGCTTGCACCATTGCGAGTCCCATAGTCGCTCCAACTGCCCGCTGTGAGTTCTTGAAGTCTGTTGGCATGCCTTCTGCGAAGGATTCCACCAAGCCATCAAAATTCTCGATCATCTTGGCCTTGGGAAGCATCTCCTCATGAAGACGACCCAACACACTCTTGGCCTTCTCCAGTGTATCCTTCACAAAGACGCTGCAGTCTTCGACTACAGTCACGGCACCGGCCAAGGCGTCCATGCGACTCAAAGCTTGGGCGTCAAATTCTATGCCAGTGGCATCTGCAAAATACACATACGAGCACAATAATATGAAGGCAAAGTACATGACAAATACAAGCAAGAAAGTGGCATACCTGAGAGCGCTTTTGTGACTGAGAAGAGCTGTTCTACGAACACCTTTTCCCTCTCAGGAGTGGAGGAACACAAATCTTACTCACGCTTTTGCAACTCCTTAAGAGACTCGACTGCTTCATCGTGTTTCTTCTTCGCCGCGGCAAGTTGATACGTCATAAACGTATCTATAATTTTTGATGTTCCATGCTTGTTTTATATCTACTTTCTTATGCTTTGTCCATACTTTGGAGTATTTTTATACACTTTCTGGCACTAACCTATTAACAAGATTCCATAGTGCTAGTTGCCTGTTTTCTGCTGTTTTTGGTTCCAGGAAAGTTAGAAAATGAATATTCTCGGAATTGGATGGGACAAAAGCGAAAGTTGATATTTTACCGGAAGACACATGGAGTCCAAAGGAGAGATTTGGCGGGCCACCCCCCTTGGCGCGGGCAGCCCTAGGCCGCACCAGGGCATGGTGTGGCCCCCCTGGCCGGCCACCGACCTTGCCCCTTCTCCTATAAGAAGCCCCTGGGACAAAAACCCTAAATCGACCAGCCTCCAGCCACAAAAAGTTTGACAACACCGACGCCACCGAAGGGGAGATTCGGGGGACAGAAAGTCTATGTTCCAGCACCCTGCCGGGACGGGGAAGTGCCCCCAGATCCATCTCCATCGATCTCCACCACCATCTCCATCGCAATTGCTGATTCCCATGATGATGAGGGAGTAGTTCTTCCTCGAGGCTAAGGGTTCTACCGGTAGCTATGTGTTCATCTCTCTCTCTATGCATGATCATATTGTGATCATGAACTTTGTAATCAAGTAGATCTACCTTGCTACTCAAGTGCTTTAATATATCTCTGCTCTCCCCATGTGTGTGAAAGTGACAGCGTGCACACCATGGTGGCACTTAGGCTAGAGATTTAAATTACTTGTTATGAGTTATATTTGGAGTTGGATGTTTCTATGAAGTTGTGGTGTTTGTTGGAACCATCTAGAGCTCAAGGTGAAAGTGTGGGGTTATCTAGATGGGGAAAGCGAACTTTGAGGTGTGCTGTTATAGCCCTACCATGGATTAGAATGTCCAACCGGAGAGTAGTTTAGAGTAGTATCATAAAGAGAAGATATTTATATGAGAGTGTTCACTAGTGAAAGTATGATCCCTAGGCCTTGTTTCTAAACATTGAAACACCATTTTCAACTAGATCTGTTACATGTTTGCTTGCATATTTCAGTTTGTCCTTAGTCTCTTCCACGTCATCAAGCTATTTTCTGGCACCGTTGTCTTATATCCATACCACTTGTATTTCACTATCTCTTCGCCGAACTAGTGCACCTATACAACTGACAAGTGTATTGGGTGTGTTGGGGACACAAGAGACTTCTTGTATCTTGATTGCAGGGTTGCTTGAGAGGGGATACCTTTGACCACTTCCTCCCTGAGTTCGATAAACCTTGGGTGATCCACTTAAGGGAAAACTTGCTGCTATTCTACAAACCTCTGCACTTGGAGGCCCAACAACTGTCAACAAGAATAGAAGTGCGTAGACATCAAGCTATTTTCAGGCGCCGTTGCCGGGGAGGTAAGGTAAAAGGTACTCACATCCTTTGGTGTGAGTGCTCGAAGTTATTTCCTTTAGATTCTGCAATTTTGTCTTTTTGTTTGTTGTTTTCACTACTTAGGCTTAATGGAAAACAAAAAAGAATAGAGAGCTTTATAGTATTTATCTTGAGTTAGGACATGAAGTATTTGAAGAGAAAATTAAAAAACCTATGGAACTTTATTTGCCTGCTAATAGCAATGTTGTTAGTATGAATTCTTTGGACACCATTATTGCTAACGCTATGGAAAAGTCTAAGCTTGGGCCAAGTTTTTATGAAAATGATCTTTTTAGTCCCCCATCTTTAGAGGAGAAAATTTGCTTTGATGATACTATACCTCCAATATATGATGATTACAATGATGAATATGATATTTTCAGTCCACCTACTATTGAGGAGGAAATTAATTATGACTACAATATGCCTCCTATATTTGATGATTATGGTGATGAGAATAATAATGATAGCTATTTTGTTGAATATGCAACCACTACAATTAATAAGAATGACTATGCTTATGCGGAGAGTAATAATTATTATATGCATGGGGCTCATGATAAGAATGTTTTATGTGATATTTATATTGTTAATTTTATTCATGATGCTACTGAAAGTTATTATGAGAGAGGGAAACATGGTTTTATGCATCTCGATAATATTAAGTTTCCCCTCTTTATGTTGAAAGTCTTGAAGTTGCACTTGTTTTGCTTTCCTATGCCTGTTTATTTGTGCTTTCATGACTTGTTTCTTACAAGATTCCTATGCATAGGAAGTGGGTTAGACTTAAATGTGCTTTTAATTTGCTTCTTGATGCTCTCTTTTACTTCAATTCATATTTCTTATGTGAGAATCATCGAAATTATCATGCCTAACTTAAAGGCGTTAAAGAAAGTACTTATTGGGAGATAACCCAAAAGTTTTAGATGAGTCTTGGAAGTTATTACCTCTGTAATAACCGCTCCTTATCCTTTTTATTTGCTTTTTGTGCCAAGAGTAACCTCTAATGAGAGAGAAGTAATGCTTGGGAAAGTTTCTGTCCTGAAACAAATTTCTATGCTTCACCGTAAATATTCGTTTAAACTCTTTGTACGTCGTTTTGAGGCGTGAATTTTTGTGCTTCTGACCCAGGTTGTTATCTAACTTTCGTTAGATCGACACTTTCCGATTTGAGCAATAGAAGGTCTTTGAAAAAATTGTTTTTTACCTGCTGGTCTGTTTTGACAGATTCCTGCCATTATTTGCATTTGCTTCTTGTTGATTCCTTTTTGGGTTCTTTTTGGGGAATTGAGCTTTTTGAGGGAAGTTCTATAGTAGCTTGTGTTTTAATGGAAGTTTTATTGGTGTTGAAACTGAACCCAATGACTTATTATCTTGAGTACACTAATGTTGCTAATAAAGATTGTGTGAAGTTTTGTATGAAGGAAAAATTTCAGGTGTATGGAGAAAATGATGTAATGAGATGAAGAATGGACTGAAGCTCAAGCTTGGGGATGCCACCCGTGTCACCCCAAGAAATATCCAATAAGTACAAGCGTCAAAGCTTGGGGATGCCCAAGGCACCCCCTTCTTCATCAATAAAAATCTCAGGTTTCTTCGAAACACTTCATTTTTATTGTTTCATGCACAATTGTGTTGTTCTTGGAGCATATTCGTTTTTTTTTTTAGTTTTAGTTTGCTTGGTTTGCTTAGTTTTCTTTAATAAATTGGTTGGACCCCCTCATTCATACATAGTTTCAAGTAAGTGGATCTAGATTGGAAAGTAGTAGGAAAAGTTCATGCTTAAGTGGTATAAAAGGAGTTTGTTTTTGACTGTGATTTAGACTTTATCGTGCCATTCTTGATATTGTTTTGGGTTTATGCTTAGTGATTATTGCTGTAGCATGACATGTTATAAACAATTGAGATTTCTTAATGTGCCTTGAAAGAATCATGCATTGTTTTAGCATATAAAAGCATAATATTGTGGTATTCTCCTTTGATGCGTTATTTGGGTTGACTTGGCACATGCTCACACCATGTTATGACTATCCCAAGTCACCATAGCCTTTATGATCCTTTAGTTTTCGACTTGTAATATCACTTTATGCTTTGATTAATGATGTTTTGTCGCTCTGCATGATTATGGCCATTATTGCTCTCTTAGTTGGTCGCTCCCAATCTTTATCTAGCCTCCATAACCAAGTGTGAGTTCCACTCATGCATCCAACTCCAAATAAAACCAAGTTATCCCAAAGAGTCCACCATACCTACCTATTAGCATTTGCTATTCCAAGTATATTCATGTTTTTATCTACCTTCCGAATTTAACTTGTTATGAGAAAACTAGTGATTAAAGCTCTCACGAACTTGATGGCACACTTTACTTTTCTTGCCCTTAATAAACTTGAACCATTGTGTCGTCTATGTTATATATGCTTGCACTTATATGTTGGGGATTAGCAGAACCATGCTGTCATGGGGAACGCTTTCAACATTGCACTTGTACTTTGTACCTAGTTGATATCATGCTCTTTGGTCTATGGATGTCGTCGGTGTGAAATGAAAGGGGAGCTTGTAAGTCCATGGAGTTATGCATGTGTGTTAGAGAAACACATGGGCTGCCGGTCTAATCCATGCTGTCATGGTGGAAACCTACAGCGTAACCATAATGAGCTGTCTATGAAGCATTCTTATAAAAAAGGAGCCAGATATTGAGAAAAAAAGAGAAAAAGAAAAAAAAGAGATATGAGAAAAGAGGAAAGAGAGAAAAAAGCACCATTTTCCCATGGTAAATAAGAAGATTGCTGAGATGCTTGTTGTCTGCTTGCCTTGTCATTTTGATACGGGGATTCTTCCGTATCATCGGGCAAGGGGTACCCCGTTGGTGGTTCTCTATGATACATATGTACTTACTATGACAAGAACTTACCGGTAACTAAACTTGAGTAGCATGAGGAGCGGCCCTCGTATTCAAGGGACATGAGATTTCCAACTTATACTTTGTCAAGCATATACTCCATAGTTTGTTCACTTTAACCTTAATCACTTCAAGATGCTTATGATAGGGGCAATGAGAGCTGAAAGCTAATAAGTACCATAATTTTTGGAAGCTCTTTATGAGACTTGAATCCCTTCTTCCTTCTATGAAGGCCTTTCTTCCATTTTTATATTGAGTCTCCATCTTCTATCTTTATGCACCTATTGAGAGAGCATAGTGGCCATTCTTAGTTTAATGTGCATTTTCCCAAAACTTGTTGATTGATTCATAACTTTGATATTGCTTGTTCTTAAACTATTTGTATCTAGTCACCCTTATGAACTTTGAAGGTGTCCTATGCATTTATATTTTGCTACTCTATGAGGGACAAGCTGAATACCATTCTCATTATGTTTTCTATATGTGAAACAAACAAACGTCTTTCAATGCATTGTTATTCATGATCTTTGTTTGTATCCTTTCTTGTTGCATGCATAGTTACTATGTCTTATTGTTAGAACTTCATCTTTCATGCTCATGTTTAGAGTTCTTTGATCCCAGCTTTCATGCTTTGCAAATGGTTTGATCTTGATTGTGATGGTGCATGTCACCTCAAAAATTATTCTTTTTATCACTTACCTACTCGAGGACGAGCAGGGGTTAAGCTTGGGGATGCTGATACATCATAAACGTATCTATAATTTTTGATGTTCCATGCTTGTTTTATATCTACTTTCTTATGTTTTGTCCATACTTTGGAGTATTTTTATACACTTTCTGGGACTAACCTATTAACAAGATGCCATAGTGCCAGTTGCCTATTTTCTGCTGTTTTTGGTTCCAGGAAAGTCACAAAATGAATATTCTCGGAACTGGACGGGACAAAAGCCAAAGTTGATATTTTACCGGAAGACACATGAGGTCCGAAGGAGAGACGAAGGGGGGCCACAGGGCGGCCACACACCCCCTTGGCGCGGGCAGCCCTAGGCCGTGCCAGGGCATGGTGTGGGCCCCCTGGCCGGCCACCGACCTTGCCCCTTCGCCTATAAGAAGCCCCTGGGACAAAAACCCTAAATCGACCAGCCTCCAGCCACGAAAAGTTCCGCAGCGCCGCCGCCACCGAAGGGGAGATTCGGGGGACAGAAAGTCTCTGTTCCGGCACCCTGCTGGGACAGGGAAGTGCCCCCGGATCCATCTCCATCGATCTCCACCACCATCTCCATCGTTTTTGTTGGTTCCCATGATGATGAGTGAGTAGTTCTTCCTCGAGGCTAAGGGTTCTACCAGTAGTTATGTGTTCATCTCTCTCTCTCTCTATGCATGATCATATTGTGATCATGAGCTTTGTAATCAAGTAGATCTACCTTGCTACTCAAGTGCTTTAATATATCTCTGCTCTCCACATGTGTGTGAAAGTGATAGTGTGCACACCATGGTGGCACTTAGGCTAAGATTACAATTACTTGTTATGAGTTATATTTGGATTTGGATGTTTCTATGAAATTGTGGTGTTTGTTGGAACCATCTAGAGCTCAAGGTGACAGTGTGGGGTTATCTAGATGGGGAAAGCAAATTTTGAGCTGTGCTGTTATAGCCCTACCATGGATTAGAGTGTCCAACCGGAGAGTAGTTTAGAGTAGTATCATAAATAGAAGATATTTATATGAGAGTGTTCACTAGTGAAAGTATGATCCCTAGGCCTTGTTTCTAAACATTGAAACACTGTTTGCAACTAGATCTGTTACATGTTTGCTTGCTTCCATCTTTATTTCAGTTTGCCTTTAGTCTCTTCCACGTCATCAAGCTATTTTCTGGCACCGTTGTCTTATATCCATACCACTTATATTTCACTATATCTTTGCCGAACTAGTGCACCTATACACCTGACAAGTGTATTGGGTGTGTTGGGGACACAAGAGACTTCTTGTATCTTGATTGCATGGTTGCTTGAGAGGGGATACCTTTGACCACTTCCTCCTTGAGTTCGATAAACCTCGCGTGATCCACGGAAGGGAAAACTCGCTGCTGTTCTACAAACCTCTGCACTTGGAGGCCCAACAACTGTCTACAAGAATAGAAGTGCGTAGACATCACAACTCCCTTCTCGAGGTAAGCGACGCGATGAAGAAGCTCATTATGCTCACCTGCAAGGGATAAAACATGGCAAAACCTGAGCTCGCCAATTTCTACACAAAAAGAACGGAGAGAAAAGTTTAAACTAACCTTCGAAGGCACGATGGCAGTTATCCAGGAGGGCATGTTGTCGACCCAAGGAAAGGATTTGCTCAGCAAGGCGAGTGGAATCCTTCACGATAGGCTACAAGATAATGGGAAGCAATGTGAGCATTAGACACAAAACTCGAGTGCCAATGGCACGAAGAAAACTTACGTGTTCCACCAGGGACTCTGAAGATTCCTTTCGAATTGACGTCCGGGCAACAACTTGATGCTCCCTAGTGTGGGGGAGCTCGAAGAATTGGCACCAGAGTGGGCCGCCACCGGAGGAGAAGGAGATGGTACCGCCAGCTCCTTGTCTTTGGAGTCTGTGACTCCAGATTCCTTGACGAATTGGCAATCATCGGAGGACGATGACATCGTTTGACTGAAAAATACCCAACACCACTTCAGAAGGGAAAGACTTCTAGAAAGACAAGACGAACTCGCAAATATAAAGATTTACCCGTTAAAATTTTCGAGGTCAAAGGAATCAGCAGACGACTCCTTACCGAAGCTTAGTTTCTTCCGCGAAGGAGGAGCCATGGCACGCATAGGCACGACATGGATTGGCTCCTCCGCGGCAGTAGGAGGATCCTCCGGCGTCGTTGGTGAGGACGCGTCTGAATCCTCGCTACGAGAACGCTTGCGAGTCCCGTTCCCGCTGGACTCGGGGGCTTCCTGTTCCTCTCCCATAGGGATGGTGGAGCCCAACTTGTCCTCTTCTTCCGCTTCACACGGAATTATTCCTTCAGGCTGAGGAGGCAAATTAGCAGCCACTTTCCAGTCCTACAATCAAAAGAAGCATCAGTATACAAAACACCTAACAGGCAGTCAAAAATCAAGAAAACTTCAAAGAGAAATCCACTGTAGGTGGAGGATTGCTAGCACAGAATGGAGGCACGACTAAGTCACCCGGGAGATCCTCCTTGGTGGTGTACTTGGTCACTAGCCGAAACCTCCTGTCCACTTCACCAGAAGAAATGCCCTCCATAGAGATGCCAGTGACATCACCAGTACCAATCCAGCGACACATCGAATGCACCCTGGCATGCAGAGGCTATATGCGATGGCACATCCATGTGTGAATGAGTTCAGCACCACCTACTTCCTTGCCTATGCGGTATTCTAGGTCACAGACACGCTGATACAGAGTCTCTATTTCCTCGACTTCGCTGGGCATCACAACGTTCTTCCACGACCACTTCCTCTTGCAGGCCGCCACCGGATCAAAGGGTGTGAGTGCGTAGTGCTCTCCATCGGCCTTCTGGTCGCGGATGTAGAACCACTTATCCCTCCACCCTTGGATAGATGCAGTGAGCTTAATGAAGAAATAGGTGACATTGGAGTCAACGTGGATCCCGCAGCCTCCTATATCGTAGACTACCAAACCCGAAGCTGACTAGCGTTTGAGCTTAAAGAGTTTTTTGAAGAGGCCGAAGTGTGGCTCGATCCTGAGGCAGCACTCACAAAGAGTAATGAAGCAAGCGATGTGGAGGATAGAGTTTGGGGACAGCTGGTGCAGCTGAAGCCCGTAGAAACAAAGAAGACCCCTAACAAACGGATGAAGGGGGGAGAGAAAGACCATGAATGATGAATGCAAGGAACATCACTCGAAAACCTGCAGGAGGACTGGGGATTACCTCATAGCCGGGGACATGAGAGTCATCCTCCACGGTAGGGAGTGCTCCATCCCGGCGCTGGGTGAACAACTCTGATGGCTTGATAATGGATGGGCGCCATGACCCATTGATGATGCGAGTCCCCGTGCCCTTCTTCTTCCTCGCTGCGGCAGCAACATTGGTGCCGGCCATTGCAACGCCTTTCTTCTTGGCCGCTACAGCGGCAGCCGCAGATCCTGCGGTGGAGGATCCCTTCTTCTTGCCCATCTTACGCTAGCGGTGCGAGCGCAGGAAGTAGCTCGGGAAGGTGCGGAGTTGGTCCAGTGCCACAAGGAGGACGAGAGCAATGGACCAGCAAGAGTAGCAATGGCGGAAGTGCGCGAGCAAGGAGAAGATGTGGGGAAATTACTGCACAACGAGCCTCTACTTAACCTCATCACATATGCCATCGAACGGCCAGGAGAAAATCAACCCGACGTGTGGCAGAAATCAACGTCGATGCGTGGCAAGGGTAAACCACGAACCGTTGCCCCACTCCGCCCATTACGTGCGAGAATTTAGGAGACACAGTTAAAATAGAGATTACGCATGCCTGGTCAAGTCCAAGTCAAAAAGTAGGACCCGCTACTTGTCACGTCCTGTCAAAACCGCTCACACGGGTAACTGAGGTCATCTCATCGTCAACATTGATGTCATTAACTCCAGCAGGAGCACCTTTTGACTACTCTAGTCCTTACTCGAGTCTTCGACTCGACCAAGCACTCAGGGGCTACTCCTAACAGGAGCACTGGCCGCGCACCCGAGGAATTTTCTAAGACATCCAAACATTATGACAACGTATTTTCCTCTCAAGAACCCTTCACTCTAATCAACGATTCGACTATGGACTCTGGGTTACTCCCATAGGGAGCGCTAAAAGCACATTCGACTGAAACAAGCAAAAGACGACAACAATCGCAAAGGTATTTATAGTCCCCACTCGAGTCTACGACTCGAATAGGCACTCGGGGGCTACTCCCATAGGGAGCGCTGGTCATGCACCCTATGATTTTTTCTTACACGTAATTGTATGTTGACTACGTCCACACTCGAAAGCTTTGACAACTCCGCCTCATATTTTCCCTACAAAGAGACTGCGTGTCCTGGGTCACCCGAATCATCTCTGCGATGATAAAAATCGGATGTCGCGTTTACGACGTGAAGATTAGACCTGAATAAAGGTCAGGCAATGCATCTCATGTGCTCTACCAGAAACAACCTGTGCCTATAGGTATGATGAAATAAGCCTTGACGGACGAGTCGAGTGCTCACACTTATATATTGGAATTCGAACTCTATAAGACCTCCGCGGCCTGAGTTGAATTGCACCAGCACTTTTCCGAATTTGAGTCTGGGGACTCGAATTTGCAGTTAACTAATCCTGATACATCAGATGAATCAGGCACGTATATCAACAATCCCTATGATATCAATCAAAGCACTTGAAAAATATATGCTCGGTTGTGCACTCGAAAGACTTCATTAGTCTCTGCTCGAATCTGTGATTCAACCAGACACTCAGGGGCTACTGACGTGGGCATACCTTACAGGTACTCGAGTTTACCATATACCGTCCAATCTGGCAGAAGCCCACGGCGTTACCAAGGGCCAATCGAGGATTCTGGTGACCGAAGGAGACTCTGACTACTTGTGACACACGGCAAGATAGAAAATAGAAAGTTTAAAGGGAAAAACCCTAACTTGTAACCGACTCGACCTGCTATCCCGAGACCTAGCCTATCTATATAAAGTCTAGGAGGAGGCAGCGAGGAGGACAATCACAACCCTAGTTTCCAGAACCTCGCCAGATTGCATCTGCCCACCCCCTATAACTTTCGACTCTCTCGATAATTCCAAGAGTAGATAAGCAGGAGTAGGGTCCTCTACAAGGCCTGAATTTGGGTAAACCTTGCATCCCCGTGTACTTGTTTGCTAGCCGATTGATGCCTCTAGCGCTCCCTTCTTATCCAAAACACAAGTCCATAACAATGGGCATTGAAGAGTTTAACCCTCGTCACTTCGAGTGCTCAGTCGAGCGTGTATTCGAGTGCTCTAGTTTGTATCATAGGGACTGTCGATATACGTGTCTGATTCATTCGATGTATCAGTATCAGTTAACTTCCTTAGGGAAAAACAATGTAATCTACTCAAACTCGAGTCCCTAGACTCGAATTCAGAAAAGTGCTGGCGTAATTCGACTCAGACTGCGCAGGTCTTATCACTACAAGAAAAGTTGGATTTTACAATAGACGATTTTCGTGGTTGAAGGCCCGTTTTTTGTGTCTAAAACGTCTTCTACGACGGATGCCCTTCGTGGTAAAAGCTCCGTCACAAAAGAACCTACCACGGTTTTTTCTGACCATGGCAGATCACACCCTTCAGCCACGAAAACTTGTTCTATCATAGATCTGTTTGCCAGCTATGTTGACTGCTGATGTCATGCTAAATGCCACATGGCACCCGCCGTTAACGGTTGGTTACTGCCGTTAACAGTCATAGAAACCGTGGTAGAAGCCTGGCCCAGACAAGGCCTGCTAATTGTTAAGTGGGCCGGCCCACGAGGAGAGCCCAATAAGATTACGGCCCTTTACTCTCACGTCGTGTCCTGTTTGACGTGGCCCATTAATGAATCCATCCAGGGCCCATATGATTTCAGGCCCGTTATAGTTTTAGCCTAAAGAAGGCCCACTTTGGTAGAATAATATGCGACCCATTAGGGGCTTGCGCCAGAAGGTCAGACACTGATAAGGCCTGCAGGTGGCCCGTTACTGTTCTTGTAGCCCATGGGGTCTGCTCCTATTCTACCCATGTACTGTTATGGCATTTTACATTTCTGGGTTGCTAGTGTTAGGATCCTTTACGTTTCTGGCCTTTTACTGTTCTGGCCTTTCACTGTTCTGGCCTTCTACTGTTTCGACTGTTCACTATTTAGGCATTTTACTCTTATGGCCTTCTACTATTCCGGCCATTTACTATTCAGGCCTTTTTACTCTTCTGTCTATTTTTCTCTGTGGGCCCTCTACTGCGCGGGCTTTTTACTGTTCAGGCCTTTTAAAATTTCAGCTCTTTACTGTTCGGGTATATTAATATTCGGGCCAATTAAAGTTTAGGCCTTCTACTGTTCTGGCATGTTGATGTTCATCCCTATATGTTTTCAGGGCCTTGGCCGCTTATGAGACCCACCAATATTCTGACCTGCCACTTACGGTCTTTTACTGTTTATTTGACCCATCTACTAACCATCATATTTGCATATTCTATAACTATGGTGCAATTCTGGTTTTAAACAGTCCATTAATATTTCGGCCCGCTAATGGCTGCACTACGATCACCCTATTACATCAATAGATATTTTTTTGAAATTTATTACAGACAAGAATTTCAACAAAAACAAGATGAAGCATTACAGAGACATCTCTAGACATGGGTTGGAACAAGGTTTCTGCTACGGAGCTTACATCCCCATACAAGTAACAACTGACATACCATGACAACTGCAGAAGAGATTATCAAGTAGATGGTCCGTCAAATCTTGTCGATCTTTCAGTTCTTGTATCTGTTCACGTGTAATCGTGATTATTCCATCTATTTGCTATGTTTCTTGTTCAATTAAATCAATTGTTTGGAGTGCAACTGTAATACCTCTTTCTGCTGGAAAAACTGAAACCGTGGGCCGATGCAAGCAATAATCACTGTCACTGCTGCTTTGTGAAATAACCTCAATACTTAACGTAGGATTCCTCCCTTCTCCCCCATAGCTTCATGTGCAGCCTGAAACAAAGAAAACAAGTTAGCACAGCGTACCAGCTAACTGGCGTCCATCTTATATGTAAAATAATTCTAATTCATGATTTGCCAGGAATAATCAATGATGTGCCTCGTACATCTCTTTCCGGAATAACAGGAACTGTCGATGTCCTAGACCGATGCGTACATGTGCCAGTATCATAGCCACTCTGGAACAAACACTACATGTTATTTGCATGCTGAAACTAAGACATATTAAGTTAGAGCAGCAAAGCAGGCGAAAAAACACCATGTTTGTTGTTAAAGAATTTCAAAATTGTCATTTTCGTAATATAACAAATCAAGCCATCAACATGTGTGTCTCATGCAGACTAACTAAACTAGTGTGGCAATGAATGTAGGGAATCAAGCAACTCGACTCGTTGTCTCATAAACTAATCATATCACTGCCTAACGGAAATTTAGAAATATAACAAAAAGAGGTGCATGAGATTCCTTCAGCTGCTTAGAACTGGTCGGGACAACAAAGCATTAACCTAAAATATAAGAATAGCATTTAAAAATGGTCTATAGTATGAAGTGGCCAAAAAAGTGACCTCCAACCACAGGTGGCATTGCTTTAATCATTAGGGAACTATGATAGTACCTTGGAAAAACAAGCAATAGATCAAGTGTCTTAAATAGACTACCAGAATCATTTCAGACAAACAAGATATCAACCATTCTGTTTCAGTAGCCAGATCATTCAAATATTCTGATCGTCGGGCCAGTAAATAAAAAAATAAGAGAAACAAAGAGATGGGTCATTTGCTGCCAAAACAATAGTTGGATGCATCCAAAAAGTAGCACAAACCTTCTTTGTAATGCCTACAGCTATTGCATTTTCAACTACTGACAGTATCATTGTACATATAACCAGGCAAGAAAATCTAGTAGACAAACAAGCAAATGATACATATTGCACCTTGCAAGGTCAATGAAGTATTTAAACAATGTATGTCTGGGAACCACGTCAGAATATAGCATTGGTGCAATCACAAGTCAACTAAAAATTCACAGGAACCATAACCAATTGAACCATATGGTGGCTAATATTAAACTCGCAAGATCATCTGATCATGTATATATGAAAATCCCTTGTTTATTATTAATCAAACATTGTATTTCTCACAGAAATTGCCATCCCTAGTTTGGGACAAATGGGGCTCAAACCCGCAGCTTCCGCCTTGACAGGGCGGTGCTCTGACCGTTTAAGTTAAGAAAATCATTACATTGCTTTAATCACGAGCAAACTAAAGAATCAAATTGGCAATAGACTGTATATGTGCATCATGTAGAGTAGCTATTGAGGTAATGAATTAAGCAATCAAACAACAGGTGCACGATAGACTTCTAGATCATATTAACATGGTTATAGTACATATATATAGTAACTGGGGATCATATTAGATGATAATATCTATGACAATCTCACTATGAGTAGTCTAGATAGAACTCCCTCCGTTTCAAAATATAAAATGTTATGGCTTTTGTGAAACGAATGTATCTAGACACCCTTTAGTGTTGGCAAAGTAACTTGGACTAATATTGTATGCATTTTTACTACTCCAAGTTACTCCCCACCAAGACCAAGTAATTTATACTAGTCTCATACATATAACACTAGACTATGTTACTACCTCCAGAATGCATATAAGCTCAATCATGGTGGCGATCTCTAATATTATAATAGAATATAGATTAGCATAAAAGTGGATATACTTCAATCATCACCACCTAATCATGGTCTAGTTAACGTATATATATAGATAAAAGATCATCAGTCAAATATAGCAAAAATAGATCTCTACCATGATTGAGTGAGCAAATTGAATTATAAATCAAGGGATTTACGTTTGGTCTTTGTGTAGTACTGTTAAAGGTCATCTTGTTCTCATCATTGGCCAACTCATGTGGTGCCGACACTAGACAATGTGACTACCTCCAGAGTGCATACAAACTCTTAATTATAGCAAAAAATACAATAATAGACTATAAATTAGCATAAAAGTGGATATACTTAAATTACCACCACATAATCATAGTCTAGTTGACGCATATGTAGATAGATAGATAGATAGATATGATGATGAGTCAAATATAGCAAAGAATAGATCATCACGATGATTGTGTGAGAAAAATGAATTATAAATCAAGAGATTTACAATTGGTATTTGTTACATAGCAGAAAAATATAGCATAAAAGTGGATATACTTAAATCACCACCACCTAATCATGGTCTAGTTAACATATAGATAGATAGATAGATGGATAGATAGATGGGATAGATAGACAGATAGATAGATAGATAGATAGATGAACACAAGTCAAATATAGAAATAATAGATCATCACTAAAATCAAGTGAGCACATTGAATTATAAATCGTGGGATTTATGTTTGGTTTTTGTCTAGTCTTGTTTAAGGTCAACCTTGTTCTAATCATTAGCCGAATCATGTGGTACCTCGTATAAACAAGCATTTGACACAAACACATCTCAGTAAAAACAAGAGACTTACTATTTCTTTTTGTGCAGTCCCGTTGGAGGATATCCTATTGTCAGTTTGTTCTTTGAAGACATCCACCGCATCTAGTACTTGGATAGACGATCCATCTACTTTATTGTTGCTCCTCTGCATATAGGTTCAGGCCACTCATTCACATAAAACAGGTTTGCATTCAGCAATACAAAGCAACAGGTACTTACAAGATTGTAGGGGCGATTCACTGTATGATTCCGTTTCCCTGTGAGAGGAAATAATATCAGATAGTGGATGTTGTTGTTTACAAAGAACTAGATAAACATTATAGTATAATCACTTGTGAACACGTAGAGCAGGGAATGGCGGAATATAAACGAACATTTAAATGACATAAAGATTGCCATGGCGACAAAATAGAATGCAGTTAGAGTCACTGCTTAGCACGAACAAGAGAGAAATTACAATGATTTAATTTGTGAAATAGGATTGCAAACAAATATGAGAAGTGCCATAAAATGTGTCACCATCTACAGAGCAGGCAGTTACTGTACTAACATTTGGACGAACAAGATAGACATTACAATGGTATATCTCGTGAACTTATGGAGCAGGGAATGCTAAACCATCTGTGAAGTGACTTAAAATGCCATGAACTACATAATAGATGGTAGATACTATTGCTACAGAAATGATAATTGAGAAACTTGAATTTATAGTGTAGGGGATGCAAATAACCATGTTAAGTGCCTTAAAACATGCCATGTAATGCTACATCCAATCCAAAGTAAATAAGGCGTATAAATTTTTCACAAGTCAATCGACGCAAAATTGGACCAAGTTTGTAGAATATACCAAGAACATCTACCATGCCAAACCAACGCCATTCGATACATCGGGGCATATATTTCCATAGACGCAAATGCCACAAATTAACCCTTAATATATTTTTCTATGAGCTTGGTAAAAGTCATCATTATTTGACTTCAAAAAAGTATAGGCCTTCTTTTATGGAATGGATTTACTCCCTCCGTTTCAAAAAGTATAAGTCATCATCTAGAACACTTTTAGTATGTAGGTTCATGTAGGTTTGGAGTAAACCTACACACTAAATAGTGTATAGATACACTCCTTTCACAAAGCTAAAACATCTTATATTTTGAAACGGAGGGAGTAGTACACAATAGGTGGTAGCTACTGTCGGAGATTAATTGAAACAAATAATAATGGCATAACTTGCAGAGGGAATGCAAAACCAACAAGTTCAATAACATAAAATTTGTGATGAATTACATAAGAGAAGCCAGTTATTGTGGTTGCTTACAACAACCGGATTGAAATTAAAATAGCATTAATTCTGAACTTGTAGAGCAGGGAATGTTAACCTACATGTTCAGTGGCTTAAAACTACCAATGAACTCCAAAATTACATGAAGTCAATATTGTAGCAACAGACAAAGCAAGTGCACATTATGATGACATAACTTGTGAACTTGTAGAATAGGTAGGCAGCTTCAGATGTTTAGTGAATTAACATTTGCCATGAACTGCATAATACCAATGAACTCTAATGATGTCTCTTTTGTACTACCAAAATTGTTTATGTATATTAAGAGTAATTGTTGGTCAATGAAAAACACGCATAACAAGGACGCCTTATACCTCGAAATAGAAGGAGTAGTTTAACGCCCAGATTTAACATAGACTACACCGAATTTATCAAGGGAGAATGGGATATCAATTAAGCTAGTACTGAGGTAGGAATTTACCACCAATACAGAAATGCAGTTCACTATCGCAGGTTATACCTGCTATATTGAAACGAACGAGCAATGAGATCTGGTTTACCTAGACCACGACGTTGTTTACGCAAACACGACATCTTTGCGGGTGACATCAAGGACGCCGAGGGTGCCCGGTAGTGGTGATTCGGGCTGAAGCAGATAGATCTCGGCGACGTCTGTGAAGCAGATCTGTGGAGGTTGTTGATGGGCCTGGCTTGCTTGACAAGATGACCAGTGAAGGAGATCCGGTGTAGTGCACGGCATCATCGGTGAAGCAGATCTGTTACGACCGATTATGGATTCGATACGCTGCACAAGAGCGTTGGTGAAGTATATCTGGCACAATGGACTATTTAGTCTGTGAAGCAGATCTAATGTAGCGCACACCGGCGTAGGTAAAGCAGGTCAGGTGCTGTGGACTAGGGAGTTGGCAAAACTAACACTGTTGTATGGAAGAGGGTGTCAGTGAACTAGGTTCGGTAAGGTTAACGTCGGCTTATCCCGTAGACTGGTCAGGAGTATATGCAATCAAGGTATGGCGTGTAGGCCGGTGAAGTGTGGTGGTGCAGGAGCCGGAGGTGGGATAGGGGGTTTGGGGTGACGTGTGTGCCGACGAAGTGCAGCGGTGATGTTACAGTGTGGTGGTGTAGGAGCTAGAGGTGAGATAGGGGGTGGGTTGCATGTAGGCGGGCGAGGTGCGGCGGAGATGATTACGGTGCGGTGGTGTAGGTGCTAGAGGTGAGAGGGAGTTGGGTGGCGTGTAGGCTGGCGAAGCGCTGTGGGGATGCTCCGTGCAGTATTGCAGGAGCCGGAGGTGAGAAAGGGGTTAGGGTTTTTCGGAGTGCTATGGGGAAATGGTGTCGGTGGAAGGTGGACTACCCAACTTCAGAGCTGTGGGGACCCCCGGCCCCCGGGGGAGCGGGATTACGAATCATACCCATGCCCCGACATTAGTAGATAGGCCATTGTTAGGGGTAGAAAAGGAATTTCGTACAGCTACAACTTGGGGTGTGTGACCACTCGAAATATTTTAGTGGAGGTGAGGCGGGAGAATTTTCCGCTATGGGATTTTGAATTTGGCTATACAGTTCAAAAGATATAGAATAATAATATCCTATCCTATCCTAGGAGTAGCTATATTCCAATGACTAGAAAAAATAGTTTACTGTAATGTCCTAGCCTTTCTAGGTACGGAGTATTTCCGGAGCCATTTCTGCAAAAATAAGGTCTCTACCTTCGGCTCAATTACGTACACACATGAATGTACGTAGTAATATGAACTAGTATGTTTCCCACTATGACCAGCCTAAGAGTATCTCTAGTGGCTAGTGTATCCGGTAGTCTAAGCCAAATATAGACCATCATGGACCAAAAAATGCCTCCGGTGGCTTATGTATCCGGTGATATAAAATTTAGACATCCTCCAAACAGGCCACTCGTTATCCATATTTGGGCAACCGAGCCACCATGTCTATAGCAAAGTTGGTCACTCGCGAGCTCACTCCCGCGCCAAATCAGAGCATTTGTTGTACTGATTTTCTTTGTATATTGATTATTTCTGTGCAGATGGACATATAGACTATCAAATTTAGACTATCCACTAGAAAACTAAAGTCGTGTAAAAAGGAATCATTACACCATTATTTATAAAATGAAGATGTAGACTACCAAATTTATACAAGACACTAGAGATGGTCTAAGAGACTACCAAATTTAGACAAGCCACTAGAGATCAAGGCAAAAAATACTAGCGTGCTATTTAATTTAGCATGACTTTTCTCCAGACGATATGAAAGTTATAGCCGGCTAATAACGCGCTATTTTACAAAACATCTTTTTGTAAAAAATAAAAAATATAATAGGTATATCATGAATATAAACGATTTCAGCATGTAATGAATTCCCTAGAGTAATACTTCCACATGCATAATCGATTCCGGCGCTATCCAAGTTGGAGGATAACCGGCAGGGCTGAATCTAGGTACAGCGCCAGGTGTTGCAGGAGGAGGCGGCGGCTTGACAAGATCACTTAAGTTTAACAATCAAATTTGCATTGTATGTTTGCTTACTCGACACATTCATCATATGTTATCTTACTCCACACCTGCCAACAAAAAAATAACACCCTATACTTGAAATAGCGCTAACGCTATGATGTTTTAGTGCGATATAGCATGCTATTTAAAAAATAGCGCCATAGCGAGCAAAATCTTTAAAAAATATCGTGGACTCTCCAAATACGCTATATCATTCTAAATAGCGTGAAATAGCGCACTATTTTTTTCCATGCTAGAAATGCTCTAAGGCTGGTCTGAGTGGTAAGTAACTTGGAGTAGTAAGACCATGTACTACGTGTATTCAATTGAAAGCAAAATGTGTCAGAGTTAGGAACCGGTGGTGTTTTGCTGCAACGTGTGAAGTCGCTTTTTATTTAGTGCCTGATGAGTGTGTCAGCCATGTAGTTCTATTTTATGTGCATCCTCTCTCTACAAAGCTAACATCTCTCTCTCTACCATGTGGGCCTAATGCATTGCTCATGATAGATCCAATCCTTTGAACCGCATTGACTTGTTGGTCCAATTCTTTTCTCTCATGCATTGAATCGCTTATATGGTTTGCTTAAAAATGTATGGAACCGAACCATGTGGCCCTTTGGTTCACTTTGTGCTCACATAGTGAATGGTCTAATATGCATACATTGTGCTAAAGACTATCAAAAGTATTCCCTTCATCCAGAAATAACTGAGTTGGTTTTGTCTAGATTCGAATATATTTAGACGCATTTTAGTGTATAGATACATTTGAATGTAGACAAACCCATGTAAGTTATTTATGGACGGAGGGAGTAGTATTTTTTAGATGCTAAAATGGAAAAGAAGATCCAACTGCTGGCAATGATGGGATTCGAGAGTCTTGATCAAACGCTAGAAATGTGTACGAATAACTTTGAATATTGACCATTGGATCAAGACTCGTGAATCCCAACATTTCTAGCCATTGGATCTTCTTTTCCATTCTAGCATCTAGAAGATTTTATTGATAGTCTTCATCACAATGAATGGTATGCACAAAACGCAAAACACACTTCTCCATCATTCTAGAATCTTCCCCCTTGTTTCTCTAGACCATGTTACTAGAATTTTCAAGTTTTAGATAGCTAATAATCGTTGACTTCTAAATGATATAAAGTACAAGAACCAAATATACACCCATACTTTATAGATGTTGATCAAATTTATATTTTTCATACTTTACCTATTAAAATTTTATATAGTGGTGATACGCCGGACGTCTAGGTACTATTCAACACGAATCCAGCTCCTCTGAACCGTTGGATCTAATAGCCCAACGGTCAGGATTGGTGCTATGGATCCAATTCAAAACTGCTCCATTGTAGTAGTAGAGAGAATACAACCTACTATGCTATGAAATTTTGGGGGTGGTGACATGATGGTTCTAAAAAATGGTGGAGTTTGCTGTAGGTACTATTCAACACGAATCCATGTGCTATGAACCATTGGTTCTAATAGTCCAACAGTAAGGATTGGTGCTAAGGATTCAATTCAAAACTGGTCCATTATAATGGTAGAGATATAGTGGTATGATAAGATAAGATAGATAAGAAATAACTAGTGAGTTGCAAGTGCCTTGCACGTGAGAATCAGATAATATAAGTATGACATATCATTTTTTATATAAAATTATAGTAGTAGGTGAAACTTAAACAATATTTATACTTTCGAGCTTCGTTCATAAAGTATACTGTGTGTTTGGTTCTTGTACTTTTTGTATAATCTAGAAATCAACCTATAGCCGTAAATAATCCGCGTCTGTAAAACTGATCCATAAATAAATTATATTCTATAGGACTACGTGGGCGGGGCCAGGGGGAAACTGCATGCCCTTTCGTCTCTAGAACCGCTCATGCATGCATCTCCCGATCTTCCTAGCGGTTCCTTTCTTCTCTATCCCATTCCTTTTCTGTCACCCGGCTGGACCTCTGCAAAACAAAAGAAGGCGCCGACCAAAGTCCATGGCGGTGCTGTTGGACAAGATGTACTACTTCGTGGACCCTGGCAACACCACACTATAGGTGGCGCATACCAATAGAGCGTGGTGGTGAACAATTACATCGAGAAAATCCAAAAGCTCCTGAAGGAAACGGACGATAAGATTGTTGGCATTAACATCGAGTACACCAACGAGCAATCAGCGACATGGAAGGATGCTGTCGTCCAGCTATGTTTGGGCATGGATTGCCTGGTCTACCACATCTGCTAGGCTGACCAGCCATGCTAAAAGCTAGCAAAGTTCCTCACCAACCCTAACATTTCCTTTGCAGGAGTCGACATTGGTAACGACCGTATCAGGCTTAGGCGTTCTCTAGTACCAGTGACAAACTTCGTGGACATCTAGAAGAGGTGGAAGCCTGCCGGCTCCATCAATGAGAAGGATTCTTTGGCTGACTATGCGGTGGCCCTCATAGACATCCGTTACAAAGTCATGAAGAAGAAGAAGTAGGATGTGGACCACAAGCAGTGGGGGAACATTCCCTGACCAGAGAGCAGATCAAGTATGCAAGCCTCGACGCCTGCGGGACCTATGAGGTATACAGGCGGATAGTGAACTTCGAGAGGGGTTAACAAACGCTCGAAATGTTCAACCAAAAAAAAAACTAAGGAAGAAGAGCAAGGGCAAGGGCAAGCAGACCAAAGAAGAAGAAGAAGATGATGAAGAATCAGAATGGTACACCAGGTGACCTACGAGTATATCTTTGCGTTTCGGTATATCCTTGCTTGATACTACTCCTACTTGTACTACTACTCATAGAAGTTAATGCATGTATATACTGCAGGCATGCAAGGGGCGGAGGCAAGAATTAATGCAAGGAATCGCAGCAATTTCTTTTATTTTGACTGCAAAGGGATAGTAGGAGTAGGCATCGTAGCACACGCCAACAACCCACCCCACCTCAATGAATTGTCTTGTTAATCAACAGCCATGGCAGATTATAATTTTATATGCGGAGTATTGCTGAAAGACAGAGGGTGAATGGGCACCTAAAAAACTGCTAGTAGCACTGTAGCAGCAGAACCGCAAGATGAACATTTTTCGATTGCCGGAATGTATGTTGAGTTAGTACAGTATAAACATATATATTACTACTACCTGTTATGTACTAGTACTACTACTAGCAAAAAACCACCATCCCTACTGTGAAAAAAATATGATTTCTTCCAACCAAACTAGTACTATTCCAAAAATGGCTATATTTACTTGTCACAAAAATGGATGTATCTAGACATGTTTTAGTGCTAGATATGAGTACATCCAATCCAGTGACAATTAATATGAATCGGAGGGGAGTACTACTACTACCGTACTCCACTATTGTACTACTACTAGTAGTAGTAGTACATACTAGTACTCCCGGATGTATGTTGATCAGTACTCCTACCTCTGTTTGCGATTATTAGGCCAGAGAGCTTTTTAAAATTGTTAGAAATTATAATAAAACCTATCCTCTTTATTGTCTTAATTCCCATGACTCATTAATTTAGATATCTCTATTTTCTCTCAATCTCCCAATGCATGTTGTTTCATTTCTCATCATGTTCCCCTTTTTTTATCTAGCGTCTCATGGATGTAAACTAGTCGTGCATGCATAAATTAATTATAGTTCATCTACTTGGTAGTATTGCGAATTAGCCCTCTGGCCTTCCTAAACAGAGAGCCTTAATACTATTCAGCTTACTACTCAGCAGAGTACATCCACTGATCCACCCAACCCATCGGAAGTTAAGACTTCATGAAAAATACTCAAGATAGTACTACATCCACGAACTCATCTAGTACCTCCGTTTCAAGGAATAAGGCGCACGCATGCTCCAAAGTAAAGTTTGACCGAATAAATGGAGCAACTAAAATTTACTTATATGTGTAAAATTTGTTTCATTGGATTCGTATTGAAACAACTTTCCAATGATGCTAAATTTGTACAGTACCAACATTCTTTATATATATTTAGAGTAAATGTTGGTCAAAGAAAAAACAAAAATAAGGGAGCCTTATTTCTTGGGACGCGGATAGGACAGCGTCCATGGTGGGCTCGTGGGTGAATCCGCCGCTAGGGTGCTCGCACTTCTGGCAGGAGGTGATCTTGCGGACGCAGCGGTGGCAGACTAGATGAATATCCACGCACTGTAGAAACAGAAGTTTAAAAAATAAAATAGTTGCACGGACGAACCGACAAAAGAAAATCAATGGATTGTGAGGGAGAAATGGAGAAACCTTGTAGACCCGCTGAGGCTTGAGGGGCTGGGAGCAGGAGGAACAATTGAGAACGGTGGCTTCCATCTTCAGAGTGACCATCCCAAGCATTGCGATTTGGGTGGGGGGAAATGAGGACTCTCTAATCCGGCCTCGAGCCGTGCCCTTCTTTTAGTATACCTGAGCTGATAATCAATGAAACTCTACCTGATTGCGCCTTTCCTTTCTGTACTAGGGTCCTTTTTGTATATTTTGAGTCCTTATTATTTACAAATTCCTGTTTTAGTTGGACAAGATTAGCGGCCTCTTTGTATTTGTGCACCACCCTTTTATTAGTAAGTTGGCACATGAAACCTACATAATAATAAAGTATGACATATCATCACTATATAAAATTATGCTCTGTAATAGGTAAAGCTCAAAAAAATATGAAAGAGCCACATCTAACAAAAGTAACGGTGTATATTTGTTTTCACCCAGTACACTTTGAAGGTACTATAGTAACATGTGAAATTTTACTAGCCTAAGTTATTTAGCACTATGAAGAGCAGCCTACTATGGAAGAGAAAGAAAACATCCAGCCAGAGCTCATTTTTTGGCAGTAGCACGAGGCAAACAAAAGGAAACTTGGCATGGACCACCACGGGCCCCAACCTTCTCTGCACTACTGTGCCTGCACGGTTGTACTCCATTGCGCGGAAGCTTACATGGGAAGGAAGAGGTGATTGCTGCGATGCTTCCCACCTGAACAAGTGCCAGACATAGATGCAAGAGTGGACATAGCAGATCAACGGCTTAGATTACTCAATGTTGGGAAGGTTCTAGAACTGAAGGGAAAAACCAAATTAAAAAACTGTTGTACTATATAGTGGTATAGATATTATAGATATAGAAAATCTCAGACTGGAGGGAGTAGGAAAGATCTCACTTTATCAATTTGATTTCACCCATCAACTCAATCATCTACGTAGGGCCCACAGATGGGGGAGGTCGCGGTTGCCTTGGACGCACCACAAAATTATGACTGGGCCATCGAGTGCGGGAAGCAGAGTCAGCCTTCCATCCAATCGCTTACCCTAGTCATCGTCATCGATATTTGCCACACGCATTGACTTCATCAACGACAATGATTGTCCCCAAGCTTTGGTAATCTGCCACATTAATATCGGATCATCTCCTTCCTACTAGTATTTATCCTCTCCCCTTCCCTGCACCACCAATCCATCTCTAATCCCCCGCTTCCAGCAACCATCTCCGTCCTTATCTGTCATCCATGGCCACCTTCCGGCTGCCACCCGCCGTACCGGAGTGCAAAGACCCCGACATCGTCGCACAGGAGGACAATTCCCTGCGCATTTGGGCCTTCTCCCCGCGGAGAACAAAGTGGCAGCTGGCGTGCACCTTCCTCGATGCTAGGTACGGTCGCCGCAAGTACCGTATGTATCGCCTCCACGACAATCCGGACGGGACGTTGAAGGTCAAGTTTGTTAACTTCAGGGACGCCCGTCTCCTCTACGGCTAGGCCTTCCACTACGGCTGCGATATGGTGGTGTTCACGACGCCAACATTTTCACCAACTAATGGGACCGGTTCCCCAACAACGACAACATCATCCACAGTGTCCTCCCGAAGCTGTTGATGGATCCGGAGGTACCGCTGCCATATCCGCAGGTTGCGCTGATGGCTCAGGAGGTACCGCCACCTTATCCGGAGGTGCCGCTGATGGCTCAGGGGGTTCCGCCGTGTTATCCGGAGGTGCCGATGAGTCATGAGCCGACTGTGTCGCTGGAGCTGGAATTGGTGCCGATGTCCCGAGCTGCTGCTGGCGGCGCAGACTAGTGCTAGTAGGCGCCGGACCTACACTAGTTCAGCAGTGAGTCCTTTATATGTAAACTCGTGATGTTATGTTAGGGGCTGTTTGGTTTAGAGGATGTCATTTAGGGATGAGGATATCCCCAACCAGCTGGTTAGGGGTAGTCTTTTTTGTTTGGTAAAGTGGTATAAAAAGTGGTTAGGGATAGCCAGTAAAAATCTATTGGCCCAACTGTTTTTTTTCATTTTCCTCTTTCACCTTGTCTTCTTCATCCGCCGCACCACTTCCCTAGCAGCAGCCACGACCGGCGGCATCTCTCCACCCTTTTTCCTTCAACCCCGTGTCAACCTGCTGCACCTTTCGCCCCTTCGCCTGCCACTCGCCTGGCGTGACGCTGGCGTGTATTCGAACACCGCTCGCCTGGACCTATGCTATGGCCGCCCTCTTGTCGAGACCATAGGCAAGAAAATATGTTTATTTTCTCTCGAGAAGAAGGGTGAACGAACAAGAAAACGCTTCGAAGGAGCTATCCAAAAGTAGTTGAGCTCATCCAGCTCTTTTTGTGGGATATACTCAACCACCATTTTGAGCCAAAAGTGGTTATCCATATCCCCTCCACCCTCTAAACCAAACACTGGATAACCAAAAAAAGTGGATATCCTGTGTTATCCACTGGATAGCCACTGAACCAAACAACCCCTTAATGGTTGAATGAAGTTTCTATTGGGACGTCCTTTCTTTTGGCACTATCGTCAAAAAAAAGTTTCTTTTGTTACTACTCACTGTACCGTGTAGTACTAGTAGTACTGCGAATGACGATCTATTGAATATCATTCCCCCCGATGTTTATGAAGGAAGTGAAAATTTCGAAACTCAAAAAGTTTGAATTGCTACTCTGTTGTACTCCCTCAAATTACTTGACTCGAATTTGTCTAGATTCGGATGTATATAAACATGTTCTAGTGCTAGATGCATTCGAATCTAATAAATGCAAGTCAATTAATTTGGGCCGGAGGGAGTAGTAGTCGGGTTCGGCTCCTTGTCGAGAGAGCAGCTGATCGAGCCATACGTTTCATACTACTTCCTCTTCGCTTGTTTTACAAATATGACCAAATCGGTCGCCATTCAAATACTTCGATATGAGATCATAAAGTTTGATGTAGAGATATGGCCTTGACCTTGTGGTCGTTCGGCTTAAAATCCAAGAAAGTTCATACTCATTGACATCTAAGCTTAAATACGTTTAAATTTCACCACTTACTTTTAGGTTAGCATTTTACACGATCGGTGGGAGCATATTTTACATCAAAGACCAAAAAAGGTAAATTTACATGGAGGTCTATACATTTAGCCCAAAGGACCGTAAAAGGAAAACTTTCTGGTTTGGCTACTCCTCGAGAGATTAGCTGATCTGAGCCAAACTCTTCATACTACTTCCTCTTCGATTGTTTTCATAATATGGCCAAATCTGTTGCCGTGCAAATTCTATCATATGGGGCCATCAGCATAAAGTATGATGCTGATATGGCCTTGACCTTGGTCGTTCGGCTTGAAATCCAAGAATGTTCATACTCGCTGACATGTAAGCTTAAATTCGCTTAAATTTCACCACTTACACTGTTTGGTTAGAATTTTACATGGATGGTGGGACTACATTTTACATCAAGGACATAAAAAAGGGAAAATTGCATCAAGGTCCATACATTGAGCACAAAGGACCCTAAAACCAAACAAGGAATTAAAAACAGTCAGGTACGGCTCCTTGAGAGAGCAGCTGATTGAAAAAATCTTCTTACTTGCTTTTCAGAAAATAAATTCATGTCACTTAGAAAAATGAAATTGATTATTTTTTTAATATCATCGATTGTTTTCAAAAGATGGCCAAATTTGGCGGCATGCAAATTCATGGATATGTGATCATAAGCATAAAGTACATTTTACATAAAGGACCTAAAAAGGGAAAATTACATTGAGGTCCATACATTTAGCACAAAGGACCCTAAAATTGAGCAAACAAAACAATCGGGTTTGGCTCCTTCTCGAGAGAGCAGCCGGTCGAGCCATACTCTTCATACTACTTCCTCTTCGATTGTTTTCAAAACATGGCCAAATCTTTCTCCATGCAAATTCTTGAATATGGAATCATCAACATAAAGTATGATGTAGAGATATGGCCTTGACCTCGTGATCGTTCGGCTTGAAATCCAAGATTTTTCATACCCGTTGACAACTATGCTTAAATTCGTTGAAATTTCATCACTTACTTATAGGTTAGCATTTTACACGGTTGGTGGGAGTACATTCTACATCAAGGACATAAAAATGGGGAAATTACATCGAGGTCCACACATTTAGCATAAAGGTCCCTAAAATTAAGCAAGGAAAACAGTCGGGTCCGGCTCCTTCTCACGAGAGTAGATGATCAAGCCATACTCTTCAGACTACTTCATCTTCGATTGTTTTCAAAATATGGCCAAATTTGTCGGCATGCAAATTCTTAGATATGGGATTATGAGCGTAAAGTATGATGTAGATATGGTCTTGACCTTGGTGGTTCGTATTGAAATTGAAGAATGGTTCATACTCGTTGCCAACTAAGCTTCAATTCATTTAAATTTCACCACTTACTTCCAGGTTAGAACTTTACACGGTCGATCGGAATACATTTTACATCAGGAACCTCAAAAAAGCAAAAATTACATCGAGGTCCATACATTTAGCATAAAGGACCCTAAAAGGAAAAATTTCTAGTTCGACTCCTTCTCGAGAGTTCAGCTGATCTGAGCCAAACTCTTAATACTACTTTCTCTTCGATTGTTTCCAAAACATGGCCAAATATGTTGCCATGCGCATTCTCTAACATGGGATCATGAGCATAAAGTATGATGTTGATATGGACTTGACGACCATGGTCGTTCGACTTGAAATCCAAGAATGTTCATACTCATTGACAAGTAATCTTAAAATAATGCTACAAATTTCACTACTTACACTTTTAGACCTAAAAAGGGGGTAAATTACATCGAGGTCCATACAGTTAGCACAAAGGACCCTAAAATCAAGCAAGGAAAATAGTCGGATCTGGCTCCTTCTCATGAGACTAGCTTATCGAGCCATACTCTTCATACTACTTCCTCTTCGATTTTTTTCAAAATATGGCCAAATCTGTTGCCATGCAAATTCTTTGATATGGAATCATCAGCATAAAGTATGATGCAAATTCTTTTAGGTTAGCATTTTACACGGCCGATGGGAGCATATTTTACATCAAGGACCTAAAAAGGGGAAAATTACATCGATGTCCGTACATTTAGCACAAATGACCCTATAAGGAAAACCTTTTGTTGCATTGGTTTGGCTCCTTCTCGAGAGATTATTAGCTCATCTGAGCCAAACTCTTCATACTACTTCCTCTTTGATTGTTTTCAAAATAATATGGACAAATCTGTTGCCACGAAAATTCTCTGATATGGGGTTATCAGCATAAAGTATGATGTTTATATGGCATTAACCTTGCTTGTTCGTCTTGAAATCCAAGAATTTTTCGTACTCGTTGACAACTATGCTTAAATTCGTTTCAATTTCACCACTTACTTTTAGGTTAGAATTTTACACGGGAGGTGGGAGTACATTTTACATCAAGTACCTAAAAAGGGAAAATTACATTGAGGTCCATACATTTAGCACAAATGACCCTAAAATTGAGCAAAGAAAATAGTCGGGTTTGTTCGCTTCCTTCTCGAGAGAGCAGCTGATCGAGCCATACGTTTCATACTACCTCCTCTTCGACTGTTTTACAAATATGGCCAAATTTGTCACCATGCAAATTCTTGGATATGGGATCATCAGCATAAAATATGATGTAGAGATATGGCCTTGACCATGTGGTCGTTCGGCTTGAAATCCAAGAAATTTCCTACTCATTGACAGCTAAGCTTAAATTCGTTTAAATTTCACCACTTACCTTGAGGTTAGCATTGACACGGTCGTGGTTGGAGCATATTTTACATCAAAGATCTAAAAAGGAAAATTTATAGTGGGGTCCATACATTTAGCCCAAAGGACCATAAAAGGAAAACTTTCTAGTTCGGCTCCTTCTCGAGACATCAGCTGATCTGATCCAAACTCTTCATACTACTTCCTCTTTGATTGTTTTCAAAATATATGGCCCAATCTGTTGGCATGCAAATTCTCTCGTATGGGACCATCAACATAAAGTATGATGTTGATATGGCCTTGACCTTGGTTGTTTGGCTTGAAATCCAAGAATGTTCATACTTGTAACATCCCAAAACTTTAATCAAGGTTAATCAAGATCCAAGTCACCCAATTTACGGTTAACAAAAAAATTTATTATTAAAAACCATTATGAATGCATGTGTGTTGCATTAATATATAATTGTTTGAAAATGCCATGTTTGTTTGTTCTAATGGTTGTAAAATGATTCAAAGATGAATGCCACATCATCTAGGTCACTTTGGATATTTTAATCTACTAGGCCACTTTAGGTGTTCCTAGAAGTAAATTCTTAACAGAGATAATTCTAACTCTTGTCACCCCTTCCTAGTACAAGTAAAGATCTACCAAGGCCCACTTTAAAAATCCCCAAAAACCCTTAGCCACTAATTTGAAATGGAATTTGAAAATGGAATCCATTTCATATGCATAGATCCCACTTTTTCAAAAACCACTCAAATGAGTTCACCTTGACAATCCCAAGGAACCACAGATGATCAAGCTTATGACTAACGCCCACACCAAAAATCTTTTCAAAATTTAACAATAATTTTCTTGCGGCTATTTTGTCGAATAGTTGGCAGGCAAAGAAAATCTGGCCTAACTAATACTGTTGCTAATCAAGTTCTTATCCCCCATTTGACCCTCTCATCTCTCCTCTGTCTCCTCTTATCCTAACCATGACCTGCATAACATCCTCCTTCACTACAAGCCTGGCCGCCCGAGAATGGTCGCCACGGACAACCATGCAGGCCACGAGCCAGGAGACCGCCCCGCCCTCTCTCGCCATGTCTAGGAGGTAGGCCAGACCACATCGCCGCCCCTTGTCCCTTCCCCGAGCAGTGCCAGGCACTGGACCACCGCAGAATGCCCGTGCTCTCCGCCTCTGCACCATGCATGGACTGCACTAGTGTGCCGCTCGCAACAGCCTCGCACATAGCCCGCCTTGCCCTCAGCTCGCGTGTGTCGCTTCGCCTTAACACCAGCACGCCCCCAGACATCCCCGCTCGCCGCTGTTTGACCAGCAGCCACCTCACGCCGCGTCGAACGCCGCCTCTGCCGCTCAGAGCACGAGCCGCGCCCGACCGATTGCCACCTCCCCTAGCAGCGCCGTTACGCCGTAGCTAACCTCCAGGAGACCGTGCATCGATCGCCGCTTGCAGCCATGCCTCTAGCGACCCGTAGACATGTCGCCACCGTCGCCTGCCCACGCCGCTCTGTTCCGTCGTCGAACCTATATAAGGAGGCCACCCCCAGCCTCATTATGCACACCATTCACCTCCCCTCTCACCACTGAACCTTCTCCACCTCTCCCCGGAGCCACTCGAGCCCTCAGTCACCGGAATTATGCTGGAGCTCGCCGTAGCAGAGGAGAAAGGGAGCCATCGATTGCAACCACCCTAGGAGGCGCCGCCATGCCTGAGTCCGCTGTGGTCCACCAGTTCGATCGCGCCCATCGCCACGTTAGCTGGAGCCCTGGTAAGCCCCCAATCGACCCCCACCGAGACACTAGGGTTCAGTCTCGTCAGTGACCTGTTCGTCGTCGATGATGAGCCACGACCGTTGATCTCTGTTCTACTCGCCTCGTATCGCTTCGCGTTAGAATCAGCCGTTGACATGTGGGACCCCTCTAACAGCTGACCTCTGCGCCGTGGAACGTCACTGGGCCGACCCATTTAGTTTTTCGTCTTTGCCCGCAGATTCAAATGAAGATTTTTCTATTTAGATTTAAACTCAATTCTGTCCACTAGTTTAAAAATCAATTCAGAAAGTTCTACTAAACCAAATTGAATGATTCAAATTTTGTTAGAAAGATAATTCAAATATCTATCCAAGAACCGTTGGATATAAATAAATTAGAGTTATAGATCACATATAGAAAAAATAACAAAACAGAGACTTTTCTACATTCAAACATTTTTCAAAAATCAACCATAATAGCTTTTGAGTTGATTCCAACTCTCAAAAATCACATTTGACAATACCTATATAATTATGTAATAATATTTAGGTTTGCATGCAGTGACTTTGGAATAGTACCAAAATCATGCTATATAGGCATTTCTAGTCACTTTAAATCATTTAAATATTAATCTTAGACTTTATAAAAGGTGAGCCAACATTTAAATCACATTCCCATGTATTAGAATATGTGGTGATGACATGTGTCCACATGATCCCATATTTTAATTGGATAATATTAAATCTTAATTAATTTCAATGAGTAGAAATTACTTTTCTCAAATAAAATAAATAAAACTAGTTCACTAAATCTTGTGTTGAATGTGATGATACTAGATCATCAAGTGTGTGCCTTAGTGTGCTAAATAGACAAGTTAAGTATTGTTTGGTGATTGTGTATCCCGTATGTATTTATAGACGATAGTACCGACCAAGTATACGAGGAGGAGGAGTTCTACCCCGAAGAAGACGAAGAGAACTTCAATCACTGCACCAATCAAGACAAGCTAACACTTGCAAGTTTCTTAACTATGCAAGCTATTATTGGCAAGCTAATACTTGGAAGCCATCACTAGATACAAAATAACCTAAGCAAGATGCTTTAGGCATGCTTTGGTTATACCCCTTGATCTATAAATATCCCAAGTTTTACTTACAAGTTTTACTTTTTCTTTATCAAAGTTTCTTTACTTCTAGTAATGCTTTGTGAGATTTTAGAAAGTAGTTTAGATAGCATAAAGAGTATAAAACTTGGCCTATACTAGATGTCATTCTATGGCATGAGATTGAGATTAGCATCCCACCTTAGTGAACACTCTTAACTTAGTGGTTAGAACTAAACCAAAAACTTGATCACTCTAGATGGGAACTCTTGGTGAAAATTCTTATGAAAACCTTGGAATGGTGACTCATTCTATTGAAATGTTTTGACATGTGTTGTGAAACACAAATGGTTTATGATGATGAAAATGTTGAGGCACGAGCCTTAGCCGTTTATAAAAACTAATGCTTGGCTTCGGATGTGATACCTCCAATTTTACCGTACAACCACAATTCCTGAATTGGGTAGGGCTTAGCCGGAAGTTTATATGCATTAGTATTGGTTCCCTCGCGGGAGAGGTTTGAGCTGAGGCTACCTCTTGATGTTGTCCACCTATGCAGTGCCTAGGATGGCAGATGGCCATGGCTGGGAGGCCAAGCTCATAGGAGAGGTGCTTATACTAGAGTGTGTAAAGGAAAGGTTATGATTGATTATCCGCATACTAAGTATGATGATTCAGCGTTACCCCTGACGGATGTATCGAATATTGTGGTGAAAGTGTACCACCTCTGTAGAGTGTCAAACTATTCGAATAGCCACATCCACGGTCATGGACAGTTGGAGTGGCCATACTGTTCCGTTGTCAGATGTTTTCAAAATGACTTATGAAATGAAGTGTGACATGACTTGACCACAACAGGGTTGCGACTATGAAAACTAAGTTCCCAACTTAGGTGATTTAGAACTTTATTTTATCTTTCTTTGTTTCTGAACTTAGCTTAGGTTTCAAACTTAACTTTGCAAATAAACTTAGAACTTAGCATTCCTACTAGAACGACATTACTTATTAGTGACAGTTTGTGAGTACTTAAAGTGTACTCATGGCTTTGTCCCTGGCTATTTCCCGTGGCCAGACTATGAGGAGGACTATCCGGAAGAAGGAAAATAGGACAATTACGACAACTAGGATCATCTCCCATCGTCAGCATTGTCTGTGACACTGAAGATGGAGCCCACCGCTACGCTTATTTATTCTGCTACTTGTTTGTATTAAGACTGGATCATGAGATCCTTTATTTGTGTAAGACCTTATTATGGTTTGTAATGGATGATGTACTGTGATATCCAATCTGTTATGTCTCGCAAAAATGGTAATCTTGGGATTGCGATGTATGGCATAACAGGCATCTGGGATTAAAAATCCGGGTGTTGACAAGTTGGTATCAGAGCCATCCTGACCATAGGAGACCCTAGTTAGAATGGACGTCCAAACAAAAAACTTAGTTTCAAAACCAAAGAAGTGAGTATTTGTGAAAAACCTATTTCCACTCTTACCCTTGAGATTCTTTCAAAAAGATTCATGTTCCTCAAAAATTCTTACATTGCTACATAAAATTTGACACACTTGATCACCTCACTAACTTTCTCATCCTAAATTCTTATAGATGGAAGTTCAGTACTGCAAGTTCTACCAGTTGGGAAACGGAGGACAACTGATCTTCCAGAGGGATCTTGATGCACTGCTTGAGTACCTTGAGCGCCCGCATCTGAAATTCTTTGGAGCTCAACACAATGACCACCCAGGAGGAGATTTACAATGGCTGATAGTTGCTGATCTTCGAGGCAAGATGGAAGCACCTCTTTCCGAGAAGATTCAATTCACCGTGAGAGAGAACAACTGGCTAGATGGATTAGCCAGGGCTATGCATGAAGCTCTCACCCGTCTTTGCGGAAAGAATGTCAACTTGATCCAGGGAACTCGTTTTGCTCACTGATGTCTACACACTTCTATTCTTGTAGATAGTGTTGGGCCTCCAAGTGCAGAGGTTTGTAGAACAGTAGCAAGTTTTCCCTTAAGTGGATCACCCAAGGTTTATCGAACTCAGGGAGGAAGTGGTCAAAGGTATCCCCTCTCAAGCAACCCTGCAATCAAGATACAATAAGTCTCTTGTGTCCCCAACACACCCAATACACTTGTCAGGTGTATAGGTGCACTAGTTCGGCGAAGAGATAGTGAAATACAAGTGGTATAGATAATTATAAGTGGTAACGGTGATAGAGAATAGCTTGATGGCATGGAAAAGACTAAAGTAAAACTGAAATAAAGATGGAAGCAAGCAAACATGTAATAGATCTAATTGCAAACGGTGTATCAATGCTTAGAAACAAGGCCTAGGGATCATACTTTCACTAGTGAACACTCTCATATAAATATATTCTCTTCATGATACTACTCTTAAGTACTCTCCGGTTGAACACTCTAATCGATGGTAGGGCTATAACAACACACCTCAAAGTAAGCCTTTCCCATCTAGAAAACCCCACACTGTCACCTTGAGTACTAGATGAGTCCAACAAACACCACAATTTCATAAAGACATCCAACTCCAAATATAACTCATAACAAGTATTTAAGAACTCTAGCCTAAGTGCCACCATGGTGTGCACGATGTCACTTTCACACACATGGGGAGAGCAGAGATCTATTAAAGCACTTGAGTAGCAAGGTAGATCTACTTGATTACAAAGCTCATGATCTCAATAAGATCATGCATAGAGAGAGAGATGAACACATAGCTACCGGTAGAACCCTTAGCCTCGAGAATGAACTACTCCCTCATCATCATGGGAATCAACAACGGTGATGGAGATGGTGGTGGAGATCGATGGAGATGGCTCTGGGGGCACTTCCCCGTCCTGGCAGGGTGCCAGAACAGAGACTTTCTGTCCCCCGAATCTCCCCTTCGGTGGCGGCAGCACTGCGGAACTTTTCGTGGATTTCTGATTGATCACTTAGGGTTTTGGTATCGGGAGGCTCTTATAGGCGAAGGAGGCAAGGTCGGTGGTTAGCCAGAGGGCCGACACCATGCCCTGGTGCGGCCTAGGGTTGCCCGTGCTAAGGGGTGGTGTGGCCACCCTGTGGCCCCTCTCTGACTCTCTTTCTGGCTCCGTGAGTCTTCCGGGAAAATAGTAACTTTGGCTTTTGTCCCGTCCAATTCCGAGAATATTCATTTTCTGACTCCCTGGAACCAAAAACAGCAGAAAACAGGCAACTGGCACTGTGGCTCTTATTAATAGGTTAGTCCAAGAAATCATATGAAAAGTACTCCAAAGTGTGGATAAAACACGAGAAAGTAGATAATACCAAGCATGGATCATCAAAAATTGTAGATACATTTGCAACGTATCAACATCCCCAAGCTTAACTCCTACTCGTCCTCGAGTAGGTAAGTGGTAAAAAGAAAGAATAATTTTTGAGGTGACATGCACCATCATAATCTTGATCAAAGTATTTGTAAAACATTCAAAGCGGGGATCATAGTACTTCAATCATAACATGAAATACAAAGTTCTAGCAATAATACAAATAAACTATGATGCAACATGAAAAGGCACAAACAAAAGATTCATGAATAACAATGCTTTGCAAGACGTTTGTTTGTTTAACATAAAGAAAACATAGCATAATAGTATTCAGCTTGTCCCTCATAGAGTAGCAAATATAAATGCATAGGACACCTTCAAAGTTCATAAGAGTGACTAGATACAAATACTTTAAAACAAGCAATATCAAGTTATGCATCAATCAACTAGTCTTGGGACAATGCACATAGAACTAAGAATGGCCACTATGCTCTCAAAGTAGGTGCATAAAGATAGAAGGTTGAGACTCAATGTATAAGTGGAAGAAAGGCCTTCATAAAAGGAAGTAGGGATTCAAGTCTCATAAAGAGCTTCCAAAAATTATGGTACTTATAGCTTTCAGCTCTCATTGCCCCTATCATAAGCATCTTGAAGTGATTAAGGTTAAAGTGAACAAACTATGGTGTACATGCTTGATGAAGTATAAGTTAGAAATCTCATGTCCCTTGTATACGAGGGCCGCTCCTCATGCTACTCAAGTTTAGTCACCGGTAAGTTCTTGTCATGGTAAGTACATGTGTATCATAGAGAACCGCCAACGGGGTACCCCTTGCCCGATTATACGGAAGAATCCCCATATCAAAATGACAAGGCAAGCAGACAACGAGCATCTCAGCAATCTTCTTATTTACCATGGGAATATGGTGCTTTTTTCTCTCTTTCCTCTTTTCATAATCTCTTTTTTTTTCTCTTTTCTCTTTTTTTCTCATTATAGGACTCTCTTTTTTATAAGAAGAATGCTTCATAGACAGCTCATTATGGTTATGCTGCAGGTTTCCACCATGTCAGCATGGATTGGACCAGCGGCCTGATGACCCACAAGTATAGGGGGTGTATCGCAGTATTTTTGATAAGTAAGAGTGTCAAACCCAATGAGGAGCAGAAGGTGCTCGCTAGTGGTATGGATTAGGAATTCTCTGCAAATACTTAGCAAACGGATTTTTAGGGGTTTTTGATAAAGCAAGTAAACAAAGTGCGGGTAAATAAAAGACAGTAGGAATAAATGCAGCAAGTGTCCCAATCCTTTATGCACCAAAGGACAAGCCGGTTGTATTTCTATAGATGACCAGACGTTCTCGAGGACACATGGGAAGACTGTCAAGTGCTTTCGCTTCATATAGTCGATTAATCTTCTTTAGCTTGCTAAGTGTTGTGTGGGTGAACCTGTGCTAATGTACCGCCCCATCCAAGACTAATACATACTTGTGATTATACCCCTTGCAAACATCCATAAGTACAAGAAAGTAATTAAGGTAGAAACCTAACCACAACTTTAAACTCTAAGACCCTTACATCCCTTCTGCAATGGTTTCCTAACGGGGGTTCAGGTTTCTGTCACTCCGACAACCCCTATGATTAGTAGCCAAATACACAATGCATTCCCCTAGGCCCATATAGGTCAAGTGCCATGTAGTCGACGTTCACATGACACCACTAGAAGAAGTACACCACAACTTAAATAACAATCTATGGAATCTTTCTCAACACAACTCCACTACTAACAACAAGACTTCTCCCATGTCCTCAAGAACAAAACGAACTACTCACAAGACATCATATGGATCATGATCAGAGATGGAATAATGATGTATAACAATCTGAACATAAACAATAATTCAATGGTTCACTCAATAGCATCAACTACAAAGAGTAATCAACACCGGGAAAGTTTCCCCTATGAACTATGCAAGATTCAACGCAATTGTTACAGCAATATGGAGATGGTGATGAGGGTGCTGATGGTGATGATGGTGGTGATGGTAGTGATGATGATCCCGATGAAGTCCAGCTTGATGGTGGTGTTGATGGCGATGATCTCCCCTCTTCGGGAAGGAATTCCACCGGCAGAAATTTGTCTGCCGGAGAGATCTTTCTCTCTCGGTGTTTTCCGCCCCGCAGAAGCGACGGAATCTTTCTGTGGTCGCTCCCTGAGTCTTAGGGTTTCGTGGGGATGATATACACCAGAGGGGAGAGGCTGGAGTGGGCCAGGGCGGCCACACCACTCCCAGGCGCGGCCTAGGCCTGCCCGCGCCATGGGGTGGTGTGGGCCCCCTGTGTCCCACCTCCACTCCATCTTCTGGCATCCTGAGTCTTCTAGAAAAATGGGATTTTCCGTATATTTTCCCGGATTTTCTGATCTTCGCGAATTTTGCCTCCAAACAGCACCTTTTCCATCAGAATCCTGACTACAGCGGTCCATGCTCCAAAAGTCATCAACCATGCAAAAATAAATGAAATAACATAAGTATCACCTCTCAATATGAAATATATCAATGAATAATAGTGAATTAAGACATAGAAAAGTGATTCAAAATGGACATATCAACTCCCCCCAAGCTTAGACTTCGCTTGTCCCCAAGCGAAACTGAGCTTAATAAACATGACCTCAGGTTTATGGAGTGAACAGTCGATAAAAGAATATGGACAAGAAGCATCCCATTCATCAAATACATAGATCATAATAGAAGACAACTGACTATTATATAACTCAACTTTAAATAAGTAAAGGAAACACAATAAAGATACACAAAGTGAATCATAATTGGTAATGGCAAACTTAGATCTTGGTCGGAGAATAGTTGATAATTTGCTAGAGTTCACAAATAGCTGGTTTTCAATGAAAGCTTTCAAAGTAGTAAACATCAAGATAAGAGCAATGTGCAAAACAAGGAACATAATACATAATTGCATAAATCATCATATGAATGAATGAAACGCATCAACTCAAAATACTTGCTGAGATAGAAGGGAATAGGTTTACTGACTCAACTACAAAGTAAATGAAAGGGCCCTTCGCAGAGGGAAGCAGGGATTGCAAGTCTCATAAAGAGCTCCCAAAAATTATGATACTTACTAGCTTTCAGCTCTCATTGCCCCTATCATAGGCATCTTTAGGTGATTAAGGTTAAAGTGACACAACTAAGAGGATATGCTTGACAAGTTATAAGTTGAAATCTCATGCCCCTTACTTATGAGTACCGATCCTCATGCTACTCAACTTCAGTCACGAGCAAGCTCTTGTCATTGCGAATACATGCGTATCATTGAGAACCGCCAACGGGGTACCCCTTGCACATGACACAGGAGCTATCCCATAATCAAAATGACAAGGCAAGCAGACAGTGAGCATCTTAGCGATCTTTTTATTTGCTATTTGCATAGGTTTTTATTGAGGATGCTTCATAGAATGCTCACTATAGTTATGCTACAAGTTTCCACCATGATTAGGCATGGCTTAGGCTAGCGGCCCAGGCGTTTCTCTAACATACATATAAACTCCATGATCTTACAAGTTCCACTTTTATTTCACACCGTCAGGATCCATAAGCAAAAGAACATGATATCAGCTAGGTACAAAGTACCAAATGAAGTGTTGAAAGCGGTCCCCATGATACATGGTTCGGCTAACTTCAACTCATAAAGCATAAGCATATATGCAACAAAGAAGGACTCAATGGTTCAAGTTTATTAAATGCAAGAAAGTAAAGTGTGCCATCAAGTTCGTGAGAGCTTTAATCACTAATTTTCACATAACAAGTTTAATTTGGGAGGTAGACAAAACAGGAATTTACTTGGAATAGCAATAATGCTACTAGGTAGGTATGGTGGACACAAATGGCAAAGGTTTTGGTTCAAAGGAGGTGGATACATGAGAACAATACCCTCTCAGTACAGGTTTTTGGCTAGCAAGGCTGGGTAGCAAGTATAAGAGTTGAAGGAAACAACCAAACATACAAATGATAAAGATAAACATGCAATCTTCCTTGGAAGCACAAAAGATCTTAACTAGAAAATACTAGACTTATGAGCAAATCAAGAAAGAAAGATGATGAAATTATTTTTCTTTAGAGTACTTCTATCTTTTTCTTTTCAACTCTCAAAAAGGTGTTGCTACTAACCGAGCCAGGTTTGCCAAAACCAACTAAATTAACTCAATGATCCTAAAGTGATACCAATACTAACAATAAGATCAATCATATAACCATGAATTGAAAACTAATATAAGATATGCAAAAGAGTAAATGATAGAACTTCTCATTAATATTCCATAACGGCAACTCACACCAAGGGATACATATCTAACGAGAGAGGGGACACTTTCGTAATGCAAACCATACTACAAAATAACTCCTCTATTCATGATATGACTCTACTAATAAGGTAAAAGATAGAAGATAGTGATATGATACCGCGACACTCCCCCAAGCTTGGAACAAACCAAGGGGATGCCAAACCTGATGACGAATTACTCCTTTGGTGGTGGTGGTATCCTTTCATCTTCGTCCGTCTTCTAGGGTAAGGGCTTCCCATCAACAAAGGACATTGCGGTTTCCAACATCCTGAAACTTGCAGCAGCACTTATGCGTTTAAATCTAGCCTCATACTCACAGTTTTGGTTTTGAACGTCATAGAACTATGCTTGCAGTTTGTTGGTTGTTTGGCGGAGTGAGAGGACTTTGTCTTTGAGTTTAGCAGTCTCCTTCTGGTGCTCGGTGATGAGTTCAGAACAAATCTTATGGATGATATCCACTTCACGCTCCGCCATTTTCCTGTACCTAAAGACTTCATGCTCCAGTGCTTCCATCCTGTCATGCAGACTTCCTTCACCTTTAGGGCCTTGAACCTCTTTAATCCGGACCTCCCCACCTTCGAGCAACAACTCCTTGGGATGAATCTTCAATTCTCTCATGTATGGGTTGATGATATCTTCTAAGGAATCTCCCTTGGATGATCTAGAGGAAGACATCGTGGCTCCAAATCTGGGATTCTACCTGGCAGAAACAGATCGAAACAAAAACACGACGAAAAACACGATATACAGACCTCGGGGAATCCGGGGGGTTATATATTACGAAGTTTCATATCAAAAGGAAGGTACTAGGAGAAAATGAGTCAGAGGCGGAGTCCTGGGTGGCCTCACCACCTGGTGGCGCGGCCAGGGGTGGGCCCGCGCCATGGGGTGGTGTGGGCCACCCCGGCTCCGGCTCCGTCCCTTTTCACTTCGAAACTTTCCTTATTGACTGAAAACTACAAAAATATAGTTGGATTGTATTTTCGTGGAACTTTTCTTACCAGAACTGTTACCTAGTTGGAAACGGACTCTACAGGTCTCTGAATTTGGTCCTCAATGAATTTCTCTAGAGTTATAACTTGAAAGGCATCAACATCTTCATTGTAAGAATCTCCAGCAATATAGTGTTTAAGTCGCTGTCCATTCACTACTTGTGTAGTATTATATTTTAGAGAAGAAATTTTTATTGCTCCTGAACGGTATACTTCTTCAATGATGAAAGGCCCTTCCCATTTTGATAGTAGCTTACCTGCAAAGAATCTGAGACTAGACCTATACAATAGAACTTTCTCACCAACATGAAATTCTCTCTTAAGTATTCGCTTATCATGCCATCTTTTAACTTTTTCCTTAAAGAGCCTAGCATTCTCATAGGCTTCACTCCTCCATTCATCTAAAGAACTTAAGTCAAATAATCTTTTCTCACCAGCGAGCTTACAATCTCTATTTAGTTCTTTCACTTGAAGAAGCTTTGTGTTCTAATTCTAAGGGTAGGTGGCAAGCTTTCCCATAAACCATTTTATAAGGAGACATTCGCATAGGATTTTTGTAAGCAGTTCTATAAGCCCATAAAGCATCATTCAACTTCTTAGCCCAGTTTTTTCTAGACCTATTAATAGTCTTTTGCAAGATAGATTTAATTTCTCTATTTGATAACTCTACTTGCCCGCTAGTTTGGGGGTGATAAGCAGAAGCAATTCTATGATTAACATCATATTTAGCGAGGGTCTTCCTAAAACCACCATTAATGAAATGAGAACCCCCATCAGTCATGAGATACCTAGGCACTCCAATTCTAGGAAAGATAACGTCCTTAAGAATTTTTAGAGAGGTTTCCCCGTCAGCACTTTTTGTAGGAATGGCTTCTACCCACTTAGTAACATAATCAATGGCAACAAGAATATGAGTGTAACCCTTCGAAGGAGGGAAAGGACCCATCAAGTCGAATCCCCAACAATCAAAAGGTTCAATAACTAGAGAGTAGTTCATAGGCATTTCATTGTCATGTAGAGGGAGCCTTGCATAGAAGTTGTTGATAATAATATTGTTAGGGAGCTCATGAATGGGAAATTTGAGCATTAGTAACTTCAATCTCCCCCAAACTTGAGTTGTACTCTCTCCATCCAGAGGCCAAAAGTTCTATATTTGATTCTGATCTTTATGAATCTAACTAGGAGGATAAAACTTTGAATAAAAGAGAGGCACTATTTCCGCCCATTCCAGAACTTGACCATTCTTCAGCAGCATATACCATTCCTCAGCTCTTCCTTTCAGTGATAATGAGAATAACTTCTTCTTAACTTGATCTGTAGTAATACCTGCACACTTGAACAACCCGTTCGTGTATAAAGAGTAGATGATCACCGGGATGGACAGTTCCATCCCCAACATAGTAGTTATCCATAACACGATTAATAATTCTTGTAGGTATTTTGAAAACATCTTTCTCAGTAGGTGGTGGCTTATCTACTACCTTAGCAGTGGTAGTAGCATTACCAAATAAGAAACTCAGCGAATTATCCATAACAAAAATAAAGCAACTAACAGAAGTAAACAATACTCACAGTAGAAGTTTACTTTATCAGTTCCACTCTCCAATAGCGCTTCACTCCTCGGCAACAGCGCCAGAAAATAGTCTTGATGACCCACAAGTATAGGGGGTGTATCACAGTATTTTCAGTAAGTAAGAGTGTCGAACCCAACGAGGAGCAGAAGGTGCTGGCTAGTGGTATGGATCAGGAATTCTCTGCAAATACTTAGCAAACGGATTTTTAGGGGTTTTTGATAAAGCAAGTAAACAAAGTGCGAGTAAATAAAAGACAGTAGGAATAAATGCAGCAAGTCGCCCAATCCTTTATGCAGCAAAGGACAAGCCGGTTGTATTTCTATAGATGACCAAACGTTCTCGAGGACACATGGGAAGACTGTCAAGTGCTTTCGCTTCATATAGTCGATTAATCTTCTTTAGCTTGCTAAGTGTTGTGTGGGTGAACCTGTGCTAATGTACTGCCCCATCCAAGACTAATACATACTTGTGATTATACCCCTTGCAAACATCCGTAAGTACTAGAAAGTAATTAAGGAAGAAACCTAACCACAACTTTAAACTCTAAGACCCTTACGTCCCTTGTGCAATGGTTTCCTAATAGGGGTTCAGGTTTCTGTCACTCCGGCAACCCCTACGATTAGTAGCCAAATACACAATGCATTCCCCTAGGCCCATATAGGTGAAGTGTCATGTAGTTGACGTTCACATGACACCACTAGAAGAAGTACACCACAACTTAAATAACAATCTATTGAATCTTTCTCAACACAACTCCACTACTAACAACAAGACTTCTCCCATGTCCTCAAGAACAAAACGAACTACTCACAAGACATCATATGGATCATGATCAGAGATGGAATAATGATGTATAACAATCTGAACATAAACAATAATTCAATGGTTCACTCAATAGCATCAACTACAAAGAGTAATCAACACCAGGAAAGTTTCCCCTATGAACTATGCAAGATTCAACGCAATTGTTACAGCAATATGGAGATGGTGATGAGGGTGCTGATGGTGATGATGGTGGTGATGATGGTGATGATGATCCCGTTGAAGTCCAGCTTGATGGTGGTGTTGATGGCGACGATCTCCCCTCTCCGGGAAGGAATTCCCCTGGCAGAAATCTGTCTACCAAAGAGATCTTTCTCTCTCGGTGTTTTCCCCCCGCAGAGGCGGTGGAATCTTTCTATGGTCGCTCCCCGAGTCTCAAGGTTTCATGGGGATGATATACGCCAGAGGGGAGAGGCTGGAGTGGGCCAGGGTGGCCACACCACTCCCAGGCGCGGCCTAGGCCTGCCCACGCCATGGGCTGGTGTGGGCCCCCTGTGGTGCACCTCCACTCCATCTTCTGGCATCCCGAGTCTTCTGGAAAAATAGGATTTTCCGTATATTTCCCGGATTTTCTGATCTTCGCGAATTTTGCCTCCAAACAGCACCTTTTCCATCAGAATCCTGACTGCAGCGGTCCATGCTCCAAAAGTCATCAACCATGCAAAAATAGATGAAATAACATAAGTATCACCTCTCAATATGAAATATATCTATGAATAATAGTGAATTAAGACATAGAAAAGTGATGCAAAATGGACGTATCACGGCCCAGGCGTTTCTCTAACACATATACATAACTCCATGGACTTACAAGCTGCCCTTTCATTTCACACCGACGACATCCATAGACAAAAGAGCATGATATCAACTAGGTAAAAAGTACAAGTGCAATGTTGAAAGCATTCTCCATGACAGCATGGTTCTGCTAATCCCCAACAAATAAGTGCAAGCATATACAACATAGATGACACAATGGTTCAAGTTTATTAAGGGCAAGAAAAGTAAAGTGTGCCATCAAGTTCGTGAGAGCTTTAATCACTAGTTTTATCATAACAAGTTTAATTTGGAAGGTAAACAAAAACATGAATATACTTGGAATAGCATAATCTAGTAGGTAGGTATGGTGGACTCTTTGGAATAACTTGGTTTAGGGAGTTGGATGCATGAGTGGAACTCATACTTGGTTGTGGAGGCTAGCAAAAGACTGGGAGTGACAAACTAAGAGAGCAATAATGGCCATAATCATGCAGAGCGACAAAACATCATTGATCAAAGCATAAAGTGATACTACAAGTTGAAAACTAAAGGATCATAAAGGCTAATGGTGACTTGGGATAGTCATAACATGGTGTGAGCATGCGCCAAGTCAACCCAAATAAAGCATCAAAGGAGAATACCACTATACTATGCTTTAATATGCTAAAATAATGCATGATTCATCCAAGGCACATTAAACAATCTCAATTGTTTATAACAAGTCATGCTACAACAAAGAATACTAAGCATAATGTGGGGCCCCCGGATTAATCCTCCGAGAATCCCTGTTATGCATACAACCACGATCCCATGATCAGTTAGTCGTGGCACATAACCGACAAGTATCATTACAACATCCGAGACATACCGAATTTACAAGACTTACATAAATGCCGTTATGGCTACATCAATAATCATTAGCGGAACTTCTTCAATCGCAGAGCCCGAGCCATGCCTTAACCTACAGGCAACTGACTGGGAGAACGTCCTAGCTTGCATAGTCGCCATCCCCACCTTCTTCTTGGAATCTGACCAAGTTAATAGCCAGGGACAATGCATGTAAGTACTTTGAATGTACTCACAAACCACCTCAAGAAAATAATAATAGCAAGAGGATATGCAATATGGCTGTGGTAGTAGGAGGGCTCCAAGAGAGGTTCGTTTCTCAAATATTTTCTCTTGTAGATATAGCATCTACATATCTTTGTTGAAAACTTTTGTAAATCTTTTTGGAAATCTTTTTGAAAAGTTTTGGAAAACGTTAGGACTGGGTCACCCATTTGTTCCCGTTTTCAGGTCGTCCCACGACCAAGCTCCTTCCATACCTCTCTGACCATCCCATGGTCAAAGAAGGTATCCTTCCCGACCATCCCATGTTCAAAACATTTAAAAGTCATTTCTTTTCCGAAAATCCTTTTTGAAAACAAAACCAGCACCGCTCTACATCAACCTTCACAACCGTCCATGACCGTGGACGCGGCTATTCGAATAGATTTACACTCTACAGAGGTTGTACACTTTACCCACACCATCCGGGTACACTACCCTGATCTTCACCGATCGTGGGTCGAGTAACCGATCAAGACTCTTCGGATACCCACTCCAATATAAGTGCCTACCCTCTGAGTGTTAATCCCCTCAACACCGGGACATCGAGCGAGGACCAACCGGAGCACTTTCTCCACCTCCCAGGTGAGCGCTTTCCATGAGGGGGCTCAAAGTAACGCGTGGAGTCCTGCCGACCCTTCGTTCCTTCTCCAGGTCGATGTCTCACATGGAACTATATCGGAGAAGGCCCACCCTCCAGGGATCCCCGATCCCCTATAGTTGTTGCAAGGTAGGTCATACCAGAATGGACAAACTTCAAATCCAGCCCTGTCCCATACCAGAGTAATGTGGTTGCACGGGTTAATTGTTCTAGCAAAACTGCAGAGAACCAGGTGCGTTTTTGTAAACCTTTTTCCTCCGGTTTTCCTCCAGCATTTCGTAAAACCAAAACCTTTTCCTTTCTCAATATCTCTTTGGAGGTCCCACCTCACCAAGATTTTATCATAAAACATTTAGTAAAACTTTTTCCGGGGTCTTCCCATCCTCTAACTTTGCTTCGGCTAAATAGGGAGTCTCCAAAGGGTTATGGTGATATACACCATCTATTCTACTAGGGGGCAAGTAGGTGTCACCAAGGGGGTTGTACTTAGTAGTACAACGGTATAATGGTTCAGAGAAGCGAAACCACTACCATATATATACCTCAATATATAGCAAAACAATGCAGTTTTAATAAGCAGTTGATAAAACATGCATAAGTAAAATAGTAGGACAAGGCTTATGAGCAAGAAGGTGGCTTGCCAGATGATCATCAATATGGCATAATTTTCCCTGGACTTCTTCTAGATAACCCAGAATACCAATATACAATAATAACCATCTTCTTATGCTCTTCGATATAATCGCAACTATCGTCGATAGGGGAACACATGCAAACAAACAAAAGGGCACAATCAATACAAGGCATACAATCACCACTACCATTCATCAAACAAGCAATTGAATAAACTCCAATTAAGGTTCAGTAGTTTTAGAGAGGATTGGATTTAGGAGATTGGGATGGTCTTGGAGAAGGGGATGAAAATCCCTTAGGATTTGTAGTCTAGAAACTACCTAAGAGATGGATTTTGGAACAAGACCACATATTCTGCAGGGTACCATTCTAAAAACATGATACAAACAGATATATATTGATAAGATGAAACCAACAAAAGTGGTTTCGCTATTTTATCACTTTTATTGAAATACTTATGAATATTCTAGTGCTAAAGGCTCTAGTTTTAGGAAATAATTCACCAGAAAAGTTCTGGAGCTCCAAAAATTATTTCCTTGGGTGGTTAGGTAGGGCTTGATGTACTGGTTCATTGAGAGTTGGAATCAAGTCAGTATAATTACCAAAATGACCTCAGGAAATTCCCAAAGACAGTTCTATGGGGTTTTTGTCTTTTTCACCAGATTAAACCTACAGAAGCTATTGATTTGATTCCAAAGGCACAGTGTAGGTATTTGGAATACCTTTCTATAGAAATTGGAATCAACCTTTTTGGAGCTGTATAGCTTCTGTAGTGAATTTAGAGGTGAATAAACCATGCACAGAATAGTTTAATTCACAGAGAAATATCTAAGGCTCAATAAATCATGAGCTCCTGGATTTAGATAGGTAATGATGAACCACATCTCTGGGATTTGTAAACTACCCAAAGTATGTTGCAGATCTTACTAGGAAATTTTCTAAAGGCAGAAAGCCTTTGTTTTTGTTATTTTTACTAAAGTCAAACTACTATTCACCTTGGCCTGAGATAAATGCTATATGATAGGCCTATGGGTATACTTTCAAGGGCACTTGGTTTCATACGTTTTGGAGATGTGTAGGTCCCTGAGGGAATTATTTACTAGAAAGGATACCTTTTGCTAAATAAATCTAGAGAGGAGCTATTAGTGCTATTTGGCCAAGATTTTGGTACAGCATGATAGACAAAACCCTAAGGTATCCTAGAAAATTTGTGTCTGGTCATTTGGAGATAATTACCATTTTCATTTGTATTTAAAGTGCTGCTATTCAAATCTGCCCTGGTGAGAAATATTAAAGGAAGAAAAAGGGGCGCAGGCTAGGTCTGCTGGGGAATTGGGCTACACAGCGGGCCAACCCAACAGGAGGCGCGCGGGATCATTTGAAACCGGCCGCGTGGGGCCCGCTGGTCAGTCACCCGGGGCGGCGAAGGGGTATCGATGGGCAGGGGCCGTTAGATTAGACCAAGATGGACGACAGTCGGTCGTCGTCCTCACCCGCGGCCACTAAGCAACGACAGAACCCTAGCTGGCGGCGGGAATCAGGCGGTGGAGCTCACCTTGGGGCGGAGAGGAGCTGGGGAAGGGTGGAGGTGGAGCGGTGCTCGACGGCGGTCCCAACGGTGGGCGGCAAGGTGGGCATCAACGTTGGTGCGGGGCTCGTGCGGTGGTGGCCGATGGAGGAGCTTGGAAGCTCGCCGGAGCAGGCTCGGGAACGCATGCATGTTGGCGGGGAGAGGATTGGGGGCACTAGGAGGATGTACGATGCCAGAGAATGGCCCTTGGGGAGGTTGCAGAGGCGCAGGAGTCTCCAGCTCGACGGAGGAGTTTCAATCGGGCATGCCCTTTGACAGCGGCTCCAACGGAGTTGGGACAGAAATGAGGGCATGGGGAGGTGATTTACGACGTGTAGGTCATGGATCAGCAGAGAGAGAGAGGAAAGAGAGGCTTGGGGCGAGGACATGCTCACCCCTTCGAAGAAGGCCGAGATGAGCTTTCCTCCTTTTCCATGGCGAGGGAGAGCTACAGGGATGGATCTGGAGTTCTCGGGTGAGGCAAGTGGAGTGGGAGGGGGCAAATGAGAGGCAGAGAGGGGGCTGGCCAGCCTCTGGCCTATTTATCTCGAGTGGGGGAAGGTGCACCATGGGCATGGTCCATGAGGGTTTGGGGAGGAAGGGAAAACCAGGGGAGGTTGCTGTGGGCATGGGAGGTGGTTTTCTGGTCGATGCTGAGAGCAGAGGAGAGGGAGGGGGGAAGGGCTGCTGCAAGTTGATTGGCTCTCATGCTTGCTTTTCTCTCTCTCCTTCTCTCATCCAAGCACATGGGACAAGGGAGAGGGGTTGCTACAATGCATGAATAGTGTTTTCGATCAGAGGGAGATGGTGTGTTGTGCAAGCTTGCTGGACTAGGTTGGAGACAAGTTTGGTGGAGTTTAGAGTGGAGGATTTGGTTAGACTACACAATTGATCAACTACATGATTATGAAGGAAGTCTCAAAAGTTGTCTTTGGCAATATGTTAAAATGACACTAATGGGTAGATATGGTCAGTACATCAACCTAGGAATTGTTTGGGATTTTTCAATGGATTTAAGGTCCACTTAAAATCCTTTATTCAAAAAGTGCAGAAGTAGTTTATTTAAGATCATTTGATAAATTTACATTGGATAGATAGAGTTTTCATTGTGAGATGGTTCAAGATACCAAGGCACAGCTTGGGGAATTTTCTTGGAATTTATGGTGAAGGAAAAGTATTTTTAGACAATTATTTCTTGTTTCTACCATTTAAGAAAAATGGCAAAAAGAAATAATAAATCTCTTCAAAAATATTTATTTTTGAAGTGGGAATATGAGGTATGATATGTAGGACTCAATTGAGCCAAAAGTTGGGGAAGTGTTTTGGCAAAAACCAAACTTTCACTTAGGGGAGAAGTTTTGGAGATTTTGTCTATTAAGGAGATTAATTAGATTTGGAGCCATAATAATTATGGATAATATTTGATAAATCTTGATGATCAAGGTAGATGATGTAGACAAGGTGTATCAAGCATTTTCAACCTTGGGATTGGAGAATCCAAGTTGACTTTGGTGGAATACCCTAGATTAAGGATCTAGGGTGATGCTAATTTCATACCATCAAAACCATGTTGGATCTTGGAGCTCAGATCTCCCCTTGGGGAATGGGGTATATGGGTGAGTAGACCAAGTGAAATACATCAACATGGTATAGGGGTTTGAGCTTGATCCTGCTTGAGCTCACCAAGACAGGCTTTCAAACTCTGAATAAAATAAGCCTGCCAAAGCAGATTATCAACTAGCCTTCAAAACCTTGTGGGTTTAAGAAGCCCAAGGATCCACTTGAAACAAGTGAAGTAGGTATTTATAGACCTATATGAGTAGAACATAACCATGCAAAGATTTGGTCCATAGAAGGTTGGATGGTGGTGTGAGCTTCTATCAAGTAGGCATGTTGACTAGATTTGCAGGAAAAGTTATTTTCTTGCCTGCAAAACCATCAAGAACAAGTGGGTTGGAAGGTGACATAACCAAGGGAAAGAGTGGTACTTGGTAGTCCTTAGGATGTTTAACAAGATGGTTCAAGTGCATTACCAAAATTGCACAAGGGTTGAGAAAGAGAGGCATTCATAAAGGTGATGTTGGAAACAGTTTTCCAGACTTAGCCAAATTTGGCACATTTAGGGTTTTTGACTAGAGCATGAGAGGGGAGGTTTTTGATGGGTTGCAAGGTACCCAAGAATCATCAAGTGGATGATGTTGAAGTTCAGATGGAGTTGAGAGGATCCATGCTTGATATTGGTCTTCATTGACTTGGAAGCTTCTAGAAGGGATCACTTTAGAGCTGATCTAGTTAAGGGTTTTAGATGATCTCCTATTAGCTAGGGATCATATCCAGATTGCATTCTTGTTTAGGCTGGGATGATTTGGGGACATCTTGATCCTAGTGATAAGCTCCTAGAGTAGCTCATACTACTTCCTAAGCAACAAGTCAATCAGCAGATCAAGGCAACTCACCAGTCAGCAGATCAAGGCAACTCTTCTTACAAACAAATCAACTACTACTGGGGTTACCACCAAGCTTAGCTTGAGGTAAGGATGGGTATTTTGAGATAGGTTGGAGTTTGAACAAGGTAAGGTCCTTGATATATTTACCAAGAGTAGAATCCAAAAGCTTACAAAAAGGTTTTGGAGATCCTAGGGGTAAGAGTAGTTGAAGGTTCTGTCTTGAAAACATAAGGAGATTATATTATATCTCTCTCCATAGTTTTGTCAATAGAAGCTACCAAAAGAGTTTTGGTTACATAAGCATCTTGGCTCCCGTTTTGAAATGCCAGAACATTTGAGAATATGTAAAATGAGCCAAGATAGTTTTGTTAAATAGCTTTTGTCAACTGATGGTGAGATAAGGGGTATCATCTAATACACATTTTCATGCATAAGCATATCCAAACAACAAGCAAACACTTCAGCATTAAACAAGAAAAGTTTTTGTTCCCCTTGATTTTTGCATTCTGAACAACTAATCAGGGTTTCCGAAATTGGGATGTTACACATAAAGCCAAAACAATACCAAGCATGGCATGAAAAAGCATAGCCACAGTCAAAAACAAGCTCTTTTTACCACAAAAGCATGAACTTTCCTACTCTTTTCCAAACCAAACCAAACTATTTGCAAACCAATGTATGAAACAGGGGGTCCAACCAATTTATTCAGCAAACTAAGAAAACAAAGCAAACTAAAAACCAAAACGAAAACAAAAAAGAAGACGCTCCAAGAACAACACAACGGTGCATGCAACAGTAAAAATGAAGCGTTTGGAAGAAACATGGAATTTTTATTGATAAAGAAGGGGATGCCTTGTGCATCCCCAAGCTTTGACGCTTGTACTTATTGGATATTTCTTGGGGTGACACGCATGGCATCCCCAATCTTGAGCTTTAGTCCATCCTTCATCTCATTACTCATTCTTTCCATACACCTGAAAGTTTTCCTTCATACAAAACTTCACACAATCTTTATTAGCAACATTAGTGCACTCAAGATAATAGGTCTTAAGGTTCATTCTAACACCAAATAAACTTCCATTAAAACACTAGCTACTGAAGCACTTCCCTCAAAAAGCTCAATTCCCCAAAAGAACTCAAAAAAGAACCAACAAGAAGCAAATGCAGAAAATGGCAGAAATATGTCAAAACAGACCATCAGGTAAAGACGAATTTTTTCGAAGACCTTCTTTTGCTCAAATTGAAAAGTGTTGAACTAATGAAAGTTAGATAACAACCTGGGGAATAATCACAAAAATTCACGCCTCAAAAGGACGTTCAAATATTTTACATGAATTTTAACGGTGAAGCACAGAAATCTGTTTCGGGACAGCAACTTTCTCAATCATTACTTCTCTCTCATTAGAGGTTACTCTTGGCACAAAAAAGCAAATAAAAAGGATAAAGAGCGGTTATTACTGAAGTAATAACTTCCAAGAATCATCTAAAACTTTTGGGTTATCTCCCAATAAGTATTTTTTTAATGCCTTTAAGTTAGGCATGATAGTTTGAGAAGATCTCACATAAGACATATGAATTGAAGTAAAAGAGAGCATCAAGAAGCAAATTCAAAACACATTTAAGTCTAACCCACTTCCTATGCATAGGAATCTTGTAAAGAAACAAGTCATGAAAGCACAAAGAAACAATCATAGGAAAGCAAAACAAGTGCAACTTCAAGACTTTCAACATAAAGAGGGGAAACTTAATATTATTGAGATGCATAAAACCATGCTTCCCTCTCTCATAATAACTTTCAGTAGCATCATGAATGAAATTAACAATATAACTATCACATGAAAAATTCTTATCATGAGCCACATGCATAAAAGAATTAATACTCCCCACATAGACATAGTCATTCTTATTGATTGTAGTGGGAGCAAATTTAACAAAATAGCTATCATTATTATTCTCATCACCATAATCATCAAATATAGGAGGCATATTGTAATCATAATTAATTTTATCCTCAATAGTAGGTGGACTGAAAATATCATATTCATCATTGTAATCATCATATATTGTAGGTTTTGTATCATCATAAGCAATAGAATAGCTATCTTCCAAAGCTGAGGAACTAAAAAGATCATTTTCATAAGAGCTAGCTTCCACAAGCTTAGACTTTTCCATAGCATTAGCAATAATGGTGTCCAAAGAATTCATACTAACAACATTGCTATTAGCATGCAAATAAAGTTCCATAGGTTTTTTAATTTTCTCTTCAAACACTTCATGTTCTAACTCAAGATAAATACTATAAAGATCTCTAATTTTTTTTTAATTTTCCATTAAGCCTATCTAGTGAAAACAAGAAACAAAAAGACAAAATTGCAGAATCTAAAGGAAATAACTTCGAGCACTCACACCGGAGGATGTGAGTACCTTTTACCTTACCTCCCCGGCAACGGCGCCAGAAAATAGGCGTTTGCCGTGGGAGGTTCTTCTTCTTTAATCCTCCGGTGTGAATACCTTTTACCTTACCTCCCCGGCAACGGCGCCAGAAAATAGCTTAATGTCTACGCACTTCTATTCTTGTAGACAGTTGTTGGGCCTCCAAGTGCAGATGTTTGTAGAACAGCAGCAAGTTTTCCCTTAAGTGGATCACCCAAGGTTTATCGAACTCAAGAGGAAGTGGTCAAAGGTATCGCCTCTCAAGCAACCCTGCAATCAAGATACAAGAAGTCTCTTGTGTCCCCAACACACCCAATACACTTGTCAGGTGTATAGGTGCACTAGTTCGGCGAAGAGATAGTGAAATACAAGTGGTATAGATAATTATAAGTGGTAACAGTGATAGAGAATAGCTTGATGGTGTGGAAAAGACTAAAGTAAAACTGAAATAAAGATGGAAGCAAGCAAACATGTAACAGATCTAATTGCAAACAGTGTATCAATGCTTAGAAACAAGGCCTAGGGATCATACTTTCACTAGTGAACACTCTCATATAAATATATTCTCTTCATGATACTACTCTTAACTACTCTCCGGTTGAACACTCTAATTGATGGTAGGGCTATAACAGCACACCTCAAAGTAAGCCTTTCCCATCTAGAAAACCCCACACTGTCACCTTGAGTACTAGATGAGTCCAACAAACACCACAATTTCATAAAGACATCCAACTCCAAATATAACTCATAACAAGTATTTGAGAACTCTAGCCTAAGTGCCACCATGGTGTGCACGCTGTAGCTTTCACACACATGGGGAGAGCAGATATCTACTTGATTACAAAGCTCATGATCTCAATAAGATCATGCATAGAGAGAGATGAACACATAGCTATCAGTATAACCCTTAGCCTCGAGAAAGAACTACTCCCTCATCATCATGGGAATCAACAACGGTGATGGAGATGGTGGTGGAGATCGATGGAGATGGCTCCGGGGCACTTCCCTGTCCCGGCAGGGTGCCGGAACAAAGACTTTCTATCCCCCGAATCTCCCCTTCGGTGGCGGCGGCACTGCGGAACTTTTCGTGGATTTCTGATTGATCACTTAGGGTTTTGGTATCGGGAGGCTCTTATAGGCGAAGGAGGCAAGGTCGGTGGCCAGCCAGGGGGCCCACACCATGCCCTGGCGTGGCCTAGGGTTGCCCGCGCCAAGGGGTGGTGTGATCACCCTGTGGCCCCTCTCCGACTCTCCTTCTGGCTCTATGAGTCTTCCGGGAAAATAGTAACTTTGGCTTTTGTCCCGTCCAGTTCCGAGAATATTCATTTTCTGACTTCCTGGAACCAAAAACAGTAGAAAACAGGCAACTGGCACTGTGGCTCTTGTTAATAGGTTAGTCCAAGAAATCATATGAAAAGTACTCCAAAGTGTGGACAAAACACAAGAAAGTAGATAAAACCAAGCATGGAACATCAAAAATTATAGATACATTTGCAATGTATCACTCACAATGCAAGGCGTGATTCTATGGGAATGCCACTAGAGATGCCAAGTCACCCGGAGTTGAAGCGCCATGTGGAGAACCTTGACTTCCTGTTGTATGATAGACAGAAGGAATTGGACAATGCTCGAGCCTATGCCAACCACAACCTTTCCATTGCCACCCAGAAGGCCCAGACTTTCTCACTGCTCGTCAAGGATCGTCAATCACTTCGCCAGCAATGCGAGAAGAAGGATCACACCATCGATCTTCTTCGCAAGAAGGTGGCCGACCTCGAGAAGACCATCCAAGAGCAAGAAGCTCAGCTTGCAGCAAAAGAAGAAGAAGAAGAAGGTGAAGACATCCAGGGGGATATTCACTCATACCTCAGTGATGACAATGACTATCTGGAGGATGATGCCATGGACTTCTACACCGACGATAATGACTCCGACTTCATCGATGATGAATAGATGCACTAGAGCACTATCGTAGCAGTGAGAAGTATCGGTCCCATTGTATCTTAGCTTACAGAATGGTTCTTAAAACCATCTGTTTTTCCTTTCATGTTGTGGTGTGAGTTTGTATCGTGTGCTTTGATTGAATGAATGAATGAGAAGAAGTTCGCTTGCCAAACCTGAGTTCAAACTCAAAGTTCTAGCTTTGAAAACAAAACCATGAAGCTTAGAACTTTCCCTCTTACCCCATTATCTATATCAATATTCAGATGACTCATGGAAACCAAGGAGGGAGCAGCTCATCGCAGGACCCGATTCTACAGATGCTAGTTTCGGACCGCGTAGCTAGTCGAGCAGAGCGCCAAACCAACCTAGCCACCCTGCAACAGATCGCCCAGATGGCCCACAATATTCAGGCCCATGGAAATCAAGATCATCATGGATCAAAACTCAAAAACTTCCAGAATACCAATCCCCTATCTTTAGCAAGTCTGAAGACCCACTGGATGCTGATGATTGGTTACAGACCATGGAGAATAACCTAGAAGTCGCAGGAGTGGATGCCAACGAGAAAGTTCTGTTTGCCACCCACTATCTAGCAGGAGATGCAAGAGCATGGTGGAACAACACCCGCACAATGAACCACGGTCAAGTGATGACGTGGGAAGCTTTCAAGGTCAAGTTCAGCCGCACCCATGTGCCGCAGGGTTTAGTCACCAGAATGAGAGATGAATTCAAACAACTAAAGCAAGGCAGAATGACTGTAGTGGAGTATTGTGACAGATTTTTGTCCCTCGCCAGGTATGCACCTGAAGAGATCAACACTGAAGCCAAGAAAAAGGAGAGATTCCTGAACGTACTACATGATGAGATGAAGACGGTGCTAGTCAACATCTATTTTGATAATCTCGAAGATCTAGTCGACTCTGCCATCCAGATGGAAGGGAAGATCAACCAAGCGAATGACAACCGCAAATGTCGGAGGATGCACCAAGCTAGGTCCCATAGTGCCCAGAAGTATCGCCCCAACCCGTCTGCCGGATATGCCCCACGGAACAATAGACCCCCATTGTCTCACCCAAGCTACCCCAACTGTAGCGGAGGAAATATGAAGTCCGGAGGAAACAACAACAACCACCCTGGCAACTCTAACAACTTCAACCGTGCACCGCCCAAGTCCAACAACAACAACAATAACAACAACAACAATACTACCCCAAGGACTGGAACCAACGCCGTGCCTGTTGCAGCAAAAGACAAGTCTCAGGTTACTTGTTTTGAGTGTGGAGTGAAGGGTCACTACTCCAATGAGTGTCCCAAGAAGATTGCCACCACTGCCAATGTGAATGCCCCAGCTCAGTAGTAGCGCCATGTTCAGCCCAGAAGAAGATTTGCCCCCGGGAACCCGCACAACCGCAACGGCCGTCTCTTCCACATGAACACCAAAGAAGCCCAAGAAGCGCCAGATGTCGTGCTGGGTATGTTTACTATTAACTCAGTATTAGCAAGAGTGTTGTTTGATTCTGTAGCATCGCACTCGTTTGTTACTGAAGAATTTGCATGCACTAGTAAGATTCACCCAACCAACTTGAATCATGTTATGATAGTTCAAATACCTGGTTCAACCACCAAAGCTAGAAAAATTTGCAAGGTTGTGCCTATCAGAATACATGGGATAGATTTTTATGCCAATCTAATAGTACTTGGAACCAAGGGTTTGGAAGTAGTACTAGGAATGGATTGGATGTCGAAGCATAAAGGATTGATCTACTGTGCCAAGAAATCCATCACCATGACCAGTAGCTATGGAGTATCAGTAGAGCATATATCTGAAACCTTGCCCCGTCAATTCAAATGCAACAAGAGTCTAGCCCTACCAACCATAGACCAAGTCAGAGTAGTCTGTGAATACCCCGACGTATTCCCAGATGAATTTCTCGGTATGCCCCTAGATCGGGATATTGAGGTCATTATTGAACTAATTCCTGGAACCGGACCCATAGCTCAGAGACCCTATAGCATGAACCCGTCAGATTTAGTGGAACTGAAGGAGCAACTTGATGCTATGCTGGAGAAAGGCTTGATTCAACCAAGCACATTGCCATGGAGATCACTCGTGTTATTCGTCAACAAGAAAGATGGAGGCAACCGTTTGTTCATAGATTACCGGAAGCTGAATGATGTCACATTCAAGAATAAGTACCCATTGCCCAAGATAGAGGATTTGTTTTGATCAGTTGACTGGTGCCAGGGTGTTCTCTAAGATTGATCTTAGGATTGGTTATCATCAACTTAAGATTCGTGCAACGGATATTCTAAAGACCGCCTTTACCACCAGATATGGATTGTATGAGTATACGATCATGTATTTTGGATTAACCAATGCTCCCGCTTATTTCATGAATCTCGTGAATAAGATCTTTATGAATTTTCTGGATAAGTTTGTCGTTGTGTTTATTGACGATATTCTTATCTACTCCAAGTCAGAAGAAGACCATGAGCAATATATGAGAATCATCCTTGAAACCCTTAGAGAGCATCAATTGTATGCCAAGTTCAGCAAATGTGAGTTCTGGCTGAAAGAAGTAGGATTCCTCGGACATATTGTGTCGGTAGGAGGAGTCAATGTTGATCCCACCAAGATCAAAGATGTTGAAGAATGGGAAGCCCCAACCACTCAAACCCAAGTCCGTGCTTTTCTCGGATTAGCTGGATATTACCGCAAGTTCGTAGAAGGATTTTCGAGCATCGCCAGACCCATGACCCAATTGTTGAAGAAGGACAAGAAGTTTGAATGGACCAACAAATGTGAAGCAAGTTTGCAAGAGCTCAAGAAGAGATTGATTTCAGCCCCAATATTGATCATGCCAGATATCAAGAAGTCGTTTGATGTGTATTGTGATGCATCCAAAGATTGGTCTCGGATGTGTTTTGATGCAAGAAGTCAAAGTCATAGCATATATGTCCATACAACTGAAGCAGCATGAGCAGAACTACCCCACCCATGATCTTGAACTAGCAGCTGTAGTTTTAACCTTGAAGAGATGGCGTCATTATCTTATGGGTAATCGCTATGAGATTTATTCAGATCGCAAGAGCTTGAAGTATATTTTCACTCAAAAGGAGATGAATATGAGTAAAAGGAGATGGATAGAGTTAATCAAGGATTATGACCTTGACATTAACTATCACCCTAGCAAAGCCAATGTGGTAGCGGATGCTCTTAGCAGATTGCCGTGTAGGTTAAACACCATGACAAGAGAGAACCAGCCAAGTTTGCATGAAGAGTTGGAGCAGTTTAGAACTGAGCTTGTTAGCAAAGGATTTTTAGCTAGCATTGAACTTCAACCCACTTTGATTAGCCAAATCAAGGAGGCCCAGAAGGGAAATGCAAGTATCGACGGAATCAAACATCGTATTGGTATAGGAAAGGTACCTGGATTCACCGAAGACGAAGAAGGAGTTCTGTGGTACAAAGGACGTATCTATGTGTTAGCAGATTCGGAGCTGAAGCAAGTTATCATGCAAGAAGCTCATGATACCCTTTATTATATCCACCCTGGAGGAACGAAGATGTATCAGGATTTGAAGGAGCAATTTTGGTTGCACAAGATGAAGAGAGAAATCGGAAGTTACATCGCCAAGTGTGATATCTGTCAGAGAGTCAAAGTGGAACATCAAAGACCCGGAGGACTATTGCAACAATTGCAGATTCCGGAATGGAAATGGGATTCCGTCGGAATGGACGTTATCACCGGTTTGCCTACTTCTAGTAGGGGAAATGACTCAATCTGGGTCATCGTTGATAGACTGTCCAAGGTAGCCCATTTTATACCTGTCAAGACAACCTACCAGAGTTCGAAGCTAGAAGAGTTGTACATTGCCAGAATTGTTAGTTTGCATGGAACCCCAAGACCATAGTGTCGGATCGAGGAACCCAATTTACCTCGAGATTTTGGTAGGAAGTCCAAGAAGGATTAGGAAACAAGTTGAATTTCAGCACAGCGTATCACCCGCAGACCGACGGACAGACTAAAAGAGTCAACCAAATCTTATGAGATTGTCTGCCTTTCGCAGAATTATCCTACAACAACAGTTATCAAGCCAGTTTGCAAATGGCCCCATTTGAGTTCTTATATGGAAGAAAGTGCCATACCCCTTTGAATTGGTCGCAAGTAGGAGAGAGTCAGATTTTCGGACCTAACATCCTACGAGAAGCCGAAGAGAAGGTTCACAAAGTCCATGAGCACCTCAAGACCGCCCAATCCGCATGTAAGAGTTATCTTTGACAAGAGACGTAGAGACCTGACTTTCAACGTCGGAGATTTTGTGTATCTCAAGGTTTCGCCGTTGAAGGGAACACAACGTTTTAGTCTGAAAGGAAAGTTAGCCCCCAGATATATCGGACACTTCAAGATTCTGAATCGTCGAGGAGAAGTATCGTATCAACTGGAACTGCCAGAGGAGATGTCCGCCATCCATAATGTGTTCCATATCTCGTTACTTCGCAAATGTCTAGAAGTGCCGGAGAAGGCCGAAGTTTTCAAGAACATCGATCACCGAGCCATTGATATCAACAAGGATCTGACGTATCGTGAAGTGCCCATCCGTATCTTGGAAGAAGCCTTCAGAACCACCAGGACCCAGAGTATCAAATTTCTCAAGATCCAATGGAGCAGCCACACCAAAGAAGAAGCCACCTGGGAGCGAGAAGATTACATTAGGACCGATTTTCCAGATCTCTTTAGTTCCTAGTTTTTCTTAAATCTCGGGACAAGATTTTGTTTAAGGAGGGAAGGTTTGTAACATCCCACAACTTTAATCAAGGTTAATCATGATCCAAGTAACCCAATTTAGGGTTAACAAAAACTTTTATTATTAAAAACCATTATGAATGCATGTGTGTTGCATTAATATATACTTTTTTGAAAATTCCATGTTTGTTTGTTCTAGTGGTTGTAAAATGATTCAAAGATGAATGCCACATCATCTAGATCATTCAAAAGTAAAATCCAAAGAAAAAGAAATCAAATAAGAATAAAACTACCAAATGGTCACTTTGGCCATTTTAATCTACTAGGCCACTTTAGGTGTTCCTAGAAGTAAATTCTTAACAGAGATAATTCTAACTCTTATCACCCCTTGCTAGTACAAGTAAAGATCTACCAAGGCCCACTTTACAAATCTCCAAAAACCCTTAGCCACTAATTTAAAATGGAATTTGAAAATGGAATCCATTTCATATGCATAGATCCCACTTTTTCAAAAACCACTCAAATGAGTTCACCTTGACAATCCCAAGAAACCATAGATGATCAAGCTTATGACTAACACCCACACCAAAAATCTTTTCAAAATTCAACAATAATTTTCTTGTGGCCATTTTGTCGAACAGTTGGTAGGCAAAGAAAATCTGGCCTAACTAATACTGTTGCTAATTAAGTTCTTGTCCCCCATTTAACCCTCTCATCTCTCCTATATCTCCTCTTAGCCTAACCCTGACCCAGACACCATCCCTCCTTCACTGTAGTGCCAGTACCGCGTCGCCCGAGAATGGTCGCCGCCTGCCAACCGTGCCCGAGCCATAGGAGACCGCCCCGCCCTCTCTCACAATGTCTAGAAGGTTGGCCAGACCACACCGCCGCCCCCTGTCCCTTACCCGAGCAATGCTAGGCACTGGACCACCGCAGAACGCCCGTGCTCTCCGCCTCTACACCGTGCACGGACCACACCATTGCGCCGCTCCCGACAGCCTCGCATAGAGCCTGCCTTGCCCTCAGCTCGCGTGCACCGCTTCGCCTTAACACCAACACGCCCCCAGACATCCCCTCTCGTCGCCGTTTGACCCGCAGCCACCTCACGTCCCGTCGAACGCCGCCTCTGCCGCTCAGAGCATGAGCCACACCCGACCGATTGCCACCGCCCCTAGAAGCGCCATTACACCGTAGCTAACCACCAGGAGACAATGCATCGATCGCCGCTTGCAGCCACGCCTCTTGCGACCCGTAGCCATGTCGCCACCATCGCCTGCCCACGCCGCTATGTCCCGTCATCGAGCCTATATAAGGAGGCCACACCCAGCCTCATTCTGCACACCATTCACCTCCCTCTCACCATTGAACCTTCCCCACCTCTCCCAGAAGCCGCTCGAGCCCTCAGTCACTAGAATTGTGCCGAAGCTCGCCGCAGCAGAGGAGAAAGGGAGCCATCGGTTGCAACCACCCCATGAGCCGCCGCGACCACGCCTGAGTCTGCCCTCTTCCACCAGTTCAATAGCCCCCATCCCCATGTTAGCTGGAGCCCTGGTAATCCCCGAATCGACCCCCACCGAGCCGCTAGGGTTTAGTCTCGCCAGCGACCTGTTCGTCGTCGATGATGAGCCACGACCGTTGATCTCTGTTCTAATCGCACGGCCCATATCGCCCTGGACCGCTTCACGTTAGATTCAGCCACTAACATGCGGGACCCCTCTGTCAGCTGCCCTCTGTGCCGCGGAACATCACTGGGATGGCCCATTTAGTTTCCTGCCTTAGCCCGTAGATTCAAATGAAGATTTTTCTATTTAGACTTAAACTCGATTCTATCCACTAGTTTAAAAATCAATTCAGAAAGTTCTACTAAACCAAATTGAATGATTCAAATTTTGTTTGAAAGATAATTCAAATATCTATCCAATCCCATTGGATTTAAATCAATTAGAGTTATAGATCACATATAGAAAAAATAACAAAATAGAGACTTTTCTGCATTCAAACATTTTTCAAAAATCAACCATAATAGCTTTTGAGTTGATTCCAACTCTCAAAAATCACATTTGACAATACCTATCTAATTATGAAATAATATTTAGGTTGGCATGCAGTGACTTTGGACTAGTACCAAAATCATGCTATATAGGCATTTCTAGTCACTTTAAATCATTTAAATATTAATCTTAGCCTTTATAAAAGGTGAGCCATCATTTAAATCGCATTCCCATGTATTAGAATAGATGGTGATGATATCTGTCCACATAATCCCATATTTTAATTGGAGAATATTAAATCTTAATTAATTTCAATGAGTAGAAATTACTTTTCTCAAATAAATTAAATAAAACTAGCTCACTAAATCTTGTGTTGAATGTGATGATACTAGATCATCAAGTGTGGCCTTAGTGTGCTAAATAGATTAGTTAAGTATTGTTTGGTGATTGTGTATCCCATATGTATTTATAGACGATAGTACCGACCAAGTCTACGAGGAGGAGGAGTTCTACCCCGAAGAAGACGAAGAGAACTTCAATCACTGCACCAATCAAGGTAAGCTAACACTTGCAAGTTTCTTAACTATGAAAGCTATTATTGGCAAGCTAATACTTGCAAGCCATTGATACATTGCAAATGTATCTATAATTTTTGATGTTCCATGCTTGGTTTTATCCACTTTCTTTTGTTTTGTTCTAACTTTGGAGTACTTTTCATATGATTTCCTGGACTAACCTATTAACAAGAGCCACAGTGCCAGCTGCCTATTTTCTGCTGTTTTTGGTTCCAGGAAAGTCAGAAAATGAATATTCTCGGAATTGGACGGGACAAAAGCCAAAGTGCCTATTTTTCCGGAAGGGATCAAGTGCTAGAACACGAGACGGAGAAGGGCCAGGGGCCGGCCACACCACCTGGCCGCACGGCCAGGCTGGGCCAGCGCCAGGGGGTGGTGTGGTGGCTCCTGGCACCCCCTCGGCCTCTCCTTCCGCATATAAGATGCCCTTGGGACGAAAACCCTAAGTGCCCGATCAAAAATCCACGAAAGAGTCTGTAGCCACCGTCATCTCCATCCCTAGATCGTGAGGTATCTGAAGCTCTTCCCGGCACCACTTGGAGAGGAATTCACCACAGGCATTTTTCATCACCATGCAAGCCTCCGGTGTGATGCGTGAGTAGTTCATCCTTGGACTACGGATCCATGTAGTAGCTAGATGGCTGGTTCTCCTCCTTTGTGCTTTCATGTTTAGATCTTGTGAGCTCCGTTCATGATCAAGATCATCTATTTGTAATCATACATGTTGTGTTTGCGGGGATCCGATGGATATTGAGATGCTATTTCAGATTGATTATTGATTCTATCATGTCTTTGTTATTTGTGATCTTGCATGCTTTCCGTTGTTAGTAGCTATCTTGGCCAAGTAGATGCTAGCAACTCCAAGAGTTAGTATTTATGCTCGATAGTGGGTTCATGCCTCTGGTAATCTGGGGAAGTGATAGAAATCTCTAAGGTACTAGATGTGTTGTTGCTACTAGGGAGAAAACAACAATCCTTTGTTCATAGAACAATTGTATTGTTTACTTTACACGCAGTTCGTAAAGCAATAATCTGTTGCTTGCAACTGAATACTAGAGGGGGTTCGGATGATAACCTGAAGGTGGATTATTAGTCATAGATGCAGTTGGATGGCGGTCTATGTATTATGTTGTAATGCCCAATCAAGTCTTAAAGGAGTCAAGATGATTAGTATATGCATGTATTGCTTTCTCGGTGTTTGTCAATTGCCCCGCTATAATTTGTTCACCCAACATGTTATCTATCTAAGGAGAGCCACCTCTAGTGAACTTTGGATCCCGGTCCTTGTCTTTTACATACAATCTACAATCTGTTTCTGCTTTGTGTTTACTTTCTGCAAACTTTTACTTCTTTCCATTCGATACGTTTAATCCTTTGTTTTCGACAAAACACGGTGAGATTGACAACCTCATCGCAAGTTGGGGACAAAGTTCTGTGGTTGTGTCGTGCAGGTCTCCACGTTGCTACTAGCACCGGTAGTGCGCCCTGGCAAAGCTCAGCTAGTAACACATTTGGGGTGCTTCCTTGCTCCTGCTGGTTCGATTAAACCTTTGTTTCATAACTGAGGGAAACTTGTTGCTGTGCGCATCATACCTTCCTCTTGGGGTTCCCAACGAGCTCTACATCAACACCGCCATCAAGCATTTTTCTGGGCGCCGTGCATTGAGCCATCAAGCATTTTTCTCGGCTGTTCTTGGAGTCAAGGACATCTTCACAAGGGGAGTCCCTCATAACCAATCTCTTTACTTTGTTATTTTTGTTTTGCTTAGTTTCTTTTGCTTTGTTTGCTTGTTTCTTTATCAAAAACACAAAAAAAATAGTTTTACAAGTTTGCTTTGTTTATCAAAAATACAAAAAAAATTAGTTCCTACTATCGTTATTGGTCTATTATTGTCTTGCTTTATCATGCTTTCTATCAATGGTTGGTTTCTTTGAAACTGAATCTTATTGGCAAGGTGGGTTCATGGAAGAACAAAAATATTATTATAAGGAACACCTCTTGTCACAAAAAGGGAAACACTTATGGGAACAAATTGATAAATTGTATACAATTGCTAGAAATGTGTGCTCTACTTATAATGTTACTTTTTGCTTTGATAAATCTTGTTGCTGCAAGAGGTATAAACACCTCCCGTTTCAATGCGAGTATAATGATGATGTTACCATATGTTCTTATGTTAAGGGAAATTATGACTTTTATGATGTGGAACAAATTGAAGAATTTATTGCTTGGAAGGGTGCATTCGAACTAGCTTATTTGCTTGAAACTACTGATGATGCACCTTATAAATCTGAGGTTTATGATATACTTCAATTTTTCTTTGATAATTACAAGGAAGAAAATGGCTATATTCTTGAATATCTTAATAGATGCTCTCCACCAGCGGAAGATACTAATGCCTTGCAGGAGCCTATGGAAGAAGAAATTGCTGAAACTGGAAGCTCATTGGATGAAAAGGAGGAGGAGAGTGATGATCAAAAGGATGAAGAATGGATCTATCCATTCCTACCTTCTAATGAGAGTAACCCTTTACCCCCTACAATATTTGATTGTCCCCCATGCTTACTAAAGGAGGATGAATGTTATGTTCCTGAGGATTCTTTTGAAAATGTTTATCATAAAGCTCTAGTGCTTGTAGATTATGAAAAGCATGCTTTATGTGATAGTTATATTCATGAGGCTACTAAAAATTATTATGAGAGAGGAAAATATGGTTGTAGAAGTTTTCATGGTACTGAAACACCTCTGTATGTGCTAAAAGTTTTTGAAGTTACTTTTGTTTTATCTTCCTATGCCTGTGTAACACCCCGTCCACTCCTGGGCCCGGGGGTGTCACTCCTGGCAGCTTAATAGGATATCTAGACTGGCCCCACAGACCAACACTAGTCTTTTCTGTGCACTTTGTCTTTACTAAATGCGCACCTGTTACCCACTTCCCGGTCGGTCACCCATCCTAGAATTGCTCTAGGCCAAGCATGCTTAACCTTAGAGTTCTTTTCGAATGAGCTTCCGGAAAAGAAGTTGCAACTTGTTGATATGGGTATCCTGTCAATCCTATTAAGCCATGTGCCTGGATCTCACAGCCTGTCACTTTGTTCTTTGTGAGTTTATTTGCATATAAGATTCCTATGCATAAGAAGTGGGTTAGACTTAAATGTGTTTTGAATTTGCTTCTTGATGCTCTCTTTTACTTCAATTCATATTTCTTATGTGAGCATCTTTTCAAACTATCATGCCTAACTTAAAGGCGTTAAAGAAAAGTAATTATTGGGAGATAACCCAAAAGTTTTAGATGAGTCTTGGAAGTTATTACCTCTGTAATAACCTCTCCTTATCATTTTTATTTTCTTTTTGTGCCAAGAGTAACCTCTAATGAGAGTGAAGTAATGATTGGGAAAGTTGCTGTCCCGAAACAGATTTTTGTGCTTCACCGTAAAAATTCGTGAGAGAGCTCTGTATGTCGGATTGAGCTGTAATTTTTTGTGCGTCTGCCCCAGGTTGTTATCTAACTTTCGTTAGTTCAACACTTTTTTAATTCAGCAACAGAAGGTCTTGGAAAAAATTCATATTTACCTGCTGGTCTGTTTTGACAGATTTCTGCCATTTTCTGCATTTGCTTCTTGTGGGTTCCTTTTTGAGTTCTTTTGGGGAATTGAGCTTTTTGAGGGAAGTGCTACAGTATCTAGTGTTCTAATGGAAGTTTATTTGGTGTTAGAACTGAACCTTAAGACTTATTTATCTTAAGTGCACTAATGTTGCTAATGAGATCGTGTGAAGTTTTGTATAAAGGAAAATTTTCAGGTGTATGGAAGGAATGAGTAATGAGATGAAGGATGGACTAAATCTCAAGCTTGGGGATGCCACACGTGTGACCCCAAGAAATATCCAAGAAGTACAAGTGTCAAAGCTTGGGGATTCCCAAGGCATCCCCTTCTTCATCAATAAAAATCCCAGGTTTCTTCCAAACGCTTCATTTTTATTGTTTCATGCACAGTTGTGTTTTTCTTGGAGCGTCTTCTTTTTGTTTTCATTTTGTTTTTAGTTTTCTTGATTTGCTTAGTTTGCTGAATAAATTGGTTGGACCCCCTATTTCATACTTTGGTTTGCAAATAGTTTGGTTTGGTTTGGAAAAGAGTAGCAAAGTTCATACTTATGTGGTAAAAAGAGCTCGTTTTTGACTATGGCCTATGCTTTGTCATGCCATGCTTGATATTGTTTTGGCTTTATGCTTAGTATTCTTTGCTGTAGCATGACTTGTTATAAACAATTAAGATTTCTTAATGTGCCTTGGATGAATCATGCGTTGTTTTAGCATATTAACGCATAGTATAGTGGTATTCTCCTTTGATGCTTTATTTGGGTTGACTTGGCACATGATCACACCATGTTATGACTATCTCAAGTCACCATAGCCTTTATGATCCTTTAGTTTTCAACTTGTAGTATCACTTTATGCTTTGATCAATGATGTTTTGTCGCTCTACATGATTATGGCCATTATTGCTCTCTTAGTTTGTCGCTCCCAGTCTTTTGCTAGCCTCCACAACAAAGTATGAGTTCCACTCATGCATCCAACTCCATAAACCAAGTTATTCCAAAGAGTCCACCATACCTACCTACTAGCTTATGCTATTCCAAGTATATTCATGCTTTTGTTTACCTTCCACTTGCTATGAGAAAACTAGTGATTAAAGCTCTCACGAACTTGATGGTACACTTTACTTTTCTGCCTCTAATAAACTTGAACCATTGGGTCCTTCTTTGTTGCGTATATGCTTCCGCTTTATAAGTTGAAATTAGCAGAACCATGTACCATGGGGAACGCTTTCAACGTTTCACTTGTACTTTGTACCCTGTTGAGATAATGTTCTTTTGCTTACGGATCCCGGCGGTGTGAAATAAAAGTGGAACTTGTAATATCATGGAGTTTGTATGTGTGTTAGAGAAACGCCTGGGCCGCTAGCCTAAGCCATGCCTAATCATGGTGGAAACTTGCAGCATCACCATAATGAGCACTGTATGAAGCATCCTCAATAAAAACCTATGCAAATAGCAAATAAAAAGATCGCTGAGATGCTCATTGTCTGCTTGCCTTGTCATTTTGATTATGGGAAAGCTCCCGTATCATGTGCAAGGGGTACCCCGTTGACGGTTCTTAATGATACACATATACTTACAATGACAAGAGCTTACTCGTAACTGAAGTTGAGTAGCATGAGGATCGGTCTTCGTAAGTAAGGGGCATGAGATTTCGGTTTATAACTTGTCAAGCATATCCTCTTAGTTGTGTCACTTTAACCTTAATCACCTTCAAGATGCTTATGATAGGGGCAATGAGAGCTGAAAGCTACAAGTACCATAATTTTTGGAAGCTCTTTATGAGACTTGAATCCCTACTTCCTTTTACAAAAGGCCTTTCTTCCACCATTATATTGAGTCTCCATCTTCTATCTTTATGCACATACTTTGAGAGCATAGTGGCCATTCTTAGTTCTATGTGCATTGTCCCAAGACTAGTTGATTGATGCATAACTTGTTATTGCTTGTTTTAAACTATTGTATCTAGTCACTCTTATGAACTTTAAAGGTGTCCTATGCATTTATATTTGCTACTCTATTGAGGGACAAGCTGAATACTATTATGCTATGTTTTCTTTATGTGAAACAAACAAACGTCTTGCAAAGCATTTTATTCATGAATCTTTTGTTTGTGCCTTTTCATGTTGCATCATAGTTTCTTTACTTATTGCTAGAACTTTGTCTTTCATGTTATGATTGAAGTACTATGATCCCATCTTTGAATGTTTTACAAATACTTTGGTCAAGTCTTTGATGGTGCATGTCACCTCAAAAACTATTCTTTCTTTTTATCACTTACCTACTCGAGGACGAGCAAGAGTTAAGTTTGGGGATGTTGATACATTGCAAATGTATCTATAATTTTTGATGTGCCATGCTTGGTTTTATCCACTTTCTTGTGTTTTGTTCCAACTTTGGAGTACTTTTCATATGATTTCTTGGACTAACCTATTAACAAGAGCCACAATGTCAGCTGCCTGTTTTTTGCTGTTTTTGGTTCCAGGAAAGTAAGAAAATGAATATTCTCGGAATTGGACGGGACAAAAGCCAAAGTGCCTAATTTTCTGGAAGGGATCAAGTGCCTGAATACGAGACGGAGAAGGGCCAGGGGCCGGCCACACCACCTGGCCGCGCGGCCAGGCTGGGCCCGCGCCAGGGGGTGGTGTGGTGGCTCCCGGCACCCCCTCAGCCTCTCCTTCCGCCTATAAGATGCCCTCGGGACAAAAACACTAAGTGCCCGATCAAAAATCCACGAAAGAGTCTGTAGCCGCCGTCATCTCCATCCCTAGATCGGGAGGGATCTGAAGCTCTTCCCAGCACCCTGCCGAAGAGGGGAATTCACCCTGGAGGCCTTCTTCATCACCATGCAACCCTACGGTGTGATGCGTGAGTAGTTCATCCTTGGACTAAGAATCCATGTAGTAGCTAGATGGTTGGTTCTCCTCCTTTGTGCTTTCATGTTTAGATCTTATGAGCTCCGTTCATGATCAAGATCATATTTGTAATCATACATGTTGTGTTTGCGGGGATCCGATGGATATTGAGATGCTATTTTAGATTGATTATTGATTCTATCATGTCTTTGTTATTTGTGATCTTGCATGCTTTCCGTTGTTAGTAGCTATCTTGGCCAAGTAGATGCTAGCAACTCCAAGAGTTAGTATTTATGCTCGGTAGTGGGTTCATGCCTCCGTAACTGGGAAGTGACAGAAATCTCTAAGGTACTAGATGTGTTGTTGCTACAAGGGACAAAACAACAATCCTTTGTTCATAGAACAATCGTATTGTTTACTTTACACGCAGTTCGTAAAGCAATAATCTGTTGCTTGCAACTTAATACTAGAGGGGTTCGGATGATAACCTGAAGGTGGATTATTAGTCATAGATGCAGTTGGATGGCGGTCTATGTATTATTTTGTAAAGCCCAATCAAGTCTCAAAGGAGTCAAGATGATTAGTATATGCATGTATTGCTTTCTCGATGTTTGTCAATTGCCCTGTTGTAATTTGTTCACCCATCATGTTATCTATCTAAGGAGAGCCACCTCTAGTGCACTATGGATCCAGGTCCTTGTCTTTTACATACAATCTACAATCTATTTCTGCTTTGTGTTTACTTTGTGCAAACTTTTACTTCTTTTCATTCGATATGTTTAATCCTTTGTTTTCCGCAAAACACGGTGAGATTGACAACCTCATCGCAAGTTGGGGACAAAGTTCTGTGGTTGTGTTGTGGAGGTCTCCACGTTGCTACTAGCACCGGTAGTGCGCCCTGCCAAAGCTCAGCTAGTAACACCTTTGGGGTGTTTCCTTGCTCCTACTGGTTCGATTAAACCTTAGTTTCATAACTGAGGGAAACTTGTTGCTGTGCTCATCATACCTTCCTCTTGGGGTTCCCAACGAGCTCTACATCAACACCGCCATCAAGCATATTTCTAGGCGCCATGCATTGAGCCATCAACCATCACTAGATCCAAAATAACCTAAGCAAGATGCTTTAGGCATGCTTTGGTTATACCCCTTGATCTATAACCATCCCAAGTTTTACTTAATAGTTTTACTTTTTCTTTATCAAAGTTTCTTTACTTCTAGTAATGCTTTGTGAGATTTTAGAAAGTAGTTTAGATAGCATAAAGAGTATAAAACTTGGCCTATACTAGATGTCATTCTATGGCATGAGATTGAGATTAGCATCCCACCTTAGTGAACACTCTTAACTTAGTGGTTAGAACTAAACCAAAAACTTGATCACTCTAGATGGGAACACTTAGTGAAAATGCTTATGAAAACCTTGGAATGATGAGTCATTCTATTGAAATGTTTTGACATGTGTTGAGAAACACAAATGGTTTATGATGATGAAAATGTTGAGGCATGAGCCTTAGCCCTTTATAAAAACTGATGGTTGTGTTCGGATGCGATACCATTCCAATTTTACCGTACAACCACAATACCTGAATTGGGTAGGGCTTAGCCAGAAGTTTATATGCATTAGTATTGGTTCCCTCGCGGGAGAGGTTTGATCTGAGGCTACCTCTTGATGTTGTCCACCTATGCAGTGCCCAGGATGGCAGATGGCCATGGCTGGGAGGCCAAGCTCATAGGAGAGGTGCTTATACTAGAGTGTGTAAAGGAAAGGTTATGATTGATTATCCGCATACTAAGTATGATGATTCAGCGTTACCCCTAACGGATGTATCGAATATTGTGGTGAAAGTGTACCACCTCTGTAGAGTGTCAAACTATTTGAATAGCCACGTCTGCGCTCATGGACAGTTGGAATGGCCATACTATTCCATCGTTAGATGTTTTCAAAATGACTTATGAAATGAATTTTGACATGACTTGACCACAATAGGGTTGTGACTATGAAAACTAAGTTCCCAACTTAGGTGATTTAGACCTTTATTTTACCTTTCTTTATTTCTGAACTCAGCTTAGGTTTCAAACTTAACTTTGCAAATAAACTTAGAACTGAGCGTTCCTACTAGAACCACATTACTTGTTAGTGATACATTGCGAGTACTTAAAGAGTACTCATGGCTTTGTCCCCGGCTATTCCCGTGGCCAGACTATGAGGAGGACTATCCGGAAGAAGGACAACATGATGGCTACGAAAACTAGGATCATCGCCCATCGTCAACATTGCCTGTGACACTGAAGATGGAGCCCACCGCTACGCTTATTTATTCCGCTACTTGGTTGTATTAAGACTTGATCATGAGATCCTTTATTTTTGTAAGACCTTATTATGGTTTGTAATGGATGATGTACTGTGATATCCAATTTGTTATGTCTCGCAAAAATGGTAATCCTGGGATTGCAATGTATGGCATAACAGGCATTTGGGATTAAAAATTCGGGTGTTAACAATACCTGTTGAGAAGTAAACTTAAATTCTTTTAAATTTCACCACTTACACTTATTGTTAGAATTTTAGACGGATGGTGGGACTACATTTTAGATCAAGGACCTAAAAAAGGGAAAACTAGATCGAGGTCCATACATTTAGCACGAAGGACCCTAAAACCAAACAAGGAATTGAAAACAGTCGGGTACAACTCCTCGAGAGAGCAGCTGATCGAGCCATACTCTTCATACTGCTTCACCTATCCCAATTTTGGACGCATATTAGGTTTGGTAAAAGTCAATCTTCATAAAGTTCGACCAACTATATGTAAAAACATACTGACTTTTCTAATGTCAAATGCATATAATATGAAAATATAGTAGTCCATAAGGCTATCCATATACATAGTGGAGGTTCACTTTAGGGGAATTTCCTTAAGGGTCACCTACAAGCTTGTGGGTTGTCCATAAGCAATACACAACTATTTTACTCTCTCCTCTCTCTCTTGCTTGTGTGTACTTTTAATATATAAGTGGGTCCCACTTGATGGTGAACTTGACCTCATACATTGTAGCTATTTCCATAAGCTATGTGGGTCCCATCTTATGGCAAAAGTTCACCTTATACATAGGTGACATTGAGTTGATGTCATACATTTAGTCAAAGTTTATTAAATTTTACTCTGACCAGAAGTAATACGCGTCCTAATTTGGGAAGGAGGGAGTACTACTTGCTTCATGGAAGAAAAAAAGGAGTGCTCCTCACTTTCGAACCAGCTTGCTGCGGGTGTGCTTGGTGCTTCCTCTTCCTAGGGTACGGAGGTGGAGTAGTGCGGAGTAGGTAGGCTGGTCAGATCATAATGGTGAGCATCCAATGTGATGGGACGTTTTTGGTTTTTTGCTGGCCAGATCAACCAATCCCTTGTCCAGCACTTAAGTAGTACTCGTACTTGTATTAGTAGTACTGTGAATGGCGATCTTTTGAATATCCTCCCCCGGGATGTTTGTGAAGGAAGTGAAAATTTCGAAACAGGGAAAGTTTGAATTGCAACTCTATTGTACTACTACTGTAGTAGTAATACTTTTTGCCGCCAAGGACCAAAATTGTTCCCACCGAGGTAGCTGACGAACACGCCAGACACAGACATGGAACCGCCGACACAAGGCAGGTTGTCGGTCGACGCGCGTGCGCAGCGCCACTTTGTGGACGAGGGAGAGATTAGCCGGCCGGGGTGTGGGGTTGGTGATGGGGGAGTGAAGGAGAAAGAAAAAACATTTTGTTTTGCATGCATATATATTGTGGTCATGAAATTTACTCTACTCACTGTACCCTGTACCTCGTGTCAAGAACCCATCCCAGCTTTGCTCTGACATCGCACCGCCTTCAAATCCTCCTCTTCACAGCTCTCTTGTTGCCTCCTCTATGCTGATATAATCTCTTCTCGCTCTTTATATTTTAACAAAAAAGGAAATAAATTCTTCTTACTTGCTTTTCAGAAAATAAATTCCTGTCACTTGGAAAAATGTAATTGATTATTGTTTGTTTTTAATATCTTCGATTGTTTTCAAAAGATGGCCAAATTTGTTGGCATGCAAATTCTTGGATATGGGATCATAAGCATAAAGTACATTCTACATAAATGACCTAAAAAAGGGAAAACTACATCGAGGTCCATACATTTAGCACAAAGGACCCTAAAATTGAGCAAAGAAAACAGTCAGGTTCGGCTCCTTCTCGAGAGAGCAGCTGGTCGAGCCATACTCTTCATACTACTTCCTCTTCAATTCTTTTCCAAATATGGACAAATCTGTCTCCATGCAAATTCTTGAATATGGGATCATCAACATAAAGTATGATATAGAGGTATGGCCTTGACCTCGTGGTCATTCGCTTGAAAATCCAAGATTTTTTCATACTTGTTGACAACTATGCTTAAATTCGTTAAAATTTCATCACTTACTTTTAGGTTAGCATTTTACACGGTCGGTGGGAGTACATTCTACATCAAAGACCTAAAAAAGGGGGAAATTACATCAAGGACCCTAAATTTGAGCAAAGAAAACAATCTGGTTCGGCTCCTTCTCAAGAGAGTAGTTGATCGAGCCATACTCTTCATACTACTTTCACTTCGATTGTTTTCACAATATGTCCAAATCTATCGCCATGCAATTTCTTGGATACTCGATCATCAGAATAAAGTATGACGTAGAGATATAGCCTCGACCTTATGGTCGTTCGGCTTGAAATCAAAGAATGTTCATACACGTTTACAACTATAAGCTGAAATTCGTTTAAATTTCACCACTTGCTTTTAGGTTAGAATTTTAGATGGTCGATGGGAGTACATTTTACAACAAGGACCTAAAAAGGAGAATATCATTTTGCGGCCCGAAAGTTGGGGTGTCTAGGCAACACGGTACCCAAGTTCCTTGAAATCATCCGCGGTGACTACAGTTGGTGTGGCAAATACTCAAAGGGTCTTTTTCGGAACGAATTCAACTTTACGTTTCAATACAAAAAATCAGGCTAACGACCGTCAAGTTGGGCCCCCCTATCAGTTCTCGCCGTTATGTCGCTCCTGTCGCTCCCGTCGCTTAGGTGTCAATTAGGCTTGCAGCGTTGGCGCATGCATCCATTACGCATCTTCTTCTTCCCTAGAGCGGCAATCTGCGGGGCGTCGCAGCCATGCCGCGGAGCTGGGACGTGGACAAACCTACTCGGCCCAGCTCTCCTCCCTGTAGGCTTGCAGCGTTGGCGCCTGCATCCATTACACGTCTTCTTCCCCGGAGCGGCAATCTGTGGTCGTGGCCATGGCGCAAAGCTAGGAAGTGACGAAGCTGCTCGGCCCCGCTCTCCTCACCATCTCGAGTTGGAGCTCGCCCTCACCGTGGACACACCCATGGCACGGTCGGGGACGAGAATTGGTTCCCGGTGAGATCTATCACCTTGTCGACCATGCTCGGTTCTATTTTCCTCCTCTAGCCGAGCTCGCCGTCGCCGTGGTTGCACCTGCACCAATTCTGCCACCTCTACCGAGGTCTCTGTGGTAGCTCAAGTTCTGGGGCTCTCCAAGTTCTGCCATGTTGGGCCTGTAAGTGTTGTTGTATGTTAAACTAGCAAATCTCTTTTGTTCAAATCTCTTGGGCTATACCAACTTCATTGTGTTTAATTATGAAAGACAAAATATAAATGACTTTTCTCAATTTCTCGCATAGAAAAATGCAGAGCTAATTTCATATTCTCGCAGGAACTGGCCCCACTTGTTGAACCGGCAGCACTGCCACGATCTCCACGTAACCACGGTGAGTTCTCGAACCGAAAATTGCAGTTACCACGTTTCTTCTACAGTCATTCCTCTTCCTGAGTCATTCCTCTGCAGTTTTTCCTGGGCGCTTCTTCTTCCTCTGTACTAGAACCGTCGGTTCATCTTCTTCTTCCTCTCGCAAGCAATTCCTTGCAGGAATTTCCTTTCACCCATTTCCTTGCAGGCATGGACGATGGGAAACGCACAACAGAAATCCACTTGGTCCCTGCCCATGGCACCACAACTTTGACAGTGGTGTACACAAATGATGAAGCGACTGTGGAGACAACACTCGTCAGGTTTGAGCAATTGCTTGAGAAAGAAAAGCACAAGTTTGTGGGGGCTAGACTTGGAGTACACCCGTGCAAATAAGCGAAAAAATCCACCACAAGAGACCGCTGTCGTGCAAATCGCCATACATGAGGAGGTCCTCGTTTACCACTTCTGCGGGTATGTGAAATTTAAATTTGAGATCACCACTTCTGCATCCCTTGTTCCCTTACATCCCTAGAACCATCTAAGTGCAGGAGTAAACCAACTGAGATGCGTTGTCCGCTCGAAGTTCTTGTGTAGGAAAGGGATAACTTTCACTAGCGTGGATATCACAAATGACACAATTATGCTTTCTCGTGTGTTGATAAAAATCCCAGAGGGGCACCACATCGACATCCAAAATCTGTACAAGATCAAATCATACCCAGCGAAGGATGGCATGGGTGATCTGGCAGCGGAAATCATTGATAAATCCTATGAAAAACTGAAGAAATTGAAGCGACTCGATCACGACTACTGGGAGTGGAAGCCGATGAGCCAGGTGCGCCTCGAGTATGCAGCCAGAGACGCCTACATGGCGTATGAGTTGTACAGTAAGCTCATTACCATGAAAGATAGGATGGTTAAGGTGGGGTTTTTCGCGAGAGAGCTATGCCCTGGTTGCAAGCTAGCCCAGGAGAAGAAGCGCAAGGAGGACAAAAAGCGGTTTCAGGACGAGCAGGGATCTTGGGATGGTGGCGACATCAAGCGGCTGAAGGGGAAGCAAGTCAAGGACGACAACAAGTGGTGGTGATACATTATGTGTTTGAACTAGATTTTAGTTTCTATTTTATTATGTGTGTGATACGTTTAGTTACTTCAATACAAAATTTCGACCAAATTAACTTGTTGATGTATTTCTTGACAATTATAATATAATCAGGCACTAGAAATATTTTGTAGTGTGCATGAGCATGATCAGTAAATATAATTGAACACTAGAAACTTTAAGGCACTCCATATAAAGGAGTAGATTAATACAGAAGGTTCACCAGAGACACCATGGATATATTGTCTTACATGCCACACACAGGTAATAATTAACTAGAAAAAATAAGCGTGGGCTGCAGGAGGCAGACACGGAGATGCCTAGCAGGGCAGGGGTTTTTCAGCAGGAGGTAGTGACAGCCTAGTCGATGGGATACAGGCCAGTCCTGACATACTTTCGGAGGAATTTGCTGTAGGCTGCGTGCCGCGCCAAGGTAATCGGCCTATGCCTTCTGCCTCCGCCTCTGCCAACGCCCTCCACGTGTTGGATCATGCTGTTGAGATCCACGTTGATTGCTCTGCCACAGAATGGGGAAAACAGTCTCCCCCTACGGTGGAAACAGATTAGCCCACACCGTAAACGCCTCAGCACGTAGCGGCTCTTGTTGTCCCTAGATACCTTACTATCGTCCACTTCATCATCATCCTCCTGTTGATTTTTAAGAACATAACTTAGAACTCATACATATGATTCAATTGTATTACAACTCAAGAATTGACAACATGTATATGTAAGACAATATATCTGTGGATATCATAGATAAAGCATCTCAGCAATAGTTTGATCGGTTCATATATCATTTCATCTTAACACAATGACAAAATAATTGCATCAGAGTGAATGTAGGATAAATCTAGGGGCCTCATAAGTTTCTTCAGGGATGGAGTCAGCGAACCAAGTAACAATTGCACAACCTGTAATGTTGTTGTACATCGCCTGTGTTCACTAACTCATCCCTGAAAAAATCTGACACCAATGTGTCTGCCTCTCTTTTGGGACAAATTTGAATCATTGGACACAATAAGAAATTGAAATGTAATCGTACAAAACATTATTCAGGGATATACATAGTCAGGTACAAAAACAAGCCTAAATATTGTAATTATAAATAAAAACCAAACAATTAATCTTCAGGTGCATGTTAAAAATACTTATGATCAAAACCATTCATATACATATGCATCATACCAATCATTAAAAGATCAGAAACAATTCAAGGATCATATATGTAGTTCCATATGAGAATAAATCTAGGGCCTCATAATTTGTTTCAAAGATGGAGTTGGCGAACCAAAGTACCAACAGCACAACAAATATTGTTTGTGTGCATTGCTGCCTCAAGTTCACCAACCCATCCCTAAAACACGACACCGTCATATGTGTCTCCCCTTGAACTCTTTTGGGGCAAATTTCAATCATCGTCCTCGGTGACAAACTAAAATGTAATTCTTATACACTGAATGCATGGAATAGGTAATTTGAATATCATAGTTCTATGAATGTAGAATAAAGATTAAGGCCTCATAAGTTTCTACAGGGACGACGTAAGTGAACCAAGTAACAATTGCACAGCCTATATTGTTCTTGTACATCGCCCTAGGTTCACTAACTCGTCCTAGAAAAAATCTGACACCAATGTGTCTGCCTCTCTTTGGGGGCAAATTTGAATCATTGGCCACAATAAGAAATTGAAATGTAATCGTACAAACCATTGTTCAGGGATATACATAGTCAGGTACAAAAACAAGACTAAATATTGTAATTATAAATAAAAAACCAAACAATTAATCTTCAGGTACAAGTTAAAAATACTTATGATCAAAACCATTCATATACATATGCATCATACCAATCATTAAAAGATCAGAAACAATTCAAGGATCATATATGTAGTTCCATATAAGAATAAATCAAGGGCCTCATAATTTGTTTCAGAGATGGAGTTGGCGAACCAAAGTACCAACTACAGAACCTATATTGTTTGTGTGCATTGCTGCCTTAGGTTCACCAACCCATACCTAAAACACGACACCATCATATGTGTCTCCCCTTGAAATCTTTTGGGGCAAATTTCAATCATCGGTCTCGTTGACAAACTAAAATCTAATTCTTATACACTATGAATGCATGGAATGGATAATTCAAATATCATAGTTCTATGAATGTAGAATAAAGATTGCAGCCTCATAAGTTTCTACAGAGATGGCGTAAGCGAACCAAGTAACAATTGCACAGCTTATATTGATCTTGTACATGGCCCCAGGTTCACTCACTCATCCCTGAAAAAGTCTGACACCAATGTGTCTGCCTCTCTTTGGGGAAAATTTGAATCATTGGCCACAATAAGAAATTGAAATGTAATCGTACAAAACAATATTCAGGGATATACATAGTCAGGTACAAAAACAAGCCTAAATATTGTAATTATAAATAAAAAACCAAACAATTAATCTTTAGGTACATATTAAAAATACTTATGATCAAAACAATTCATATACATATGCATCATACCAATCATTAAAAGATCAGAAACAATTCAAGGATTATATATGTAGTTCCATATGAGAATAAATCAAGGGCCTCATAATTCATTTCAGAGATGGAGTTGGAGAACCAAAGTACCAACAGCACAACCTATATTGTTTGTGTGCATTGTTGCCTCAGGTTCACCAACCCATCCTTAAAACACGACACCATCATACGTGTCTCCCCTTGAACTCTTTTGGGGCAAATTTCAATCATCGGCCTCGGTGACAAACTTAAATGTAATTCTTATACATTATGAATGCATGGAATGGATAATTCAAATATCATAGTTCTATGAATGTAGAATAAAGATTGCAGCCTCATAAGTTTCTATAGAGATGGCGTAAGCGAACCAAGTAACAATTGCACAGCTTATATTGATCTTTTTCATGGCCCCAGGTTCGCTCACTCATCCCTGAAAAAATTTGACACCAATGTGTATGCCTCTCTTTGGGGCAAATTTGAATCATTGGCCACAATAAGAAATTGAAATGTAATCGTACAAAACAATATTCAGGGATATAAAAATGCATCATACAATGCATTCATAGATCAAAAACAATACAAAGATTATATATTTAGGTTCCATATGAGAGAAAAATTAGGGCCTCATTTTTTTCAGCGATGGATTCGGAGAACCAAAATACCAACAACACAACCTATATTGTTTATGTGCATTGCTGCCTCAGGTTCACTAACCATCCCTAAGAAAACTACACCATCAGATGCCCTTGCACTATTTTGGGGCAAAATTGAATCATTGGGCTCAGTAAGGAATAGAAATGTAATGTTATAGGCCTACTGTGTATCGAAATCGACACTCAACTAGCAAACTCAACTAGATGGCAGATGAGCAGATTGGGGTTTTGTGACTAGACGGATTGGGGTTTTGTGACTAGATGGAAAATGCATCAATCAACCAATCGAATCATATATATACTACCCTACCTCAAGAGCAAAAGAATCTATTCACGATTGAGCAAATCCTATGTATGAACAGTGAAAATTGCGGCTGCGACTAGAGAAGCTAGCAATGTAGTACCTCGGACTCCTCATCAGGGACCTCCTCCTCGAACTCATCATTCTCCGCGATTGCATCGAAGATTTCTTGAACGGCGATGAGGTCGTCGATGTAGATCACCGGATTGCCTCCGCTTGCCGCCTGCCCCCATCCAGATCTGCCGCTGGCACCATGACGTTGTCGGCCACGACGTTGTCGGCCACCTATTGCTCGGCGGCGACGGCTACTACCTTCTGCTCGGCGGCGATGGCTACCACCTGCTGCTCGGCAGCGATGGCTACCACCTGCTTCTCGGCGGCGACGACTACTAGCTGGATGGATGAGATCGCACCCTCGATGGCGCGGCGACAACCGGCGTTCTTGCCCGGAGAAGACGCATCCGCCTGCTTGGCGACGATCGAGCCATCTGCTGCTGCGCCTTCAACTGGCTTCACCTCTGGATCGTCTCCACGTGTACGCTTCATGGCGCACCAAGGGAAGGAGGTAGTGCAAATGAGGGAGCTTCGGCGCATGCGACAGGTGTAGGTTGGGGTCTTGGGACTAGACAGACTGGGGAGGAAATGACACGAGCTCATGGAAGAAGAAGGTCGAGGGGTGTTATAAACACCGGACCGTTCGTAGTCCTCGAGTGGACACGTGTGGTGGGCGGGGGCTACCACGATCTCCACCCTTTTTTTTCGGTTCCCTTTTTTTGAAACAGCCACGATCACCACTTTAGAGCTGCATTGAAAACACGCTCATGGCAAACCTCGATTCCACTGCATGCAAGTGGTGTGGAACTAATTTCTAGCAACGTTAGATCTACTCGAGGGGGGCCCTTGACTCATGGAATTTACTAGCGGTAGGGCCCATTTGGAAGTGAGATTGAGAGCGTTGCGTAAAAATGGGATATGTCTGATTAAAATCAAGTGGCAATAAATTGCAGCATCCCGTCGACAATAGTGCACTCGATGACCCCGTTGCCCTGTGCATGAGTTGTAGTAGCAGTAGTAGGCTTTTCAGACTTGATTAAATTTTCCATGACCGCTCGACGACTTTTTCCATGGACGGCATCGTGTTCCTTCCTGTAGATATCTCGCGGAGGGAGACGTCCATGCTGTCTCACGCTGTACTGTGAAGGGCACGACATGTGCAACGATCATCGTTGGATCACAAAGAATCAACGTTTGGTGCGCAAGATCCACGTGACAACTGTGACAACCAATCAGGGAGTAGCAGACAGGGTGAGCACAGGTTTGGGCTTCTACGAAAGATAGAGAGGGGGGTAAAACTAAGTAGTACCACATAAAACCAAGGGCAAAACTGAGTAGTATAAAAATGGAAAGTGTCTTGTATAATGAAATACATCGTGGAATACATCAAATTATGCCAAGATAGATCCACTAGAGTTCATTGGATGTGTTTTATTCTCATAAACAACACATGGATCCACCTGTGTGATTGCATGTCTGTTCCTCTAGACAAACCACATAAGGATCTACCAGTGTCATTGGATGTGTGTTCTTCTCATGAACCACGTGTGGATCCACCGGTGTCATTGCATGTATGTTCCTCTAAACAAACCACATAAGGATCCACCAATGTCATTGCGTGTCTGTTCTTTTCATGAACCACACCCAGTGTCATTGCATGTGTGTTCTTCTAAACAAACCACATAAGGTTCCACCAGTGTCATTGCCTGTCTATTCTTTTCATTAACCACACCCAGTGTCATTGCATGTGTGTTCTTTTAAACAAACCACATAAGTCATTGCATGTCGGTTCTTTTCATGAACCATGCCCGGTGTCATTGCATGTGTGTTCCTCTAGACAGACCACATAAGGATCCACCGGTGTCATTGCATGTCTGTTCCTCTAAACAAACCACATAAGGATCCACCAGTGTCATTGGATGTGTGTTCTTCTCATGAACCACACATGGATCCACCGGTGTTATTGCATGTTTGTTCCTCTAAACAAACCACATAAGGATCCACCAGTGCCATTGGATGTGTGTTCTTCTCATGAACCACACATGGATCCACCGGTGTCATTGCATGTCTATTCCTCTAAACAAACCACATAAGGATCCACCTAGTGTCATTGGATGTATGTTCTTCTCATGAACCACACGTGGATCCACCGGTGTCATTGCATGTTTGTTCCTCTAAACAAACCACATAAGGATCCACCAGTGTCATTGCATGTGTGTTCTTTTCATGAACCACACCCAGTGTCATTGCATGTGTGTTCTTCTAAACAAACCACATAAGGATCCACCAGTGTCATTGCATGTCTGTTCTTTTCATGAACCACACCTAAGGATCCACCAGTGTCATTGCATGTCTGTTCTTTTCATGAACCACACCCAGTGTCATTGCATGTGTGTTCTGTTCATGAACTACAGCTAGAGTCATTGCATGTCTATTCTTTTCATGAACCACACCCAGTGTCATTGCATGTCTGTTCTTTTCATGAACCACACCCGGTGTCACTGCATGTCTGTTCTTTTCATGAACCACATAAGGATCTACCAGTGTCATTGGATGTGTGTTCTTCTCATGAACCACACGTGGATCCACCGGTGTCATTGCATGTCTGTTCCTCTAAACAAACCACATAAGGATCCACCAGTGTCATTGCATGTCTGTTCTTTTCATGAACCATGGCCAGTGTCATTGCATGTGTGTTCTTCTAAACAAACCACATAAGGATCCACCAATGTCATTGTCTGTCTGTTCTTTTCATGAACCACACCCAGTGTCAGTGCATGTCTGTTCTTTTCATGAACGACACCCAGTGTCAGTGCATGTCTGTTCTTTTCATGAACCACACCCAGTGTCACTGCATGTTAGTTCTTTTCATGAACCACATAAGGATCTACCAGTGTCATTGGATGTGTGGTCTTCTCATGAACCACACATGGATCCACCGGTGTCATTGCATGTCTGTTCCTATAAACAAACCACATAAGGATCCACCAGTGTCATTTCATGTTTGTTCTTTTCATGAACCACACCCAGTGGCATTGCATGTGTGTTCTTCTAAACAAACCACATAAGGATCCACCAGTGTCATTGCATGTCTGTTCTTTTCATGAACCACACCCAGTGGCATTGCATGTGTGTTCTTCTAAACAAACCACATAAGGATCCACCAGTGTCATTGCATGTTTGTTCTTTTCATGAACCACATAAGGATCCACCAGTGGCATTGCATGTCTGATCTTTCCATGAACCACATAAGGATCCACCAGTGTCATTGCATGTCTGTTCTTTTCATGAACCACACCTAGTGTCATTGCATGTGTGTTCTTCTAAACAAACCACATACGTCATTGCATGTCTGTTCTTTTCATGAACCACACCCAGTGACACTGCATGTGTGTTCCTCTAAACAGACCACATAAGGATCCGCATGTGTCATTGCATGTCTGTTCCTCTAAACAAACCACATAAGGATCCACCAGTATCATTGGATGTGTGTTCTTCTCATGAACCACACATGGATCCATCGGTGTCATTGCATGTTTGTTCCTCTAAACAAGCCACATAAGGATCCACCAGTGTCATTGCATGCCTGTTCTTTTAATGAACCACACCCAGTGTCATTGCATGTGTGTTGTTCTAAACAAACCACATAAGGACCCACCAGTGTCATTGCATGTCTGTTCTTTTCATGAACCACACCCAGTGTCAGTGCATGTCTCTTCTTTTCATGAACTACACCCAGGGTCAATGCATTTCTGTTCTTTTCATTAACCACCTAAAGATTTCACTGCATGTTAGTTCTTTTCATGAACCACATAAGGATCTACCAGTGTCATTGGATGTGTGTTCTTATCATGAACCACACATGGATCCACCGGTGTCATTGCATGTTTGTTCCTCTAAACAAACCACATAAGGATCCACCAGTGTCATTGCATGTCTGTTCTTTTCATGAACCACACATAGTGCCATTGCATGTGTGTTCTTCTAAACAAACTACATAAGGATCCACCAGTGTCATTGCATGTCTATTTTTTTCATGAACCACATAAGGATCCACCAGTGTCATTGCATGTCTGTTCTTTTCATGAACCACACAAGGATCCACCCGTGTCATTGCATGTCTGTTCTTTTCATGAACCACATCTAGTGCCATTGCATCTTTATTCTTCTAAAAAAACCACATAAGTCATTGCATGTCTGTTCTTTTCATGAACCACATAAAGTGTCATTGCATGTGTGTTCCTCTAGACAGACCACATAAGGATCCACTGGTGTCATTGCATGTCTGTTCCTCTAAACAAACCACATAAGGATCCACTAGTGTCATTGGAGTAGTGTTCTTCTCATGAACCACACATGGATCCACCAGTGTCATTGCATGTCTGTTCCTCTAAACAAACCACATAAGGATCCACCAGTGTCATTGCATGTCTGTTCTTTTCATGAACCACACCAAGTGTCATTGCATGTGTGTTCTTGTAAACAAACCACATAAGGATCCACGAGTGTCATTGCATGTCTATTCTTTTCATGAACCACACATAAGGATCCACCGGTGTCATTGCATGTCTGTTCTTTTCATTAACCACACCCACTGTTATTGGATGTCTGTTCTTTTCATGAACCACACCCGGTGTTACTGCATGTCTGTTCTTTTAATGAACAACATAAGGATCTACCAGTGTGATTGGATGTGTGTTCTTCTCATGAACCACACGTGGGTCCACCGTTGTCATTGCATGTCTATTCCTCTAAACAAACTACATAAGGATCCACCAGTTTCATTGCATGTCTGTTCTTTTCATGAACCACACCCAGTATCATTGCATGTGTGTTCTTCTAAACAAACCACATAAGGATCCACCAGTGTCATTGCCTGTCCGTTCTTTTCATCAACCACACCCAGTGTTAGTGCATGTCTGTTCTTTTCATGAACCACACCCAGTGTCACTGCATGTCAGTTCTTTTCATGAACTACATAAGGATCTACCATTGTCATTGGATGTGTGTTCTTCTCATGAACCACACGAGGATTCACGGGTGTCATTGCATGTTTGTTCCTCTAAACAAACCACATAAGGATCCACCAGTGTCATTGCATGTCTGTTCTTTTTATGAACCACTCCCAGTGTCATTGCATGTGTGTTCTTCTAAACAAACCACACAAGGATCCACCAGTGTCATTGCTTGTCTATTCTTTTCATGAACCACACTTGGTGTCAGTGCATGTCTATTCTTTTCATGAACCACACCTAGTGTCACTGCATGTCAGTTCTTTTCATTAACCACATAAGGATCTACCAGTGTCATTGGATGTGTGTTATTCTCATGAACCACACATGGATCCACCGGTGGCATTGCATCTCTGTTCCTCTAAACAAACCACATAAGGATCCACCAGTGTCATTGCATGTCTGTTCTTTTCATGAACCACACCCAGTGTTAGTGCATGTCTCTTCTTTTCATGAACTACACCCAGGGTCAATGCATTTGTATTCTTTTCATTAACCACCTAAAGATGTCATTGCATGTTAGTTCTTTTCATGAACCACATAAGGATCTACCAGTGTCATTGCATGTGTGTTCTTCTCATGAACCACACATGGATCCACCGGTGTCATTGCATGTCTGTTCCTCTAAACAAACCACATAAGGATCCACCAGTGTCATTGCATGTCTGTTCTTTTCATGAACCACACCAAGTGTCATTGCATGTGTGTTCTTGTAAACAAACCACATAAGGATCCACCAGTGTCATTGCATGTCTGTTCTTTTCATGAACCACACATAAGGATCCACCGGTGTCATTGCATGTCTGTTCTTTTCATGAACCACACCCACTATTATTGGATGTCGGTTCTTTTCATGAACCACATAAGGATCTACCAGTTTCATTGGATGTAGGTTCTTCTTATGAACCACACGTGGATCCACCGGTGTCATGGCATGTCTGTTCCTCTAAACAAACCACATAAGGATCCACCAGTGTCATTGCATGTCTATTCTTTTCATGAACTACACCTTGTGTCATTGCATGTGTGTTCTTCTAAACAAACCACATAAGGATACACTAGTGTCATTGCATGTGTGTTCTTTTCATGAACCACACATAAGGATCCAACAGTGTCATTGCATGTCTATTCTTTTCATGAACCACACCCAGTGTCATTGCATGTGTGTTCTTTTTATGAACCACAACTAGAGTCATTGCATGTTTGTTCTTGTCATGAACCACACCAAGTGTCATTGCATGTCTGTTCTTTCCATGAACCACACCTGGTGTCACATCATGTTTGTTCTTTTCATGAACCACATAAGGATCTACCAGTATCATTGGATGTGTGTTCTTCTCATGAACCACACGTGGATCCACCGGTGTCATTGCATGTATGTTCCTCTAAACAAACCACATAAGGACCACCAGTGTCATTGCATGTCTGTTCTTTTCATGAACCACACCCAGTGTCATTGCATGTGTGTTCTTCTAAACAAACCACATAAGGATCCACCAGTATCATTGCTTGTCTGTTATTTTCATGAACCACACCCGGTATCAGTGCATGTCTGTTCTTTTCATGAACCACACCCAGTGTCACTACATGTTAGTTCTTTTCATGAACCACATAAGGATCTACCAGTGTCATTGGATGTGTGTTCTTCTCATGAACCACACGTGGATCCACCGGTGTCATTGCATGTCTGTTCCTCTAAACATACCACATAAGGATCCACCAGTGTCATTGCATATCTGTTCTTTTCATGAACCACACCCAGTGTCATTGCATGTGTGTTCTTTTCATGAACCACAACTAGAGTCATTGCGTGTCTGTTCTTTTCATGAACCACACCAAGTGTCATTGCATGTCTGTTCTTTTCATGAACCATACTCAGTGTCACTGCATGTCAGTTCTTTTCATGAACCACATAAGGATCTACCAGTTTTATTGGATGTGTGTTATTCTCATGAACCACACGTGGATCCACCTGTGTCATTGCATGTCTATTCCTCTAAACAAACCACATAATGATCCACCAGTGTCATTGCATGTCTGTTCTGTTCATGAACTACACCTAGTGTCATTGCATGTGTGTTCTTCTAAACAAACCACATAAGGATCCACCAGTGTCATTGCATGTGTGTTCTTTTCATGAACCACACATAAGGATCCACCAGTGTCATTGCATGTCTATTATTTTCATGAACCACACCCAGTGTCATTGCATGTGTGTTCTTTTCATGAACCACACCAAGTGTCATTGCATGTCTGTTCTTTTCATGAACAACACCTGGTGTCACTTCATGACTGTTGTTTTCATGAACCACATAAGGATCTACCAGTATCATTGGATGTGTGTTCTTCTCATGAACCACACGTGGATCCACCGGTGTCATTGCATGTCTATTCCTCTAAACAAACCACATAAGGATCCACCAGTGTCATTGCATGTCTGTTCTTTTCATGAACCACACCCAGTGTCATTGCATGTGTGTTCTTCTAAACAAACCACATAAGGATCCACCAGTATCATTGTCTGTCTGTTATTTTCATGAACCACACCCGGTGTCAGTGCATGTCTGTTCTTTTCATCAACCACACCCAGTGTCACTGCATGTCAGTTCTTTACATGAACCACATAAGGATATACCAGTGTCATTGGATGTGTGTTCTTCTCATGAACCACACGTGGATCCACCGGTGTCATTGCATGTCTGTTCTTTTCATTAACCATACATAAGGATCCACCAGTGTCACTGCATGTCTCTTCTTTTCATGAACCACACCTAGTGTCATTGCATGTGTGTTCTTTTCATTAACCACAACTAGAGTCATTGCATGTCTGTTCTTTTCATGAACCACACCCAGTGTCATTGCATGTCTGTTCTTTTCATGAACCACACTCAGTGTCACTGCATGTCAGTTCTTTTCATGAACCACATAAGGATCTACTAGTGTCATTGGATGTGTGTTCTTCTCATGAAACACACGTGGATCCACCGGTGTCATTGCATGTCTGTTCCTCTAAACAAACCACATAAGGATCCACCAGTGTGATTGCATGTCTGTTCTTTTCATGAACCACACCCATAGTCATTGCATGTGTGTTCTTCTAAACAAACCACATAAGTGATTGCAAGTCTGTTCTTTTCATGAACCACACCCGGTGTCATTGCATGTCTGTTCTTTTCATGAACCACACCTAGTGTCACTGCATGTCAGTTCTTTTCATGAACCACATAAGGAGCTACCAGTTTCATTGGATGTGTGTTCTTCTCATGAACCACACGTGGATCTACCGGTTTCATTTCATGTTTGTTCCTCTAAAGAAACCACATAAGGATCCACCAGTGTCATTGCATGTCTGTTCTTTTCATGAACTACACCCAGTGTCATTGCATGTGTGTTCTTCTAAACAAACCACATAAGGATCCACCAGTGTCGTTGCATGTGTGTTCTTTTCATGAACCACACATAAGGATCCACCAGTGTCGTTGCATGTCTATTCTTTTCATGAACCACACCCAGTGTCATTGCATGTGTGTTCTTTTCATGAAACACAACTAGAGTCATTGCATGTGTGTTCTTGTCATGAACCACACCCAGTGTCATTGCATGTCTATTCTTTTCATGAACCACATAAGGATCTACCAGTATCATTGGATGTGTGTTCTTCTCATGAACCACAAGTGGATCCACCGGTGTCATTGCATGTCTGTTCCTCTAAACAAACCACATAAGGATCCACCAGTGTCATTGCATGTCTGTTCTTTTCATGAACCACACCCAGTGTCATTGCATGTGTGTTCTTCTAAAAAAACCACATAAGGATCCACCAGTGTCATTGCATGTCTGTTCTTTTCATGAACCACACCTGGTGTCAGTGCATGTCTGTTCTTTTCATGAGCCACACCCAGTGTCACTTCATGTCAGTTCTTTTCATGAACCACAAAAGGATCTACCAGTGTCATTGGATGTGTGTTCTTCTCATGAACCACACGTGGATCTACCGGTGTCATTGCATGTCTGTTCCTCTAAACAAACCATATAAGGATCCACCACTGTCATTGCATGTCTATTCTTTTCATGAACCACACCAGTGTCATTGCATGTGTGTACTTTTCATGAACCACAGCTAGAGTCATTGCATGTCTATTCTTTTCATGAACCACACCCAGTGCCATTGCATGTCTGCTCTTTTCATGAACCACACTCAGTGTCACTGCATGTCAGTTCTTTTCATGAACCACATAAGGATATACCAGTGTCATTGGATGTGTGTTCTTCTCATGAACCACACGTGGATCCACCGGTGTCATTGCATGTCTGTTCTTTTCATTAACCATACATAAGGATCCACCAGTGTCATTGCATGTCTGTTCTTTTCATGAACGACACCCAGTGTCATTGCACGTGTGTTCTTTTCATGAACCACAGCTAGAGTCATTGCATGTCTGTTCTTTTCATGAACCACACCCAGTGTCATTGCATGTGTGTTCTTCTAAACAAACTACATAAGGATCCACCAGTGTCATTGCATGTCTGTTCTTTTCATGAACCACACCCAGTGTCAGTGCATGTGTGTTCTTTTCATGAACCACAGCTAGAGTCATTGCATGTCTGCTCTTTTCATGAACCACACCCCCTGTCATTGCATGTCAGTTATTTTCATGAACCACACCCGGTGTCACTGCATGTCTTTTCTTTTCATGAACACGGAAGGATCAACCAGTGTCATCGGATGTGTGTTCTTCTCATGAACCACACGTGGATCCACCGGTGTCATTGCATGTCTGTTCCTCTAAACAAACCACATAAGGATCCACTAGTGTCATTGCATGTCTATTCTTTTCATGAACCACACCCAGTGTCGTTGCATGTGTGTTCTTCTCAACAAACCACATAAGTCATTGCATGTCTGTTCTTTTCATGAACCACACCCGGTGTCATTGTATGTCTGTTCTTTTCATGAACCACACCCACTGTCACTTCATGTCAGTTCTTTTCCTGAACAACATAAGGATCTATCAGTGTCATTGGATGTGTGTTCGTCTCATGAACCACACGTGGATCCACCGGTGTCAGTGCATGTTTGTTCCTCTAAACAAACCACATAAGGATCCACCAGTGTCATTGCATGTCTGTTCTTTTCATGAACCACACCAGTGTCATTGCATGTGTGTTCTTCTAAACAAACTGCATAAGGATCCACCAGTTTCATTGCATCTGTGTTTTTTCATGAATCACACATAAGGATCCACCAGTGTCATTACATCTTTTCATGAACCACACCCAGTGTCATTACATGTGTGTTCTTTTCATGAACCACAACTAGAGTCATTGCATGTCTGTTCTTTTCATGAACCACACCCAGTGTCATTGCATGTATGTTCTTTTCATGAACCACACCGGGTGTCACTGCATGTCTGTTCTTTTCATGAACCACATAAGGATCTACCAATGTCATTGGATGTGTGTTCTTCTCATGAACCACACGTGGATCCACCAGTGTCATTGCATGTCTGTTCCTCTAAACAAACCACATAAGGATCCACCAGTGTAATTGCATGTCTCTTCTTTTCATGAACCACACCCAGTGTCATTGCATGTGTGTTCTTCTAAACAAACCACATAAGGATCCACCAGTGTCATTTCCTCTTTGTTCTTTTCATTAACCACACCAAGTGTTAGTGCATGTCTCTTATTTTCACGAACCACACCCAGTGTCACTGCATGTCAGTTCTTTTCATGTTCCACATAAGGATCTAGCAGTGTCATTGGATGTGTGTTCTTCTCATGAACCACACGTGGATCGACCGGTGTCATTGTATGTCTGTTCCTCTAAACAAACCACATAAGGATCCACCAGTATCATTGCATGTCTGTTCTTTTCATGAACCACACCCAGTGTCATTGCATGTGTCTTCTTCTAAACAAACCACATAAGGATCCACCAGTATCATTGCCTGTCTGTTCTTTTCATGAACCACACCTGGTGTCAGTGCATGTCTGTTCTTTTCATGAACCAGACCCAGTGCCACTGCATGTCAGTTCTTTTCATGAACGACATAAGGATCTACCAGTGTCATTGGATGTGTGTTCTTCTCATGAACCACACGTGGATCCACCGGTGTCATGGCATGTTCCTCTAAACAAACCACATAAGGATCCACCAGTGTCATTGCATTTCTGTTCTTTTCATGAACCACACCCAGTGTCATTGCATGTGTGTTCTTTTCATGAACCACACTTAGAGTCATTGCATGTCTATTCTTTTCATGAACACAACCCAGTGTCATTGCATGTTTGTTCTTTTCATGAACCACACCTAGTGTCACTGCATGTCAGTTCTTTTCATGAACCACATAAGGATCTACTAGTGTCATTGGATGTGTGTTCTTCTCATGAACCACACGTGGATGCACCAGTGTCATTGCATGTCTGTTCTTTTCATGAACCACACATAAGGATCCACCAGTGTCATTGCATGTATGTTCTTTTCATGAACCACACCCAGTGGCATTGCATGTGTGTTCTTTTCATGAACCACACCCAGTGTCATTGCATGTCTGTTCTTCTAAACAAACCACATAAGGATCCACCAGTGTCATTGCATGTTTGTTCTTTTCATGAACCACACATAAGGATCCACCAATGTTATTGCATGTCTGTTCTGTTCATGAACCACACCTAGTGTCATTGCATGTGTGTTCTTTTCATGAACCACATCTAGAGTCATTGCATGTCTATTATTTTCATGAACCACACCTAGTGTCATTGCATGTATGTTCTTTTCATGAACCACACCTGGTGTCACTACTTGTCAGTTCTTTCCATGAACCACATAAGGATCTACCAGTGTCATTGGATGTGTGTTCTTCTCATGAACCACACGTGGATGCACCGGTCTCATTGCATGTCTGTTCCTCTAAACAAACCACATAAGGATCCACCAGTGTCATTGCATGTCTGTTCTTTTCATGAACCACACCCAGTGTCATTGCATGTGTGTTCTTTTCATGAACCACAGCTAGAGTCATTGCATGTCTGTTCTTTTCATGAACCACACCCAGTGTCATTGCATGTTTGTTCTTTTCATGAACCACACCTAGTGTCACTGCATGTCAGTTCTTTACATGAACCACATAAGGATCTACCAGTGTCATTGGATGTGTGTTCTTCTCATGAACCACACATGGATCCACCGGTGTCATTGCATGTCTGTTCTTTTCATGAACCACACAGAAGGATCCACCAGTGTCATTGCATGTCTGTTCTTTTCACGAACCACACCCAGTGTCATTACATGTGTGTTTTTTTCATGAACCACACCCAGTGTCATTGCATGTATGTTCTTCTAAACAAACCACATAAGGATCCACCAGTGTCATTGCATGTTTGTTCTTTTCATGAACCACACATAAGGATCCACCAGTGTCATTGCATGTCTGTTCTTTTCATGAACCACACCTAGTGTCATTGCATGTGTGTTCTTTTCATGAACCACATCTAGAGTCATTGCATGTCTATTCTTTTCATGAACCACACCCAGTGTCATTGCATGTCTGTTCTTTTCATGAACCACACCCGGTGTCACTACTTGTCAGTTCTTTTCATGAACCACATAAGGAGCTACAAGTGTCATTTGATGTGTGTTCTTCTCATGAACCACACGTGGATGCACCGGTGTCATTGCATGTCTGTTCCTCTAAACAAACCACATAAGGATCCACCAGTGTCATTGCATGTCTGTTCTTTTCATGAACCACACCCAGTGTCATTGCATGTCTGTTCTTTTCATGAACCACACCCGGTGTCACTGCATGTCTGTTCTTTTCATGAACCACAGAAGGATCTATCAGTGTTATAGGACGTGTGTTCTTCTCATGAACCACACGTGGATCCACCGGTGTCATTGCATGTCTGTTCCTCTAAAAAAACCACATAAGGATCCACGTGTCATTGCATGTCTGTTCTTTTCATGAACCACACCCAGTGTCATTGCATGTGTGTTCTTCTAAACAAACCACATAAGTCATTGTATATCTGTTCTTTTCATGAACCACACCCGGTGTCATTGTATGTCTTTTCTTTTCATGAACCACACCCCGTGTCACTACATGTCAGTTCTTTTCAAGAACCACATAAGGATCTACCAGTGTCATTGGATGTGTGTTCGTGTCATGAACCACACGTGGATCCATCGATGTCATTGCATGTCTATTCCTCTAAACAAACCACATAAGGAACCACCAGTGTCATTGCATGTCTGTTCTTTTCATGAACCACAACCAGTGTCATTGCATGTGTGTTCTTCTTAACAAACCACATAAGGATCCACCAGTGTCATTGCACGTGTGTTCTTTTCATTAATCACACATAAGGATCCACCAGTGTCATTACATGTCTATTCTTTTCATGAAACACACCCAGTGTCATTGCATGTGTGTTCTTTTCATGAACCACAACTAGAGTCATTGCATGTCTATTCTTTTCATGAACCACACCCAGTGTCATTGCATGTCTGTTCTTTTCATGGACCACACTGGGTGTCACTGCATGTCTGTTTTTTCATGAACCACATAAGGATCTACCAGTGTCATTGGATGTGTGTTCTTCTCATGAACCACACGTGGATCCACCGGGGTCATTGCATGTCTGTTCCTCTAAACAAACCACATAAGGATCCACCAGTGTCATTGCATGTCTGTTCTTTTCATGAACCACAACCAGTGTCATTGCATGTGTGTTCTTCTAAACAAACCACATAAGGATCCACCAGTGTCATTCCCTGTTTGTTCTTTTCATGAACCACACAAAGTGTCAGTGCATGTCTGTTATTTTCATGAACCACACCCAGTGTCACTGAATGTCAGTTCTTTTCATGATCCACATAAGGATCTACCAGTGTCATTGGATGTGTGTGCTTCTCATGAACCACACGTGGATCCACCGGTGTCATTGCATGTCTGTTCCTCTAAACAAACCACATAAGGATCCACCCGTGTCATTGCATGTCTGTTCTTTTCATGAACCACACCTAGTGTCATTGCATGTGTGTTCTTCTAAACAAACCACATAAGGATCCACCAGTATCATTGCCTGTCTGCTCTTTTCATGAACCACACCCGGTGTTAGTGCATGTCTGTTCTTTTCATGAACCAGACCCAGTGTCACTGCATGTCAGTTCTTTTCATGAACCACATTAGGATCTACCAGTGTCATTGGATGTGTGTTCTTCTCATGAACCACACGTGGATCCACCGGTGTCTTGGCATGTCTGTTCCTCTAAACAAACCACATAAGGATCCACCAATGTCATTGCATGTCTGTTCTTTTCATGAACCACACCCAGTGTCATTGCATGTGTGTTCTTTTCATGAACCACAACTAGAGTCATTGCATGTCTGTTCTTTTCATGAACCACACCCAGTGTCATTGCATGTCTGTTCTTTTCATGAACCACACCTAGTGTCACTGCATGTCAGTTCTTTTCATGAACCAGATAAGGATCTACCAGTGTCATTGGATGTGTGTTCTTCTCATGAACCACACGTCGATCCACCGGTGTCATTGCATGTCTGTTCTTTTCATGAACCACACATAAGGATCCACCAGTGTCATTGCATGCCTGTTCTTTTCATGAACCACACCCAGTGTCATTGCATGTGTGTTCTTTTCATGAACTGCATCTAGAGTCATTGCATGTCTGTTCTTTTCATGAACCACAACAAGTGTCATTGCATGTCTGTTCTTTTCATGAACCACACCCAGTGTCACTGCATGTCAGTTATTTTCATGAACCACAGAAGGATCTACCAGTGCCATTGGATATGTGTTCTTCTCATGAACCAGCGTGGATCCAGAGTGTCATTGCATGTCTATTCTTTTCATGAACCACACATAAGGATCCACCAGTGTCATTGCATGTCTATTATTTTCATGAACCACACCCAGCGTCATTACATGTGTGTTCTTCTAAACAAACCATATAAGGATCCACCAGTGCCATTGCATGTCTGTTCTTTCCATGAACGACACCTAGTATCATTGCATGTCTATTCTTTTCATGAACCACACAAAGTGTCACTGCATGTCAGTTCTTTTCGTGAACCACATAAGGATCTAACAGTGTCATTGGATGTGTGTTCTTCTCATGAACCACACGTGGATGCACCGGTGTCATTGCATGTTTGTTCCGCTAAACAAACCACATAAGGATCCACCTGTGTCATTGCATTTCTTTTCTTTTCATGAACCACACCTAGTGTCATTGCATGTGTGTTCTTTTCATTAACCACAGCTAGAGTCATTGCATGTCTATTCTTTTCATGAACCACACCCAGTGTCATTGCATGTCTGTTCTTATCATGAACCACACTGGGTGTCACTGCATGTCTGTTCTTTTCATGAACTACATAAGGATGTACCAGTGTCATTGGATGTGTGTTCTTCTCATGAACCACACCCACTGTCATTGCATGTCTGTTCCTCTAAACAAACCACATAAGGATCCACCAGTGTCATTGCATGTCTGTTCTTTTCATGAACCACACATAAGGATCCACCAGTGTCATTGCATGTCTGTTCTTTTCATGAACCACGCCTAGTGTCACTGCATGTCAGTTGTTTTCATGAACCACATAAGGATCCACCAGTGTCATTGCATGTGTGTTCTTTTCATGAACCACAACTAGATTCCACCAGTGTCATTGGATGTGTGTTCTTCCCATGAACCACACATGGATCCACCAGTGTAATTGCATGTGTGTTATTTTCATGAATCACAGCTAGAGTCATTGCATGTCTGTTACTTCCATAAACCACATATGGATCCACCTAGTGTGATTGCATGTCTGTTCTTTTCACAAACCACACATGGGTACACCAGTGTCATTGCATGGGTAGCCGTTAGACCGAGTCTTCTAGAAGGCACGCCCTAACATAGTTGTTCTTCTTGACGATTGTTACATACCCTTCGATTGGGGCGATTGGACGATTGGGATGGTCTTCGTGAGAGCGATCCGCGAGTAGGATGTTCTGCGGCATGATTGGCCACGCTTGCTCTGGGCAAACTAGCAACACCGGGCGCTCCCCTGTTGCGAGTGTCATGTCTTACGAGTTTAGTGGGCCACATCCCAGTGTCACGTCCCCATTACTTCTCTTCCTCCTCGTACTTCTCTTCCTTACCCTCGAAGCCACTTTCCCCACTTCACTCCCATCCTGCCGTAGCCGCAAGACGACGGCGCCTCCATCCCAATCCCCTCTCCGGCAGCGACCCCCCTCCCCTCTCGCCATGGGTTCAAGGGTAGACGGCGAGGAAACGCATCGTGATGACAGGGACGGTGATTTTGATGTTAGTCGTCTCATCTCTATTTCTATCATCTGTGGCCAATTATCTATTTTTTGAGCTAGATCTAATCTGTTTACTCATGTGCGTATGATGTGTTAGGCCAACCAGACGATGTATGACTCCGACTATCACGGTTTAGAGGATGAAGACAGTCCTCTGGTATGTAAACATGGATATGTGCCCGCTAAATTTGTAGCTTTCAAAGGACGAAACGCAGACAGGAGGTTTCTACGGTGTCAAGGACATCGTGCAATGATGCAAGGAGGAAGTTGCAATGTTGTCAAATGGGTAGATGCAGAGTGGCCCAAATCGATGCAGAAAACGCTGGACAAACTATGGGAAATGACTGTCGAGTTGAAAGAATCCGTATTCAGCTCACTTCTTGACAGTGTTGAGACAAAGCTATGGGAACCAGTTGACACGACCAAGAATAAGCGAGATATCAGGTTGTTGCAAGACAAGGTTATCAAAGTCGAGAAGGAGAGGGATGAGGCGTTGGCCCTGAAGGCTAAAGAAGAGCAAGAACTGACTCAAGCAAGGAATGATCTCCAACAGGCCAAAGTCCTGCAGTACACAACTACGAGTATTGACAAGTGCATGAGGAAAAATGCAGAGAAACAATTGAAGCTGTGCAAGGAAGATGCTAAAAGGAAAGGAGTAGACAATTCGATCCTTGGTCTCGCAGGAAGATGCGCATAGGGCTAAGATTAGGAAGATCAAGGAGATGTGTGATAACTAGTTCTATTTAGCTTAAGCTCCGTGCCTTTTTAAGTTGTAATATTTGTACTTATTGACCTAGCGGTCTGAACTATTGGTCCTAGATTCCAGGGAGGAAAAACATTGCTCTGACCCCGCATTACTTCTTTTGTCTGACCCTGCATTACTTCTTTTGTCTGGCCGTCGCTTCGTCGTCCTCGTGTACAAATAGGAGGCGCCATAGCGCGTCGCTTCATCGTCCATCCCCTCGTCCTCTCCAATCTCCACCGTGCCGCCGTGGAAATTCCCGATCTGAACTTGTACGAGGCGGTGATGTTCACAAACTTCGACATCCTCGCGCCGCCAGCCGCGAAGGTGCCCCACGGATGGCGCATCAGCTCTACGGGGGTGCCGGTGGCTCCGCTACCTGGCCGAGCCAAGATGGAGAGCGAAATCGCGGCGCGCCGCTGCCAGATGCCCGTGTGGAAGAGGGCGCTGCCCCAGTACACGGCGGCTAGCCCGTACTGGCCGACGCTGTTCAAGAAGGAGCGGAAGGCCAAGGTTGGCAACCGCATCATTGACGGGCGCGCGGTGCACCGGGATCTCCGCAACCGAGAAGGGCGGGAGAGGTTCTGGTCCGTCCCTGGATGGACCAAGTACACCGTCATCGCCACCGCTCGATGCGAAGAGGTGCTCCATCTCGCGAACAATGCGGACATCATGGAGGTTCCGTCCGACAGCGACGAGGAAGCTGGCGGCTCGGAGGACAGTGGCCGCGGAAATGAAATTGTTGACTAGTGGTTGAATTAATGTAGGATGTGAAATCACACCTTTGTTTAGAAGAATTTGTGGTTGAAGTAATGAAATGCCTCGATTTAGATCTCTGTCTCGATTAATTTGTGGATGAATTTGTGATTTAGATCAAATTCTACCTCGATTTAGATCTCTGTCCCGGATTGGGAACGTGACGGTGGACCAAAGACACCTTTTCTACTAGTGTATTCTGACATTGGTGGTTTGTTTAAACGTAATCTACGTGGATTGTGCCGCATGCAAATGGCACAACCATAATTTATAAAGTGGAAGCACGACACCGTTCATCGAGATCCGGGAGCTTCGCCAGATGCAGGGGATGAAGGAGCAGAGAGGCGGTGAGATAGACAGGCTCAAGATTAGGCCAGAAAGTGGTACCCATTTACTCCTCATCTGGGCATTATCGGTGAGAACATTGCTGTTTATGTTGCCACATCGTTGTGCAACATCTGAAATAAGTTGCTGCTTCATGGAGTGTGGAAGCTTAAATAATTTATTTCTGTGCCACTTACATTCCGTCGTATTTGGACAGCTCCTGCCCCTCAGCAACCATGGAACCGGTGGATCCTTGTTTTCAGATAGCAGTGGCACAATCACAATTTCGGATTCAACTCATCGACTCATGCTTCCAAACCCTAAGTCGCGTACATTTTACTCAGAGAACGTGGGTAGATTGTTTCACAAAGAACATGCCACACACAGAGCGATCAGAATTTAACAGAATTACATATATAGGTTAAAGTTCAACACATTACTATGCATCTTCATTGCCAGCAGCCTTCTTCCGCAGCCTAGGTGCCAAGCCTTCACGTCCAATGGCTTCTTCATTTCATGCCTTCTTCCTCTTCCTCGGTGCCAATTTTCTTAGCTTCACGTACTCTGCATCGCCGGGACAATGGGCACCAGAATCGTGTCCAGCATCATCTTTCCACTCGTTTTAAATTTCTTCGGGCAGAAAAATGACATCTTTCCACTCGTTTTAAATTTCTTCGGGCAGCAAATGATCGACCCGGCAAAGTATGTTTCTAACCTTGCGCGCTTCCTGTCACAGAAACAAGACTGTTGCATAACTGCCCAATATCTACAGAGTAAATAAAACAAAAATTACAATTCAGCAAAACATGCGAACCCCAAGAGACCTTTGCTTACCAGGAGCTAATTGGGTTCGAGCAACCACCATGTCCAAGAATAGAAGGGCGACTCCCAGTTGCAGCAGCTTCCACATCCAGTACATCACATTTCAGCTCAAACATGACAGCCGAAGCATACCTTTTCATCAACCCAATTAGCTGACTATCACACGTTATAGGAACCATGATGCCACGTTCATCCATGAAGCTGAACTTTGCAGTCTGCTTTGGCCATAATTCAACATGATTACGCAGAGCAGCAACCATACCAGATATAGTGCGATTCACAGCGCTTTCTTCCATCGTGAAACAATGGTGTCCATACCTCTTGCCCTTAGAGTCGCACTATAGAGGACTCAGTAACTGTGTAAGGAGGGCCCGCAGATCCCACTTGATGTAAAATCGTGGATAAAATATGTTTGTCGCCATGGCTAACAAACAATTTGAGGTTCAGTAGCTAGCTAGTAGTTGTAACTAGTGCGAATAGCCAAGAGAAGGGTAGATCACCCGCTTGTAGACAGAACTTCTTCTTTCTTGATAGTAGGATCTGCCATCCTCCGAGCTGCTCGGCTCGTCGGCGGCGGAGGCGGGCTAGAGCCTCACACCTGCGGCTACGGCATGCGCCATTGGAGCTTGGGATCAGCGACTGGGAGAAGCAACTTAGTGCCAGAAGTGAAATGTCCGAAGGGATCGTCCTGCCTGGAGGGTGGATTCCGACGCCGCCGGTGCTAGGGGAAAGCTGGGAATGGATTTGTGAAATTGGTAAACGCATCCAATCCACTTAGGTGCTCGATTTGCCTAAGAGGTTGCCGCGTTGGCGCCTGCGTCACGGACAGATGACCGACATGAGGGTCCCAACCGTCTACTTCAGGGAACAGTTTAATGGAATGTTTGAATTTGGCAGGGGTGAGATGAGTTTGCCTCGAAATGGCCCCTCTCAGTAGTTGGCGGCCCAACTTTTCAAAACGCGGTAATTTTAGGCAACTTAGTACCACCATGCGCTGGCCTGCCAACTTTGGTACCGTAGACGAACAAGCCCCCTAAAAAGGGGGAAAATTACATCGAGGTCCATACATTTCGCACAAAGGACCCTAATATTAAGCAAGCAAAACAGTAGGGTTTGGTTCCTTCTCAAGAGAGTAGCTGATCGATCCACACTCTTCATACTACTTCATCTTTGATTGTTTTCAAAATATGGCCAAATTTGTCGATATGCAAATTCTTGAATATGGGATCATCAGCATAAAGTATGATGTAGATATGGCCTTGACCTTGGTCGTTGGACTTGAAATACAAGAATGGTTCATACCCATTGACAACTAAGCTTAAATTTGTTTATATTTCACCACTTACTTTTGGTTAGAACTTTACACGGTCAATCAAAGTACATTTTACATCAAGGACCTCAAAAAAGAAAAAAAATTACGTCGAGGTCCAAACATTTAGCATAAAGGACCCTAAAAGGAAAAATTTCTGGTTCGGCTCCTTCTCGAGAGAGCTGAGCCAAATCTTTATACTACTTCCTCTTCGATTGTTTTCAAAATATGGCCAAATTTGTTGCCATGCAAATTCTCTCATATGGGATCATCAACATAATGTGTGATGGTTGATATATATGGCCTTGACCTTGGTCGTTCGGCTTGAAATCCAATAATGGTCATACTCATTGACCACTAAGCTAAAAAATCGTTGAAATTTCACCACTTAGACTTTTAGGTTAGAATTTTACACGGGCATGGAAGTACATTTTACATCAAGGACCTAAAAAGGGGAAAATTACATCGAGGTCCATAGATTTAGCACAAAGGACCCTAAAATTAAGAAAGAAAAACAGTCGGGTTCGGCTCCTTCTCGTGAGAGTAGCGGATCGAGCCATACTCTTCAAACTACTTCATCTTCGATTGTTTTCAAAATATGGCACAATTTGTCGGGGTGCAAATTTTTGAACATGGGATCATTACCTTCGTCATTCATCTTGAAATTCCAGAATGGTTCATTCTCGTTGACAACTAAGCTTAAATTTGTTTAAATTTCACCACTTACTTTTAGGTTAGATTTTTACACGGTTGGTCAGAGTACATTTTACACTAGGGACGCGAAAAAAGAAATAATTACATTGAGGTCTATACATTTATCATAAAGCTCCCTAAAAGGAAAAAAATCTGGTTCGGCTCCTTCTCGAGAGATCAGTTGATCTGAGCCAAACTCTACACACTACTTCCTCTTTGATTGATTTCAAAATAGTGCAATTTTTCGCCATGCAAATTCTCTCATATGGGATCATCAACATAAAATATGATGTTGATATGGCTTTGACCTTGGTCGTTCAGCTTGAAATCCAATAATGGTCATACTCATTGACAAGTAAGCTTAAAATTTTCGAAATTTCACCACTTACACTTTTAGGTTAGAATTTTGCACGGGTGTGGAAGTACATTTGACATCAAAACCTAAAAAAAGTGAAAATTACACCGAGGTCCATACATTTAGCACAAAGGACCCTTATATTAAGCAAGGAAAACAGTTAGGTTTGACTCCTTCTCTAGAGAGCATCTAATCGAGCCATACTGTGCACACTACTTCATCTTCAATTGTTTTCAAAATATAGCCAAATTTGTCGGCATGCAAATTCTTGGATATGGGATCATATGCATAAATTATGGTGTAGATATGGCTTGACCTTGGCCGTTTGTCTTGAAAATCCAAGAATATGGTTTATACTCGTCGACAACTAAGCTTAAATTTGTTTAAATTTCACCACTTACTTTTAGTTTAGAATTTTACATGGCCGGTGGGAGTACATTTTATATCAAGGTCCTAAAAAGGGAAAATTACATGGAGGTCCATACATTTAGCACAAAGGACCCTACAAAGGAAAACTTTTTATTTTGTCTCCTTACCGAGAGACCAGTTGATCTGAGCCAAACTTTTCGTACTACTTCCTCTTCGATTATTTTCAAAATATGGCCAAATCTGTTGCCATGCAGATTCTCTGATATGGGATCATCAGCATAAAGTATGATGTTTATATGGCCTTGACCTTGGTCGTTTGACTAAAATCCAAGAATGTTCATACTCATTGACAAGTAAGCTTAAAATCGTCTAAATTTCACCATTTACACTTTTAGGTTCGAATTTTACATGGTGTGTGGAAGTACATTTTTACATCAAGTACCCAAAAAAGGGAAAATTACATCGATGTCCATACATTTAGCACCCCCCTAAAAATAAGCAAGGAAAACTATCGTGTATGGATCCTTCTCGAGAGAGCAGCTGATCGAGCTATACTCTTCGTACTACTTCATCTTCGATTGTTTTCAAAATATGTCCAAATCTATCGGCATGCTAATTCTTGGACATGGCATCATCACCATAAAGTATGATGTTGATATGGCCTTGACCTTGGTCGTTCGGCTTGAAATCCACGAATTTTCATACTCGTTGACAACTAAGCTTAAATTTTTCAAATTTCACAACTTACACTTTTTGGTTAGAATTTTACACAGATGGTGGGGGCACATTTACACCAAGGACCTAAAAAGGTAAAATTACACTGAGGTCCATGCATTTAGCATAAAGGACCATAAAATTTAGCAAAGAAAACAGTCGGGTTTGGCTCCTTGAGAGAGCAGATGATCGGGCCCTACTCTTCATACTGCTTCCTCTTTGATTTACAAGAAAGATTTATTATGGAGGGAACTGGGAGCAGAGTAGTACTATTCTGAAGGGAACTAGAGCAGAGGAACATGCGTCCATTTTTATTTTATTCAACCTCGCATATACGCTCTATCCCCACTTCTACGCCAAGCGCCGCCGTTCTTCTCCTCCACATTGCCCCTTTTCGATCATGTTCACCGCACAGTATGAGAGTGTTTGTTCTTCTCCTTGTCCCTCCTGCCGCCATCGATCTTCCCTCTTTTCGAGAAAACCAAATCAAGCCATTACCCCAACTTCCATCAGCTCCCTTGCGATGGCAGGACCGAGCAAGGACAGTGATGATTCTGAGCTGTTCCAGCGTGTTTTTACCGAAGGCCTGCTTGAAGAACTCATAACCAGATGCGATGTCATCACCGCCGCGAGCCTCACCGGTTCGTCCAAACATCTTCTTGACTCAGCAAAATATAATGCAACTTTACATGCTTCTTAGCCGTTTGGCCTCCCCTGTGTTCTTCATTCTCACCCGACTAAGAAACCATGGGAATGAAATGAGTACTTCGAGGGCAAGGGCACGACATGCAAGCTGACGTCGCTGGACAAGTTATCCTCCGACGCTCTGTTCCCGAATTGTATGGGTAAGCAGTGGGTAGGTGCCAATGGAGATTGGATCACCACTGTTGGGTCCGAGTGCAAGTGGGAGCTTGTCAATGGGCACACTCATCAACACGTTCCTCTCCCACAAGTCAATGAGTTTGTACCCACCAACAATCTGTTTACATTCATGCATAATGATCGCCCTATTCTCCTCCGAAAGATTTTTATTTGCCGAGCTCCCATAGCTACGGCTGATTATTTAGATTTCTCTCTTCTCGCTATCTTCGACTACTCAATTTCTACCCTTGATGGCGATGAGTATGCATAGAAAGTTCTTGAGAACCAGTTCCAGTGCTATTTCAGATACAGCGATGCACTTATCCACAAGGGTCTGGTGTTTGCAGCCACCAAGAGTGGCAGTGTTTATGTTTGGAATCATCTGTATTTTGGTAAGTTTGATCTATTCCTGTTCTAAACACTAGCTTCAGTTTTAATGGATGTAAACTAGTGTTGGCTGATTTGGCCTTCATTTCTTTTTGTAGGTCCTATTCTTCTCCCGTCACCACCTGTCGCGCATCTCGAGGAGGGAAACCTTGATGCCATAGATGATGACAAGCACGAACCTGGTTTATGGTTCTTAGCAATATCTGTAGATGAATCTCGCCTTCTTCTTATCCATACTGTGGGCGTTACTGATGAGGAGCTTTATGGAAGTACTTATTATGGTCATCTCAATCCTGTTGCTGATCATAGTGTTGATCGCTGCGGTCGCACTTGTGGCACCTAAGCTACTGGGTTTGGCTACAATGTGTACTCAAAGGACACTGCTTACTTGTATCCACCTAAGCCATGGATAGAGATTGCTAACCTAGGAGCATATTCCCTTTTCCTTGGATTGAACTATCCAATTAATATTGCGGTAGGCAGTGCAGATGTTGCCCCAGGATATCTGACAAGAAGCAACTGTGTGTACACCTCTGACCATGCAATAGGACTTGGATATACGCCCTTTCCTGAAATATGCTGCTTCAGTCTAAATACCGAAGAAGCAGCTGTTGGTTTCTCAACCAACATTGCATGGAAATCTCCGGAGACTCCATTATGCTTCATCCCGAGCATCACCAATGCCCGCGATTGGAACCAAACTACCGTAAGTAATCGTAGTACTATGTAATAGGAAAGCTCTGTTTAGATCAAGTGCCGTAGATGGTCTTGCTTATCTTTTGTAACTTGGACTTGTCATAAACTCATAATCTAGACAAGGCTTTGGGCATTTTGAGTTGCCTATGGAGGTCACACACAGATATTAATGCGAGAAGGAGGCATGCACACAAAAGCAGACTTGATCGTCAGTTTTGTTTCTTCCAATGACGAGTGTTTGGAGAAAAGGGCAAACTAAATCTGTCACTTTGAAATGCTGCTAAATATGTCCAAGTGACGCTAAATGTGAATTGTGAATCTGTCGTTTTTTCTTTCTTATTATGTACTGCTGCATCTTTCAAAAGCTACTGAACCTATCAAAAGTTTTGTTCGGTACTTGTTCAGATCAACTGGTCGAGTGAAGAATATGGTCTCGCTTTCCTTTTGAATCAATCCTTGCTACATCTATTGAATTTTAGTGTCCACATTGTTGAATCTGTCAATTCTTTTGGTCACTGTCTATGTACTCCCACAATCTGTCAAGTGTTGCTGAATATGAACCGGGTCTCTATCTGATATTTTTATGGTCTATTCTATACTGTTGAATCTTCCAAATGCTACTGAATCTGTCAAATGTTCTATCGTTACTATTAGTACAATATTTTGTAGAATGAACTATGATGTACTGGGACTTGGTTAGATGAAGTGCATCAGATTGTCTTGCTTTTCTTTTGAAACTTAGCATTGTTACAATTATCTGGATGTGTCTTGGGCATTTTGGGTTACTATGGGCGGTCACAGAGGCATTGACGTAAGGAGGAGGTACTCCCATAGAAGCAGACTTGATCGTCAGTTTTGCTTGCTCCAATTATTGAGTCTATTTGGAGAACATGTCAAACTGATCGTGGGCCAAGTTTTTTTTAGCTGGAACAAGAACTGATTCTCTCTGTACTGCTATTGAATTTCAAGCAGGAAAGCTACTGAATCTCTCAAAGGTTCTGTCATTTCAAATCCGACAGAACACACCACAATGCAATTTTTATTAACCAGGAGAGGAAATCTAGTACTCCCTCCGATCCAAATTATTGTTCTCACATTTGTCTAGATTCTAAATTATCTAGTCATGTTTTCGTGCTAGACACGTCCGAATCTAGCCCAATCCGAGAACATTAATTTGGATCAGAGGGACTGGAGTAGCTCATTCGGCCCCTCTTTAGCCCATAACATTTTAATTCAGTCTTTTCGAGGTCAGGTACTGCTGACCACAGGCCAGCAAGAATTTTTGGAAAGGAGCCCATGGAGCATAGCCGATAACATATTAGTTTGGCCTTTTACGGGTCAGCGGACTACTGAGCACAAGCCAGTGAAATTTGAGAATGAAGCCAATGGAGCATAACCTATGGAATATAACCCACGTAGAGCAATAGCCAAACTCTTTTTAATTCGGCCTTTTGGGCATTGCCCCCTATTGGACATATGCCCTAGAGACAAATAGTAGTAAGGACTATTATCATATTTCATATAGTTTACTGGTGATATACAAACAACCAGGGGTTCCTAGTGAAACTCTAGTCACTGGTTCATTGGTCAACAGACGATCATGTTTCCTGATCATGCGGCATTTATGCCAGTTGGAAATGGAGTCATCTCATTCCGAGAATAAGATGATGAACCAATACCCAACCTAAACATCGTGACCCGATCATGTCACCAAGTTCAAGTTACGATGATTAGAAATGGATCCTCGTAGACTATTCCTTAGACCATGAGGCTATATCAATCACTGTCTCCCGAGAGTGCTTTGATAGCATCAAGCGCCACTTGGTAATACAGTGGTTATAAAGGTGTGTTCAGGTACTCGGAGGAAACCGTTGAGGCAATATATGTCAAGAGCGGGATATGTCCGTCCATGTGCCAGGAAGATACTCAAAGGGCCCACTCGGAGAAGTTATATCCAATAGCTATGTAGCGTGTGATTTGATCACGGGGATATCACTTTTCGGAACGAGTCAAGTAGCGTTGTTCGGTAATGAGATTGAACACGACATGGTGATGTCATTGATCAGATCTCGAGCAATGCAAGTATCGAGTGACAAAGGCAATAAGACACAACTGTCCCGGTTCAAACGACGAAAGATCTTCGTGGAACGCACAGGGGTCACATGGCCATCCAAGTCCCTCTGTTGATCATTGGGGCGGGAGTGTCCCGGCCATTTCTGGAGTGTTCCCGAACCGTGGGGTATCACGCTTAAGGGCTTGATGATGCTTAGAGAGTGTTTATAGGATCGGTAGAATCGCCAAAGAATCGTAGAGAGAAAACCGGAAGGGTTTCGTTAAGTCCGGAGGATGTCTGGAGTGAAGGTGGAAGTGTTTCATAGCCATGGAGGTTGAATAATATGTGAATGAATGTTAAATATTGATTTAATCATTTATTCATAATTATTTAATAAAGAGAAAAATCAATTTAAATGGTCAGAGGCTTAATGGGCCAATTCCCGGAGGGAGAGGGCCCATTAGGGAAATGACAGAGGGAGAAGGGGCCAAGGGGGTGGCCAGCTAGGCCTAGCCCCCCCTGTGCGGGGCCCACTAGATGGCCAGCGGCCTCCCCTCCCCCTCCTCTCCTTTAGTCCCACCCCGGGACTTTGAGGGAGGTAGTACCTCTGCTCCCCCTATATATAGTGGGGGTATTTGGCCAAATAAAATACACCAATAATCAATAAAGGTCTTCTCACTTTTGGGACAACCTCTAATTGATATTTTCTCTCTCCCCCTCTCTCTTACGTGACCGTGGTCCCAAGTCTGGACTGCGCGAACGGGAGACATCTTCATCACGGAGTGCCGCCGTGCTGCGGGATTCGGATCTGGGAGCTCTACTTCCGCAACTGCTGCTGGAGCAGGGAAGCGGGAGTCATCATCAGGCACCGGACGTGTGTAACTCCCCGCGAGGTGTCGCACTTGAGCCACTCAAGTCGTTGGTGTTGGAGATATGCCCAAGAGGCAATAATAAAAGTGGTTATTATTATATCTTTGTGTTTATGATGAATGTTTACATCCCATGCTATAATTGTATTATAAGGAAACACTGATACATGTGTGTTTTGTAAACATAAAAGAGTCCCTAGTAAGCCTCTTGTGGAACTAGCTTGTTAATTAAATGATGATCATGGTTTCCTGATCATGGACATTGGATGTCATTAATAACAAGGTTATATCATTAGGAGAATGATGTGATGGACACACACCCATAGTAAGCGTAGCATAAGATCAAGTCATTAAGTTCGTATTTCTATAAGCTTTCAAATGCATAGTAACCTAATCCTTCGACCATGAGGTTATGTTAATCACCATCACCGGATGGGTACTTTGATGACATCAAACACCGCTCAGAATCGGGTGGTCATAAAGGTGTCATTGGGTATTCTGAAAGTATGTGTTGAAGCGCATGGACCAAGATTGGGATTTGTCCATCCATATGACGGATAGATATGCTCTAGGCCCTCTCGGTGGAGCGTCATCTAGTTAGCTTGCAAGCATGTGACTAGGTCACAAGGGATGACATAACATGGAACGAGTAAAGAGTACTTATCAGTAACGACGTAGAACTAGGTATGGAGATACCGACGATCAAACCTCGGATAAGTAGAATATCGCGTGACAAAGGGAATTGGTTTCATATGTTAATGGTTCTATCGATCACGAAGTCATCGTTGAGTATGTGGGAGCCATTATGGATCTCCAGATCCCGCTGATGGTTATTGATCGGAGAGGTGTCTTCATCATGTCTGCATATTCACGAACCGTAGGGTGACACACTTCAGGTTCGAAGTTGTTTTTAAGTAGATATGGAATATGCATTGGAGACCGAATGTTGTTCGGAGTCTCGGATTGGATCCGGGACATCACGAGGAGTTCCGTAAATGTCCGGAGAATAAGATTCATATATTGGGGATCATTTTCTAAGTTAGGAAATGTTCCGGAGTGTTTGTATGGAGATTCTAGAAGGTTTCCGAATGTTCTGGAAGGTTCTAGGAGATTTCTTGGAGTTTGCTTGAAAACCAAGAAAGGATCAAGGAGTCCTTGTGGGGTAAGACAAGGAGTCGTGGGGGAGGAGGACTCCTCCCCCTCCCAATCCGCCGGCTAAGGAGGGAGGGGAGTCCTACTAGGACTCCCCCTCCCATGGCGCCTCCCTCCTTTAAATAGAGGGGTGGGGGCGCCAACCCCTTGCCCCCTCCACTTCAAACCCTAGCCGCCGCCTCTCTCCTCCTTCCCTTTGCTCAGGCTTAGGCAAAGCCCTGCAGAATTCTCTACTCCACCACCACCACCACACCATCGTGCTGCTGGGATTCCGTGGAGAAGATCTACTACCTCCGCTGCTCGCTGGAACGGGGAGAGGAAGGTCTGCTTCGACTCCGCACATGTGACCGATCATGAAAGCTGCCGAACGCTGGCGCCGAAGGATCGTCCACACGATCTTGAGATCGGCAAGTGATCGACTACATCAACCCCGAGATCTAATCTCGTAACGCTTTCGGATCTACGAGGGTTCGTAAAGATCTATCCCTTCGCACATGTCTAGTAGATTAGATCTTGGCTTTTATCTAGATTAGATCTGGGTTTTGTTCGTTCTTGCGGTAGAAATTTTTTGTTTTCCATGCTACGAACCCATCAGTTGTATCAGAGCCTTGTCTATGCGTAGATCTGTTGCACGAGTAGAACACAATGGTTTTGTGGGCGTTGGTGCTCGTGCCGTCTTTTGCTTTGTGTACTTTGCATCTTGCGGTATGGTGGGATGAAGCTCTGCTAACCTTACATGTCATCGCACATGAGACTTGCTCCACGCTTGACGTGTAACTTGCTTTGCACAAGTGGCTTTGCGGGTGTCTGTCTCTCCCATCATAGTATAGATCCAATCTACACTTTGCACTTGATAGCACTTGTATCAACGTTGTGGTTCAGTTTCATAGGTAAGATCCGTTCTTATTCGAAAGCCCCAAACCACGTAAAACTTGCAAAGAAAATTAGAGGCATCTAACTTGTTTTTGCAGGGGTTTTGTGATGTGATATGGCCATCATGTGATTGTGATTATATTTGATGTATGCAATGATCCTTGTTGTAATATGGCAACCGGCAGGAGCCTAATGGTTGTCTTTAATTCTGTTAAGACCTGCGTGTCTATTCATCTTGTAATAGCTTTATTCCAAGTAGTTGTTATAGTTGCTGGTGATGATGGACAACCATGAAGCGGCGCCACTGACCTTGACGCAATGCTGGTGATGATGGAGATCACGTCCATGCTTTGGAGATGGAGATCAAAGGCATAAGAAGAAAGGGCCATATCATATCACACTAATTATGAATTGCCTGTGATGTTAATCCTTTATGCATCTTGTATTGCTTAGATCGCGACGGTAGCATTATAATATGATCCCTCTCACTAAATTTCAAGTAATAAAGTGTTCGTCCTTAGTTGGCACCGTTGCTAAGACTCGTCGTCTCGAAGCATCTCATGATGATCGGATGTGATAGATTCTACTTGTGCATACAACGGGTGCAAGCCATATTTGCACATGCGGAAACTAAGGTTAATCTTGACGAGCCTAGCATGTACAGACATGGTCTCGGAAAATGGAATACCGAAAGGTATTCCATGAATCATATAAGTGATATGATGAACATGAAGATTGTTCGCCGATGAAACTACGTCTTCTCTCGTGAAGATCGGACTTGGTGTAGTGGACTTGGTTCGTGTAATCACTAAGACAATGTGAGGGATGTTGTTTTGAGTGGGAGTTCACCTAGTTAATTTAAGAATTAAAATTGAACTCAATTTATCATAAACTTAGTCTAAACTACTTGCAAATTTTTTGTAGATTATGGCGAACCTCTCCATCAATTTCAATGCGTTCCTAGAGAAAGAAAAGCTTAAGAACAATGGAAGCAACTTCACGGACTGGCTCCGTGGTCTGAAGATTGTCCTCGTGGCTGGTCGATGACCTATGTGCTCAAGCACCGCTAGGTGACCCACCGCAGATGATGCCACCGATGACGAAAGAATGTTTACGCCACTCGAAAAATCATTACTCCATAGTTCATGTGCCATCCAGACGGTTTAGAAACGGAGCTCCAGAAGCGTTTTGAGCACCACGACCCGTTCGAGATCATTAAGGAGCTCAAGCTCATTTTTGAGACTCACGCGGCCATGGAGAGCTATGAGGCCTCCGAAAAGTTCTTTACCTGTAAGATGGAAGAGGGAAGCTCCGCTAGCGAGCACGTGCTCACCATGTCTGGGCACGCAAACAAGCTCCAAGAGTTGGGGATAACGATTCCTAATGAGTTAGGGATTCACCGTGTCCTCCAATCACTGCCACCGAGTTATAAGAACTTTGTGATGAACTACAATATGCACTGCATGAACAAGACGTTGCCTGAACTATCGTCCATGCTGAAAACTGCTGAAGTGGAGATCAAGAAGGAGCACCAAGTGTTGATGGTCAATAAGACCACCAATTTCAAGAAACAGGGCAAGCCTAAGAAAAAGGGCAACTTCAAGAAGGACGGCAAGAAAGCGCCGACCGCTAAGAAGCCCAAGGCTGGTCCTAAGCCAAACTGAATGTTTTCTCGCAAGGGTGCTGGTCACTAGAAGCGAATCGCCCAAGTACCTGGCGGATCTGAAGAACGGCAACATCAAGAAGAAAGGTATATTCGATATACATGTTATTGATGTGTATCTTACGGGTAATCGTAGTAGTTCCTGGGTATTTGATACTGGTTCGGTTGCTCATATTTGTAACTCGAAACAGGAGCTGCGGAATAAACGAAGACTGGCGAGAGACGAGGTGACGATGCGCGTTGGAAATGGCTCCAAGGTTGATGTGATCGCTTAAGACACGCCCTCTACATCTACCTTCGGGATTAGTTTGAAATTTGAATAATTGTTATTTGGTGCCTGCGTTAAGCATGAAGATTATATCTGGATCTTGTTTATTGCGAGACGGTTACTCTTTTAAGTCTGAGAATAAAGGTTGTTCGATTTATATGAGTAATATCTTTTATGGTAATGCACCTGAGATGAATGGTTTATTCTTATTGAATCTTGATAGTAGTGATACACATGTTCACAACATAGATGCTAAACGAATAAAATTGAATGATAATTCTACATACATGTGGCACTATCGTCTTGGTCACATTGAAAGTGAAGCGTATGAAGAAACTCCATTCTGATGGACTTCTTGAATCACTTGATTTTGAATCACTTGAAAGATGCGAAGCATGTCTAATGGGAAAAATGACTAAGACTCCATTCTCTGGAATAATGGAGCGAGCTACAGACTTATTGGAAATAATACATACCGATGTGTGCGGTCCGATGAGTGTAGCATCGCGTGGTGGATATCGTTATGTTCTCACTTTCATGGATGACTTAAGTAGATATGGGTATGTCTACTTTATGAAACATAAGTCTGAAACTTTCGAGAAGTTTAAGGAATTTCAAAGTGAAGTGGAAAATCATCGTAACCAGAAGATTAAGTTTCGCTCGACCATGGAGGTGAATATCTGAGTTATGAGTTTGGCATGCATTTAAAGAAATGTGGAATACTTTCGCAGTTGACACCGCCGGGAACACCACAGCGTAATGGTGTGTCCGAACGTCGTAATCGAACTCTCTTAGATATGGTTCAGTCTATGATGTCTCTTACAGATTTACCACTATTGTTTTGAGGCTATGCATTAGAGACAGCCGCATTCACTTTAAATAGGGCACCATCTAAATCCGTTGAAACGACACCGTATGAATTGTGTTTTAGAAAGAAACCTAAGTTGTCGTTCCTTAAAGTTTGGGGTTGCGAAGCGTATGTAAAGAAGTTACAACCTGATAAGCTTGAACCCAAAGCGGAGAAATGCGTCTTCATAGGATACCCTAAAGAAACAATTGGGTATACCTTCTATCATAGATCCGAAGGCAAAGTTTTCGTTGCCAAGAATGGATCCTTTCTTGAGAAGGAGTTTCTCTCGATGGAAGTGACTGGAAGGAAAGTAGAACTCGACGAGGTTATTGAACCTTCTCTCAGAGTTGAGAGTAGCGCAGCACCAGAAGATGTTTTTGTGCTGCCTGCACCAATTGGAGAGGAAGCTAATGATGGTGATCATGAAACTTCGAACGAAGTTACTGCAGAACCTCGCAGGTTAACGAGGGTTCGTACCACTCCTGATTGGTATGACTCTGCCTTGAACGTCATGTTGGTGGACAACACTGATGACCCTACAATGTATGAAGAAGCTAAGGTGAGCCCAGATTCCGACAAATGGCTAGAAGCCATGAAATCCAAAATGGGATCCATGTACGAAAACCAAGTATGGACTTTGGTGGACTTACCGGCTGGCCATAAGGCTGTCGAGAACAAATGGATTTTCAAAAGAAAAACAGATGTTGATGGTAATGTTACCGTCTATAAAGCTCGACTTGTCGTGAAAGGGTTCCGACAAATTCAAGGAGTTGACTACGATGAGACTTTCTCACCAGTAGCAGAGCTAAAGTCTGTGAGGATTTTGTTAGCAATCGCTGCATATTTCGATTATGAAATTTGGCAGATGGATGTCAAAACGGCGTTCCTTAATGGTGACATTGAGGAAGAGTTGTATATGGTACAACCCAAGGGTTTTGTCGATCCTAGTGATGCTGACAAGGTATGCAAACTTCAGCGCCCATTTATGGACCAAGCAAGCATCCCGAGTTGGAATCAACGTTTTGATAAAGTAATCAAAAACTTTGGATTTATACAAACTTATGGAGAAGCTTGTATTTACAAGAAAGTGAGTGGGAGCTCTGTAGCATTCCTAGTACTATATGTAGATGACATATTGTTGATTGGGAATGATATAGAACTTCTTAATAGCGTCAAAACCTATTTGAATAATAGTTTTTCAATGAAGGATCTTGGCGAAGCGGCATATATTCTAGGCATCAAGATTTATAGAGATAGATCAAGACGCCTAATAGCGCTTTCACAAAGTACATACTTAGACAAAGTTCTAAAGAAGTTTAGAATGGAAGAGAGCAAGAAAGGGTTCGTGCCCATGTTGTCAGGTAAGACCTTGAGTAAGACTCAAAGTCCGCTATGGCGTAAGATAGAGAAAAGATGAATAATATTCCCTATGCCTCGCCATAGGTTCTATCATGTATGCCATCTTTGTGTACAAGACCGGATATAGCACATGCTGTTAGTTTGACTAGAAGATATCAAAGTGATCCTGGAATGGAGCACTGGACAGCGGTCAAGAATATCCTAAAGTACCTCAATAGGACTAAGGATATGGTTCTTTCTTATGGAGGTGATGAACAGCTTGTTGTAAACGGTTACACTGATTCTAGTTGGAACACAGATCCAGATGACTCGAAGTCATAGTCTGGATACATATTTATTTTGAATGGTGCTGCAGTGAGCTGGAGGAGTGCTAAGCAAAGCGTTGTGGCGAAATCTTCAACTGAATCGGAATACATAGCTGCTTCGGAGGCTGCACAAGAAGCCATATGGATGAAGGAGTTCATTACTGAACTTGGCGTGGTTCCTAGTGCATTGGACCCGATGGCCATCTACTGTGACAACACAGGTGCCATAGCTAATGCACATGAGCCAAGGTCACATAGCAAGCTGAAGCACATCAAGCTATGTTTCAATGCTATTCGCGAGTATGTCCGAGATGGTGACATAAAGATTTGCAAAGTACACACTGATCTGAATGTGGCAGATCCGTTGACTAAACCTCTTGTGGAACTAGCTTGTTGATTAAATGATGATCATGGTTTCCTGATCATGGACATTGGATGTCATTAATAACAAGGTTATATCATTAGGAGAATGATGTGATGGACACAAACCCATAGTAAGCGTAGCATAAGATCAAGTCATTAAGTTCGTATTGCTATAAGCTTTCAAATGCATGGTAACCTAATCCTTCGACCATGAGGTTATGTTAATCACCATCACCAGATGGGTACTTTGATGACATCAAACACCGCTCAGAATCGGGTGGTCATAAAGGTGTCATTGGGTATTCTGAAAGTATGTGTTGAAGCGCATGGACCAAGATTGGGATTTGTCCATCCATATGACGGATAGATATGCTCTAGGCCCTCTCGATGGAATGTCATCTAGTTAGCTTGCAAGCATGTGACTAGGTCACAAGGGATGACATAACATGGAACAAGTAAAGAGTACTTATCAGTAACGAGGTAGAACTAGGTATGGAGATACCGACGATCAAACCTCGGATAAGTAGAATATCACGTGACAAAGGGAATTGGTTTCGTATGTTAATGGTTCTATCGATCACAAAGTCATCGTTGAGTATGTGGGAGCCATTATGGATCTCCAGATCCCGCTGATGGTTATTGATCGGAGAGGTGTGTTCATCATGTCTGCATATTCACGAACCGTAGGGTGACACACTTAAGGTTCGAAGTTGTTTTTAAGTAGATATGGAATATGCGTTGGAGACCGAATGTTGTTCAGAGTCTCGGATTGGATCCGGGACATCAGGAGGAGATCCAGAATTATCCGGAGAATAAGATTCATATATTGGGGATCATTTTCTAAGTTAGGAAATGTTCCGGAGTGTTTGTATGGAGATTCTAGAAGGTTTCGGAATGTTCTGGAAGGTTCTAGGAGATTTCTTGGAGTTTGCTTGAAAACCAAGAAAAGATCAAGGAGTCCTTGTGGGGTAAGACAAGGAGTCGTGGGGGAGGAGGACTCCTCCCCCCTCCCAATCCGCCGACCAAGGAGGGAGGGGAGTCCTACTAGGACTCCCCCTCCCCTGGCGCCTCCCTCCTTTAAATAGAGGGGTGGGGGCGCCAACCCCTTGCCCCCTCCACTTCAAACCCTAGTCGCCGCCTCTCTCCTCCTTCCCTCTGCTCAGGCTTAGGCAAATCCCTGCAGAATTCTCTACTCCACCACCACCACCACACCGTCGTGCTGCTGGGATTCCGTGGAGAAGATCTACTACCTCCGCTGCTCGCTGGAACGGGGAGAGGAAGGTCTGCTTCGACTCCGCACATGTGACCGACTACGGAAGCGCTGCCGGAACATGGCACCGGAAGGATCGTCCACATGATCTTGAGATCGGCAAGTGATCGACTACATCAACCCCAAGATCTAATCTCGTAACACTTTCGGATCTACGAGGGTTAGTACAGATCTATCCCATCGCACATGTCTAATAGATTAGATCTTGGCTTTTATCTAGATTAGATCTGGGTTTTGTTCATTCTTGCGGTAGAATTTTTTTGTTTTCCATGCTACGAACCCATCAGTTGGAGCCAAAGGAGTGCAAGGACTTCATCATGACCTTGAGGTCGGCTTCGGCTCGTCTACATCAACCACGCTCTCCTGAGCGTTGACAACGCTTTTCGGTCTTCAAGGGTAAGTTCGCGGAAAGCCCCTCCCGTTACTGTATTACTAATAGATTGGTCCTGGCAGCTTCAGGGGTTCAGGGGCGTAGGATAAAATTTATTGTTTTCATACACGGAACCCCTATAGTGGTATCAAAGCTAGATCTATGCGTAGTAATGCTAGTACGGGTAGAACACACAAGATGTAGCATGTGGGCATAGATCTTTTAGTTGTTACCCTCCCACATGTACTTGTGTATACCGCAGTAATGCTTGATGAAGCGGCCCCCAACCGACTTTACACGTTCATTCGCGAGACTGGTCCACGCCGTACATACGGCTTGTACCGTATAAAGTGGCTTAAGGGTGTCTCTCTCTCTCGCATTAGTTGGTATACCATTTGCAACGGAGGGCCCCGAAAGGGGTGTAGTAGAGACAACTACTTGATCAGCATTGTGCTGAAAGTTCGTAGGTAAGAACGGTTCTTGTGCGAAAGCCCATTCAGCCACGTAAAACATGCAAAGATAAAGTAGAGGCGTCTAACTTTGTTTTGCGGGGGGGGCGTTGCTTTGTGATATGGTTGTGGCAAAGGTAAAGTAATTACCTTGTGTTACGTAGTAGTAGATAGTCACGGAGGTGACGAACTACCACGCCGGAATGACACCGGTACCCTGGTGTCTACGGTGTTGGAATCCTGGCGCTGAAATCCGGTAACGACGGATGGAGATCACGACGTGAAGGACCATATCACATCGCATTTACATTCAATGTTATTGTTTGTATATCTTATTGTGTGCTAGTATTAGATACTCGACGGTAGCCTAATAAGATGATCCCTATTAAAATTACCAATGATTGTGTTCCCCCTTAGTGTGCACCACCAAGAAAGTTCGTCGGTATGAGGCGATCCATGGTACATGCATCGGTGTCAGACATATCTATGTTCGCATACAGTGGGTGTAAGCCATGTTGCACAACGAATACACCAAGGTTGAGTTGGCGAGCCTAGCATGTGCAGACATGGCCTCGGAACGCGGATGGTCAAAAGATTGAGCACGAGTCGCATGAATGATGTGACCGACGTTTAGTGTCCACCCTTGAACCCACATTGATGGTCGTGACGATCGGGGGAGATGTGGCTGATAGGGGTCGTGTTATCACTAGGAACCCTTTTGGGGATAGATGTTTCTGAGTGGAGTTATTATTAACTCATTTAATTATAAACTTAGTCTAAATTCCTTCTGCAATTGTAAATGTAGAAAATGGTTCTCCCCGAGATTACCTTCCCTATTAACGATTGGTTAAAAGGAGAAAAATTCAAGTTAGATGAATCCAACATCTCTGCATGGGTCATGCGCCTTTTCGATCTCCTTGGTGAGAACAAAGTGGCTGACTACATGATCTACGAGATGTACTTGGAGCCACCCTATTCTCATGATACCCAGAAGCAACGGGATCTCCGCTGCCGTCGTCGTGTGATGGTCACATTCATATCAGTGACGATGCGCCTTAGGATGGAGGATGGGATATAGCCAGTGGTGGGAAGTCTTAATCCCCGAATGGTCATGGCACATCTGAGATCGCATTTCGTGGAACAAGTGCGCATGTGGGAGTATGAGCTGATGGGGGATTTCCTCTCCATAAAGATGGAGGAGGGCTCCTCACTGGACAAGCACTTATTGAGCATGTATGATGCATACATGAGTCTGGCATACTACTTGGACAACTGGTTCGCAAGCTCTTTTGCAATGGGAGTTGTGCTGCGGTCGCTACCACCAAGCTTCCAAGCACAAGTCAGGATTTGCATTATGAGAGGCTACATAGAAACACTGGATTTCCACGAGTTCATATCACATTTCAGAGGTGTGGTGGTTGAACCAGATGTCGCTCAGGTCATCAATGACAAAGGTATATATTTGATATACAATTTTATAAATGTTATAATCTTGCAAACACATTTGCAGAGTTAAGTATATTTGATACTTGTTCTATTTTGCTGAAAACACGTCGTTCTACATGAGAGGTGCTTGCTGGAATGGAGGTGTCGTTGCATGTTGATGGCGAGCATGATGATGATGGCCGACGACACTCTCCCTCAACATTTATCATTTAGTTTGTATTTTAGGATGATTATTGTAATCAAGAGATTGTGAACTTCTTTAGTGTGTCTCACACTTTGTTAGACGGTTATTCATATGAGTTTGTAACAAACAGTTGTTCTACTTTTATGAATGATTTCTATTCGTGTTCATATCTTGTTTGATTATGTGTGAATTATCCTTGTTCGTTTGAAACTAATGGATAATGCATGAACATTTGTAAAACATTAAAAATGCCTTAAAATACCCAACTTAATGATATATTCATTAATGAATGAAACCATTGTTTAAATTCAAAGTTATAATGATAATATGTGAAAGTCATTCGATTCCTTATCACATATAAATCATGCCTAAGTTCGGAAAATTAACTTGAACACCGTGTATTACTTGAATACAAAGTGTTTGATGAATTGTTAAAAGTAAATACATATTCGATGTATTGTGTTTTAATGAAAATGGTAATTATCGTTAAATGATTGTTTAAATGTGTAAAGAAGTTTACCAAACGAAACATGAATATGAAACTATTTGATTTGATCAAAGTGTTTCATCAACAAAGGGTATAAATATAAAAGGGAATCTAATTACTATGATTTGATCAATAGTAATGAAATTCGACTTTATAAGAATGGCATAAAAGTAACTATGAAATGCAAAGTGTTTTGAAACGTCAAAATGCAAAGCATCACAATGTGATATTAGATATCAAAGTGGGTGAATAGAAGGCACCAAATAAATCGTTGTAGTGTAGATGTAGAGACCATTAGTTAGAAATAGTTAGCACCCAATTAGAATGTAGTGAACCATTTGAATTCGTGAAAGTTTTTGGGTTATTCGATATAACCAAAACAATAGCGAATAAGTCCTTGGAGAGTATTCATTGGAAACTTTGAATACGAAGTCCATAGCTAAAACCAAAAGAGAAGCAAAACTGGTAATGCTTGGATTTTGGTGCATTCTTGAGAAAGCTCACTTTTAGTGATATTTCTCGATTATGGAGCAAATGGAAGATAGTGAAAAACACGATGAGGATTCAAACCCTGCATCAGAGTGTTGAGAAGCGCAATGGACAATGTTCCTGAACGATTCTCTTCACAGAAGGAAAGAATCAATGATATTGATCATTGTGTTTTCCCCACTGGTGTTTTCACTACATGAAGTAGGATTCAAAATGTAATCCATATCTAGTATGGAGACATTTGTGAATCATTTGTCATGATTCTTGGAATATGATATACCTACGAACTACTAAGGAAATAACGGTAAACTAAAATTATGAGAAATCCCCAATGCAAAATTCCCTTGAGATTAGAAAGCAATTCGTTGCTGAATATCACAAGTAAAAGGGGTTACTTAAATTTTCCCAAATGACTGCAAAGCCATAGTGAAAAAGGGGTGAATGACAAAAGAATAGTTTGTCAAGTATTGGATGAATTTAAATGAATTTGATTCAAGTGTGCTTAATGTCTAGTGAATTTAAAACTAGTAAAAATACTAGTATCTCATAGTAAATCTGCAAGTTTGATATTTGATCAAAGGATTTTGAAGTTGTTCAAAATTGTGAGTGGATATGCAATTTGCATAAAATTGAGTGGGAGCTGTAAAAGTCTTCCTAAAACAATATGTGAATGACATATTTTTGAGTGGGAGCTTATAGGAGTAATTCTTAAGTATGTTAAGAATGAAAGCGCAAATACTAATAAATAATGATTTATAAGATGTAGAAGTTGATAATAGGTGTATTATGATATTATGTAGTATTCCTTAAGGGATTCTGAAAGGGGTTTCAGAATAGAAGTTAATTAAGGAACTAGTCCTTAATAACTCAAATTAGGAATAGTATTAAGTTTAAACATCAATGGTTGAAAGAAAGAAAAGGATGATCATCATCCACTATGTTGAGACATAGGTTCTATCTTAGTAAACCATGATGATAACTTAGCATAATATGTGATCCAATAAGGAACGCTTAAAAGTGATTAAGTTCGAATCACAGAACGTTGAGCTAAGTTTGTCCATAGTGTCTAATAGAGAACTGCAGACATGTTTTTTAAATCCATAAAGGATGACATATCTTAAAGCATAAAGATTTATGTTATAAGGGAATATGTTGGAATCTCCTGTAAATACCAATTAAAGTCAAGTAGGAAGCGAGGTGAACAAAACATCGAAAGTTGCATAGAGTGCACAAGTGTTTTGATGAATACATTTATAATAATAGATAAGGGTACCATCTAAAGTGTTGTATAATGTTATGGCGGGGCTAGTTCGCTTTTAACGTAGAATGATGTGTCCTAGGGCATAGTGCCCATGAGAAAGCCCTCGAGGTTGATCTAAAGTCACTGTAGGCTCCTAGAATCAGGCATCGTCCTGCTGCTATAGCGACGATGCACACACACAGATGTTATCATGTGATGATAAAGTATTAATGTCAATCAAGGTGACATTAGTAAGTTGTAAAGGATTTGGGACTGTAAAGTATAGACCCAAGACTCAACCTCTCCCATGAGCAAGCATGTTTAGGGTACCGGATATATGGTGCCGATGATTAAGGAACAAATGCAGCTAGTGTATTTGTACTCTAGTGCAAGTGGGAGACTGCTGGAAATATGCCCAAGAGACAAATAGTAGTAAGGACTATTATCATATTTCATATAGTTTATGATTAAGTTTTATATCATGCTATAACTGTATTGAGTGCAAACATCAATACACGTGTGATATACAAACAACTAGGGGTTCCTAGTGAAACTCTAGTCACTAGTTCATTGGTCAACAGATGATCATGTTTCCTGATCATGTGGCATTTATGCCAGTTGGAAATGGAGTCATCTCATTCCGAGAATAAGATGATGAACCAATACCCAACCTAAACATCATGACCCGATCATGTCACGAAGTTCATGTTATGATGATTAGAAATGGATCCTCGTAGACTATTCCTTAGACCGTGAGGCTATATCAATCACTGTCTCCTGAGAGTGCTTTGATAGAATCAAGCGCCACTTGGTAATACAGTGGTTATAAAGGTGTGTTCAGGTACTCGGAGGAAACCGTTGAGGCAATATATGTCAAGAGCGGGATTTGTCTGTCATGTGACGAGAAGATACTCAAAGGACCCACTCGGAGAAGTTATATGCAATAGCTGCACAGCGTGTGATTTGATCACGGAGATATCACTTGTCGGAACGAGTCAAGTAGCATTGTTCGGTAACGAGATTGAACACGACATGGTGATCTCATTGATCAGATCTTGGGCAATGTAAGTATCGAGTGACAAAGGGAATAAGACACGACTGTCCCGGTTCTAGCGACGAAAGATCTTCGTGGAACGCACAGGGGTCACATGGCCATCCAGGTCCCTCTGTTGATCATTGGTGCGGGAGTGTCCCGACCATGTCTGGAGTGTTCCCGAACCGTGGGGTATCATGCTTAAGGGCTTGATGATGCTTAGAGAGTGTTTATAGTATCGGTAGAATCGCCGAAGAATTGTAGAGAGAAACCGGAAGGGTTTCGGTAAGTCCGGAGGCTGTCCGGAGTGGAAGTGGAATTGTTCCATAGCCATGGAGGTTTAATAATATGTGAATGAATGTTAAATATTGATTTAACCATTTATTCATAATTATTTAATAAAGAGAAAAATCAATTTAAATGGTCAAAGGCTTAACGGGCCAATTCCCGGAGGGAGAGGACCCATTAGGGAAAGGAGAGAGGGAGAAGGGGCCAAGGGGATGGTCGGCTGGGCCTAGCCCCCCCCCCCCCCCCCCGCATGGGGCCCACTAGGTGGCCGGCGGACTCCCCTCCCCCTCCTCTCCTTTAGTCCCACCCCGGGACTTTGAGGGAGGTAACACCTCGCCTCCCCCTATATATAGTGGGGGTATTTGGCCAAATAAAATACACCAATAATCAATAAAGGTCTTCTCACTTTTGGGAGGACCTCTAATTGATATTTTCTCTCTCCCCCTCTCTCTCACGTGACCTTGGTCCCAAGTCTGGATTGCGTGAATGGGAGACATCTTCACCACGGAGCGCCGTCGCGCTGTGGGATTCGGATCCAGGAGCTCTACTTCTGCAACTGTTGCTGGATCAGGGAAGAGGGAGTCATCGTCAGGCACCAGAAGTGTGTAACTCCTCGTGAAGTGCCGCACTTGAGGCACTCAAGTCGTTGGAGCCAAAGGAGCACAAGGACTTCATCACGACCTTGAGGTCGGCTTCGGCTCGTCTACATCAACCACGCTCTCCTGATCGTTGACAACGCTTTTCGGTCTCCAAGGGTAAGTTCACGAAAAGACCCTCCAGTTACTGTATTACTAATAGATAGCTCCTGGCAGCTTCAGGGGTTTAGGGGCGTAGGATAAAATTTATTGTTTTCACACGCTAAACCCTACACCCCCTCCTCTCATAATAAAAAAACCTCTGTCTACCCATTTTTTTAAGAAAATACTCCATTATGTGGCATTTTATAAATTGAGATGCGAGGAGCGCTGCCCTATTATATTTTAAAAAAGATAAACATAGACACACAAAATATTTTTAGAAGACTAATACAGAAGTTGTAGTACTAATAAAAGTTTAATGATATTTTTCTGTAAATATCTTCGTTGTATTTAGCACTCAGTTTACGTTTATTTGATTTGAAGGTATTTTGTTTGAATCGCCTTTGTGTGTGTGTATCTTGGGTTTACATTTTTTTCTTCTAGCAATATCGCATTACAGAGAGGCTGACATCACGGACCCACTAGCATGCAACGTCCCTGGAGTTTGTTTCGATGGTGGGTTCGAAACAAAAGTTTAAATACTTGTACACAGACGCTCGCATCGGGGACCCACTAGAAAAAACATACAAGGCTGCATCGGGGACCCTTAAGCCAGAACATGCCAGAGAGGCTGACATAAGTACCCCAGCAGTAACACCATACATGGCTGCCACGGTGAAAACAGCGGACGCGGCCGAAAAAAAAGTCCATCACACACATGTCGGACCCAGCAGGCCCAAGGATAGCCCATGAAATTAGCCTATTAGCCCCAAGCATTGCCCAATACCTTTTAATTCGGCCTTTTCGTGGTTTTGTGGCCACCGACCATAGCCCATTCAATTTAGGAGTGAGCCCATAGAATATAAGTCATGAAGAATACGGCATCCGCCCCGAGTTAGCCCAAAATCTTTTTAATTCGGCCTTTCTGAGCCTTTTTTGTACTCTGAGGCGGACATCTGGGACCCGAAAAAACAGTCCAACATACACACGTTTCTTTCAAATAGAGGCTGTCAGCTGGGACCCAGCATAGACACGTTTCCTGCACAGAGGTGGTTGGGATCTGGGACACAGCAAGTTTCCAAGGTCAAAAGAGCGGACATGGCCAAAAAAGTACATCACACTCACGTTTCATTTACAGAGAGGCTGATATGTGGGACCCAACAGTGCTACCTTATCTGAGATCTTTGCATCGAGCAACGAGCCGATTAAACAGGAGGCGCGAGCGAGAAAAAAGTTTAGCATGTACACGTTTCTTTTAATGAGAGGCTGAAATGGGGGACCCAGTAGCGTGAGCAAACGGCAGATTCGTCGAGCAATGCTATCTAGTTTGGAACAGGGTAGCGCTAGAGAAGAAAATAATTCCATCATACCCATAATTCTTCTAACGTGAGGCTGACATAAGGGACCCACCAGCCTGAATAAACGGCTGATGCAGCGAGCAAATCTATCAAGTTCGGAACACGAAGGCACGACAGAGGGTAAAAAATCCATCATACACACGTTTCTTTTAATGAGAGGATGACATGTGGGGCTCATGAGGTTGGTTAAACGATAGATGCGTTGAGCAGCGCTATCAACTCGGAACGGGGTAGCGTGAGCCAAGGAAAAAAATCCATCATACACACGTTTCTTCTAATGAGAGGATGACAAATGGGGCTCAGGAGGTTGGTTAAACGGTAGATGCGTCGAGCAGCGCTATCAACTCGGAACAGGGTAGCGCCAACAAAGGAAAAAATTCCATCATACACATGTTTCTTCTAATGAGAGGATGACATGTGGGTCCCAGGAGGTTGATTAGACGTAGATGCATTGAGCAGCGTTATCAACTTCGGAACAGGGTAGCGCGAGCGAAGGGAAAAAATCCATCATGCACACGATCCTTCTAATGAGAGGCTGACATGTGGGACCTAGCAGCTTGACTAAATGGCACACGCCTCGAGCAACGTTATCAAGTTCAAATCAGGGAGGCACGACTGAAAAGTATGGTCCGCTAGAGACACTGACGTCCGAGACCCACACGCCTCAAAAGACTTCGGCGAGTCAACATCGTGTGAGGAAACGAAAATCTTGCTTCTGCCACGTGCCAGCCGAGCTTCCTCCACATTTTTAGCATATCCTTTGTAGTAGAGGGCCGCAAAACCGGAAAAAAAAGTTTTCCATCGGCCACGGCCGAGCCGAGAATTTCGTCGCGGAAGACGCGCCTTCTACGACGACCGTCGGGCCAATTCGTTGCGGAAGGAAACTTTTCTTGTAGTGTTACTAATAACTATCTACCCATATTGAGAATACATCCTACTCTGCTATGAAATATTGGGTTGGTGACATGATGCTTCTAGAACATGTTGGAGTTTGCTCTAGGTACTATTCAACACGAATCCAGCTGCTCTGAACCATTGGATCTAACAGCCCAGTGGTCAGGATTGGTTCTATGGATCCAGTTCAAAACTGCTCCATTGTAGTAGTAGAGAGAATACAGCCTACTATGCTATGAAATTTTGGGGGTGGTGACATGATGGTTCTAGAAAATGGTGGAGTTTGCTCTAGGTACTATTCAACACAAATCCAGGTCCTCTGAACCATTGGATCTAACAGCCCAACGGTCAGGATTGGTGCTAAGGATCTGATAACCCACAAGTATAGGGGATCGTGTGTAGCCTTTTCGATAAGTAAGAGTGTCGAACCCAACGAGGAGATAAAGGTAGGATAAATATTCTCTCAAGTTCTATCAACTACTCATACAACTCTACGCACACTAAACGTTTGCATTATCTAGGAAATAAAACTAGAGCAACAATACGAGTAATAGAGATAGCTTTGAATCATAATAAATAACAAGAAAGTAAAGCTAGTTGCTACAACAGTAAAATACACTAAACTAACAGAACCATGAGTGTGGAATAGTGGTGGTAATTGTGGTGGCTATTTCCAAGTTTAAATAGCGAGTAGATCAGGTTCATTGTCTTTGATGCAGTTTTCTATGTGGGAGAGGCTAAATATACATGCGCTTCACTACTTGGAATTACATGTACTATATGATTGGATTGTTAGCAAACATCCGTAAGTACTAACAGTGCATTAAGGTTTCCCCAACCATAGCCTTAAGTTTAATGGTCCTCTTACTCCCATACGTGCAACGCTTTGGTTCAAGGCCCCTTAGGTTTCTGTCACTCCGGCAGAACTCCCCCTTCCTTTTACACATACTACAAACCCTATGATGTTTAATCCATGCGTGCACAAATATAATAGACACCAAAGGACTATACCATATCAACATACAACTCTAATAAACCAAAGACGTTCAACCATTCAATCTAAGAACAAAGAAACTACGCAAACATGACATAGATCATAGGATTATAACTTATAGCATCAAACACCATGTTTACATAGGACGGGATAGAGGTGTGTGGGAGGATGAACCACTGCATACTAGGAGAATTAGGTGATGGAGATGGCAGTGAAGATGGTGAAGAGGGCGGCGTCGGCGCCGGCGGCAGCACAGGGTACTCCTTCCCCGCCGCCGGTATCATGGGGAGCACCTCCCCTTAGCCCCCTTCCTTCATGGCTTCTTGGGAGCCCTCCCCCATGGAGATGTGATCCATCGGGAGGCAAAAACGTGGCTTTGGCGGCTGCAAATTCGTGGGTACATGTGCCCTGGATGAATTAGGTTTCCTCCCTTTATGATACGTTATGGACGTATCAACATCCCCAAGCTTAGTTCATGCTCGTCCTCGAGTATGTAAACGATAAAAACAATATAATTTTTGAGGTGACATGCAGACAACACAATCTTGATCATCATTATTGTAAAAGCGTTGATAGTTGAGATCAAAGGTACTCTAAACATGAACATGAAAGATAGAGTTCTAACAATATAGCAACTATGTTGTAACTTGAAAAGGTACAAACAAAAGATCATGAATAACAATGCATTGAAAGACGTTTGTTTGTTTCAGATATAGAAAACATAATAAGAGTGGTATTCATCTTGTCCCTCATGGTATGGCAAAACATAAATGCATAAGACACCTTGAAAGTTCATAAGGGTGACTAGATACAAATAGTTTAAGAACAAGCAATATCAAAGTTATGCATCAATTAACATGTCTTGGGACAATGCACATTAAACTAAGAATGGCCACTATGCTCTCTCAATACGTGCATAAAGATAGAAGATGGAGTGAAAGAAAGGCCTTCATAGAAGGAAGCAAGGATTCAAGTCTCATAAAGAGCTTCCAAAAATTATGGTACTTATTAGCTTTCAGCTCTCATTGCCCCTATCATAAGCATCTTGAAGTGATTAAGGTTAAAGTGAACAAACTATGGAGTATATGCTTGACAAAGTATAAGTTGGAAATCTCATGTCCCTTGAATACGAGGGCCGCTCCTCATGCTACTCAAGTTTAGTTACCGGTAAGTTCTTGTCATAGTAAGTACATGTGTATCATAGAGAACCACCAACGGGGTACCCCTTGCCCAATGATACGGAAGAATCCCCGTATCAAAATGACAAGGCAAGCAGACAACAAGCATCTCAGCAATCTTCTTATTTACCATGGGAAAATGGTGCTTTTTTTCTCTCTTTCCTCTTTCTCATCTATTTTTTTTTCTCTTTTTCTCAATATCTATCTCTTTTTTTATAAGAAGAATGCTTCATAGATTGCTCATTATGGTTACGCTGCAGGTTTCCACCATGATTAGGCATGGATTAAACCAGCAGCCCAGGCGTTTCTCTAACACACATACATAACTCCATGGCCTTACAAGCTCCCCTTTCATTTCACACCGACGACATCCATAGACGAAAGAGCATGATATCAACTGGGTACAATGTACAAGTGCAGTGTTGAAAGCGTTCCCCATGACAGCATGGTTCTGCTAATCCCCAACATATAAGTGCATGCATATACAACATAGACGACACAATGGTTCAAGCTTATTAGGGGCAAGAAAAGTAAAGTGTGCCGTCAAGTTTGTGAGAGCTTTAATCACTAGTTTTCTCATAACAAGTTTAATTCGGAAGGTAGATAAAAACATGAATATACTTGGAATAGCAAATGCTAATAGGTAGGTATGGTGGACTCTTTGAAATAACTTGGTTTTATTTGGAGTTGGATGCATGAGTGGAACTCATACTTGGTTATGGAGGCTACCAAAAGACTGGGAGCGACCAACTAAGAGAGCAATAATGGCCATAATCATGCAAAGCGACAAAACATCATTAATTAAAGCATAAATTGATATTACAAGTCGAAAACTAAAGGATCATAGAGGCTATGGTGACTTGGGATAGTCTTAACATGGTGTGAGCATGCGCCAAGTCAACCCAAATAAAGCATCAAAGGAGAATACCACAATATTATGCTTTAATATGCTAAAACAACGCATGATTCTTTCAAGGCACATTAAGCAATCTCAATTGTTTGTAACATGTCATGCTATAGCAAAAATCACTAAGCATAAAGCCAAAACAATACCAAGCATGACATGAGAAAGCATAGGCCACAGTCAAAAACAAGATCCTTTTACCACTTAAGCATTAACTTTTCCTACTCTTTTCCAATCCAAACCAATCTTATTTGAAAACTAATGTATGAATGAGGGGGTCCAACCAATTTATTCAATCAAACTAAGCAAACCAAGCAAACGAAAACCAAAAACGAATACGAAGATGCTCCAAGAACAACACAACTGTGCATGAAACAATAAAAATGATGTGTTTGGAAGAACTTGACATTTTTATTAATGAAGAAGGGGATGCCTTGGGCATCCCCAAGCTTTGACGCTTGTACTTCTTGGATATTTCTTGGTGTGACACGGGGTGGCATCCCCAAGCTTGAGCTTTAGTCCATTCTTCATCTCATTACATCATTCTTTCCTTAACACCTAAATTTTTTCCTTCATATAAAACTTCACATAATCTTCATTAGCAACATTAGTGTACTCAAGATAATAAGTCTTTGGGTTCAGTTTCAACACTAATAAAACTTCCATTAAAACACAATCTACTGTAGCACTTCCCTTAAAAATATCAATTCCCCAAAGAGAACCCAAAAAGGAATCAACAAGAAGCAAATGCAAATAATAGCAGAAATCTGTCAAAACAGACCAACAGATAGAAACCAATTTTTTCGAAGATCTTTTATTACTCAAATCGAAAAGTGTTGTACTAAAGAAAGTTGGATAACAACCTGGGGAAGAAGCACAAAAACTTACAGGTCAAACCGACATACAGAGATTTTACACGAATTTTTACAGTGAAGCACAAAAATCTGTTTCGGGACAACAACTTTCCCAAGCATTACTTCTCTCTCATTAGAGATTACTCTTGGCACAAAAAGCAAATAAAAAGGATAAGGAGTGGTTGCTACAGAGGTAACAACTTCCAAGACTCAGAAAACAAATGTAACTGGTGTTTGATGCTAAGACAAATAAATAAAAAGGTACAAACCCTCCAAATTTATTCAAGTTTCTATGCTGCTCAAAAAACAAAGTTTAAAGGTTTGCAAACCGAGGGGTTGTTGAATAAACTTTTGGCCATTATTCAATTTCTCTGTTTGGTGTTCCTTATTCTCTATGAAAAAACTTCAACACAAAAACTTTCCCATTCTTTCCTGTGCTTTTAAACTGAAAAGCTTCCACGGGAAGATTTGTTTTGGCTTCATAGGCATGAACACAAGTGTTCAAGGTTGACCCCCACTTAACCATTACTCATCTTTCCAATCACTTTCCTTTTTGAAAATGTTTTTAGGTAACAAGTACAACTAATTTTTTTTGTAATTCGCATTCCCTATCCGTACTAAGATAGGAAACAACTTAAAACTGAAAGTAAAAACTACTTAGAGATAAAACAAACAAGTGCATACAAGAATATTCACTCACACGCTATTGCTCCCTGGCAACGGCGCCAGAAAATGTCTTGTTAACCCACAAGTATAGGGGATCATGTGTAGCCTTTTCGATAAGTAAGAGTGTCGAACCGAACGAGGAGCTAAAGGTAGGATAAATATTCTCTCAAGTTCTATCAACTACTGATATAACTCTATGCACACTAAACGTTTGCATTATCTAGGAAATAAAACTAGAGCAATAATACGAGTAATAGAGATAGCTTTGCACGATAATAAATAACAATAAAGTAAAGCTAGTTGCTGCAGCAGTAAAATACACTAAACTAACAGAACCATCAGTGTGGAATAGTGGTGGTAATTGTGGTGGCTTTGTCCAAGTTTTAATAGCGAATAGATCAGGTTCATTGTGTTCAATGCAGTTTTCTATGTGGGAGAGGCTAAATATACATGCGCTTCACTACTTGGAATTACATGTACTATATGATTGGATTGTTAGTAAACATCCATAAGTACTAACAATGCATTAAGGTTTCCCCAACCATAGCCTTAAGTTTAATGGTCCTCTTACTCCCACGCGTTAACGTTCAAGGCGTCCTTAGGTTTCTGTCACTCCGGCAGAACTCCCCTTTCCTTTTACACATACTACAAACCCTATGGTGTTTAATCCATGCATGCACAAATATAATGGACACCAAAGGACTATACCATATCAACATACAACTCTAATAAACCAAAGACGTTCAACCATTCAATCTAAGAACAAAGAAACTACGCAAACATGACATAGATCATAGGATTATAACTTATAGCATCAAACACCATGTTAACGTGGGACGGTACAGAGGTGTGTGGGAGGATGAACCACTACATACTAGGAGGATTAGGTGATGGAGATGGCGGTGAAGATGGTGAAGAGGGTGGCGGCAGCGCCGGCGGCGGCACGGGGGACTCCTTCCCGCCGCTGGTATCATGGGGGAGCACCTTCCCTTAGCCCCCTTCCTTCATGGATTCTTGGGAGCCCTCCCCCATGGAGATGGGATCCATGGGGAGGCAAAAACATGGCTTTGGTGGCTGCAAATTCGTGGGTAGAGGTGCCCTGGACGAATAAGGTTTCCTCCCTTTATGATACATTATGGACGTATCGACATCCCCAAGCTTAGTCCCTGGTCGTCCTCGAGTAGGTAAACGATAAAAACAATATAATTTTTGAGGTTACATGCAGACAACACAATCTTGATCATCATTATTGTAAAAGCATTGATAGTTGATATCAAAGGTACTCTAAACATGAACATGAAAGATAGAGTTCTAACAATATAGCAACTATGTTGTAACATGAAAAAGTACAAACAAAAGATCATGAATAACAATGCATTGAAAGACCTTTGTTTGTTTCACATATAGAAAACATAATAAGAGTGGTATTCAACTTGTCCCTCATGGTATAGCAAAACATAAATGCATAAGACAACTTCAAAGTTCATAAGGGTGACTAGATACAAATAGTTTAAGAACAAGCAATATCAAAGTTATGCATCAATTAACAAGTCTTGGGACAATCCACATTAAACTAAGAATGGCCACTATGCTCTCTCAATACATGCATAAAGATAGAAGATGGAGTGAAAGAAAGGCCTTCATAGAAGGAAGCAAGGATTCAAGTCTCATAAAGAGCTTCCAAAAATCATGGTACTTATTAGCTTTAAGCTCTCATTGCCCCTATCATAAGCATCTTGAAGTGATTAAGGTTAAAGTGAACAAACTATGGAGTATATGCTTGACAAAGTATAAGTTGGAAATCTCATGTCCCTTGAATACGAGGGCCGCTCCTCATGCTACTCAAGTTTAGTTACCGGTAAGTTCTTGTCATAGTAAGTACATGTGTATCATAGAGAACCACCAACGGGGTACCCCTTGCCCGATGATACGGAAGAATCCCCGTATCAAAATGACAAGGTAAGCAGACAACGAGCATCTCAGCAATCTTCTTATTTACCACGGGAAAATGGTGCTTTTTCTCTCTTTCCTCTTTTCTCATCTCTCATTTTTTTATATTTCTCTTTTTCTCAATATCTATCTCTTTTTTTATAAGAAGAATGCTTCATAGATTGCTCATTATGGTTACGCTGCAGGTTTCCACCATGATTAGGAATGGATTAAACCAGCAGCCCATGCGTTTCTCTAACACACATACATAACTCCATGGACTTACAAGCTACCCTTTCATTTCACACCGACGACATCCATAGACGAAAGAGCATGCTATCAACTGGGTACAATGTACAAGTGCAATGTTGAAAGCGTCCCCCATGACAACATGGTTCTTCTAATCCCCAACATATAAGTGCAAGCATATACAACATAGACGACACAATGGTTCAAGTTTATTAGGGGCAAGAAAAGTAAAGTGTGCCATCAAGTTTGTGAGAGCTTTAATCACTAGTTTTCTCATAACAAGTTTAATTCGGAAGGTAGATAAAAACATGAATATACTTGGAATAGCAAATGCTAATAGGTAGGTATGGTGGACTCTTTGAAATAACTTGGTTTTATTTGGAGTTGGATGCATGAGTGGAACTCATACTTGGTTATGGAGGCTACCAAAAGACTGGGAGCGACCAACTAAGAGATCAATAATGGCCATACTCATGCAAAGCGACAAAACATCATTAATTAAAGCATAAAGTGATATTACAAGTCGAAAACTAAAGGATCGTAGAGGCTATGGTGACTTGGGATAGTCTTAACATGGTGTGAGGATGCGCCAAGTCAACCCAAAGAAAGCATCAAAGGAGAATACCACAATATTATGCTTTAATATGCTAAAACAACGCATGATTCTTTCAAGGCACATTAAGCAATCTCAATTGTTTGTAGCATGTCATGCTATAGCAAAAATCACTAAGCATAAAGCCAAAACAATACCAAGCATGACATGACAAAGCATAGGCCACAGTCAAAAACAAGATCCTTTTACCACTTAAGCATTAACTTTTCCTACTCTTTTCCAATCCAAACCAATCTTATTTGAAAACTAATGTATGAATGAGGGGGTCCAACCAATTTATTCAATCAAACTAAGCAAACCAAGCAAACGAAAACCAAAAACAAAAACGAAGACGCTCCAAGAACAACACAATTGTGCATGAAACAATAAAAATGAAGTGTTTGGAAGAACTTGAGATTTTTATTGATGAAGAAGGGGATGCCTTGGGCATCCCCAAGCTTTGACGCTTGTACTTCTTGGATATTTCTTGGGGTGACACGGGGTGGCATCCCCAAGCTTGATCTTTAGTCCATTCTTCATCTCATTACATCATTCTTTCCTTAACACCTGAAATTTTTCCTTCATACAAAACTTCACATAATCTTCATTAGCAACATTAGTGTAGTCAAGATAATAAGTCTTTGGGTTCAGTTTCAACACGAATAAAACTTCTATTAAAACACAAGCTACTGTAGCACTTCCATTAAAAATCTCAATTCCCCAAAGAGAACCCAAAAAGAAATCAACAAGAAGCAAATGTAAATAATGGGAGAAATCTGTCAAAACAGACCAGCAGATAGAAACCAATTTTTTCGAAGATCTTCTATTACTCAAATCGAAAAGTGTTGAACTAACGAAAGTTGGATAACAACCTGGGGCAGAAGCACAAAAACTTAAAGCTCAAACCGACATACAGAGATTTTACACGAATTTATATAGTGAAGCACAAAAATCTGTTTCGGGACAACAACTTTCCCAAGCATTACTTCTCTCTCATTAGAGGTTACTCTTGGCACAAAAAGCAAATAAAAAGGATAAAGAGCAGTTGCTACAGAGGCAACAACTTCCAAGACTCAGAAAACAAATGTAATTGGTGCTTGATTCTAAGACAAATAAATAAAAAGGTACAAACCCTCCAAATTTATTCATGTTTCTATGCTGCTCAAAAAACAAAGTTTAAAGGTTTGCAAACCGAGGGGTTGTTGAATAAACTTTTGGCCATTCTTCAATTTCTCTATTTGGTGTTCCTTATTCTCTGTCAAAAAACTTCAACACAAAAACTTTCCCATTCTTTCCTGCGCTTTTAAACTGAAAAGCTTCCATGGGAAGATTTGTTTTGGCTTCATAGGCATGAACACAAGTGTTCAAGGTCGACCCCCACTTAACCATTACTCATCTTTCTAATCACTTTCCTTTCTAAAAATGTTTTTAGGTAACAAGTATAACTAATTTTTTTTGTAATTCGCATTCCTTATCCATACTAAGATAGAGAACAACTTAAAACTGAAAGTAAAAACTACTTAGAGCTAAAACAAACAAGTGCCCACAAGAATATTCACTCACACGCTATTGCTCCCCGGCAACGGCGCCAGAAAAGGTCTTGTTAACCCACAAGTATAGGTGATCGTGTGTAGCCTTTTCGATAAGTAAGAGTGTCGAACCCAATGAGGAGGTAAAGGTAGGATAAATATTCTCTCAAGTTCTATCAACTACTGATACAACTCTACGCACACTAAATGTTTGCATTATCTAGGAAATAAAACTAGAGCAATAATACGAGTAATAGAGATAGCTTTGCATGATAATAAATAACAAGAAAGTAAAGCTAGGTGCTGCAGCAGTAAAATACACTAAACTAACAGAACCATCAGTGTAGAATAGTGGTGGTAATTGTGGTGACTTTGTCCAAGTTTAAATAGCGAATATATCAGGTTCATTGTCTTTGATGCAGTTTTCTATGTGGGAGAGGCTAAATATACATGCGCTTCACTACTTGCAATTACATGTACTATATAATTGGATTGTTAGCAAACATCCGTAAGTACTAACAATACATTAAGGTTTCCCCAACCATAGCCTTAAGTTTAATGGTCCTCTTACTCCCATACGTGCAAGGTGCCGGTTCGCGTCCTCGTGTTTCACACTCCAGAACTCCCCTTCCTTTTACACATACTACAAACCCTATGATGTTTAATCCATGCGCGCACAAATATAATGGACACCAAAGGACTATACCATATCAACATACAACTCTAATAAATCAAAGACGTTCAACCATTCAATCCAAGAACAAAGAAACTACACAAATATGACATAGATCATAGGATTATAACTTATAGCATCAAACACCATGTTTACATAGGACGGTATAGAGGTATGTGGGAGGATGAACCACTACATACTAGGAGGATTAGGTGATGGAGATGGCGGTGAAGATGGTGAAGAGGGCGGCGGAGCCGGCGGCGGCGTGGGGGACTCCTTTCCTGCCGTCAGTTTCATGGGGGAGCACCGCCCCTTAGCCCCCTTCCTTCATGGCTTTGGCGGATGCAAATTCGTGGGTAGAGGTGCCCTGGACGAATTAGGTTTCCTTCCTTTATATAGCTTCTCGGATTCCCGTCACCCCACCTTCAGCTGCAGTAAATCGGGCCTAGAAGGCCCGTCCGGACTCGGAATCAGCAATTTTTTTTATCCAGGACGTTTGTCACAAGATTTCCAACAACTTTGTAGTTGAAGAGTTTTCCGTTTGACGCTGTTTTCAACCCGAAACGTGACCATCTTCAAAAAGTGTTCTGAGACAGAATTCTAGAAAAATCCCAATTTGACTCCAACAAGGTTTCCACTTATATTTTTGGTAATTCCTACACATCAAAGTGTAAAACAAGAAAATTGTGCATTTTTTCAACTATTAGTAGGTTAGTCCAAATAAATCATAAACTTTCTACAAAAAGGAATGTCAAAAGCATATTATTAGCATAAAACCATCAAAAATTATGGATACGTTATGGACATATCAGGATCCAATTCAAAACTGCTCCATTATAATAGTAGAGATATAGTGGTAAGATAAGATAAGATAAGAAATAACTAGTAAGTTGCAAGTGCGTTGCACGTGAGAATCTGATAGTATAATTATGACATATCATTTTTTATATAAAATTATAGTAGTAGGTGAAACTCAAAAAATATTTATACTTTCGAGCCATGTTCATAATGTATCCCGTGTGTTTGGTTCTTATACTTTTTGTATAATCTAGAAATCAACCTATATCCATAAATAATCCGCGTCCATAAAACTGATCCGTAAATAAATTATATTCTATAGGAGTACATGGGCGGGGCCGGGGGAAACTGCATGCCCTTTCGTCTCCAGAACCGCGGATGCATGCATCTCCCAATCTTTCTAGCGGTTCCTTTCTTCTCTATCCCATTCCTTTTCTGTCACCAGACCGGACCTCTGCAAAACAAAAGAAGGCACCAATCACAGTCCATGGTGGCACCGTTGGACAAGATGTACTACTGCGTGGACCCAACACCACACTACAGGTGGCGTATACCAATAGAGCGTTGGTGGTGAACCATTACATCGAGAAAATCCAAAAGCTCTTGGAGGAAACGAACGACAAGATTGTTGGCCTTGACATAGAGTACACCAACAACCAATCGTCGATGCAGAAGGCTGCTGTTGTCTAGCTATGTGTGGGCATGGATTTCCTAGTCTACCAGATCTGCCAGGCCAACCTGCCATGCTCCAAGCTAGCAGAGTTCCTCGCCAACCCTAACATTTCCTTTCCAGGCATCAACATCGACAACGATCGTATCAGGCTTAGGCGTTCTCTAGTACCAGTGACGAACTTCGTGGACATCTAGAAGAGGTGGAAGCCTGCCGGCTCCACGAATGATAAGTACTCTTTGGCTGACTAGGCGGTGGCCCTCTAGACATCCATTACAAAGTCATGAAGAAGAAGAAGGATGTGGACCACAAGAAGTGGGGGAACATGTTCCTGGCCGAAGAGCAGATCAATTATGCAAGCCTCGACGCCTACGCGACCTACGAGGTATACATGCGGATAGTGAACTTCGATAGGGGTCAACAAACTCTCGAAATGTTCAACCAAAAAAAAGAACTAAGGAAGAAGGGGAAGGGCAAGGGCAAGCAGACGAAAGAAGAAGAAGAAGACGAAGACTCAGAATGGTACACCATGTAACCTACGAGTATATCTTTGCGTTTTGGTATATCCTTACTTGATACTACTCCTACTTGTACTACTACTTGCATAAGTTAATGCATGTATATACTTCAAGCATGCAAGGGGCAGAGGCAAGAATTAATGCAAGGAATCGCAACTGTTTCTTTTATTTTGACTGTAGAGTGATAGTAGGAGTAGGCATCGTAGCACGCCAATTGCCCACCCCACCTCAATAAATTGTCTTGTCAATCAATAGCCATGGTAGATTATAATTTTATAGTGGTAGAGACTTTCTTTGAGTAATTCCATTTATACTGCTTAAGGGCGGAGTACTGCTGAAAGACAGAGGGTGAATGGGCACCTGAAAAACTGCTAGTAGCACTATAGAAGTAGAACCGCAAGATGAAGTTTTGTCGATTGCCCGAATGTATGTTGAGTTAGTACAGTATAAACATATATATTACTACTACCTTCTATATACTAGTAGTACTACTAGCAAAAAACCACCGTCCCTACTGCGGAAAAAATATGATTTCTTCCAACCAAACTAGTACTACTCCAAAAATGGCTATATTTACTTGTCGCGAAAATGGATGTATCTAGACATGTTTTAGTGCTAGATATGAGTACATCGAATCCAATGACAATTAATATGAATCGGAGGGGAGTACTACTACTGCCATACTCCACTATTGTACTACTACTACTACGGAGTAGTACATACTAGTACTCCTGAATGTATGTTGACCAGTACTCCTGCCTCTGTTTAGGATTATTAGGCCATAGAGCTTTTTAAAATTGTTTGAAATTATACGACCTATCTTTTTTATTGTCTTAATTCCCATGACTCATTAATTTAGATATCTCTATTTTATCTCAATCTCACAATGCATGTTGTTTCATCTCTCATCATGTCTCCTTTTTTTATCTAGCATCTCATTCATGTCAAACTAGTGGCACATGCATAAATTAATTAGAGTCAATAATTCATCTACTTGGTAGTATTGCGAACTGGCCCTCTGGCCTTCCTAAATAGAGATCCTTAATCCTATTCAACTTACTATTCAGTAGAGTACATCCACCCAACCCATCGGAAGTTAAGACTCCAAGAAAAATACTCAGGAGAGTACATCCACCGAACTCATCTACCTCTGTTTCAAGGAATAAGGCGAACGTATGTTCCAAAGTAAAGTTTGACCGAATAAATGGAGCAACTAAAATTTACTTATATTGTGTAAAATTTGTTTCGTTGAATTCATATTGAAACAAACTTTCCAATGATGCTAAATTTGTATAGTACCAACATTCTTTATATATATTTAGAGTAAATCTTGGTCAAACAAAAAACAAGAATAATAAGGGAACCTTATTTCTTGGGACAAAGATAGAGTACTACTACTACAAAATCCACCATTCCTGGTATGCAAACAATCTTTCTGCAATTAAACCAATTAACAGCAGCTTACATCACCACTAAAACTCGACGCGAAAGAAGAAATGCAGCTCCTTCGACGTAGCAAGACCGGCCAGGTAATGAGGCAGCGCCACCAGGTAAGACGTAATGTCCTCAAATGCGACGTCGCCCGGCTTAGCGGAGCTCGACGCATCAAGATCCACCGTCACGGTGCCAGTCCTCCTCCTGCCGTCCGTCCAGGAGAGGAGCGGCGGGCATTTTGCCCACATCCTCACCCTATACACCGGCAAGTCGCACATGCGGCCCTAACATAGACCGCAGACACGAGGGGGACCATGCTTACCGTGTCAATCGTCAGGACGAACACGACGCAGTCCTGCTCCCCAAAGATGATGAGCCGGTGGGACACCTCGCCCGGCAGCAGCACCAGCTCCTGGAAAGCTTTGGTGGTGGCATAATGGATCCTGTGCACTTGGATCGAATGGACCACTTCGAGGTGGGTGACGAGCGCTGGCGGCGGGGCGGAGAAGTCGTAGCCGGTCTCTGTGCAAGTGCAAGGAGCGTACCAGCACATGATTTCATGCTCGTGGAGTTCGTAGTAGGGCATCAAACTACTGCAGCCTTTGTGGGTGCACTTGACCCTAGCCGCTGATAGGACGGCATCCATTGTGGGCTCGTGGGTGAATCCACCACTAGGGTGCTCGCACTTCTGGCAGGAGGTGATCTTGCAGACGTGACGGTGGCAGACTAGATGAATATCCACGCACTATAGAAATGGAAGTTTGAAAAATAAAATAGTTGCACACACGAACCGAAAAAAGAAAAATCAATGGATTGTAAGGGAGAAATGGAGAGACCTTGTAGACCCGCCGGGGCTTGAGGGGCTGGGAGCAGGAGGAACAATTGACAACGGTGGCTTCCATCTTCAGAGTGACCGTCCCAAGCTTTGTGATTTGGGTGGGGGGAAATGAGGACTCTCTGATCCGGCCTTGAGCTATGCCCTTCATTTATATACCACCGTTGATAATCAATGAAGCTCTACCTGATTGCGTCTTTCCTTTCTGTACTAGGGTCCTTTTTGTATATTTTGAGGCCTATTATCTATAAATTCCTGGTTTAATTGGACAAGATTAGCGGCCTCTTTGTATTTGTGCACCACCATTTTATTAGTAAGTTGGCACGTGAGACCCACATAATAATAAAGTATGACATATCATCACTATATTAAATTATGCGCTATAATAGGTAAAGCTCAAAAAAATATGAAAGAGCCACATCTATAAAAAGTAACGGTGTATATTTGTTTTCACCCAATACACTTTGAAGGTACTGTAGTAACATGTGAAAGTTTTACTAGCCTAAGTTATTTAGCACTATGAAGAGCAGCCTAATATGGAAGAGAAAGAAAACATCCAGCCAGAGCTCAATTTTGGGTGGAAGCACGAGGAAAATAGAAGGAAAATTGGGCTGGACCACCATGGACCCGAACTTTCTCTGCACTGCTGCGCCTGCACGGTTGTACTCCCTTGCGCGGAAGCTTACATGGGAAGGAAGAGGTGACTGCTGTGATACTTCCCACCTGAACAAGTGCCAGGCATAGATGCATGAGTGGAGCATAGCAGCCAATGCCGCATTGAGGAGGAGAGAGGGAGGATGATTCTCCTTCATCCAGGAGCCTTTTCTCTCACCAAAGGCAGCGACGAGACAGAATTTTGGGTGGAGGAGCATTTTTTAAAAAAACAAGGCAAAATATTTGCTATGGAAGGAGCCCTTCCTCGCCTTGCCAGCAGTACGGCTAATTTTTTTTAAATAATACGATTTGTTTAACAAATTTCACGAATAATACACGAATTCGAGGAATTGCAAATATAGCGCGGCGTCGGTGTTTGAAATACCGACCAGTACCTATCAGCATTTGAAATACTGACCACACATGTCATCATCTTGTCCTTAACAAAGGAAAGAGAGCCCAGTCGGTAGTTCAAATGCTGATAGGTCTAGTCGGTATTTCAAATGCCGATAGGTACTAGTCGGTGTTTCAAACACTGATGCGACGCTAGATTCACAATTCCTCAAATTCGTGTATTATTCGTGAAATTTGTTAAATAAATCGTATTATTTAAAAAATAGTAGCAGTACGAGATTAACTAGGCACTAAAAGCTGAATACTAATAATACAAAAAGGATTAATACTTGAGTACTACTACTAGTACTTCTATTTGCTACTCCTATAAAAGTTCCATAGTTCCATCCAGGAGCAATAGTGGTTAGTAGTACTAAGTACAGTAGCTTGTCAGGATCCTTCTTGCTTCCTCAAATGCCTTGATGAATACAAGTTCGATGGTATTTATATCAACTTCCAATGAAGCGGGATATATTGAGTAATAAAGTAAAAAATAGGACCAGAGGGACTAGGAAAGAGCTCACTTTATCAATTTGTTTTTACCCATCAACTCAATCATCTACGTAGGGTCCATAGATTGGGCAGGTTGGGGTTGCCTTGGATGCACCACAAAATTATGACTGGGCCATCGAGTGCGGGAAGCAGAGTCAACGTTCTGTCCAATCGCTCTCCCTAGTCATCATCATCGATATTTGCCACACGCATCGGCTTCATCAGCCACATTGATTATCCCCTCGCTTCGGTAATCTGCCACATTAATCTCGGATCGTCTCCTTCCTATTTATGCTCTCCCTTCCCCGCACCAACCCATCTCTAATCCCCCGCTTCCAGCAACCATCTCCGTCCTCGTCTGTCGTCCATGGCCACCTTCCGGATGCCGCCCGCCGTACCAGAGCGCAAAGACCCCGACATCTCTGCACAAGAGGACAATGCCCTATGCATTTTGGCCTTCTCCCCATGTAGAACAAAGCGGTAGCTAGCGTGCGCCTTCCTCGATGCTGGGTACGGTCGCCGCAAGTACCGTATGTTTCTCCTCCATGACAATCCGGATGGGACATTGAAGGTCAAGTTCGTCAACTACAGGGACGCCCGTCTCCTCTACGGCCATGCCTTCCACTACGGCTGCGAGATGGTGGTGTTCACCGCCGCCAACATTTTCACAAACTACTGGGACCGGTTCCCCAACAACGGAAACTTCATTCAAAGTGTCCTCTTGGAGCTACCGATGGCTCTGGAGGTACCGCCGCCATATCCGGAGGTACCACTGATGGCTCAGGAGGTACCGCTGCCTTACCTGGAGGTGCTGTCACGTTATCCGGAGGTGCCGCCGATGGCTCAGGAGGTGCCGCCGCGTTATCTGGAGGTGGCAATGAGTCAGGAGTCAGCTTTGTCGCTGGAGCTGGCATTGGTGCCGATGTCATTGGCTGTCGCTGGCGGCGCGGACTAGGTGCTAGGAGGCGCCGAACCTACACTAGTTCAGCAGCGATTCCTTTATATGTAAACTCGTGTTGTTATGTTAATGGACGAATGAAGTTTCTTTTGGGATGCCCTTTCTTTTGGTATTATCGTCAAAAAACGTTTCTTTTGTTACTACTCATTGTACCCTGTAGTACAAGTAGTATTGCGAATGACGATCAATTGAATATCCTTCCCCCTGGATGTTTGTGAAGGAAGTGAAAATTTCAAAACTGGGAAAGTTTGAATTTCTACTCTATTGTACTCCCTCAAATTACTTGACTCAAATTTTTATAGATTTGGATGTATATAAACATGTTCTAGTGCGAGATGCATTCGAATCTAATAAACGCAAGTCGGTTAATTTGGGCCAGAGGGAGTAGTAGTCGGGTTCGGCTCCTTCTCGAGAGAGCAGCTGATCGAGCCATACATTTCATACTACTTCCTCTTTGATTGTTTTACAAATATGACCAAATCTGTCGCCATGCAAATTCTCTGATATGGGATCATAAACTATGATGTAGAGATATGTCCTTGACCTTGTGGTCGTTCGCCTTGAAATCCAAGAAAGTTCATACTCGTTGACAGCTAAGCTTAAATTCGTTTAAATATCACCACTTACTTTTAGGTTAGCATTTTACATGATCGGTGGGAGCATATTTTACATCAAAGACCTAAAAAGGGAAATTTACATGGAGGTCCATACGCTTAGCCCCAAGGACCATAAAAGGAAAACTTTCTGGTTCGGCTCCTTCTCGAGAGATCAGCTGATTTGAGCCAAACTCTTCATACTACTTCCTCTTTGATTGTTTTCATAATATGGCCAAACCTGTTGCCATGCAAATTCTCTCATATGGGGCCATTAGCATAAAGTATGATGTTGATATGGCCTTGACCTTGGTCATTCGTCTTGAAATCCAAGAATGTTCATACTAGTTGACAAGTAAGCTTAAATTCGTTTAAATTTCACCACTTACACTTTTTGGTTAGAATTTTACACGGATGGTGGGACTACATTTTACATCAAGGACCTAAAAAAGGGAAAATTACACCGAGGTCCATAAATTTAGAACAAAGGACCCTAAAACCAAACAAGCAATTGAAAACAATCGGGTATGGCTCCTTGAGAGAGCAGTTGATCGACAAATTCTTCTTACTTGCTTTTCAGAAAATAAATTCCTATCACTTGGAAAAATGAAATTGACTATTTTTTGTTTTTAATATCTTCGATTGTTTTCAAAAGATGGCCAAATTTTTCGGCATGCAAATTCTTGGATATGGGATCCTAAGCATAATGTACATTCCACATAGACCTAAAAAGGGAAAATTACATCGAGGTCCATACATTTAGAACAAAGGACCCTAAAATTGAGCAAAGAAAACAGTCGGGTTTGGCTCCTTCTCGAGAGAGCAGCTGGTCGAGCCATACTCTTCCTACTACTTCCTCTTAGATTGTTTTCAAAATATGGCCAAATCTGTCGCCATGCAAATTCTTGAATATGGGATCATCAACATAAAGTATGATGTAGAGATATGGCCTTGACCTCGTGGTCGTTCGGCTTGAAATCCAAAAAAAATCATACTCCTTGATAGCTATGCTTAAATTCGTTGAAATTTCATCACTTACTTTTAGGTTAGCATTTTACACGGGTGGTAGGAGTACATTCTACATCAAGGACCTAAAAAAGGGGGAAATTACACCGATGTCCATACATTTAGCACAAAGGACCCTAAAATCGAGCAAAGAAAACAATCGGGTTTGATTCCTTCTCGAGAGAGTAGTTGATCGAGCCATACTCTTCATACTACTTTCTCTTTGATTGTTTTCACAATATGGCCAAATCTATCGCCATGCAAATTCTTGGATACTCGATCATCAGAATAAAGTATGATGTAGAGATATGGCCTTGACCTTGTGGTCGTTTTGCTTGAAATCAAAGAATGTTCATCCTCGTTGACAACTGTAAGATGAAATTCATTTAAATTTCACCACTTATTTTTAGGTTAGAATTTTACACGGTCGATGGGAGTACATTTTACAACAAGGACCTAAAAAGGGTGGAAATTACATCGAGGTCCATACATTTAGCACAAAGGACCCTAAAAATAAGCAACAAAAATAGTCGGGTTCGACTCCTTCTCGAGAGAGTAGCTGATCGAGCCGCGCTCTTCATACTACTTCATCTTCGATTGTTTTCATAATATGGCCAAATTTTTCGGTATGCAAATTCTTGAATATGGGATCATCAACATAAAGTATGATGTAGATATGGCCTTGACCTTGGTCATTCGTCTTGAAATAGAAGAATGGCTCATACTTGTTAACAACTAAGCTTAAATTCATTTAAATTTCACCACTTACTTTTAGGTTAGAACTTTACACGGTCGACCGGAGTACATTTTACATCAGGGACCTCAAAAAAGCAAAAATTATATCGAGGTCCATACATTTAGCATAAAGGACCCTAAAAGGAAACATTTCTGGTTCGACTCCTTCTCGAGAGATTAGCTGATCTGAGCCAAACTCTTGATACTACTTCCTCTTCAATTGTTTTCAAAACATGGCCAGATCTATTGCCATGCAAATTCTCTGACATGGGATCATCAGCATATAAAGTATTATGTTGATATGGCCTTGACGACCTTGGTCGTTTGGCTTCAAATCCAAGAATGTTCATACTCATTGACAAGTAAGCTTAAAATCGTCTAAATTTCACCACTTACACTTTTAGACGTAAAAGTGGAGAAAATTACATCGAGGTCCACACATTTAGTCGGGTTTGGCTCCTTCTCACGAGAGTAGATGATCGAGCCATACTCTTGATACTACTTCATCTTCAATTGTTTTCATAATATGGCCAAATTTGTGGGCATGCAAATTCTTGGATATGCGATAATGAGCATAAAGTATGATATAGATATGGCCTTGACCTTGGTGGTTCGTCTTGAAGTTGAAGAATGGTTCATACTCGTTCACAACTAAGCTTAAATTCGTTTAAATTTCACCACTTACTTTTAGGTTAGAACTTTACACGGTCGATCGGAATACATTTTACATCAGGAACCTCAAAAAAGCAAAAATTACATCGAGGTCCATACATTTAGCATCAAGGAACCTAAAAGGAAAATTTTCTAGTTCGACTCCTACTCAAGAGATCAGCTGATTCTGAGCCAAACTCTTCAATTTTTTACAAAACATGTCCAAATCTGTTGCGATGCACATTCTCTAACATGGGATCATGAGCATAAAGTATGAAATTCATATGGCCTTGATGACCATGGTCGTTCGGCATGAAATCCAAGTATGTTCATACTCATTGACAAGTAAGCTTAGAATAATCATATAAATTTCACAACTTACACTTTTAGACCTAAAAAGGGGGGAAATTACATCGAGGTCCATACATTTAGCACAAAGGACCCTAAAATGAAACAAGAAAAACTGTCGGGTTCGGCTCCTTCTCACAAGATTAGCTGATAGAGCCATACTCTTCATACTTCTTCCTCTATGATTTTTTTGAAAATATGGCCAAATCTGTCGCCATGCAAATTCTTTGATATGGGATCATCGGCATAAAGTATTAGAGATATGGCCTTAACCTTTTAGTCGTTTGGCTTGAAATCTAAGAAATTTCATACTCATTGACAACTAAGCTTAAATTCAGTAAAATTTCACCACTTACTTTTAGGTTAGTATTTTACACGGTCAGTGGGATCATATTTTACATCAAGGACCTAAAAAAGGAAAAAATTACATCGATGTCCATACATTTAGGACAAAGGACCCTAAAAGGAAAACCTTTTGTTGGTTCGGCTCCTTCTCAAGAGATTAGCTGACCTGAGCCAAACTCTTCATACTACTTCCTCTTTGATTGTTTTCAAAGTAATATGTCCAAATCTATTGCCATACAAATTCTCTAATGTGGGGTCATCAGCCTAAAGTATGATGTTGATATGGCCTTGACCTTGGTCATTCGTCTTGAAATCCAAGAATTTTTCATACTCGTCGACAACTATGCTTAAATTCGTTTCAATTTCACCACTTACTTTTAGGTTTGAATTTTACAAGGGCGGTGGGAGTACATTTTACATCAAGGACCTAAAAAAGGGAAAATTACATTGAGGTACATACATTCAGCACAAATGACCCTCAAATTAAGCAAAGAAAATAGTTGAGTTCGGCTCCTTCTCCAGAGAGCAGCTGATCGAGCCATACGTTTCATACTATTTCCTTTTTGATTGTTTTACAAATATGGCCAAATTTTTTGCCATGCAAATTCTTGGATATGGGATCATCAACATAAAGTATGATGTAGAGATATGGCCTTGACCTTGTGGTCGTTCGGCTTGAAATCCAAGAAAGTTCCTACTCGTTGACAACTAAGCTTAAATTCGTTTAAATTTTCCCACTTACTTTTAGGTTAGCATTTTACACAGTCGATGGGAGCATAGTTTACATCAAAGACCTACAAACAGAAATTTACATGGAGGTCCATACATTTAGCCCAAAGGACCGTAAAAGGAAAAGTTTCTGGTTCGGCTCCTTCTCGAGACATCAGCTGATCTGAGCCAAACTCTTCATACTACTTCCTCTTCAATCGTTTTCAAAATATGGCCCAATATGTTGCCATGCAAATTCTCTCGTATGGGGCCATCAACATAAAGTCTGATGTTGAATGGCCTTAATCTTGGTCATTTGTGTGGGGCCCCCGGATTAATCCTCCGAGAATCCCTGTTATGCATACAACCACGATCACATGATCAGTTAGTCGTGGCACATAACCGACAAGTATCAAAGTAAACATCCAAAACATATTGAATACATGTCATACCTTATTTGCCATTATAGCTACATTGATCAACATCAGCGGAACTTCATTAAGCGTAGAGCCCGAGCCATGCCTTAACCTACAGGCAACTGATTGGGAGAACGTCCTAGCACGCATAGCCGCCAACATCATCTTCTTCTTGATATCTGACCAAGTTAATAGCCAGGGACAATGCCAGTGAGTACTTTGAATGTACTCGCAAACCACCTTAAGATAACCATAATAACAAGAGGATATGCAGTATGGCTGTGCTAGTAGGAGGGCTCCAAGAGAGGTTCTTTTCCCAATTAGTTTCTCTTGTAGATATAGCATCTACATATCTTTGTTGAAAACTTTTGTAAAATATTTTGGAAACCTTTTTGAAAAGTTTTGGAAAACATTAGGACTGGGTCACCCATTTGTTCCCGTCTTCAGGTCGTCCCATGACCAAACTCCTTTCTCCTCCTTCCGACCATCCCATGGTCAAAACCTTTCTCCTTTACGACCATCCCATGGTAAAAACATTTCCAAAGCCATTTATTTTCTAAAATCCTTTTTGAAAACAAAACCCGCACCGCTCTACAGAAGTTTGTCCAACCCATCCATAACCACGGACATGGCTATTCGAATAGATTTACACTCTGCAAAGGTTGTACACTTTACCCACACCATCTAGGTACACTACCCTGATCTACACCGATCGTGGGTCGAGTAACCGATCAAGACTCTCTGAATTCCCACTCCAGTATAAGTGCCTAACCTATGAGTGTTATTCCCCTCAAAACCGGGACATCGGGTACCGAGGACCAACCGGAGCGCATTTTACACTTTACACAGTGGGCGCTTTCAATGAGGGGCTCATAGTAACGCGTGGAGGTCCATAAACCTTTCGTTCCTTCTCTCAGTCGATGTCCCACATGGATCGTTTGTCCAGAGAAGGCCCACCCTCTAGGGATTTTTATCCCCTATAGTCGTTGCGAGGCAGCTTATACCATAATAAACAAACATCAAATCCAGCCCTGTCCCATTCTAGAGTAATGTGGTTGCACGGGTTAAGTTGTTATAGCTAAACTGCAAACAACCGGGTGTGTTTTTGTAAACCTTTTTCCTCCACCTTTCCTTCAGCATTTTTTAAAACAAAACCTCTTTCTTTCCCAACATCTCTTGGGAGGTCCCACCTCACGAATGTTTTATCATAAAACATTTGGTAAAACTTTTTCCGGGGTCTTCCCATCCTATAGCTTTGCTTCGGCTAAATCGAGGTCTCCAAAGGAGTATGGTGTGTTACACCATCTACCACACTAGGGACAAGTAGGTGTCATCAAGGGGGTTGTACTTAATAGTACAAAAGTGTAATAGTTCAGAGGAGCCAAACCACTACAATATATACATCAACATATAGTAAGCAATGCAGTTTTGATAAGTAGTAGATAAAACATCCATAAGTAAAATAGTAGGACAAGGCTTATGAGCAATAAGGTTGCCTGATGATCAGCAATATGGCATAATTGTCCCTGGACTTCATCTTAGAATACCCAAAATATACAATAATACCTATCTTCTTCTGATCTCCGAGATAATCGCAACTATCGTCGCCAGATCACATGCAAGCAAACAAATGACACAATCAACACCAGACATACAACCACCAATACAATACAGCAAGCAATTGAATAATACCGAATTAAGATTCAGATGGTTTTGAGAGGATTGGATTTAGGAGATTGAGATGGCCTTGGTGAAGGGGATGAACATCCCTTAGGGTTTTATAGTCTAGAAATTACCTAGGAGAGGGGTTTTGCACCAAGGACCTATTCTGTATGATACTATGGTGTAGAAATGATACCAATAGATAGGTGTTGATAAAATAAAACCAACAAAAGTGGTTTCACTAATTTATCACTTTTCTTTAATTTCTTATTAATTTTTCTAGTGAAATAAACTCTAGTTTTAGGAGATTAATCACCAAAAAAGTTCTAGAGCTCCAAAAATTATTTCCTTGAGTGATTAGGTAGGGAGTGATGTACTTGTTCATTGAGAGTTGAATCAAGTCAAAATAATTACCAGAATGCCCTCAGGAAAATCCCAAAGGCAGTTCTGGAGTTAATTTGTCTTTTTCACCAGATTAAATATACAGAAGCTTTTATTTTGATTCGAACGACACAGTGTGGATATTTGGAGTACCTTTCTGTATAAATTGGAATCATCCTTTTTGGAGTTGTAGAGCTACTGTAGTGATTTATCTAGTGAATTAACTAAGCCTAGAGCAGATTAGTTCATGATAAATCCACAGGGGGTTAGAAAATTAGGGACACCTGGGGTTTGATAGATATTTGCATAAGAAATCACATAGAGTTGGATTTGTCTCAAAGTAGTTTAGGGTTTGGCCTAGGGAAATTCCTAAAGGCAGAAAATGACTGTATTTGTTATTTTTACTATAGGAAAACAAATGCTCCACTTGGCTTGAGGCCAATTCCTTGAGATAGGTACCTACAAGACCTTCCAGATACAATTGGATTTACCCAATTTGGAGTTGTAAATCTCCTAGAATGAATTTAAGGGTGTATGGAACACACTTTGGGGTTTAATTTACTATTGTTAACCTAGGATAGATATGGCCTAACCAGGGTTACTGCATGTTTCACAAAAACATGTAGGTACTTGGAAAAATTAGATCTAGGCAAAATATTGAGATTTCCATTTTTATTTGGATTTAATCCTAACAAGTAGTTTCTAGAATTAATAGATCCGCTAAAAGAAAAAAGAGAAGAAGGGGCGGTGGGCTGGATCTGAAAGGGAGTTGGGCCGTGCTGCGGGAAATCGGCCCACCCGGGCCGCAACACGCGCGGGAGGGGGTGGTTTTAAACCCGACATGCGAGACCCAAGCGTCAGCGGTGGAGGGCGACGAACGGGTATGGGTAGATCCAGGCCGTTGGGCTAAAGGGCGATATACGGCGGTGGCTCATCGTCCCTGCTTCCGCTGGCCAGGTGACGGCGGAACCCTAACTGTCTCGGGCAGCGGCGGGGGAGCTTAGCAGAGGGCTCGGGAGAGGTCAGGGAGGCGACGGGGCGATGCGGTGGACAACGGCGAGCAGATCGAGGGGCGGCACGGTCGGGTTCATGGCTGGGAAGGTGCTCGCACGATGGTGCCTGAGCCTAGCCCGCCGAGGCTTCGCCGGTAAGGTCGGAGGAGGCGGTCCTGTCCCAAAACAAGCACACGGTTAGATAGAGGGGGAAGAGGGGGTCACAGGAGAGTGACATGCAGAGGAAGAGAGAGGGGGAGGAGTGAGTCTTGCTCGGTTGTTGAGGGAGGCCGAAGCTCCTTCTTCTCCTTCTTCCGAACAGCACAGAGCAGGGGAGTGGGAGTGGAGTGTAGGGGAGGTGAGTAAGGAGGAAAGGGGGCAAATGAGGGGCAGGGGCGTGCTAGGGGTGGCCTCTGGCCTTTATACCGAAGGGGAGAGATGGATGATGAAATTTCTACTTTGCACGCGGGGGAGGGGTAGTGCTGGCCTGTGATTGGCCTAGAGGGTGGTGAGGAGGGGTAAGAGTGAGATCTGGTCGTGCTGGATCTCAGAGAGGGAGGGAGTGGCAGCTGTTGCAATTAATCTCACATGCTTGTCTCTCTCTCTCTCTACTTTTCACTTCCAAGCACATGGGACAAGGGATTGCTACAGTAGCTTAGCTACAGTGATGATCGACCAGAGGAGGGGTGGGTGCTGTGGTGCATTGCTTTGCAAGATTGGTGGTGGTTTGATCTTGATTTAACTCAATACTAGCTAGGTTTGCTAAATTGAGTAAATAGGTGGTTGTGAAGGAAGTTCAAAATTTTGCATAGGACATGGTGGAAAGATGGTAATGGTAGATAGATGAGGTCAAGGTAGATATCCATGAATTATTTGGGATTTTTCTGAAGGTTTTTAGTCCCCTTAGAATCCCTTATTCAAAAAGTGCAGAAGTGAATTCCTGGAGTTCATTTGATATTTTTACATTGTACAAGGTTGGTTTTTGGTGTGAGAGGGTCCCAAATGTGAATACAGACTTAAGGGAATTTTCCCAAGATTTATTGGGGATTAAAAGTATTTAAAACAATTATTATTCCATTTCTACCTTTTTAGAAAATAGGCAAAAAGGATTAATAAAGGATCTTAAAAATATTTCTTTTTGGGATGGGAGGATAGAGTATGATATATGGAACTCACATGATCCAAAAGTTGGGGAAGTGTTTTGGCAAAAACCAAAGTTTCCTTTGGGAAAGGAGTTTTGGAGATTTTGACTATTAAAGAGATTTATTAGATTTGGAGCCATAATAATTAAGGAAAATATTTGATAGATCTTGATGATCAAGGTAAATGATTTAGAAAAGGCGTAGCAAGCATTTGCAACCTTGGGAATTGGAAATCCAACTTGAGGTAGATGGAAAAAGAAGGAATTGAGGATCTAGGGTGATGTTAATTTCATACCATCAAAACATGGTTGTATCTTGGAGTTCAGATCTCCCCTTGATGCGAGGGTTATATGGATGGATAGACTAAGTTATATAGATGGTCATGGCAGAAGGATTTTGGGCTGGTTACATTTGAGGTGGTCTGGAAGGGATGGCAAACTTTGTTGAAAATAAGGCTGCCATACCAGATGGGTCATGATGCCTTATAAACCATGTGGGTTTAATAAGCACAAAGATCCACTTGGAACAAGTGAAGTATATGTTGATAGACCTATATGTGTAGAACACAACCATGCAAATAGTTGGTCCATAGAAGGTTGGATGATGGTGTGAGCTTCTGTCAAAGCAGGCATGATGACTAGATTTGCAGAAAAAGTTATTTTCTTGCCTGCAAAACCATCAAGGACAAGTGGGTTGGAGGATGATATAACCAAGGGAAGAGTGGGCCTTGGTAGTCCTTAGGATGGTTAACAGGATTGTTCAAGTGCATTCTCAAAAATTCACAAGGGTTGAGAAAGGGAGACATTCAAAAAGGTGATGTTGGAAACATATTTCGAGACTTGGCCAAATTTGGCAGATTTAGGGTTTTTGACTAGAATGTGGGTGATGATGATTTTGATGTGTTGAAAGGTACCAGAGCATCATCAAGTGGATGATGTTGAAGTTCAGAGGGGGGTAGGAAGGATCCATGCTTGATATTGGTCTTCATTGACCTAGAAGCTTCTAGAATGGATCACTACAGAATTGATCTGGGTAAGGGTTTTAGATGATCACCTGGTGGCTAGGGATTAGATACAGATTGTATTCCTTCTTAGGATTTTGTGATCTTAAGGTATCTTGATCCTAGAGGATGAGCTCCTAGAGTAGCTCATACTACTTCTGAGAAATCAAGTCAAACAACAGATCAAGCCAACTCATCCTACAAACAAATCAGCTACTACTAGGGTTACCATCAAGCCTAGCTTGAGGTAAGGTTGATGCATGTTGAAGAGGTTGGATTTTGAATAGGATGAGAATCCTTGGTATCTCTACCAAGAGTAGAGTTCAAAATCTTACTAAAAGGTTTTGGAGATCCTAGAGGTAAGAGTAGTTGAAGGTTCTGTCTTGAATACATAAGGAGATTATATTATATATCTCTCCATAGTTTTGTCAATAGAAGCTACTAAAATAGTTTTGGTTACATGAGCACCTTGGCTCAGTTTTTGAAATGCCACAACATTTGAGAATATGTAAGATGAGCCAGGATAGTTTTGTTAAATAGCTTTTGTCAACTGATGGTGAGGTAAGGAGTATCATATGGCATACTCTCACATGCACAAGCACAAACAAACAACAAGCAAACACTACACCCATGAACAAGAAAAAGTTTTTGGTCCCCCTAATTTTTGCATTCTGGACAACTAATCAGGGTTGCAGAAATTGGGATGTTACAATTTGGCTTGAAAATGTTCATACTCGTTGAGAAGTAAGCTTAAATTAGTTTAAATTTCACCACTTACACTTTTTGGTTAGAATTTTACACGGATGGTGGGACTACATTTTACATCAAGGACCTAAAAAGGGGAAATTACATCTAGGTCCATACATTTAGCACAAAGGACCCTAAAACCAAACAAGGAATTGAAAACAGTCGGGTACGGCTCCTTGAGAGAGAAGCTGATCGAGCTATACTCTTCATATTGCTTCCTCTTTCCCAAATTTGGACGCATATTAGGTTTGGTCAAAGTCAATCTTTATATAGTTCGACCAACTATATGTAAAAACATACTGACTTTTCTAATGACAAATGCATATAATATGAAAATATAGTTCATGATGATTCTAATAACATTGAGTTGATGTCATATATTTCGTCAAAGTTTATTAAATTTGACTCTAACAAGAAGTAATACGCGTCATAATTTGGGAAGGAGGGAGTAATTCTTGCTTCACGGAAAAAAAAGGAGCACTCCTCACTTTCGAACCAGCTTGCTGCGGGTGTGCTTGGTGCTTCCTATTCCTAGGGTATGGAGGTGGAGTAGTGCGGAGTAGGAAGGCTGGCCAGATCATAATGGTGAGCATCCAATGCGATGGGACGTTTTTGTTTTTTTGCTAGCCAGATCAACCAATCCCTTGTCTAGCACTTAAGTAGTACTCGTACTTGTACTAGTAGTACTACGAATGGCGATCTTTTGAATATCCTTCCCCCCGGATGTTTGTGAAGGAAGTGAAAATTTCGAAACCTAGAAAGTTCGAATTGCTACTCTATTGTAATGTAGTAGTAATATTTTTTGCCGCCAAGGACCAAAATGGTTCCCACCAACGCAGCTGACGAACATGCCAGACACAGACACGAAGCCGCCGACACAAGGCAGGTTGTCAGTCGATGCGCGTGCACGGCGCCACTTTGTGGATGAGGGAGAGATCAGCCAGCCGGGGTGTGAGGTGGTGAGGCTGGTCATAGTGGGGAGTAACTTAGAGTAGTAACATGCATATGTTACTAGTCTAAGTTACTACCTCCATAGTGGAAAATAATTTAGGTGTGGTATCAAGCAAAGCCTCGTTTATTGCAATGTAGACTCATTTTGTCTTAAAGTGTGTGATGTTAACATAGCTAGTTACCACAAGGCTCTCTTTCATCATTTAATTGCATGCCATGTCATCTAAATGTTTACTATTGGCAATAGTACATGTAGGACTATGTTACTACTACCCAAGTTACTCCCACTATGACTAGCCTAATGAGAGAGTGAAGGAGAGAGAAAACACATTTTGTTTTGCATGCATATATATCGTGGTCCTGAAATTTACTCTACTCACTATACCCTGTACCTCGTGTCAGGAACCCATCTGAGCTTTTCTTTGACATTGCACCGCCTTCAAATCCTCCTCTTCGCAGCTCTCTCGCTCCATCCTCTATGCTCATATAGTATCTTCTTGCTCTTTATTTTTTTAACAAAAAAAGGAAATAAATTTTTCTTACATGCTTTTCAGAAAATAAATTTCTGTCACTTGGAAAAATGAAATTTATTATTTTTTGTTTTGAATAGCTTTGATTATTTTCAAAAGATGGCCAAATTTGCCGGCATGCAAATTCTTGGATATGGGATCATAAGCATAAAGTACATTCTACATAAAGGTCCTAAAAAAGGGAAAATTACATCGAGGTCCATACATTTAGCACAAAGGACCCTAAAATTGAGCAAAGAAAACAGTCGGGTTCAGCTCCTTCTCGAGAGAGCAGTAGGTCAAGCCATACTCTTCATACTATATCCTCTTCGATTCTTTTCAAAATATGGCCAAATCTATCGCCATGCAAATTCTTGAATATGGGATCATCAACATAAAGTATGATGTAGAGATATGGCCTTGACCTCGTGGTCGTTCGGCTTGAAATCCAATATTTTTTCATGCTCGTTGACAACTATGCTTAAATTCGTTGAAATTTCATCACTTACTTTTAGCTAAACATTTTACATGATTGGTGGGAGTACATTCTACATCAAGGACCTAAAAAGGGGGAAATTACATCGAGGTCCATACATTTATCACAAAGGACCCTAAAATTGAGCAAAAAAAACAATTGGGTTCGGCTCCTTCTCGAGAGAGTAGCTGATCGAGCCATACTCTTCATACTACTTTCTATTTGATTTTTTTCACAATATGGCCAAATATATCGCCACGCAAATTCTTGGACACTCGATCATCAGAATAAAGTATGATGTAGAGATATGGCCTCGACCTTGTGGTCGTTCAGCTTGAAATCAAAGAAGGTTCATACTCGTTGACAACTATAAGCTGAAATTCATTTAAATTTCACCACTTACTTTTAGGTTAAAATTTTACACGGTCGATGGGAGTACATTTTACAACAAGGACCTAAATAGGGACAAATTACATCGCGGTCCATACATTTAGCATAAAGGACCCTAAAATTAAGCAAGCAAAACAGTCGGGTTCGGCTCCTTCTCGAGAGAGTAACTGATCGAGCCACACTCTTCATACTACTTCATCTTCGATTGTTTTAAAAATATGGCCAAATTTGTCGGTATGCAAATTTTGAATATGGGATCATCAGCATAAAGTATGATGTAGGTATGGCCTTGACCTTGGTCGTTCGTCTTGAAAGACAAGAATGTTTTGTACTCGTTGAGAACAAAGCTCAAATTTGTTTAAATTTCACCACTTACTTTTAGGTTAGAACTTTACACGGTCGATCGGAGTACATTTTACACTAGGGACCTCAAAAAAGCAAAATTACATCAAGGTCCATACATTTAGCATAAAGGACTCTAAAAGGAAAAATTTCTGGTTTGGCTCCTTCTCGAGAGACCAGCTCATCTGAGCCAAACTCATGATACTACTTCCTCTTCGATTGTTTTCAAAACATGGCCAGAACTGTTGCCATGCAAATTCTCTGACATGGGATCATCAGCATATAAAGTATGATGTTGATATGGCCTTGACGACCTTGGTCGTTCGACTTGAAATCCAAGAATGTTCATAGTCATTTACAAGTAAGCTTAAAATTGTCTAAATTTCACCACTTACACTTTTAGACCTAAAAAGGGGAAATTACATCGAGGTCCACACATTTAGCACAAATGACCCTAAAAATAAGCAAGGAAAACAGTAGGGTTTCGCTCCTTCTCACGAGAGTAGCTAATCGAGCCATTCTCTTGATACTACTTCATCTTCGATTCTTTTCAAAATATGGCCAAATTTGTTGACATGCAGATTCTTGGATATGGGATCATGAGCATAAAGTATGATGTAGATATGGCCTTGGCCTTGGTGGTTTGTCTTGAAATTGAAGAATGGTTCATACTCGTTGACAACTAAGATTAAATTCGTTTAAATTTCACCACTTACTTTTAGGTTAGAACTTTACATGGTCATTCGGAGTACATTTTACATCAGGAACCTAAAAAAAGAAAAAATTACATCGAGGTCCATACATTTAGCATAAAGGACCCTAAAAGGAAAATTTTATGGTTCGACTCCTTCTCGAGAGATCAACTGATCTGAGCCAAACTCTTAGTGGCCAAATCCGTTGCCATGCACATTCTCTAACATGGGATCATGAGCATAAAGTATGATGTTGATATGCCCTTGACGGCCATGGTTGTTCGGCTTGAAATCCAAGAATGTTCATACTCACTGACAAGTAAGCTTAAAATAATCGAATAAATTTCACCACTTACACTTTTAGACCTAAAAACGGGGGAAGTTACATCGAAGTCCATACATTTAGCACAAAGGACCCTAAAATCAAGCAAGGAAAACAGTAGGGTTCGGCTCCTTCTCACGTGAGTAGCTGATCGAGCCATACTCTTCATACTTCTTCCTCTTTAAAAAAAATCAAAATATGGCCAAATCTGTCACCGTGCAATTTCGTTGATATGGGATCATCAGCATAAAGTATGATGTAGAGATATGGCCTTGACCTTGTGGTCGTTCGGCTTGAAATCTAAGAAAGTTCATACTCATTGACAACTAAGCTTAAATTCATTAAAATTTCACCACTTACTTTTAGGTTAGCATTTTACACGGTCGGTGGGAGCATATTTTACATCAAGGACCTAAAAAGGGGAAAATTACATCGATGTCTATACATTTAGCACAAAGGACCCTAAAAGGAAAACCTTTTGTTGGTTTGGCTCCTTATCGAGAGATTAGCTGATCTGAGCCAAACTCTTCATACTACTTCCTCTTCGATTGTTTTCAAAATAATATGGCCAAATCTGTTGCCATGCAAATTCTCAGATATGGGGTCATCAGCATAAAGTATGTTGTTGATATGGCCTTAACCTTGGTCGTTTGTCTTGAAATGCAAGAATTTTTCGTACTCGTCGACAACTATGCTTAAATTCATTTCAATTTCACCACTTACTTTTAGGTTAGAATTTTATAGGGCTGGTAGAAGTACATTTTACATCAAGGAGCTAAAAGGGGGAAATTACATTGAGATCCATACATTTACCATAAATGACCCTAAAATTGAGCAAAGAAAATAGTCAGGTTCGGCTCCTTCTCGAGAGAGTAGCTGATTAAGCCATACATTTCATACTACTTCTCTTCGATTGTTTTACAAATATGGCTAAATTTTTCGCCATTCAAATTTTTCGATATGGGATCATCAACATAAAGTATGATGTAGAGATATGGTCTTGAACTTGTGGTCGTTCGGCTTGAAATCCAAGAAAGTTCCTACTCGTTGATAGATAAGCTTAAATTCGTTTAAATTTCATAACTTACTTTTAGGTTAGCATTTTACACAGTCGTTGGGACCATATTTTACATCAAAGACCTAAAAAGGAAAATTTACATGGAGGTCCATACATTTAGCCCAAAGGACCCTAAAAGGAAAACTTCATGGTTTGGCTCCTTCTCGAGACATCAGCTGATCTAAGCCAAACTCTTCATACTACTTCCTCTTTGATTGTTTTCAAAATCTGGCCCAATCTGTTGCCATGCAAATTCTCTCGTATGGGGCCATCAACATAAAGTATGATGTTGATATGGCTTTGAACTTGGTCGTTCGGCTTGAAATCCAAGAATGTTCATACTCATTGAGAAGTAAGCATAAATTCATTTAAATTTCACCACTTACACTTTTTGGATAGAATTTTACACGGATGGTGGGACTACATTTTACATCAAGGACCTAAAAAAAGGGAAAATTACATCGAGGTCCATACATTTAGCACAAAGGACCATAAAACCAAACATGGAATTGAAAACAGTCGGGTACGGCTCCTCGAGAGAGCAGCTGATTGAGCCATACCCTTCATACTACTTCCTTTTTCCCAAATTTGGATGGATATTAGGTTTGGTCAAAGTCAATCTTTATAAAGTTCGACCAACTATATGTAAAAACATACTGACTTTTCTAATGACAAATGCATATAATATTAAAATATAGTTCATGATGATTCTAATAACATTGAGTTGATGTCGTATGTTTAGTCAAAGTTTATTAAATTTGACTCTGACCAGAAGTAATATGCATCCTAATTTGGGAAGGAGGGAGTACTACTTACTTCACGAAAAAAACGAGCGCTCCTCACTTTCGAACCAGCTTGTTGCGGGTGTGCTTGGTGCTTCCTTTTCCTGGGGTATGAAGGTGGAGTAGTGCAGAGTAGGAAGGCTGGCCAGATCATAATGGTGAGCATCCAATGAGATGGGACGTTTTTGTTTTTTTTGCTGGCCAAATCAACCAATCCCTTGTCCAGCACTTAAGTAGTACTCTTACCTATACTATTAGTACTGCAAATGGCGATCTTTTGAATATCCTTCCCCACGGATGTTTGTGAAGAAAGTGAAAATTTCGAAACCTAGAAAGTTTGAATTGCTACTCTATTGTATTGTAGTATTATTACTTTTTTCCGCCAAGGACCAAAATGGTTCCCACCAACACAGCTGACAAACACGCCAGGCACAGACACAGAGCCGCCGACACAAGGCAGGTTGTCGGTCGACGCGCATGCGCAGCGCCACTTTTTGGACGAGGGAGAGATCAGCCGGCCGGGGTGTGGGGTGGTGAGGCCGGTCATAGTGGGGAGTAACTTAGAGTAGTAACATGCATATGTTACTAGTCTAAGTTACTACCTCCATAGTGGAAAATAATATAGGTGTCGTATCATGCAAAGCCTTGTTTATTGCAATGTAGACTCATTTTGTCTTGAAATGTGTGATGTTAACATAGCTAGTTGCCAAAAGGCTCGCTTTCATTATTTAATTGCATGCCATGTCATCTAAATGTTTACTATTGGCAATAGTACATGTAGGACTATGTTACTACTACCCAAGTTACTCCCACTATCACTAGCCTGGTGAGGGAGTGAAGGAGAGAGAAAACATATTTTGTTTTGTGTGCATATATATCGTGGTCCTGAAATTTACTCTACTCACTATACCCTGTACCTCGTGTCAGGACCCCATCCCAGCTTTGCTCTGACATAGCACCACCTTCAAATCCTCCGCTTCGCAGCTCTCTTGTTGCCTCCTCTGTGCTCATATAGTCTCTTTTCGCTCTTTATTGTTTAATAGAAAAAAGGAAATAAATTCTTCTTACTTGCTTTTCAGAAAATAAATTCCTGTCACTTGGAAAAATAAAATTGATTATTTTTTGTTTTTAATATCTTCAATTGTTTTCAAAAGATGGCCAAATTTGTCGGCATGCAAATTCTTGGATATGGGATCATAAGCATAAAGTACATTCTACATAAAGGACCTAAAAAAGGGAAAATTACATCGAGGTCCATACATTTAGCACCAAGGACCCTAAAATAGAGCAAAGAAGATAGTCGGGTTCGGCTCCTTCTCGAGAGAGCAGCTGTTCGAGCCATACTCTTCTACTACTTCCTCTTTGATTGTTTTCAAAATATGGCAAAATCTGTTGCCATGCAAATTCTTGAATATGGGATCATCAACATAAAGTATTATGTAGAGATATGGCCTTGACCTCGTGGTCGTTCGTCTTGAAATCCAAGATTTTTTCATACTCGTTGACAACTATGCTTAAATTCGTTGAAATTTCATCACTTACTTTTAGGTTAGCATTTTACACGGTTGGTGGGAGTACCTTCTACATCAAGGACCTAAAAAGGGTAAAATTACATCGAGGTCCATACATTTAGCACAAAGAACCCTAAAATTTAGCAAAGAAAACAATCGGGTTTGACTCCTTCTCGAGAGAGCATCTGATCGAGCCATACTCTTCATACTACTTCCTCTTCGATTATCTTCACAATATGGCCAAATCTATATCCATGCAAATTCTTGGATACTCGATCATTAGAATAAAGTATGATGTAGAGATATGGCCTCGACCTTGTGGTTGTTCGGCTGGAAATCAAAGAATGTTCATACTCGTTGACAACTATAAGCTGAAATTCATTTAAATTTATCCACTTACTTTTAGGTTAGAATTTTACATGGTCGATGGGAGTATATTTTACAACAAGGACCTAAAAAGAGGGATTAAATCAAGGTCCATACATTTAGCACACATGACCCTAAAATTAAGCAAGCAAAATAGTCGGGTTTGGCTCCTTCTCGAGGGAGTAGCTGATCGAGTCACACTCTTCATACTACTTCATCTTCGATTGTTTTCATAATATGGCCAACTTTGTCGGTATGCAAATTCTTGAATATGGGATCATCACCATAAAGTATGATGTAGAGATGGCCTTGAACTTGGTCGTTCATCTTGAAATACAAGAATGGTTCCTACTCATTGATAACTAAGCATAAATTCGTTTAAATTTCACCACTTACTTTTAGGTTCGAACTTTACACGGTCGATCGGAGTACATTTTACTTCAGGGAACTCAAAAACAAAAATTACATTGAGGCCCATACATTTAGCATAAAGGACCCTAAAAGGAAAAACTTCTGGTTCGGCTCCTTCTCGAGAGATCAGCTGATCTGAGCCAAACTCTTGATACTACTTCCTCTTCGATTGTTTTCAAAACATGGCCAGATCTGTTGCCATGCAAATTCTCTCACATGGGATCATTAGCATATAAAGTATGATGTTTATATGGCCTTGACCTCGGTCGTTTGGCTTGAAATCCAAGAATCTTCAAACTCGTTGACAAGTAAGCTTAAATTAATCATCTAAATATCACCACTTACACTTTTAGACCTAAAAAGGGGAAAATTACATCGAGGTCCATACATGTAGCACAAAGGACCCTAAAATTAAGCAAGGAAAATTAGATCGAGGTTCATCCATTTAGCATAAAGGACCCTAAAATTTCACTATTTACACTTTTAGGTTAGAATTTTACACAGGTACGGAAGTACATTTTACATCAATGACCTAAAAAGGGAAAATTACATTAAGGTCCATACATTTAGCACAAAGGACCCTAAAATTAAGGAAGAAAAAAAGTTGGGTTCGGCTCCTTCTCGAGAGAGTAGCTTATCGACCCATACTCTTCATACTAATTCATCTTCGATTGTTTTCAAAATATGGCCAAATTTGTCGACATGCAAATTCTTGGATATGGGATCATGACCTTGGTCGTTCATCTTGAAATCCCAGAATGGTTCATCCTCATTGACTACTAAGATTAAATTCATTTAAATTTCACCACTTACTTTTAGGTTAGATTATTACATGGTTGGTCGGAGTACATTTTACATCAGGGACCTGAAAAAGCAAAAATTACATCGAGATCCATACATTTATCATAAAGCTCCCTAAAAGGAATATTTTCTAGTTCGGCTCCTTGTCAAGAGATCAGCTGATCTAAGCCAAACTCTACTTCGTCTTCGATTGTTTTCACAATATAGCTAAATTGGTGGCCATGCAAAATTCTCTCATATGGGATCAGCAATGTAATATACGATGGTTGATATATATGGCCTTGACCTTGCTCGTTCGGCTTAAAATCCAATAATGGCATACTCGTTGACTAGTAAGCTAAAAAATCGTCGAAATTTCACCACTTACACTTTTAGGTTAGAATTTTACACGGGCATGGAAGTACATTTTACATCAAGGACCTAAAAAGGGAAAATTACATTGAGGTCCATACATTTAGCACAAAGGACCCTAAAATTAAGCCAGGAAAATAATCAGGTTCGGCTCCTTCTCGAGAGAGTAGCTGATCGAGCCATACTTTTCATACTACTTCATCTTCGATTGTTTTGAAAATATGGGAAAATTTGTCGGGGTGCAAATTCTTGAATATGGGATCATGACCTTGGTCGTTCATCTAGAAATCCTAGAATGGTTCATACTCATTGGCAACTAAGCTTAAATTCGCTTAAATTTCACCACTTACTTTTAGGTTAGATTTTTACACGGTTGGTCGGAGTACATTTTACATAAGGGTCCATACATGTATCATAAATCTCCCTAAAAGGAAAAATTTCTATTTCGGCTCCTTCTTGAGAGATCAGCTGATCTAAGCCAAACTCTACACACTACTTCCTCTTCGATTGTTTTCAAAATAGGGCAATTTGTCGCCATGCAAATTCTCTCATATGGGATCATCAACATAAAGTATGATGTTGATATGGCCTTGACCTTGGTAGTTCGGCTTGAAATCCAATAATGGTAATACTCGTTGATATGTAAGCTTAAAATTGTCGAAATTTCACCACTTACACTTTTAGGTTAGAATTTTACACGGGCGTGGAAGTACATTTTACATCAAGGACCTAAAAAGTGAAAATTACATCGAGGTCCATATATTTAGCACAAAGGATCCTTAAATTAAGCAAGGAAATCTGTTGTCATGCAAATTCTTGGATATGGGATCATATGCATAAAGTATGATGTAGATATGGCCTTAACCTTGGTCGTTTGTCTTGAAAATCCAAGAATATGGTTCATACTCGTTGATAACTAAGCTTAATTTCGTTTAAATTTTACCACTTACTTTTAGGTAAGAATTTTACACGGTCGGTGGGAGTACATTTTACATCAAGGACCTAAAAAAGGGAAAATTACATGGAGGTCCATACATTTAGCACAAAACCCTACAAAAGAAAACTTTCTGTTTTGGCTCCTAATCGAGAGACCAGTTGATCTGAGCCAAACTCTTCGTACTACTTCCTCTTTGATTATTTTCAAAATATGGCCAAATCTATTGCCATGCAGATTCTATGATATGGTATCATCAGCATAAAGTATGATGTTTATATGTCCTTGACCTTGGTCGTTTGACTGAAATCCAAGAATGTTCATACTTGTTGACAAGTAACCTTAAAATCGTCTAAATTTCACCACTTACACTTTTAGGTTAGGATTTTACACGGTGTGTGGAATTAAATTTTACATCAAGTACCCAAAAATGGCAAAATTACATCTATGTCCATACATTTAGCACCCCCCTAAAAATAAGCAAGGAAAATAGTCGTGTACGGCTCCTTTTCGAGAGAGCAGCTCATCGAGCCATACTCTTCATACTACTTCATCTTCGATTGTTTTCAAAATATGTCCAAATCTATCGGCATGCTAATTCTTGGATATGGCATCATCACCATAAAGTATGATTTTGATATGGCCTTGGCCTTCGTCGTTCTGCTTGAAATCCAAGAATTTTCATACTCGTTGACAACTAAGCTTAAATTTGTTCAAATTTCACCACTTACACTTTTTGGTTAGAATTTTACACGGATGGTGGGGGTACATTTTACACCAAGGACCTAAAAAAGGTAAAATTATACTGATGCCCATGCATTTAGCATAAAGGACCATACAATGTAGTAAAGAAAACAGTCGGGTTCGGCTCCTCGAGAGAGAAGATGATCAGGCCCTACTCTTCATACTACTTCATCTTCGATTTACAAGAAAGATGTATTATGGAGGGAACTAGAGCAGAGTTGTACTATTCAGAAGGGAACTGGAGTAGAGGAACATGCATCCATTTTCATTTTATTCAACCTCACCTATACGCTCTATCCCCACTTCCCCATTACTCTACCTCTACTCCAAGCGCCACCATTCTTCTCCTCCACAATGCCGCTTTCTGATCATGTTCACCGCACAGTATGAGAGTGTTTTTTCTTCTCCCTGTCTTGCCTCCCGCCATCAATCTTCCCTCTTTTCCAGAAAACCAAATCAAGCCACTGTCCCAACTTCCATCAGCTCCCTTGTGATGGTAGGACAGAGTAAGGATAGTGATGATTCTGATCTGTTCTAGGATGTTTTTACCGAAGGCCCGCTTGAAGAACTCATAACCATGTGCGACATCATCACCGCCACGAGCCTCGCCGGTTCCTCCAAACATCTTCTCGACTCAGCAAAATATAGTGCAACTTTACATGCTTCTCAGCCGTTTGGCCTCCCCTGTGTTCTTCATTCTCACCCGACTAAGAAACCATTGGAAAGCAATGAGTACTTCGAGGGCAAGGGCATGACATGCAAGCTGACGTCGCTTGATAGGTTCTGCTCTGATGTTGTGTTCCCGAATTGTATGGGTAAGTGAGACATCCATTTTGCATCACTATTCTATGTCACAATTCACTGTTATTCATTGATATATTTCATAATAAGAGATGATACTTATGTTATTTCATCTATTTTTGCATGGTTGATGACTTTTGGAGCATGGACCGTTGCAGTCAGGATTCTGATGGAAAAGGTGCTGTTTGGAGGCAAAATTCGTGAAGATCAGAAAATCTGGGAAAAAATATACGGAAAACCTCTGGCCCACCTCTAGCTCTCCCCTCTGGCGTATATATTCCTCCCAAAACCCTAAGACTCGTAGGGCAACCACAGAAAGATTCTGCTGCCTCTACGGGGCAGAAAACACCGAGAGAGAAAGATCTCTCCGGCAGACAGATTTCTGCCAGGGGAATTCCCTCCTGGAGAGGGGAGATCGTCGCCATCAACACCACCATCAAGCTAGACTTCATCGGGATCATCATCATTATCACCACCATCATCACCATCAGCACCATCATCACCATCTCCGTATTGCTGTAACAATTGGGTTGAATCTTGCATAGTTCTTAGGGGAAACTTTCCCGGTGTTGATTACTCTTTGTAGTTGATGCTATTGAGTGAACCATTGAATTATTGTTTATGTTCAGATTGTTATACATCATTATTCCATCTCTGATCATGATCCATATGATGTCTTCTGAGTAGTTCGTTTTGTTCTTGAGGACATGGGAGAAGTCATGATGTTAGTAGTGGAATTGTGTTGAGAAAGATTCAATAGTTTGATATTTAAGTTGTAGTGTACTTCTTCTAGTGGTGTCATGTGAGCGTCGACTACATGACACTTCACCTATATGGGCCTAGGGGAATGCATTGTGTATTTGGCTACTAATCGTAGGGCTTGCCGGAGTGACAGAAACCTGAACCCCCGTTAGGAAACCATTGCACAAGGGACGTAAGGGTCTTAGAGTTTAAAGTTGTGGTTAGGTTTCTACCTTAATTACTTTCTTGTACTTACAGATGTTTGCAAGGGGTATAATCACAAGTATGTATTAGTCCTAGGAAGGTCGGTACATTAGCACAGGTTCACCCACACAACACTTAGCAAGCTAAAGAAGATTAATCAACTATATGAAGCGAAAGCACTTGACAGTTTTCCCATGTGTCCTCGAGAACGTTTGGTCATCTTAAGTAATACAACTAGCTTGTCCTTTGCTGAATAAAGGATTGGGCCACTTGTTGCATTTATTCCTACAGTATTTTATTTACTCGTACTTTGTTAACTTGTTTTATCAAAAACCCCTAAAAATCCGTTACCTAAGTATTACAGAGAATTCCTGATCCATACCACTAGCCAGCACCTTCTGATCCTCGTTGGGTTCGACACTCTTACTTATAGAAAATACTGCGATACACCCCCTATACTTGTGGTCATCAAGACTATTTTCTAGCACCGTTGCCGGGGAGTGAAGCGCTATTGGTGAGTGGAACTGGTAAAGGAAACTTCTACTGTGATTATTGTTTACTTCTGTTAGTTGCTTTATTTTCGTTATGGATAATCCGCTGAGTTTCTTATTTGGCAATGCTACTACCACTACTAAGGTAGTAGGTGAACCACCACCTGCTGAGAATGATTCTTTTAAAATACCTACAAGAATTATTGATCATGTTATGGATAACTACTATGTTGGGGATGGAACTGTCCATCCCGGTGATCATTTACTCTTTATACACGAATTATGCAGGTTGTTCAAGTGTGCAGGTATTACTACAGATCAAGTTAAAAAGAAGTTATTCTCATTATCACTGAAAGGAAGACCTGAGGAATGGTATAAGCTGCTGAAGAATGGTCAAGCTCTGGAATGGGAGGAAATATTGCCTCTCTTTTATTCAACATTTTATCCTCCTAGTGATATTCATAAAGATCGGAATCAAATATACAACTTTTGGCCTCTTGATGGAGAGAGTACAACTCAAGCTTGGGGGAGATTGAGGTTACTAATGCTCAAATGTCCCATTCATGAGCTCCCCAACAATATCATTATCAATAATTTTTATGCAATGCTCCCTCTACATGACAAGGATTTATTGGATGCTTCTTGTGCTGGATCATTCACTCGCATGGAAGAAGAAGCTAAATGGGATCTTCTGGACCGTATTCAAGACAATGCTGAAGCATGGGAGAATGACAAAGGTAGAAAATCAGGTATAAATTATGATTATGAATGCATTGAATCTTATATGGGAACTGATGACTTTCAAAATATTAAAAATGCTTATGGTCTAGACTCTCGAGCCATTGCTTCTTATTTTAAGGCTTTTTCTTCTTACATTGAAGTGCCTAAAAAGAAGTGGAATAAGTATCATGAACATTATAAAGATGTTGCTAAGAGTGTTCCTGCAAGAAATACTGAAGTTTATACTGCTAATCATGTTTTACCTAAACCTTACATTGAGAAACTGTCTTCCCCAGTTAAGATAAAGGAACATTCTATGATAGCTAGTATGGTTAATGAAAGTACGAACAAAGCTGTTGAACCTGATAAACAAATGGTTGATGAACCTATAATAGCAAATGTGAAAGACTTTGTTACTAAATATGAAGAAGAGGGACACACTATCCTTTGTAAGGATACCTCTAATATTGTTTCACAAAGTAGTGTTATGAGAGCTAGTATTCCTGCGTTTTCTATTAGAATAAATGATCATTGCTATAATGGTTCTTATGATAGTTATATTGCTCAGTTTATGCATGATACTTAAAGTTATTATGAGAGAGGGAAAAGTGTTCTTATGCATCTCAATAATATCAAGTTTCCTCATTTTATGTTGAAAGTTTCTATGTTGCACTTGTTGTACCTTCTTATGCAAGAAGCCTCTGGTTTCAACAACTTGTTTGTTTACAAAATTCCTTGCATAGAAAGTGGGTTAGACTTAAATGTGTGTATTTTTGCTTCTTAATGCTCTCTTTCACTTCAATTCGTATTCCTGTGTGAGCATCTTTGAAATTATCATGCCCATCTTAATGGCTATAAAGAAAGAGCTTTTTGGGAGACAACCCAATTTATTTTTGCTTTCAGTTTGTTTGTGTTTCTTTGAGTCTTGGAAGTTATTACTTCAGTAATAACCTCTCCTTATCCGTTCTGTTTGGTTTTCGTGTCAAGATCAACCTCTAATAAGAGAGAAGTAAGATTTGGGGAAGTTGTTGTCCCGAAACAGATTTTTGTGCTTCACCGTAAAAATTCGTGAGAGATCTCTGTCTGTCGGATTGAGCTGTAATATTTTGTGCTTCTGCCCCAGGTTGTTATTTAACTTTTGCTAGTTTTTCACTTTTTTATTGGAGCAAGAGAAGATTTTCAAAAAATATTATCTTTACCTGCTGGTCTGTGTTGACAGTTTTTGCCACTCTTGCATTTGCTTCTTTATTCGATTTCCTTTTTGAATTCTTTTTTGGTTTTCAGAAGGAGTTGCTACAGTAGCTTATGGTTTGATGGTTTTTAGTTGAAGCTGGACTCAAAAGGTTTTATCACTTCACTTATACTAATGTTGCTAATGAGAACTGTGTGAAGTTTTGTGTGAAAGAAATTTCCAGGTAGTGGAGATAATGGTGTAATAAGGAAGAGAAGGGTTTTATGACTCAAGTAATAAGTGTACGAAGATGAAGATATTGATGATATTCAAGTGGTGACTCCGGAAGAACCCACTAAATACCAAATTCATAGACCTGCGGAGTCTGTTTCAAATAGGTAACAGTTCTGGTAAGTAAAGTTCCACGAAAATACTATTCAATTATATTTTTGCAGTTTTCAGTCAATAAGGAAAGCGATGAAGCGAAAGAGGGACGGAAACGGATCCAGGGTGGCTCACACCACCCTGTGGCGCGGGCCCACCCCTGGCCGCGCCACCAGGTGGTGAGGTCACCACGGGCTCCGTCTTCGACCCGTTTTCTCCTAGTACCCTCCTTTTGCTATGAAACTTCGTAATATATAACCCCCAGCTCTCCCGAGGTTCATATATCATGTTTTCGTCATGTTTTTGTTTCGATCTGTTTCTAACAGGTAGAGTCCTAGTTTTGGAGCCACAATGTCTTCCTCTGGATCAGCCAAGGAAGATTCTTTAGAGGATATCATCAACCCATACATGAGAGAGTTGAAGATTCATCCCAAGGAGTTGTTGCTTGAAGAGGGGGAGGTCTGGATAAAAGAGGTTCAAGGCCCTAAAGGTGAAGGAAGTCTGGATGATAGGATGGAAGCACTAGAGCAAGAAGTCTTTAGGTACAAGAAGATGGCGGAACGCGAAGTGGATATTGTCCACAAGATTTGTTTTGAACTCATCACCGAGCACCAAAAGGAGACTGCTGAGCTCAAGGATGAAGTCCTCTCACTCCACCAAACAACTAATGAACTTCAAGCACAGCTCTACAATGTTCAAAATCAAAACTATGAGTATGAGGTTAGGTTTAAACGCATAAGTGCTGCTGCAAGTTTTAGGATGTTGGAGACCACGATGTCCTTTGTTGATGGGGAGCCTTTACCCTGGAAGTCGGACGATGATGAGAAGATGCCACCACCAAAGCAGTAATTCGTCATCAGGTTTGGCATCCCCTGGGTTTGTTCCAAGCTTGGGGGAGTGTCGCGGTATAACATCACTATCTTCTATCTTTTTACCTTATTAGTAGAGTCATATCATGAATAGAGAAGTTATCATGTAGGATGGTTTGCATTATGGAAGTGTCCCCTCTCTCATTAGATATGTATCACTTGGTGTGAGTTGCCGTTATGGAATATTAATGAGAAGTTGTATCATTTAATCTTTTGCATAGCTTATATTAGTTTTCAATTCGTGGTTATATGATTGATCTTGTTGTTAGTATTGGTCTCACTTTGGGATCATTGAGTTAATTTAGTTGGTTTTGGCAAACTTGGCTCGGTCAGTAGCAACACTATTTTTGAGAGTTGAATAAAAAGATAAAAGTACTCTAAAGAAAAATTATTTCATCGTCTTTCTTTCTTGATTTGCTCATAAGTCTAGTATTCTCTAGTTAAGATCTTTTGTGCTTCCAAGGAAGATTGCATGTTTGTTTTTATCACTTCTATGTTTGTTTGTTTCCTTCAACTCTTATACTTGCTACCCAACCTTGCTAGCCAAAAACCTGTACTGAGAGGGAATTCTTCTCATGCATCCAATCCTTAAACCAAAACCCGTGCCATTTGTGTCCACCATACCTACCTATTAGCACTATTACTATTCCAAGTAAATTCTTGTTTTGTCTACCTTCCAAATTAAACTTGTTATGTGAAAATTAGTAATTAAAGCTCTCACGAACTTGATGGCACACTTTACTTTCTTGCACTTAATAACTTGAACCATTGGGTCCCTCTTTGTTGCGTATATGCTTGCGCTTTATGAGTTGAAGTTAGCAGAACCATGTATTATGGGGAACGTTTTCAACACTGTCATGGTACTTTGTACCTACTTGATATCATGATTCTTTTGCCTATGGATGTCGGCGGTGTGAAATAAAAGGGGAACTTGTAAGATCATGGAGTTCATATGTGTGTTAAAGAAACGCCTGGGCTGCTAGCCTAAGCCATGCCTAATCATGGTGGAAACTTGCAGCATAACTATAGTGACCATTCTATGAAGCATCCTCAATAAAAACCTATGCAAATAGAAAATAAAACGATCGCTGAGATGCTCATTGTCTGCTTGCCTTGTCATTTTGATTATGGGATAGCTCTTGTATCATGTGCAAGGGGTACCCCGTTGGCGGTTCTCTATGATACATATGTATTTACAATGACAAGAGCTTCCTTGTGACTGAAGTTGAGTAGCATGAGGTTCGGTACTCGTAAGTAAGGGGCATGAGATTTCAACTTAAAACTTGTCAAGCATATCCTCTTAGTTGTGTCACTTTAACCTTAACCACCTAAAGATGCCTATGATAGGGGCAATGAGAGCTGAAAGCTAATAAGTATCATAATTTTTGGGAGCTCTTTATGAGACTTGCAATCCCTGCTTCCCTCTGTGAAGGGCCTTTCTTTTACTTTTTAGTTGAGTCAGTAAACCTATTCCCTTCTACCTCAGCAAGTATTTTTCGTTGTTGTGTTTCATTCATTCATATGATGATTTATTCAATCATGTTTTTTATGTTCCTTGTTTTGCACTTTGCTCTTATCTTGATGTTTACTACTTTGAAAGCTATCATTGAAAACCAGTTATTTGTGAACTCCAGCAAAATATCAACTATTCTTCAACCAAGAGCTAAGTTTGCCATTACCAATTATGATTTACTTCATGTATCTTTATTGTGTTTCCTTTACTTATTGCAAGTACGTTATATAATAGTGAGTTGTCTTCTATTATGATCTATGTATTGATGAATGTGATGCTTCTTGTCCGTATTCTTTTATCGACTCTTCACGCCATAAACCTGAGGTCATGTTTATTAAGCTCAGTTTCGCTTGGGGACAAGCGAAGTCTAAGCATGCCAGAAAATCATTTTTCTAGAAGACGAAGGATGCCAGAAGAGGGAGTGGAGATGGGACACAGGGGGCCCACACCACCCCCTGGCGCGGGCTGCACTAGGCCGCGCCACCAGATGGTGTGGCCGCCCTGGCCCACCTCTGGCTCTCCCCTCTGGCGCATATATTCCTCCCGAAACCCTAGGACTCGGGGGGCGACCACAGAAAGATTCCCCTGCCTCTGCAGGGCGGAAAACACCGAGAGAGAAAGATCTCTCCGGCAGACAGATTTCTGTCGGGGGAATTCCTTCCCGGAGAGGGGAGATCGTCGCCATCAGCACCACCATCAAGCTGGACTTCATCGGGATCATCATCATCATCATCATCACCACCATCACCATCAGCACCATCATCACCATCTCCGTATTGCTCTAACAATTGGGTTGAATCTTGCATAGTTCTTAGGGGAAACTTTCTCGGTGTTGATTACTCTTTTTAGTTGATGCTATTAAGTGAACCATTGAATTATTGTTTATGTTCAGATTGTTATACATCATTATTCCATCTCTGATCATGATCCATATGATGTCTTGTGAGTAGCTCGTTTTGTTCTTGAGGACATGGGAGAAGTCATGATGTTAGTAGTGGAATTGTGTTGAGAAAGATTCAATAGTTTGATATTTAAGTTGTGGTGTACTTCTTCTAGTGGTGTCATGTGAGTGTCGACTACATGACACTTCACCTATATGGGCCTAGGGGAATGCATTGTGTATTTGGCTACTAATCGTAGGGGTTACCGGAGTGACAGAAACCTGAACCCCCGTTAGGAAACCATTGCACAAGGGACGTAAGGGTCTTAGAGTTTAAAGCTATGGTTAGGTTTCTACCTTAATTACTTTCTTGTACTTACGGATGTTTGCAAGGGGTATAATCACAAGTATGTATTAGTCCTAGGAAGGTCGGTACATTAGCACAGGTTCACCCACACAACACTTAGCAAGCTAAAGAAGATTAATCAACTATATGAAGCGAAAGCACTTGGCAGTTTCCCATGTGTCCTCGAGAATGTTTGGTCATCTTAAGTAATACAACCGGCTTGTCCTTTGCTGAATAAAGGATTGGGCCACTTGCTGCATTCATTCCTACTGTCTTTTATTTACTCGTACTTTGTTTACTTGCTTTAACAAAAACCCCTAAAAATCCGTTTGCTAAGTATTTGCAGAGAATTCCTGATCCATACCAGTAGCCATCACCTTCTGCTCCTCGTTGGGTTCGACACTCTTACTTATCAAAAATACTATGATACACCCCCTATACTTGTGGGTCATCAGTAAGCAGTGGGTAGGTGCCAATGGAGATTGGATCGCCACTGTTGGGTCTGAGTGTAAGTGGGATCTTGTCAATGTGTACACTCATCAACGCATTCCTCTCCCACAAGTCAGTGATTTTGTACCCACCAACGATCCGTTTACATTCATGCATAATGATCATCCTATTCTCCTCTGGAAGTTTGCTATTTGTCGAGCTCCCACAACTGCGGCAGATTATTTAGATTTCTGTCTTGTCGCTAACTTAGACTACTCAATTGCTACCCTTGATGGCGATGAGTATGCATGGACAGTTCTTGAGAACTAGTTCCAATGCTATTTCAGATACAGTGATGCACTTATCCACAAGGGTCTGGTGTTTGCAGCCACTGAGAGTGGCAGTCTTTATGTCTGGAATCATCTATATTTTGTAAGTTTGATCCATTCCCGTTCTAAACACTAGCTTCAGTTTTAATGGACATAAACTAGTGTTGGCTGATTCGGCTGTCATTTCTTTTTGAAGGTCCTATTCTGCTCCCATCACCACCTGTCAAGCATCTCGAGGAGGGCAACCTTGATACCATAGATGATGATGAGCACGAACCTGGTTTATGGTTCTTAGCAATGTCTGTAGATGAATCTCGCCTTCTTCTTATCCATACCGTGGGTGTTACTAATGAGGAGTTTTATGGCGATACTTAGTATGGTGAAGGCAATCCTGTTTCTAATCATAGTGTTGATTGCTGCGGTCACACTGGTGGCACCTATGCTACTGGGTTTGGCTGCAAGGTGTACTCAAAGGACACTGTTTACTTGTATCCACCTAAGCCGTGGATAGAGAATGCTGACCTGGGAGCATATTCCCTTTTCCTTGGATTGAACTATTCGATTAATATTGCGGTAGGTGGTGCAGATGTTGCCCTAGGATATCTGACGAGAAGCAACTGTGTCTACACCTCCCATCATGCAATAGGACTTGGATATACACCGTTTCATGAAATATGTTGCTTCAGTCTAAATATCGAAGAAGCAGCTATTTGTTTCTCAACCAACATTACATGGAAATCTCTGGAGACTCCATTATGGTTCATCCCGAGCTTCGCCAATGCCCATGATTGGAACCAAACTACCGTAAGTAATCATAATACTATGTAATAGGATAACTCAGTTTAGATCAAGTGCAGTAGATGGTCTTACTTTTTTTGTAACTTGGCCTTGTCATAAACTCATAATCTAGACAAGGCTTTGGGCATTTTGAGTTGCCTATGGAGGTCACACATAGGCATTGATGAGAGAAGGACGCATGGACACAAAAGCACACTTGATCATCAGTTTTGTTTCTTCAATGATGAGTGTTCGGAGAAAAGGGCAAACTGAATCTGTCACTTTGAAATGCTACTGAATATGTCCAAGTGCCGCTGAATGTGAACTGGGAATCTGTCGATATTTTTCTTTCTTATTATGTACTACCTCTGTTTGGGATTATAGGTCTGGAGAGCTTTTTTATATTGTTTGAGATTATAAGGGCTATCTCATTTATTAGTCTCTCTCGTCCAATGCATGTTGTTCTTTTTCTCTCACTTCTCTCATGCATGTAAAACTATTGGTGCATGCATAGATTAATGAGAGAGAGTTATGGAGTGTCTTGGTATTTGCAACTTGGCCCTTATGACTAATAATCCCAAATAGAGGTAGTACTGTTGAATCTTTCAAATGCTACTGAACCTGTCAAAAGTTTTGTTCGGTACTTGTTCAGATCGACCGGCCGAGTGCAGAATATGGTCTCGCTTTCCTTTTGAATCAGGCCTTGCTACATCTATTAAATTTCAATGTTCGCATTGCTGAATCTGTCAATTCTTTTGGTCACTGTCTGCGTACTGCCAACCGGTCACTCTGAATGCTGTCCAGACTCTGTCAAGTGTTATTGAATATCAACCAGGAATATGTTTGATATTTTCACGGTCTTACTCTGTACTACTTGATCTTTCAAATGCTACTGAGTCTTTCAAATGCTCTGTCATTACTATTAGTACAATATTTTTTAGAACAAACTGTGATGTACTGGTACTTGTTTAGATGAAGTGCATCAGATTTTCTTGCTTTTCTTTTGAAACTTAGCATTGTCACAATTATCAACATTAGTCTTGGGCAGTTTGGTTTGCATATGGGCAGTCACATAGGTATTAACGTAAGGAGGAGGTATTCACACAGAAGGAGACTTGATAGTTAGTTTTGCTTGCTCCGATGGTCTCTCCGGAGAACAGGGCAAACTTATCGTGCGCCAAGTTTTTTCTACCTTATTCTATACTGCTGAATTTTGACATGAATAACTGCCAAAAATAATTCTCGCTTTTCCCCTCCCTCTCTGAGGTCTTTGTTTCGAATCCAGCCGAGCACATCACAATGCAATTTTTTTTGAGGTGAAACAGTAGGGAAAATTCCCCACTGCAATTTTTATTATAGATATGAATAAGTTACAATGATAAATAAAGATCTAAGGTAGATCAAAACAGTAAAGTAAAAACATTCTCAGATGGGTAAAATCTACCCTATCCCTGATCTAATTGCTGGTTTAGCTAGGCTTTGAATTTCTCCTTGTATTTTCCTTTGATTCTGAATTGTAACCATCTCATTTCTTGATGGAAGATTGCTTTCCATCTTTCGGATGTGGGTCTTTTGTCATTAAAAATCTTCTCATTTCTGCATATCCAGATACCCCAGGTAGTCATGATAATGATTTCCATTGCAAATGGTAGGTGTAACTTTTCTTTGATGTCTGAAATAGCTTCCAATCCTTTTAGGTTTGCAGTTCTGTTTCTGTAAATATGGTCCCAGCATTTGTTTGCAAATGGACATTCCCAGAATAGATGATTTACTGATTCTTCCAAGTAACAGTTGGAAGTTACACATTTGTAGTCAGGCAGGATGAACTGCTTTCTTTTTAGAAGATTCCTTTTATTCAATCTGTCCAAAAGCAAAAGCCAGAAGAAGAATTTGTGTTTATTTTGGCAAGAGGATGCCCATACCCAAGAGAAGTGTGGTGGTGATGGTGAATTTTTATTCAGCCCACAATGCAATTTTTATTAACCAAAAAATAAATCTATTACCTCATTCAGCCCCTCTTTAGCCCAGAACATTTTTATTCGGTCTTTTCGGGGTCAGGGGACTGCTGACCACAGCCTAGTGAAATTTAAAAAAGGATCCCATGGAGAAGAGCCGAGAACATATTAATTCAGCCTTTTAGGGGTTAGGGGACTACTGAGCACAGCCCACTAAAATTTGAGAATGAAGCACATGGAGCATAGCCTACGGAGTATAACCCACGTAGAGCAGCCTATGTAGAATAGCCAAACTCTTTTTAATTCAGCCTTTTGGGCATTGCCCCCCACCACTCAAAAAAAAACTCTGCATACCCATGTTTTTAAGAAAATACTCCATTATGTGGCATTTTGTAAATTGAGATGCTAGGAGCATTACTCTTTTATATTTTAAAAGAGATAAACATAGACACACAAAATATTTTTAAGAAGACTAATACATAAATTGTAGTACTAATAAAAGTTTAATGATATTTATTCTATAAATATCTTTGTTGTAGTGGCAACGCACTCAGTTTACATTTATTTGATTTGAAGGTCTTTTTTTCTAGCAATATCGCATTACAGAGAGGCTGACATCACGGACCCACCAATATGCAGCATCCCTGAAGTTTGTTTTGAGGGTGGATTTAAAAAAAAGTTTAAATACTTGTATAGAGAGGCTCGCATCAGGGACCCACCAAACAGAACATACAAGGCTACATCGGGGACCCACAAGCCAGAACATGCCAGAGAGACTGACATAAGGGCCCCAACAGTAAAACCATACACGACTGCCACGGTGAAAACAGCAGACGCGGTCGAAAAAAAAGTCCATCATACACACGTTGCACTTATAGAGAAGCTGACATGTCAGACCCAGCAGGCCCAAGCATAGCCCATGAAATTAGCCTATCAGCCCCAAGCATATCCCAGTACCTTCTAATTCAGCCTTTTCATGGTCTTGTGGCCACCTACCATAGCCCACTCAATTTAGGAGTGATCCCATGGAATATAAGCCATGACGAATAGGGTATCTTCCCCGACTTAACCTAGAATCTTTTTAATTCAACCTTTATGAGCATTTTTTGTACTCCGAGGCTGACATCTGGGATCCCGAAAAAATAGTCCAACATACACACGTTTCTTTCAAATAGAGGCTGTCAGATGGGACCCAACATAGACATGTTTCCTACACAGAGGTGGTTGATATCTAGGACTCAGCAAGTTGCCAAGGTCAAAATAGCGGACATGTGTGGCTGATGCAGCGAGCAATGCTATCAAGTTCAGAACACGAAGGCGCGACAGAGGGTAAAAAATCCATCATACACGTTTCTTCTAAGGAGAGGATGACATGTGGGGCCCAGCAGCGTGATTAAATGGTAGATGCATTGAATAGCGCTATCAAGTTCGGAACAGGATAGCGCGAGCGAAGGAAAAAAATCCACCATACACACGTTTCTTATAATAATAGGATGACATGTGCGGCTAAGGAGGTTGGTTAAATGGTAGATGCGTCGAGCAACGCTATCAACTTCGGAACAGTGTAGCGCCAGCAAAGAAAAAATTCCATCATACACAAGTTTCTTCTAATGAGAGGATGACATGTGGGTCCCAGGAGGTTGATTAAATGGTAGATGCATTGAGTAGGGCTATCAACTTCAGAACAGGGTAGCGCGAGCGAAGGAAAAAATTCCAGCATACACACGATCCTTCTATTAAGAGGCTGACATGTGGGACCTAGCAGCCTGACTAAACGGCAGACGCATCGAGCAACGTTATCGAGTTCAAATCAGGGAGGCATGACCGAAAAGTATGGTCCGCTAGAGAAACTAACATCCGGGACCTACATGCCTCAAAAGATTTCGGCAAGTCAACATCGCGCGAGGAAACAGAAATCTTTCTTCTGCCACGCGGTGGCTGAGCTTCCTCCATATTTTTAGCGGATATGTCATAATAGAGGGCCCGTGAAACCGGAAAAAAAAGTTTTCCATCGGCCACGGCCGAGCCGTGAAATTCGTTGCCGAAGACGCGCCTTGTACGACGACCGTCGGGCCAAGTCGTTGCGGAAGGAAACTTTTCTTCTAGTGTATAGAGTCGAATCCCAGTGTATAAGTGTGAGCACTCGACACGTCCGTCAAGGCTTATTTCATCGTGCCTATAGGCACGGATTATGTTTGGTAGAGCGCATCAGGTGCGTTGCCAGGCCTTCTTCAGGTCTTATCTTCACGCCGCAAGCGTGGCATCCGAATTTTGTCATCACGGAGATGATTCGGGTGGCCCAGGAGACACAGTCTCTTTGTAGGGAAAATATGAGGCGGAGTCGCCAGAGCTTTCGAGTGTGGACGTAGTCAACACACAGTCATGTATAAGAGAAAATCATAGGGTGCACGACCAGCGCTCCCTATGGGAGTTGCCCCCCGAGTGCCTATTCGAGTCGTAGACTCAAGTGGGGACTATAAGTATTTTGCTACTGCTATCGTCTTTTGCTTATTTTAGTTGAATATGCTTTCAGTACTCCCTATGGGAGTGACCCTGAGTCCTCAGTCGAATCTTGAAATCGAGTGAATGGTTTTGAGAGAAAATACATCATCATAATGCTTGGAGGTCTGTTATAGTTCATCGGGTGCATGGCCAGCGCTCATGTTAGGAGTAGCCCCCGAGTGCTTGGTCGAGTCTAAGACTCGATTAAGGACTAGAGTAGTCAAAAAGTTCTCTTGCTAGAGTTAATGACGTCAGTGCTGACAATGAGATGATCTCAGTTGCCCGCGTGAGCGGTTTTGACAGGAAGTGATGAAAACGAGGGTCCCATTTATGACTTGGATTTGACCAGGCGTGTGTAATATTTGGTTTTAACTATGGCTCCTCGATTATCATGCGTAATGGGAGGAGTGGAGCGACGGTTCGTGGTTTACACTACCACACATCAACATTGATTTGTGCCACACACCTCGCTGGTTTCCTCCTGGCTGTTGGATGGCATCTTCGGTGAGGTTAAGTAGGGATCTGCCGTGCGGTAATTTCCCCACAACTCATCTTCCTCATGCACTGCCTCCATTGCTTCTCCTTACTGTTCCATTGCTTGCACCCTCTTGCGGCGCTGGACAGTCTTCGCACTTTTCCCTGCTACTTTCTTCTCTCCCACCACAAGCGCTGGATGGGGAAGAAGAAGGGTGCTTCTGCCGCTGGATCTGTTGCCGCCACTGTTGCGGCCAAGAAGAAGGGCGCCACCACCACAGGCACCAGCACTGCTGCCGCGGCTGGAAAGAAGAAAGGCCCAGGAACACGCGTCACGAATGGGTCATGGAGGCCATCCACCATCAAGGGCACAGATCTCTTCACCTAGCGCCAAGATGGTGCGCTCCCTGCTGCGGAAGATGACTGCCAAATTCCCAATGATGAGGTAATCCCCAGTCCTCCCGCCGGATTTCGGGTGATGTTCCTCAATTTTATCATTCGCGGTCTTTCTCTCCCCCTTCACAAGTTTGTGAGGGGGTTGCTCTATTTCTACGGGCTCCAGCTACACCAGCTGACCCTGAACTCCATCCTTCATATCACTTTCTTTATTACCCTCTGCGAGTGCTGGCTCGGAATCGAGCCACACTTTGGTCTCTTCAAAAAACTTTTCAAACTCATACGCCAGTCGGGCTCTCTATCGGTAGTCTACGATATAGGAGGCTGCGGTATCCAAGTCGACTCCAATGTCACATATTTTGCCATCAACTTCAATGCATCTGTCCAAGGGTGGAGGGAGAAGTGCTTCTACATTCATGACCAGAAAGTGGATGAAGAACACTATGGACTCGCGCCTTTTGGTCCGGTGGTAGCATGCAAGAGAAGGAGGTTGTGGAAAAACACTGTGATGCCCGGTGAAGCCGAGGAAACAGAGACTCTATACCAGCGTGTTTGTGACCTTGAACGCCGCATAGGAAAGGAAATAGGCGGCACAGATCTCATTCGCACTTGGATGCGCCATCGAGTGCAGCCGCTACAGGCTAGGGTGCATCCAATGTGCTGCTAGACTGGTGCTGGCGATGTGACTCGCATCTCGCGAGAGGGCATCTCTTCGGGCAAAGTAGACAGGAGGTTTTGACTGCTGACCAAGGACACCGCCAAGGAGGAACTCCCGGGTGACTCAGTCGTGCCTCCCTTTTGTGCGAGTCATCCTCCGCCTGAGGTGGATTTCTCGTAAAGTTCTTCTTGTTTTTCGATTGCCTGTTGGGTGTCTTTTTATACTGATGCTTGGTGCTGGTTTCAGGATTGGAAGGTGACCACTATGTTGCCCCCTTAGCCCAAGGGATTGATTCCTCGTGAAGCCGAAGAAGAGGACGAGTCGGGCTCCACTGTCCCCGTGGAGGAGGAACGCGAAGCCCCCAAGTTCGGCGGGACTCGCAAGCACTCCTGAAGCAAGGACTCCCGATGCTTCATCACCGATGACGACGGCGGGTCCTCCTACTATAGTAGAGGAGCCAATCCCTGCCGTGCCTATGCGTGCCATGGCTCCTCCTTCATGGAAGAAGTTGAGAATACTGAAGGAGGCATCTGAGGACTCCTTCGATCTTGACAATTTTGACGGGTATGTTTTTATATTCTTGCCAGTTCATCTTGTCCTCCCGAAATCTATTCTTTTGAGGGAGTTCTGGCTATTTTGTAGTCAAACAGCATCGTCATCATCCGATGACTGTTGCTTTGTCAAGGAGACTGGAGTCCTGGACTCTAAACACAAGGAGGTGGCGGAACAATCTCCTTCTCCTCTGGTGGCATCCCACTCCGGGTGCCAATTCTTTGAGTTCCCCCCATGTTGGGGGGCACCAAATGGTTGTCCGGACATTGATTCAGAAGGAAACTTCGGAGTCCCTCGAGGAACACGTGAGTTTTCTCTTGTTGCTGGCAGTCGAATTTGGGTTAATGCTCACGCCTTTCATTTTGTAGCCTATCTTGAAGTAATCTACTCACCTCGCCGAGCAGATCATTTCCTTGGGCCGACAGCACGCTTCGCTGGAAACCCGCCAGGTTAGTTTTATACTTTTTCTCTGCTCTGCTTGTGTAGAGGTGTGTGACCTCAAGTTTTGCCATTTATCCTTTGTAGATGAGCATAATGAGCTTCTTTGTCGCATCGACTCCCTCGAGAGGGTCTTGTTGTGGCAGAGAAAAAACGCGACGAAGCACTCGAAGCCATTGAGGAGTGGAAGAAGTGCGAGGAAAACTTGCGTTCCGCCACAGCTGACAGAGAAAAAGCGTTCGTAGAACAACTTTTCTCTATTGCTAAGTCACTTTCAGGTATGATGGTGCATCATTTTGTTTCCTGTATGAGTTGCGTGTATGTTGTTATGTTGATGCGCCTCTGATACGTTGCAAACGTATCTATAATTCTTGATGTTCCATTCTTGGTTTATATCTACTTTCTTGTGTTTTGTCCACACTTTGGAGTAATTGTTATATATTTCTTGGACTAACCTATTAACAAGATGCCACAGTGCTAACTACCTGTTTTCTGCTGTTTTTGGTTCCAAGAAAGTCAGAAAATGAATATTCTCGGAATTGGATGGGAAAAAAGCCAAAGTCAGTATTTCACTGAGGGGGACACGAAGCCAAAATACAAGACGGAGAGGGGCCAGAGGGCCGCCACACCACCTGGCCCGCTCCAGGGGTTGCTGTGGCCGCCTAGGGCACCCCCTCGGCCTCCCCTTTCGCCTATAAGATGCCTCCGATACAGAAACCCTAAGTACCCGATCAAAATTCCACGAAAGAGTCTGTAGCCGCTGTCATCTCCATCCCTAGATCGAGAGGTATCTGAAGCTCTTTCCAGCACCCTGCCAAAGGGGAGAATTCACCCCGGAGGCCTTCTTCATTGACACATTGAAAATGTATCTATAATTTTTGATGCTCCATGCTTGGTTTTATCCACTTTCTTGTGTTTTGTCCACACTTTGGAGTACTTTTCATATGATTTCTTGGACTAACGTATTAACAAGAGGCCTGATTTACTGCCTGTTTTCTGCTATTTTTGGTTCCAGGAAAGTCAGAAAATGAATATTCTCGGAATTGGACGGGACAAAAGCCAAAGTGCCTATTTTTCCAAAAGACTCCAGGAGCCAGAATACGAGACGGAGGAGGGCCAGGGGCTGGCCACACCCCCCCAGGCGCGGGCTGGGCCTGGCCACGCCAGGGCATGGTGTGGTGGCCCCAGGCACCCCCTCCGTCTCCCTCTTCGCCTATAAGAAGCCTTCTGACCTAACAACTTCGGGGGGGGGGGTCGACGTTTGTCTAGAAAAAGTTCCACAACATCGCCACCACCGAAGGGGAGATTCAGGGGACAGAAAGTCTTTGTTCCGGCACCCTGCCGGGACAGGGAAGTGCCCCCGGAGCCATCTCCATCGATCTCCACCATCATCTCCATCGACCATCCATGTTTCCTCCATCTATGAGTGAGTAATCCCCCGCTGTAGGCTATGGGGATGGTAGGGATTGGATGAGATCGTTCATTTAATGGCATCAGATTGTTAGGGCATGGTGCCTAGTATCTTTTATTAGTGCTTTATGACTTTGTTGCGACTTGTTGTGCTTAATGCTTGTCACTAGGGCCCGAGTGCCATGATTTCAGATCTGAACATATTATTGATTCATTATGATAGTATTGTTTTTGGTCTTATCTGCAAGTTGTATACACACGTTGTTGTCCGGAACCTATGGCCCCGAAGTGACAGAAATCGGGATAACCGGAAGGGAATGGCTTTGATGTGAGGATCACATGTGTTCACAGAGAGTTAATGCTTTGCTCCAGTGCTCTATTAAAAGGAGCACCTTAATTGCCAGTAGTTCCCTAGAGGCCCCGCTGCAAACGGGCTGGCAGGACAAAAGATGTTGTGCAAGTTCTCACTGCGAGCACGTATGACTATATATGGAACACATGCCTAGGATTGTCTAGTACTTGGATGCTTTATCTTATTCATCTGCAATTGCCCTATGTTCTGATTGCTATGTGAATTGTCTTGTCCATGCAACGCTCGTCTATCCATCCCTATGCCTACCGCACTCGAATCCCACTGTTACTGCTTTTGTTACTACTGTCTTTGCTTTACTACTACTGTTACTTTATTATTCCTACTACAAAATTGTTGCTACTGATGAACTGTTGTGAGCAAGATTGTTTCCAGGTGCAGCTGAATTGACAACTCAGTTGTTAAGGCTGATAAATATTCTTTGGCTCCCCTTGTGTCAAATCAATAAATTGGGTTTCACTTCCCTCGAAAATACTGCGATACACCCCCTATACTTGTGGGTCATCATTCATCACCATGCAAGCCTCCGGTGTGATGCGTGAGTAGTTCATCCCTGGACTACGGGTCCATGAAGTAGCTAGATGGTTGGTTCTTCTCCTTTGTGCTACCATGTCTAGATCTTGTGATCTCCGTTCATGATCAAGATCATCTATTTGTAATCATACATGTTGTGTTTGCAGGGATCCGATGGATATTGAGATGCTATTTCAGATTTATTATTGATTCTATCATGTCTCTGTTATTTGTGATCTTGCATGCTCTCTGTTGTTAGTAGATATCTTGGCCGAGTAGATGCTAGGAACTCCAAGAGGGAGTATTTATGCTTGATAGTGGATTCATGCCTCTAGTAATATGGGGAAGTGACAGAAATCTCTGAGGTACTAGATGTGATGTTTCTACTAGGGAGAAAACAGCAATCCTTTGTTCATAGAACAATCGTATTGTTTACTTTACACGCAATGCGTAATGCAATTATCTGTTGCTTGCAACTTAATACTGGAGGGGGTTCGGATGATAACCTGAAGGTGGATTATTAGTCATAGATGCAGTTGGATTACTGTCTATGTATAATGTTGTAATGCCCAATCAAATCTCATACGAGTCAAGATGATTAGTACATGCATGTATGCTTTCTCGGTGTCTGTCAATTGCCCCGTTGTTATTTGTTCACCCAACATGTCATCTACTTAAGGAGAATCACCTCTAGTGAACTATGGACCCTGGTCCTTTCTTTTACCATCAATCTAAAACTGTTTACTGTTTTCTGCAAGCAATTACTTTCTTCCACACAATACGTTTAATCCTTTGTTTTCAGCAAATCCGGTGAGATGGACAACCTCACTGTAAGTTGGGGACAAAATTCTGTGGTTGCGTTGTGCAGGACTCCAAGTTGGCAACAACACCTGGGAGGTGTTTCCTTGCTCCTAATGGTTCGATAACCTTCGTTTAATAACTGAGGGAAAACTTGTTGTTGTGCTCATCATACCTTCCTCTTGGGGTTCCCAACGAGCTCGATGTGTTGAGCCAATAATCAAGCTTTTTCTGGCGCCATTGCCGGGGAGTCAAGGACATCTTCACAAGGGGAGTACCTCATAATCAGTCTCTTTACTTTGTTATTTTTGGTTTGCTTAGTTTATTTTTGCTTTGTTTGCTTGTTTCTTTATCAAAAACACAAAAAACTTAGTTGTACTAGTTTGTTTTCTTTATTAAAAACACAAAAAAATTAAGTCTTTCTATAGTTGTTACCTCTCCCTTAGCTCACCATGTTGATCCCTAAATTCACTCTGAAAGACCTTTCAATAGGTAGTGGCTCTATAATTGGAAAAGATAATATTGAATAATTCTTTAATCATGTTAGTAAGCATGAGTGTGGCATCCCGCTAAAACCACTACTAGAAAATCGTTGTGTTTTTGTGCATTGCATCATCATGACCACATGCTCATGTCATCATGCCACATTGCATTTGAGCATCGTCATCATCATGCACATGTTTTGTCTAAAACTATTTTCTAAAAGCCTAGTTTTGTTTTCTAAAATATCCCCCATCTTTATTTCAAATCGAAACTCCGGTCTTTTCCGGGTCTTTTATTTGTCTCAAAACTATTTACAAAAGTCTATTTTAAATTTAAAATAAAAGTTTGCATTATTTTTTGGGAGGCAGCCAGCCAGGCCCAAAAGCCCAGCCGGCCACCTCCTTCCTAATCTTTCTAGCAAAAACCTAATCTACCTAACCCTAAAGCCCCACCTACCCCACCAGCTCCCTCTCCCTGCCGCCAACCAAATTCACGCCCACACCGACCAGGTTCGCCCTGGCCTCGCGTCCCCACCCCCACCTGCCTGCCCTGTTCCCAGTCCCCACCCCGCGTGGCACACACCGATCTCCACCCCTGCTCCCCACTCAGCACGCGCACAGGCAGGCGTACACGCCACGTAACCCCGTCCCACCTTGTTTCCATCGCCCGGCCCCACCACCTCCTCGCTCGCCCCGTTCCGCCTCTCCCTTGCCATCCCCGCTACGAGATCCGAAGCCGCCGTCGGCCGCCACCCCTCCCCTCGCGCTGCTCTCGCTCCACCTTCCTGCCACCGTGCTCCCTGCTGCGACCCTCCCTCCCCGCGTCCGTTGACCACCGACCAGCACCGTTCGCCGTTGAGGTCCTTCCCCGCGCGTCGTCGCCACGCGCCCTTCCCCGGCCGCTGCCAAGACATGGTCCGAGCTGCGCTCCGGCCGCCGTCAACCACCAAGCCCGCCGCCCATCTCCTCCCTAGCGCCACCGGCTGTGGACCCCGTCCCCGTTCCCGGGAGCTTCTGCGCCAAGCTCGCCGGCCACCCCCTACAGCGCGCCCGTCGAGCCCCTCGCCGAGCTTCCTCTGCCCCACCTCCTGTAAGCTCACGCTCGAGCCGTCCCCGCTGTTGTAAGCGCCGGCACCCGGTTCCCGGCCTCCCTCGTTCCATCTCCGTGCAAGCCCCGGCCTGCCGCCGTTCTCCGTCTCCCGGGCGAGCGCAGCAAGTCAGAGCCGAGCCGCCCTGCTCCCCTTGCCTGCTGCTCTTTCGCCACTGCGTGTTGTCCACGCCCTGTGGTTCCGCCTCATGCGCCTATTCTGCTATCTGTGGCCGAGCTCGCTGGTCTGGCACGGTCCCTGTTGCTGCCCCCGGTGAAGTCTTGTTGGTAGCGATGTTTAGGTGTTGGCTTGTCTCAATAGGTGTGGTGACCACAAGGTTTTGTCAGGGCAATTTGGCCGCGTCGCCAAGATCTTTGCTATTGTGACAAGGTTTGAAGTACCAAGGTGGGCATGGGCGATGTACTGATACGGGATTGACAAGATCTCTTTCCCGGAGTAGACGACCTGAAGATTATCCACATGGTACGCCAAGTTCTTCGACACGGACCCCGAACCCAAAGAATCCTCGACACCGGCTTCATATTCTCCTTCACGGACGCCAAGGCCCCGATCCCGGAGTCCGAAGACCGATCCCGCCGAGACCGAACCCTGGCGCGCCAAGCTCTTCGACCCCGAGGACCGATCCATCAGATGCAACAAGTACTCCTTCCTGGATGCGACGCCCGAGAACCCGGACGCCAAGGTCACCGACAAGGAATGCCAAGTTCTTCATCCCGAACGCCAAGACCGACCGGACACAAGGACCCGACAAGATCTTCGCGACGACAAGATCGACACCGACCAAGGCGAATCCGATGTGCCCCCGACGCCAAACCAAGTCCTTCTTCCTGGAATGCCAAGCTCTCCTTCCGTTGTCCGAGACCGATCCTGTCGAACCGTTCTCCCCTGTCGAACCCTGAGACCGGACCCGAACCCCGGAACCCAAGATCTTCCAAACCCAGAAGTGTGAACCTTTTCCTGAGCCTCTATTTTATAAATGCTATTTATAAAACTTGTTGCATAATAATTGTTCATCTCGCATGCATATCATAGTCATGCCGGATCTTCTGCCGTAGTATTAAATATTGTATCTGATGTTTCTCCTAGTGTTTGCTTCTTCGCGGATTAGGCCGATGAGTTGATGCGAGTATCGACAAGTCCTCTGGATACGAGCATTCGGCAGTGTTTCGCAAGCGAGCATCTCTCCCCCTTCTACCTATTTTGCATTTTATAGTCTTTATTTCTTCATGTTGATCTATTGCTAGCCGTGTCGTGATGCTTTAGTTTCGGTACACCAGTTATATCCCGTGCAGCCTCTATATTGCCTTGGACACCTCCTATTACCCGTGTTTGGTAGATAGCTGGCCTTGCGAGTCGTAGATGCTTGCTCAGGTGCGATCTCGTGTTGTCAAGTACCACCGTTGTGGAAATGCTGGCAGATGTTAATGCTGGAGATGCTTGTGGGTGGAGATGATCATGACTTTAAATACAACTATTAAAATGCTAGTTATAACTAATGCAGACGCATCGGTGGGCAATAGATGTTATTTGGTTCTTCCACGCTCACTTGTGTCCCGTAGGACCCTGAGTACTTGATACATGTTCCTTGACTATTCACACTATCCACATCCGGGAGGCCTTATGGACCCCCTTGAGCTAGACCTTGATTCATTCTTATTTCTTGGGGCCACAAAGTAGTTTGGGGTTTTATTACTATCCTGTACTTATGCCATGTTACTACTTTATTTAAGATTGTGCGTGGAGCACCTGTACTGTTTTGGATCGCGCCATGTTTTCGTGGTATCGACAAGCCCAGTCACACTTTCGGGTTCCCAGTTTGCCGTCGTCGCCACAAACCCCGGTCTGTTCGAGCCGCCAACTTCGCTATGGTAGCTCAGTGGGGTGGCCCCGTGAAATATTTCTGAATCCTGTGATTGCTTTGTCGTGAATGCCTCGTTGGGTTTTGAGTTGGTTTTTCTGAGGTTGATCGAGTGTGTTTTGCTATTTGTGCACCCCTGCAGGGTAAAACTTTCTGAAAGCCGTGTCCGCGGTTATGGACGACTTGGAGCACAGTATCTCGATCATAGACAAAAATAACTAAAGTAGTGCTATAAATTTGACTTAATATGTGACTAGTAATCAGCTCAAGTATAACGGAACGGATATTAAAAATGCCAACAACTGGTGGATCTGGGATGTTTGGTGACATGCTATACCTGCCTAGTAAGTATTGCAACTCCAATGGAATGTGATAAAAGTGTCAACAATTGTTGGGTTTGTAATTCCTCAGGACTATTTATATCTGACTAGTAAATGTTCCAACTACAACGGAACGTTAACTAAAACTGCCACTACTTATGCTATCAGGATGACTCATGTTATCTATATCTGATTAGTAAGTGCTGCAACTATAATGGAAAGATTCAATAAAACTGCCAACCATGTGAGTTTTCCTCGGCTTAACTTCCTCGATTGGTCACGAGGGGGAATACCAGGATGGGTTTGTTTGGTGCTAGCTTCAGGTTGGATCCGAATAGGTATTTCTTATCCCTCTCTGATAACCGCCAATTGTATCGAGTTTCTATAGGTTGTTTAATGCCGCTGCGCTGCCGCTTCAGCCCACCATATCTATGTAGGCGAGAGCCGCCGAATTCTAGCCTCGCCATGTACTGGCCTCAGTACTGACGCTCCTCTTTTTCCTTTGCCTTTGTCGGCACCCCTTTTGTTTTAGCAGATTTGAGATCTACGTCGTTAGCAGGGTTATCCTTCCGGCTTGGCCTGGGCAGGGTTATGGACGCCATTGGTTATTCTCCAGGGCTCTTAGCCCCATTTGCATCTTGTCCGTAGTCGGACGCTCTATCGTTTTCAAGGTGATTTGGATCTTTGTATTGTATATCTGTATTCTTGACTCGTGGAGTCGTGTTGTATATATATCTGTTATGTGGGTCCCATCAAGGACTGTTGTGTAATGGTATTACTTCGTATTCCACCCGCACGAAAGTGCCTGGTGGGAGTCCTTGAATCGTTTCTATGCGGGTTTGGCGGGAAGCGCTAAAACTTGCATAGGGCCGATTTGAGGGTGTTACAATGAGGATATTGAGGATATATCCCTTGCAGAACTTGCTCCAACTTATGAAATTGCTGCAGCTTCTTTGGTTCACATGTTGGAAGCTAGGTTTGTTAACCTTAACCCCTTAATGCAAGTAATGTTTCTTAAACTTAAGGAGATTGAGGACCCTGAAAAAAGAGATTTTATTCTGGAAACTTTGCTTAAGGAATTCTATGATGTTGCCAAGGAAGCTAGAAAAGTCTTTGAACGTTTTAATATGCTAGGATCATGTGTACATGTTATTGGTACACGAGAAAAGATGAACACAACCGAACATAATGGGGGAGGAAATTAAGTTACCAATATCTTTCAAACTTGTAGCAATGCATGAAGCCAAAGAAAAGAATCTTAATTGGATTGTTCCTGAAAACCCGTTTGATGAAAGTAGTGAACCAAAAAGCATTGAGAAAGGATCCTCTAGAACTTATTTGGATGAGAGACCTTGCCTTGTCGAAGATATTTCTGGTATTAATCTTAATGCTTCTTCATTTGAGAACACTTGATTCTTTTTCTTGCTTCTTATGCCTAACTTAAAGGCGTTAAAGAAAAGTAATTATTAGGAGATAACCCAAAAGTTTTAGATGAGTCTGAAAGTTATTACCTCTGTAATAACCGTTCCTTATCCATTTTATTTTCTTTTTGTGCCAAGAGTAACCTCTAATGAGAGAGAAGTAATGCTTGGGAAAGTTGCTATCCTGAAACAGATTTTTGTGCTTCACTGTAAAAATTCGTGTAAAATCTTTGTACATCGTTTTAAGGCGTGAATTTTTGTTCTTCTGCCCCAGGTTGTTATATAACTTTCTTTAGTTCAACACTTTTCGATTTGATTAACAGAAGGTCTTGGAAAAAATTGGTTTTTATCTGCTGGTCTATTTTGACAGATTTCTGCCATTATTTGCATTTGCTTCTTGTTGGTTCCTTTTTGGGTTCTTTTTAGGGAATTGAGCATTTTGAGGGAAGTGCTTCAGTAGCTTGTGTTTTAATGGAAGTTTTATTGGTGTTGAAACTGAACCCAAAGACTTATATCTTGAGTGCACTAACGTTGCTAATAAAGATTGTGTGAAGTTTTGTATGAAGGAAGAAATTTCATGTGTATGGAGAGAATGTTGTAATGAGATGAAGAATGGACTAAATCTCAATCTTGGGGATGCCACCCGTGTCACCCCAAGAAATATACAAGAAGTACAAGCGTCAAATCTTGGGGATGCCCAAGGCATCCCCTTCTTCATCAATAAAAATCCCAGGTTTCTTCCAAACACTTCATTTTTATTGTTTCATGCACAGTTGTGTTTTTCTTGGAGCGTCTCTGTTTTTTTTTTTTGGTTTTCGTTTGCTTGGTTTTCTTAGTTTTCTTGAATAAATTGGTTGAACCCCCTCTTTCATCAATTAGTTTTCAAATGGTTTGGTTTGGATTGGAAAAGAGTAGGAAAAGTTCATGCTTAAGTGGTAAAAGGAGCTTGTTTTTGACTATGGCCTATGCTTTGTCATGTCATGCTTGATATTGTTTTAGCTTTATTCTTAGTGATCTTTGCTGTAGCATGACATGTTATAAACAATTGAGATTGCTTAATGTGCCTTGAAAGAATCATGCGTTGTTTTAGCATATTAAAGCACAGTATTGTTGTATTCTCCTTTGATGCTTTATTTGGGTTGACTTGGCGCATGCTCACACCATGTTATGACTATTCCAAGTCACCATAGCCTTTATGATCCTTTAGTTTTTGACATGTAATATCACTTTATGCTTTAATTAATAATGTTTTGTCGCTTTGCATGATTATGGCCATTAATGCTCTCTTAGTTGGTCGCTCCTAGTCTTTTGCTAGCCTCCATAACCAAGTATGAGTTCCACTCATGCATCCAACTCATTAAACTAAGTTATTCCATAGAGTCCACCATACCTACCTATTAGAAATTGTTATTCCAAGTATATTCATGTTTTTATCTACCTTCCGAATTAAACTTGTTATGAGAAAACTAGTGATTAAAGCTCTCACGAATTTGATGGCACACTTTACTTTTCTTGCCCTTAATAAACTTGAACCATTGTGTCGTCTATGTTGTATATGCTTGCACTTATATGTTGGGGATTAGCAGAACCATGCTGTCATGGGGAACGCTTTCAACATTGCACTTGTTGTACCTAGTTGATATCATGCTCTTTTGTCTATGGATGTCGTCGGTGTGAAATGAAAGGGGAGCTTGTAAGTCCATGGAGTTATGTATGTGTGTTAGAGAAACGCCTGGGTTGCCGGTCTAATCCATGCCTAATCATGGTGGAAACCTGCAGCGTAACCATAATGAGTTGTCTATGAAGCATTCTTCTTATCAAAAAAGAGATAGAGATTGGGAAAAAGAGAAAAAAGAAAAAAAAGAGATATGAGAAAATAGGAAAGAGAGAAAAAACACCATTTTCCCATGGTAAATAAGAAGATTGCTGAGATGTTCGTTGTCTGCTTGCCTTGTCATTTTGATACGGGGATTCTTTCGTATCATCGGGCAAGGGGTACTCCGTTGGCGGTTCTCTATGATACACATGTACTTTCTATGACAAGAACTTACCGTTAACTAAACTTGAGTAGCATGAGGAGCGGCCCTCGTATTGAAGGGACATGAGATTTCCAACTTATACTTTGTCAAGCATATACTCCATAGTTTGTTCACTTTAACCTTAATCACTTCAAGATGCTTATGCTAGGGGAAATGAGAGCTGAAAGCTAATAAGTACCATAATTTTTGGAAGCTGTTTATGAAACTTGAATCCCTGCTTCCTTCTATGAAGGCCTTTCTTTTACTTTTATGTTGAGTCTCCATGTTCTATCTTTATGCACCTATTTTGAGAGCATAGTGGCCATTCTTAGTTCTATGTGCATTGTCCCAAGACTTGTTGATTGATGCATAACTTTGATATTGCTTGTTGTTAAACTATTTCTGTCTAGTCACTCTTGTAAACTTTGAAGGTGTCCTATGCATTTATGTTTGCTACTCTATGAGGGACAAGCTAAATGCCATTATGCTATGTTTTCTTTATGTGAAACAAACAAACGTCTTGCAAAGCATTGTTATTCATGAATCTTTTGTTTGTGACTTTTCATGTTACAACATAGTTGCTATGTCTTATTGTTAGAACTTTATCTTTCATGCTATGTTGAAGTACTATGATCCCAGCTATCAATGTTTTACAAATACTTTGATCAAGTTTGTGATGGTGCATGTCACCACAAAAATTATTCTTTCTTTTTATCACTTACCTACTCGAGGACGAGCAGGAGTTAAGCTTGGCGATGTTGATACGTTGCAAACGTATCTATAATTTTTTATGTTCCATGCTTGGTTTATATCTACTTTCTTGTGTTTTGCCCACACTTTGGAGTACTTTTTATATACTTTATTGGAATAACCTATTAAAAAGATGCCACAGTGCCAGCTGCCTGTTTTCTGCTGTTTTTGGTTCCAGGAAAGTCAGAAAATGAATGTTCTCGGAATTGGACGGGACAAAAGCTAAAGTCAGTATTTCACCGAGGAGGACACGGAGCCAGAATACAAGACAGAGAGGGGCCAGAGGGGCGCCACACCACCTGGCCACGCGGCCATGCCTGGCCCGCTCCAGGGGGTGGTGTGGCCACCTAGGGCACCCCCTCGGCCTCACCTTTCTCCTATAAGATTCCTCCGATACAGAAACCCTAAGTACCCGATCAAAATTCCACGAAAGAGTTTGTAGCCACCGTCATCTCCATCCCTAGATCGGGAGGGATCTAAAGCTCTTCCTGGCACCCTGCCGGTGGGGAGAATTCACCCTGGAGGCCTTCTTCATCACCATGCAAGCATCCGGTGTGATGCGTGAGTAGTTCATCCCTGGACTACAGGTCCATGTAGTAGCTAGATGGTTGGTTCTTCTCCTTTGTGATACCATGTCTAGATCTTGTGGGCTCCGTTCATGATCAAGATCATCTATTTGTAATCATACATGTTGTGTTTGCGGGGATCCGATGGATATTGAGATGCTATTTCAGATTGATTATTGATTCTATCATGTCTTTGTTATTTGTGATCTTGCATGATCTCTGTTGTTAGTAGATATCTTGGCCGAGTAGATGCTAGGAACTCCAAGAGGGAGTATTTATGCTCGATAGTGGGTTCATGCCTCTAGTAATCTGGGGAAGTGATAGAAATCTCTAAGGTACTAGATGTGATGTTTCTACTAGGGAGAAAACAACAATCATTTGTTCATAGAACAATCATATTGTTTACTTTACACGCAATGTGTAACACAATTATGTGTTGCTTGCAACTTAATATTGGAGGGGGGTCGGATGATAACCTGAAGGTGGATTATTAGTCATAGATGCAGTTGGATTACGGTCTATGTATAATGTTCTAATGCCCAATCAAATCTATTAGGAGTCAAGATGATTAGTACATGCATGTATGCTTTCTCGGTGTCTTTCAATTGCCCCGCTGTAATTTGTTCACCCAACATGTCATCTATCTTAAGGAGAATCACCTCTAGTGAACTATGGACCCCGGTCCTTTCTTTTACCATCAATCTACAATCGCTTTCTGTTTACTTTCTGCAAGCAATTACTTTCTTCCACACAATACATTTAATCCTTTGTTTTCAGCAAAACCGTTGAGATTGATAACCTCACTGTAAGTTGGGGGATAAGTTCTGTGGTTGTGTTGTGCAGGAATCCAAGTTGGCAATAACACCTAGGAGGTGTTTCCTTGCTCCTACTGGTACGATAACCTTGGTTTCATAACTGAGGGAAAACTTTCTACTGTGCTCATCATACCTTCCTCTTAGGGTTCCCCAACGAGCTCGACGTGTTGAGCCAATAATCAGCCTCTTCTACAGAGGCTGCTGGCGTGGACTTCGATGCCCAGGCATTAGCCCGCTCAGATTCTCTGGTCGGTGCCGTGGCTACAGTCGAAGACCGCAGTGTCTCCGTCAAGGACTCACTTGATAAGGCCAAGGGCGTGCTTGGGCATCTTCAAGAGGAGATGGTCCACAAGGCCAAACTGATCGAGGATCTCGATGGCTTGGTAGAGTCCTTTGCTGGAGGCGTGCCCATGGATTTCAAGAACGCCCAAAGGAGGGTTGGAGCAACCATGGGACTCACGACGGTGCAGGCTCATGGTGTTAAGCTGAACCCCAGCAGGATCTCCTCGGTGATGTCGGTCACCGTGGATGCCCAGCAGGTAGTGTTTGCTCCTTTTGCCACTAGTTGCAATAAATATGGGCCTCGGCTGATTGAGACACTCGCCAAGTATTCGGTGAAGCTGCGGTGTTTGAAGGCGGCAAAAGCCACGGCGTCCTTGTTGCTTCAGTCGCAGGACCAGGTCTCCTTCTGCTGTGGTAGTTGCGGAGGTTCTACAGGTAGATCGTGGATATTTCTGCTTCCATTTCGCGTGCTTCGTCACAGAGATCGATGGAGTCTTCGAGTGCGAGTGTTGATTCTTCCTTGCTGTATGCTACTACCCGTGGGGCTTTGTAGCGCACCTCTGCGGGTAGTACCGCCTTGGCACCGTGTACCATGAGGAATGGAGTATAGCCTGTGGTGCTATTTGGAGTTGTGCGCAGGCTCCATAGTAATGACTATAACTCCTCGGGCCAGCATCCAGCAGCTCTTTCGAGTGGCCGGAGGAGCCTTTTCTTGATACCGCCGCAAAAAAGGACGTTGGCCTTTTTGACTTGACTGTTGGTCTATGGATGTGCCACCAAGGCGTAGCTGATGTTGATTCCCAGGTTTTGGCAAAAATCCTGGAACTCTTCGGATGTGAAGTTCGTTCCGTTGTCCGTGATGATGTTGTGTGGCACCCAAAACCGAAAGACGATGGACTTGAAGAATTTTACGGTTGTTGCCCCTGATTAGTTTGTTACTGGCATGGCATGAATTTGTATACTATGACGAGGAGGTAGACGTATCCTCCAGGTGAAGATTTGTGCAGCTTGCCGACCATGTTGAGTCCCCATTGCTCCAAGGGCCAGGCCATGGGTATTGGCCTGAGTTCTGCGCCAGGTGCGTGCAGTTTATCCGCGAATCATTGGCAAGCGTTGCATTGCCGGACGATGTCCTTAGCATCATGCATTACCGTTGGCTAGTAGAATCCATCTCGCAGAGCTTTGGCAACGAGGGCTCGACTGCCAGCGTGGTGGCTACAAGTGCCTTGATGTATGTAGAGGAGGATGGCTCTTTCGTCCCCATTGGAGACGCACCGTTGAAGAACTCCTATGATGCTACGTTTGTACAGTTCGCCGTTGATGAGGACAAAAGCTTTGGATCGTCGCGCTATGTGACGTGCATCTGTCGGGTCATCTAGTAACCTATTGCTAAGCAAGTAGGTGATGTATGGTTGTGTCCAGGATGGCTCGATCATCATGACCTCCATGGGGCCTTCGAGTCCCGTATCTGTATCCATGTCCTCGAGTGCCTTTGGCTCGTTGGGTGACGTAGCCCCCGAGTCTTTTGACGTGCTGGCTTTAAGCTCTAGAGCCTTTGGCTTTATGGAGTGCTCGCAGATGTGCTCTAAAAACACTCCAGGTGTCACTGGAGCACAAGTGGAGCCGATGTTGGCGAGTATATCTGCTTCTTCATTGCTCCCACGGCCGACGTGTCACAGTTCGCAGCCGTCGAAGTCCCCTTAGAGTGCATCGTAGAGGTCGCGGTACGCGGTCATGTTGTCGGTCAGAGCATCGTACTGGTTCATGGTTTGATTCCCCACCAGCCTGGAGTCGCCGTAGATGACGAGTCGCTTTGCGCCACAAGATTTTGCCATCCGCATCCCGTGGAGTAAGGCTTCATATTCAGCTTTGTTGTTGCAGGCTGTGAACTGCATTTGCAGAACATATCTCATCTTGTCGCCATGTGATGATGTCAGTATGACACCTGCGCCAGCTCCCTCATTACGTTTGGATCCATCGAAGTGCATTATCCATAGATAGGACATGTTTGGCTTGTTAGGGAGCTGGTTTTCCGTCCAGTGTACGATGAAATCCAGGAGTACTTGCGACTTGATCGCATCTTGCTTCTCGTATGTGATGTCTCATGGAGACAGTTCTATTCCCCAAAGCGCGACCCGTCCGGTGGCGTCTGGGTTGTTGAGGATGTGACCTAGCGGGGCATCATTCACCACAATGATCGAGTGCTCCTGGAAGTAGTGGCACAGGCGCCTGGTTGTGATGAAGACGCCGTATGCTAGTTTTGATAATGCGGGTACCCCTGCTTTGTCGGTGTGAGAACCTCGCTGAGATAGTAGACTAGGCGTTGCACCCCGTGGACTTTATTTTCTTCGGCTCGTTCCACTACGAGCACAGTGCTAACCACCTGGTTGGTGGCAGAGATGTATAGTAACAGCGGCTCCTTTTCTTGAGGTGTCACCAACACCAGTGATGTGGACAAGAGACGCTTGAGGTCCTCGAATGCCTCTTGTGCTTCGTCTGTCAACTCGAATTTTTCAGCCTTGCGGAGGATTTGCTAGAAGGGCAACGCCTTTTCGCCATTCGAATGATGAATCGACTAAGCGCCACGATTCGCCCAGCTAGCTGCTGGATGCCTTTTATGTTCTTCAGCTTCACCATGGACAGTATGGCCTTTATTTTCCTCGGGTTGGTATCGATCCCCCTCACGGAGATGACATACCCGAGCAATTGCCCAGATGGTACGTCGAAGGCGCATTAGTCCGGATTGAGCTTGATCCGGTAGCGGTCGAGGTTGTCGAAGGTTTCATGGAGATCATCGAGTAACGAGGCTTCCTCCTTGGTTTTGACAATGATATAGTCGACGTAGACTTGAATGTTATGGCCAAGATGGCTTTTGAGGCAGGCCTACATACACCACTGGTAGGTGGCCCCTACGTTTTTAGCCCGAAGGGCATCGTTGTCTAGAAGAAGACGCCAAAGGGTGTGATGAACGTTGTTTTCTCCTGATCCTACTCCTTCATTTGAATCTGGTGATAGCCTGAGTAGGCGTCGAGGAAGCAGAGGTGCTTGCATCCTGTGGTGGAGTCGATTATTTGGTCGATCCGTGGTAGCGGGAAGTGATCCTTTGGGCAATGCTTGTTTAGGGAGGTGAACTCCATGCACATCCGCAAGATATCCGTGTCGTTTTTAGGAACAAGAATGGGGTTTGCTACCCAGGTGCTCTCCTTGATCTCGTGTATGAAGTTACTGTCGAGGAGTCTGTTGACTTTCATACCGACCACTTTTCCTCTTGGTTCAGATAGTCGACGTATTGTCCGTTTTACTGGCCTTGCTTCAGGAGTCACATTGAGTGAGTGCTCGGCAAATTCCCTGGGAACTCCTGGCATGTCCATTGGACACCAGGAAAAGATTTCCCAGCGCTCACAGAGGAATTCGACGAGTGCGAGTTCCTATGCGGAACTCAAGTTGCTGGCGATGAGGGCTGTCTTGGTCAGGTCTGTTGGGTGGACCTGGACCGCCTTGGTGTGGATCGACATGTCAAAGGATTGGTCGGGTGAGCTTGGCTTGCTCAGAGGTGGTAGACTGTTGTCTGTTGACTCCTTCAACCTTGCCAGTTCCTCCTGCATGCCGAAAGACTAGGAGATTCTGTTGAATTCCCTATCATAGCTGTCGGACCTCTCGAAGCTTCCATTGACTATGATAATGCCATTTGGGCCCGGCATCTTCATCTGCATGTAGGCGTAGTGTGGTTCTACCATGAACCTTGCGAACGCGACACGTCCGAGGATGCAGTGGTATTACGAGGGCTAGTCGACAACTTCGAATTCGATGCGCTCTTGTTGGAAGTTTGCTGGCGTTTCGAAGATGATGTCCAGACTGATCTTGCCCAGGGGGTATACGCCCTTCCCTGGGACAATGTCATGGAATGTTGTGTCTAAAGTTTCCAGACATGAAAGAGGAATTCGCATGGCGCGCAAGGTACTTGCGAACATGAGGTTGATGCCACTTCCTCTGTCCATGAAGACACGACTCATCTCGAAGCCTCCAATTTGTTCCTCGAGTACCAGGGGGCAGTGACCTGGGCGAGGTACTTGGAGCGGATGATCGCGCTTGTCGAAGTTAATGCAGGACTCGCTTCCACTGAGGTACTCAGTGGTGGAGGGCGGAGAGTTCATGGCCAGATTGACTTGGCGAGTGATTGATTTTTGCACCCGATTTGATGGGCGTCCTTTTGGATCATCCCCATTTTCCCAGTGCTCACGGGTATGGCTCGCCTCCATGCTTTTGGACTGGCGCAGCTATAGGTGGTGGCGGCTCGGGTGGCAGTGGAGGTGCTCCATGAGCCACTGCGCCTGGGGCCGCTCCATAGCCCTAGTTTATCGCATCGCGATTCATCTGGGTTAGGCCTTCGTGGAGCTTGAGGAACTCGCGGAAATCCTTTAGAAGGTGGCTGGATTTCTTCTTGCCATCGTTCTTGTCAATGTAGAAGTGTTGTGTAACATCCCAGTATTAGAACTTAGAAATAAGCTGAGATAAGGTGTGTGCATTGTATTCATGCATAGAAAATACGGGGAAAATACGGGGAACTTAGAAATAAGCTGAGATAAGCCAATGAGGGATCGGGATCTCTCTTGTTCTGATGGAAACATCAGCGCAAGTGCTATGGATTTCGACAAGACCTCTACTGTATTTTTGGGTTTGAGGGGAAGACAATTCATATTTGAATATTGAGTTGATAAAATTGAAATATAAAAGAATGTGTAAATGGAATGATAAATAGTAATTAAATTACAATAAGGAAATAAGAATTGAATTCTTATCTATGAATATGATACAATATTTACAAGTCTCGAATTAAAAAGAAATTAAACATTACATTGTCCTTTATAATAAAGGAATAAGAGTAATGAACAAATTGCAATTGAAGGAAAACATTAACTTTATTATTTAAAACAAATAATACAACATTTCTTTACAAAAGAAGAATGAATAAATAAAAAGAATTACTTTATTACAACCATACCAATATTACAATGTTCTACACTTCACAAATAAAAAGAAAGGGGTAAGTACAAGAATCGTAAAAAGGGAAATCCTAATCTAATCTTCATTCCTTCTTGTCTTTATTCTTCTTCTAGACCTGCAAATAAGACAAATAGGAAGAATATAATAAAATAGGAAGTGGAAAATTGGGTTAGTATTACTCTCATGTTTAGCAATGTAATGCATTGCTTTTTCTCTTCATTGAGTAGTAAAAAGGAATTTGGGGACCAAAGCGAGTATTTGTCCTTATCACTAGTATGACCTCATACTAGTGCATCATAGGCTTTAGAGGGGCAAGTTTCACCACATCAGTAAAACTCAAAATATAGACAGTTAAGAAGTATATAGATTATAGCTGATCTGATCCTCAAGTCCAGCAAGACAAGCTTTGTAACTTGCACGCAGCAGGGGCCACCTGCAAGCAGCTTACACATCCTGCATGTGGAGTGTGTTGTGACCATGGTAGGAGTACATCAACAAGGGATAAGAGGAGCAGCTGCAGTCGCCTTAGCACCTCTCAGTTCACTTCACCACACTCCATACCCACCATCAGCTATCCCATTTCCACATGTTCTTGACATGTTCAAAGAAGAAACACAACTAGCAATAGCAATGAAAGGTGGATAAAGGTGGAGAAGGCCACAAGGACAAGTTGGTGTCAAAGCAAAGAAGACCAAGTAGAAAGCTAAGGGTAGTGGACCAAGATCCACCACCACAAGAGCCACAACCAAATCATCTGTCCACACTACCAGCAGCAGGTTGACCATCCAACTCATGTATATCTATTGTTCTTAACAAGTTCTGAGCATGAGTGTTATGTGAGGAGGTAAATCGTCAGAACTGCACCCAAATGGAGTGCAAGTTCATCACTGGGTGAATTAAGGCTAACACAGTATATGTATTATTCATAATATGGCTTTATCGTGTGCATCCTTAGCAGGGACAGCCAGCTTAGCAACAGATCATACCATTACAAACTACTGTTGTGCACACTCCACATGGGAGGCCCCACAACAACAAATTTAATAGTAGTAGCCACTAAGTTGTTCAACATCAAACATCAAGTACCAAATCTATTCTTATCAGACTTGCTTGATAGAGTACCCTCAAAGTGGTATACAAATAGTATACAGGATCATTTTAGGGTTTAAGAAAAACGAAGGCAACCATAGTATGTGATCCAAATATCAATGGCCTTAGCCTTAGCATCCTTGGCAGCCAATTAGAGTTCCTAGGAAGTTAATCCCAGCAGTAAGGGCAACAAATGCCACTAGTGCCTTAGTTTTCACATCACTGGCAAGGAAATAATCCACTTAACTTTTCCTCATGGAATCATCAGGTGTATGAATTTAATATATAAAGCCATTAGCACAGCAGATCATGCTAAATAGGGTACCATTATGCACACTCAAATTGAGGCACCACAATGGTATCTATTGAGCAGAAGCCATACTACAGAGAAAACACCAGCCCAAATGAAAAGAACATCATCTTCCTAGCCAAATAATAGGAATCATTTCGATTAGTTCCCTGATAAACTATACCAAATGATAGGAAACACTGAGTACAAGCTTTAGTTAAGCATATATGGGTACAATAGAGCTGTAACACAAAATATTAAGTCAGGTCACTATGCTCCATGAAGCCAACAGTAAATTGCTAATGCAAGGAAGCATTATACTATACACAAATCCAAAGAAGATTGGAATGAGTAAGGCAATTATACAGAATCATGTGTTTAGGATATATCAATGCACTTGAAGCTACACAACCCTACCACCATTGGCAGTAGAACCAACAACCTAAGTCAGTCTCATAAGGGCACCTAATCATTGAAATCAAATTAACAGTAGGTGATGCCTTAGCAGCATCACATCCTCTCTACCAAAACACCACATACATCTGCAGAGTCATCGGCCCAATGGTCGATCACATAAACATTACCTGGATCAAAAGTAGACAAAAAATTCGACGTCGAGGTTGTGGATAATACCATTTCGCTGATATCAAAGAGAGAAATAATCCCCGTACCATCACCATCACCTCAGCCAAATCTAGAAGTAGCAAACCATGGCTATCGGGGTTGCAGGCATTCCTGACATCCCGCCAGAACCAAGGATGAATTAAAAGAGGAAGAGAGGAACACCTACCTGGAGGTGAAACATAGGTTGCCGGAGGAGTAGTACAGCGGTTGCGGAGGCCAAGCACGGCAGCACAAGGAGCACGATGATGCTCGACTTGCGCCAGGACGTCCTTGCAGCACCAGCTCGTCACTATAGCAGTGGTGGCCCACGACCACCATAGTAGCACCACCAGATCACCATCAACACCACCCTGTGGTCACCGGAGCACAGCGGTGTCGGAAGCCAAGAAAAAACCCTAGAACCAGAGGATGAAAGGGGACGAGTTCGATAGAGCTCCATCCTCAAATAAAATTGGATGAAGATGTAGCTCTGAGAGCAGCGGTGCTACGACAACCATCAACAGCGGCCGTAATGGTTTATACTGCCGGAATTGGGAGGGCAACATCACCAGCAGCAGCAGAGGAGCGCGAGTCTATGTGCGAGGAGAGAAGAGAGGGTAGGATTGGGGTCAACTGACCTCGTGGATCAGACCATCTGGTCTAGCCCAATCCTATGGGCTGGACTAGATATTAGGCTGGGTGGGCCCAAGTACTGGCCTAGTATATAAAACAAAAGGGAATTAGTAAAAACAAATATGGAATTACTAAAATACCCTTTAGGTATTTTGAGCTCTAGAGAAATATACACAAATCCTAAAAATATTTATATTATATCAAAAGGATCACAAAAACAATATATACCTAGAAAAAATATAACATTACTGGTTTGAATTAAATAAAATGCAACTAAATATTAACACCATTAAATTCCTTAATAAAATATAATAAAATAACTAAAAGTCCTAAAAATTAATAAAAATCATTTTTGCATATGAAAATAAAACTAATATTTGATAAAAAACTAAATTAATTTTTATAAATAAAACTTGAAACAAATATTTAAAAACATTTAATCCTTTGTTGAATTTTATAAAAATAAGGGTATTACCTATAAATAAATAAAATTCATTTTTAAGATCTTGAATAAATATATTTTACTAGAAATCTACTACATAGGTTAGCCCAAAAGTTTTTAAGATTTTAAAGTAATAAATCTTGATCTATTTTATAAAATACCTATTTCATAAATTCTTTAGAAACATTTCTTAAATAAAAAATAATCATAAGTTGATATAAAACCTTAAATCTTTTATGTTCAAATACTAGTTTCTAGACGATAACTTGAATCCATGCAAAACTTAAAATGAAAACTATTAACCCAATAAAAACTCTTTTAAAACCTTAAACCCAAGTAAACCAACAAGTTTAAATAAGTTTTAAACATCAATCATTTATGATAAAAGTAAATGATCCTTACCTCTTAACTCAACCATGCTTAACATGACTTTGAAAAATCAACACATTAAGTGATATTAGCCAAATTTGCTTTCTTTAGTAAGTCAAATCTATCTCATAATAACAAATCACATTTAAACTCATCATTCACTTATATGGAAAGTGAATGATCTCACAGTCTTAAACATACTTGTTACAACACTTAAAAGTTATTGATACTTTAAAACATCACACCCTAGGTATACTTATATTTTAAAGTTAACTTTGGTCCACCAAGTCATGCATAATGCCTAAAGAATATCTATGTTCTTATAGTTAACTTTTGTCTGTTCCAAATTAAGTCATAAGGCATCTCAAATACAATCTTATTAAATAGGCGCAAACGACATCGAACACATTTTAGTTACCACACAGATTGTTTAAACTATAACAAAGAAACCTTTTCCTCAAAAGTTATTTGTTTTGCCACTTCAAACAGTAATCTTATAATAAATCCTTTAATCCTTAACAACTTAACATAATCAATTCCATCATAATTACCAAATAGCAATTCACCTTAACCTGAGAATATTTCTATACTTCACTTTTATACTTTGCATGTTAAACACTTAAAAGATTTTTCCATATAAAATAATCTTTTCCTAAAAAGTTATTCTTTTAAGAAACATTAAAAATAATCCTTAAGCACTTCTTTAAAAGCTCTAATTGATTATAAATCTTGCTTAAGATATCCTTTAAAATACCATGCCCAATTTGAGTGCTTTAGTATTACATGCCACTTGTTATATTTACATATTGTTTCACACACTCTCACAAGCCTTAAGAAGAAGCACAAGTGTTTAATTAATCTAAAAGTGCAACACATTCCAAAGAAGTCATCACAAGCCCCACAACCCAAATCATAGACAATTAGTCCGGGGATTCACGTTTATCAAGTTGCATTATATTACTTATGCATAAATACATCTTGCTTCTTTAAACATTTGGCCTTACCCTAGATCAAATACAATTATTCTGGGGATTCGCGTTTATCAAATTGCATTACATTACTTATGCATCGTTGCATCTTTCTCTTTAAACATTAGTCCTTACCGGACCAATGATGATGTTTACATAATTTGGATCTTCTATTATCCTGAAGAGCGTGAGTGCATAATCTTGCAATCACCAAAGGCAAGTTCACAACTTGCTCATGTCCTTTGATTATTTTCTATAAAATGCTTGTAACTCAAATGTTGTCATCACCTGCATTTCAAAAAGGACAGAAAATACTATTTTCATAATAATATGATTATGGATTATTTACTAAGTTGTAATAATCTATTGATACAGTTCTAGTGGTAAAGGAACATAATATCTAGGAATTAACAACCAATGTCGCCAGTGATTCTAGCACCATATATTACGCGTCAACCATGATATTTGGAATGGGACGGAGAAGTCAGTTGTATCGTCTTCCTCTCGCATGCATCCGGATGGCCAGGTCGTGGTTGTTATCCTCGTAGCGTGCATTTATTGGTAATTCGTAGAGGATATGCAACATATGGGTGGGATCCCTCAATGTCCCACGATAGTTCTGGCATCTCATGGTCTATACTAACCCTTGCCGTAATTCAAGATGTGGGCATGGCGTACACCAAGGGGACATGCGGGGTCACGAAGGGGGCAGTGATTGGCTTAGATCTTAGACTGGGCCCCATACCAAGGAAGTATGGACGAGCCTATAACTCGGATGTGCAACAAAGCTAAGGTCTCAAATGGGTAAAGTAACGCACCTCTACAGAGTGTAATAATTGTGACATGTTACTCCCTATTCCGGGAAGGAGCTACGAATGCGGTAGGAAAGGAATCGCATGAAGGTTCTGGTCAACCTGTGAAGGCTGTCGGACATAGTTTTCAGAATAAAAGCAATCTTTGAAGAAATGTTTATGAAAACCTGCATTGCCTACGACCTTTGGTCTGTGGCTGTAGAGATAGTGCATCATATACTCATTTTTAGTGAACTTGCTGAGTACACTCATACTCAACCGTACCTTCTTAACCCTTGCTAGGTTTTAAGCCGTTGAACATGACATCAACATCAATTTCTGCTCAAGAAACCATCATCGGCACCTCAAGTTCTTCAATAAAGTCTATGAAGTCAAAATATACATCAGCTGAAGTGAACACAAAGTCTCTGCTTAGATAGGAGTAGATACTCTAGCCATAAAACCTACTTCTATAGAGCATTGCAGTAGTAGCAATTGCAAGCCAAATATTTTAGGTGTTAGTCTTATAAACATTTCTTCAAAGGTTGCTTTTATTCTGAAAATTATGTCCGACAGCCTTCATAGGTTGACTAGAACCTTCATGGGGTTCCTTTCCTGCCGCGTTCGTAGCTCCTTCCCAGAATAGGGAGTAACATGTCACAATTCTTACACTCTACAGAGGTGCATCACTTTTCCCACAACAGACCCTAAGCTTTGTTGTAGGGCCGGGAGTATGTCCCCGTTCAAACTTCCATGGTTTGAGGCCCAACTTAAGATCCACGCCAATCACTGCCCCCTTCGCGACCCCGCATGTCCCTTTGGTGTACACCATGCCCACATCTTAAATTACGGCAATGGTTAGTATAGACCGTCAGATGCTAGAACTATCGTGGGACGTTGAGGGCTCCCACCCATTTGCCGCATATCCTCTATGAATTACCAATAAATGCACGCTACGAGGATAAATGCCATGACATGGCCATCCGGATGCATGCGAGAGGAAGAAGATACAACTGACTTTTCCATCCCATTCCAAATCTCATGGTTGACGTGTAATATACGATGCTAGAATCACTGGCGACATTGGTTGTTAATTCCTTGATATTATGTTCCATTACCACTGGAACTATATCAATAGATTATTACCACTTGGTAAATAATTCAAAATCATATTATTATGAAAATAGTATTTTCTGTCCTTTTTGAAATGCAGGTGATGACAACATTTGAGTTACAAGCATTTGATAGAAAATAATCAAAGGACATGAGCAAGTTGTGAACTTGCCTTTGGTGATTGCAAGATTATGCACTCACGGTCTTCAAGATAATAGAAGATCCAAATTCTATAAACATCATCATTGGTCCAGTAAGGACTAATGTTTAAAGAAGCAAGAAGCAACGATGCATAAGTAATGTAATGCAATTTGATAAACGCGAATCCCCGGAATAATCGTATTTGATCTAGGGTTTGGAATTGGTGATGAGTTCTTAGGAATGTGTTGCACTTTTATACCAGTTTCACACTTGTGCTTCTGATTAAGGCTTGTGAGAGTGTGTGAAACAATATGTAAATACAATAAGTAACATGCAATACTAAAGCACTCAAATGGGGCTTGTGATCTAAAATATTTCTTAAACAAGATTAAGAATCAATTAGAGCTTTTAAAGAAGTGTTCTGGGGTCACTTTTAATGTTTCTTAAAAGAATAACTTTTGAGGAAAATATTGCTTTACAAAGTAAAAAGTATTTAAACTTAAATCTATCACTTTAAATTTTTCTTATTAATTACAAGTATTAAAGTAGAATACAATTAGTATTGTTGAATAGCTATTCTACTATCAAATGGAGTCTTTTAACACATCATGAAGGTGAAACTAAACTATTATGCCTTGATAGAAGTGGCATTCTCTTGATTTTATAGAATCACTTACTTATTATAGAATTAATACTTATTTCTATAAACATGGGAATGGCATCATGTTAAATACTTATAAACTTTGTTTAACTTTTAAAGTGGATTTCCAAATTGTAAAAGAATTAGTACTCAAATCTTGATGATTTTATAATTGATAAAATATTTTTGGAGAGTAAGATTTACTTAATTCTAAATGGTAGTTTTAGTAAGTACAACTTAAAATGGTTACACCTATTTTGACTTTACTTAAACATCAATTTAACTTGTTATTACATTTTTAAACTTTAAACAAATAATGCTAAAGGCAATAGTAAATATTTATATTTTTTTAATGAATTAAAATAAAAGAAACAAGTTAAAATACGATTTATTAGACCTTTACCTTTTATTTGACTTTAATTATGAAATAGGATATTTTTAATGTGTAGAATTTGTTTTTGTGATCATTTTGGTATATTATATGTATTTTGTGATTTTTAAATATTAAACTATGATTTAAGTGATATAATATTTTAAGTTTATAATTTTACATTTTAGTTCTTATTTTTCCAAGAATTTTTAGTATATTATTTATATTTTCTTATTTACCAATATTAAAATATGAATTTTCAAAGTATTATTACTTATAAAATCTTTATTAAATAATATTTATTTAAAAAATTAATGTATTAATGTTTGATAATAATGGTAAATTATAGATTTTATTTTTCTGTAAATTTTCATATATTAAACATATTTTTCTGAATTATAAAACAAAAGATATTAAATTTATAATATTTAATCATTTTCTAAAATGAATTCTAAATAGAGAATTACTTTTAACACCCATACTTATCCAAGACCCAGTCACTGACTGGTGGGTCGGTTGCCACGTCGGTGTCCACCTCAGCAAGGCGTTATTTATTAATTACATAAATTATTACTAAAAAGAATAAAAGAAAAACCATTTATGATGTCACCATGTCATCATGGTGACATCATCAACGGGAATCCCTCCTAGGTGGATCTTGGGCTGGATTCAGGGGAACGACTAGGGATTCTATGAGGGCACTATGTGTCATCGGATTGATGACTACGCCATGAGGGGGGTCCTCGAGGCGTGTGGAAGAGAGGGGTGTGAGATGTACGGTGTTCCGGGACGGTGAGCACACAAGTTTACCTAGGTTCAAATCCGCCGGCTTTGGACAAATCCTACTCTTGCTAGCAATCTAGTAATACGGCAGAGCCAGAATATGGGTTACAAGGGTTTCGCCTGTGCAAGTTGAGATTGTAGACTGCTATGAGGGTGCCCTAAAGGCTCTCCCTAGGATGGCTTATAGAGATATCTGGCCTAGGGTTTACAGGAGAGATCTATCCGGCTACGACTAAGAGTCGGTTACAGAGTACATCTTGGACTACAAGTAACACTATGGACCTATGTCGGTAAGTAGTTTGGGCCTTCCCGTAGCCGGACTGGACTCCGTCTCTTCTCCCTGACTGGGTCGCCCGTGAAGCAAAGCTCTAACCCGAAGTGGGCCACCCTGGTCAGTGAGGCACAGTGAGGATACCCGAAAAGTATATCCCCAACAGCAGCCCCCGGAAGCCTCCAAGATCCAGAGTCGGATTTCATCATTGTCTAGCTTGATCTTCAGCTTGCAGAATCTTGAAGGGTTCCTGAAACTTCAAAAGAAAGGATAGAATCCGGGTCTCAAATGAGTCGGACCTACGAATATGTTATTCGGGTTTCTAGCTCGAAATTCAAACTAAGCCGGAACTTGGTCTCTGACGTAACCTGACACTAGTCATGGTCAAGTCACGTCACTGCCAGACATTCCTATCAGCACGACCGTTGGTGGGTCCACCTTTCGCAGAATCAAGGCATTGTTTTAATGCACGCACGGAGATCGAGGCAGCGTAATCATCGTGTGGGGGTTACCCAGTTGCTTCCGCGACATGTGGCGCGGTCACTATTGCGTTTACATGAATCTTGGCGTGGCTGGAGGATATAAGTGGTTAGCATTCTTTTCTCCATCTTCTTCACCAACACTTGCGCCGTTTCCTTCTCCTCAATGCTTCCCACGAACACAGAGCTTCCCTGCTCCCCAGAACCCTCCAGCGCCGCCCATCCTAGGTCACCGGCCCATGAGGAAATGGCTTCAGCATCATCTTCCGGCGCGGAGGCGACGGTAGCGACGACTTTGGCCGCGGAGAAGGAGAGCAACCACGGGGTCTGGATCCCGTGCGTCCTTGATGACGCCAAGCTCCGCATCATGGAGAACGAAGGGCTCCTCTATGCCGGCGATTGGCGGAGCGGCTTTGGTGAAACCGTCCCCAATCCTCGCACCGGCGAGCGAGTACACTTCGGCACCCACCTCGACAGAGGTTTGAATTTCCCTCCCTCAGACTTCTTTTCTAAGGTTATCGATCATTATAGAGTTCAACTCCATCATCTTCCCCTGAATTTTCTCTTAGAGATGAGCACGTACGCATCTTTGTGTGAGGGGTACCTCAGCATTAGGCCGAGTCTCACTCTTTTCCGGTTTTACTTTCATGTCCAGAGAAATTCTATCACCACCGGTAATCCATATATTACCGAGACTATTAGTTTTTCCATTAGAAGAGAGTCCGTGTATCCTCGGATTAGGGCCAGTGAGTCGGTCAAACAGTGGCCGTCCACTTTCTTCTATCACAAGGATATTCCTGCTCCCGGCAAAGCTACTGCTTTGCCGGCTTTTGTCAACGGTGCCGCCACGCCCCAAGAGTCCTGGGATGCAGATGTGCTGGCTCTTAGTGACGGTCTGCTTCTTGCCAAGAGGCGGATCAAATATTTGATGAAGCACAAGGATCTTAAGGGGTCCGACTTAGTTCACTCCAAATCTTCTCATCAGGGTGGCACGCCGGATCCAGCCTCTTCAACATCATGGAGACCGGCTTATGCACTCCATTACAGCGTCCAAGAAAGATTCCCTCCGAATCTTCTCCCAGGCTTACATGGATAAGGATTACGAGTCTCAAATCAAGTGGCTGATAATGGAGCGGGTCGAGAGGAAAATCTTGGAACTGTCTTTGGACATGCACATGGCTGAAGATCCTCTGGTACCGGTAAGTTTCCAGCAGTAACTTGAATTATGTGTTCATCTTTACATTGTCGTTTCTTTATGCAATACTGAGGTTTCTCTTCTTTTAAGCTTGCCGACCTCCCCGAGTCGAAGCTTGCTCCTATCGAGGGATAACCTCCTGAGATTTCTCAGGATGACGGAGAGTTGGTTCCACTGCCGGACATAATTCCTCAGAAGCGTAAGGCTCCGACAGTTGCAATTGGCACAAAGGAGGTGCCCGTTGTGAAGAGGTAATCTTTCCTCACAAGGTCTTTTTACTTAATGTCTTATTTTTTCCGAGGTGTAATGTTCTCTATTCTATTACTTCCTCAGAGGTAGATAGCTCACCAAGGGCAAGGAGAAAGGAGGCTCGTTGAAGCCCCTGCCTCAGTCAAAGCTGAATTTGACTTCCCCTGCCGCAGCACCTCCGACTACTGCTCCTCAGCCTTCTGTGGCGCCGGAGATTACTCCATCTACGACCGTCGTAGAAGATCCAACTCATTGAGCAGAGCCAGTTATCCTCGGATCACAAACTGACGTCACCATGGGTGACTCAGGTTTTGATAAGGGTGAACCCTCTTCGGGTAATGATCCCTCGGCAGAGGTCTTCGCTAAAAACCTCCTCAACAATCCGGGACTTGCCAAGCTTGGCATTACTCAGAAATCAGCGGAGGAGAACCAACGGCTAACCCATCAATGCTTGGAGATCCGGAATATAACTGCCGAGGAAGAGGCACAAGAAGTGGAGGACGTCAAGTACTCCGAACTTCTTGAGCAGATTCGTCTTCGTGACGAGGGGCTAAGAACTGGTGTGCTTCCGCCACCTCCAGTAATCCCGCTGACCCTTGCCGAGAAGGTTAGCACCGAGGTGTCCATGAGCTTGAGCAAGCTCACCCATGAACATCATGTAAGTCGAATTCCAACTTATCTTTTTTTACTTTATTCCATATCATACCCTCTAGCCCCCAAGCATGAAGTTGGATAGACAATCCGGATTTATGCTTCCTTAGGATTCCAAAGAATGAACTACTGTAGCCCCCAAGGCTCGTGCTGATATTAGTAAAAATATTAGCCCGAGTATTTAGTAGAATTCTGGCTCTGGGTATTCTGACTTACAGAAAGATAATTCATATAACCAAGAATTATTGAAGAATATTTGCAACAAGCGGAGAGAAATCAGAGCTCTCCGACTTGAAAATGCTCAACTGAAAGTGTCCAGGGATGAGGCTGAAGGTAAACCTTCCAGTACTCAAGCCTTGCCTTTTATTTCATAGTCGAATTTTTATTCAACTGTTGTTCTTTGCACTACAAAACTGGTAAAGCAATCATGTGCTATGATTGAAGAAGCCAAAAACTTGAAGACCCTGGAGGTGGAGAACAATGACTTACGTCGGGAGCTGTAAAAGCTAAAGGCGGATCATGAACGGAGCATTGCTCAAGTTCTTGAATCCTCCTCCATGGCCACCGAAGAACGTGATCGAAGGATCGCGTCCCAGGATCAAAGGATCTCGGATATCAACGATGAACTGTTTAGAGAGAAGGACATTACTAAGGCACTCCGGGCTAAACTCCAGAGTCTTCATGAAGAGAAGACCAAAGTTGACGATGTCCTCTTTGGTATGTTTCCCCCTTACTGAATTTCTGTCTTTTCCGACTTATGGAATTCGGATATATTTTCTAACCTTTTGCATTACATGTGCAAGTCCTCTGAATTTACTGGATTCATCCTCCGCCGAGTCTTGCACTAGCCAGCTTACCCAAGCCGGCGATTTACTTCATGATTTCTGCCAATCTCTTGAGGATATTGGCGAAGTTCTCAAGGTTTCGGACATGCATAGAATGTCCGGCCTTGAAGTACGAGACAAGGCCAAGGAGATGCCCTAGCTCATCCAGGACTGGAACATGTCCTACGCGTGAACCGTAGCGCAGAACGCTCTCACCATGGTCATGATCCACCATGGAAGCATGGAGATCTAGCAAGTGACCAGAGGGTATTCTACTGTGGATGAAGATGGTCAGGAGCAGGACATCAAAGCAATCATGGACTCCTGTGCCAGATATGGGTGCCATGTAGATGACTTGACCAGCTACGATACTCCCTTCTTCACTCTCGTAGAGACACCACCTCTGCCCGCCGAAGAAACTGGTGAAGCTTCCGATGACGAACAAACCATCTCGGATTTGAACGCCTCGGAAATATATCGAGGCGAGGCTGATGTCTCCACTAAGCTGGAAGCTCCTTATTCTCCCCCTGTATCGTGGAGCATCAGAATAAACAATGTATTATTCTGAAAACAATTTGGGTTGTAAATAAGTAGTATGATACTTTTGCTGGTGATAAGTTTATTTTATCTATTTAGCACTTTTGGCTTTACAATTTTCGTGCCTGAAATGTTGACATAAGCACTGATGTTTTTTGTCTGTACTTATCATTTATCTGGCTTTCCGCCTCGTCCCTTTCGTGAGCTGGCCAAGCTTCAACATGGAAATTTTGCCAAGCAACAGAGCTCAATTGCTAAACCATTTTAAACTCGGAAACAAAGCCAGCTTCCAGTACCAACAATTCACTACTCGGAAAATGCCCGCATCCGGCAATCAGATAAATAACCGAAGTATAGATTAGAAAATTTAAATATATCCGAAGGTATCAATTGGAGAATCAGAAATCTAAGCCGGAACAAACATGAGTATAAAGTACTTTCAAGTATTCTGGGATTTTCGACTGTGACATGATCATTCAGAAATAAGATGGTAAAAAACTTCTCAGAATTTTTTGAGACAACCAATACTTTATTTCTCATTAAACATGTACATATATATGATTACAAAGAAAGATAAAGTAAGAATAAAAGGGACGTAGCTGAGCAATGTTCCATGGTCTGTCTAATTCTTCCGGGTCTGTACTGCCTCTTTCTTTGACTAGCCGCATATCAGTTAGATAGTAAGAACCATTGTGCAATACTCGGCTAACTAAAAAGGGCCCTTCCCATACTGGGGAAAGTTTGTGCTTTCTTTTCTGCACAAGCCGGAGAACCAAATCGCCTTTATTGAAAGACCGGTTTCTGACTCTCTGGCTATGATACTTGTGTAACTTCTGCTGATAGGCTGTTGATCTCAACTCAGCAACGACACGAACTTCTTGGACTAAGTCGAGATTATTTTGTCGAGAAATTTTGGCATCCTCTTCAATATATGCGGCAACTCTAGGAGAAGTGTGAATCAAATCACTAGGAGGAACTGCTTCTGTGCCATAGACCAAGAAGAAAGGTGTGTATCCGGTTGACTTGTTCACAGTTGTTCGTAAGCTCCATATTACAGAAGGTAGTTCCTCTGCCCAAGCCCCCACAGCACGTCGTAGTGGTGCTTCGAGTCTTGGTTTTAGGCCTTGTAGGATTAAACCGTTTGCTCTTTCGACTTGTCCATTAGCTTGCGGATGTGCGACTGACGCAATGTCAAGCCGGATATTTTGCTCATTACAGAATTTGGCAAGCTCTCCCATAGAAAAGTTACTCCCGTTGTCTGTGATAATGCTATGCGGATAACCGTATCAGATTATGACATCCTCGACAAATCTTCTGGTTGTTGCTCCATCACAACTAATGACGGGTTTAGCCTCAATCCATTTTGTGAATTTATCCACCATCACTAACAGATGAGTAAATCCACTTGGAACCTGTTTAAACGGTCCTATCATGTCAAGCCCCCAGACCGTGAAAGGCCATGTTATAGGTATTGTTCGTAGCTGATCAGTCGGAACGTGAGTTTGTTTGGCGTACTTTTGGCAGCCTTTGCACGTCTTGACCAGCCGTTCAACATCTGCCTTGGCTGTAAGGTAGAAAAAAACATGTCGGTAAGCTTTTGCCACTAGAGATTTGGCTGCAGCATGGTGACCACACTCGCCTTCGTGGATTTCTTGTAAGATTTCCACTCCTTCTTACGGAGATACACAACGCTGAAAGACCCTAGACACGCTCCGCTTATAGAGCTCACCACTAATTATAGTATAGGCTTTTGCTCGTCGAACGATCTGCCGGCTCAGAACTTCGTCTTTGGGTAATTTGCCATCTACCAAGTAATCAAGGTAGGGTTGAGTCTAGCTGGGAATTACAGCCAGAACTGCTACTAAAGGTGAGTCGGATTTGGTCGGATATTCCTCGTCTACTCCTCTTATAGAGGGAACTTTGAGGTGCGCTAAAAAAGCACCATCCGGAACCATTTTTCGTGCAGAGCCTATACGAGATAGTGCATTTGCTTCCTCATTTTCTATTCGAGGGATGTGTTGAACTTCAAACCCTTCAAAAGATTTAGATAGTTCATCCACGACAACTCTATATGCTGCCATGTGTTTATTCGCATTACAGATATCTGAGACTTGTTGGGCAACAAGATCTGAATCTACATAACACATCAAACGTCGGATGTCGATATCCTTAGCAATCCGGGTTCCATGCAATAGTGCTTCATACTCGGCAATGTTATTTGTCACCGTGAAGTGGATCTGCAACACATAGAAAAGTTTATCTCCTTGGGGTGATTTGAGAACCACGCCAGCCCCCTAGCGCTTTGGACCCGTCAAAATGTAAGGTCCAGTATTCCGACTCTCGCAGGGTCATATTCTCCGTTATCTCTGTCCAATCAGCGACAAAGTCAGTGAGGATTTGGGATTTGATTGCTGTACGAGGTTTGTACTCAATGTTGAAGGCTGAAAGCTCTATGCCCCATTTTGCAACGCGTCCTGTAGCATCACTATTGTTGATTATATCTCTCATGGGAGGTGTGCTCACCACGGTAATTGGATGTTCTTGAAAATAATGCTGTAACTTACGAGATGCGAAAAAACACCATAAGCCAGCTTTTGACAGTGCGGATACCGCTGCTTTGATTCAGTTAAGAAATCACTGAGATAATAAGTCGGACGCTGCACCAGGTGTTCCTGATTTTCCTCTGGTCTCTCCACCACCATGACGACACTGATGACCTTGTTTGTCGCAGCGAGATAGAGAAACATCGGTTCCCGTGGTTCCGGTGCTGCAAGGATGGGAGCAGATGAGAGTACTGCTTTCAAGTCTTGTAGTGCAGCTTCAGCTTCGTTGGTCCAAACGAACTTTTTAGTCTTTTTCAGGAGCTTGTATAGTGGTGCGCCTCTTTCGCCGAGCTAGCTTACAAACCGACTGGCTGCCGCAATGCAACCAGTTAGTCTTTGAACATCATTCAGGCGAGTTGTCCTAGAAATATTGAGTATAGCCTTAATCTTGTCTCAGTTTACCTCTATGCCTCTTTGAGACACGATAAAACCTGACAATTTTCCGTCTGGTATTCCAAAGAAGCACTTCTTCGGGTTAAGTGTTATGTTGTATTTTCGTAGATTAGCAAACGTTTCCTCCAAGTTGGAAATTAACGTTTCCTTCTTTTTGGACATCACTGCAATGTCATCCACTTACGCATGTACATTGCGTCCGATTTGGTCATGGAGGCAACGCTGCATAGTGCGCTGGTACGTAGCTCCTGCATTCTTGAGCCCAAAGGGCATCGTAACAAAACAGAAGGTTCCAAAGGGGGCTATGAATGAAGTTTTGACTTTGTCAGATTCCTTCATCCGGATTTGGTGATCACCAGAATATGCTTCGAGAAAACATAGGAGTTCTGAGCCTATCGTAGAATCGATAACTTGATCAATTCTAGGCAGAGCGAACGGATCTTTGGGACAAGCCTTGTTCAAGGCAGTATAATCAACACACATCCTTAAATCAGTGGTGTCATTTTTAGGGACCATTACAGGATTGGCCGACCACTTAGTGTGGATGACCTCTTCTATGAATCCGGCTAACTCGAGCTGGGCTAGTTCCTTAGCTATTGCCTTACGCTTTTCATCACCGAAACATCATAGGGACTGATTGACGGGTTTAGCATTCGGGTGTACATTTAGAGAGTGCTCGGCAAGTTCTCTAGGTACTCTGGTCATGTCAGATGGCTTCCATGCGAAGATATCTTGATTTGCTTGGAGGAACTTGATGAGCGTGCTTTCCTATGCGCTATCTAGGCCTACACCTATCTGGGTCACCATGGAGGGATCATCACCCTTCAACAGCGTCTTCTTCGTCTCTTCCGATTTCTTGAACTCCGGATTCGGCTTAGTCACCTCCTTCTTTGTCGCGGGCATCTCGAACGGATCAATGGTCTTCTTGATCTCCTGGTACTCCTGGGCGTGCAGCACGGCTTTAGCAAAGGCGGCATTTTCGTCCTCACACTCTCGCGCCTTCTTCGGGTCTCCCCTGATTGTGATCACGCCTTTGGGACCTGGAATTTTCATCATATTGTAAATGTAACACGGACGAGCCATAAAATCCCAGTAAGCCGGATGTCCAAATATAGCATGGTACGCGCTCTTGAACGGGACCACTTCGAAGGAAAGTGCCTCCGTCCGATAGTTCTTTGCAGTTCCAAAGGTAACATCCAAAGTGATTTCTCCCAGGAAATTTGCTTGTCTTCCTGGGACAACTCCATGAAAGATCACAAAGCTGTAATTCAGCTGGGTCTCCAAGATCCGCATCCGGCGTAGCGTTTTGACATACAGGATGTTAATGATGTTGCCACTGTCCATGAGAGTCTTGGAGAAACCATAGCCATCGATAAGTGGGTTGACGACTAAGGCATATTTTCCTCTCCTGTGCAACTTAGGCGGATGATCAGCACGGTCAAAGGTGATTACCACTTCCGACCATTCCAGGAATTGTGGGATAGCCGGAACAGTTGCGTTGAGCTCATGCAAAACTGCTTTCTTGACCTTAGCTGGTTGAGATCCGAGGAAGGTGACGTAAGTGTCTTTCTTTGTTGGGAAGTTTTTTTCCCTTCGGCTTGGGATTTGAAGGATCAGCTTCCTCCATGTTGGAATCTTCCTTGGTCTCTTTATATTTTTCGGGATTCTTCTTTCCCTTCTTATGCTTAGCCTTCTAGCCAGCGGTATCGTGTTTCTTGATGTCGTCATTAAAACGACACTCGGTGTTTGTATGAGACGAGCCCCCATTGGCATCTAAGTGATGCACGCATGGGTTATTGGCAATGTTGGCCCAGGAGTAGGTTTTGCCAGGTTGCTGGTCTCCTCTACCCTAGACTCTTGATGTCCCACGACCGCGTCCATGGCCACCGCCACATCCTCCTCGTCCTCCAGACTCGAAAGTAGCAGTGACCACTGCTGTTTCTGCGTTGGGTTTTTCTTCCGAGGTGTTCTTGCGCTTCTGAGCTTCCTGCTTTGGTTATTTTTTCGACTATGGCACAACTAGGGCGTTCAGTAATCCCTCTGTGTTGTCGTCAGCATCTGCATAACTGCTTGTTGTTTCTATCATCTCTCCCAGATCAGTGACCTTGTCACACTTCAAGTGATGACGTAGTAAACCAATTGGGAGTCCTACAATGAAAGCTTCAATCGCGGTTTGGTCATTTACTCCTTCACAAGAGTTCTTCAGTGTCGATCCATCGTCTAAGGTAATCTCGGCAAGTTTCTCCGGCTTTCTGGGTGCAACGCTATAGGTCTCCAACCGTACAGGGCCTCCGATACGTGCCTTCAAAATTCCGAAAGAACGCACTTTGCATGTCATACCAGTTGTGGATGGCGTTCTCTGGAAGTACATTGAGCCATGATCGTGCCATCTTCCACAACATAAGTGGGAGATATCGGGTTACGACTAGGCTATTTCCGCCTTTGGCGATGCAACAAGCTTGGAAAAAATCCTGGAGCCAAGTATATGTCCGAGCTACACCGTCGTAGGGTTGGATGTGCCTTGAGATAGCAAATCCTTCCGAGAATCTTGTTGCTCTTATGCATTGTCCGAAGCATTTTGGACCCACATAGATTTCTTCATTCTCGCGTCTCTATGTTGGAGTTGATCCAATGTCTCGCGTCGGTGATAGAGATCGCATGCCTAATTGTCGGCTGTGGCTATGGTGCCTTGGAGTCGGACTTCGGCTTTTGCCACCACCTCCTCCACCCCGACCCCCTCCTTGGCCTCCTTGGGAACCTTTGTGGTGGCTACTTGGTGGAGAAGGTGTGTTTCCGGCTGATCACCGGCCTCCGGCCAGAGCGTCATTATTCCGATTCTGGGGAGGGTCTTCATTTCGACTCGGCACGGTGTCCATCGTTCCTTCGTCCGTCATTCCCATCTGGATGGCTTGCATGTCTAGGAGGTGGCATTCTTTGTCGGTCCTCCTCCCAACGTTTCTCTTTGTCTTCTTCCCTACGATCGTTCGACTCTCATCGGGGAGGTTTTTTCGGATACAGTGCAGAAATTGCCACTTGCTCGGCAGCTAGAGCAACGTTTCGCCAGTCACGGGCAGTTCTGTGGTGCTGCCCTAAAGATCCGGTTCTTGAGTGATTGTCTTCCCGACGGTCGGAACAGTGATGCTGTTCCAGAACCCGTTGGGGTCTTATGTCGTTCCAGGCTGGATCCGTGCGACATTGGTCTGATTGAGAGACCAGTTTTCTGCTCCCGGATTTTGCAAACTTCTACTGCTCCAGACCCTTGGTGAGTAGCTTAATGCCCAATCAAAACTGTTCCGGGCCTGGATTATTCGCTAGGATATCTCGGGCTGTAGCGGTGTTTTGCACTGGTGTTGGATACACCAGATCTCTGTTACTGTCGAGCCAAGGCATCCCCGGATCTCCCTCAAAGAGAACCTTGCGTACTTCCGGAAATTGATTGTCACGTGTGTGTCGTTTCCGGTTCTTCTGATGTTGCAGAGAGATGAGCTTCTCCGCTGTAGCCATGTGCTTCTTCTCTTCCTTGATGTTTTTGGCTTCATCCAGGAGTACTTGGAGGTGTGCTTCTAGGGCTTGGGCCCTTTCTTCCAATTCTGCAGCAGTAAGTTCTACCGCAGTAGGGATAGGTTTAGTTAATGCAGCATCGATGAGTTTACGGGCACCTGCGGTGACCACGTGTCCATCCACCGACTCTTCTTTGGGCTTGTCTAGGATAAGTGCTCCATCCGAGTCCTCCTCGTACTCCTCGGAAATCACCTCCTTTGCTGGAAGTTCTTTTGTTGGGGTCTTGTTCTTCTTGTTCTTCTTCTTTGCCTTCTTGGCAGCGCCGGTAGCAAAGACGACTTTGGGTTCGTTTCCCGGAATCAAGCTCTGAACGGTACTTTCGGACATCTGGACCTTGGGATTATCTCCAAGATCCATGTCATCCTGCGCTTTGGGAGAGTTTTCTCCGGATCCTTCATCCATGGCTTCTCCTTCTTCTGCAGCTTTGGAGTTGAACTCCTCTTCATATTCCGTAGAGAACTGCCGGAAATCTGCTGACGTCATCGAGTCATCCGAGGATGCAGGTAAGTCGGTGTTTGTTCCGATCGCCTCCAGCACCGAGTCTTTGTTGTCTCCAGCATCGGCCGAGCCGGATCCAGATCCAACATATCTAACAAAGTGCGATGTGTGGGTCTTGAGGTAGTTCTGGCTTTCCTCGTGGGCTTCTTCGAAGATCCTGATGGTTTCGAGAACCTCATCCATGTTTGGGCCTTGAAGCATCATGCGCCTCAACGTATGCCTCAGGAAAGGTTGGTCTGTTCTGGCGTTGGCAGAGCCAGAACCAAGGTTATTGTTTTGCTCCTCCTGGACTTCGACCTTAGTGGGTAGATCAATATGGTATTCAGCCTCGCTAGGGAGATCCACTCCAGATTCGACATGAACCGCAATATCTGCTTCGGGTTCGGCTTTCTCCACTATCTCCGCAACAGGTGCGGGCTGGGTGGGATTAGGGTTTTCTGAGATCCGGAACTATGCCGCCTCCACGGACAAAGGGGACCCAGAAATTTCTTCTGCCTCTATCATCACCGCTGGGGTGGGTGGGGTAGGTTCAGCGAATCCGATGTACACATCGATCTTGCCAAAATACATGATGGTGTAAGCAGACACGACCTCCCTAGCCGGAATCCAGCTCTCATCGAGAAAGATGAGAGGGACGTCGCTGGCATAGAGGATGCGATCGACAGCGATAGTCTCACTGATATCGATTCTTGCAGATGCCGCTCAGAACGTAGATCCGAAGCTCACTTGCCCCACGGTGGGTGCCAACTATCGTCGGATTGATGACAAGTATGCGGTACCAAAGTTCCCGGGCGAGTGCATCCCGGTACCCGAGTTGTCATCAATCGCGCGGAGGGGCCGTAGTAGAATCGCCAATTGTCCAGAATGGCCAAATGTGGGTGAATACAAATCTAACGGCCAAATGCTCATTTGAACCAGACGAAAAACGGTTGAACTCAAATACCGCCGTTAGGTCAACTCTTCTTGGCCCGCCCTGTTAGTATTCCCTGTTATCTTTTGTGGTCGTGGACTAGCTTACCCCTGTGTGGATGAGATCCCTGAGTGGACCAGATCTATTTCTTTGCTCTGCTCTGGTCTTCTCCCCTGCTCCCCTTCCCATAACATTTGCTCAGCTCCGGCTACTCGTATCAGATTGGAGCTTGCACTTGCTCTAATTTGCATCCCCACCATGTCCGATCAATCTCCCACACCTCTAATCAAAACTCGCAGCCATCACCGTTCCATCATCCGCCGTGTCGGAGCTTCGTGTCCCCGATCTAATATCTCGCCTCTGGCTAGTCCTTCTCGCACGGCGGAGCGCGTCCTGTCTGGCGATCCTGGCCGGTGACCAGCCTCGGGAAGTTGCGTGCTGCCGCGCACCCTAGGCATGGTAGCCCTGGCACAGTAGTTCGATGACCACACTCTCATGGCCACCGTGTTGGGTGTCCGTCCCGCCGTGTCGCCGACAGAGTTGCTGTCAGCTTTCAGGTTTCGTTTTGGGATCGGACGAAATGAGGTCAAGATTGAGGTATGCATGCCGCCATTTGATTTTTTTGTCTGGTTCGAGCACATCTCAGACACCGAGCATGTTCTGCATTCTTCCCGTTCTTTCGAGTGCTGCGGGGAGAAAATGAGCTTCATGTGTTGGCATCACGCCTGTGGGTGGGACGATCGCTTGGGGCAGCTTCGTTTCTTCTCCAAACTCGGCTTTGATGGCCTCCCATTGGATGCTTGGGAGCCGTAGGCCCTCAAGCAGGTCATCAGTAGCCTTGGCAACGAGCTGGTGGAAATTGTGCCACCGAGCGACAGATGGGTCATCGAGGTAAAGGCGTGGCTGAAAGATCCTGACGCTGTTCCTAAGATGTACAAGGTGCATATTCCAAGCATGGCAGGGCAATAGCTTTGCTGGAAGCAACCGGTCATCATCCACCTGGAGGAGGTTTTGGAATCGGTACATGGAATTCAGGGCCCCGAAGAGGCTGCCAGAAAGCATCCTCGTCGCCTGAAGTGTTGGCCTGGAAGGATCGATGGCACAGCACCACCACCGTTTCACGACGGCGCACACAGTTTCGGTGGGGGAACTGGGCTTGGACAAGCTGGTGGTTCTGATTTCCCTCGAGTGAAGACCGAGCTCTAGTGAATTGCCGTGGTATGTGTGGCTAATGAATTTATAGTATGGAGAGCATAGCAGGAAGTTAACATCGACTAAAATGTGTAATAGTTTGAATCGATGTACTATGTCTGGGTATTGAATTTGAAGTAGTATGTGTGTGTAATAGTTTGAATCGATGTAGTATGTGTGGGTAATGAATTTGATGTAGTGTGTGTGTAATAGTTTGAATCGATGTAGTTAAACATCGTGCTTTATAATTTCTGTGAATAACCAAGGACAACCTCATGAAAAGAGGGTGGTCTGGCAATGAGCAATGTCAATTCTGTTGATGCCAGGAAAATGTAGTCCATCTCCTCTTCAAGTACAAGGTAGCTATATTTGTAACACGTTGAACTGTAGGACCATTTTGAAGACAACACAAGACAAAGGAAAAAATGGTTTACATCACACACAGCAGACGCAAAATCTGTAGTCTGGGACAAAAAAAATGCCAGTTAACTAGATTTAACCACGACTAGTAATTGAAGGAAATAGATACTTAATAGTATTTGCTTACAACAGTAGTACTTCCATACAAAAGGGTCTTATACCTACACAAAAGTGGGCTAAACTTCCTACTAGTTTATAGAACAATTCGTCAGCATTTCATCTACAAAAACAATCCTTCAGTCTGAACTTAAATATTCTACACTGAAGAAACTACAGATCTCCACCAGAAAAGTTGGCTGGCCAATTGCCTTGAGAGGACATAAGTTCTTTGATCATTTAACCCAAACTGATCTATTGCCTTCCTGCCAAACTACAAGAAATCTGCATCACTCATGCAAGAGCGATTTGCGTGCGCTAGTCCCGGTTCAGTTGGACCAACCGCGCCGTCGCAACGATTTCTTCAAAACTGAAATTCGACATCTTCTTCTTGGGATCGTAGGTCCATGTGAACTGGAACCTGAATTCCGGCATTGAGCTGATGCCCGCCGCCGGCTCTGGTTATCGAACAATCCAACATGCTGAGTGTAGACGCTTGGTGGCCACCACGGTACGGCCTCCGACGGTGCGTTGGATGGAGCATCTTTTCCGCACACGGCGTGTTCCCAGCCTCCCCCACTGCGGTAAGGTAGCCCACGCCGAAGCGTGGACGCGAGAGTTCCTAGACCTTGGCGCTGCCCTGTTCGAGGGTGTGTACCCTCGGCGGCATGCTCTCCTCAACGATTTGATACGTACCTTGTTCCCACTGCCTAGAGCATGCCGTAATTCCACAACGCGATTTCTCCACATCGCTCTCTTGGCCCTGCTTGCCGCATCCCGCGCCAGCGACACTGGCGCCGCCGCCATGGCCGATTTGGCACATTCGGCGAAATCATCTCCCTGGCAGGGCAATGGAAGACCATCCTTGAAGTAGAGCTTCATGGCATGCCTTACAGGGGCTAAATACCCTAGTTTCAGCGGCTATCGCGGCGGCGGCGACTGCTTAGGCGGGGCCATGTTACCCTAGGTGGTGCGGCGCGAAGGAGCTGTGCAAGGTGAACTGTGGTTTGTCATAGAAGGGGAGTGAAAGACTGATAGTAGGTTTGGACTACGGGCAAGCATGAAAATAACCATCTCCCATTTCCTTAGAGGGTAATAATTCGACACTCGTTGCATTAACCGCTCAATGTTTATTTCCCTTCTCAGCATAAGAGTGCGAACGTATTAAAAAGATCGGTCGTGGCTATCCACCTCATCGAGCAATGTACTAGGACAGGTAGGAGACTGGGTTTCATTTTAGAAATGTTGACGACTGTGCCCTTATGTTTATACAATATTATTTCTATGCCACCATGTACCGTCGATTGTAGCAACACCATCAGAAACAGGGGATGACGACGTGGCATGTTTTCTTTTTTAATGGGCATCAGAAACAGGGGATGCCGATGTGGCATGTTTTCTGACTGGCGGGCCTGCCTCCTCCACCTTCGACGGTGCGCATCCCAGGTTCAAGGGCTGGTGCCGCCCACCAACACATTATTGTGCAATTTTCCATGTGGAACCTGAATTCTGGGGCTGAGCTGATGCCCGCCGCCAGCTCTGGCTTTCGAACATAGAGAATTCTGAAAGAATCTACTAAAAATAAATACTTTGAATTCTGAAAGTACTAAAATTAAATACATTACAATTTTGTCTGAAAGGTAATATGCATATTGCTGATCAAAATAATATAAATACAGTACAAATTGCTACTTCGAAAAATAGACCTGAAAATGCTAGCAAATAACCTAGGATGAATATATGATTCATTCTCCCCTATATATTTCGTCGCCGGTGGCTCCCGCGTGCTGCAACACATGTTTAGAGAACTCTCTCTGTCTGCAATGTGCTGCTAGTATCTCGTCCAGAGGGTAAGGCCTTGGTGTAAGTTCCAGACTTAAGCCATACATTGCCATTGTTAGTTCCTCTTCCCAGGCTTGAACCTCATGATCATACAGTCTGATATAATTCTTGTAGTATATGCAACCTGGTTTGACTGTGGGGTGTAACCTAGTGGCAATGGAGATAGACCAATTGTAATCAACAAAGAGGGCACGACTTCCAATGTCACCGACGGCCTCGAGAGAGCGGTTCTCCGTGTCCACCCGGTACAACACCGGTTGCCCTTTGGTGAAATCCCCGTTCAACACAAGAAGCAGATCACCATGTAACTCCACAAGGTAAAAATTGTAGTTTCCGCGTACATGTTCAAAGACTGGGGCTCAAATTATTTTGGCCATCGTGACAGTGCTCGCGCGCTTCTCTAACTGGATGTTGGTCGACAAGATGTCTCCATTCTCAAGTAATGCATATACTTCCCCTCGGAATGTCGTCATGCAGTCCAGAAGCATATCAGGAGGTGGCAAATACAATCCTTCTCCAAATGATTCATTTATTTACCCTGTTGGGGTGCTCTCATAGGCCCATCCAATATGATCTGGATAATCAATGCAAACGAACACCATCATCAGGGACTTCATCACGATGACAGATTGCAGAAGATCAGATGGTATGTGTGCTTGAAACTCAGTGTTATACTTATGAGTGATTAGGTTTAGAAGCCAAATCTGGTACGGCTCCACCCTCTGAGCAAGCACGATGACTCCACGAGAAACACCGACGAAGTAGAATCTTTTGGAAAAAGAGGGCATCAGTTAGCACTAAGATGTTTACAGTGGAAAATACCAATAAATGAATGTTATATATATATGTCGGATGTGAATGTGAACCTGCGATGGACATCCATTAGATTCATCCTGAAGCAACGACCAGTGGCGAGGTTGAGGAAGGTGAAGTCTCCAACGCCTGGAAGTGTGTGATCTATCATGATCCAGTTGTTGAGATGGAATTCGGGCAGCTTTAAAGTGCGGCGCTAATCGGTACAGACTTCCCGACAAGCAGCATAGGTGTCAATGTACTCCTCTTTCTCCAGCAAGTAGTCGGCGATCTTGCGAAGTGGGTCAGCCGAAAGATCGGACCAGTTCGTCTTCATCCGGCTACTGGCCATGGCTTATGTGCGGGAATGTTTTGATCGAGAAAGAAAGAAGAACTACCACTGCGAGGAGAAGAAGAATAGGAGAACAGACGAGGGAGACAAAGTGGAACTACCACTGCGAGGAGACGAGGAGACAAGGGAGAAGAAGCGGAACTGCCACTTCAAGTTTGGATCAACGGGCTTTTTTAGGAACTAGCACATGAACCAGCCATGCACTACATGCAAGTTTTGATCAAACAGACTGACATGTGGGACCTGCTAAAAAATTCCGTGAAGTGATACGGTGCATAGTGCTCTGACAGGTGGCATGTTTTCTGCCTGGCGGGCCCGCCTCCTCCACCTTCGACGGCACGCGTCCCAGGTTCGAGGGCTGGTGCCACCCACCAACACATTATTGTGCAATTTTCCATGTTTTGTCGCAACCAGCTCCGCTCCGTTCCGCTCCTCTGCTCCTGTCGCTGCCACTCCGCTCAGTCGTGCACCGCTCTCGTCGTCCCCTTGGGTCGTCATCCTCCCTGCCATCCCCTCACCTCCCCTCCCTTCCCCTTCCTGCCCTGTCTCCTTGCCGCCATCCACCGCCCAGGCGCGTCTAGAAACGAAAACCGAGAGTCGGCCATTGGGTTAGGCACCCAACGACGCTGGTGATCGGGATCCCGGTCGGGGATGAATCCTGCGAGGCTTGAGAACACGGAGATGGTTCCTGCACGGCTGGAGAGCACGGAATCTCCTTCAAGTATGGAGAGCACAGAGGATAACGACACAGGGGAAGAGGAAGCGGGGTGCAGAGCTTTGGAGGTGGAGCCTGGAAAAGGTGCCGTGCATCCACATTGAAGGGTAAGAACTGTGATTCCTTTTCTGCATACCCCAATTAGCGTTTCTAGTCCCGTGGTGATGGCAAGGATATGTGTTGGTAACCGCAGGGCGTTTGTACAGCTTGTCCTTGAGCACGATGCTTTGTCAAGCGAGCATGAAGGCACTGAAATGTGTGGCGGTGCGGATGACGATGAGAAAGCATATCCAGACGTGGGTCAATTGACCTGAGGATGGAGAGTAGGGAATATTTGGTTGATTCGAACTTTGAGCCTGACTATGGGACTGATGAGGAAGAGGAATGTGAAGATGTGGAAATGAGATGTAGATATGATGATGAAGACGAGGACATTCCAGTGATACACTTTGTCAGGGACAATCCTACAATTGATGAGAGGACTGTCTTTGAGAATGTGGGGGATTACAGATATGCAGTTGCAACCTATGCAATCAGAGTTGGGTTCGAATTTATCATTGAAAAGAGTGACCAAAAGAGATTTAGGATGCACTGTAGGGAAAGTAATGTGTGTAAATGGTGATTACATGCATCTCCAATGCGGGGTGGACACCCATTTCAGGTTGCAATAGCTACATTTAGTTTCAGTATTTCTCATATTTATTCTGCTGATAACTAGCTCTAAATTATTTGGATTCTTATCGAATGCAGATCAAAGTAAACACGAAGAAACACAACTGCCCTAATACTTCTTTAAGTGATAAAATTAGACCGGCGACTACTAAGTGGATTGCTGCTACTGTACTTGACTAGGTGAGGCAGGATCATAACATTGGACCTGCTGAACTCAGAGCAAAGATTAGCAAAAAGTTTAACGTTCTAATTCCTTACCACAGAGTCTTTGATGGGAAGGAGATGGCTCTAGACTTCATTCAAGGCAAGTGGAATGATAGTTTTCATATGTTGTATAGTTTAAAAGCTAAGGTAGAGAAAACATCACCTGGTAGTGTTGTTGACATCGATTACGAGGTTGTGAAAGGAAGAGAAAAGGTCTCGTGGGGGTCAGGTATAAGCAGGCAGATAAGATATGCTTCAGGAGATGTTTTGTCTGCCTAAAGGCATGCTGGAAGGGGTTCCTAGACGGCTGCAGGACATACTTGGCAATAGGCGCAACTTCTTTAATAGGGAAGTTCAGGGGACATGTTGCTTCTACTTGTGCTTTGGACGCGCATAATTGGCTTCTACCCGTAGCTTATGCTGTTCTTGAGGGTGAATCAAATGAAAGCTGGACATGGTTCATGTAGAGACTACGGGCAGTAATTGGTCACCCTGAAGGCTTGGTGATACACACCGGTGCATGCGAGGCTCTTGAGAATGCTGTTGATGCTATGTTTCCATGGGTTGAACATTGGGAATTCATGCAGCACCTTGCTACTAACTTCATGAAGAAGTTCAAAGGAAAGATCTTTGAAGAGGACTTGTGGCGATTAGCATACACATACACCCCAAGCACGCATGCTACTTACTTGCAGAACATGTATGTAGTGCCAAAGGTGAAAAAATACCTTGAAGAACATCACACCAAGATATGGGCCAGAAGCAAGTTTGGTGAGTTAAGCAAGGTGGATTTTGTTTGCAATAATTTGGCAGAGAGTTTCAATGATAAGATTTCGGGCATGAAGACACTTGGAATTGTTATTTTGTTGGATGCAATAAGACAGTGCATAATGGTGAAGATAGATTTAAGGCAATGAATTTGTGCAAGAAAATTTTTAGGCCATAAAATAGTTCCAAAGGTGGTTTTGTTACTGAATGCAAGAACCAGGGCAATGAGAATGATAAAGATGAGGATGGTCAGAAGTTCTAGAACATTGGCTGAGGTTTATGCAGAATACAAGCATGGAAGTGAACGGAGGTAAACTGTAGACATTGGAAACAAGACTTCTTCATGCATGTAGTGGCAGATTACTGGTCTGCCATGTCACCATGCAATTTACTTCATCTTAAATCTTAGAGGTAGTAGAGCTAAAATAGAGAACTATGTCGACAACTATTTCTCCGTGGACAAGTTTGCTGCAACTTATGTAGAAAAGATACCACCTATGGCCGATGAAAATGATTGGGAGATTGTCGATCTAGGGGTCAAACTTCAACCACCAATTCTTAAGAGGCCACCTAGGAGGCCTAGAAAGCTAAGGATCGAATCCTCCACCGATAAAGGTTCAAGGCTGGGAGCTAGGAAAAGGAAATGCAAATGTTGTGGCGTATTCTGCCATATCAAGAGGTTGTGCAAAAACCCAGTTACACATGATATTGGCCCTGTTCACATCCCGGTGGCAGAAAATGAGGCTTCTCAGCCAGAACAGGAGGAAGAGCAGCGCGAAGACGAAGAACTTGAGGAAGTGCAGCAGGTGGAGGAAAACGGTGATGAGCACTCGGAGGAAAACATACGTAAGCAGCCAATTTATGAATAAGTGGAGGTGCCGGCGAGAAAAGTGTGTGAAAGGAAACAAAAGGATAAGCGGAACGAGGAGGAAAGGGCAAATAATGGAGGTGTAGCTTGGGTGATTGAGGATGTTCTTGAGAATCTTTTGGCTAACTGCAGGAGAAATAATAAATCCCTACCAATTTCATCTATGTACGATTCTCCAGATGAAAGGTAAGCTTAAAAAAATTATTTGACATTTTATCATTTTTTTTATCCTCATAAACTGATGCTTAATGCAGCGTGGGCTAGCAGACTAATAAGAGGAGCAAAAACATGCGGGCAGAGTAACATCGTATGTTGAATTATATCATGGAAACTAAACTAGTCGTGTCGTCTTTATTTATATCTGGCACGTGCAACGTGTCTGTGATGGGGTCATGTGGACCAGATTACAATTTTTTAAATATTATTACATTAAATTTTTAGATGCGTATGGACGCAACCACTAGTTCGCATCTCCCTTGGATTCCCATCTCCTCTGGCGCACTCCAGAAATACGGCTGTGCCATCAAGTAACAGAGTCAGCGTATTGTCCCATCAAATGTGAATGCAATGACTTTGTTTGTTCAGAATTTGACGACTTTTGATTAGTTTGAAAGATAGAGAAACCTAAAACATGTATCTAGACATGTTTTGGGTATAGACACATTTATTAAATATCTAAAAAAACTAAGTCAGTTATATCTGGACAGGAGTAGTACACTATTACAACACGCTCGATCCCTTCTCCTCTGGCGCACTCCAAATTATGGCTGTGCCATCAAGTGCTGGGAGCAGAGTCAGCGTATTGTCCCATCCGATATGCCAGGAACGCGCGAACTTTATTTTCAGGATCAGACGAGTTTCGACTAGTTTCAAAGACAAAGAAACTAAAACATGGCCAACATATATAGATTATGACGATAATCGACTATGACTCAAGTGACCCAGATCCAAAGAGGGCATTAAGATACCGTACATAGATTTAATTTATGCTTAAGTTGCCCTAATTGACTATGACGCTCTCGTAGTCTCCATCATCAATGACGTTGTCTGCATCGCCGCCAGCCTCCTCCCCGTCGGAATCGATGCCGATGTTCCCGGCAGCGTTCCTCCTACTCATGGATTCTTCACGACGCGCCGCATCGATAACGGTGGAGGTCGTATGCCCAGGCACTGCCTAGAAGCGTTGCCTCCCTTCGGGCTTACGCAGATCCGGGTGGATCTCCCACCGGTGGGTTCCGCACAGCTCAATCAATGCAGCACGCTCCTTCTTGAACAGCTTTCACCAGTACGCACTCGTGCGCGAGTATCGAGCCATTTCCCTCTTCCGCTCCGGCAGCTGGCGGCGGTGCTCCTCGATCTGCCTCGCCAACACGTTATCAAGCAAGAGCGGCGCGACAAGAACCCCGGCGTAGCTGAGCTCTAAGCCGGCTGGAAGCCTCGTGAACGGCGACGCGAGTATGTCATAGTGGGCGAACATCTGAGCCTCGTGCAAGCTGAGTTTGGGCCTCTCCCTCTCCATGGCGACAAAGGAACACGATCTGAGCTTTGGCCCCGGGGTTAAGGGGATAAGGGCAAGGACGTAGGCCCAGCGTCGTTGCCACTACCAATCAGTTCGCAGAACAGACTTCTCACGGATCGCCATCGCAAAAGACATCCTTATCGTCCATACACCCCGATCCAACGGCGCCTAACAATCGGGGATCGGGTCTTCTAGAAGCCTGGAGCGGTTGCTGGTTAGCTCTGCGTCCCGATTGTTTGTGGCCAATAGCTGTCGTTGAAAATAATACACATTTCAATCACACTGGTGGATCCATATGTGGTTTGTGAAAAGAACACGCATGCAATGACTCTAGCCGTGGTTAATGAGAAGAACGCACCTGCAATGACACCGGTGGATCCATATGAGGATTGTGAAAATAACACACATGAAATGACTCTAGTTGTTGTTAGTAAAAAGAACACACATGCAATGACACTAGTGGATCCATGTGTGGTCTTTGAAGAGAACACACATTTCAATGACACTGGTGGATCCATATGCGGTCTTTGAAAAGAACAGTCATGAAATGACTCCGGGTGTGGTTAATGAAAGAATACACATTTCAATGACAATGGTGGATCCATATGTGGTTTGTGCAAATAACACACATGCAATGACTCTAGCTGTGGTTAATGAGAAGAACACACATGCAATGACACTGGTGGATCCATATGTGGATTGTGAAAAGAACACACATGCAATGACTCTAGTTGTTGTTAGTAAAAAGAACACACATGCAATGACACTAGTGGATCCATGTGTGGTCTCTGAAGAGAACACACATTTCACTGACACTTGTGGATCCATATGTGGTCTTTGAAAAGAACAGTCATGAAATGACTCCATATGTGTGTAATGAAATAATACACATTTCAATGACAATGGTGGTTCCATATGTGGTCTGTGAAGAGAACACACATGCAATGACTCTAGATGTGCTTAATGAGACGAACACACATGCAATGACACTGGTGGATCCATAGGTGGATTGGGAGAAGAACACACATGCAATGACACCGGTGGATCCATAGGTGGATTGTGAAAAGAACACACATGCAATGACTCTAGTTGTTGTTCGTAAAAATAACACACATGCAATGACACTAATGGATCCATGTGTGGTCTCTAAAGAGAGCACACATTTCAATGACAATGGTGGATCCATATGTGGTTTGTGAAAAGAACACTCATCTAGTGACTGCAGATGTGGTCTTTGAGAAGAACACACATGCAATGACACTGGTGGTTCCATATGTGGTTTGTGAAAAGAGCACACATGCAATGACTCTAGATGTGGTTAATGAGAAGAACACACATGCAATGACACTGCTGGATCTATAGGTGGCTTGTGAAAAGCACACACATGCAATGAACTCTGGTGGAACCACATGCAATGACACTAGTGGATCCATGTGTGGTCTGTGAAGATAACACACATTTCAATGACACAGGTGGATCCATATGTGGTATGTGAAAAGAATAGACATGAAATGACTCCAGATGTGGTTAATTAAAGAATACACATTTCAGTGGCAATGGTGGATCCATATGTGGTTTGTGAAAAGAACACACATGCAATGAGTCTAGTTGTGGTTAATGAGAAGAACACACATGCAATGACAACGGTGGATCCATATGTGGATTGTGAAAAGAACACACATGCAACGACTATACTTGTTGTTAGTAAAAAGAACACACATGCAATGACACTGGTGGATCCATGTGTGGTATCAGAAGAGAACACACATTTCAATGACACTGGTGGATCCATATGTGGTCTGTGAATAGAATAGACATGAATGACTACAGATGTGGTTAATGAAAGAACACACATTTCAATGATAATGGTGGATCCATATGTGGTATGTGAGAAGAACACACATGCAATGACTCTAGTTGTGGTTAATGAGAAAAACACACATGCAATTACCCTGGTGGATCCATATGTTGATTGTGAAAGTAACACACATGCAATGACTCTAGTTGTTTTTAGTAAAAAGAATACACATGCAACGACAATGGTGAATCCATGTGTGGTCTCTAAAGATAACACACATTTTAATGACACTAGTGGATCCATATGTGGTATTTGAAAAGAATAGTCATGAAATGACTCCAGATGTGGTTAATGAAAGAATACATATTTTAATGACAATGGTGGTTCTATATGTGGTCTTTGTAAAGAACACACATGCACTGACTCTAGCTATGGTGAATGAGAAGAACACACATGCAATGACACTGATGGATCCATAGGTGGATTGTGAAAAGAACACACATGCAATGAACTCTGGTGGAACCACATGCAATGACACTGGTAGATCCATGTGTGGTTTGTGAAGAGAACACACATGCAATGACACTAGTGGATCCATATGTGGTATGTGAAAGGAATAGTCATGAAATCACTCCAGGTGTGGTTAATGAAAGAACGCACATTTCATTGACAATGGTGGATCCATATGTGGTTTGTGAAAATAACACACATGCAATGGCTAGGTGTGGTTAATGAGAAGAACACACATGCAATGACACTGGTTGATCCATATGTGGATTGTGAAAATAACACACATGCATTGACTCTAGTTGTTGTTAGTAAAAAGAACACTCATGCAATTACACTGGTGGATCCATGTGTGGTCTCTGAAGAGAACACACATTTCAATGACACTAGTGGATCCAGATGTGGTCTGTGAAAAGAATAGTCATGAAATGACTTCAGTTGATGTTAGGAAAAAGAACACACATGCAATGACACTGGTGGATCCATGTGTGGTCTCTGAAGAGAACACGCATGCAATGACTCTAGATGTGGTTAATGAGAAGAACTCACATGCAATGACACCGGTGGATCCACGGGTGGATTGTGAAAAGAACACACGTGCAATGACTCTAGTTGCTGTTAGTACAAAGAACACACATGCAATGACACTGGTGGATCCATGTGTGGTCTCTAAAGAGAACACACATTTCAATGACAACGGTGGATCCATATGTGGTTTGTGAAAAGAACACTCATCCAGTGACTCCAGATGTGGTCTCTGAGAAGAACACACATGCAATGACACTAGTGGTACCATATGTGGTTTCTGAAAAGAACACACATGCAATGACTCTAGTTGTAGTTAATGATAAGAACACACATGAAATGACACTGGTGGATCCGTAGGTGGATTGTGAAAAGAACACACATGCAATGAACTCTGGTGGAACCACATGCAATGACACTGGTGGACCCATGTGTGGTCTGTGAAGAGAACACACATTTCAATGACACTGGTGGATCCATATATGGTCTGTGAAAAGAACACACATGCAATGACTCTAGATATGGTTAATGAGAAGAACACACATGCAATGACCCTGGTAGATCCATATGTGGATTGTGAAAATAACACACATGCAATGACTCTAGTTGTTGTTAGTAAAAAGAACACACATGCAATGACACTAGGGGATCCATGTGTGGTCTCAGAAGAGAACACACATTTCAATGACACTGGTGGATCCATATTTGGTCTATGAAAAGAATAGATATGAAATGACTCCAGATAGGGTTAATGAAAGAATACACATTTCAATGACAATGGTGGTTCCATATGTGGTCTATGAAAAGAACACAGAAGCAATGACTCTAGCTGTGGTTAATAAGAAGAACACACATGCAATGACACAAGTGGATCCATAGGTGGATTGTGAAAAGAACCTACATGCAATGAACTCTGATGGAACCACATGCAATGACACTAGTGGATCCATGTGTGGTCTGTGAAGAGAACACACATGCAATGACACTAGTGAATCCAAATGTGGTGTGTGAAAAGAATAGTCATGAAATGACTCTAGTTGTTGCTAGTAAAAAGAACACACATGCAATGACACTGGTGGATCTATGCGTGGTCTCTCAAGAGAACACACATGCAATGACTCTAAATGTGGTTAATGAGAAGAACACACATGCAATGACGCTGGTGGATCCATAGGTGGATTGTGAAAAGAACACACATGCAATGACTCTAGCTGTTGTCTATGAAAAGAACACACATACAATGACTCTTGTTGTGGTTAATGATAAGACCACAAATGCAATGACACTCCTGGATCCATATGTGGATTGTGAAAATAACACGCATGCAATGACTCTAGTTGTTGTTTGTGAAAAGAACACACATGCAATGACACTGGTGGATCCATGTGTGGTCTCTGAAGAGAACACACATTTCAATGACACTGGTGGATCCATATGTGGTCTTTGAAAAGAACAGTCATGAAATGACTACAGGTGTGGTTAATGAAAGAATACACATTTCAATGACAATGGTGGATCCATATGTGGTTTGTGAAAAGAACACACATGCAATGACTCTAGTTGTGGTTAATGAGAAGAACACACATGAAATGACACCGGTGGATCCATATGTGGATTGTGAAAAGAACACACATGCAATGACTCTACTTGTTGTTAGTAAAAAGAACACACATGCAATGACTCTAGTTGTGGTTAATGAGAAGAACACACATGCAATGACACCGGTTGATCCATATGTGGATTGTGAAAATAACACACATGCAATAACTCTAGTTGTTGTTAGTAAAAAGAACACACATGCAATGACACTGGTGGATCCATGTGTGGTCTCTGAAGAGAACACACATTTCAATGACACTGGTGGATCCATATGTGGTCTTTCAAAAGAACAATCATGAAATGACTCCAGATGTGGGTAAAGAAACAATACACATTTCAATGACAATGGTGGTTCCATATGTGGTATTTGAAAAGAACACACATGCAATGACTCTTGCTGTGGTTAATGAGAAGAACACACATGCAATGACACTGGTGGATCCATAGGTGGATTGTGAAAAGAACACACATGCAATGAACTCTGGTGGAACCACATGCAATGATACTGGTGGATCCATGTGTGGTTTGTGAAGAGAACACACATGCAATGACACTGGTGGATCCATATGTGGTGTGTGAAAAGAATAGTCATGAAATGACTCCAGGTGTGGTTAATGAAAGAACACACATTTCATTAACAATGGTGGATCCATATGTGGTTTGTGAAAAGAACACACATGCAATGACTCTAGCTATGGTTAATGAGAAGCACACACATGCAATGACACTGGTTGATCCATATGTGGATTGTGAAAAGAACACACATGCAATGACTCTAGTTGTTGTCTGTGAAAAGAACACACATGCAATGACACTGGTAGATCCATGTGTCGTCTCTAAAGAGAACACACATTTCAATGACACTAGTGGATCCAGATGTGGTCTGTGAAAAGAATAGTCATGAAATGACTTTAGTTGTTGTTAGTTAAAAGAACACGCATGCAATGACACTGGTGGATCCATGTGTGGTATTTGAAGAGAACACGCATGCAATGACTCTAGATGTGGTTAATGAGAAGAACACACATGCAATGACCCCGGTGGGTCCATAGGTAGATTGTGAAAAGAATACATATGCAATGACTCTAGTTGTTGTTAGTAAAAACACCACACATGCAATGACACTGGTGGATCCATGTGGGGTCTCTGAAGAGAACACACATTTCAATGACAATGGTGGATCCATATGTGGTCTTTGAAAAGAACACTCATCCAGTGACTCCAGATGTGGTCTCTGAGAGGAACACACATGCAATGACACTGGTGGTTTCAGATGTGGTTAGTGAAAAGAACACACATGCAATGACTCTAGCTGTGGTTAATGAGAAGAACACACATGCAATGACACTAGTGGATCCGAAGATGGATTGTGAAAAGAACACACATGCAATGAACTCTGGTGGAACCACATGCAATGACACTGGTGGATCCATGTGTGGTCTGTGAAGATAACACACATTTCAATGACACAGGTGGATCCATATGTGGTATGTGAAAAGAATAGACATGAAATGACTCCAGATGTGGTTAATGAAAGAACACACATTTCAATGACAATGGTGGATCGATATCTGGTCTGTGAAAAGAACACACATGCAATGACTCTAGTTGTGGTTAATGAGAAGAATACACATGCAATGACACTTGTGGATCCATATGTGGATTGTGAAAATAACACACATGCAATGACTCTAGTTGTTGTTAGTAAAAAGAACACACATGCAATGACACTAGTGGATCCATGTGTGGTCTCTAAAGAGAACACACATTTCAATGACACTGGTGGATCCATATGTGGTCTGTGAAAAGAATAGACATGAAATGACTCCAGATGTGGTTAATGAATGAATACACATTTCAATGACAATGGTAGATCCATATGTGGTCTGTGAAAAGAACACACATGCAATGACTCTAGCCGTGGTTAATGAGAAGAACACACATGCAATGACACTGGTGGATCCATATGTGGATTGTGAAAATAACACACATGCAATGAACTCTGGTGGAACCACATGCAATGACACGGGTGGATCCATGTATGGTATGTGAAGAGAACACACATGCAATGACACTGGTGGATCCACATGTGGTCTGTGAAAAGAATAGTCATGAAATGACTCTAGTTGTTGTTAGTAAAAAGAACACACATGCAATGACACTAGTGGATCCATGTGTGGTGTCTGAAGAGAACTGACATGCAATGACTCTAGATGTGGTTAATGAGAATAACACACATGCAATGACACTGGTGGATCCATAGGTGGATTGTGAAAAGAACACAAATGCAATGACTCTAGTTGTTGTCTGTGAAAAGAACACACATGCAATGACACTGCTGGATCCATGTGTGGTCTCTAAAGAGAACACACATTTATATGACAATGGTGGATCCATGTGTGGTCTGTGAAAAGAATAGACATGAAATGAATCCAGATGTGGTTAATGAAAGAATACACATTTCAATGACAATGGTGGATCCATATGTGGTATGTGAAAACAACACACATGCAATGACTCTAGTTGTGGTTAATGAGTAGAGCACACATGTAATGACACTGGTGGATCCATATGTGGATTGTGAAAATAACACACATGCAATGAACTCTGGTGGAACCACATCCAATGACACTGGTGGATCCATGTGTGGTCTGTGAAGAGAACACACACGCGATGAACTATGGTGGATCCATATGTGGTTTGTGAAAAGAACACACATGCAATGACTCTAGCTATGGTTAATGAGAAGAATACACATGCAATGACACCGGTGGATGCATATGTGGATTGTGAAAAGAACACACATGCAATGACTCAAGTTGTTGTTAGTAAAAAGAACACATATGCAATGACACTGGTGGATCCATATGTGGTGTGTGAAAAGAATAGTCATGAAATGACTCTAGGTGTGGTTAATGAAAGAGAACACATTTCATTAACAATGGTGGATCCATATGTGGTTTGTGAAAAGAACACAGATGCAATGACTCTTGTTGTGGTTAATGATAAGACCACAAATGCAATGACACACGTGGATCCACATGTGGATTGTGAAAAGAACACACATGCAATGACTCTAGTTGTTGTTTGTGAAAAGAACACACATGCAATGACACTGGTGGATCCATGTGTGGTCTCTGAAGAGAACACACATTTCAATGACACTAGTGGATCCATATGTGGTCTGTGAAAAGAATAGACATGAAATGACTCCAGATGTGGTTAATGAAAGAATACACATTTCAATGACAATGGTAGATCCATATGTGGTCTGTGAAAAGAACACACATGCAATGACTCTAGCTGTGGTTAATGAGAAGAACACACATGCAATGACACTGGTGGATCCATATGTGGATTGTGAAAATAACACACATGCAATGACTCTAGTTGTGGTTAATGAGTAGAGCACACATGTAATGACACTGGTGGATCCATATGTGGATTGTGAAAATAACACACATGCAATGAACTCTGGTGGAACCACATCCAATGACACTAGTGGATCCATGTGTTTTCTGTGAAGAGAACACACACGCGATGAACTATGGTGGATCCATATGTGGTTTGTGAAAAGAACACACATGCAATGACTCTAGCTATGGTTAATGAGAAGAAGACACATGCAATGACACCGGTGGATCCATATGTGGATTGTGAAAAGAACACACATGCAATGACTCAAGTTGTTGTTAGTAAAAAGAACACACATGCAATGACACTGGTGGACCATATGTGGTGTGTGAAAAGAATAGTCATGAAATGACTCTAGGAGTGGTTAATGAAAGAGAACACATTTCATTAACAATGGTGGATCCATATGTGGTTTGTGAAAAGAACACACATGCAATGACTCTTGTTGTGGTTAATGATAAGACCACAAATGCAATGACACAGGTGGATCCATATGTGGATTGTGAAAAGAACACACATGCAATGACTCTAGTTGTTGTTTGTGAAAAGAACACACATGCAATGACACTGGTGGATCCATGTGTGGTCTCTGAAGAGAACACACATTTCAATGACACTAGTGGATCCAGATGTGGTCTATGAAAAGAATAGTCATGAAATGACTTTAGTTGTTTTTAGTAAAAAGAACACACATGCAATGACACTGGTGGATCCATGTGTGGTCTCTGAAGAGAACACACATGCAATGACTCTAGATGTGGTTAATGAGAAGAACACACATGCAATGACACCGGTGGATCCATATGTGGATTGTGAAAAGAACACACATGCAATGACTCAAGTTGTTGTTAGTAAAAAGAACACACATGCAATGACACTGGTGGATCCATATGTGGTGTGTGAAAAGAATAGTCATGAAATTACTCTAGGTGTGGTTAATGAAAGAGAACACATTTCATTAACAATGGTGGATCCATATGTGGTTTGTGAAAAGAACACACATGCAATGACTCTTGTTGTGGTTAATGATAAGACCACAAATGCAATGACACAGGTGGATCCATATGTGGATTGTGAAAAGAACACACATGCAATGACTCTAGTTGTTGTTTGTGAAAAGAACACACATGCAATGACACTGGTGGATCCATGTGTGGTCTCTGAAGAGAACACACATTTCAATGACACTAGTGGATCCAGATGTGGTCTATGAAAAGAATAGTCATGAAATGACTTTAGTTGTTGTTAGTAAAAAGAACACACATGCCATGACTCTGGTGGATCCATGTGTGGTCTCTGAAGAGAACACACATGCAATGACTCTAGATGTGGTTAATGAGAAGAACACACATGCAATGACACCGGTGGATCCATAGGTGGATTGTGAAAAGAACACACATGCATTGACTCTAGTTGTTGTTAGTAAAAACAACACACATGCAATGACACTGGTGGATCCATGTGTGGTCTGTGAAGAGAACACACATTTCAATGACAATGGTGGATCCATATGTGGTTTGTGAAAAGAACACTCATCCAGTGACTCCAGATGTGGTCTCTGAGAAGAACACACATGCAATGACACTGGTGGTTCCAGATGTGGTTTATGAAAAGAACACACATGTAATGACTCTAGCTTTGGTTAATGAGAAGAACACACATGCAATGACACTGGTGGATCTGTAGGTGGATTTGAAAAGAACACACATGCAATGAACTCTGGTGGAACCACATGCAATGACACTAGTGGATCCATGTGTGGTCTGTGAAGATAACACACATTTCATTGAGACTGGTGGATCCATATGTGGTATGTGAAAACAATAGACATGAAATGACTCCAGATGTGTTTAATGAAAGAACACACATTTCAATGACAATGGTGGATCCATATGTGGTCTATGAAAAGAACACACATGCAATGACTCTAGCTGTGGTTAATGAGAAGAACACACATGCAATGACACTGGTGGATCCATATGTGGATTGTGAAAATAACACACATGTAATGTCTCTAGTTGTTGTTAGTAAAAAGAACACACATGCAATGACACCGATGGATCCATGTGTGGTCTCTAAAGAGAACACACATTTCAATGACACTGGTGGATCCATATGTGGTCTATGAAAAGAATAGACAAGAAATGACTCCAGATGTGGTTACTGAAAGAATACGCATTTCAATGACAATGGTGGATCCATATGTGGTATGTGAAAAGAACACTCATGCAATGACTCTAGCTGTGGTTAATGAGAAGAGCACACATGTAATGACACTGGTGGATCCATATGTGGATTGTGAAAAAAAACACATGCAATGAACTCTGGTGTAACCACATGCAATGACACTGGTGGATCCATGTGTGGTCTGTGAAGAGAACACACATGCGATGAACTTTGGTGGATCCTGTTGGGTCCGCAGCATAGAAAACAAAAAATTTCCTACGATGAGAACTATACGCCAAGATCTATCTACTAGATACAGAGCAACGGGTGGACATACATCCATGGAGAACCTACTCTCGAAGACAACGAGTTTTCTTAACGAGTAGGAACTCGTTGTTTATGTAGTCGTACGCTTGCCGATCTCAACATCGTGTGGAAGTCCGAGCGCCGCAAATCAGCAGCGCATCCGTCCTCACACACACGTTCAAGCCACCGGACAACCTCCACCTCCTCGCTCCAGCGAATCAGCGGAAGCAGCAACTCCTTCCAGACACAAGGCCACCGGGAACATGTATCTCCCTAATCCGAGACCATGGGGGAATATCTAGAGGGGGTGAGAGATCCTTCACGAGGAGGTGTGGTTTGTGAGAGGGGAGAGGGGGGCTTTATATAGGAGGGAGGGAGACCCCTCCCCTCCCATAGCCGGCGCATGAGGGGGGGACTCCTCCCCTCCTTCATTCATCTGGCGAACCTCCACTCACATAAACATGGCCTCCACCCAACATCCCACTCACAAGTATTTAATTTCCACCAAATTAAATGCAAGTCTCAATTAATAAAATTCTTTTATTTATTTTATTCAGAATTTTGTTAATTACTTTAATTAAAAAACATTCACATAAAACCCTTGCAACATTTCAATATCACATGCAGAACCACTTTCTGCAATTTCACCCGAAACAATTTCGGTTTCTATCGAAACAATTCCTGTTTCTATCAAAACATTTCCTGCGCTTTGCAAACCTTTTGTTTGGAACATATGTGCTCCTAAATGGTGTCCGACAACCCTTAAGTGTGTCACCCTACGGTTCGAGAATAATGCAGACATGATTGAGACTCCTCTCAGATCAATAATCAGAAGCGGGACCTGGAGATCCATATTGACTCCTGCATATTCAACGATGACTTCTGTGATCGTGAGAACCTTTAACGTCAGCAATTTAATCCCTTTGTCTCATGATATAATACATGTCCGAGATTCGATCATCGGTATCCAAATACCTAGTTTGATCTCGTTACCGGTGTTAGCAATTAACATGATCTCATGGTCTAAGGACTAAGACTACTTTGTATGATGTTATAGCAATATAAACATAATGACTTGATCGTAATGCTATACTTCGGATGAATGTTCATCACATCATTTCACAAATGCTGTGACCTTGTTATTAACAACATCCAATGTCCATGATCAGGAAACCTTGATCATCTTGTTAATCAACAAGCTAGTCTATAAGAGAGGCATAACTAGGAACCCTTTTTTGTTTATTAAACACACATGTATTGATGTTTCCTATCAATACAATTATAGCATGCAAAATAAACATCTATCATATACAAGGAATACATAATAACAACTTTATTATTGCCTCTCAGGGCATATTTCCTTCAGTCTCCCACTTGCACTAGAGACAATAATCTAGTTTATATAGTGATAAATCTAACACCCTTGGAGTTCTGGTGTTGATCATGTTTTTCCCTAGGGAGTACTTTAGTCAACGGATCTGCTACATTCAGGTCCGTGTGCACTTTACAAATCTTTATATCTCCATCCTTGACATGCTCGTGGATGGAGTGAAACCGGCGCTTAATATGCTTGGAATTCTTGTGAGACCTTGGTTCTTTGGAGTTGGCTATGGCTCCATTATTATCACAATAGATCACCATTGGGTCCAACGCACTAGGAACCACACCTAGTTCCGTTATGAACTCTTTCATCCAAACCGCTTCCTGCGCTAGCTCAAGCAAAGAACATGTTCCGCCTCCGTCGTTGATCCAGCCACCACAGGTTGTTTGGACCTCCTCCAACTAACTGCTGCTCCGTTCAAGAGAAATACGTATCCGGATTGAGACTTAGAGTCATCCGGATCAGTGTCAAAGCTAGCATCAACATAACACTTAGCGACTAGCTCTTCTTCACCTCCGTATACAAGAAACATATCCTTAGTTCTTCTCAAGTACTTAAGGATATTCTTGACCGCTATCTAGTGTTCCGAACCTGGATCAGATTGGTACCTACTAGTCAAACTAATAGCATGTGCCACATCCGGTCTTGTACATAGCATGGCATACATTACTGAGCCTATGGCTAAGGCATAGGGGATCTTATCCATTATCTCTCTTTCTTCCGCCGTAGACGGACTTTGAGTCTTACACAATGGCTTGCCTTGCAACATAGGTAAATACCCCTTCTTACTTCCGTCCATATTAAAATTCTTTAATATCTTATCAAGGTATGTACTCTGCGATAGCCCAATTAGGCCTCTTGATCTATCTCTATAGATTTTAATGCCTAATATATATGAAGCTTCACCAAGGTCCTTCATCGAAAATTTGCTGTTTAGATAACTTTTAACACTGTTTAAAAGATCTATATCATTTCCAATCAATAATATGTCATCCACATATAATATCAGAAATTCCACATTGCTCCCACTCACTTTCTTGTAAATACAAGCCTCTCCATAAGTTTGGACAAATCCAAACTCTTTGATCACCTCATCAAAGCGGAGATTCCAACTCCAGGATGCTTGCTTCAGTCCATAGATGGATCGCTGAAGTTTGCACACCTTATCAACATCCTTAGGATCGATAAAACCCTTAGGTTGTATCATATACAACTCTTCTTCAATATTACCATTGAGGAACGCAGTTTTGACATCCATTTGCCATATTTCATAATCGAAAAATGCAGCAATTGCTAACATAATCCTAACCGACTTAAGCATCGCTACGGGAGAGAATGTCTCATCGTAGTCAACTCCTTGAATTTGTGAAACCCCTTTGCGACAAGTCGAGCCTTATAGATGGTTACATTACCATCAGCATCTGTTTTTCTTTTGAAAATCCATTTATTCTCAACGGCCTTTCGATCGTGAGGTAAGTCCACCAAGGTCCAAACATGGTTTTCGTACATGGATTCCATCTCGGATTTCATGGCTTCTAGCCATTTGTTGGAATCAGGGCTCATCATCGCTTCTTCATACGTCGCAGGGTCATCTATTTCATCAATCATGAAATTCATAACAGGATTGCCGTACAGTTCAGGAGTTGCACGTGTCCTGCTTGACCTGCGAGGTTTGGTAGTGTCCTCTTTCGGAGTTTCATGATCAATATCATTAGCTCTCTCTTCATTAGGTGAAGTCAACTCCGAAACAACTTCCGGTGCTGCGCTACTCGCCATTTCATGAAGAGAAGGTTCAATAACCTCTTCGAGTTCTACCTTCCGACTACTCACATCTTTCGCGAGAAACTCCTTCTCAAGAAAGGATCCATTCTTGGCAACAAAAACCTTGCCCTTGGATCTGTGATAGAAGGTATACCCAATTGTTTCCTTAGGGTTTCCTATGAAGACGCATTTTTCCGCTTTGGGTTCGAGTTTATCCGGTTGAAGTTTCTTCACATAAACATCACATCCCCAAACTTTAAGAAATGACAGCTTAGGTTTGTTTCCAAACCATAATTCATACGGTGTCTTTTCAACGTATTTAGATGGTGCCCTATTTAAAGTGAATGCAGAGGTTTCCAGTGCATAACCCCAAAATGACAGTGGCAACTCAGTCAGAGACATCATAGATCGAACCATATCCAATAAAGTACGATTACGACGTTCTGACACACCATTACGTTGTGGTGTTCCGGCAGGCGTGAGTTGTGAAACTATTCCACAGTCTTTCATATGTGTGCTAAACTCGTAACTAAGATACTCTCCTCCACGGTCGGACCGCAGAAATTTGATCTTTCTGTTATGATGATTTTCCACTTCATTCTGAAATTCTTTGAACTTTTCAAAGGTTTCAGACTTATGTTTCATCAAATAGATATACCCGTATCTACTCAAATCATCCGTGAAAGTAACAAAATAACGATATCCACCTCGCGCCGACACACTAATTGGTCCACACACATCAGTATGTATGATTTCCAATAAATCTGTCGCCCGTTCCATTGAACCAGAAAATGGTGTTCTAGTCATCTTGCCCATAAGTCATGGTTCACATGTATCAAATGATTCAAAATCAAGTGATTCCAAAAGTCCATCAGAATGGAGTTTCTTCATGCGTTTAACGCCAATATGACCTAGACGGAAGTGCCACATATATGCAGATATATCATTATCAAGTTTAATCCTTTTAGCATCAACATTATGAATATGCGTAATACTACTATCGAGATTCAGAAATAAACCATTCAACACAGGTGCATGACCATAAAAGATATTATTCATATAAATCGAACAACCATTGTTTTCAGACTTAAACGAATAACCACTTTGCATCAAACACGATCCGGATACAATGTTCATACTCAGTGCAGGCACCAAATAACAATTATTCGGGTTTATAACTAATCCCGACGGGATATGGAGAGGCAGCATTCCGATGGTGATCACATCAACTCTTGATCCATTGCCGACCCGCATCGTGACCTCATCCCTTGCTAGTTGTCGCTTGTTCCGCAGCCCCTGAACCGAGTTACATATATTAGCAACCGATCCTGTATCAAAGACCCAAAAGCTAATAGTACTAGTCAAGTACCCATCAATAACATGTATATCACATATACCTTTGTTTGCCTTGCTGGACTTCTTGTCCGCCAAATACTTGGGGCAGTTGCGCTTCTAATGGCCAGTTCCCTTGCAATAGTAGCACTCGGTGTCACACTTAGGGCCAGCCCGGGGTTTCTTGTCAGGCGTGGCAACAGACTTGCCACCCTTCTTTCCCTTGTGCTTGCCTTTCTTGTCCTTCTTGAAACCGGTGGTCCTATTGATCATCAACACTTGATGTTCTTTCCTAATCTCCACTTCTGCAGTCTTAAGCATTGATGTAAGCTCGAAGAGACTTCTTCATGCCCTGCATATTATAGTTCATCACGAAGCTCTTGTAGCTAGGTGGCAGAGATTGGAGAACATGATGTATGCCTAAGTCAATGGGAATCGTTATTCCCAAGGACACAAGCTTATCGGCGTACCCAGACATTTTGAGTACGTGCTCACTAACGGAGCTATTCTCTTCCATCATGCAGCTAAAGAACTTTTCAGAAGCATTATAACTCTCTACGGTAGCATGGGTGTCGAAAATCATTTTCAATTCTCCCATGGTATCAAAGGCATTGCCATTTTCAAACGCCAAGTTCGCTCTAGCCCATACAGTATGCCGCAATGAACTAAGTTGTGGTCCTCCTGACAAGTTATATAGACGTTCTTTTCCTCGTCAGGGGCATCATGAGCTGGTGGGGGGCCTAGCGGCGCCTCTAGCACATATTGCTTTTGTGCGTGATGAGGAGAATCCTCAAATTCATAGCCCAGTTGGTGAAGTTGCTACCATTCGCAGCAAGCTTCTCTTTCTCCATGAACACATTGAAATTAAAAGCAGGTGGTGCCATCTACAACATAATTTGTAAAATATATTTAGACTAAGTTTATGATATATTGAGTTCAACTAATCCAAATTACTAATGAACTCCCACTCAAAAACGACATCCCTCGTGTCCTTTTGGTGATTACATGAACCAAATCCACTAAACCAAGTCCGATCATCACATGAGTCGGTGTAGGTTCAAAGGCGAGCATCTATATGGGCATCATATCAACTATATGACTCATGCTTAACCTTTCGGTCCGTGTTCCGAGGCCATGTATGTACATGCTAGGCTCGTCAAGTAAGAACCTTAGTATTCACGTGTGTAAAACTATCTTACACCTGTTGTATGAAAGCGTAGAGTCGAGAACACCCGATCATCACGTGATGCCTCAAAACACGATCCACAAAACGGTGCATACTTAAGGAAGAACACATTTTATCTTGATATCTAAATGAGGGATCATCTTATAATGCTACCAAAAGCGCCAAACTAGCAATATAAGATGCTAACATCTAATGTGTGAAGTGAGGTGATATGGTCCATGCATTTGATCTGTATCATTTGCATCGTGGTATGATCTCTATCATTCCTTTGTGTGTAAGGCCAAGGTCTATGGAACTTACATGTTAAGTGAGTTGTAAGAGTATCTATCATACATCTACTTACAACAATACCATATCAAGACACTAGCCCAGCAACGATATAAACTAGACGCCTCTAATTTATCAATTGCAAGTTTTACGTGGCTTAGGGCTTTCGGAGATAGAACCGGTCTTACCTACGAACATGAACCATAACGAGGATAACCAAGTTATTAGCAACTCGTTGTAAATCAGATATTGACTATAGTAGGAGAGACAGATACCCGCTAGCCACTTATGCAAAACTAGTTGCATGTCAGTCGTGGAACCGGTCTCATGTACGATGACATGTAAGGTTGGTCCGCCTTCATCCCACTATGCCACCAATATCCAAAGTACATAGAAGATGCAATAACATGATCATCATCGCCCACATATAAACATATGTGTACTACCCGTAAAGCACCTACGCATAGATCAGGCTCGATACCACTTTGGGTCCGCAACATAGAAAACAAAAATTTCCTACGATGAGAACTATACGCCAAGATCTATCTACTAGATACGAGCAACGGGTGAACATACATCCATGGAGAACTTACCTCAAGACAATGAGTTTTGTTAACAGTAGGAACTCGTGGTTGATGTAGTCGACGCTTGCCGATCTCAAGACCGTGTGGAAGTCTCGGCCGCAAATCAGCAGCATCCACCGCACACACATTCAAGCCACGGACAACCTCCACCTCCTCGCTCCAGCGAATCAGCGAAGCAAAGAACTCCTTCCTGCATTTAAGGCCACCGGGAACATGTATCTCGCTAATCCGAGACCATGGGGAATATCTAGAGGAGAGAGATCCTTCACGAGGAGGTGTGGTTTGTGAGAGGGAGAGGGGGCTTTATATAGGAGGAGGAGACCCTCCTCCCATAGCCGGGGCATGAGGTGGACTCCTCCTCCTTCATTCATGTGGTGAACCTCCACTCACATAAACATGGCCTCCACCCAAAATCCCACTCACATGTATTTAATTTCCACCAAATTAAATGCAACTCTCAATTAATAAAACTCTTTTATTTATTTTATTCAGAATTTTGTTAATTACTTTAATTAACAAACATTCACATAAAACCCCTTGCAACATTTCAATATCACATGCAGAACCACTTTCTGCAATTTCACCCGAAACAATTCATGTTTCTATCGAAACATTTCCCGCGCTTTGCAAACCTTTTGTCTGGAACATATGTGCTCCTAAATGGTGTCCGGCAACCCTTAAGTGTGTCACCCTACGGTTCGCGAATAATGCAGACATGATTGAGACTCCTCTCAGATCAATAATCAGAAGCGGGACCTGGAGACCCATACTGACTCCTACATATTCAACGATGACTTCTGTGATCGTGAGAACCTTTAACGTCAGCAATTTAATCCCTTTGTCTCATGATATAATACATGTCCAAGATTCGATCATCGGTATCCAAGTACCTAGTTTGATCTCGTTACTGACATGCACTCTTTTCTCGTTCCCGTGATATAACATTCTAGTGATCACATCACTTGCTTGCAAGCTATCTTAATGTGATATCACCGAGAGGGCCTAGAGTATATCTATCCGTCATCGGGATTGACAAATTCCACTCTTGATCCATGAGCCTCAACATAACACCTTCATAGCACTGAACCCACCTTTATGGTCACCCTCTTACGGTGTGACGTTTGATGTTATCAAGATATTCTTCCGGTGTTAGCAATTAACATGATCTCATGGTCTAAGGACTAAGACTACTTTGTATGATGTTATAGCAATATAAACATAATGACTTTATCATAATGCTATACTTCGGATGAATGTTCATCACATCATTTCACAAATGCTGTGACCTTGTTATTAACAACATCCAATGTCCATGATCAGGAAACCTTGATCATCTTGTTAATCAACAAGCTAGTCTATAAGAGAAGCATAACTAGGAACCCTTTTTTGTTTATTAAACACACATGTATTGATTTTTCCTATCAATACAATTATAGCATGCAAAATAAACATCTATCATATACAAGGAATACATAATAAAAACTTTATTATTGCCTCTCAGGGCATATTTCCTTCAGATCCATATTTGGTTTGTGAAAATAACACACATGCAATGACTCTAGCTATGTTTAATGAGAAGAAGACACATGCAATGACACCGGTGGATCCATATGTGGATTGTGAAAAGAACACACATGCAATGACTCTAGTTGTTGTTAGTAAAAAGAACACACATGCAATGACACCGGTGGATCCATATGTGGTCTGTGAAAAGAATAGTCATGAAATGAATCCAGATGTGGTTAATGAAAGAACACACATTCCAATGACAATGGTGGATCCATATGTGGTTTGTGAAAATAACACATATGCAATGACTCTAGCTGTGGATAATGAGAAGAACACACATGCAATGACACAGGTGGATCCATATGTGGATTGTGAAAATAACACACATGCAATTACTCTAGTTGTTGTTAGTAAAAAGAACACACATGCAATGACACTAGTGGATCCATGTGTGGTCTCTAAAGAGAACAAATTTATATGACAATGGTGGATCCCTATGTGGTCTGTGAAAAGAATAGACATGAAATGACTCTAGATGTGGTTAATGAAAGAATACACATATCAATGACAATGGTGGATCCATATGTGGTCTGTAAAAAGAACACACATGCAATGACACTAGTTGTGGTTAATGAGAAGAACACACATGCAATGACACCGGTGGATCCATAGATGGATTGTGAAAAGAACACACATGCAATGACTCTAGTTGTTGTTAGTAAAAACAACACGCATGCAATGACATTGGTGGATCCATGTGTGGTCTCTGAAGAGAACACACATGCAATGACTCTAGATGTGGTTAATGAGAATAACACACATGCAATGACACTGGTGGATCCATGTGTGGTCACTGAAGAGAACACACATTTCAATGACACTGGTGTATCCATATGTGGTTTCTGAAAAGAACAGTCATGAAATGACTCCAGTTGTGGTTAATGAAAGAATACACATTTCAATGACAATGGTGGAAAAGAACACACATGCAATGACACCGGTGGATCCATATGTGGATTGTGAAAATAACACCCATGCAATAACTCTAGTTGCTATTAGTAAAAAGAACACACATGCAATGACACTGGTGGATCCATGTGTGGTCTCTGAAGAGAACACACATTTCAATGACACTGGTGGATCCAAATGTGGTCTATGAAAAGAATAGTCATGAAATGACTCCAGTTTTTGTTAGTAAATAGAACACACATGCAATGACACTGGTGGATCCATGTGTGGTCTCTGAAGAGAAGACACATGCAATGACTCTAGATGTGGTTAATGAGAATAACACACATGCAATGATACCGGTGGATCCATAGGTGGATTGTGAAAGGAACACACATGCAATGAACTCCGGTGGAACCTCATGCAATGACACTGAAGGATCCATGTGTGGGATGTGAAGAGAACACACATTTCAATGACACTGGTGGATCCATATGTGGTCTATGAAAAGAATAGACATGAAATAACTCCAGATGTGGTTAATGAAAGAACACACATTTAAATGACACTGGTGGATCCATGTGTGGTTTGTGAAAAGAATAGTCATGAAATGACTCCATATGTGGTTAATGAAAGAACACACATTTCAATGACAATGGTGGATCAATATGTGGTCTATGAAAATAACTACATTGCAATGACTCTAGTTGTGGTTAATGAGAAGAACACACATGCAATGACACTGGTGGATCCATATGTGAAAATAACACACATGCAATGACTCTAGTTGTTGTTACTAAAAAGAACACACATGCAATGACACTTGTGGATCCATGTATGGTGTCAGAACAGAACACACATTTCAATGACACTGGTGGATCCATATGTGATATGTGAAAAGAATAGACATGAAATGACTCCAGATGTGGTTAATGAAAGAATACACATTTCAATGATAATGGTGGATCCATATGTGTTCTGTGAAAAGAACACACATGCAATGACTCTAGCTGTGGTTAATGAGAACAACACACCAGCAATGACACTGGTGGATCCATATGTGGATTGTGAAAATAACACACATGCAATGAACTCTGGTGGAACCACATGCAATGACACTGGTGGATCCATGTGTGGTCTCTGAAGAGAACACACATGCAATGAACTCTGGTGGATCCATATGTGATTTGTGAAAAGAACACACATGCAATGACTCTAGCTGTGGTTAATGAGAAGAACACACATGCAATGACACCGGTGGATCCATATGTGGATTGTGAAAATAACACACATGCAATGACTCTAGTTGTTGTTAGTAAAAAGAGCACACATGCAATGACACTGGTGGATCCATGTGTGGCCTGTGAAGAGAACTCACACGCAATGACACTGGTGGATCCATATGTGTTCTGTGAAAGGAATAGTCATGAAATGACTCTAGATGTTGTTATTGAAAGAACACACATTTCAATGACAATGGTGGATCCATATGTGGTTTCTGAAAAGAAAACACATGCAATGACTCTAGCTATGGTTAATGAGAAGAACACATATGCAATGGCACTGATGGTCTATATGTGGATTGTGAAAAAAACACATGCAATGACTCTAGTTGTTGTTAGTAAAAAGAACACACATGCAACGACACTGGTGGATCCATGTGTGGTCTTTGAAGAGAACACACATTTCAATGACACTGGTGGATCCATATGTGGTCTGTGAAAAGAATAGACATGAAATGACTGCAGATGTGGTTAATGAAAGAATACATATTTCAATTACAATGGTGGATCCATATGTGGTCTGTGAAAAGAACACACATGCAATGACTCTAGCTGTGGTTAATGAGAATAACACATGCAATGACACCGTTGGATCCATATGTGGATTGTGAAAATAACACACATGCAATGACTAGTTGTTGTTAGTAAAAAGAACACACATGCAATGACACTGGTGGATACATGTGACTTTATTGGATATGGTTCGATCTATGATGTCTCTGACTGACTTGCCACTGTCATTTTGGGGTTATGCACTGGAAACCGCTTCATTCACTTTAAATAGGGCACCATCTAAATCCATTGAAAAGACACCGTATGAATTATGGTTTGGAAGCAAACCTAAGCTGTCATTTCTTAAAGTTTGGGGATGCGATGTTTATGTGAAGAAACTTCAACCGGATAAACTCGAACCCAAAGCGGAAAAATGTGTCTTCATAGGATACCCTAAGGAAACAATTGGGTATACCTTCTATCACAGATTCGAGGGCAAGGTTTTTGTTGCCAAGAATGGATCCTTTCTTGAGAAGGAGTTTCTCGCGAAAGGTGTGAGTAGTCGAAAGGTAGAACTCGAAGAGGTTATTGAACCTTCTGTTCATGAAATGGCGAGTAGTGCAGCACTGGAAGTTGTTTCGGAGTTGACTTCACCTAATGAAGAGAGAGCTAATGATATTGATCATGAAACTCCGAAAGAGGACACTACCGAACCTCGCAGGTCAAGCAGGACACGTGCAGCTCCTGAACTGTACGGCAATCCTGTTATGAATTTCATGATTGATGAAATAGATGACCCTACGACGTATGAAGAAGCGATGATGAGCCCTGATTCCAAAAAATGGCTAGAAGCCATGAAATCCGAGATGGAATCCATGTACGAAAACCAGGTTTGGACCTTGGTGGACTTACCTCACGATCGAAAGGCCGTTGAGAATAAATGGATTTTCAAAAGAAAAACTAATGCTGATGGTAATGTAACCATCTATAAGGCTCGACTTATCACAAAGGGGTTTCGACAAATTCAAGGAGTTGACTATGATGAGACAATCTCTTCTGTAGCGATGCTTAAGTCGGTTAGGATTATGTTAGCAATTGCTGCATATTTCGATTATGAAATATGGCAGATGGATGTCAAAACTGCGTTCCTCAATGGTAATATTGAAGAAGAGTTGTATATGATACAACCTAAGGGTTTTGTCGATCCTAAGGATGCTGATAAGGTATGCAAGCTTCAGCGATCCATCTATGGACTGAAGCAAGCATCCCGGAGTTGGAATCTCCGCTTTGATGAGGTGATCAAAGAGTTTGGATTTGTCCAAACTTATGCAGAGGCTTGGATTTACAAGAAAGTGAGTGGGAGCAATGTGGCATTTCTAATATTATATGTGGATGACATATTATTGATTGGAAATGATATAGATCTTTTAAACAGTGTTAAAAGTTATCTAAACAGCAAATTTTCGATGAAAGACCTTGGTGAAGCTTCATATATATTAGGCATTAAAATCTATAGAGATAGATCAAGACGCCTAATTGGGCTATCGTAGCGTACATACCTTGATAAGATATTAAAGAAGTTTAATATGGACAGAAGTAAGAAGGGGTTCTTACCTATGTTGCAAGGCAAGACATTGAGTAAGACTCAAAGTCCGGCTACGGCGGAAGAAAGAGAGATAATGGATAAGATCCCCTATGCCTCAGCCATAGGCTCTATAATGTATGCCATGCTATGTACAAGACCGGATGTGGCAGATGCTATTAGTTTGACTAGTAGGTACCAATCTGATCCAGGTTCGGAACACTGGATAGCGGTCAAGAATATCCTTAATTACTTGAGAAGAACTAAGGATATGTTTCTTGTATACGGAGGTGAAGAAGAGCTAGTCGCTAAGAGTTATGTTGATGCTAGCTTTGACACTGATCCGGATGACTCTAAGTCTCAATCCGGATACGTATTTCTCTTGACTGGAGCAGCAGTTAGTTGGAGGACCTCCAAACAACATTTGGTGGCTGGATCAACGAAAGAGGCGGAATATGTTGCTGCTTCAGAAGCGGCGCGGGAAGCGGTTTGGATGAAGGAGTTAATAACGGAACTAGGTGTGGTTCCTAGTGCGTTGGACCCAATGGTGATCTATTGTGACAACAATGGAGCCATAGCCAACACAAAGGAACCAAGGTCTCACAAAAATTCCAAGCATATTAAGCACCTGTTTCACTCCATCCGCGAGCATGTCAAGGATGGAGATATAAAGATTTGTAAAGTGCACACGGACCTGAATGTAGAAGATCCGTTGACTAAAGTTCTCCCTAGGGCAAAACATGATCAACACCAGAAATCCATGGGTGTTAGATTTATCACTATGTAAACTAGATTATTGTCTCTTGTGCAAGTGGGAGACTGAAGGAAATATGCCCTGAGAGGCAATAATAAAGTTGTTATTATGTATTCCTTGTATATGATAGATGTTTATTTTGCATGCTATAATTGTATTGATAGGAAACGTCAATACATGTGTGTTTAATAAACAAAAAGGGTTCCTAGTTATGCCTCTCCTATGGACTAGCTTGTTGATTAACAAGATGATCAAGGTTTCCTAATCATGGACATTGGATGTTGTTAATAACAAGGTCACAACATTTGTGAAATGATGTGATGAACATTCATCCGAAGTATAGCATTACGATCAAGTCATTATGTTTATATTGCTATAACATCATATGAAGTAGTCTTAGTCCTTAGACCATGAGATCATGTTAATTGCTGACACCATAAAAGTATCTTGATAACATCAAATGTCACACCGTAACAGGGTGACTATAAAGGTGGGTTCAGTGCTATGAAGGTGTTATGTTGAGGCTCATGGATCAAGAGTGGAATTTCTCAATCCCGATGATGGATAGATATACTCTGGGCCCTCTCGGTGATATCACATTAAGATAGCTTGCAAGCAAGTGATATGATCACTAGAATGTTATATCATGGGACCAAGAAAAGAGTGCATGTCGGTAACGAGATCAAACTAGGTATTTGGATACCGATGATCGAATCTCGGACATGTATTATATCATGAGACAAAGGGATTAAATTACTAGCGTTAAAGGTTCTCACGATCACAGAAGTCATTGTTGAATGTGCAGGAGTCAGTATGGATCTCCAGGTCTCGCTTCTGATTATTGATCTGAGAGGAATCTCAATCATGTCTGCATTATTCGTGAACTGTAGGGTGACACACTTCAGGGTTGTCGGACACCATTTAGGAGCACATATGTTTCAGACAAAAGGTTTGCAAAGCGCAGGAAATGTTTCGATAGAAATAGGAACTGTTTCGGGTGAAATTGCAGAAAGTGGTTCTGCATGTGATATTGAAATGTTGCAAGGGGTTTTATGTGAATGTTTGTTAATTAAAGTAATTAACAAAATTCTGAATAAAATAAATAAAAGAGTTTTATTAAATTGAGAGTTGCATTTAATTTGGTGGAAATTAAATACATGTGAGTGGGATTTTGGGTGGAGGCCATGTTTATGTGAGTGGAGGTTCACCACATGAATGAAGCAGGGGAGGTGTCCCCCCCCTCATGCACCGGCTATGGGAGGGGAGGGGTACCCCTCCCTCCTATATAAAGCCCCCCTCTCCCCTCTCACAAAACACACCTCCTCGTGAAGGATCTCTCTCCCCCTCTAGATATTCCCCCATGGTCTCGGATTAGCGAGATACATGTTCCGGGTGGCCTTGCGTCTGGAAGGAGTTGCTGATTCCTCTGATTCTCTGGAGCGAGGAGGTGGAGGTTGTCCGGTGGCTTGGACGTGTGTGCGAGGACGGATGCGCTGCTGATTTGCGGCGCTCGGACTTCCACACGATCTTGAGATCGGAAAGCGTACGACTACATCAACCACGAGTTCCTACTCGTTAACAAAACTCGTTGTCTTCGAGGGTAGGTTCTCCATGGATGTATGTCCACCCATTGATCTTTATCTAGTAGATAGATCTTGGCGTATAGTTCTCATCGTAGAATTTTTTTTTCTATGCTGCGGACCCAACAGTGGTATCGGAGCCTGATCTATGCGTAGGTGCTTTGCACGGGTAGTAAACATATGTTTATATGGAGGTTCACCACATGAATGAAGGAGGGGAGTAGTCCCCCCCCCCCCCTCATGCGCCAGCTATGGGAGGGGAGGGGTCTCCCTCCCTCCTATATAAAGCCCCCCTCTCCCCTCTTACAAAACACACCTCCTCGTGAAGGATCTCTTCCCCTCTAGATATTCCCCCATGGTCTCGGATTAGCGAGATACATGTTCCCGGTGGCCTTGTGTCTGGAAGGAGTTGCTGCTTCTGCTGATTCTCTGGAGCGAGGAGGTGGAGGTTGTCCGGTGGCTTGGACGTGTGTGCGAGGACGGATGCGCTGCTAATTTGCGGCGCTCAGACTTCCACACGATCTTGAGATCGGCAGGCGTAGGACTACGTCAACCACGAGTTCCTACTCGTTAACAAAACTCGTTGTCTTCAAGGGTAAGTTCTCCATGGATGTATGTCCACCCATTGCTCTATATCTAGTAGATAGATCTTGGCGTATAGTTCTCATCGTAGGAAATTTTTTGTTTTCTGTGCTGCGGACCCAACACAACCACAGGGGCATCATTGTGTCTCGGAGCACTTGGATGGAGATCTTGTTGGAGAGGAACATGATGACGCGAACAACTTGAAGAGCTTGATGCACGTGAGCGTGGCCTTGCCATTCCGTCGATGAGGCATCGAAGATTGTCATTTGTTTTGGCGACGGAGAGTTGGATCGCTTCATTTTGATGGCCAAAGTTGTGACGCATTGCGTGCATTTTTCTTTTGAGGCCATCGAAGCGGTTGTCGATGTTCTTGAACTCGGCTTGCGTCTGTCCAAATTGTTCATCTGGTCGTGTCTCAAGGGCTTGGCAATGTTCACGGAACTCTTGTCGAACGATGAAGTGACTTGCGCGCGTCATGTACGGTCCTTGTTCTTCTTCTTGGGGAGGTGGTTGGCTCGACTCACCATGCCTATCCATTATGCAAAACACACAAGGATTGTATATGGAAGTGGAATATGGTGGTGTTAGCCTTGTACCTTACCTTAGGGATTGCACCAAACTATAAACCACAAGTGAGAACTATTGGCTTGCAAAGTGAAAACGCAAAGAAAACTCACACTAAAGAAGGAAAGCTAAAACTCTCAAAGCTGTGGGTGGAAGGTTAGGGTTGTGGAAAACCAAAAGAAACGATCCAAAGAAAAGGTTATTGTCAAACGTGGTAGAGAACCAAAAGAACAAAAGAAAATAGGAGGCGATCTACAAAACACTAGGATACACACACGTGGAGACGGATGTGGTTAGCACGACTATGAAAATGAGCACAAAAGGTCCTAACGAAGACTACGCTCGGTATCGTGCCAACGCAAGGAGAGACCACAACTCGTTCACAAAAAAAGAAATAAGCAACGGATTTGTGCACTTGCCTCGGTCGCGCTCTTTTTCTCTCTTTGCTTACAAGCTTGAGACTCTCTTTGTATTGGGAGACTATGGTTCTTTCTATTTTTCTTTTGCTTTTTCTTCTTCTCTCTTTTTTTTGATTCTTGTTCTCCCTTTCTATACTACTATGTTAACTCTTGTATTTTCTCTCGCACTCTTACTTTCCAAGGAGAAGTGCACAATGCTTAGGCAAACACAAGATGAGTTGCTCTCATAGGATAGATACACTCAAAGAAGAAGGGTTAACAAGGTGGAACAAGTTATACCTTTGGTATGATGACTTGTTATCGGTGTTGGGGATGATGTTCGGTATCGCGGTGTCGATGAGTGCGGTATGTCAATATTGTTGTGGAAGCTTGCAATTAATTTGGTGACACGCACACGAAACACGAACAACACAAGAGGAAAAACGGACAAAAATGGGCGCAATAGGACTTTCGGCGAAATGCCGTGTAGAGCTGGCCTGGCGAAATTCAACTCATGGAACTTTCGCCAAATTTCAAGGCCGATTCCGCCAAGATAGTGCCGGTTTGAGTTCGTGACGAACTCCAAAGGACAAATCGGTCAAAATTTTCGGAAAATTTGTCCAAATTGGACTGGGAAAAGGTTCTAGGAAGGTAGATCAGTACCCAAAGCAACAGATCTGCGGAACAAAACCACGAAAAATGCACCAAATCCAGATATTGATCCAAAGGCAAATTTGGGGCTCTTTTTTGGGAATTTTCAAATTTTTGGTGGATAGAAGAAAAATTTGTGGGGGAATTCATGAGCAATGAAGCTCTTCATACCAATATGTTGAGGGATAACGTCGAGGGTGGCCTGATCTTTCACGAATCCCTTGAAATCGAGGCGGAGGAGGTGTGGGGGTGACGGAGAGAGTGAAACCGTGAACTCACACACGAAAAACACGATGAACACACACACACCAGGAAGACACGATACAAGCCAATTGCTCACGTCGGCGGCTACCAGTCCGGCGCAATCCCTAGGATCGGTGTCGGACGGGGATCTCTCTCGAACTGGCACGGCGAGATGGGAGACTCGGTGAGATCTTGACATCTAGGCAAAGGGACTCCAATGCCTAGTCCTTGTACAACGCGGAGGCACGATGCAAACTCCAACAAGGTTTGTGATATTTGGTGCTCCTTTGTCAAAGGAGCATGAGGCAAAAACTACATAGATCCACAAGGGGTTTCCACTAATTCCAAATATCATGCCTAGGGTTTACAATGGAGGTGGGGGACTATATATAGGACATCCCCAAGCTTAACTCCTGCTCGTCCTCGAGTATGTAAGTGATAAAAAGAAAGAATAATTTTTGAGGTGACATGCACCATCATAAACTTGATCAAAGTATTTGTAAAACATTCAAAGCTGGGATCATAGTACTTCAATCATAAAATGAAAGACAAAGTTCTAGCAATAAGACATAGCAACTTGTTGCAACATGAAAAGGCACAAACAAAAGATTCATGAATAACAATGCTTTGCAAGACGTTTGTTTGTTTCACATAAATAAAACATAGCATAGTGGCATTCAGCTTGTCCCTCATAGAGTAGCAAACATAAATGCATAGGACACCTTCAAAGTTTACAAGAGTGACTAGATACAAATAGTTTAAAACAAGCAATATCAAGGTATGCATCAATCAACAAGTCTTGGGACAATGCACATAGAACTAAGAATGGCCACTATGCTCTCAAGAAAGTGCTCATAGAATGTGTGGACACTCAACAAGGAAATGAACAGGTTTTGAAAAGTTTGAAAGGCTTCCAAATGCTGAAAGTATGGTACTCATTAGCTTTGAGCTCTCATTTCCCCTATCATAAGCATCTTTAAATGGTTAAGGTTAAAGTGACATAACTAAGAGGATATGCTTGACAAGTTATAAATCGAAGTCTCATGCCCCTTACTTACGAAGACCGATCCTCATGCTACTCAACTTCAGTCACGAGTAAGATCTTGTCATTGTAAGTATATATGTATCATAGAGAACCGCCAACGGGGTACCCCTTGCACATGACATGGGAGCTGTCCCATAATCAAAATAACAAGGCAAGCAGACAATGAGCATCTAGGCGATCTTTTTATTTACTATGTGCATAGATTTTTATTGAGGATGCTTCATAGAATGCTCGTTATGGTTATGCTGCAAGTTTCCACCATGATTAGGCATGTCTTAGGCTAGCGGCCTAGGCATTTATCTAACATACATACAAACTCCATGATCTTACAAGTTCCACTTTTATTTCACACCGCCGGGATCCATAAGCGAAAGAACATGATATCAACTAGGTACAAAGTACCTATGAAGCGTTGAAAGCGGTCCCCATGATACATGGTTCTACTAACTTCAACTCATAAAGCGCAAGCATATGCGCAACAAAGAAGGATGCAATGGTTCAGGTTTATTAAATGCAAGAAAATAAAGTGTGCCATCAAGTTCGTGAGAGCTTTACTAACTAACTTTCTCATAACAAGCAAACATTTTATTCGGAAGAAAACAAGGCATATTGAATATGCACGGAGGTAGCAAATGATGCTAAAGGGTAGGTATGGTGGACACTTTGGAAATATTTGGTTTAGGGAGTTGGAAACTTGAGTAAAACATACTCAGTGGGAGTGAAGGCTAGCAATAGTAAGGGAGCGACAAACGAGAGAGCAATAATGGCCATAATCATGCAGAGCGACAAAACATCATTGATCAAAGCATAAACTGATACTACAAGTTGAAAACTAAAGGATAATAAAGGCTTATGGTGACTTGAGATAGTCATAACATTGTGTGAGCATGCGCCAAGTCAACTGTAACACCCCGTCCACTCCTGGGCCCGGGGGGTGTCACTCCTGGCATCTTAATAGTATCTAGACTGGCCCCACAGACCAACACTAGTCTTTTCTATGCACTTTGTCCTCACTCGTGTGCACCCGGTTACCCACTTCCTGGTCGGTCACCCATCCTAGAATTGCTCTAGACCAAGCACGCTTAACCTTAGAGTTCTTTTCGAATGAGCTTCCGGAAAAGAAGTTGCAACTTGTTGGTATGAGTATTCTATCAATCCTATTAAGCCATGTGCCTGGTCTCACATACACCCACCCTTTAGAAGATCGATGCCCTCATCGATCAAGCACACCCCAGGAACGTTCCCTCTTGGCACGCGTATGTGCGTTTAGTGCCGGCACATGTGCCATGCCGTGTCCACTCCGGGCCACACGCGCCATGCTCCACATGTCCCGCCACTAACCCGCACACATCCGTGTAATCGCAAGGGTCGGCTCTGATACCACTTGTAACACCCCGTCCACTCCTGGGCCCGGGGGGTGTCACTCCTGGCATCTTAATAGTATCTAGACTAGCCCCACAGACCAACACTAGTCTTTTTTGCGCACTTTGTCCTCACTCGTGTGCACCCGGTTACCCACTTCCCGGTCGGTCACCCATCCTAGAATTGCTCTAGGCCAAGCACGCTTAACCTTAGAGTTCTTTTCGAATGAGCTTCCGGAAAAGAAGTTGCAACTTGTTGGTATGAGTATTCTATCAATCCTATTAAGCCATGTGCCTGGTCTCACATCAACCCAAATAAAGCATCAATGGAGAATACCACTATACTATGCTTTAATATGCTAAAACAACGCATGATTCATCCAAGGCACATTAAGCAATCTCAATTGTTTATAACAAGTCATGCTATAGCAAAGAATACTAAGCATAAAGCCAAAACAATATCAAGCATGGCATGACAAAGCATAGGCCACAGTCAAAAACAAGCTCTCTTTACCACTTAAGCATGAGCTTTCCTAATCTTTTCCAAACCAAACCAAACCAAACTATTTGAACACCAATATATGAAAGAGGAGGTCCAACCAATTTATTCAGCAAACTAAGAAAACCACGCAAACTAAAAACCAAAACGAAAACAAAAAAGAAGACGCTCCAAGAACAACACAACTATGCATGAAACAATAAAAATGAAGTGGTTGAAAGAAACCTGAGATTTTTATTGATGAAGAAGGGGATGCCTTGGGCATCCCCAAGCTTTGACGCTTGTAATTCTTGGATATTTCTTGGGGTGACACGCGTGGCATCCCCAAGCTTGAGCTTTAGTCCATCCTTCATCTCATTACTCATTCCTTCCATACACCTGAATTTTTTCTTCATACAAAACTTCACACAATCTTTATTAGCAACATTAGTGTACTCAAGATAAATAAGTCTTAAGGTTCAGTTCTAACACCAAATAAACTTCCATTAAAACACTAGCTACTGTAGCACTTCCCTCAAAAAGCTCAATTCCCCAAAAGAACTCAAAAAGGAACCAACAAGAAGCAAATGCAGAAAATGGCAGAAATCTGTCAAAACAGACCAGAAGGTAAATACGAATTTTTTCGAAGAGCTTCTGTTGCTCAAATCAAAAAGTGTTGAACTAACGAAAGTTATATAACAACCTGGGTCAGAAGCACAAAAATTCACGCCTCAAAAATACGTTCAGAGATTTTACACGAATTTTTACGGTGAAGCGCAGAAATCTGTTTCGGGACAGCAACTTCCCCAATCATTACTTCTCTCTCGTTAGAGGTTACCCTTGGCACAAAAAGCAAATAAAAAGGATAAGGAGCGGTTATTACAGAGGTAATAACTTCCAAGACTCATCTAAAACTTTTGGGTTATCTCCCAATAAGTACTTTTCTTTAACGCCTTTAAGTTAGACATAAGCAAAAACTGAAATGGATAGAATAGAAGTAAGCAGAGATAATCATGGTGAAAACATTGTTTTGTTCAATGAGATCCTTTTGTTAACAAGGTTGATCAGGTATTGTTACCAAAACAATTTCATACGAGACAAAACTTTGTATTGCACTAATGATTATGTTACCTCAACCTTGATACCAATGGTCCCAATCATAATAGTTTCAAAATTTTCTCTTGGTATGGGACAATATATTTCTCCAACTTGAATGCCCTCAACATGTTCAATTGAATTCAAAACCATAAGTCCTTTCAATCTTCTTGGGGAAATAGATAGTATGTTCCTTGTCATTGGCATTGCAGGTCACCTTCCCTTGATTACAATTAATAACAGCTCCTGCAGTATTTAAGAAAAAGGTCTCCCAAGAATAATAGACATATTATCATCTTCAGGCATAATAGTTTGAGAGGATGCTCTCATAAGAAATAAGAGTTGAAGTAAAAGAGAGCATCAAGAAGCAAATTCAAAACACATTTAAGTCTAACCCACTTCCTATGCATAGGAATCATGTATGCAAATAAACTCGCAAGGAACAAAGTGAGAGGCATAGGAAGATAAAAAAAGAGTGACTTCAAAACTTTCAGCACATAGAGAGGTGTTTCAATACGAGGAAAACTTCTACCACCATATTTTCCTCTCTCAAAATAATTTTCAGTAGCCTCATGAATAAACTCAACAATATAACTATCACATAAAGCATGCTTTTCATGATCTACAAGCACTAGAGCTTTATCATAAACATCTTCAAAATAATCCTCAGGAACATAACCTTCATCCTTCTTTAGTAAGCATGGGGGACAATCAAATAATGTAAGGGATAAAGAGTTACTCTCATTAGAAGGTAGGCATGGGTAGCTAATCCATTCTTCCTCCTTTTGTTCATCACTCTCCTCCTCTTTTTCATCTAATGAGATTTCAGGTTCATTAATTTCTTCTTCCATAGGATCCTGCAAGGCATTAGTCTCTTACATTTGTGGAAAGCATCTATTAAAATACTCAAGAATAGAGCCATTTTCATCCTTGTAATTATCAAAGCAAAATTTAAGTATACCATAAAACTCTTATTTCTAAGGTGAATCATCAATATTTTCAAGCAAACTAGCAAGTTCAAAAGCGCCCTTCCAAGCAATAAATTCTTCAATTTGTTCCGCATCATAAAAGTCATAAATTCCTTTAGCATAGGAAGATATGGTATCATTATCATTATACTCACACTGAAACGGGAGGTGTTTATACCTCTTTCTGCAACGAGATTCATCACGGCAATAAGTAACATTATAAGTAGAGCACACGTTTCTAGCAATGGTATACAATCTATCAATTTGTTCCCATAAGTGTTTCCCTTTTTGTGACAAGCGGTGTTCCTTATAATAATATTTTTGATCTTCCGTGAACCCACCTTGCCAATAAGCTTCAGTTTCAAAGAAACCAACCTTTGACAACAAGCATGACAAAGCAAGACAATAACAGACCAAAGAAAATAAGGACTAGAGTAGGAACTAATTTTTTTTTTGTATTTTTGATAAAGAAACAAGCAAACAAGGAGAAAATAAACTTAGCTTGAACAATAGTGATTCCAAGTGGACTTGATAAATAAAGCTATGCTCCCCGGCAATGGCGCCAGAAAATAGTCTTGATGACTCACAAGTATAGGGGGTGTATCGCAGTATTTTCGAGGGAAGTGAAACCCAATTTATTGATTCGACACAAGGGGAGCCAAAGAATATTTATAAGCCTTAACAACTGAGTTGTCAATTCAGCTGCACCTGGAAACAATCTTGCTCACAGCAGTTTATCAGTAGCAACAGTTTTGTAGTAGGAATAGCAAAAGTAACAAGTAGTAAAGCAAAGATGAGTAGTAACAAAAGCGAGAATAAAGGATTCGAGTGCGGTAGGCATAGGGATGGATGGACGGGTGTTGCATGGACAAGATAATTCACATAGCAATCAGAACATAAGGCAATTGCAGATAAATAAGATAAAGCGTCCAAGTAATAGACAATCCTAGGCATGTGTTCCATATATAGTCATACGTGCTCGCAATGAGAACTTGCACAACATCTTTTGTCCTGCCTGCCCGTTTGCAGCGAGGCCTTTAGGGAACTACTGGAAATTAAGGTGCTACTTTTAATAGAGCACCGGAGCAAAGCATTAACACTCCATGAACACATGTGGTCCTCACATCAAAGCCATTCCCTTCCGGTTATCCCGATTTCTGTCACTTTGGGGCCATAGGTTCCGGACAACAACGTGTGTATACAACTTGTAGATAAGACCAAGAACAATACTATCATAATGAATCAATAACAAGTTCAGATCTAAAATCATGGCACTCGGGCTCTAGTGACAAGCATTAAGCACAACAAGTCGCAACAAAGTCATAAAGCACTAATAAAAGATACTAAGCACCATGCCCTAACAATCTGATGCCATTACATGAATGATCTCATCCAATCCCTACCATCCCCATAGCCTACAGCGGGGAATTACTCACTCATAGATGGGGAAACATGGTTGGTCGATGGAGAAGCGATGGTGATGATGATGGCGGTGATCTCCTCCAATTCCCCTTCCCGGCAGGGTGCTAGAACGGAGTTTCTGGTGCTGTTTCGTGGAATCTGGTGGTGGCGGCGGAGCAGAACTCCTTCTGGAAAAACGTCAAACCCCCGAAGTTTTTTGGTCAGAAGGCTCCTTATAGGCGAAGAGAGAGGCCGAGGGGGTGCCTGGGGCCACCACACCATGCCCTGGCACGGCCAGGCCCAGCCTTTGGGGGTGTGTGGCTACCTTGGCCCTCCTCCGCCTCGTATTCGCTCTCAAGTCTTCGGAAAAATAGGCACTTTGGCTTTTGTCCCGTCAATTCGAGAATATTCATTTTCTGACTTTCCTGGAACCAAAAAAACAGCAAAAAAGTACTAGCACTATGACTCTTGTTAATAGGTTAGTCCAAGAAATCATATGAGAAGTACTCCAAAGTGTGGACAAAACACAAGAAAGTGGATAAAACCAAGCATGGATCATCAAAAATTATAGATACATTTGCAATGTATCAATAGGCCAGCCACTAGTTGAGGGGTACTTTAGGCATAAAAGGGTAAAAACTGGGCGAAATAGGAATATTCTCGGGCATCAAACCCATGTTGACTTTGAGATTGGGCGTTCCGGCAATAAGTCCGGTCACGCCGGACTGGGCGCCAGAAATTCCGGTCCGCGCCGGTAATTCTGGTCGGCTAATGGAACCACAGGCAGAGACGTGTTTTGGTCGCTGTCGGTCTGTTTTAGTGTGCGCCGGAAGTTCCGGTCGGTGGTCCGGTCCGCCGGGGCGTGTGCCGGAAGTTCCGGCGAGGAGTCCAGTCCGCCGGACCTAGCGCCGGTTTGGCCTAGGACTCCGGTTCGCGTTGGCCTTGCTCCTTCTCTTGGCATTTCTTCATGTGGTTCATACCTGAGGATGCATAGAGTATTGGAATGAAGAAGCAAGCCATCCAAGGATGTATCGAAATCACATGAGACAAGGAGTGAGTTCACCTTATGTTGAAGGAGCTTGACTCAGGCACGGGTCATCGGTCCACTTGGGGGACTTGGTGGTGTAGATGTAGGAGCGTCCGTAGGACGGGCTGCATCATGTGGTCTGTGAAAAGAAGACACATGCAATGACTCTAGTTGTGGTTAATGAGAAGAACACACATGCAATGACACTGGTGGATCCATAGGTGGATTGTGAAAAGAACACACATGCGATGAACTCTGGTGGAACCACATGCAATGACACTGGTGGATCCATACGTGGTTTATGAAGAGAACACACATGCAATGACACTGGTGGATCCATATGTGGTATGTGAAAAGAATAGTCATGAAATGACTCAAGATGTGGTTAATGAAAGAACACACATTTCAATGACAATGGTGGATCCATATGTGGTTTGTAAAAAAAGCACACATGCAATGACTCTAGCTGTGGTTAATGAGAAGAACACACATGCAATGACACCGGTGGATCCATATGTGGATTGTGAAAATAACACACATGCAATGACTCTAGTTGTTGTTAGTAAAAAGAAGACACATGCAATGACACTGGTGGATGCATGTGTGGTCTCTAAAGAGAACACACATTTCAATGACACTGGTGGATCTATGTTGTTTGTGAAAAGAATGTACATGAAATGACTCCAGATGTGGTTAATGAAAGAATACACATTTCAATGACAATGGTGGATCCATATGTGGTTAGTGCAAAGAACACACATGCAATGAATCTAGCTGTGGTTAATGAGAAGAACACACATGCAATGACACCGGTGGATCCATATGTTGATTGTGAAAAGACCACACATGCAATGACTCTAGTTGTTGTTCGTAAAAATAACACACATGCAATGTCACTGGTGGATCCATGTGTGGTCTCTGAAGAGAGCACACATTTCAATTACAATGGTGGATCCATATGTGGTTTGTGAAAAGAACACTCATCTAGTGACTCCAGATGTGGTCTCTGAGAAGAACACACATGCAATGACACTGGTGGTTCCATATGTGGTTTGTGAAAAGAACACACATGCAATGACTCTAGTTGTGGTTCATGAGAAGAACACACATGCAATGACACTCGTGGATCCATAGGTGGATTGTGAAAAGAACACACATGCAATGAACTCTGGTGGAACCACATGCAATGACACTGGTGGATCCATGTGTGGTATGTGAAGAGAACACACATGCAATGACACTGGTGGATCCAGATGTGGTCTGTGAAAAGAATAGTCATGAAATGACTCGAGTTGTTGTTAGTAAAAAGGACACACATGCAATGAAACTGGTGGTTCCATGTGTGGTCTCTGAAGACAACACACATGCAATGACTCTAGATGTGGTTAATGAGAAGAACACACATGCAATGACACTGGTGGATCCATAGGTGGATTGTGAAAAGAACACACATGCAATGACTCTAGTTGTTGTCTGTGAAAAGAACACACATGCAATGACACTGGTGGATCCATGTGTGGTCTCTAAAGAGCACACATTTCAATGACAATGGTGGATCCATGTGTGGTCTGTGAAAATAATAGACATGAAATGACTCCACATGTGGTTAATGAAAGATCACGCATTTCAATAACAATGGTGGATCCATATGTGGTCTGTGAAAAGAACACACATGCAATGACTCTAGCTATGGTTAATGAGAAGAACACACATGCAATGACACCGGTGGATCCATATGTGGAATGTGAAAGTAACACACATGCAATGACTCTAGTTGTTATTAGTAAAAAGAACACACATGCAATGACACTGGTGGATCCATGTGTGGTCTCTGAAGAGAACACATATTTCAATGACACTGGTGGATCCATATGTGGTCTTTGAAAGGAACAGTCATGAAATGACTCCAGGTGTGGTTAATGAAAGAACACACATTTCAATGACAATGGTGGATCCATATGTGGTTTGTGAAAAGAACACACATGCAATGACTAGCTGTGGTTAATGAGAAGAACACACGTGCAATGACACCGGTGGATCCATATGTGGATTGTGAAAATAACACACATGCAATGAACTCTGGTGGAACCACATGCAATGACACTGGTGGATCCACGCGTTATCTGTGAAGAGAACACACATGCAATGACACTAGGGGATCCATATGTGGTCTGTGAAAAGAATAGACATGAAATGACTCCAGATGTGGTTAATGAAAGAATAAACATTTCAATGACAATGGTGGATCCATATGCGGTATGTGAAAAGAACACACATGCAATCACTCTAGCTATGGTTAATGAGAAGAACACACATGCAATGACACCAGTGGATCCATATGTGGATTGTGAAAATAACACACATGCAATGACTCTAGTTGTTGTTAGTAAAAAGAACAGACATGTAATGACACTGGTGAATCCATGTGTGGTCTCTGAAGAGAACACACATTTCAATGATACTGGTGGATCCATATGTGGTCTTTGAAAAGAACAGTCATGAAATGACTCCAGATGTGGTTAATGAACGAATACACATTTCAATGACAATGGTGGATCCATATGTGGTCTGTGAAAAGAACACACATGCAATGACTCTAGTTGTGGTTAATGAGAAGAACACACATGCAATGACACTGGTGGATCCATAGGTGGATTGTGAAAACAACACACATGCGATGAACTCTGGTGGAACCACATGCAATGACACTAGTGGATCCATGTGTGGTATGTGAAGAGAACACACATGCAATGACACTAGTGGATCCAGATGTGGTCTGTGAAAAGAATAGTCATGAAATGACTGCAGTTGTTGTTAGTAAAAAGAACGCGCATGCAATGACACTAGTGGATCCATGTGTGGTCTCTAAAGAGAACACACATGCAATGACTCTAGATGTGGTTAATGAGAAGAACACACATCCAACGACACTGGTGGATCCATTGGTGGATTGTGAAAAGAACACATGCAATGACTCTAGTTTTTGCCTGTGAAAAGAACACACATGAAATGACTCTAGCTGTGGTTAATGAGAAGAACACACATGCAGTGACACTGGTGGATCCATATGTGGATTTTGAAAATAACACACATGCAATGACTCTAGTTGTTAGTAAAAAGAACACACATGCAATGACACTGGTGGATTCATGTGTGGTCTCTGAAGAGAACACACATTTCAATGACACCGGTGGATCCATATGTGGTCTTTCAAAAGAACAGTCATGAAATTACTCCAGGTGTGGTTAATGAAAGAATACACATTTCAATGACAGTGGTGGATACATATGTGGTTTGTGAAAAGAACACACATGCAATGACTCTAGCTGTGGTTAATGAGAAGAACACACATGCAATGACACCGGTTGATCCATATGTGGATTGTGAAAATAACACACATGCAATAACTCTAGTTGTTGTTAGTAAAAAGAACACACATGCAATGACACTGGTGGATCCATGTGTGGTCTCTTAAGAGAACACACATTTCATTAACACTGGTGGATCCATATGTGGTCTGTGAAAAGGATAGACATGAAATGACTCTAGATGTGGTTAATGAAAGAATAAACATTTCAATGACAATGGTGGATCCATATGTGGTCTGTGAAAAGAACACACATGCAATGACTCTAGCTATGGTTAATGAGAACAACACACATGCAATGACACCAGTGGATCCATATGTGGATTGTGAAAATAACACACATGCAATGACTCTAGTTGTTATTAGTAAAAAGAACACACATGCAATGACACTAGTGGATCCATGTGTGGTCTCTGAAGAGAACACACATTTCAATGACATTGTGAATCCATATGTGGTCTTTGAAAAGAACAGTCATGAAATGACTCCAGATGTGGTTAATGAAGGAATACACATTTCAATGACAATGGTGGTTCCATATGTGGTCTGTGAAAAAACACACATGCAATGACTCTAGCTATGGTTAATGAGAAGAACACACATGCAATGGCATTGATGGATCCATAGGTGGATTGTGAAAAGAACACACATGCAATGAACTCTGGTGGAACCACATGCATTGACACTGGTGGATCCATGTGTGGTCTTTGAAGAGAACACACATGCAATAACACTAGTGGATCCAGATGTGGTCTGTGAAAAGAATAGTCATGAAATGACTCTAGTTGTTATTAGTAAAAAGAACACACATGCAATGACACTGGTGGATCCATGTGTGGTCTCTGAAGAGAACACACATGCAATGACTAGATGTGGTTAATGAGAAGAACACACATGCAATGACACCAGTGAATCCATAGGTGGATTGTGAAAAGAACACACATGCAATGACTCTAGTTGTTGTTTGTGAAAAGAACACACATGCAATGACACTGGTGGATCCATGTGTGGTCTCTGAAGAGCACACATTTCAATGACAATGGTAGATCCATGTGTGGTCTGTGTAGGGCCGGGCCGGCAGGAGTGCATCATGTGCATCCGCACAGGGGCCACAAATTTTAGGGGCACCAAATTTTGGTATAGGCCTTTTTAAGTATGTTGCAGCAGAAAAAAGATATAACAATTGTCTCTTGTCTATTGAATATTTGGCCCATGGCAGCACCGGCCGTGATTTACATGGGCCTTGCCGGCTTGTATTAGGATCGGGAGAGCAAGAGCCTGATCGATCTCTTTTTCCATAGCCTGATCGATCTCGTTGGAAGCTAGCTGGCTAGAACCGCAACCGCACGCCGAGGCAGAGCCTGGTCGGATTTGTTGGTGATTAGCGATTAGTCCTGGAGCTAGGTGGAGTCTCTCTCAACCGCACGCGACACCGACGCTACTTTGGATTTTGGAAATCGGGCCAATCGCGAGGTGAGAGCTACACATGCCGGAGCTAGACTCTGACGCGGCCTGTTTCTACCAATCTTCATCGGTTTTTCCAATTCAAATTTCCGTCCGTAACCTGAATTTGTGGATTGAATCTATTAATCAGCTGGGCCAGGTGTGTTCATCCCTCGGGTTAAAACAGGATCTTAGGTGTTTTCTTTTCAGGTCTTTGCCGTACTACCCTAAGTCTAATTATTTTATGCTGTTCTACTTTTTAAATTTGTTTAGTTATGTTGTACTATTGTTTATCTATTTTGTAGGTGTCTTCATGGGAAAGCATCAATCCGGATTTCAAAAGCGTAAAAGAAAGGAGAAAGAAGAAGAATTAATTCAATGTCAAAAAGGGGCAATGGACCGGTTTATTAAAAAGAAATCACAAGTGTCGTCTGTCTCCGATAACAAGTCCATTTATCCTTCAACTTTTGCACTTTCTATTATTCCTTACATTTGTCCTAGAGACGATCAGACTGAGACCGAAAATACTGTTGAAGTAGAGGAAGATACTGTCGAAGTAGAGGAAGATACTGTCGAAGTAGAGGAAAATAATGTTGATGTAGTGGAAAATAATTTTCAACCTGATATATTTGATCCAAGATACTGGGATTCTCTAGATCAGAATCAGATTGATATTTTAGCACAAAAGGCTCCAAGAAGAGACTTATCAATTAAAAAAGGTCCTAAAGATAGATATTCTAGAAGGTTTTCTGCGCAATTATATGCTAGATTTCTATCAAATGGGGAGCATTATGATAGGGATTGGCTTGTCTACTCCAAGGAGCTCGATAGAGCTTTTTGCTTTGGTTGTAAATTATTTACAAAAGGTCAGCGAAAAGGTCAGTTGGCAAATGAAGGATGTAATGATTGGAGAGATATTATCAATAGATTAAAAGAGCATGAGACCAGTGCAAATCATGTTTTGAATATGACTAATCGGTATCAGTTGCAAAGCAGATTGGAAAAGCATCAGACTATTGATAAAGCTGCTCAACGTCAACTTGAGAAAGAAAAGGACCACTGGAGAAAGGTTTTGTTTAGAATTGTTTGCATTGTGAAATTTCTTGCCAAGCATAATCTAGCTTTTCGTGGTAGTAACAACAAACTATATGAAGATAGCAATGGTAATTTCTTGGGATTGATAGAGATGTTCGCTGAATTTGACCCTGTTATTCAGGAGCATGTTCGACGTATTACAAATGAAGAAACACATGCCCACTATCTTGATTATAAAATTCAAAATGAATTGGTACACTTGTCTGCTTTTTCTATCAGGTCTGGAATCATCAAAAAAATAAAGCGTGCAAAGTATTTTTCTGTCATACTTGATTGTATGCCTGATGCAAGTCACCAAGAGCAAATGTCTTTAATTATAAGATATGTGGATTTATCTTCGAGTCATGTTTGCATAGAAGGATCCTTTCTAGGATTTCTAGATGTAAATGATACAAGTGGGCAGGGACTTTTTGATGTGCTAGAGAATGAACTAAAGCGTCTTGATCTGGATATAAATGATGTGCGAGGACAAGGTTATAACAATGGGTCAAACATGAAAGGAAAGCATCAAGGGGTACAAAAGAGACTTTTAGATGTGACTCCTAGAGCTTTTTATTCTGCTTGCGGTTGCCATAGCCTTAATTTAACACTTTGTGATATGGCCAAGACTCGTGGTAGAGCTAAAGATTTTTTTGGAATCATCCAACGCATCTATACAAATTTTGCTAATTCTACTAAGAAATGGCATATTCTGAAAGATAACATATCAGGATGGACTCTCAAGTCTGTGTCAGCTACGCATTGGGAGAGTCGTGTTGAGAGTGTTAAATCTATCAGATTCCAATGTGTAGACATTCGAGAGGATCTACTTCAGGTACAATTATTTTTTATTGATACTTATGTAATTTATTTGATCTTTGGCTACATCCAACTATAACATGCAATTCCTTTCTTTATTTCAGGTAGCCAAAACGGATAGTGATCCAATGACAAGCAGTCAGGCATTAGGTTTGGCAAAAAACGAACTTGGAGACTATGAATTTATTGTGGCAATCGTCATTTGGTATGAGGTATTGTTTATGGTTAATTTAGTAAGCAAAAACTTGCAGACAAAGGATATGCTTATTGATGTTGCTATTGAGAAAGTGCAAGGGCTTATTTCTTTTTTCGAGGAGTACAGGGATACTAGTTTCTTACAAGCATTGGAGTTAGCTAAGGGAATTGCACTTGAGTTGGATATTGGTGCAAAATTTCCGGAAAAGCGAGCAATTAAAAGAAAGAAACAGTTTGATGAGAACCTAGATGACACAAATGTTGCCACATAGTCTGCAGAGGAATCATTTCGAATCAACTATTTTATACCTCTTGTTGATCAAGCAATTTCCTCACTCAAAAGCATATTTGAACAATATAATGGTTACTAGAAATATTTTGGTTTCTTATTTACCTATGAGAAATTGCGGTCATTGGATAATGATAGCTTGAAAACTTCTTGTCATAATCTTGAGATTGCTCTAAAGGAGAGAAAACCTGACATTGATGCCAATGAAGAAAGAAAATCTGACATTGATGTCGATGAAGAAATAAAATCTGATATTGATGCCACTGAACTGTATGTTGAGATGAAGCTTCTTAAAATTTTCATTCGAAAAGATAATATGGGGCCTGCTAAAGTTCTGAATTTTTTGAAGCGGCATGATTGTTTTCCCAATGCAAGTATTGCATATAGAATTTTGTTGACTATTCCTGTGACTGTTGCATCAGCAGAACGAAGCTTTTCTAAATTGAAGCTACTAAAGTCCTATATGCGTACTATAATGACACAATAAAGACTCAATGATTTAGCCACGATAGCATTTGAGAGTGAAGTGTTGGAGAAAATTGATTATGAGGATATTATTGAAGATTTCATTTCGAAGAACACTCAAAGAATTATGTTATTCAAATAAACATGATGCAAGCATGAGTTTAATAGGTATTCTTCTTCATATCCAATTGCTATGTAAGATACTTTGGCATATACATTATAATTGTTCAAGAGTTAAAAAATACTATCATAGGGCCCCATTTTAGAGTTTCGCACAGGGCCCCGGATTTTGCCGGCTCGGCAGTGGGTCTGTGAATAGAATAGCCATCAAATGACTCCAAATGAGGTTAATGAAAGAACACACATTTCAATGACAATGGTGGATCCATATGTGGTCTGTGAAAAGAACACACATGCAATGACTCTAGTTGTGGTTAATCAGAAGAACACACATGCAATGACACCGGTGGATCCATATGTGGATTGTGAAAATAACACACATGCAATGACTCTAGTTGTTGTTAGTAAAAAGAACACACATGCAATGACACTGGTGGATCCATGTGTGGTCTCTGAAGAGAACACACATTTCAATGACACTGGTGGATCCATGTGTGGTATTTGAAAAGAACAGTCATGAAATGACTCCAGGTGTGGTTAATGAAAGAATACCCATTTCAATGACAATGGTGGATCCATATGTGGTTTGTGAAAAGAACACACATGCACTCACTCTAGCTGTGGTTAATGAGAAGAACACACATGCAATGACACCAGTGGATCCATATGTGGATTGTGAAAATAACACACATGCAATGAACTCTGGTGGAACCACGTCCAATGACACTGGTGGATCCATGTGTTGTCTATGAACAGAACACACATGCAATGACACTGGCGGATCCATATGTGGTCTGTGAAAAGAATAGTCATGAAATGACTTCAGATGTGGTTAATGAAAGAACACACATTTCAATGAAAATGGTGGATCCATATGTGGTTTGTGAAAACAACAGACATGCAATGACTCTAGCTGTGATTAATGAGAAGAACACACATGCAATGACACCGGTGGATCCATATGTGGATTGTGAAAATAACACACATGCAATAAATCTAGTTGTTGTTAGTAAAAAGAACACACATGCAATGACACTGGTGGATCCATGTGTGTTCTCTGAAGAGAACACAAATTTCAATGACACTAGTGGATCCATATGTGGTATGTGAAAAGAATAGACATGAAATGACTCCAGATGTGGTTAATGAAAGAATACACATTTCAATGACAATGGTGGATCCATATATGGTCTGTGAAAAGAACACACATGCAATGACTCTAGCTGTGGTTAATGAGAAGAACACACATGCAATGAGACCGGTGGATCCATATGTGGATTGTGAAAATAACACACATGCAATGAGTCTAGTTGTTGTTAGTAAAAAGAACACACATGCAATGACACTAGTGGATCCATGTGTGGTCTCTGAAGAGAACACACATTTCAATGACACTGGTGGATCCATATGTGGTCTTTGAAAAGAACATTCTTGAAATGACTCCAGATGTGGTTAATGAAAGAATACACATTTCAATGACAATGGTGGTTCCATATGTGGTTTGTGAAAAGAACACACATGCAATGACTCTAGCTGTGGTTAATGAGAAGAACACACATGCAATGACACCGGTGGATCCATAGGTGGATTGTGAAAATAACACACATGGAATGAACTCTGGTGGAACCACATGCAATGACACTGGTGGATCCATGTGTGGTCTGTGAAGAGAACACACATGCAATGACACTGGTGGATCTAGATGTGGTTTGTGAAAAGAGTAGTCATGAAATGACTCAAGTTGTAGTTAGTAAATAGAAAACACATGCAATGACACTGGTGGATCCATGTGTGGTCTCTGAAGAGAACACATATGCAATGACTCTAGATGTGGTTAATGAGAAGAACACACATGCAATGACGCTGGTGGATCCATAGGTGGATTATGAAAAGAACACACATGCAATGACTCTAGTTGTTGTTAGTAAAAAAGAACACACATGGAAGCACACTGGTGGATCCATGTGTGGTCTCTGAAGAGAACACACATTTCAATGACACTGGTGGATCCATATGTGGTCTTTGAAAAGAACAGTCATGAAATGACTCCAGATGTGGTTAATGAAAGAATACACATTTCAATGAAAATGGTGGATCCATATGTGGTCTATGAAAAGAACACACATGCAATGACTCTAGCTGTTGTTAATGAGAAGAACACACATGCAATGACACCGGTGGATCCATATGTGGATTGTGAAAAGAACACACGTGCAATGACTTTAGTTGTTGTTAGTAAAAAGAACACAAATGCAATGACACTGGTGGATCCATGTGTGGTCTGTGAAGAGATCACACATGCAATGACACTGGTGGATCCATATGTGGTCTGTGAAAAGAATAGTCATGAAATGACTCTAGATGTGGTTAATGAAAGAACACACATTTCAATGATAATGGTGGATCCATATGTGGTTTGTGAAAAGAACATACATGCAATGACTCTAGCTGTGGTTAATGAGAAGAACACACATGCAATTACACCAGTGGATCCATATGTGGATTGTGAAAATAACACACATGCAATGACTCTAGTTGTTGTTAGTAAAAAGAAGACACATGCAATGACACTGGTGGATGCATGTGTGGTCTCTAAAGAGAACACACATTTCAATGACACTGGTGGATCCATATGTGGTCTGTGAAAAGAATAGACATGAGATGACTCTAGATGTGGTTAATGAAAGAACACATATTTCAATGACAATGGTGGATCCATATGTGGTTTGTGAAAAGAACACACATGCAATGACTCTAGCTGTGGTTAATGAGAAGAACACACATGCAATGACACCCGTGGATGCATATGTGGATTGTGGAAAGAACACACATCATGCAATGAGTCTAGTTGTTGTTAGTAAAAAGAACACACATGCAATGACACTGGTGGACCCATATGTGGTTTGTGAAGAGAACATACATGCAATGAACGCTGGTGGATCCATATGTGGTCTGTGAAAAGAATAGATATGAAATGACTCTAGTTGTTGTTAGTAAAAATAACACACATGCAATGCCTCTGGTGTATCCATATGTGGTTTGTGAAGAGAACACACATGCAATGAACTCTAGTGGATCCATATGTGGTCTGTGAAAAGAATAGACATGAAATGACTCTAGATGTGGTTAATGAAAGAACACACATTTCAATGACACTTGTGGATCCATATGTGGTCTTTGAAAAGAACAGTCATGAAATGACTCCAGATGTGGTTAATGAAAGAATACACATTTCAATGACAATGGTGGTTCCATATGTCGTCTGTGAAAAGAACACACATGGAATGACTCTAGTTGTGCTTAATGAGAAGAACAAACATGCAATGACACCGGTGGATCCATATGTGGATTGTGAAAATAACACACATGCAATGACTCTAGTTGTTGTTAGTAAAAAGAACACACATGCAATGACACAGGTGGATCCATGTGTGGTCTCTGAAGAGAACACACATTTCAATGACACTGGTGGATCCATGTGTGGTATTTGAAAAGAACAGTCATGGAATGACTCGACGTGTGGTTAATGAAAGAATACACATTTCAATGACAATGGTGGATCCATATGTGGTTTGTGCAAAGAACACACATGCACTGACTCTAGCTGTGGTTAATGAGAAGAACACACATGCAATGACACCAGTGGATCCATATGTGGATTGTGAAAATAACACACATGCAATGAACTCTGGTGGAACCACGTGTAATGACACTGGTGGATCCATGTGTTGTCTATGAAGAGAACACACATGCAATGACACTAGCGGATCCATATGTGGTCTGTGAAAAGAACAGTCATGAAATGACTCCAGATATGGTTAATGAAAGAATACACATTTCAATGACAATGGTGGATCCATATATGGTCTGTGAAAAGAACACACATGCAATGACTCTAGCTGTGGTTAATGAGAAGAACACACATGCAATGAGACCGGTGGATCCATATGTGGATTGTGAAAATAACACACATGCAATGACTCTAGTTGTTGTTAGTAAAAAGAACACACATTCAATAACACTTGTGGATCCATGTGTGGTCTCTGAAGAGAACACACATTTCAATGACACTGGTGGATCCATATGTGGTCTTTGAAAAGAACATTCTTGAAATGACTCCAGATGTGGTTAATGAAAGAATACACATTTCAATGACAATGGTGGTTCCATATGTGGTTTGTGAAAAGAACACACATGCAATGACTCTAGCTGTGGTTAATGAGAAGAACACACATGCAATGATACCGGTGGATCCATAGGTGGATTGTGAAAATAACACACATGAAATGAACTCTGGTGGAACCATATGCAATGACACTTGTGGATCCATGTGTGGTCAGTGAAGAGAACACACATGCAATGACACTGGTGGATCTAGATGTGGTTTGTGAAAAGAGTAGTCATGAAATGATTCAAGTTGTAGTTAGTAAAAAGAAAACACATGCAATGACACTGGTGGATCCATGTGTGGTCTCTGAAGAGAACACATATGCAATGACTCTAGATGTGGTTAATGAGAAGATCACACATGCAATGACACTGGTGGATCCATAGGTGGATTATGAAAAGAACACACATGCAATGACTCTAGTTGTTGTTAGTAAAAAAGAACACACATGCTATGACACTGGTGGATCCATGTGTGGTCTCTGAAGAGAACACACATTTCAATGACACTGGTGGATCCATATGTGGTCTTTGAAAAGAACATTCTTGAAATGACTCCAGATGTGGTTAATGAAAGAATACACATTTCAATGACAATGGTGGTTCCATATGTGATTTGTGAAAAGAACACACATGCAATGACTCTAGCTGTGGTTAATGAGAAGAACACACATGCAATGACACCGGTGGATCCATAGGTGGATTGTGAAAATAACACACATGGAATGAACTCTGGTGGAACCACATGCAATGACACTGGTGGATCCATGTGTGGTCTGTGAAGAGAACACACATGCAATGACACTGGTGGATCTAGATGTGGTTTGTGAAAAGAGTAGTCATGAAATGACTCAAGTTGTAGTTAGTAAATAGAAAACACATGCAATGACACTTTGGTGGATCCATGTGTGGTCTGAAGAGAACACATATGCAATGACTCTAGATGTGGTTAATGAGAAGAACACACATGCAATGACTGGTGGATCCATATGTGGATTATGAAAAGAACACACATGCAATGACTCTAGTTGTTGTTAGTAAAATAGAACACACATGGAAGCACACTGGTGGATCCATGTGTGGTCTCTGAAGAGAACACACATTTCAATGACACTGGTGGATCCATATGTGGTCTTTGAAAAGAACAGTCATGAAATGACTCCAGATGTGGTTAATGAAAGAATACACATTTCAATGAAAATGGTGGATCCATATGTGGTCTATGAAAAGAACACACATGCAATGACTCTAGCTGTTGTTAATGAGAAGAACACACACGCAATAACACCGGTGGATCCATATGTGGATTGTGAAAAGAACACACGTGCAATGACTTTAGTTGTTGTTAGTAAAAAGAACACAAATGCAATGACACTGGTGGATCCATGTGTGGTCTGTGAAGAGATCACACATGCAATGACACTGGTGGATCCATATGTGGTCTGTGAAAAGAATAGTCATGAAATGACTCCAGATGTGGTTAATGAAAGAACACACATTTCAATGATAATGGTGGATCCATATGTGGTTTGTGAAAAGAACATACATGCAATGACTCTAGCTGTGGTTAATGAGAAGAACACACATGCAATTACACAAGTGGATCCATATGTGGATTGTGAAAATAACACACATGCAATGACTCTAGTTGTTGTTAGTAAAAAGAAGACACATGCAATGACACTGGTGGATGCATGTGTGGTCTCTAAAGAGAACACACATTTCAATGACACTGGTGGATCCATATGTGGTCTGTGAAAAGAATAGACATGAGATGACTCTAGATGTGGTTAATGAAAGAACACATATTTCAATGACAATGGTGGATCCATATGTGGTTTGTGAAAAGAACACACATGCAATGACTCTAGTTGTGGTTAATGAGAAGAACACACATGCAATGACACCCGTGGATGCATATGTGGATTGTGGAAAGAACACACATCAGGCAAGGACTCTAGTTGTTGTTAGTAAAAATAACACACATGCAATGACACTGGTGGACCCATATGTGGTTTGTGAAGATAACAGACATGCAATGAACGCTGGTGGATCCATATGTGGTCTGTGAAAAGAATAGATATGAAATGACTCTAGTTGTTGTTAGTAAAAATAACACACATGCAATGCCTCTGGTGTATCCATATGTGGTTTGTGAAGAGAACACACATGCAATGAACTCTAGTGGATCCATATGTGGTCTGTGAAAAGAATAGACATGAAATGACTCTAGATGTGGTTAATGAAAGAACACACATTTCAATGACACTTGTGGATCCATATGTGGTCTTTGAAAAGAACAGTCATGAAATGACTCCAGATGTGGTTAATGAAAGAATACACATTTCAATGACAATGGTGGTTCCATATGTCGTCTGTGAAAAGAACACACATGCAATTACTCTAGTTGTGCTTAATGAGAAGAACAAACATGCAATGACACCGGTGGATCCATATGTGGATTGTGAAAATAACACACATGCAATGACTCTAGTTGTTGTTAGTAAAAAGAACACACATGCAATGACACAGGTGGATCCATGTGTGGTCTCTGAAGAGAACACACATTTCAATGACACTGGTGGATCCATGTGTGGTATTTGAAAAGAACAGTCATGGAATGACTCGACGTGTGGTTAATGAAAGAATACACATTTCAATGACAATGGTGGATCCATATGTGGTTTGTGCAAAGAACACACATGCACTGACTCTAGCTGTGGTTAATGAGAAGAACACACATGCAATGACACCAGTGGATCCATATGTGGATTGTGAAAATAACACACATGCAATGAACTCTGGTGGAACCACGTGTAATGACACTGGTGGCTCCATGTGTTGTCTATGAAGAGAACACACATGCAATGACACTAGCGGATCCATATGTGGTCTGTGAAAAGAACAGTCATGAAATGACTCCAGATGTGGTTAATGAAAGAATACACATTTCAATGACAATGGTGGATCCATATATGGTCTGTGAAAAGAACACACATGCAATGACTCTAGCTGTGGTTAATGAGAAGAACACACATGCAATGAGACCGGTGGATCCATATGTGGATTGTGAAAATAACACACATGCAATGACTCTAGTTGTTGTTAGTAAAAAGAACACACATTCAATAACACTTGTGGATCCATGTGTGGTCTCTGAAGAGAACACACATTTCAATGACACTGGTGGATCCATATGTGGTCTTTGAAAAGAACATTCTTGAAATGACTCCAGATGTGGTTAATGAAAGAATACAGATTTCAATGACAATGGTGGTTCCATATGTGGTTTGTGAAAAGAACACACATGCAATGACTCTAGCTGTGGTTAATGAGAAGAACAAACATGCAATGATACCGGTGGATCCATAGGTGGATTGTGAAAATAACACATATGCAATGAACTCTGGTGGAACCATATGCAATGACACTTGTGGATCCATGTGTGGTCAGTGAAGAGAACACACATGCAATGACACTGGTGGATCTAGATGTGGTTTGTGAAAAGAGTAGTCATGAAATGATTCAAGTTGTAGTTAGTAAAAAGAAAACACATGCAATGACACTAGTGGATCCATGTGTGGTCTCTGAAGGGAACACATATGCAATGACTCTAGATGTGGTTAATGAGAAGATCACACATGCAATGACACTGGTGGATCCATAGGTGGATTATGAAAAGAACACACATGTAATGACTCTAGTTGTTGTTAGTAAAAAAGAACACACATGCTATGACACTGGTGGATCCATGTGTGGTCTCTGAAGAGAACACACATTTCAATGACACTGGTGGATCCATATGTGGTCTTTGAAAAGAACATTCTTGAAATGACTCCAGATGTGGTTAATGAAAGAATACACATTTCAATGACAATGGTGGTTCCATATGTGATTTGTGAAAAGAACACACATGCAATGACTCTAGCTGTGGTTAATGAGAAGAACACACATGCAATGACACCGGTGGATCCATAGGTGGATTGTGAAAATAACACACATGGAATGAACTCTGGTGGAACCACATGCAATGACACTGGTGGATCCATGTGTGGTCTGTGAAGAGAACACACATGCAATGACACAGGTGGATCTAGATGTGGTTTGTGAAAAGAGTAGTCATGAAATGACTCAAGTTGTAGTTAGTAAATAGAAAACACATGCAATGACACTGGTGGATCCATGTGTGGTCTCTGAAGAGAACACATATGCAATGACTCTAGATGTGGTTAATGAGAAGAACACACATGCAATGACGCTGGTGGATCCATAGGTGGATTATGAAAAGAACACACATGCAATGACTCTAGTTGTTGTTAGTAAAAAAGAACACACATGGAAGCACACTGGTGGATCCATGAGTGGTCTCTGAAGAGAACACACATTTCAATGACACTGGTGGATCCATATGTGGTCTTTGAAAAGAACAGTCATGAAATGACTCCAGATGTGGTTAATGAAAGAATACACATTTCAATGAAAATGGTGGATCCATATGTGGTCTAGGAAAAGAACACACATGCAATGAATCTAGCTGTTGTTAATGAGAAGAACACACATGCAATGACACCGGTGGATCCATATGTGGATTGTGAAAAGAACACACGTCCAATGACTTTAGTTGTTGTTAGTAAAAAGAACACAAATGCAATGACACTGGTGGATCCATGTGTGGTCCGTGAAGAGATCACACATGCAATGACACTGGTGGATCCATATGTGGTCTGTGAAAAGAATAGTCATGAAATGACTCCAGATGTGGTTAATGAAAGAACACACATTTCAATGATAATGGTGGATCCATATGTGGTTTGTGAAAAGAACATACATGCAATGACTCTAGCTGTGGTTAATGAGAAGAACACACATGCAATTACACCAGTGGATCCATATGTGGATTGTGAAAATAACACACATGCAATGACTCTAGTTGTTGTTAGTAAAAAGAAGACACATGCAATGACACTGGTGGATGCATGTGTGGTCTCTAAAGAGAACACACATTTCAATGACACTGGTGGATCCATATGTGGTCTGTGAAAAGAATAGACATGAGATGACTCTAGATGTGGTTAATGAAAGAACACATATTTCAATGACAATGGTGGATCCATATGTGGTTTGTGAAAAGAACACACATGCAATGACTCTAGCTGTGGTTAATGAGAAGAACACACATGCAATGACACCCGTGGATGCATATGTGGATTGTGGAAAGAACACACATCATGCAATGACTCTAGTTGTTGTTAGTAAAAAGAACACACATGCAATGACACTTTGGGATCCATGTGTGGTCTGTGAAGAGAACACACATGCAATGACACTGGTGGATCCAGATGTGGTCTGTGAAACGAATAGTCATGAAATGACTCTAGTTGTTGTTAGTAAAAAAGAACACACATGCAATGACACTGGTGGATCCATGTGTGTTCTCTGAAGAGAACACAAATTTCAATGACACTAGTGGATCCATATGTGGTCTGTGAAAAGAATAGACATGAAATGACTCCAAATGTGGTTAATGAAAGAATACACATTTCAATGACACTGGTGGATCCATATATGGTCTGTGAAAAGAACACACATGCAATGACTCTAGCTGTGGTTAATGAGAAGAACACACATGCAATGAGACCGGTGGATCCATATGTGGATTGTGAAAATAACAAACATGCAATGACTCTAGTTGTTGTTAGTAAAAAGAACACACATGCAATGACACTAGTGGTTCCATGTGTGGTCTCTGAAGAGAACACACATTTCAATGACACTGGTGGATCCATATGTGGTCTTTGAAAAGAACATTCTTGAAATGACTCCAGATGTGGTTAATGAAAGAATACACATTTCAATGACAATGGTGGTTCCATATGTGGTTTGTTAAAAGAACACACATGCAATGACTCTAGCTGTGGTTAATGAGAAGAACACACATGCAATGACACCGGTGAATCCATAGGTGGATATTGAAAATAACACACATGCAATAAACTCTGGTGGAACCACATGCAATGACACTAGTGGATCTATGTGTGGTCTGTGAAGAGAACACACATGCAATGACACTGGTGGATCTAGATGTGGTTTGTGAAAAGAGTAGTCATGAAATGACTCAAGTTATAGTTAGTAAATAGAAAACACATGCAATGACACTGGTGGATCCATGTGTGGTCTCTGAAGAGAACACATATGCAATGACTCTAGATGTGGTTAATGAGAAGAACTCACATGCAATGACACTGGTGGATCCATAGGTGGATTATGAAAAGAACACACATGCAATGACTCTAGTTGTTGTTAGTAAAAAAGAACACACATGCAATGACACTGGTGGATCCATGTGTGGTCTCTGAAGAGAACACACATTTCAATGACACTGGTGGATCCATATGTGGTCTTTGAAAAGAACAGTCATGAAATGACTCCAGATGTGGTTAATGAAAGAATACACATTTCAATGACAATGGTGGATCCATATGTGGTCTATGAAAAGAACACACATGCAATGACTCTAGCTGTTGTTAATGAGAAGAACACACATGCAATGACACCGGTGGATCCATATGTGGATTCTGAAAAGAACACACGTGCAATGACTTTAGTTGTTGTTACTAAAAAGAACACAAATGCAATGACACTGGTGGATCCATGTGTGGTCTATGAAGAGAGCACACATGCAATGACACTGGTGGATCCATATGTGGTCTATGAAAAGAATAGTCATGAAATGACTCCAGATGTGGTTAATGAAAGAACACACATTTCAATGACAATGGTGGATCCATATGTGGTTTGTGAAAAGAACACACATGCAATGACTCTAGCTGTGGTTAATGAGAAGAACACACATGCAATTACACCAGTGGATCCATATGTGGATTGTGAAAATAACACACATGCAATGACTCTAGTTGTTGTTAGTAAAAAGAAGACACATGCAATGACACTGGTGGATGCATGTGTGGTCTCTAAAGAGAACACACATTTTAATGACACTGGTGGATCCATATGTGGTCTGTGAAAAGAATAGACATGAACTGACTCTAGATGTGGTTAATGAAAGAACACATATTTCAATGACAATGGTGGATCCATATGTGGTTTGTGAAAAGAACACACATGCAATGACTCTAGCTGTGGTTAGTGAGAAGAACACACATGCAATGACACCGGTGGATCCATATGTGGATTGTGGAAAGAACACACATCATGCAATGACTCTAGTTGTTGTTAGTAAAAAGAACACACATGCAATGACACTGGTGGATCCATATGAGGTTTGTGAAGAGAACTGAAATGCAATGAACGCTGGTGGATCCATATGTGGTCTGTGAAAAGAATAGATATGAAATGACTCTAGTTGTTGTTAGTAAAAAAGAACACACATGCAATGACACTGGTGGATCCATGTGTGTTCTCTGAAGAGAACACAAATTTCAATGACACTAGTGGATCCATATGTGGTCTGTGAAAAGAATAGACATGAAATGACTCCAGATGTGGTTAATGAAAGAATACACATTTCAATGACAATGGTGGATCCATATATGGTCTGTGAAAAGAACACACATGCAATGACTCTAGCTGTGGTTAATGAGAAGAACACACATGCAATGAGACCGGTGGATCCATATGTGGATTGTGAAAATAACAAACATGCAATGACTCTAGTTGTTGTTAGTAAAAAGAACACACATGCAATGACACTAGTGGATCCATGTGTGGTCTCTGAAGAGAACACACATTTCAATGACACTGGTGGATCCATATGTGGTCTTTGAAAAGAACATTCTTGAAATGACTCCAGATGTGGTTAATGAAAGAATACACATTTCAATGACAATGGTGGTTCCATATGTGGTTTGTGAAAAGAACACACATGCAATGACTCTAGCTGTGGTTAATGAGAAGAACACACATGCAATGATACCGGTGGATCCATAGGTGGATTGTGAAAATAACACACATGCAATGAACTCTGGTGGAACCATATGCAATGACACTTGTGGATCCATGTGTGGTCAGTGAAGAGAACACACATGCAATGACACTGGTGGATCTAGATGTGGTTTGTGAAAAGAGTAGTCATGAAATGATTCAAGTTGTAGTTAGTAAAAAGAAAACACATGCAATGACACTGGTGGATCCATGTGTGGTCTCTGAAGAGAACACATATGCAATGACTCTAGATGTGGTTAATGAGAAGATCACACATGCAATGACACTGGTGGATCCATAGGTGGATTATGAAAAGAACACACATGCAATGACTCTAGTTGTTGTTAGTAAAAAAGAACACACATGCTATGACACTGGTGGATCCATGTGTGGTCTCTGAATAGAACACACATTTCAATGACACTAGTGGATCCATATGTGGTCTTTGAAAAGAACAGTCATGAAATGACTCCAGATGTGGTTAATGAAAGAATACACATTTCAATGACAATGGTGGATCCATATGTGGTCTATGAAAAGAACACAAATGCAATGACTCTAGTTGTTGTTAATGAGAAGAACACACATGCAATGACACCGGTGGATCCATATGTGGATTGTGAAAAGAACACACGTGCAATGACTTTAGTTGTTGTTAGTAAAAAGAACACAAATGCAATGACACTGGTGGATCCATGTGTGGTCTGTGAAGAGGGCACACATGCAATGACACTGGTGGATCCATATGTGGTGTGTGAAAAGAATAGTCATGAAATGACTCTAGATGTGTTTAATGGAAGAACACACATTTCAATGACAATGGTGGATCCATATGTGGTTTGTGAAAAGAACACACATGCAATGACTCTAGCTGTGGTTAATGAGAAGAACACACATGCAATTACACCAGTGGATCCATATGTGGATTGTGAAAATAACACACATGCAATGACTCTAGTTGTTGTTAGTAAAAAGAAGACACATGCAATGACACTGGTGGATGCATGTGTGGTCTCTAAAGAGAACACACATTTCAATGACACTTTTGGATCCATATGTGGTCTGTGAAAATAATAGACATGAACTGACTCTAGATGTGGTTAATGAAAGAACACATATTTCAATGACAATGGTGGATCCATATGTGGTTTGTGAAAAGAACACACATGCAATGACTCTAGCTGTGGTTAGTGAGAAGAACACACATGCAATGACACCGGTGGATCCATATGTGGATTGTGGAAAGAACACACATCATGCAATGACTCTAGTTGTTGTTAGTAAAAAGAACACACATGCAATGACACTGGTGGATCCATATGTGGTTTGTGAAGAGAACAGACATGCAATGAACGCTGGTGGATCCATATGTGGTCTGTGAAAAGAATAGATATGAAATGACTCTAGTTGTTGTTAGTAAAAATAACACACATGCAATGCCTCTGGTGTATCCATATGTGGTTTGTGAAGAGAACACACATGCAATGAACTCTAGTGGATCCATATGTGGTCTGTGAAAAGAATAGACATGAAATGACTCTAGATGTGGTTAATGAAAGAACACACATTTCAATGACACTTGTGGATCCATATGTGGTCTTTGAAAAGAACAATCATGAAATGACTCCAGATGTGGTTAATGAAAGAATACACATTTCAATGACAATGGTGGTTCCATATGTCGTCTGTGAAAAGAACACACATGCAATGACTCTAGTTGTGCTTAATGAGAAGAACACACATGCAATGACACTGGTGGATCCATAGGTGGATTGTGAAAAGAACACTCATGCAATGAACTCTGATGGAACCACATGCAATGACACTTTGGGATCCATGTGTGGTCTGTGAAGAGAACACACATGCAATGACACTGGTGGATCCAGATGTGGTCTGTGAAACGAATAGTCATGAAATGACTCTAGTTGTTGTTAGTAAAAAAGAACACACATGCAATGACACTGGTGGATCCATGTGTGTTCTCTGAAGAGAACACAAATTTCAATGACACTAGTGGATCCATATGTGGTCTGTGAAAAGAATAGACATGAAATGACTCCAGATGTGGTTAATGAAAGAATACACATTTCAATGACAATGGTGGATCCATATATGGTCTGTGAAAAGAACACACATGCAATGACTCTAGCTGTGGTTAATGAGAAGAACACACATGCAATGAGACCGGCGGATCCATATGTGGATTGTGAAAATAACAAACATGCAATGACTCTAATTGTTGTTAGTAAAAAGAACACACATGCAATGACACTAGTGGATCCATGTGTGGTCTCTGAAGAGAACACACATTTCAATGACACTGGTGGATCCATATGTGGTCTTTGAAAAGAACATTCTTGAAATGACTCCAGATGTGGTTAATGAAAGAATACACATTTCAATGACAATGGTGGTTCCATATGTGGTTTGTTAAAAGAACACACATGCAATGACTCTAGCTGTGGTTAATGAGAAGAACACACATGCAATGACACCGGTGAATCCATAGGTGGATTGTGAAAATAACACACATGCAATAAACTCTGGTGGAACCACATGCAATGACACTAGTGGATCTATGTGTGGTCTGTGAAGAGAACACACATGCAATGACACTGGTGGATCTAGATGTGGTTTGTGAAAAGAGTAGTCATGAAATGACTCAAGTTGTAGTTAGTAAATAGAAAACACATGCAATGACACTGGTGGATCCATGTGTGGTCTCTGAAGAGAACACATATGCAATGACTCTAGATGTGGTTAATGAGAAGAACTCACATGCAATGACACTGGTGGATCCATAGGTGGATTATGAAAAGAACACACATGCAATGACTCTAGTTGTTGTTAGTAAAAAAGAACACACATGCAATGACACAGGTGGATCCATGTGTGGTCTCTGAAGAGAACACACATTTCAATGACACTGGTGGATCCATATGTGGTCTTTGAAAAGAACAGTCATGAAATGACTCCAGATGTGGTTAATGAAAGAATACACATTTCAATGACAATGGTGGATCCATATGTGGTCTATGAAAAGAACACACATGCAATGACTCTAGCTGTTGTTAATGAGAAGAACACACATGCAATGACACCGGTGGATCCATATGTGGATTGTGATAAGAACACACGTGCAATGACTTTAGTTGTTGTTAGTAAAAAGAACACAAATGCAATGACACTGGTGGATCCATGTGTGGTCTGTGAAGAGAGCACACATGCAATGACACTGGTGGATCCATATGTGGTCTATGAAAAGAATAGTCATGAAATGACTCCAGATGTGGTTAATGAAAGAACACACATTTCAATGACAATGGTGGATCCATATGTGGTTTGTGAAAAGAACACACATGCAATGACTCTAGATGTGGTTAATGAGAAGAACACACATGCAATTACACCAGTGGATCCATATGTGGATTGTGAAAATAACACACATGCAATGACTCTAGTTGTTGTTAGTAAAAAGAAGACACATGCAATGACACTGGTGGATGCATGTGTGGTCTCTAAAGAGAACACACATTTTAATGATACTGGTGGATCCATATGTGGTCTGTGAAAAGAATAGACATGAACTGACTCTAGATGTGGTTAATGAAAGAACACATATTTCAATGACAATGGTGGATCCATATGTGGTTTGTGAAAAGAACACACATGCAATGACTCTAGCTGTGGTTAGTGAGAAGAACACACATGCAATGACACCGGTGTATCCATATGTGGATTGTGGAAAGAACACACATCATGCAATGACTCTAGTTGTTGTTAGTAAAAAGAACACACATGCAATGACACTGGTGGATCCATATGTGGTTTGTGAAGAGAACAGACATGCAATGAACGCTGGTGGATCCATATGTGGTCTGTGAAAAGAATAGATATGAAATGACTCTAGTTGTTGTTAGTAAAAAAGAACACACATGCAATGACACTGGTGGATCCATGTGTGTTCTCAAGAGAACACAAATTTCAATGACACTAGTGGATCCATATGTGGTCTGTGAAAGAATAGACATGAAATGACTCAGATGTGGTTAATGAAAGAACACATATTTCAATGACAATGGTGGATCCATATTTGGTCTGTGAAAAGAACACACATGCAATGACTCTAGCTGTGGTTAATGAGAAGAACACACATGCAATGAGACCGGTGGATCCATATGTGGATTGTGAAAATAACAAACATGCAATGACTCTAGTTGTTGTTAGTAAAAAGAACACACATGCAATGACACTAGTGGATCCATGTGTGGTCTCTGAAGAGAACACACATTTCAATGACACTGGTGGATCCATATGTGGTCTTTGAAAAGAACATTCTTGAAATGACTCCAGATGTGGTTAATGAAAGAATACACATTTCAATGACAATGGTGGTTCCATATGTGGTTTGTTAAAAGAACACACATGCAATGACTCTAGCTGTGGTTAATGAGAAGAACACACATGCAATGACACCGGTGAATCCATAGGTGGATTGTGAAAATAACACACATGCAATAAACTCTGGTGGAACCACATGCAATGACACTAGTGGATCTATGTGTGGTCTGTGAAGAGAACACACATGCAATGACACTGGTGGATCTAGATGTGGTTTGTGAAAAGAGTAGTCATGAAATGACTCAAGTTGTAGTTAGTAAATAGAAAACACATGCAATGACACTGGTGGATCCATGTGTGGTCTCTGAAGAGAACACATATGCAATGACTCTAGATGTGGTTAATGTGAAGAACACACATGCAATTACACTGGTGGATCCATAGGTGGATTATGAAAAGAACACACATGCAATGACTCTAGTTGTTGTTAGTAAAAAAGAACACACATGCAATGACAGTGGTGGATCCATGTGTGGTCTCTGAAGAGAACACACATTTCAATGACACTGGTGGATCCATATGTGGTCTTTGAAAAGAACAGTCATGAAATGACTCCAGATGTGGTTAATGAAAGAATACACATTTCAATGACAATGGTGGATCCATATGTGGTCTATGAAAAGAACACACATGCAATGACTCTAGCTGTTGTTAATGAGAAGAACACACATGCAATGACACCGGTGGATCCATATGTGGATTGTGATAAGAACACACGTGCAATGACTTTAGTTGTTGTTAGTAAAAAGAACACAAATGCAATGACACTGGTGGATCCATGTGTGGTCTGTGAAGAGAGCACACATGCAATGACACTGGTGGATCCATATGTGGTCTATGAAAAGAATAGTCATGAAATGACTCCAGATGTGGTTAATGAAAGAACACACATTTCAATGACAATGGTGGATCCATATGTGGTTTGTGAAAAGAACACACATGCAATGACTCTAGATGTGGTTAATGAGAAGAACACACATGCAATTACACCAGTGGATCCATATGTGGATTGTGAAAATAACACACATGCAATGACTCTAGTTGTTGTTAGTAAAAAGAAGACACATGCAATGACACTGGTGGATGCATGTGTGGTCTCTAAAGAGAACACACATTTTAATGATACTGGTGGATCCATATGTGGTCTGTGAAAAGAATAGACATGAACTGACTCTAGATGTGGTTAATGAAAGAACACATATTTCAATGACAATGGTGGATCCATATGTGGTTTGTGAAAAGAACACACATGCAATGACTCTAGCTGTGGTTAGTGAGAAGAACACACATGCAATGACACCGGTGGATCCATATGTGGATTGTGGAAAGAACACACATCATGCAATGACTCTAGTTGTTGTTAGTAAAAAGAACACACATGCAATGACACTGGTGGATCCATATGTGGTTTGTGAAGAGAACAGACATGCAATGAACGCTGGTGGATCCATATGTGGTCTGTGAAAAGAATAGATATGAAATGACTCTAGTTGTTGTTAGTAAAAAAGAACACACATGCAATGACACTGGTGGATCCATGTGTGTTCTCTGAAGAGAACACAAATTTCAATGACACTAGTGGATCCATATGTGGTCTGTGAAAAGAATAGACATGAAATGACTCCAGATGTGGTTAATGAAAGAATACACATTTCAATGACAATGGTGGATCCATATATGGTCTGTGAAAAGAACACACATGCAATGACTCTAGCTGTGGTTAATGAGAAGAACACACATGCAATGAGACCGGTGGATCCATATGTGGATTGTGAAAATAACAAACATGCAATGACTCTAGTTGTTGTTAGTAAAAAGAACACACATGCAATGACACTAGTGGATCCATGTGTGGTCTCTGAAGAGAACACACATTTCAATGACACTGGTGGATCCATATGTGGTCTTTGAAAAGAACATTCTTGAAATGACTCCAGATGTGGTTAATGAAAGAATACACATTTCAATGACAATGGTGGTTCCATATGTGGTTTGTTAAAAGAACACACATGCAATGACTCTAGCTGTGGTTAATGAGAAGAACACACATGCAATGACACCGGTGAATCCATAGGTGGATTGTGAAAATAACACACATGCAATAAACTCTGGTGGAACCACATGCAATGACACTAGTGGATCTATGTGTGGTCTGTGAAGAGAACACACATGCAATGACACTTGTGGATCTAGATGTGGTTTGTGAAAAGAGTAGTCATGAAATGACTCAAGTTGTAGTTAGTAAATAGAAAACACATGCAATGACACTGGTGGATCCATGTGTGGTCTCTGAAGAGAACACATATGCAATGACTCTAGATGTGGTTAATGTGAAGAACACACATGCAATTACACTGGTGGATCCATAGGTGGATTATGAAAAGAACACACATGCAATGACTCTAGTTGTTGTTAGTAAAAAAGAACACACATGCAATGACAGTGGTGGATCCATGTGTGGTCTCTGAAGAGAACACACATTTCAATGACACTGGTGGATCCATATGTGGTCTTTGAAAAGAACAGTCATGAAATGACTCCAGATGTGGTTAATGAAAGAATACACATTTCAATGACAATGGTGGATCCATATGTGGTCTATGAAAAGAACACACATGCAATGACTCTAGCTGTTGTTAATGAGAAGAACACACATGCAATGACACCGGTGGATCCATATGTGGATTGTGAAAAGAACACACGTGCAATGACTTTAGTTGTTGTTAGTAAAAAGAACACAAATGCAATGACACTGGTGGATCCATGTGTGGTCTGTGAAGAGAGCACACATGCAATGACACTGGTGGATCCATATGTGGTCTATGAAAAGAATAGTCATGAAATGACTCCAGATGTGGTTAATGAAAGAACACACATTTCAATGACAATGGTGGATCCATATGTGGTTTGTGAAAAGAACACACATGCAATGACTCTAGCTGTGGTTAATGAGAAGAACACACATGCAATTACACCAGTGGATCCATATGTGGATTGTGAAAATAACACACATGCAATGACTCTAGTTGTTGTTAGTAAAAAGAAGACACATGCAATGACACTGGTGGATGCATGTGTGGTCTCTAAAGAGAACACACATTTCAATGACACTGGTGGATCCATATGTGGTCTGTGAAAAGAATAGACATGAACTGACTCTAGATGTGGTTAATGAAAGAACACATATTTCAATGACAATGGTGGATCGATATGTGGTTTGTGAAAAGAACACACATGCAATGACTCTAGCTGTGGTTAGTGAGAAGAACACACATGCAATGACACCGGTGGATCCATATGTGGATTGTGGAAAGAACACACATCATGCAATGACTCTAGTTGTTGTTAGTAAAAAGAACACACATGCAATGACACTGGTGGATCCATATGTGGTTTGTGAAGAGAACTGACATGCAATGAACGCTGGTGGATCCATATGTGGTCTGTGAAAAGAATAGATATGAAATGACTCTAGTTGTTGTTAGTAAAAATAACACACATGCAATGCCTCTGGTGTATCCATATGTGGTTTGTGAAGAGAACACACATGCAATGAACTCTAGTGGATCCATATGTGGTCTGTGAAAAGAATAGACATGAAATGACTCTAGATGTGGTTAATGAAAGAACACACATTTCAATGACACTTGTGGATCCATATGTGGTCTTTGAAAAGAACAATCATGAAATGACTCCAAATGTGGTTAATGAAAGAATACACATTTCAATGACAATGGTGGTTCCATATGTCGTCTGTGAAAAGAACACACATGCAATGACTCTAGTTGTGCTTAATGAGAAGAACACACATGCAATGACACTGGTGGATCCATAGGTGGATTGTGAAAAGAACACTCATGCAATGAACTCTGATGGAACCACATGCAATGACACTTTGGGATCCATGTGTACGTGAAGAGAACACACATGCAATGACACTGGTGGATCCAGATGTGGTGCAGGAAACGAATAGTCATGAAATGACTCTAGTTGTTGTTAGTAAAAAAGAACACACATGCAATGACACTGGTGGATCCATGTGTGTTCTCTGAAGAGAACACAAATTTCAATGACACTAGTGGATCCATATGTGGTCTGTGAAAAGAATAGACATGAAATGACTCCAAATGTGGTTAATGAAAGAATACACATTTCAATGACAATGGTGGATCCATATATGATCTGTGAAAAGAACACACATGCACTGACTATAGCTGTGGTTAATGAGAAGAACACACATGCAATGAGACCGGTGGATCCATATGTGGATTGTGAAAATAACAAACATGCAATGACTCTAGTTGTTGTTAGTAAAAAGAACACACATGCAATGACACTAGTGGATCCATATGTGGTCTCTGAAGAGAACACACATTTCAATGACGCTGGTGGATCCATATGTGGTCTTTGAAAAGAACATTCTTGAAATGACTCCAGATGTGGTTAATGAAAGAATACACATTTCAATGACAATGGTGGTTCCATATGTGGTTTGTTAAAAGAACACACATGCAATGACTCTAGCTGTGGTTAATGAGAAGAACACACATGCAATGACACCGGTGAATCCATAGGTGGATTGTGAAAATAACACACATGCAATAAACTCTGGTGGAACCACATGCAATGACACTAGTGGATCTATGTGTGGTCTGTGAAGAGAACACACATGCAATGATACTGGTGGATCTAGATGTGGTTTGTGAAAAGTGTAGTCATGAAATGACTCAAGTTGTAGTTAGTAAATAGAAAACACATGCAATGACACTGGTGGATCCATGTGTGGTCTCTGAAGAGAACACATATGCAATGACTCTAGATGTGGTTAATGAGAAGAACACACATGCAATGACACTGGTGGATCCATAGGTGGATAATGAAAAGAACACACATGCAATGACTCTAGTTGTTGTTAGTAAAAAAGAACACACATGCAATGACACTGGTGGATCCATGTGTGGTCTCTGAAGAGAACACACATTTCAATGACACTGGTGGATCCATATGTGGTCTTTGAAAAGAACAGTCATGAAATAACTCCAGATGTGGTTAATGAAAGAATACACATTTCAATGACAATGGTGGATCCATATGTGGTCTATGAAAAGAACACACATGCAATGACTCTAGCTGTTGTTAATGAGAAGAACACACATGCAATGACACCGGTGGATCCATATGTGGTTTGTGAAAAGAACACACGTGCAATGACTTTAGTTGTTGTTAGTAAAAAGAACACAAATACAATGACACTGGTGGATCCATGTGTGGTCTGTGAAGAGAGCACACATGCAATGACACTGGTGGATCCATATGTGGTCTGTGAAAAGAATAGTCATGAAATGACTCCAGATGTGGTTAATGAAAGAACACACATTTCAATGACAATGGTGGATCCATATGTGGTTTGTGAAAAGAACACACATGCAATGACTCTAGCTGTGGTTAATGAGAAGAACACACATGCAATTACACCAGTGGATCCATATGTGGATTGTGAAAATAACACACATGCAATGACTCTAGTTGTTGTTAGTAAAAAGAAGACACATGCAATGACACTGGTAGATGCATGTGTGGTCTCTAAAGAGAACACACATTTCAATGACACTGGTGGATCCATATGTGGTCTGTGAAAAGAATAGACATGAACTGACTCTAGATGTCGTTAATGAAAGAACACATATTTCAATGACAATGGTGGATCCATATGTGGTTTGTGAAAAGAACACACATGCAATGACTCTAGCTGTGGTTAGTGAGAAGAACACACATGCAATGACACCAGTGGATCCACATGTGGATTGTGGAAAGAACACACATCATGCAATGACTCTAGTTGTTAGAGTAAAAGAACACACATGCAATGACACCGGTGGATCCATATGTGGTTTGTGAAGAGAACAGACATGCAATGAACGCTGGTGGATCCATATGTGGTCTGTAAAAAGAATAGATATGAAATGACTCTAGTTGTTGTTAGTAAAAATAACACACATGCAATGCCTCTGGTGTATCCATATGTGGTTTGTGAAGAGAACACACATGCAATGAACTCTAGTGGATCCATATGTGGTCTGTGAAAAGAATAGACATGAAATGACTCTAGATGTGGTTAATGAAAGAACACACATTTCAATGACACTTGTGGATCCATATGTGGTCTTTGAAAAGAACAATCATGAAATGACTCCAGATGTGGTTAATGAAAGAATACACATTTCAATGACAATGGTGGTTCCATATGTCGTCTGTGAAAAGAACACACATGCAATGACTCTAGTTGTGCTTAATGAGAAGAACACACATGCAATGACACTGGTGGATCCATAGGTGGATTGTGAAAAGAACACTCATGCAATGAACTCTGATGGAACCACATGCAATGACACTTTGGGATCCATGTGTGGTCTGTGAAGAGAACACACATGCAATGACACTGGTGGATCCAGATGTGGTCTGTGAAACGAATAGTCATGAAATGACTCTAGTTGTTGTTAGTAAAAAAGAACACACATGCAATGACACTGGTGGATCCATGTGTGTTCTCTGAAGAGAACACAAATTTCAATGACACTAGTGGATCCATATGTGGTCTGTGAAAAGAATAGACATGAAATGACTCCAGATGTGGTTAATGAAAGAATACACATTTCAATGACAATGGTGGATCCATATATGGTCTGTGAAAAGAACACACATGCAATGACTATAGCTGTGGTTAATGAGAAGAACACACATGCAATGAGACCGGTGGATCCATATGTGGATTGTGAAAATAACAAACATGCAATGACTCTAGTTGTTGTTAGTAAAAAGAACACACATGCAATGACACTGGTGGATCCATATGTGGTCTTTGAAAAGAACATTCTTGAAATGACTCCAGATGTGGTTAATGAAAGAATACACATTTCAATGACAATGGTGGTTCCATATGTGGTTTGTTAAAAGAACACACATGCAATGACTATAGCTGTGGTTAATGAGAAGAACACACATGCAATGACACCGGTGAATCCATAGGTGGATTGTGAAAATAACACACATGCAATGAACTCTGGTAGAACCACATGCAATGACACTAGTGGATCCATGTGTGGCATGTGAAGAGAACACACATGCAATGACACTGGTGGATCTAGATGTGGTTTGTGAAAAGAGTAGTCATGAAATGACTCAAGTTGTTGTTAGTAAAAAGAAAACACATGCAATGACACTGGTGGATCCATGTGTGGTCTCTGAAGAGAACACATATGCAATGACTCTAGATGTGGTTAATGAGAAGAACACACATGCAATGACACTGGTGGATCCATAGGTGTATTATGGAAAGAACACACATGCAATGACTCTAGTTGTTGTTAGTAAAAAAGAACACACATGCAATGACACTGGTGGATCCATGTGTGGTCTCTGAAGAGAACACACATTTCAATGACACTGGTGGATCCATATGTGGTCTTTGAAAAGAACAGTCATGAAATGACTCCAGATGTGGTTAATGAAAGAATACACATTTCAATGACAATGGTGGATCCATATGTGGTCTATGAAAAGAACACACATGCAATGACTCTAGCTGTTGTTAATGAGAAGAACACACATGCAATGACACCGGTGGATCCATATGTGGATTGTGAAAAGAACACACGTGCAATGACTCTAGATGTGGTTAATGAGAAGAACACAAATGCAATGACACTGGTGGATCCAGCCTCTCCAGCACCACAGTGACCGACTGATGCATTCCATCACGGTGTCACAAAATGACTCTCTTCGCATCAGCTCCAAGGCTTTAAAGCCACAAGACTATATAAGCCAGATTAAATGGCTGATAAAGGAGCGGATCGAGAGAAAGATTCCGGATTTATCTCTGGACATGCATACAGCGGAAGACCCTGTAGTGCCGGTAAGATTTAGCAGTAAACCCTTTTTTATGTGTTTCACCTTTAAGTTATTTCGCAATATGAGATATTATCTTCTTTTCAGCTTGCCGACCTACCCGAGTCGGAGTTAGCTCCTATCGAGGGATATCCTCCTGAATTTTCTCAGGAGGAAGAATTGGTCCCACTGCCGGATGTTGTGCCCAGGAAGCGCAAAGCTCCGATAGTGGCCATCGGCACAAAGGAAGTGCCAGTTGTGAAGAGGTAACTTTCGACACAATTTCCGCCGTTGTACTTTACTCATGGTTTCTTCCGAGATATAATGTTCTTCGTTCTATTACATTCTCAGAGCTAAGAAGCTCATCAAGGGAACGGGGAAGGGGACTATCTCGAAGCCCCTGCGTCAGACGAATCTAACTATGGTTTCTCTTGCCATGGCTCCTCCGACTCCTGCCCCTCAACCTTCTGCAGTGCCGGTGATTATTCCATCTCCGGTCGTTGCAGATGATCTGGATCCCTCAACAGGGCCAGCGACCCTTGAGTCGCAGACTGACGTCACCATGGGTGACTCATGTTTTGATAAGGGTGAACCCTCTTTGGGTAATGATCCCTCAGCAGAAACCTTCACCGAAAATCTCCTGAACAATCCGAGACTTGTCAATTTTGGCGTATCTCGGAAATCTGCGGAGGAAATCCAGCGGCTGGCACGGCAATGCCTAGAGAGCCGAAATCTTTCTGCCGAAGAAGAAGCACAAGAAGCGGAGGACATCAAGTACTCCGATCTTCTCGAACAAGTCCACCTTCATGACGAGGGTTTAAGAGCTGGTGTGCTGCCACCACCTCCGGTTATTCCACTCACCCTCGCTGAGAAGGTTACTACTGAGGTGAACTTGTGCCTGAACAAGCTCACACATGAACATCATGTAAGTCGGAATTCCAACTCACGTTTTTCCTTTTTTGTATTTTATATCATATCCTCTAGCCCCCAAGCATGAAGTTGGATAAACAATCCGAGTTTACGCTTCCTTAGGATGCCAAAGAATGAACTAGTATAGCCCCCAAGGCTCGTGCTGATATTAGCTACAATATTAGCCAGAGTCTTTAGTTGACTTCTGACTCAGGGTATTCTGACTTACAGAAAGTTAATTCATATAACCAGGAATTGTTGAAGAATGTCTGCAATAAGCGGAGAGAGATCAAAGCTCTCCGACTTAAAAATGCTGAGCTTAAAGTTTCCAAGGATGAGGCCGAAGGTAAACATTCCGAGACTCAAACCTTGTCTTGTGTTTTCATAGTCGAATATTTTTTGCTGAATTGTTGTTCTTTTTGACTTACAGCATTGATAAAGCAGTCATGTGCTATGATCGAAGAGGCTGAGAATCTGAAGACCTTGGTGGTGGAAAACAAGGATCTCCGCCGAGAGCTAGACCAGCTTAAGGCGGATCATGAGAAGAGCATCGCTCAAGTTCTCAAATCCTCCTCCATGGACACCGTGGAGCATGATCGCAAGATTGCAATCCATGAGAAGAAAATCTCGGATCTCAACGACGAGCTATTCAGAGAGAAGGACCTTTCCGAGGCGCTCCACTGTGGACGAAGACGGCCATCAGCAAGATATCAAAGCCATCATGGACTCCTGCGCCGGATATGGGTGCCACGTAGCTGACTTGACCAGCTACGACACTCCCTTCTTCAACCGCGTGGACACGCCGCCCCCGCCTCCGGAAGAAATAGCCGAAGTTTCCGATGATGAACAAACCATATTGGATTTGGACATCTCGGATCGTTATCGGGGCACGACTGATGTGTCCAGCGAGCCGGCAGCTCCTACCTCTCCTCCTGCATCATAAGTTATCAAGAAAAAATAGATGTGTTATTCCGAAAACATTATGGGTCTGTAAATATGTAGTATGATACTTTTGATAGTGCTAAGTTTTTATCTATTCAGCACTTTTGGCTTAAATTTTTGTGTGCTTGAAATGTTTACATAAGAACTTATACTTTTTTGTCTACACTTATCGATTATCTGGCTTTCTGCCTCGTCCCTTTCGTGAGCCGGCTGAACTTTCAGCACGGAAACTTTGCCGAGCAACGGAGCTCAATTGCTAAACCAGTTTAAACTCGGAAACAAAGCTAGCTTCCAGTACCAACAATTCACTACTCGGAAAATACCCGCATCCGGCAATCAGACAAATAACCAAAGTATAGACTAGGAAATTTAGAGTTATACCCGAAGGTAGCATTTTTAGAATCCGAAATCTAAACCAGAACAAACATGAGCATAAAGTACTTTCAAGCATTCTGGGATTTTCGACTGTGACATGATCATTCAGAAATAAGATGGTAAAAACTTCTCAGAAAAAATTGAGGCAACCAAAACTTTTATTTCTCACAGAACATGTACACATACATGATTACAAAGAAGGATAAACCAAGAATAAAAGGGACATAGCTGAGCAATATTCCATGGTCTGTCTAACTCATCCGGATTTGTACTGCCTCCAGCTCTCTTTCTCTTCTTAGTAGCAGGTCTTTCTTTGATTGGCCTCATATCAGTTAAGTAGTACGAACCATTGTGTAATACTCGACTAACCAAGAAGGGCCCTTCCCATACTTGGGAAAGTTTGTGCTTTCTTTGTTGCACCAGCCGAAGAACCAAATCGCCTTTATTGAAAGATCTGTTTCTGACTCTCTGGCTATGATACTTGCGTAACTTCTGCTGATAGGCCATTGATCTCATTTCAGCAATGACGCGAACTTCTTCGACTAAGTCGAGATCATTTTGTCGAGAAATCTTGGCATCCTCTTCAATATACGCGGCCACTCTAGGAGAAGTGCCAATCAAATCACTAGGAAGAACTACTTATGCGCCGTAGACCAAGAATAAAGGTGTGTATCCGGTTGACCTGTTCGGAGTTGTTCATGAACTCCATATTACAGAAGGTAATTCCTCTGCCCAAGCCCCTGCAGCACGTCGTAGCGGTGCTTCGAGTCTCGGTTTTAGGCCTTGTAGGATTAAATCATTTGCTCTTTCAACTTGTCCATTAGCCTGCGGATGTGCGACTGACGCAATGTCAAGCCGAATATTTTGTTCGTTGCAGAATTCGGCAATTTCTCCCATAGAAAAATTACTCCCTTGTCTGTGATAATACTATGTGGATAACCATACCGGATTATAACATCCTCGACAAATCTTTTGGCTGTTGCTCCATCACAACTAGTAACGGGTTTAGCCTCAATCCATTTGGTGAATTTATCCACCATCACTAAGAGGTGAGTAAATCCACTTGCAGCCTGTTTAAACGGTCCTACCATGTCAAGCCCCCAGACCACAAAAGGCCATGTTATAGGTATTGTTCGCAGCTGATCAGCCGGAACATGAGCTTGTTTGGCGTACTTTTGGCAGCCCTTGCACGTCTTGACCAGCCATTCGGCATCCGCCTTGGCTGTAAGCCAGAAAAAACATGTCTGAAAGCTTTGCCACTAAAGATTTAGCTGTAGCTTGGTGACCACACTCGCCTTCGTGGATTTCTCTTAAGATTTCCACTCCTTCTTTCGGAGATACGTAGCGCTGAAAGACCCTAGATACACTCCGCTTATAGAGCTCACCACTAACTATAGTATAGGCTTTTGCTTGTCGGATGATCTGCCGGCTCAGAACTTCGTCTTCGGGTAATTTGCCATCTACCAAATAATCAAGGTAGGGTTGAGTCCAGCTAGGAATTACAGCCAGAACTGCTATCAAAGGTGAGTCGGATTTGGTCGGATATTCCTCGTCCACTCCCTTTATTGAGGGAACTTTGAGGTGCTCTAAAAAAGTGCCATCTGGGACCTCTTTCCGTGCAGAGCCTATCCGAGATAATGCATTTGCTTCCTCATTTTCTGCTCGAGGGATGTGTTGAACCTCAAACCCTTCGAACGATTTAGATAGATCATCCATGACGGCTTTATATGCTGCCATGTGTTTATTTGCATTACAAATATCCAACACTTGCTGAGCAACAATATTCGAATCTCCGTAACACATCAAACGTTGGATGCCGATATCCTTAGCAATCCGGATTCCATGCAGCAGTGCTTCATACTCGGCAATATTATTTGTCATTGTGAAGTGGATCTGCAACACGGATAGAAGTTTATCTCCTTGGGGTGATTTGAGCACCACGCTAGCCCACGAGCCCCGCGAGCCTTAGACCCATCAAAATATAGGGTCCAATATTCCGATTCAGTGAGGGTCATATTCTCCTTCGTCTCTGTCCAATCAGCAACAAAGTCGGCAAGGATTTGGGATTTGATTACTGTCCGAGGTTTATACTCAATATCAAAAGCTGAAAGCTCTATGCCCCATTTGGCGACGCGTCCTGTGGCGTCACTATTATTGATTATATCTCTCATGGGAGTAGTGCGCACCACGGTAATTGGATGTTCCTGAAAATAATGTCATAGCTTACGAGATGCTAAGAACACACCATAAGCTAGCTTTTGATAGTGCGGATACCGCTATTTCGATTTTGTTAAGACCTCGCTGAGAAAGTAAGTCGGGCGCTGCACCAAGTGTTCCTGATTTTCCTCCAGTCTCTCCACTACCATGATGATACTGACGACTTTGTTTGTCGCAACAAGATAGAGCAACATCGGTTCCCGTGGTTCTGGTGCAGCAAGGATAGGAGCAGATGAGAGTACTGTTTTCAGGTCCTATAGTGCAGCTTCAGCTTCGTCGGTCCACACAAAATCCTTGGTCTTTTTCAGGAGTTTGTATAATGGTGCGGCTCTTTCACCGAGCCGGCTTACAAATCGACTGACTGCAGCAATGCAACCAGTTAGTCTTTGTACGTCCTTCAGGCGAGTTGGCCTGGAAATATTGAGTATAGCCTTGATTTTTCTCGGTTCATCTCTATGCCTCTTTGAGACACGATGGATCCTAACAATTTTCTGGCTGGGATTCCAAAGAAGCATTTCTTCGGATTAAGCATTATGTTGTATTTTCGTAGATTGGTGAATGTTTCCTCCAAGTCGGAAATCAATGTTTCCTTCTTTTTGGACATCACCGCAATATCATCCACATATGCATGCACATTGCATCCGATTTGATCGTGGAGGCAACGCTGCATTGTGTTGGTACGTAGCTCCTGCATTCTTCAGCCCAAAGGGCATCATAACAAAACAGAAGGTTCTGAAGGGGGTTATGAATGAAGTTTTGACTTTCTCAGATCCCTTCATCCGGATTTGGTGATAACCGGAATATGCGTCGAGAAAACATAGCAGTTTCGAGCCTACCGTAGAATCGGTAACTTGATCAATCCTAGGCAGAGCGAACGGATCTTTGGGGCAAGCCTTGTTCAAGGCAGTATAATCAACACACATCCTTAAATCAGTGGTGTCCTTTTTAGGGACCATTACAGGATTGGCTGACCACTCAGTGTGGATGACCTCTTCTATGAATCCGGCTAACTCGAGCCGTGCTAGTTCCTTATCTATTGCCTTACGCTTTTCATCACCGAAATGTCGTAAGTACTGTTTGACGGGTTTAGCGTTCGAGTTTACATTTAAAGAATGCTCGGCAAGTTCCCTAGGTACTCCAGTCATGTGAGATGGTTGTCATGCGAAGATATCTTGATTTGCTTTGAGGAACTTGACGAGCACGCTTTCCTATGCACTATCTAGGCCTATGCCTATCTGGGTCACCTTGGAGGGGTCATCATCCTTAAACGGCGTCTTCTTCGTCTCTTCTGATGCCTTGAACTCCGGATTTGGCTTTGTCACATCATTCTTCGTTGCGGGCATCTCAGACGTACCTATGTTCTTCTTGATCTCCTGGTACTCCTGGGCGTGCAGCATGACTTCAACAAAGGCGGCATTTCCATCCTCACACTCTCGCGCTTTCTTCGGGTCTCCCCTGATAGTGATCACGCCGTTGGGACCTGGAATTTTCATCATATTGTAAATGTAGCACGGACGAGCCATAAAAGCCCAGTAAGCCGGACGTCTGAATATAGCGTGGTACGCGCTCTTGAACGGGACCACTTCGAAGGAAAGTGCCTCCATCCGATAGTTCTTTGGAGTTCCAAAGGTAACATCCAAAGTGATTTCTCCCAGGGAATTTGCTTGTCTTCCTGGGACAACCCCATGAAAGATCACGGAGCTATGGTTCAGCTGGGTCTCCGAGATCTTCATCCGGCATAGCGTTTCGACATACAGAATATTGATGTTGCTACCGCTATCCATGAGAGTCTTGGAGAAACCATAACCATCAATAAGTGGATTAACGATTAAGGTGTATTTTCCTCGCCTGTGTAACTTAGGCGGATGATCAGCACGGTCAAATGTGATTGCCACTTCCGACCAGTCCAAGAATTGAGGGACAGCCGGAACTGTTGCATTGAGCTCATGTAGAACTGCTTTCTTGACCTTTGCTGGTTGAGATCCGAGGAAGGTGACGTACATGTCTTTCTTGGTCAGAAATTTTTTCTTCCCTTCTGGCTTGGGATTTGAAGCATCAGCTTCCTCCATGTCGGAATCTTCCTTGGTCTCTTTATCTTTTTGGGATTCTTCTTTCCCTTCTTTCGCTTAGCCCTGTAGCCAGCAGTATCATCTCTCTTAATGTCGTCGTTGAAACGACGCTCGGTGTTTGTGTGGGACGAGCCCCCATTAGCGTCTAGGTGATGCACACATGGGTTATTGGCAATGTCGGCCCAAGAGTAGGTTTTGCCAGGTTGCTGGTCTCCTCTACCTTGAACTCTTGACGTCCCACGACCGCGTCCGTGGCCACCGCCATGTCCTCCTCGTGCAACGCTGTAGGTCTCCTACCATACAGGGCCTCCGGTATGTGCCTTCGAAATTCCGAAAGAACGTGCTTTGTATGTCATACCAGTTGTGGATGGTGTTCTCCGGAAATTCATTGAGCCATGATTGTGCCGTCTTCTGCAACATAAGTGGGAGATATCGGGTTGCGACCAGGCTATTTGCGCCTTTCGCGATGCAGCAAGCTTGGAAGAAATCCTGGAGCCAGGTATCTGGCCGAGCTATGCCGTCGTAGGCTTGATATGTCTTCAGATAGCAAATCCTTCCGGGAATTTTTTAGCTCTTATGCATGGTCCGAAGAACTTTGGGCCCACGTATATATCATCATTTTCATAGCGTCGCGCCTCTATATTGGAGTTGATCATGTGTCTTGCGTCATTTGGGGATAAAGATTGTCCTGAGTGATGGCTATGGTTGTGGTGCCTTGGATCCGGACTTCGGCTTCTGCCACCACCTCCTCCACCATGACGCCCTCCTTGGCCTCCTTGGGAGCTGTTGTGATGGCTACTTGGTGGAGAGGGTGGAACAGCTGGGTTATTTCCGGCTTATCACCGGACTCCGTCCGGAGCGTCATTATTCCGGTTCTGGGGAGGGTCTTCATTGTGACGAGCCCCCTGCCGTTTTGTCTCGGCACGGTGTCCGTCGTTTCCTTGCTTGTCAGCCGGACGGCTTGCGTGTCTAGGAGGTGGCATTCTTTACCGGTCTGCCTCCCGACGTTTCTCTTTATCTTCTTCCCTGCGATCTTTCGACTCTCGCCGGGGAGGATTCCTCGGATTTAGTGCAGCAATTGCCTCTTGCTCTGCAACTGCGTTAACATTACGCCAGTCACGTGCATCTTTGTGGTGCTGTCCTGAAGATCCGGTTCTTGAGTAGTTGTCTTCCCGACGGTCGGAACGATGATGTTGTTCCGGAACACGTTGGGGTTTTACGTTAGCCTAGGCCGGATCCGTGCGACATTGGTCAGAATGGGAGACCAGCTTTTGGCTTCTATACAGGGCGACCTTTTGCTGCTCCAGGCCGTTGTTGAGTAGCTTAATGCCCAATCAAATCTGTTCTAGGCCCGGATTAGCAGATAGGATTTCTCGAGATGCAACGGTGTTCTATACTGGTGTCAGATACACCCAATCCCCATTGATGTCACGCCGAGGCATCCCATGTTCTCCTCCAAAGAGGACTTTGTGAATCTGCGGGAACTGGTCGTCATGAGTATGACGCTTCCTGGTCTTCTGATGTTGCCTGGAGTTGTACTTCTCCACAGTTGCCATGCATTTCTTTTCTTCCTCGGGATTTTTTGGCTTCATCGAGGAGTACTTGGCGACGCGCTTCTAGGTCCTGGGCCCTTTCATCCAGCTCTTCAGCAGTGAGTTCTGCAGCTGTAGGAATAGGTGTGGTTAATGCAGCATCGATGAGTTTACATGCACCTTCAGTGATCACGTGTCCATCCACCGACTTTTCTTTGGGCTCGTCTAGGATAAGTGCTCCATCCGAGTCTTCTTCGTATTCCTCGGCAATCAACTCCTCTACCGAAGGGTCTTTTGCCGGGGTTTTGTTCTTCTTGTTCTTCTTCTTTGCCTTCTTGGCAGCGCCGGTAGCAAATACGGCTTTGGGTCCGTTTCCTGGAGTCAAACTTTGATCGGTACTTTTGGCCATTTGGTTCTCGAGATCATCTCCGAGAACCATGTTGTCCTGTGCTTTGGGAGAGCTTTCTCCGGATCCTTCGTCCATGTCTTCTCCTTTTGCAGCAGCTGTGGAGTTAACCTCCTCTTCATATTCCGCGGAGAACTTCCGGAAATCTGCCGACGTCATCGAGTCATCCGAGGATGCCGGTAAGTCGGCGCTTGTTCTGATAGCCTCCAGCACGGATTGGGTGTTATCTCCAGCATCGATGGAGCCGGATCCGGAGCCCACATATCCGACAAAGTGTGACGCGCCCCTCCTGAGATAACTGCAGTCTTCATAGTAGGCTTCATTGAAACATTTGATGGTCTCGAGGATTTCATCTACGCCTCAGTTTTGCATCATCATGCGTCTTAGAGTGTATCTCAGGAAAGGTCTGTCCATCCTGGCATCACCAAATCTGGAACCATTGTTGTTGCTATGCTCCTCCTGGATTTCGACTTCAGCGGGTGGGTCGATCTGATATTCGGTCTCTCTAGGGAGATCCACTCTAGATTCAACTTGGACCGCCAGGTCTGCTTCAGGCTCGGATTTCTCCACTATCTCCACAACTGGTGCGGGCTGGGTGGGATTAGGGTTTTCTGAGATCCAGAACTCTGCCTCCTCCACGGACAAAGGGGACCCAGAAATTTCTTCTGCCTCTATCATCACCGCCGGGGTGGGTGGGGCAGGTTCAGCGAAACCGATGTAAACATCGATCTCACCAAAATACATGACGGTGTAGGTGGTCACGGCTTCCCTAGCCGGAATCCAAGTCTGGTCGAGAATGATGAGAGGGACGTCACTGGCATAGAGGATGCGACCGACGGTGATAGTCTCGCCGATTCCGATTCTTGCAGATTCCGCTCGGAATGCAGATCTGAAGCTCACTTGCCCCACGGTGGGCGCCAACTGTCGTCGGATTGATGGCAAGTATGCCATGAGGGGGTCCTCGAGGCGTGCGGAAGATAGAGGTGTGAGACGTATGGTTTTCCTAGATGGTGAGCACACAAGTTTACCAAGGTTCGAATCCGCCGGCTTTGGATGGATCCTACTCCTGCTAGCAATCCAGTAATACGGTAGAGCCGGAATATGTGTTACAAGGGGTTCGCCTGTGCGAGTTGAGATTGTAGACTATTATGTTGCCCTAAAGGCTCTCCATAGGATGCCTTATATAGATATCCGGCCTAGGGTTTATAGGAGAGATCTATCCGGCTACGACTAAGAGTCGGTTATAGAGTACATCTTGAACTACAAGTAACACTATGGGCCTATGTCGGTAAGTCCTCTGAGCCTTCCCGTAGCCGGATTGGACTCCGTCTCTTCTCCCTGACTGGGCCACCCGTGAAGCAAAGCTCTAACCCATGGGCCACCCTGGTCAGTGAGGACTGTGAGGATATCCGGAAAGTATATTCCCAACAGCAGCAAAGAGCCGGGGACGCAAGACAGTCAGTGGATGGCTTGGACCTGCCATTGCAACGGCAGGGCATCGTGCTCGAGGTAGTTGCTCCGAATGGTCGATGGAGGGTACACAGAGTGGGGTGCCAATCTGATCAAGGATGAGCAACGGTTTCGTGCGTCATGTCCACGCATGCATTTGTCGATTATCAAAAAAAAAAATCTCGCGTACTGAATATAATTTGATCACAACAAAAGTGGCACAGCGTATTCTAGACTCGTAAATAACCCGTGTGTGCCTGTTGACATGGAGTTCGACGGAGTTCGACGTGCTGACATGATCGTGCAGCAGTTGCGTGCATCATTGCCCCATCAACACGTGACACACGCACGCGGGACGTGCGCGCCGATGCCCGTGATGACCACCCGGCTCACACTCCCCTTATTATATACTGGATTTTGGGTGGCACCGAAGACCATTAAACTGTCCATCGCAATAAAGACAAGTCCCATCGATTCCCTAGCCCTGCCTCCCTGGCTTCTTTGAGAAGGTAGACCGTACACGGTGGTCTTGTATAATAGTACTAGTACTACTGGACCACGGCCTGTACTCTTTGACTCTTCTCCCACACTAATCACTATCTTCTTCCTGTTGCCGCCGCCACCCTCACCCTGCAAGCCATGGCTCCTGATATGTTGCTAACGTATCTATAATTTTTGATGTTCCATGCTTGTTTTATATCTACTTTCTTATGTTTTGTCCACACTTTGGAGTATTTTTATACACTTTCTTGGACTAACCTATTAACAAGATGCCACAGTGCCAGTTGCCTGTTTTCTTCTGTTTTTGGTTCTAGAAATGTCAGAAAATGAATATTCTCGGAAGGACGGGACAAAAGCCAAAGTTGATATTTTACCGGAAGACTCATGGAGCCAGAAGACGAGACGGAGGGGGGCCACAGGGCGGCCACACCACCCCTTGGTGCGGGCAGCCCTAGGTCGCGCCAGGGCATGTTGTGGCCCCCCTGGCTGGCCACCGACGTCACTCCTTCGCCTATAAGAAGCCCCTAGGATGAAAACCCTAAATCGAAGAGCCTCCAGCCACGAAAAGTTACGCAACGCTGCTGCCACCGAAGGGGAGATTCGAGGGACAGAAAGTCTCTATTCCGGCACCCTGTCGAGACGGCGAAGTGCCCCAGGAGCCATCTCCATCGATCTCCACTACCATCTCCATCGTTGTTGCTGATTCCCATGATGAGGAGGGAGTAGTTCTTCCTCGAGGATAAGGGTTCTATCGGTAGCTATGTGTTCATCTCTCTCTCTCTCTCTATGCATGATCATATTGTGATCATGAGCTTTGTAATCAAGTAGATCTACCTTGCTACTCAAGTGCTTTAATAGATCTCTGCTCTCCCCATGTGTGTGAAAGTGACAGTGTGCACACCATGGTGGCACTTAGGCTAGAGATTACAAATACTTGTTATGAGTTATATTTGGAGTTGGATGTCTCTATGAAATTTTGGTGTTTGTTGGAACCATCTAGAGCTCAAGGTGACATTGTGGGGTTATCTAGATGGGTAAAGCGAACTTTGAGGTGTGCTTTTATAGCCCTACCAGGGATTAGAGTGTCCAGCCGGAGAGTAGTTCGGAGTAGTGTCATGAAGAGAAGATATTTATATGAGAGTGTTCACTAGCAAAAGTATGATCCCTAGGCCTTGTTTCTAAACATTGAAACACCGTTTGCAACTAGATCTGTTACATGTTTTCTTGCTTCCATCTTTATTTCAGTTTGCATTTAGTCTCTTCCACGCCATCAAGCTATTTTCTGGCACCGTTACCACTTATAATTATCCATACCACTTGTATTTCACTATCTCTTCGCCGAACTAGTGCACCTATACGCCTGACAAGTGTATTGGGTGTGTTGGGGACACAAGAGACTTCTTGTATCTTGATTGCAGGGTTGCTTGAGAGGGGATACCTTTGACCACTTCCTCCCTGAGTTTGATAAACCTTGGGTGATCCACTTAAGGGAAAACTTGTTGCTGTTCTACAAACCTCTACACTTGAAGGCCCAACAACTATCTACAACAATAGAAGTGCGTAGACATCAAGCTATTTTCTGGCGCCGTTGTTGGGGAGGTAAGGTAAAAGGTACTCACATCCTCCGGTGTGAGTGCTCAAAGTTATTTCCTTTATATTCTGCAATTTGGTCTTTTTTATTTCTTGTTTTCACTAGTTAGGCTTAATGGAAAACAACAACAAAATTAGAGAGCTTTATAGTATTTATCTTGAGTTAGGACATGAAGTGTTTGAAGATAAAATTAAAAAACCTATGGAACTTTATTTGCATGCTAATAGCAATGTTGTTAGTATAATTCTTTGGACACCATTATTGCTAATGCTATGGAAAATACTAAGCTTGGGGAAGTTAGTTTTGATGAAAATGATCTTTTTAGTCCCCCATCTTTAGAGGAGAAAATTTGCTTTGATGATACTATACCTCCAATATATGATGATTACAATGATGAATATGATATTTTCAGTACACCTACTATTGAGGAGGAAATTAATTATGATTACAATATTCCTCCTATATTTGATGATTATGGTGATGAGAATAATAATGATAGCTATTTTGTTGAATTTGCTCCCACTATGATTAATAAGAATGACTATGTTTATGAGGAGAGTATTAATTCTTTTATGCATGTGGCTCATGATAAGAATGTTTTATGTGATAGTTATATTGTTAATTTTATTCATGATGCTACTGAAAGTTATTATGAGAGAGGGAAACATGGTTTTATGTATCTAAACAATATTAAGTTTCCCCTCTTTATGTTGAAATTTTTGAATTTGCACTTGTTTTGCTTTCGTATGCTTGTTGCTTTGTGTTTTCATGACTTGTTTCTTTACAAGATTATTTTTCATAGGAAGTGGGTTAGACTTAAATGTGCTTTGAATTTGCTTCTTAATGCTCTCTTTTACTTCAATTCATATTTCTTATGTGAGCATCTTCTCAAACTATCATGCCTAACTTAAAGGCGTTAAAGAAAAATACTTATTCGGAGATAACCCAAAAGTTTTAGATGAGTCTTGGAAGTTATTACTTCAGTAATAACCGCTCCTTATCCTTTTTATTTGATTTTTGTGCCAAGAGTAACCTCTAATGAGAGAGAAGTAATGCTTGGGAAAGTTGCTGTCCTAAAACAGATTTTTGTGCTTCACTGTAAAAATTCGTGTAAAATCTCTGTACGTCGTTTTTAGGCGTGAATTTTTGTGATTATGCCCCAGGTTGTTATATAACTTTCGTTAGTTCAACACTTATCTATTTGAGCAACAGAAGATCTTCGAAAAAAATGGTTTTTACCTGCTGGTCTGTTTTGACAGATTTCTGCCATTATTTGCATTTGCTTCTTGTTGGTTCCTTTTTGGGTTCTCTTTAGGGAATTGAGATTTTTGAGGGAAGTTCTACAGTAGCTTGTGTTTTGATGGAAGTTTTATTGGTGTTGAAACTGAACCCAAAGACTTATTATCTTGAGTGCACTAATGTTGCTAATAAAGATTGTGTGAAGTTTTGTATGAAGGAAGAATTTCAGGTGTATGGAGAGAACGATGTAATGAGATGAAGAATGGACTAAAGCTAAAGCTTGGGTATGACACCCCGTGTCACCCCAAGAAATATCCAAGAAATACAAGCGTCAAAGCTTGGGTATGCCCAAGGCATCCCCTTCTTCATCAATAAAAAATCTCATGTTCTTCCAAACACTTCTTCATAACTAAGAGAGCATTATTTGGGAGGGACCAACTAAGAGAGCAATAATGGCCATAATCATGCAGAGCGACAAAACATCATTAATCAAAGCATAAAGTGATACTACAAGTCAAAAACTAAAGGATCATAAAGGCTTATGGTGACTTGAGATAGTAATAACATGGTGTGAGCATGCGCCAAGTCAACCCAAATAAAGCATCAAAGGAGAATACCACAATACTATACTTTAATATGCTAAAACAACGCATGATTCTTCCAAGGCACATTAAGCAATCTCATTTTTTTATAACATGGCATGCTACAGCAAAGATCACTAAGAATAAAGCCAAAACAATATCAAGCATGGCATGACAAAGCATAGGCCACAGTCAAAAACAAACTCCTTTTACCACTTAAGCATGAAATTTCCTACTCTTTTCCAATCCAAACCAAAATATTTGAAAACCAATGCATGAAAGAGGGGGTCCAACAAATTTATTCAGCAAACTAAGAAAACCAAGCAAACGAAAAACAAAAACAAAGACGCTCCAAGAACAATATTCTTATGCATGAAACAATAAAAATGAAGTGTTTGGAAGAAACCTGGGATTTTTATTGATGAAGAAGGGGATGCCCTGGGCATCCCCAAGCTTTGACGCTTGTACCTCTTGAATATTTCTTGGGTGACACGGGGTGGTATCCCCAAGATTGAGCTTTAGTCCATTCTTCATCTCATTACATCGTTCTCTCCATACAACTAAAAATTTTCCTTCATACAAAACTTCACACAATCTTTATTAGTAACATAAGTGCAATCAAGATAATAAGTCTTTGGGTTCAGTTTCAACACCAATAAAACTTCCATTAAAACACAAGCTATTGTAGCACTTCCCTTGAAAAGCTCAATTCCCCAAAGAGAACTCAAAGAGGAACAAACAAGAAGCAAATGCAAATAATGGCAGAAATCTGTCAAAACAGACCAGCAGGTAAAAACCAATTTTTTCGAAGACCTTATGTTCCTCAAATCAAAAAGTGTTGAGCAAACTAAAGTTAGATAACAACCTGGGTCAGAAGCACAAAAATTCACGCCTCAAAAAGACGTACAGATATTTTACACGAATTTGTACGGTGAAGCACAAAAATCTGTTTCGGGACAGCAACTTTCCCAAGCATTACTTCTCTCTCATTAGAGGTTACTCTTGGCACAAAAAGCAAATAAAAAGGACAAGGAGCGGTTATTACTAACTTCCAAGAATCATCTAAAACTTTTGGGTTATCTCACAATAAGTACTTTTCTTTAACGCTGTTAAGTTAGGCATAATAATTTCGATGATGCTCACATAAGAAATATTAATTGAAGTAAAAGAGAGCATCAAGCAAATTCAAAGCACATTTAAGTCTAACCCACTTCCTATGCATAGGAATCTTATACGCAAATAAATTCACAAAGAACAAAGTGACATGCATAGGAAGATAAAACGGGAGTAACTTCAAAACTTTCAGCAAATAGAGAGGTGTTTCAGTGCCATGAAGACTTTTACAACCATATTTTCCTCTCTCATAATAATTTAAGTAGCCTCATGAATAAACTCAACAATATAACTATCACATAAAGCATGTTTTTCATGATCTACAAGCACTAGAGCTTTATTATAAACACTTTCAAAAGAATCCTCAGGAACATAACATTCATCCTCCTTTAGTAAGCATGGGGGACAATCAAATATTGTAAGGGGTAAAGAGTTACTCTCATTAGAAGTTAGGAATGGGTAGATCCATTCTTCCTCCTCTTTTTCATCCAACGAGCTTCTAGTTTCAGAAATTTCTTCTTCCATAGGCTCCTGCAAGGCATTAGTCTCTTCCGTTGGTGGAGAGCATCTATTAAGATATTCAAGAATATAGCAATTTTCTTCCTTGTAATTATCAAAGCAAAATTGAAGTATATCATAAACCTCATATTTATAAGGTGCATCATCAGTATTTTCAAGAAAATAAGCTAGTTCGAATGCACCCTTCCAAGCAATAAATTCTTCAATTTGTTCCACATCATAAAAGTCATAATTTCCCTTAACATAAGAAGATATGGTAACATCATCATTATACTCACATTGAAAAGGGAGGTGTTTATACCTCTTACAGCAACAAGATTTATCAAAGCAATAAGTAACATTATAAGTAGAGCACATGTTTCTAGCATTTGTTCCCATAAGTGTTTCCCTTTTTGTGACAAGCGGTGTTCCTCATAATAATATTTTTGTTCTTTCGTGAACCCCCCTTGCCAATTAGATTCAGTTTCAAAGAAACCAACCATTGATAGAAAGTATGCTAAAGCAAGACAATAACAGACCAACGAAAATAACAACTATAGTAGGAACTAATTTTTTTTGTATTTTTGATAAAAAGAACAAGCAAAAAAACAGAAATAAACTAAGCAAAACAAAAACAACAAAGTAAAGAGATTGGTTATGAGAGACTCCCCTTGTGAAGATGTCCTTGACTCCCCGGCAAAGACGGCAGAAAAAGAGCTTGATGGCCCAAAATATATCGAGCTCGTTGGGGAACCCCAAGAGGAAGGTATGATGAGCACAACAGCAAGTTTTCCCTCAGTTATGAAACCAAGGTTATCGAACCAGTAGGAGCAAGGAAACACCTCCAAGGTGTTGTTTCCAAATTGGAATCTTGCACAACACAATCATAGAACTTTGTCCCCAACTTACAGTGAGGTTTGTCAATCTCACCGGTTTTGCTGAAAAAAAGGATTAAACGTATTGTGTGGAAGAGAGTAAAAGCTTGCAGAAAGTAAACAGAAAACAGTAAACAATTGTAGATTGATGATAAAAGAAAGGACCAGGGTCCATAGTTCACTAGTGGTGGTTCTCCTTAAGATAGATGACATGTTGGGTGAACAAATTACAGCGGGGCAATTGACAAACAACGAGAAAGCATACGTGCATATACTAATCATATTGACACCTATGACATTTGATTGGGCATTACAACATTATACATAGACTGTAATCCAACTACATCTATGACTAATAATGCACCTTCAAGTTATCACTTGAACCCCCTCCAGTATTAAGTTGCAAGCAACAGATAATTGCATTACGCATTGCGTATAAAGTAAACAATACGATTGTTCTATGAACAAAGGATTGTTGTTTCCTCCCTAGTAACGATAGCACATCTAGTACCTTAGAGATGTCTGTCACTTCCCTAGATTACTAGAGGCATGAACCCACTATCGAGCATAAATACTCCCTCTTGGAGTTGCTAGCATCTACTCGGCCAAGATATCTACTAACAACGGAGAGAATGCAAGATCACAAATAAAAAAGACATGATAGAATCAATAATCAATCTGAAATAGCATCTCAATATCCATCAGATCCCCGCAAATACAACATGTAGGATTATAAATAGATGATCTTGATCATGAACGGAGCTCACAAGATCTAAACATGATAGCACAAAGGAGAAGAACCAGCCATCTAGCTACTACATGGACCCGTAGTCCAAGGATGAACTACTCACGCATCACACCGGAGGCTTGCATGGTGATGAAAAAGGCCTCCAGGGTGAATTCTCCCCTCCGGCAGGGTGCCGGGAAGAGCTTCAGATCCCTCCCGATCTAGGGACGGAGATGACGGCATCTATAGACTCTTTCGTGGAATTTTGATCGGGTGCTTAGGGTTTCTGTATCGGAGGCATATTATAGGCGAAAGGGGAGGCCGAGCGGGTGCCCAAGGCAGCCACACCACCCCCTGGTGCGGTCCAGGCCTGGCCACGCAGCCAAGTGGTGTGGCGGCCCTCTGGCCCCTCTCCGTCTCGTATTCTGGCTCCGTGTCCCCCTCGGTGAAAAACTGACTTTGGCTTTTGTCCCGTCCAATTCCAAGAATATTCATTTTCTGAGTTTCCTGGAACCAAAAACAGAAGAAAACACACAACTGGAATTGTGGCATCTTGTTAATAGGTTAGTTCAAGAAAGTGTATAAAAATACTCCAAAGTGTGGACAAAACATAAGAAAGTAGATAAAAACCAAGCATGGAACATCAAAAATTATAGATATGTTATCAATGTATCAACATCCCCAAGCTTAACTCTTGCTCGTCCACGAGTAGGTAAGTGATAAAAGAAAGAATAAATTTTGAGGTGAGATGCACCATCATAAACTTGATCAAAGTATTTGTAAAACATTGATAGCTGGAATCATAGTACTTCAACATAACATGAAATATAAAGTTCTAACAATAAGACATAGCAACTATGTTGCAACATGAAAAGGCACAAACAAAAGATTCATGAATAACAATGCTTTGCAAGACGTTTGTTTGTTTCACATAAAGAAAACATAGCATAGTGGCATTCAACTTGTCCCTCATAGAGTAGCAAACATAAATGCATAGGACACCTTCAAAGTTCATAAGGGTGACTAGATACAAATAGTTTAACAACAAGCAATATCAAAGTTATGCATCAATCAACAAGACTTGGGACAATGCACATAGAACTAAGAATGGCCACTATGCTCTCTCAATAGGTGCATAAAGATAGAAGGTGGAGACTCAACATAAAAGTAAAAGAAAGGCCTTCATAGAAGGAAGCAGGGATTCAAGTTTCATAAAGAGCTTCCAAAAATTATGGTACTTATTAGCTTTCAGCTCTCATTGCCCCTATCATAAGCATCTTTAGGTGATTAAGGTTAAAGTGACACAACTAAGAGGATATGCTTGACAAGTTATAAGTTGAAATCTCATGCCCCTTACTTACGAGTACCAAACCTCATGCTACTCAACTTCAGTCACAAGTAAGCTCTTGTCATTGTAAGTACATATGTATCATAGAGAACCGCCAACGGGGTACCCCTTGCACATGATACATGAGCTATCCCATAACCAAAATAACAAGGCAAGCAGACAATGAGCATCTCGGCGATCTTTTTATTTGCTATTTGCATAGGTTTTTATTGAGGATGCTTCATAGAGTGCTCATTATGGTTATGCTGCAAGTTTCCACCGTGATTAGGCATGGCTTAGGCAAGTGGCCCAGGCGTTTCTCTAACACACCTAAAAACTCCATGATCTTACAAGTTCCCCTTTTATTTCACACCGCCGGGATCCATAAGCAAAAGAATCATGATATCAATGGAATAATAAGTGCAATGTTGAAAGCGTTCCCCATGATACATGGTTCTGCTAACTTCAACTTATAAAGCGCAAGCATATACGCAACAAAGATGGACACAATGGTTCAAGATTATTAAATGCAAGAAAGTAAAGTGTGCCATCAAGTTCGTCAGAGCTTTAATCACTAGTTTTCTCATAACAAGTTCGGTGGGTAGATTAAAACATGAATATACTTGGAATAGCAAATGCTAATAGGTAGGTATGGTAGACTCTTTGGAATAACTTGGTTTTAGGAGTTGGATGCATGAGAACTCATACTTGGTTATGGAGGCTAGCAAAAGACTAGGAGCGACCAACTAAGAGAGCAATAATGGCCATAATCATGCAGAGCGACAAAACATCATTAATCAAAGCATAAAGTGATATTACAAGTCAAAAACTAAAGGATCATAAAGGCTTATGGTGACTTGAGATAGTCATAACATGGTGTGAGCATGCGCCAAGTCAACCCAAATAAAGCATCAAAGGAGAATACCACAATACTATGCTTTAATATGCTAAAACAACACATCATTCTTCCAAGGCACATTAAGCAATCTCAATTGTTTATAACATGTCATGCTACAGCAAAGATCACTAAGAATAAAGCCAAAACAATATCAAGCATGGCATGACAAAGCATAGGCCATAGTCAAAAACAAACTCCTTTTACCACTTAAGCATGAACTTTCCTACTCTTTTCCAATTCAAACCAAACTATTTGAAAATCAATGCATGAAAGAGGGGTCCAACCAATTTATTCCGCAAACTAAGAAAACCAAGCAAACGAAAACCAAAAACGAAGACGCTCAAAGAACAACACAACTCGCATGAAACAATAAACATGAAGTGTTTGGAAGAAACCTGGGATTTTTATTGATGAAGAAGGGGATGCCTTGGGCATCCCCAAGCTTTGATGCTTGTACCTCTTGAATATTTCTTGGGGTGACACGGGGTGGCATCCCCAAGCTTGAGCTTTAGTCCATTCTTCATCTCATTACATCATTCTCTCCATACACCTGAAATTTTTCCTTCATACAAAACTTCACACAATCTTTATTAGCAACATTAGTGCAATCAAGATAATAAGTCTTTGGGTTCAGTTTCAACACCAATAAATCTTCCATTAAAACACAAGCTACTCTAGCACTTCCCTTGAAAAGCTCAATTCCCCAAAGAGAACTCAAAAAGGAACCAACAAGAAGCAAATGCAAATAATGGCAGAAATCTATCAAAACAGATCAGCAGGTAAAAACCAATTTTCAACACGACGTACAGAGATGTTACACGAATTTGTACGGTGAAGCACAAAAATCTGTTTCAGGACAACAACTTTCCCAAGCATTACTTCTCTCTCATTAGAGGTTACTCTTGGCACAAAAAGCAAATAAAAAGGATAAGGAGCGGTTATTACTGAAGTAATAACTTCCAAGACTCAACTAAAAGTTTTGGGTTATCTCCCAATCAGTAATTTTCTTTAACGCCTTTAACTTAGGCATAATAATTTTGATGATGCTCACATAAGAAATATGAATTGAAATAAAAGAGAGCATCAAGAAAATTCAAATCACATTTAAGTCTAACCCACTTCCTATGCATAGGAATCTTATACGCAAATAAATTCACAAAGAACAAAGTGACATGCATAGGAAGATAAAACGAGAGTAACTTCAAAACTTTCAGCAAATAGAGAGGTGTTTCAGTGCCATGAAAACTTTTACAACCATATTTTCGTCTCTCATAATAATTTTCAGTACCCTCATGAATAAACTCAACAATATAACTATCACATAAAGCATGCTCTTCATGATCTACAAGCACTAGAGTTTTATTATAAACATTTTCAAAAGAATCCTCAAGAACATAACATTCATCCTCCTTTAGTAAGCATGGGGACAATCAAATATTATAAGGGGTAAAGAGTTACTCTCATTAGTAGGTAGGAATGGGTAGATCCATTCTTACTCCTATTTTTCATCCAATGAGCTTCTAGTTTCAGTAATTTCTTTTTCCATAGGCTCCTGCAAGGCATTAGTCTCTTCCGTTGGTGGAGAGCATCTATTAAGATATTCAACAATATATCCATATTCTTCCTTGTAATTATCAAAGCAAAATTGAAGTATATCATAAACCTCATATTTATAAGGTGCATCATCAGTATTTTCAAGCAAATAAGCTAGTTCGAATGCACCCTTCCAAATAATAAATTCTTCAATTTGTTCCACATCATAAATGTCATAATTTCCCTTAACATAAGAAGATATGGTAACATCATCATTATACTCACACTAAAAAGGGAGGTGTTTATACCTCTTACACGAACAAGATTTATCAAAGCAATAAGTAACATTATAAGTAGAGCACATGTTTCTAGCAATGGTATACAATTTATTAATTTGTTCCCATAAGTGTTTCCCTTTTTGTGACAAGCGGTGTTCGTAATAATAATATTTTTGTTCTTCCGTGAACCCCCCTTGCCAATTAGATTCAGTTTCAAAGAAACCAACCATTAATAGAAAGCATGATAAAGCAAGACAATAACATACCAACAAAAATAACAACTATAGTAGGAACTAATTTTTTTTGTATTTTTGATGAAAACAACAAGCAAACAAAGCAGAAATAAACTAAGCAAAACAAAAACAACAAAGTAAAGAGATTGGTCATGAGAGACTCCCCTTGTGAAGATGTCCTTGACTCCCCGGCAAAGGCGCCAGAAAAAGAGCTTCATGGCCCAAAATATATCGAGCTTGTTGGGGAACCCCAAGAGGAAGGTATGATGAGCACAGCAGCAAGTTTTCCCTCAGTTATGAAACCAAGGTTATCAAACCAGTAGGAGCAAGGAAACACCTCCAAGGTGTTGTTTCCAACTTGGAATCCTGCACAACACAATCACAGAACTTTGTCCCCAACTTACAGTGAGGTTGTCAATCTCATTGGTTTTGCTGAAACAAAGGATTAAACGTATTGTGTGGAAGAAAGTAAAAGCTTGCAGAAAGTAAACAAAAAACAGTTGTAGGTTGATGATAAAAGAAAGGACCGGGGTCCATAGTTCACTAGTGGTGGTTCTCCTTAAGATAGATGACATGTTGGGTGAACAAATTACAGCGGGGCAATTGACAAACAACGAGAAAGCATACATGCATATACTAATCATATTGACTCCTATGACATTATCTACTAACAATGAGAAAGCATACATGCATATACTAAGCATACAGGCATGAACCCACTATCGAGCATAAATACTCACTCTTGGAGTTGCTAGCATCTACTCGGCCAAGATATCTACTAACAACGGAGAGCATGCAAGATCACAAATAACAAATACATGATAGAATCAATAATTAATCTGAAATAGCATCTCAATATCCATCGGATCCCCGCAAACACAACATGTAGGATTACAAATAGATGATCTTGATCATGAACGGAGCTCACAACATCTAAACATGATAGCACAAAGGAGAAGAACCAGCCATCTTGCTACTACATGGACCCGTAGTCCAAGGATGAACTACTCACGCATCACAAAGGAGGCTTGCATGGTGATGAAGAAGGCCTCCAGGGTGAATTCCCCTCCGGCAGGGTGCCGGGAAGAGCTTCAGATCCCTCCCGATCTAGGGATGGAGATGATGGCGGCTACAGACTCTTTCGTAGAATTTTGATCGGGTGCTTAGGGTTTCTGTATCGGAGGCATCTTATAGGCGAAAGGGGAGGCTGAGGGGGTGCCCTATGCAGCCACACCACCCCCTAGCATGGGCCAAGCCTGGCCGCGCGGCCAAGTAGTGTGGTGTCCCTCTGGCCCCTCTCTGTCTCGTATTATGGCTCTGTGTCCCCTTCGGTGAAAAACTGGATTTGGCTTTTGTCCCGTCCAATTCCGAGAATATTCATTTTCTGACTTTCCTGGAACCAAAAACAGCAGAAAATAAGCAGCTGGCAATGTGGCATCTTGTTAATAGGTTAGTCCAAGAAAGTGTTTAAAAATACTCCAAAGTGTGGACAAAACATAAGAAAGTAGATAAAAACCAAGCATGGAACATTAAAAAATATAGATATGTTAGCAACGTATCAAGGGGATAGAAAGTCTCTATTCCGGCACCCTGTCGGGACAGCAAAGTGCCCCACATCTATCTCCATCGATCTCCGCCACCATCTCCATCACCGTTGCTGATTCCCATGATGAGGAGGGAGTAGTTCTTCCTCGAGGCTAAGGGTTCTACCGGTAGGTATGTGTTCATCTCTCTCTATGCATGATCATATTGTGATCATGATCTTTGTAATCAAGTAGATCTACCTTGCTACTCAAGTGCTTTAATAGATCTCTGCTCTCCCCATGTGTGTGAAAGTGACAGCGTGCACACCATGGTGGCACTTAGGCTAGAGATTACAAATACTTGTTATGAGTTATATTTGGAGTTGGATGTTTCTATGAAATTGTGGTGTTTGTTGGACTCATCTAGTACTCAAGGTGACAGTGTGGGGTTATCTAGATGGGAAAGGCTTACTTTGAGGTGTGCTGTTATAGCCCTACCATCGATTAGAGTGTTCAACCGGAGAGTAGTTAAGAGTAGTATCATAAAGAGAAGATATTTATATGAGAGTGTTCACTAGTGAAAGTATGATCACTAGGCCTTGTTTCTTAGCATTGAAACACCGTTTGCAACTAGATCTGTTACATGTTTGCTTGTTGCCATCTTTATTTCAGTTTGCCTCTATTATTTTCCATGCCATCAAGTTATTTTCTATCACCGTTACCACTTATAATTATCTATACCACTTGTATTTCACTATCTCTTCGCCGAACTAGTGCACCTATACACCTGACAAGTGTACTAGGTGTGTTGGGGACACAAGAGACTTCTTGTATCTTGATTGCAGGGTTGCTTGAGAGGGAATACCTTTGACCACTTCCTCCTTGAGTTCGATAAACCTTGGGTGATCCACTTAAGGGAAAACTTGCTTCTATTTTTTGATCTATATTAGTATTCACTTGGAACCTGGAGTGTAATTATAGAATTCCTATTTCAATTAACATGAATGATGTAGCGATCGAAGGCCGAGTACCGTGACAACGTGGCCACGATCAGTGCCAAGATTGACAACCAACATGAGCTTGCACGCTCCCTCACCCAAGCTAATGAGATCCTACGCAAGCAATTATCTGTGCAGAAGGAGATCTCGCTAGATTTTGCATGTGACATCGTGAGGCTGCAGAAAGTGCTCGACCGTAACTTGAACAGGCAAGAACAGGCCATCAAGATAATCAACGAGCTCATGGAGGAGAAGAAGAATATCGTGGAAAGGTGCACTCTCCTGCAGGACGAAGTCACCGAGGCACTCAGAGGGGCTTGTTCGTCTGCGGTACCAAAGTTGGCAGGCCAGCGCATGGCGGTACCTAAGTTGCCTGAAATTACCGCGTTTCGAAAAGTTCGGCCGCCAACTACCGAGAGGGGCCATTTCGATGCAAACTCGTCTCACCCCTACCAAATCCAAACATGCCATGAAACTGCCCCGTGAAGTAGACGGTCGGGACCATCATGTCAGTAATATTTCCGTGACGCGAGCGCCAACGCGGCAACCACGTAGGCGAAACGAGATACTAAAGGAGCATCGTGCATTGACCAAATTCACAAATCCACCCCTCCCTCCTTTCGCATGAACCCTAGCACCGGCGGTGTCGAAATCCCCTCTCCAACCAGAATGATCTCTTCGGGCATTTGACTTCCGGCGCCAAGTTGCTGTGCCTACTCGCTGCTACCGAGCTCTAATGCTGAATGCCATGCCAGCCGTTGCGACGATCTAGCCCGCCTCTACTGCCGACGAGCTGAGCCGTGCGGAGGATGGCAGATCCATTTGCCGAGGAAGAAGTACTTCTGGCTAATTTCGGGTGAGCTACTCTTATCTTTGTTATTCGCACTACCTATAACTGCTAGCTGGCTATTGGCATTACAGAAATATATCAAACATAGAATTGTTTGCTAGCACAAGGCTGACAAACAATTCTTATCTTTTGTCTCCAATTTTCTGTCAACTAGGATCTCCGCTGAACCCAACTATACGGTTATGGCCACCATCTGCGGCTACCTCATTAAATTAGCACATGGGAAGAGCACGTGGAAAGAGGCTCAGAATCTGAAGATGGAAGTAGCGCATGTGCAGTTATGCACTATCCACGTGACATCGTGAGGCTGCAGAAAGTGCTCGACCGTAACTTGAACAGGCAAGAACAGGCCATCAAGATAATCAACGAGCTCATGGAGGAGAAGAAGAATCTCGTGGAAAGGTGCACTCTCCTGCAGGACGAAGTCACCGAGGCACTCAGAGGGGCTTGTTCGTCTGCGGTACCAAAGTTGGCAGGCCAGCGCATGGCGGTACCTAAGTTGCCTGAAATTACCGCGTTTCGAAAAGTTGGGCCGCCAACTACTGAGAGGGGCCATTTCGATGCAAACTCGTCTCACCCCTACCAAATCCAAACATGCCATGAAACTGCCCCGTGAAGTAGACGGTCGGGACCATCATGTCAGTAATATTTCCGTGACGCGAGCGCCAACGCGGCAACCACACAGGCGAAACGAGATACTAAAGGAGCATCGTGCATTGACCAAATTCACAAATCCATCCCTCCCTCCTTTCGCATGAACCCTAGCACCGGCGGTGTCGAAATCCCCTCTCCAACCAGAATGATCTATTCGGGCATTTGACTTCCGGCGCCAAGTTGTTGTGCCTACTCGCTGCTACCGAGCTCTAATGCCGAATGCCATGCCAGCCGTTGCGACGATCTAGCCTGCCTCTACCGCCGACGAGCTGAGCCGCGCGGAGGATGGCAGATCCATTTGCCGAGGAAGAAGTACTTCTGGCTAATTTCGGGTGAGCTACTCTTCTCTTTGCTATTCGCACTACCTATAACTGCTAGCTGGCTATTGGCATTACAGAGATATATCGAACATAGAATTGTTTGCTAGCACAAGGCTGACAAACAATTCTTATCTTTTGTCTCCAATTTTCTGTCAACTAGGATCTCCGCTGAACCCAACTATACGGTTATGGACACCATTTGCGGCTACCTCATTAAATTAGCACATGGGAAGAGCACGTGGAAAGAGGCTCAGAATCTGAAGATAGTGCCTGTGCAGTTATGTACTATCCCTGGTTTGGCTGCTTTCACCGTGAACTTGCTAAAATGAGGCCGGAACAGACTGCACGGTTCAGCCTCCTTGATGAACGAGGCTTCAAGGTTTCTATAGCGTGTGATAGTCAGCTAATTAGGTTGATGAAACAGCAGGTTAGGCTTCGCGTGATTATGCTGGTGTGTAACATAGTGGATGAGGAAGCTCCTACTACTGGGAGTCGCCTAGCTATTATTGGACAGGGAGGTCTAACTCGAACCCCTGCTGTTGTTGAGCAAAATGTGGTTCCTCGTCCGTGACATGCTTCTGTCAGGCAACCTCCTCGTAGGAGTCCCCGTATTGCCATTGTGGAAAACTCTGCTCTGGAATCTGCTGGTACTGGTCGTCCCCTTCCCCGTGCCCGTGTTGCTGCGGCTGCTGCTCACCCAATCCATGTCGCTGTTGAGTAAACTAAGGCGTCCAGAGGCTGCCCCGCTATTGTTGCCAAGACCGTCGCCTTGTGTGCTGCTCCTCCTCGAAACCGTCCTCAAGTTGTGCGAACCCGTGCTCTAGAATCTGTTGGTACTGGTTGTCCTCGTGTTGTTGTTGATCTGGACGCTGTTGACCTAATCACTGCCATTGTTGAGCAAACTAAGGCTTCCGGAGGCTGCCCCACTATTGTTGCAAAGACTGATGCCTTCTATCCTCCTCGAACCCATGCTCGGGTTCAGCGAGCTGCTGGTCTGAAGTCAGCTCATGGTCTGGACTCTGCTAGCACTCGAAACACTTCTGTTGTGGGAACTTCTCCTGATTGTCGAGGTGGCATGGCAGCAGCTGATCCTATTGTGGCTGTCGTTAGAAGGGGCCCTGCCTGTCCACCATGTAATGTAGCTCCCGCTGCTAAGGGCCCTCGCCTTGCTCCTGGTCCTGGTACTTCCACCGAGGTTGATCCAGCTAACGATGACGCTGGTGATGGCGGCGGTGGCATTGGGGCTGGGTCTGATGGTGCCGCTCCATCTCTCGAACCTCTCGGAGGTTTCTATCTTGAAGAACCTGATGATGGCAAAGTAATCATTCGTATCGGTGTCGCGGATTATACTTCAAAATTAGATGATGGCATAGAAAAATTCTATGACGAGTTTGATGTAATCCTTGGCAGATACGACCCTGAAGTGGTAGAGTTATCTGACCTGATGGCATCGTTACGTGCGAAGGTGTTGTGGGGGTCCTCCCAGGAAGCACGTTTGTTATATTATGGTTACAGGAGCAAAAAGGCTATCGAAGTGAAAGATACCAGGGATTTAGTCGTACCATTTACAAGGAAACATTATAGAGGTGAAGTTTACTTCCACTTGGTAGTGCTCATGGTTGGAGAGGAATTGGAACTCGACAATAGAGATGATGGACTTTTAGAAGGCATGCATGACCTAATCCTCACTGGGGCTGGTGCGACTGAGGGTGGCTTCGAACAGAGGAGAGTCTAACAGAGGAGCATCATAAAGAGGAGCAGGAAGAGCATCCCCAGAAAGGGCACCCCGAAGAAGAACGTCACCAAGGAGACCATGCCAGAGAAGAGGACACCCAAGAGTCACACGACAAAAGGCACCACGCCGCAGAGTACACCCCTGAGATCCAGTCAAAATGCCACACCGAACGGTAGTAGCAAAAACGCTAAGAGGGCTAGCACGATGGTGAACACTCCCAGGAGTGGTAGCAAAGAGGCGAAGATGGCCAGCACGGAGGCTACCACACCCAGTGGGAGCAAAAAAAACACTAATTTGGAGCGGAACACACCGCTGTCAGGGAATTATGCCAGCACGAAGGAGAACACGCCCAATAGTAGCAGCAAAAGGGCTAATTTGGAGCGGAACACGTCGCTGAGGTTAGGCAATAATGCCAGCACGAAGGAGAAGATGCCCAATAGTAGCAGCAAAAGGGCTAATTTGGAGCGGAACACGCCGCTGGGGTTAGGCAATAATGCCAGCACGAAGGAGAACACGCCCAATAGTAGCAGCAAAAGGGCTAATTCGAAGAAGAACACGCCGCAGAAGTCATGCAATAATGCCAGCATCCTGGAGCCAACACCCGTGAGGGGAGGCAGTAAGGAGATCACACCCAAGAGCGGCAGCAAAATGCCTAGTTCGATGGGGAATGGAACGCGGATGTCAAGCCCTACTAATACCATCAGGAAAGATTACATCAGGAAGGAGGATGTACATAGGAAGAGCAAGAGGGTTCTGTACACTCAAGATGAAATTGATTCTGACTGGTGTTTGTCCACTGAAGTACCTGGTATGTGTGCAAACGTAAGACCACCCCATGTGGTTGCAGTAGAACCAACCGAGTGTCTTGGAGAAAACAGAGTTGCCGGTGAGGTGGACTGGGGCAATGTTCCTGTCCATCCGGGTGGAGACGATGGTGCATTTCACCCATGGGAGTCAATATGATGTGTGTAGTACTAGGCATTAGAGACGATGGTGAAGATTCTGAATCGATGAAGAAGGTGCACGTAGAGGATCAAGAATCGTGATGATGAAATAGACGAGGAACTTAACGATGAGGCTGGTATTCCAATGATGATTTGGGTGTTGAAGTAGAAGAAATGAAACATGACCACGAGTATCCTATAATTTTGGTCGGCACCGAGTTCGTGAGCATGCATGAGTTCGTGATGTCGCTCCGCATTTTTGTATCAAGGGGAGTTTGACGCTTATCGATCAAGAACTCACGAGAGGTATGAGGCCATTTGCAAGTTAATGTGGATGAATGGACGGGCCGATGTACATTGTCCATGGAGGATCACAGCAAGATCCTTACCTGCGTCGACTGCAATTAGGGTATTGGGGCAATGAATGCAGCAAACCATTAGAACTCTCTCTCTCTTTTCACTCTATAACTACAATTGATGTGCGATATCTTTCTAGCAACTAGTCGACTCCGCTTATCTTTTAAATGAATCATGTTGCAGTGAATGTAATGGGCCCTCCACACATGTGTCCGACAGGCAGCAAACTGAAATCCTCAATGGCTGATACGGAATGGGTGGCTATGCAATCTATGTCCATACTAAACGATAACCCTAAGGAGACCGCGAAGAATATTCAGACTAGCCTCGGTTATAAATACAACATTGTCCTTCTGTATTACACAGTTTGGAAAGGTAAAGAGAAAGCTCTGGGGGTCTTGCACGGGGATTGGACCAATAGCTTCAGGATGCTGTACAACTTCAAGGCGGAGGTACAAGCTAGGTGTCCGGGGAGTGTTGTGGAGATTGACACCGAATCAGAAGGTGGTAAAATATATTTCAAAAGATTTTTCATGGCGCTTAAACCTTGCATCGATGGATTCAAGGGCGGCTATAGGCCATATCTGAGTGTACACAGCACTGTCCTAACTGGCAAATGGAAAGGTTGCCTGTCATCTGCCACGGCACTTGATGGTCACAACTTGATGTTCCCGGTGGCATTCGGGCTGTTTGAAATAGAAACGGAGGAAAACTGGGTCTGGTTTATGAGGCAGCTCAGGAGATCAATAGGCCACATGGATCCATTGGCTATATCCATGAATGCATGCAAAGGGCTGACGAATGTAGTGAAGGAGGTGTTCCAGCGAGCTGAAGGTAGAGAATGCCATGCCCATATGATGCTCAACTTGTACTCACACTATGCATGTAGCGTATTTCTTTACATGTTTCCTGCTGCTAGAGTTTACAAACCTAGTAGCAGCGATTATTTCATGAGCAAGATTTTTGCCAAAGCCCCTGAACTTCTAGAGTACTTAGCCATCCATCATTCGCATCTATGGAAGAGGAGTCAATTCAACCCTGACATCAAAGTTGATTACATAAACAACAACCTTGTAGAATGCCTGAATAACTAGGTGAAGGACATAAAAGTGCGTCATGTTCATATCTTGATGGACAGCATACGTGGTATGATCATGAAGCTGTTAAATATAAGGAGAGAGATCGGTAGGAGACTTAGAGGACATATGCTACCGCCAGGTTGTACAAGCAATCGCACAAGAGAAGCCGAGGACTTGCTCATCTTAAGGTTCTCCCACAACCAAGAAGGTCGTGAGGTGGTCGATATGTCCAAGAGTGGAAAAAGGGATGTTGTGAACATCCAGCTGCGAGAATGCACCTGCTTAGAGTGGCAGCATACCGGGAAACCTTGCGACCACGCCTTGGCCTTCTTGGTGAAGAAAAGAACTCTACCACATTTGGATCAGTATTTGTCAGACTACTACTCTATGGAAAAGTTCAGATCTGCGTACGCTGGATCCATCGAGCCATGTACAGACCCATCTCAGTGGCCTCAAGTCCAACTGTCTTTCGAGCTTTGCCAGCCAGTTACAAAAAGGGGCAGAGGAAGACCCTAGGTGAATAGGTTTAAGAATTTTCTCGAGAAGAAGGGTTCGACTTTCTATGCTACAAAGAAGGGCAAAAACAGATGCAAGACCTGCCATCTTATAGGCCATAGAGCATCTGGATGTCCCCTTAATGCTACCAAACCTAGGTATGAGATGGTACATTCACACAAAAAATTGTTTATAGTCTATAGATATAAGGTACTAATCCATGTACTATTTTTTTACAGGAAGCGCAAGGTAAGAAACAAGACAGCCGACTTAGTGATTTTGCTGCGGGAAGAAAACCAAAACGAGTGGAGTGATGATGCCTGACAAGATTCTGGTGCTGATTGGCCTGACTTCCCTCGGCCTGGAGATGCAGGGTACATGAAGGTAAGAAAATTGGCACCCATGAAGAGGAAGAAGGCAGGAGATGAAGAAGCCAGTGGATGTGAAGGAAAGAGGAAGAAAGTTGGCACCCAAGTAGAGAAAGAGGGCTAGCAGTGTAGTAGCCTAATGATGTATTGAACTTGAACCTATATATGTAGTTCGGTTAAACTCTAGAGCTGTGTGCGTGGAACTTGTTGCCAAACAATCGCCTCCGCATTGGAGTAAAATGTATCGCGACTTTAGGATTTGATACGGCCGATGCCACTAGTTGAATCCAAAATCGTGATCGCCACTACTATCCGAACAATCGTGATAGCCGAGCGGTTAAATCCTTCCAAAATTGATGGGTGTTCGTGGCACGTATGATTTATTTATAGGCGCTTAATAAATCCTCGCTGTTGGGATTACACTTATGATAAGTTTCTGGGGAAAACAATTTCTTAAGCTGGCCGCTACACTCCACGGCAAAGAACTTATTTCAGCTGCCGGACAACGACATGGCAACATAAACCGCAAATGCAACAGATAATGCCTAGATAATGAGGAAATTGTGTCCACTATCCGCCTAATCTTGAGCCCGCTCATCTCACCATCTCCCTGCCTCGCCTCCTCGCACCAGCGAAGCTCCCGGATCTCTCGCTCCATCGCAGGAATCTCCTCTTTCTTGTCCCACATAGCATCACGCGGATCCTGAACAAGCTCTCTGTGAAAACCTGTCAGTGGCTTTTTGATCCACACAAATTTGTCACAGCCAGTCCCCCTCCCTTCCTGCGTAGTAGATCGAAGGAAACAAAAATAAAGAATTACATTACGCTTTCCGGATCCGGGTTACCATTGTACCTACAGTAGGAACTTACCGCTCTGATGCTGCAGTTGCTGAATTTTCCTGCAGTATTTTCGTCGGTCCATGAAATCCATCTCGGCATATTCTCACCACACAAACACAGCATATCGGGGTAGTAATCATAGGGTGCCCTCCGTTACCTGATGGGGGCACTCGCCTGACGGCGTTGAGCCGACCCTGATTCCGCCCGAGACGAACTGCACGAGCTACAAGCCATGAGCGAGGTGAGCGAGGGCAGAGGAAAGAGGAGCCTTTGGATGTCAGGGTAGTGGTGAAGCGTGATTTATCCCTACTTAATAACTCGGGCAGAATCCTACCGTCCACATTCGGCTGACAGGTGGGGGACCTAGCATGTGGACTTGTCAAAAAAAAACTCGCGCCTTCGTGGTTCAAACGCCCTATCGCACGCATTGGACGAAATTTTTTGGTACCTTGCCCGCGTACATATCACTGGGAGGTCTTGCTCAGGAACCAGACACGCCTGTCCCACAGTCTTACTCCCTCCTAGGAACTTGTCATGGCTCGCGCTGGCAGATCCATCCGCTCCACCGCTTCTGGTAGGGCTCGCCGCGGCGGATCCACCCCAAGATCCTACCGTCGCAGTATCAAATGGCCATGGTTTCTTGAGAGGAGCGACGATGCTACGTATGTGAGCTCAGCCCCTCCTACCTGTAGAAGGACTGATGTGGCGTCGAGCTCGAGCAGGAGCCGCCAGCGTGACGGCGCTCGGTCCATGCTAACCCCGTCACCTTCGTCATTGTCAATTCTGATGTGGAGGGCGACGGGGACGAAGCTGTGCAGAACGCCATTGTTGCCTCCTTGGCGAAGGGCAAGCCACGGGCGGGAGCGGATGTCGCCGGGAAGGGCACGGTGGTGTCACCAATCGAGGTGGACTCCGACGACAGCTGTGTGATGTGGGTTTAGATGTTGTTTAGGATGGTTACAATTTCGGTTGTGTTTAATGCGAGTACAATTATTGTAATGTGTTTGTCGAGCTATATTGAGAAATATGTGCAATAGCAGCATGTGAGTGCTTCCACTTTAGAAATTGTGTCTGTGCCATTTGCATGTTGCATTATCAACGTAGATTACTTGTAAACAATCCAACGAAAATCATCAGATTACAACCATCGGACAGGAGTGGCAGGATGGAAGAGAAGTTGGGACAGTGGCTTCGAGGGGAAGGACACTGGCAGGTGGGCCCTCGGAACATGTGACACTGACATGTGGGAGAGGGAGCACACGGTATTGCCGGGCTGTCCAGAGCAAGCGGACTTTGCAACGTGACAACAGCAAGCTGATTGGACCAATATAATAACTCGTCGAAGTATTAAGGAGTACTCAAAACTACAACTAGGGTACATTCGCACAACACGTATGCTCTAAGCACGTGAGAAGCATCGCTTAATTCTAACAGTAACGACAGCACAAGTACTACATTTGTCTGTCGGTCTTCTTGATACAAATGTAGAAATGCATCTGCCTGTTCGTTCCAGCACCGACAAGGTACTAAGATGGCAACCATAGGATCGACCTTAGGTCCACATACTCCACCTCCCGCGGCGTCGGGCAGCTCGGCGCCTCACCTAGCACAAGAATGCTATCCGATGATGGCGGCTGGGCGTTCGCCCACATGCGCACCGTGTACACGGGCCAGGCGCACGAGACCGACCTGACGCATATGGAACCCACAACGGTGGGCCCGGCTCTGGTTCCCAGAACACCAGCGGTGATGGTCAGAACGAAAACAGAGTCGTCCCCCCCTGGAAAATTAGCAGGCGGCCTGCCGAGTCAGTGAACGGCACCTGCTCTTGGAGAAGTTGGGCTTGCCCGTACGAGATCCTAATCACTTCGATCAAGTGCCCATCTGCAAGGTGGACGACAAGCTCTGGGCGGCCGGTGTGCAGCCCGCTCGCAGCGCACGCTGCCGTGCGGGCACGCGAGCTCGTGGAGCGGAGTCGCGGTAGGAGTAACGGCGAAGCATCCTGGGTGGGAGCACGAAAGCGAACGCCGCCATGGTTTGCGCGCGAGGATCTCCAGATTCTTGGGCTCCCACATCTGCCACATCTAAAGTTCATCGAGAAATCGGAAAAAAGATCAGCAGTTAGATTGGCGAATAGCAGGAATGTGTAGGATAAGTTCAAAAGCTTGTAAATGATTTCTTACCATGAAGGTAGGGACCGGAGAATTGACGGATGTCGTCGGCTTGCGGCTACGGCGGGATGGAAGTGAAGTGGGGAACGTGGCTTCGAGGGGAAGGAAGAGAAGTAACGGGGACGTGACACTGGGATATGGCCCACTGAACTTGTGAGTCGTAACACTCGCAACATGCCAGTTTGTCCAGAGCAAGCGTGGGCAATCATGCCACAGAACAGCCTACTCGAGCATCGCTCTCGCGAAGACCATCCCAATCGTCCAAGCACCCCAATCGAACGGAATGTAACAAACGTCAAGCAGAACAACTGTGTTATGGCGTCCCTTCTAGAAGACTCGGTCTAACGGTGGATCCATTGGGGGAAGTGCTAGTTTTAGTATAAGAACAATCATGAAATGACTCAAATGGATACATGTGTGGTTTGTGGAAATAACACACATGCAATGACTCTAGTGGTTGATCCATGTGTGGTTTGTGGAAATAACACACATGCAATGACTGTAATGGATCCATAAGTGGTTTATGGAAAAGAACACACATGCAATGACCACTGGTTGATCCATATGTGGTTTGTGGAAAGAACACACATGCAATGACAACTAGTGGTTGATCCACGTGTGGTTTGTGGAAAGAACACACATGCAATGACAGTGGTTGATCCATGTGTGGTTTGTGGATAGAACACACATGCAATGACTCTAGTGCTAGATTTAGTATAAGAACACACATGCAATGACTCTAGTGGGTCCACATGTGGTTTGTGAAAAGAACACACATGCAATGACCACTGGTTGATCCATAAGTTGTTGGTGGAAAATAACACACATGCAATGAGTCTAGTGGATCCATGTGTGGTTTGTGGAAAAGAACACACATGCAATGACTCTAGTGCTGGTTTGTGGTTTTAGTATAAGAACAAACATGCAATTACTCAAATGGATCCATATGTGGTTTGTGGAAAGAACACACATGCAATGACTCTGGTTGATCCATATGTGGTTTGTGGAAAAAACACACATGCAATGACCAATGGTGGATCCATGTGTGGTTTGTGGAAAAGAACACACATGCAATGACCACTGGTTGATCCATGTGTGGTTTGTGGAAAGAACACACATGCAATGACAGTGGTGGATCCATGTGTGGTTTGTGGATAGAATACACATGCAATGACTCTAGTGCTAGTTTTAGTATAAGAACACACATGCAATGACTCTAGTGGGTCCACATATGGTTTGTGGAAAGAACACACATGCAATGACAGTGGTGGATCCATGTGTGGTTTGTCAAAAAGAACACACATGCAATGACTCTAGTGTTGGTTCTAGTATAAGAACACACATGCAATGACTCTAGTGGTTGATCCATGTGTGGTTTGTGGAAATAACACACATGCAATGACTCTAGTGGTTGATCCGTGTGTGGTTTGTGGAAATAACTCACATGCAATGACTCTAGTGGTTGATCCATAAGTGGTTTATGGAAAAAAACACACGTGCAATGACTAATCGATCCATATGTGGTTTGTGGAAAGAACACACATGGAATGACCACTTGTTGATCCATGAGTGGTTTGTGGAAAGAACACACATGGAATGACTCTAGTGGTTGATCCATGTGTGGTTTGTGGATAGAACATACATGCAATGACCACTGGTTGATCCATATGTGGTTTGTGGAAAGAACGCACATGCAATGACCACTAGTGGTTGATCCATGTGTGGTTTGTGGAAAGAACACACATACAATGACAGTGGTTGATCCATGTGTGGTGCTGGATAGAACACACATTCAATGACTCTAGTGCTAGATTTAGTATAAGAACACACATGCAATGACTCTAGTGGGTCCACATGTGGTTTGTGAAAAGAACACACATGCAATGACCACTGGTTGATCCATAAGTTGTTTGTGGAAAAGAACACACATGCAATGAGTCTAGTGGATCCATGTGTGGTTTGTGAAAAGAACACACATGCAATGACTCTAGTGCTGGTTTGTGGTTTTAGTATAAGAACAAACATGCAATTACTCAAATGGATCCATATGTGGTTTGTAGAAAGAACACACATGCAATGACTCTGGTTGATCCATATGTGGTTTGTGGAAAGAACACACATGCAATGACCACTGGTGGATCCATGTGTGGTTTGTGGAAAAGAACACACATGCAATGACCACTAGTTGATCCATGTGTGGTTTGTGGAAAGAACACACATGCAATGACAGTGGTGGATCCATGTGTGGTTTGTGGATAAAACACACATGCAATGACTCTAGTGCTAGTTTTAGTATAAGAACACACATGCAATGACTCTAGTGGGTCCACATATGGTTTGTGGAAAGAACACACATGCAATGACAGTGGTGGATCCATGTGTGGTTTGTCAAAAAGAACACACATGCAATGACTCTAGTGTTGGTTCTAGTATAAGAACACACATGCAATGACTCTAGTGGTTGATCCATGTGTGGTTTGTGGAAATAACACACATGCAGTGACTCTAGTGGTTGATCCATGTGTGGTTTGTGGAAATAACACACATGCAATGACTCTAGTGGTTGATCCATAAGTGGCTTATGGAAAAGAAGACACATGCAATGACTAATGGATCCATATGTGGTTTGTGGAAAGAACACACATGGAATGACCACTTGTTGATCCATGTGTGGTTTGGGGAAAGAACACACATGGAATGACTCTAGTGGTCGATCCATGTGTGGTTTGTGGATAGAATATACATGCAATGACCACTGGTTGATCCATATGTAGTTTGTGGAAAGAACACACATGCAATGACCACTAGTGGTTTATCCATGTGTGGTTTGTGGAAAGAACACACATGCAATGATAGTGGTTGATCCATGTGTGGTTTGTGGATAGAACACACATGCAATGACTCTAGTGCTAGATTTAGTATAAGAACACACATGCAATGACTCTAGTGGGTCCACATGTGGTTTGTGAAAAGAACACACATGCAATGACCACTGGTTGATCCATAAGTTGTTTGTGGAAAAGAACACACATGCAATGAGTCTAGTGGATCCATGTGTGGTTTGTGGAAAAGAACACACATGCAATGACTCTAGTGCTGGTTTGTGGTTTTAGTATAAGAACAAACATGCAATTACTCAAATGGATCCATATGTGGTTTGTGGAAAGAACACACATGCAATGACTCTGGTTGATCCATATGTGGTTTGTGGAAAAACACACATGCAATGACCAATGGTGGATCCATGTGTGGTTTGTGGAAAAGAACACACATGCAATGACCACTGGTTGATCCATGTGTGGTTTGTGGAAAGAACACCCATGCAATGACAGTGGTGGATCCATGTGTGGTTTGTGGATAGAATACACATGCAATGACTCTAGTGCTAGTTTTAGTATAAGAACACACATGCAATGACTCTAGTGGGTCCACATATGGTTTGTGGAAAGAACACACATGCAATGACAGTGGTGGATCCATGTGTGGTTTGTCAAAAAGAACACACATGCAATGACTCTAGTGTTGGTTCTAGTATAAGAACACACATGCAATGACTCTAGTGGTTGATCCATGTGTGGTTTGTGGAAATAACACACATGCAATGACTCTAGTGGTTGATCCGTGTGTGGTTTGTGGAAATAACTCACATGCAATGACTCTAGTGGTTGATCCATAAGTGGTTTATGGAAAAAAACACACGTGCAATGACTAATCGATCCATATGTGGTTTGTGGAAAGAACACACATGGAATGACCACTTGTTGATCCATGAGTGGTTTGTGGAAAGAACACACATGGAATGACTCTAGTGGTTGATCCATGTGTGGTTTGTGGATAGAACATACATGCAATGACCACTGGTTGATCCATATGTGGTTTGTGGAAAGAACGCACATGCAATGACCACTAGTGGTTGATCCATGTGTGGTTTGTGGAAAGAACACACATACAATGACAGTGGTTGATCCATGTGTGGTGCTGGATAGAACACACATTCAATGACTCTAGTGCTAGATTTAGTATAAGAACACACATGCAATGACTCTAGTGGGTCCACATGTGGTTTGTGAAAAGAACACACATGCAATGACCACTGGTTGATCCATATGTGGTTTGTGGAAAGAACACACATGCAATGAGTCTAGTGGATCCATGTGTGGTTTGTGGAAAAGAACACACATGCAATGACTCTAGTGCTGGTTTGTGGTTTTAGTATAAGAACAAACATGCAATTACTCAAATGGATCCATATGTGGTTTGTAGAAAGAACACACATGCAATGACTCTGGTTGATCCATATGTGGTTTGTGGAAAGAACACACATGCAATGACCACTGGTGGATCCATGTGTGGTTTGTGGAAAGGAACACACATGCAATGACCACTTGATCCTTGTGTGGTTGGTGGAAAGAACACACATGCAATGACAGTGGTGGATCCATGTGTGGTTTGTGGATAGAACACACATGCAATGACTCTAGTGCTAGTTTTAGTATAAGAACACACATGCAATGACTCTAGTGGGTCCACATATGGTTTGTGGAAAGAACACACATGCAATGACAGTGGTGGATCCAAGTTTGTCAAAAAGAACACACATGCAATGACTCTAGTGTTGGTTCTAGTATAAGAACACACATGCAATGACTCTAGTGGTATATCCATGTGTGGTTTGTGGAAATAACACACATGCAATGACTCTAGTAGTTGATCCATGTGTGGTTTGTGGAAATAACACACATGCAATGACTCTAGTGGTTGATCCATAAGTGGTTTATGGAAAATAACACACATGCAATGACTAATGGATCCATATGTGGTTTGTGGAAAGAACACACATGGAATGACCACTTATTGATCCATGTGTGGTTTGTGGAAAGAACACACATGGAATGACTCTAGTGGTTGATCCATGTGTGGTTTGTGGATAGAACACACATGCAATGACTCTAGTGCTAGATTTAGTATAAGAACACACATGCAATGACTCTAGTGGGTCCACATGTGGTTTGTGAAAAGAACACACATGCAATGACCACTGGTTGATCCATAAGTTGTTTGTGGAAAAGAACACACATGCAATGAGTCTAGTGGATCCATGTGTGGTTTGTGGAAAAGAACACACATGCAATGACTCTAGTGCTGGTTTGTGGTTTTAATATAAGAACAAACATGCAATTACTCAAATGGATCCATATGTGGTTTGTAGAAAGAACACACATGCAATGACTCTGGTTGATCCATATGTGGTTTGTGGAAAGAACACACATGCAATGAACACTGGTGGATCCATGTGTGGTTTGTGGAAAAGAACACACATGCAATGACCACTGGTTGATCCATGTGTGGTTTATGGAAAGAACACACATGCAATGACAGTGGTGGATCCATGTGTGGTTTGTGGATAGAACACACATGCAATGACTCTAGTGCTAGTTTTAGTATAAGAACACACATGCAATGACTCTAGTGGGTCCACATATGGTTTGTGGAAAGAACACACATGCAATGACAGTGGTGGATCCATGTGTGGTTTGTCAAAAAGAACACACATGCAATGACTCTAGTGTTGGTTCTAGTATAAGAACACATATGCAATGACTCTAGTGGTTGATCCATGTGTGATTTGTGGAAATAACACACATGCAATGACTCTAGTGGTTGATCCATGTGTGGTTTGTGGAAATAACACACATGCAATGATTCTAGTGGTTGATCCATAAGTGGTTTATGGAAAAGAAGACACATGCAATGACTAATGGATCCATATGTGGTTTGTGGAAAGAACACACATGGAATGACCACTTGTTGATCCATGTGTGGTTTGTGGAAAGAACACACATGGAATGACTCTAGTGGTTGATCCATGTGTGGTTTGTGGATAGAATATACATGCAATGACCACTGGTTGATCCATATGTGGTTTGTGGAAAGAACACACATGCAATGACCACTAGTGGTTTATCCATGTGTGGTTTGTGGAAAGAACACACATGCAATGATAGTGGTTGATCCATGTGTGGTTTGTGGATAGAACACACATGCAATGACTCTAGTGCTAGATTTAGTATAAGAACACACATGCAATGACTCTAGTGGGTCCACATGTGGTTTGTGAAAAGAACACACATGCAATGACCACTGGTTGATCCATAAGTTGTTTGTGGAAAAGAACACACATGCAATGAGTCTAGTGGATCCATGTGTGGTTTGTGGAAAAGAACACACATGCAATGACTCTAGTGCTGGTTTGTGGTTTTAGTATAAGAACAAACATGCAATTACTCAAATGGATCCATATGTGGTTTCTGGAAAGAACACACATGCAATGACTCTAGTTGATCCATATGTGGTTTGTAGAAAGAACACACATGCAATGACCACTGGTGGATCCATGTGTGGTTTGTGGAAAGGAACACACATGCAATGACCACTGGTTGATCCATGTGTGGTTTGTGGAAAGAACACACATGCAATGACAGTGGTGGATCCATGTGTGGTTTCTGGATAGAACACACATGCTTGACTCTAGTGCTAGTTTTAGTATAAGAACACACATCCAGTGACTCTAGTGGCTCCACATATGGTTTGTGGAAAGAACACACATGCAATGACAGTGGTGGATCCATGTGTGGTTTATCAAAAAGAACACACATGCAATGACTCTAGTGTTGGTTATAGTATAAGAACACACATGCAATGACTCTAGTGGTATATCCATGTGTGGTTTGTGGAAATAACACACATGCAATGACTCTAGTGGTTGATCCATGTGTGGTTTGTGGAATTAACACACATGCAATGACTCTAGTGGTTGATCCATAAGTGGTTTATGGAAAATAACACACATGCAATGACTAATGGATCCATATGTGGTTTGTGGAAAGAACACACATGGAATGACCACTTATTGATCCATGTGTGGTTTGTGGAAAGAACACACATGGAATGACTCTAGTGGTTGATCCATGTGTGGTTTGTGGATAGAACACACATGCAATGACTCTAGTGCTAGTTTTAGTATAAGAATACGCATGCAATGACTCTAGTGGGTCCACATGTGGTTTGTGAAAAGAACACACATGCAATTACCACTGGTTGATCCATAAGTTGTTTGTGGAAAAGAACACACATGCAATGAGTCTAGTGGATCCATGTGTGGTTTGTGGAAAAGAACACACATGCAATGACTCTAGTGCTGGTTTGTGGTTTTAGTATAAGAACAACCATGCAATGACTCTAGTGGTTGATCCATGTGTGGTTTGTGGAAAGAAAACACATGCAATTACTCTGGTTGATCCATGTGTTGTTTGTGGATAGAAAACACATGCAATGACTCTAGTGCTAGTTTTAGTAGAAGAACACACATGTAATGACTCTAGTGGGTCCACATGTGGTTTGTGGAAAGAACACACATGCAATGAAAATGGTGGATCCATGTGTGGTTTGTGAAAATAATACACATGCAATGACTCTAGTGTTGGTTCTAGTATAAGAACACACATGCAATGACTCTAGTGGTTGATCCATGTGTGGTTTGTGGAAATAACACACATGCAATGACTCTAGTGGTTGATCCATGTGTTGTTTGTGGAAATAACACACATGCAATGACTCTAGTGGTTGATCCATGCGTGGTTTGTGGAAATAACACACATGCAATGACTGTAATGGATCCATAAGTGGTTTATGGAAAAGAACACACATGCAATGACCACTGGTTGATCCATATGTGGTTTGTGGAAAGAACACACATGCAATGACCACTAGTGGTTGATCCATGTGTTGTTTGTGGAAAGAACACACATGTAATGACAGTGGTTGATCCATGTGTGGTTTGTGGATAGAACACACATGCAATGACTCTAGTGCTAGATTTAGTATAAGAACACACATGCAATGACTCTAGTGGGTCCACATGTGGTTTGTGAAAAGAACACACATGCAATGACCACTGGTTGATCCATAAGTTGTTTGTGGAAAAGAACACACATGCAATGAGTCTAGTGGATCCATGTGTGGTTTGTGGAAAAGAACACACATGCAATGACTCTAGTGCTGGTTTGTGGTTTTTGTATAAGAACAAACATGCAATTACTCAAATGGATCCATATGTGGTTTGTGGAAAGAACACACATGCAATGACTCTGGTTGATCCATATGTGGTTTGTGGAAAGAACACACATGCAATGACCAATGGTAGATCCATGTGTGGTTTGTGGAAAAGAACAAAAATGCAATGACCACTGGTTGATCCATGTGTGGTTTGTGGAAAGAACACACATGCAATGACAGTGGTGGATCCATGTGTGGTTTGTGGATAGAATACACATGCAATGACTCTAGTGCTAGTTTTAGTATAACAACACACATGCAATGACTCTAGTGGGTCCATATATGGTTTGTGGAAAGAACACACATGCAATGACAGTGGTGGATCCATGTGTGGTTTGTCAAAAAGAACACACATGCAATGACTCTAGTGTTGGTTCTAGTATAAGAACACACATGCAATGACTCTAGTGGTTGATCCATGTGTGGTTTGTGGAAATAACACACATGCAATGACTCTAGTGGTTGATCCGTGTGTGGTTTGTGGAAATAACACACATGCAATGACTCTAGTGGTTGATCCATAAGTGGTTTATGGAAGAAGAAAACACGTGCAATGACTAATAGATCCATATGTGGTTTGTGGAAAGAACACACATGGAATGACCACTTGTTGATCCATGTGTGGTTTGTGGAAAGAACACACATGGAATGACTCTAGTGGTTGATCCATGTGTGGTTTGTGGACAGAACATACATGCAATGACCACTGGTTGATCCATATGTGGTTTGTGGAAAGAACACGCATGCAATGACCACTAGTGGTTGATCCATGTGTGGTTTGTGGAAAGAACACACATGCAATGACAGTGGTTGATCCATGTGTGGTTTCTGGATAGAACACACATGCAATGACTCTAGTGCTAGATTTAGTATAAGAACACACATGCAATGACTCTAGTGGGTCCACATGTGGTTTGTGAAAAGAACACACATGCAATGACAACTAGTTGATCAATAATTTGTTTGTGGAAATGAACACACATGCAATGAGTCTAGTGGATCCATGTGTGGTTTGTGGAAAAGAACATACATGCAATGACTCTAGTGCTGGTTTGTGGTTTTAGTATAAGAACAAACATGCAATTACTCAAATGGATCCATATGTGGTTTGTAGAAAGAACACACATGTAATGACCACTGGTGGATCCATGTGTGGTTTGTGGAAAAGAACACACATGCAATGACCACTGGTTGATCCATGTGTGGTTTGTGGAAAGAACACACATGCAATGACAGTGGTGGATCCATGTGTGGTTTGTGGATAGAACACACATGCAATGACTCTAGTGCTAGTTTTAGTATAAGAACACACATGCAATGACTCTAGTGGGTCCACATAATGTTTTTGGAAAGAACACACATGCAATGACAATGGTGGATCCATGTGTGGTTTGTGAAAAGAACACACATGCAATGACTCTAGTGTTGGTTCTAGTATAAGAACACACATGCAATGACTCTAGTGGTTGATCCATGTGTGGTTTGTGGAAATAACACACATGCAATGACTCTAGTGGTTGATCCATGTGGTTTGTGGAAATAACACACATGCAATGACTCTAGTGGTTGATCCATAAGTGGTTTATGGAAAAAAAACATGCAATGACTAGTCGATCCATATGTGGTTTGTGGAAAGAACACACATGGAATGACCACTGTTGATCCATGTGTGTTTGTGAAAAGAACACACATGGAATGACTCTAGTGGTTGATCCATGTGGTTTGTGGATAGAACATACATGCAATGACCACTGGTTGATCCATATGTGGTTTGTGGAAAGACACACATGCAATGAACACTAGTGGTTGATCCATGTGTGGTTTGTGGAAAGAACACACATGCAATGACAGTGGTTGATCCATGTGTGGTTTGTGGATAGAACACACATGCAATGACTCTAGTGCTAGATTTAGTATAAGAACACACATGCAATGACTCTAGTGGGTCCACATGTGGTTTGTGAAAAGAACACACATGCAATGACCACTGGTTGATCCATAAGTTGTTTCTGGAAATGAAAACACATGCAAATAGTCTAGAGGATCCATGTGGTTTGTGAAAAGAACACACATGCAATGACTCTAGTGCTGGTTTGTGGTTTTAGTATAAGAACAAACATGCAATTACTCAAATGGATCCATATGTGGTTTGTAGAAAGAACACACATGCAATGACTAAGGTTGATCCATATGTGGTTTGTGGAAAGAACACACATGCAATGACAGTGGTGGATCCATGTGTGGTTTGTGGATAGAACACACATGCAATGACTCTAGTGCTAGTTTTAGTATAAGAACACACATGCAATGACTCTAGTGGGCCCACATATGGTTTGTGGAAAGAACACACATGCAATGACAGTGGTGGATCCATGTGTGGTTTGTCAAAAAGAACACACATGCAATGACTCTAGTGTTGGTTCTAGTATAAGAACACACATGCAATGACTCTAGTGGTTGATCCATGTGTGGTTTGTGGAAATAACACACATGCAATGACTCTAGTGGTTGATCCGTGTGTGGTTTGTGGAAATAACACACATGCAATGACTCTAGTGGTTGATCCATAAGTTGTTTATGGAAAAAAAACACGTGCAATGACTAGTCGATCCATATGTGGTTTGTGGAAAGAACACACATGGAATGACCACTTGTTGATCCATGTGTGGTTTGTGGAAAGAACACACATGGAATGACTCTAGTGGTTGATCCATGTGTGGTTTGTGGATAGAACATACATGCAATGACCACTGGTTGATCCATATGTGGTTTGTGGAAAGAACACACATGCAATGACCACTAGTGGTTGATCCATGTGTGGTTTGTGGAAAGAACACACATGCAATGACAGTGGTTGATCCATGTGTGGTTTGTGGAAAGAACACACATGCAATGACAGTGGTGGATCCATGTGTGGTTTGTGGATAGAATACACATGCAATGACTCTAGTGCTAGTTTTAGTATAACAACACACATGCAATGACTCTAGTGGGTCCATATATGGTTTGTGGAAAGAACACACATGCAATGACAGTGGTGGATCCATGTGTGGTTTGTCAAAAAGAACACACATGCAATGACTCTAGTGTTGGTTCTAGTATAAGAACACACATGCAATGACTCTAGTGGTTGATCCATGTGTGGTTTGTGGAAATAACACACATGCAATGACTCTAGTGGTTGATCCGTGTGTGGTTTGTGGAAATAACACACATGCAATGACTCTAGTGGTTGATCCATAAGTGGTTTATGGAAGAAAAAAACACGTGCAATGACTAATAGATCCATATGTGGTTTGTGGAAAGAACACACATGGAATGACCACTTGTTGATCCATGTGTGGTTTGTGGAAAGAACACACATGGAATGACTCTAGTGGTTGATCCATGTGTGGTTTGTGGACAGAACATACATGCAATGACCACTGGTTGATCCATATGTGGTTTGTGGAAAGAACACACATGCAATGACAACTAGTGGTTGATCCATGTGTGGTTTGTGGAAAGAACACACATGCAATGACAGTGGTTGATCCATGTGTGGTTTCTGGATAGAACACACATGCAATGACTCTAGTGCTAGATTTAGTATAAGAACACACATGCAATGACTCTAGTGGGTCCACATGTGGTTTGTGAAAATAACACACATGCAATGACCACTAGTTGATCCATAAGTTGTTTGTGGAAAAGAACACACATGCAATGAGTCTAGTGGATCCATGTGTGGTTTGTGGAAAAGAACATACATGCAATGACTCTAGTGCTGGTTTGTAGTTTTAGTATAAGAACAAACATGCAATTACTCAAATGGATCCATATGTGGTTTGTAGAAAGAACACACATGTAATGACCACTGGTGGATCCATGTGTGGTTTGTGGAAAAGAACACACATGCAATCACCACTGGTTGATCCATGTGTGGTTTGTGGAAAGAACACACATGCAATGACAGTGGTGGATCCATGTGTGGTTTGTGGATAGAACACACATGCAATGACTCCAGTTCTAGTTTTAGTATAAGAACACATATGCAATGACTCTAGTGGGTCCACATATGGTTTGTGGAAAGAACACACATGCAATGACAGTGGTGGATCCATGTGTGGTTTGTCAAAAAGAACACACATGCAATGACTCTAGTGTTGGTTCTAGTATAAGAACACACATGCAATGACTCTAGTGGTTGATCCATGTGTGGTTTGTGGAAATAACACACATGCAATGACTCTAGTGGTTGATCCGTGTGTGGTTTGTGGAAATAACACACATGCAATGACTCTAGTGGTTGATCTATAAGTGGTTTATGGAAAAAAAAAACGTGCAATGACTAGTCGATCCATATGTGGTTTGTGGAAAGAACACACATGGAATGACCACTTGTTGATCCATGTGTGGTTTGTGAAAAGAACACACATGGAATGACTCTAGTGGTTGATCCATGTGTGGTTTGTGGATAGAACATACATGCAATGACCACTGGTTGATCCATATGTGGTTTGTGGAAAGAACACACATGCAATGACCACTAGTGGTTGATCCATGTGTGGTTTGTGGAAAGAACACACATGCAATGACAGTGGTTGATCCATGTGTGGTTTGTGGATAGAACACACATGCAATGACTCTAGTGCTAGATTTAGTATAAGAACACACATGCAATGACTCTAGTGGGTCCACATGTGGTTTGTGAAAAGAACACACATGCAATGACCACTGGTTGATCCATAAGTTGTTTCTGGAAAAGAACACACATGCAATGAGTCTAGTGGATCCATGTGTGGTTTGTGGAAAAGAACACACATGCAATGACTCTAGTGCTGGTTTGTGGTTTTAGTATAAGAACAAACATGCAATTACTCAAATGGATCCATATGTGGTTTGTAGAAAGAACACACATGCAATGACTAAGGTTGATCCATATGTGGTTTGTGGAAAGAACACACATGCAATGACAGTGGTGGATCCATGTGTGGTTTGTGGATAGAACACACATGCAATGACTCTAGTGCTAGTTTTAGTATAAGAACACACATGCAATGACTCTAGTGGGTCCACATATGGTTTGTGGAAAGAACACACATGCAATGACAGTGGTGGATCCATGTGTGGTTTGTCAAAAAGAACACACATGCAATGACTCTAGTGTTGGTTCTAGTATAAGAACACACATGCAATGACTCTAGTGGTTGATCCATGTGTGGTTTGTGGAAATAACACACATGCAATGACTCTAGTGGTTGATCCGTGTGTGGTTTGTGGAAATAACACACATGCAATGACTCTAGTGGTTGATCCATAAGTGGTTTATGGAAAAAAAACACGTGCAATGACTAGTCGATCCATATGTGGTTTGTGGAAAGAACACACATGGAATGACCACTTGTTGATCCATGTGTGGTTTGTGGAAAGAACACACATGGAATGACTCTAGTGGTTGATCCATGTGTGGTTTGTGGATAGAACATACATGCAATGACCACTGGTTGATCCATATGTGGTTTGTGGAAAGAACACACATGCAATGACCACTAGTGGTTGATCCATGTGTGGTTTGTGGAAAGAACACACATGCAATGACAGTGGTTGATCCATGTGTGGTTTGTGGATAGAACACACATGCAATGACTCTAGTGCTAGATTTAGTATAAGAACACACATGCAATGACTCTAGTGGGTCCACATGTGGTTTGTGAAAAGAACACACATGCAATGACCACTGGTTGATCCATAAGTTGTTTGTGGAAAAGAACACACATGCAATGAGTCTAGTGGATCCATGTGTGGTTTGTGGAAAAGAACACACATGCAATGACTCTAGTGCTGGTTTGTGGTTTTAGTATAAGAACAAACATGCAATTACTCAAATGGATCCATATGTGGTTTGTAGAAAGAACACACATGCAATGACTAAGGTTGATCCATATGTGGTTTGTGGAAAGAACACACATGCAATGAACACTGGTGGATCCATGTGTGGTTTGTGGAAAAGAACACACATGCAATGACCACTGGTTGATCCATGTGTGGTTTGTGGAAAGAACACACATGCAATGACAGTGGTGGATCCATGTGTGGTTTGTGGATAGAACACACATGCAATGACTCTAGTGCTAGTTTTAGTATAAGAACACACATGCAATGACTCTAGTGGGTCCACATATGGTTTGTGGAAAGAACACACATGCAATGACAGTGGTGGATCCATGTGTGGTTTGTCAAAAAGAACACACATGCAATGACTCTAGTGTTGGTTCTAGTATAAGAACACACATGCAATGACTCTAGTGGTTGATCCATGTGTGTGTTATGGAAATAACACACATGCAATGACTCTAGTGGTTGATCCGTGTGTGGTTTGTGGAAATAACACACATGCAATGACTCTAGTGGTTGATCCATAAGTGGTTTATGGAAAAAAAACACGTGCAATGACTAGTCGATCCATATGTGGTTTGTGGAAAGAACACACATGGAATGACCACTTGTTGATCCATGTGTGGTTTGTGGAAAGAACACACATGGAATGACTCTAGTGGTTGATCCATGTGTGGTTTGTGGATAGAACATACATGCAATGACCACTGGTTGATCCATATGTGGTTTGTGGAAAGAACACACATGCAATGACCACTAGTGGTTGATCCATGTGTGGTTTGTGGAAAGAACACACATGCAATGACAGTGGTTGATCCATGTGTGGATTGTGGATAGAACACACATGCAATGACTCTAGTGCTAGATTTAGTATAAGAACACACATGCAATGACTCTAGTGGGTCCACATGTGGTTTGTGAAAAGAACACACATGCAATGACCACTGGTTGATCCATAAGTTGTTTGTGGAAAAGAACACACATGCAATGAGTCTAGTGGATCCATGTGTGGTTCGTGGAAAAGAACACACATGCAATGACTCTAGTGCTGGTTTGTGGTTTTAGTATAAGAACAAACATGCAATTACTCAAATGGATCCATATGTGGTTTGTGGAAAGAACACACATGCAATGACTCTGGTTGATCCATATGTGGTTTGTGGAAAGAACACACATGCAATGAACACTGGTGGATCCATGTGTGGTTTGTGGAAAAGAACACACATGCAATGACCACTGGTTGATCCATGTGTGGTTTGTGGAAAGAACACACATGCAATGACAGTGGTGGATCCATGTGGTTTCTGGATAGAACACACATGCAATGACTCTAGTGCTAGTTTTAGTATAAGAACACACATGCAATGACTCTAGTGGGTCCACATATGGTTTGTGGAAAGAACACACATGCAATGACAGTGGTGGATCCATGTGTGATTTGTCAAAAAGAACACACATGCAATGACTCTAGTGTTTGTTCTAGTATAAGAACACACATGCAATGACTCTATTGGTTGATCCATGTGTGGTTTGTGGAAATAACACACATGCAATGACTCTAGTGGTTGATCCATGTGTGGTTTGTGGAAATAACACACATGCAATGACTCTAGTGGTTGATCCATAAGTGGTTTATGGAAAATAACACACATGCAATGACTAATGGATCCATATGTGGTTTGTGGAAAGAACACACATGGAATGACCACTTTTTGATCCATGTGTGGTTTGTGGAAAGAACACACATGGAATGACTCTAGTGGTTGATCCATGTGTGGCTTGTGGATAGAATATACATGCAATGACCACTGGTTGATCCATATGTGGTTTGTGGAAAGAACACACATGCAATGACCACTAGTGGTTGATCCATGTGTGGTTTGTGGAAAGAACACACATGCAATGATATTGGTTGATCCATGTGTGGTTTGTGGATAGAACACACATGCAATGACTCTAGTGCTAGATTTAGTATAAGAACACACATGCAATGACTCTAGTGGGTCCACATGTGGTTTGTGAAAAGAACACACATGCAATGACCACTGGTTGATCCATAAGTTGTTTGTGGAAAAGAACACACATGCAATGAGTCTAGTGGATCCATGTGTGGTTTGTGGAAAAGAACACACATGCAATGACTCTAGTGCTGGTTTGTGGTTTTAGTATAAGAACAAACATGCAATTACTCAAATGGATCCATATGTGGTTTGTAGAAAGAACACACATGCAATGACTAAGGTTGATCCATATGTGGTTTGTGGAAAGAACACACATGCAATGAACACTGGTGGATCCATGTGTGGTTTGTGGAAAAGAACACACATGCAATGACCACTGGTTGATCCATGTGTGGTTTGTGGAAAGAACACACATGCAATGACAGTGGTGGATCCATGTGTGGTTTGTGGATAGAACACACATGCAATGACTCTAGTGCTAGTTTTAGTATAAGAACACACATGCAATGACTCTAGTGGGTCCACATATGGTTTGTGGAAAGAACACACATGCAATGACAGTGGTGGATCCATGTGTGGTTTGTCAAAAAGAACACACATGCAATGACTCTAGTGTTGGTTCTAGTATAAGAACACACATGCAATGACTCTAGTGGTTGATCCATGTGTGTGTTATGGAAATAACACACATGCAATGACTCTAGTGGTTGATCCGTGTGTGGTTTGTGGAAATAACACACATGCAATGACTCTAGTGGTTGATCCATAAGTGGTTTATGGAAAAAAAAACACGTGCAATGACTAGTCGATCCATATGTGGTTTGTGGAAAGAACACACATGGAATGACCACTTGTTGATCCATGTGTGGTTTGTGGAAAGAACACACATGGAATGACTCTAGTGGTTGATCCATGTGTGGTTTGTGGATAGAACATACATGCAATGACCACTGGTTGATCCATATGTGGTTTGTGGAAATAACACACATGCAATGACCACTAGTGGTTGATCCATGTGTGGTTTGTGGAAAGAACACACATGCAATGACAGTGGTTGATCCATGTGTGGTTTGTGGATAGAACACACATGCAATGACTCTAGTGCTAGATTTAGTATAAGAACACACATGCAATGACTCTAGTGGGTCCACATGTGGTTTGTGAAAAGAACACACATGCAATGACCACTGGTTGATCCATAAGTTGTTTGTGGAAAAGAACACACATGCAATGAGTCTAGTGGATCCATGTGTGGTTCGTGGAAAAGAACACACATGCAATGACTCTAGTGCTGGTTTGTGGTTTTAGTATAAGAACAAACATGCAATTACTCAAATGGATCCATATGTGGTTTGTGGAAAGAACACACATGCAATGACTCTGGTTGATCCATATGTGGTTTGTGGAAAGAACACACATGCAATGAACACTGGTGGATCCATGTGTGGTTTGTGGAAAAGAACACACATGCAATGACCACTGGTTGATCCATGTGTGGTTTGTGGAAAGAACACACATGCAATGACAGTGGTGGATCCATGTGTGGTTTCTGGATAGAACACACATGCAATGACTCTAGTGCTAGTTTTAGTATAAGAACACACATGCAATGACTCTAGTGGGTCCACATATGGTTTGTGGAAAGAACACACATGCAATGACAGTGATGGATCCATGTGTGATTTGTCAAAAAGAACACACATGCAATGACTCTAGTGTTTGTTCTAGTATAAGAACACACATGCAATGACTCTATTGGTTGATCCATGTGTGGTTTGTGGAAATAACACACATGCAATGACTCTAGTGGTTGATCCATGTGTGGTTTGTGGAAATAACACACATGCAATGACTCTAGTGGTTGATCCATAAGTGGTTTATGGAAAATAACACACATGCAATGACTAATGGATCCATATGTGGTTTGTGGAAAGAACACACATGGAATGACCACTTTTTGATCCATGTGTGGTTTGTGGAAAGAACACACATGGAATGACTCTAGTGGTTGATCCATGTGTGGTTTGTGGATAGAATATACATGCAATGACCACTGGTTGATCCATATGTGGTTTGTGGAAAGAACACACATGCAATGACCACTAGTTGATCCATGTGGTTTGTGGAAAGAACACACATGCAATGATATTGGTTGATCCATGTGTGGTTTGTGGATAGAACACACATGCAATGACTCTAGTGCTAGATTTAGTATAAGAACACACATGCAATGACTCTAGTGGGTCCACATGTGGTTTGTGAAAAGAACACACATGCAATGACCACTGGTTGATCCATAAGTTGTTTGTGGAAAAGAACACACATGCAATGAGTCTAGTGGATCCATGTGTGGTTTGTGGAAAAGAACACACATGCAATGACTCTAGTGCTGGTTTGTGGTTTTAGTATAAGAACAAACATGCATATACTCAAATGGATCCATATGTGGTTTGTGGAAAGAACACACATGCAATGACTCTAGTTGATCCATATGTGGTTTGTGGAAAGAACACACATGCAATGACCACTGGTGGATCCATGTGTGGTTTGTGGAAAGGAACACACATGCAATGACCACTGGTTGATCCATGTGTGGTTTGTGGAAAGAACACACATGCAATGACAGTGGTGGATCCATGTGTGGTTTCTGGATAGAACACACATGCAATGACTCTAGTGCTAGTTTTAGTATAAGAACACACATGCAATGACTCTAGTGGCTCCACATATGGTTTGTGGAAATAACACACATGCAATGACAGTGGCGGATCCATGTGTCGTTTGTCAAAAATAACACACATGCAATGACTCTAGTGTTGGTTCTAGTATAAGAACACACATGCAATGACTCTAGTGGTATATCCATGTGTGGTTTGTGGAAATAACACACATGCAATGACTCTAGTGGTTGATCCATGTGTGGTTTGTGGAAATAACACACATGCAATGACTCTAGTGGTTGATCCATAAGTGGTTTATGGAAAATAACACATTTGCAATGACTAATGGATCCATATGTGGTTTGTGGAAAGAACATACATGGAATGACCACTTATTGATCCATGTGTGGTTTGTGGAAAGAACACACATGGAATGACTCTAGTGGTTGATCCATGTGTGGTTTGTGGATAGAACACACATGCAATGACTCGAGTGCTAGTTTTAGTATAAGAATACGCATGCAATGATTCTAGTGGGTCCACATGTGGTTTGTGAAAAGAACACACATGCAATTACCACTGGTTGATCCATAAGTTGTTTGTGGAAAAGAACACACATGCAATGAGTCTAGTGGATCCATGTGTGGTTTGTGGAAAAGAACACACATGCAATGACTCTAGTGCTGGTTTGTGGTTTTAGTATAAGAACAAACATGCAATTTCTCAAAAGGATCCATATGTGGTTTGTACAAAGAACACACATGCAATGACTCTGGTTGATCCATATGTGGTTTGTGGAAAGAACACACATGCAATGACCACTGGTTGATCCATGTGTGGTTTGTTGAAAGAACACACATGCAATGACAGTGGTGGATCCATATGTGGTTTGTGGATAGAATACACATGCAATGACTCTAGTGCTAGTTTTAGTATAAGAACACACATGCAATGACTCTAGTGGGTCCACATATGGTTTGTGGAAAGAACACACATGCAATGACAGTGGTGGATCCATGTGTGGTTTGTCAAAAAGAACACACATGCAATGACTCTAGTGTTGGTTCTAGTATAAGAACACACATGCAATGACTCTAGTGGTTGATCCATGTGTGGTTTGGGGAAATAACACACATGCAAAGACTCTAGTGGTTGATCCGTGTGTGGTTTGTGGAAATAACACACATGCAATGGCTCTAGTGGTTGATCCATAAGTGGTTCATGGAAAAAAACACGTGCAATGACTAATCGATCCATATGTGGTTTGTGGAAAGAACACACATGGAATGACCACTTGTTGATCCATGTGTGGTTTGTGGAAAGAACACACATGGAATGACTCTAGTGGTTGATCCATGTGAGGTTTGTGGATAGAATATACATGCAATGACCACTGGTTGATCCATATGTGGTTTGTGGAAAGAACACACATGCAATGACCACTAGTGGTTGATCCATGTGTGGTTTGTGGAAAGAACACACATGCAATGATATTGGTTGATCCATGTGTGGTTTGTGGATAGAACACACATGCAATGACTCTAGTGCTAGATCTAGTATAAGAACACACATGCAATGACTCTAGTGGATCCACATGTTGTTTGTGAAAAGAACACACATGCAATGACCACTGGTGGATCCATGTGTGGTTTGTGGAAAGGAACACACATGCAATGACCACTGGTTGATCCATGTGTGGTTTGTGGAAAGAACACACATGCAATGACAGTGGTGGATCCATGTGTGGTTTCTGGATAGAACACACATGCAATGACTCTAGTGCTAGTTTTAGTATAAGAACACACATGCAATGACTCTAGTGGCTCCACATATGGTTTGTGGAAATAACACACATGCAATGACAGTGGTGGATCCATGTGTCGTTTGTCAAAAATAACACACATGCAATGACTCTAGTGTTGGTTCTAGTATAAGAACACACATGCAATGACTCTAGTGGTATATCCATGTGTGGTTTGTGGAAATAACACACATGCAATGACTCTAGTGGTTGATCCATGTGTGGTTTGTGGAAATAACACACATGCAATGACTCTAGTGGTTGATCCATAAGTGGTTTATGGAAAATAACACACATGCAATGACTAATGGATCCATATGTGGTTTGTGGAAAGAACATACATGGAATGACCACTTATTGATCCATGTGTGGTTTGTGGAAAGAACACACATGGAATGACTCTAGTGGTTGATCCATGTGTGGTTTGTGGATAGAACACACATGCAATGACTCGAGTGCTAGTTTTAGTATAAGAATACGCATGCAATGATTCTAGTGGGTCCACATGTGGTTTGTGAAAAGAACACACATGCAATTACCACTGGTTGATCCATAAGTTGTTTGTGGAAAAGAACACACATGCAATGAGTCTAGTGGATCCATGTGTGGTTTGTGGAAAAGAACACACATGCAATGACTCTAGTGCTGGTTTGTGGTTTTAGTATAAGAACAAACATGCAATTTCTCAAAAGGATCCATATGTGGTTTGTAGAAAGAACACACATGCAATGACTCTGGTTGATCCATATGTGGTTTGTGGAAAGAACACACATGCAATGACCACTGGTTGATCGATGTGTGGTTTGTTGAAAGAACACACATGCAATGACAGTGGTGGATCCATATGTGGTTTGTGGATAGAATACACATGCAATGACTCTAGTGCTAGTTTTAGTATAAGAACACACATGCAATGACTCTAGTGGGTCCACATATGGTTTGTGGAAAGAACACACATGCAATGACAGTGGTGGATCCATGTGTGGTTTGTCAAAAAGAACACACATGCAATGACTCTAGTGTTGGTTCTAGTATAAGAACACACATGCAATGACTCTAGTGGTTGATCCATGTGTGGTTTGGGGAAATAACACAAATGCAAAGACTCTAGTGGTTGATCCGTGTGTGGTTTGTGGAAATAACACACATGCAATGACTCTAGCTGTTGATCCATAAGTGGTTTATGGAAAAAAACACGTGCAATGACTAATCGATCCATATGTGGTTTGTGGAAAGAACACACATGGAATGACCACTTGTTGATCCATGTGTGGTTTGTGGAAAGAACACACATGGAATGACTCTAGTGGTTGATCCATGTGAGGTTTGTGGATAGAATATACATGCAATGACCACTGGTTGATCCATATGTGGTTTGTGGAAAGAACACACATGCAATGACCACTAGTGGTTGATCCATGTGTGGTTTGTGGAAAGAACACACATGCAATGATATTGGTTGATCCATGTGTGGTTTGTGGATAGAACACACATGCAATGACTCTAGTGCTAGATCTAGTATAAGAACACACATGCAATGACTCTAGTGGGTCCACATGTTGTTTGTGAAAAGAACACACATGCAATGACCACTGGTTGATCCATAAGATGTTTGTGGAAAAGAACACACATGCAATGAGTCTAGTGGATCCATGTGTGGTTTGTGGAAAAGAACACGCCTGCAATGACTCTAGTGCTGGTTTGTGGTTTTAGTATAAGAACAAACATGCAATTACTGAAATGGATCCATATGTGGTTTGTGGAAAGAACACACATGCAATGACTCTAGTTGATCCATATGTGGTTTGTGGAAAGAACACACATGCAATGACCACTGGTGGATCCATGTGTGGTTTGTGGAAAGGAACACACATGCAATGACCACTGGTTGATCCATCTGTGGTTTGTGGAAAGAACACACATGCAATGACAGTGGTGGATCCATGTGTGGTTTCTGGATAGAACACACATGCAATGACTCTAGTGCTAGTTTTAGTATAAGAACACACATCCAATGACTCTAGTGGCTCCACATATGGTTTGTGGAAAGAACACACATGCAATGACAGTGGTGGATCCATGTGTGGTTTGTCAAAAAGAACACACATGCAATGACTCTAGTGTTGGTTCTAGTATAAGAACACACATGCAATGACTCTAGTGCTTGATCCATGTGTGGTTTGTGGAAATAACACACATGCAATGACTCTAATGGTTGATCCATGTGTGGTTTGTGGAAATAACACACATGCAATGACTCTAGTGGTTGATCCATAAGTGGTTTATGCAAAAGAAGACACATGCAATGACTAATGGATCCATATGTGGTTTGTGGAAAGAACACACATGGAATAACCACTTGTTGATCCATGTGTGGTTTGTGGAGAGAACACACATGGAATGACTCTAGTGGTATATCCATGTGCGTTTTGTGGATAGAACATACATGCAATGACCACTGGTTGATCCATATGTGGTTTGTGGAAAGAACACACATGCAATGACCACCAGTGGTTGATCCATGTGTGGTTTGTGGAAAGAACACACATGCAATGATATTGGTTGATCCATGTGTGGTTTGTGGATAGAACACACATGCAATGACTCTAGTGCTAGATTTAGTATAAGAACACACATGCAATGACTCTAGTGGGTCCACATGTGGTTTGTGAAAAGAACACACATGCAATGACCACTGGTTGATCCATAACTTGTTTGTGGAAAAGAACACACATGCAATGAGTCTAGTGGATCCATGTGTGGTTTGTGGAAAAGAACACACATGCAATTACTCTAGTGCTGGTTTGTGGTTTTAGTATAAGAACAAACATGCAATGACTCAAATGGATCCATATGTGGTTTGTGGAAACAACACACATGCAATGACTCTAGTTGATCCATATGTGGTTTGTGGAAAGAACACACATGCAATGACCACTGGTGGATCCATGTGTGGTTTGTGGAAAGGAACACACATGCAATGACCACTGGTTGATCCATGTGTGGTTTGTGGAAAGAACACACATGCAATGACAGTGGTGGATCCATGTGTGGTTTCTGGATAGAACACACATGCAATGACTCTATTGCTAGTTTTAGTATAAGAACACACATGCAATGACTCTAGTGGCTCCACATATGGTTTGTGGAAAGAACACACATGCAATGACAGTGGTGGATCCATGTGTCGTTTGTCAAAAATAACACACATGCAATGACTCTAGTGTTGGTTCTAGTATAAGAACACACATGCAATGACTCTAGTGGTATATCCATGTGTGGTTTGTGGAAATAACACACATGCAATGACTCTAGTGGTTGATCCATGTGTGGTTTGTGGAAATAACACACATGCAATGACTCTAGTGGTTGATCCATAAGTGGTTTATGGAAAATAACACACATGCAATGACTAATGGATCCATATGTGGTTTGTGGAAAGAACACACATGGAATGACCACTAATTGATCCATGTGTGGTTTGTGGAAAGAACACACATGCAATGACTCTAGTGGTTGATTCATGTGTGGTTTGTGGATAGAACACACATGCAATGACTCTAGTGCTAGTTTTAGTATAAGAATACGCATGCAATGATTCTAGTGGGTTCACATGTGGTTTGTGAAAAGAACACACATGCAATTACCACTGGTTGATCCATAAGTTGTTTGTGGAAAAGAACACACATGCAATGAGTCTAGTGGATCCATATGTGGTTTGTGGAAAAGAACACACATGCAATGACTCTAGTGCTGGTTTGTGGTTTTAGTATAAGAATAAACATGCAATTTCGCAAAAGGATCCATATGTGGTTTGTAGAAAGAACACACATGCAATGACTCTGGTTGATCCATATGTGGTTTCTGGAAAGAACACACATGCAATGACCACTAGTGGATCCATGTGTGGTTTGTGGAAAAGAACACACATGCAATGACCACTGGTTGATCCATGTGTGGTTTGTGGAAAGAACACACATGCAATGACAGTGGTGGATCCATGTGCGGTTTGTGGATAGAACACACATGCAATGACTCTAGTGCTAGTTTTAGTATAAGAACACACATGCAATGACTCTAGTGGGTCCACATATGGTTTGTGGAAAGAACACACATGCAATGACAGTGGTGGATCCATGTGTGGTTTGTCAAAAAGAACACACATGTAATGACTCTAGTGTTGGTTCTAGTATAAGAACACACATGCAATGACTCTAGTGGTTGATCCATGTGTGGTTTGTGGAAATAACACACATGCAATGACTCTAGTGGTTGATCCGTGTGTGGTTTGTGGAAATAACACACATGCAATGACTCTAGTGGTTGATCCATAAGTGGTTTATGGAAAAAAACACGTGCAATGACTAGTCGATCCATATGTGGTTTGTGGAAAGAACACACATGGAATGACCACTTATTGATCCATGTGTGGTTTGTGGAAAGAACACACATGGAATGACTCTAGTGGTTGATCCATGTGTGGTTTGTGGATAGAATACACATGCAATGATATTGGTTGATCCATGTGTGGTTTGTGGATAGAACACACATGCAATGAGTCCAGTACTAGATTTAGTATAAGAACACACATGCAATGACTCTAGTGGGTCCACATGTGGTTTGTGAAAAGAACACACATGCAATGACCACTGGTTGATCCATAAGTTGTTTGTGGAAAAGAACACACATGCAATGAGTCTAGTGGATCCATGTGTGGTTTGTGGAAAAGAACACACATGCAATGACTATAGTGCTGGTTTGTGGTTTTAGTATAAGAACAAACATGCAATTACTGAAATGGATCCATATGTGGTTTGTGGAAAGAACACACATGCAATGACTCTAGTTGATCCATATGTGGTTTGTGGAAAGAACACGCATGCAATGACCACTGGTGGATCCATGTGTGGTTTGTGGAAAGGAACACACATGCAATGACCACTGGTTGATCCATGTGTGGTTTGTGGAAAGAACACACATGCAATGACAGTGGTGGATCCATGTGTGGTTTCTGGATAGAACACACATGCAATGACTCTAGTGCTAGTTTTAGTATAAGAACACACATCCAATGACTCTAGTGGCTCCACATATGGTTTGTGGAAAGAACACACATGCAATGACAGTGGTGGATCCATGTGTGGTTTGTCAAAAAGAACACACATGCAATGACTCTAGTGTTGGTTCTAGTATAAGAACTCACATGCAATGACTCTAGTGGTTGATCCATGTGTGGTTTGTGGAAATAACACACATGCAATGACTCTAGTGGTTGATCCGTGTGTGGTTTGTGGAAATAACACACATGCAATGACTCTAGTGGTTGATCCATAAGTGGTTTATGGAAAAAACACACGTGCAATGACTAATCGATCCATATGTGGTTTGTGGAAAGAACACACATGGAATGACCACTTGTTGATCCATGTGTGGTTTGTGGAAAGAACACACATGGAATGACTCTAGTGGTTGATCCATGTGTGGTTTGTGGATAGAATATACATGCAATGACCACTCGTTGATCCATATGTGGTTTGTGGAAATTACACATATGCAATGACCACTAGTGGTTGATCCATGTGTGGTTTGTGGAAAGAACACACATGCAATGATATTGGTTGATCCATGTGTGGTTTGTGGATAGAACGCACATGCAATGACTCTAGTGCTAGATTTAGTATAAGTACACACATGCAATGACTCTAGTGGGTCCACATGTTGTCTGTGAAAAGAACACACATGCAATGACCACTACTTGATCCATAAGTTGTTTGTGGAAAAGAACACACATACAATGAGTCTAGTGGATCCATGTGTGGTTTGTGGAAAAGAACACACATGCAATGACTCTAGTGCTGGTTTGTGGTTTTAGTATAAGAACAAACATCCAATTACTCAAATGGATCCATATGTGGTTTGTGGAAAGAACACACATGCAATGACTCTAGTTGATCCATATGTGGTTTGTGGAAAGAACACACATGCAATGACCACTGGTGGATCCATGTGTGGTTTGTGCAAAGGAACACACATGCAATGACCACTGGTTGATCCATGTGTGGTTTGTGGAAAGAACACACATGCAATGACAGTGGTGGATCCATGTGTGGTTTCTGGATAGAACACACATGCAATGACTCTAGTGCTAGTTTTAGTATAAGAACACACATCCAATGACTCTAGTGGCTCCACATATGGTTTGTGGAAAGAACACACATGCAATGACAGTGGTGGATCCATGTGTGGTTTGTCAAAAAGAACACACATGCAATGACTCTAGTGTTGGATCAAGTATAAGAACACACATGCAATGACTCTAGTGCTTGATCCATGTGTGGTTTGTGGAAATAACACACATGCAATGACTCTAATGGTTGATCCATGTGTGGTTTGTGGAAATAACACACATGCAATGACTCTAGTGGTTGATCCATAAGTGGTTTATGGAAAAGAAGACACATGCAATGACTAATGGATCCATATGTGGTTTGTGGAAAGAACACACATGGAATAACCACTTGTTGATCCATGTGTGGTTTGTGGAGAGAACACACATGGAATGACTCTAGTGGTTGATCCATGTGCGTTTTGTGGATAGAACATACATGCAATGACCACTGGTTGATCCATATGTGGTTTGTGGAAAGAACACACATGCAATGACCACTAGTGGTTGATCCATGTGTGGTTTGTGGAAAGAACACACATGCAATGATATTGGTTGATCCATGTGTGGTTTGTGGATAGAACACACATGCAATGACTCTAGTGCTAGATTTAGTATAAGAACACACATGCAATGACTCTAGTGGGTCCACATGTGGTTTGTGAAAAGAACACACATGCAATGACCACTGGTTGATCCATAACTTGTTTGTGGAAAAGAACACACATGCAATGAGTCTAGTGGATCCATGTGTGGTTTGTGGAAAAGAACACACATGCAATTACTCTAGTGCTGGTTTGTGGTTTTAGTATAAGAACAAACATGCAATTACTCAAATGGATCCATATGTGGTTTGTGGAAACAACACACATGCAATGACTCTAGTTGATCCATATGTGGTTTGTGGAAAGAACACACATGCAATGACCACTGGTGGATCCATGTGTGGTTTGTGGAAAGGAACACACATGCAATGACCACTGGTTGATCCATGTGTGGTTTGTGGAAAGAACACACATGCAATGACAGTGGTGGATCCATGTGTGGTTTCTGGATAGAACACACATGCAATGACTCTAGTGCTAGTTTTAGTATAAGAACACACATGCAATGACTCTAGTGGCTCCACATATGGTTTGTGGAAAGAACACACATGCAATGACAGTGGTGGATCCATGTGTCGTTTGTCAAAAATAACACACATGCAATGACTTTAGTGTTGGTTCTAGTATAAGAACACACATGCAATGACTCTAGTGGTATATCCATGTGTGGTTTGTGGAAATAACACACATGCAATGACTCTAGTGGTTGATCCATGTGTGGTTTGTGGAAATAACACACATGCAATGACTCTAGTGGTTGATCCATAAGTGGTTTATGGAAAATAACACACATGCAATGACTAATGGATCCATATGTGGTTTGTGGAAAGAACACACATGGAATGACCACTTATTGATCCATGTGTGGTTTGTGGAAAGAACACACATGGAATGACTCTAGTGGTTGATTCATGTGTGGTTTGTGGATAGAACACACATGCAATGACTCTAGTGCTAGTTTTAGTATAAGAATACGCATGCAATGATTCTAGTGGGTTCACATGTGGTTTGTGAAAAGAACACACATGCAATTACCACTGGTTGATCCATAAGTTGTTTGTGGAAAAGAACACACGTGCAATGAGTCTAGTGGATCCATGTGTGGTTTGTGGAAAAGAACACACATGCAATGACTCTAGTGCTGGTTTGTGGTTTTAGTATAAGAACAAACATGCAATTTCTCAAAAGGATCCATATGTGGTTTGTAGAAAGAACACACATGCAATGACTCTGGTTGATCCATATGTGGTTTCTGGAAAGAACACACATGCAATGACCACTAGTGGATCCATGTGTGGTTTGTGGAAAAGAACACACATGCAATGACCACTGGTTGATCCATGTGTGGTTTGTGGAAAGAACACACATGCAATGACAGTGGTGGATCCATGTGTGGTTTCTGGATAGAACACACATGCAATGACTCTAGTGCTAGTTTTAGTATAAGAACACACATGCAATGACTCTAGTGGGTCCACATATGGTTTGTGGAAAGAACACACATGCAATGACAGTGGTGGATCCATGTGTGGTTTGTCAAAAAGAACACACATGTAATGACTCTAGTGTTGGTTCTAGTATAAGAACACACATGCAATGACTCTAGTGGTTGATCCATGTGTGGTTTGTGGAAATAACACACATGCAATGACTCTAGTGGTTGATCCGTGTGTGGTTTGTGGAAATAACACACATGCAATGACTCTAGTGGTTGATCCATAAGTGGTTTATGGAAAAAAAACACGTGCAATGACTAGTCGATCCATATGTGGTTTGTGGAAAGAACACACATGGAATGACCACTTATTGATCCATGTGTGTTTTGTGGAAAGAACACACATGGAATGACTCTAGTGGTTGATCCATGTGTGGTTTGTGGATAGAACACACATGCAATGATATTGGTTGATCCATGTGTGGTTTGTGGATAGAACACACATGCAATGAGTCTAGTGCTAGATTTAGTATAAGAACACACATGCAATGACTCTAGTGGGTCCACATGTGGTTTGTGAAAAGAACACACATGCAATGACCACTGGTTGATCCATAAGTTGTTTGTGGAAAAGAACACACATGCAATGAGTCTAGTGGATCCATGTGTGGTTTGTGGAAAAGAACACACATGCAATGACTATAGTGCCGGTTTGTGGTTTTAGTATAAGAACAAACATGCAATTACTGAAATGGATCCATATGTGGTTTGTGGAAAGAACACACATGCAATGACTCTAGTTGATCCATATGTGGTTTGTGGAAAGAACACGCATGCAATGACCACTGGTGGATCCATGTGTGGTTTGTGGAAAGGAACACACATGCAATGACCACTGGTTGATCCATGTGTGGTTTGTGGAAAGAACATACATGCAATGACAGTGGTGGATCCATGTGTGGTTTCTGGATAGAACACACATGCAATGACTCTAGTGCTAGTTTTAGTATAAGAACACACATCCAATGACTCTAGTGGCTCCACATATGGTTTGTGGAAAGAACACACATGCAATGACAGTGGTGGATCCATGTGTGGTTTGTCAAAAAGAACACACATGCAATGACTCTAGTGTTGGTTCTAGTATAAGAACACACATGCAATGACTCTAGTGGTTGATCCATGTGTGGTTTGTGGAAACAACACACATGCAATGACTCTAGTGGTTGATCCGTGTGTGGTTTGTGGAAATAACACACATGCAATGACTCTAGTGGTTGATCCATAAGTGGTTTATGGAAAAAAAACACACGTGCAATTACTAATCGATCCATATGTGGTTTGTGGAAAGAACACACATGGAATGACCACTTGTTGATCCATGTGTGGTTTGTGGAAAGAACACACATGGAATGACTCTAGTGGTTGATCCATGTGTGGTTTGTGGATAGAATATACATGCAATGACTACTGGTTGATCCATATGTGGTTTGTGGAAAGAACACACATGCAATGACCACTAGTGGTTGATCCATGTGTGGTTTGTGAAAAGAACACACATGCAATGATATTGGTTGATCCATGTGTGGTTTGTGGATAGAACACACATGCAATGACTCTAGTGCTAGATTTAGTATAAGAACACACATGCAATGACTCTAGTGCTAGATTTAGTATAAGAACACACATGCAATGACTCTAGTGGGTCCACATGTTGTCTGTGAAAAGAACACACATGCAATGACCACTGGTTGATCCATAAGTTGTTTGTGGAAAAGAACACACATACAATGAGTCTAGTGGATCCATGTGTGGTTTGTGGAAAAGAACACACATGCAATGACTCTAGTGCTGGTTTGTGGTTTTAGTATAAGAACAAACATCCAATTACTCAAATGGATCCATATGTGGTTTGTGGAAAGAACACACATGCAATGACTCTAGTTGATCCATATGTGGTTTGTGGAAAGAACACACATGCAATGACCACTGGTGGATCCATGTGTGGTTTGTGCAAAGGAACACACATGCAATGACCACTGGTAGATCCATGTGTGGTTTGTGGAAAGAACACACATGCAATGACAGTGGTGGATCCATGTGTGGTTTCTGGATAGAACACACATGCAATGACTCTAGTGCTAGTTTTAGTATAAGAACACACATCCAATGACTCTAGTGGCTCCACATATGGTTTGTGGAAAGAACACACATGCAATGACAGTGGTGGATCCATGTGTGGTTTGTCAAAAAGAACACACATGCAATGACTCTAGTGTTGGATCAAGTATAAGAACACACATGCAATGACTCTAGTGATATATCCATGTGTGGTTTGTGGAAATAACACACATGCAATGACTCTAGTGGTTGATCCATGTGTGGTTTGTGGAAATAACACACATGCAATGACTCTAGTGGTTGATCCATAAGTGGTTTATGGAAAATAACACACATGCAATGACTAATGGATCCATATGTGGTTTGTGGAAAGAACACACATGGAATGACCACTTATTGATCCATGTGTGGTTTGTGGAAAGAACGCACATGGAATGACTCTAGTGGTTGATCCATGTGTGGTTTGTGGATAGAACACACATGCAATGACTCTAGTGCTAGTTTTAGTATAAGAATACGCATGCAATGACTCTAGTGGGTCCACATGTGGTTTGTGAAAAGAACACACATGCAATTACCACTGGTTGAACCATAAGTTGTTGGTGGAAAAGAACACACATGCAATGAGTCTAGTGGATCCATGTGTGGTTTGTGGAAAAGAACACACATGCAATGACTCTAGTGCTGGTTTGTGGTTTTAGTATAAGAACAAACATGCAATTTCTCAAAAGGATCTATATGTGGTTTGTAGAAAAAACACACATGCAATGACTCTGGTTGATCCATATGTGGTTTGTGGAAAGAACACACATGTAATGACCACTAGTGGATCCATGTGTTGTTTGTGGAAAAGAACACACATGCAATGACCACTGGTTGATCCATGTGTGGTTTGTGGAAAGAACACACATGCAATGACAGTGGTGGATCCATGTGTGGTTTGTGAAAAGAACACTCATGCAATGACAGTGGTGGATCCATGTGTGGTTTGTGGATAGAACACACATGCAATGACTCTAGTGCTAGTTTTAGTATAAGAACACACATGCAATGACTCTAGTGGGTCCACATGTGGTTTGTGAAAAGAACACACATGCAATGACCACTAGTTGATCCATCAGTTGTTTGTGGAAAAGAACAAATATGCAATGAGTCTAGTGGATCCATGTGTGGTTTGTGGAAAAGAACACACATGCAATGACTCTAGTGTTTGTTTGTGGTTTTAGTATAAGAACAAACTTCCAATGACTCTAGTGGTTGATCCATGTGTGGTTTGTGGAAAGAACACACATGCAATGACTTTGGTTGATCCATATGTGGTTTGTGGAAAAGAACACACATGCAATGACCACTGGTGGATCCATGTGTGGTTTGTAGAAAAGAACACACATGCAATGACCACTGGTTGATCCATAAGTTGTTTGTGGAAAAGAACACACATGCAATGAGTCTAGTGGATCCATGTGTGGTTTGTGGAAAAGAACACACATGCAACGAATCTAGTGCTGGTTTGTGGTTTTAATATAAGAACAAACATGCAATTACTCAAATGGATCCATATGTGGTTTGTAGAAAGAACACACATGCAATGACTCTGGTTGATCCATATGTGGTTTGTGGAAAGAACACACATGCAATGACCACTGGTGGATCCATGTGTGGTTTGTGGAAAAGAACACACATGCAATGACCACTGGTTGATCCATGTGTGGTTTGTGGAAAGAACACACATGCAATGACAGTGGTGGATCCATGTGTGGTTTGTGGATAGAACACACATGCAATGACTCTAGTGCTAGTTTTAGTATAAGAACACACATGCAATGACTCTAGTGGGTCCACATATGGTTTGTGGAAAGAACACAGATGCAATGACAGTGGTGGATCCATGTGTGGTTTGTCAAAAAGAACACACATGCAATGACTCTAGTGTTGGTTCTAGTATAAGAACACACATGCAATGACTCTAGTGGTTGATCCATGTGTGGTTTGTGGAAATAACACACATGCAATGACTCTAGTGGTTGATCCATGTGTGGTTTGTGGAAATAACACACATGCAATGACTCTAGTGGTTGATCCATAAGTGGTTTATGGAAAAGAAGACACATGCAATGACTAATGGATCCATATGTGGTTTATGGAAAGAACACACATGGAATAACCACTTGTTGATCCATGTGTGGTTTGTGGAAAGAACACACATGGAATGACTCTAGTGGTTGATCCATGTGCGTTTTGTGGATAGAACATACATGCAATGACCACTGGTTGATCCATATGTGGTTTGTGGAAAGAACACACATGCAATGACCACTAGTGGTTGATCCATGTGTGGTTTGTGGAAAGAACACACATGCAATGACAGTGGTTGATCCATGTGTGGTTTGTGGATAGAACACACATGAAATGACTCTAGTGCTAGATTTAGTATAAGAACACACATGCAATGACTCTAGTGGGTCCACATGTGGTTTGTGAAAAGAACACACATGCAATGACCACTGGTTGATCCATAAGTTGTTTCTGGAAAAGAACACACATGCAATGAGTCTAGTGGATCCATGTGTCGTTTGTGGAAAAGAACACACATGCAATGACTCTAGTGCTGGTTTGTGGTTTTAGTATAAGACCAAACATGCAATTACTCAAATGGATCCATATGTGGTTTGTGGAAAGAACACACATGCAATGACTCTGGTTGATCCATATGTGGTTTGTGGAAAGAACACACATGCAATGAACACTGGTGGATCCATGTGTGGTTTGTGGAAAAGAACACATATGCAATGACCACTGGTTGATCCATGTGTGGTTTGTGGAAAGAACACACATGCAATCACAGTGGTGGATCCATGTGTGGTTTCTGGATAGAACACACATGCAATGACTCTAGTGCTAGTTTTAGTATAAGAACACACATGCAATGACTCTAGTGGGTCCACATATGGTTTGTGGAAAGAACACACATGCAATGACAGTGGTGGATCCATGTGTGGTTTGTCAAAAAGAACACACATGCAATGACTCTAGTGTTGGTTCTAGTATAAGAACACACATGCAATGACTCTAGTGGTTGATCCATGTGTGGTTTGTGGAAATAACACACATGCAATGACTCTAGTGGTTGATCCGTGTGTGGTTTGTGGAAATAAAACACATGCAATGGCTCTAGTGGTTGATCCATAAGTGGTTTATGGAAAAGAAGACACATGCAATGACTAATGGATCCATATGTGGTTTGTGGAAAGAACACACATGGAATGACCACTTGTTGATCCATGTGTGGCTTGTGGAAAGAACACACATGGAATGACTCTAGTGGTTGATCCATGTGTGGTTTGTGGATAGAACATACATGCAATGACCACTGGTTGATCCATATGTGGTTTGTAGAAAGAACACACATGCAATGACCACTAGTGGTTGATCCATGTGTGCTTTGTGGAAAGAACACACATGCAATTATATTGGTTGATCCATGTGTGGTTTGTGGATAGAACACACATGCAATGGCTCTAGTGCTAGATTTAGTATAAGAACACACATGCAATGACTCTAGTGGGTCCACATGTGGTTTGTGAAAAGAACACACATGCAATGACCACTAGTTGATCCATAAGTTGTTTGTGGAAAAGAACACACATGCAATGAGTCTAGTGGATCCATGTGTGGTTTGTGGAAAAGAACACACATGCAATGACTCTAGTGCTGGTTTGTGGTTTTAGTATAAGAACAAACATGCAATTACTCAAATGGATCTATATGTGGTTTGTGGAAGGAACACACATGCAATGACTCTGGTTGACCCATATGTGGTTTGTGGAAAGAACACACATGCAATGAACACTGGTGGATCCATGTGTGGTTTGTGGAAAAGAACACCCTTCCAATCCAGAGTGGTTGATACATGTGTGGTTTGTGGAGAGAACACACATGCAATGACTGTGGTGGATCCATGTGTGGTTTCGGAGAACACACATGCAATGACTAGTGCTAGATTTAGTATAAGAAAACACATGCAATGACTCTAGTGGCTCCACATATGGTTTGTGGAAAAGAACACACATGCAATGACAGTGGTGGATCCATGTGTGGTTTGTCAAAAAGAACACACATGCAATGACTCTAGTGTTGGTTCTAGTATAAGAACACACATGCAATGACTCTAGTGGTATATCCATGTGTGGTTTGTGGAAATAACACACATGCAATGACTCTAGTAGTTGATCCATGTGTGGTTTGTGGAAATAACACACATGCAATGACTCTAGTGGTTGATCCATAAGTGGTTTATGGAAAATAACACACATGCAATGACTAATGGATCCATATGTGGTTTGTGGAAAGAACACACATGGAATGACCACTTATTGATCCATGTGTGGTTTGTGGAAATAACACACATGGAATGACTCTAGTGGTTGATCATGTGTGGTTTGTGGATAGAACACACATGCAATGACTCTAGTGCTAGTTTTAGTATAAGAACGCATGCAATGACTCTAGTGGGTCCACTTGTGGTTTGTGGAAAGAACACACCTCCAATTACCTCTGGTTGATCCATAAGTTGTTTGTGGAAAAGAACACACATGCAATGAGTCTAGTGGATCCATGTGTGGTTTGTGGAAAAGAACACACATGCAATGACTCTAGTGCTGGTTTGTGGTTTTAGTATAAGAACAAACATGCAATTTCTCAAAAGGATCCATATGTGGTTTGTAGAAAGAACACACATGCAATGACTCTGGTTGATCCATATGTGGTTTGTGGAAAGAACACACATGTAATGACCACTAGTGGATCCATGTGTGGTTTGTGGAAAAGAACACACATGCAATGACCACTGGTTGATCCATGTGTGGTTTGTGGAAAGAACACACATGCAATGACAGTGGTGGATCCATGTGTGGTTTCTGGATAGAACACACATGCAATGACTCTAGTGCTAGTTTTAGTATAAGAACACACATGCAATGACTCTAGTGGGTCCACATATGGTTTGTGGAAAGAACACACATGCAATGACAGTGGTGGATCCATGTGTGGTTTGTCAAAAAGAACACACATGTAATGACTCTAGTGTTGGTTCTAGTATAAGAACACACATGCAATGACTCTAGTGGTTGATCCATGTGGTTTGTGGAAATAACACACATGCAATGACTCTAGTGGTTGATCCGTGTGTGGTTTGTGGAAATAACACACATGCAATGACTCTAGTGGTTGATCCATAAGTGGTTTATGGAAAAAAAACACGTGCAATGACTAGTCGATCCATATGTGGTTTGTGGAAAGAACACACATGGAATGACCACTTACTGATCCATGTGTGTTTTGTGGAAAGAACACACATGGAATGACTCTAGTGGTTGATCCATGTGTGGTTTGTGGATAGAACACACATGCAATGATATTGGTTGATCCATGTGTGGTTTGTGGATGTAACACACATGCAATGACTCAAGTGCTAGATTCAGTATAAGAACACACATGCAATGACTCTAGTGGGTCCACATGTGGTTTGTGAAAAGAACACACATGCAATGACCACTGGTTGATCCATAAGTTGTTTGTGGAAAAGAACACACATGCAATGAGTCTAGTGGATCCATGTGTGGTTTGTGGAAAAGAACACACATGCAATGACTATAGTGCTGGTTTGTGGTTTTAGTATAAGAACAAACATGCAATTACTCAAATGGATCCATATGTGGTTTGTGGAAAGAACACACATGCAATGACTCTAGTTGATCCATATGTGGTTTGTGGAAAGAACACACATGCAATGACCACTGGTGGATCCATGTGTGGTTTGTGGAAATTATGACACATGCAATGACCACTGGTTGATGCATGTGTGGTTTGTGGAAAGAACACACATGCAATGACAGTGGTGGATCCATGTGTGGTTTGTGGATAACACACATGCAATGACTCTAGTGCTAGTTTTAGTATAAGAACACACATCCAATGACTCTAGTGGCTCCACATATGGTTTGTGGAAAGAACACACATGCAATGATATTGGTTGATCCATGTGTGGTTTGTGGATAGAACACACATGCAATGACTCTAGTGTTGGTTCTAGTATAAGAACACACATGCAATGACTCTAGTGGTTGATCCATGTGTGGTTTGTGGAAACAACACACATGCAATGACTCTAGTGGTTGATCCATGTGTGGTTTGTGGAAATAACACACATGCAATGACTCTAGTGGTTGATCCATAAGTGGTTTATGGAAAAGTACACAAATGAAATGACTAATGGATCCATATGTGGTTTATGGAAAGAACACACATGGAATGACCACTTGTTGATCCATGTGTGGTTTGTGGAAAGAACACACATGGAATGACTCTAGTGGTTGATCCATGTGTGGTTTGTGGATAGAATATACATGCAATGACCACTCGTTGATCCATATGGGGTTTGTGGAAATTACACATATGCAATGACCACTAGTGGTTGATCCATGTGTGGTTTGTGGAAAGAACACACATGCAATGATATTGGTTGATCCATGTGTGGTTTGTGGATAGAACACACATGCAATGACTCTAGTGCTAGATTTAGTATAAGAACACACATGCAATGACTCTAGTGCTAGATTTAGTATAAGAACACACATGCAATGACTCTAGTGGGTCCACATGTGGTTTGTGAAAAGAACACACATGCAATGACCACTGGTTGATCCATAAGTTGTTTGTGGAAAAGAACACACATGCAATGAGTCTAGTGGATCCATGTGTGGTTTGTGGAAAAGAACACACATGCAATGACTCTAGTGCTGGTTTGTGGTTTTAGTATAAGAACAAACATGCAATTACTCAAATGGATCCATATGTGGTTTGTGGAAAGAACACACATGCAATGACTCTAGTTGATCCATATGTGGTTTGTGGAAAGAACACACATGCAATGACCACTGGTGGATCCATGTGTGGTTTGTGCAAAGGAACACACATGCAATGACCACTGGTAGATCCATGTGTGGTTTGTGGAAAGAACACACATGCAATGACAAGGTGGATCCATGTGTGGTTTCTGGATAGAACACACATGCAATGACTCTAGTGCTAGTTTTAGTATAAGAACACACATCCAATGACTCTAGTGGCTCCACATATGGTTTGTGGAAAGAACACACATGCAATGACAGTGGTGGATCCATGTGTGGTTTGTCAAAAAGAACACACATGCAATGAGTCTAGTGTTGGTTCTAGTATAAGAACACACATGCAATGACTCTAGTGGTATATCCATGTGTGGTTTGTGGAAATAACACACATGCAATGACTCTAGTGGTTGATCCATGTGTGGTTTGTGGAAATAACACACATGCAATGACTCTAGTGGTTGATCCATAAGTGGTTTATGGAAAATAACACACATGCAATGACTAATGGATCCATATGTGGTTTGTGGAAAGAACACACATGGAATGACCACTTATTGATCCATGTGTGGTTTGTGGAAAGAACACACATGGAATGACTCTAGTGGTTGATCCATGTGTGGTTTGTGGATAGAACACACATGCAATGACTCTAGTGCTAGTTTTAGTATAAGAACACACATGCAATGACTCTAGTGGGTCCACATGTGGTTTGTGAAAAGAACACACATGCAATGACCACTGGTTGATCCATAAGTTGTTTGTGGAAAAGAACACACATGCAATGAGTCTAGTGGATCCATGTGTGGTTTGTGGAAAAGAACACACATGCAATGACTCTAGTGCTGGTTTGTGGTTTTAGTATAAGAACAAACATGCAGTTACTCAAAAGGATCCATATGTGGTTTGTCGAAATAACACACATGCAATGACTCTGGTTGATCCATATGTGGTTTGTGGAAAGAACACACATGTAATGACCACTAGTGGATCCATGTGTGGCTTGTGGAAAAGAACACACATGCAATGACCACTGGTTGATCCATGTGTGGTTTGTGGAAAGAACACACATGCAATGACAGTGGTGGATCCTTGTGTGGTTTGTGAAAAGAACACACATGCAATGACAGTGGTGAATCCATGTATGGTTTGTGGATATAACACACATGCAACGACTCTAGTGGCTCCACATATGGTTTTAGTATAATAACACACATGCAATGACTCTAGTGGGTCCACATGTGGTTTGTGGAAAGAACACACATGCAATGACCACTAGTTGATCCATGTTGTTTGTGGAAAAGAACAAATATGCAATGACTCTTGTGGTCTATCCATTTGTGGTTTGTGGAAAGAACACACATGCAATGACTCTAGTGTTTGATCCATATGTGGTTTTAGTATAAGAACACACATGCAATGACTCTAGTGGTTGATCCATGTGGTTTGTGGAAAGAACACACATGCAATGACTTGTTGATCCATGTGGTTTGTGGAAAAGAACACACATTCAATTTTTCTAGTGGTTGATCCATGTGTGGTTTGTGGATAGAATATACATGCAATGACCACTGGTTGATCCATATGTGGTTTGTGGAAAGAACACACATGCAATGACCACTAGTGGTTGATCCATGTGTGGTTTGTGGAAAGAAAACACATGCAATGATATTGGTTGATCCATGTGTGGTTTGTGGATAGAACACACATGCAATGACTCTAGTGCTAGATTTAGTATAAGAACACGCATGCAATGACTCTAGTGGGTCCACATGTGGTTTGTGAAAGAACACACATGCAATGACCACTGGTTGATCCATAAGTTGTTTGTGGAAAAGAACACACATGCAATAAGTCTAGTGGATCCATGTGTGGTTTCTGGAAAGAACACACATGCAATGACTATAGTGCTGGTTTGTGGTTTTAATATAAGAACAAACATGCAATTACTGAAATGGATCCATATGTGGTTTGTGGAAAGAACACACGTGCAATGAGTCTAGTGGATCCATGTGTGGTTTGTGGAAAAGAACACGCATGCAATGACCACTGGTGGATCCATGTGTGGTTTGTGGAAAAGAACACATATGCAATGACCACTGGTTGATCCATGTGTGGTTTGTGGAAAGAACACACATGCGATGACAGTGGTGGATCCATGTGTGGTTTCTGGATAGAACACACATGCAATGACTCTAGTGCTAGTTTTACTATAAGAACACACATCCAATGACTCTAGTGGTTCCACATATGGTTTGTGGAAAGAACACACATGCAATGACAGTGGTGGATCCATGTGTGGTTTGTCAAAAAGAACACACATGCAATGACTCTAGTGTTGGTTCTAGTATAAGAACACACATGCAATGACTCTAGTGGTATATCCATGTGTGGTTTGTGGAAATAACACACATGCAATGACTCTAGTGGTTGATCCATGTGTGGTTTGTGGAAATAACACACATGCAATGACTCTAGTGGTTGATCCATAAGTGGTTTATGGAAAATAACACACGTGCAATGACTAATGGATCCATATGTGGTTTGTGGAAAGAACACACATGGAATGACCACTTATTGATCCATGTGTGGTTTGTGGAAAGAACACACATGGAATGACTCTAGTGGTTGATCCATGTGTGGTTTGTGGATAGAACACACATGCAATGATATTGGTTGATCCATGTGTGGTTTGTGGATAGAACACACATGCAATGACTCTAGTGCTAGTTTTAGTATAAGAATACGCATGCAATGACTCTAGTGGGTCCACATGTGGTTTGTGAAAAGAACACACATGCAACTACCACTGGTTGATCCATAAGTTGTTTGTGGAAAAGAACACACATGCAATGAGTCTAGTGGATCCATGTGTGGTTTGTGGAAAAGAACACACATGCAACGACTCTAGTGCTGGTTTGTGGTTTTAGTATAAGAACAAACATGCAATTTCTCAAAAGGATCCATATGTGGTTTGTGGAAAGAACACACATGGAATGACCACTTGTTGATCCATGTGTGGCTTGTGGAAAGAACACACATGGAATGACTCTAGTGGTTGATCCATGTGTGGTTTGTGGATAGAATATACATGCAATGACCACTGGTTGATCCATATGTGGTTTCTGGAAAGAACACACATGCAATGAGTCTAGTGGATCCATGTGTGGTTTGTGGAAAAGAACACACATGCAATGACTCTAGTGATACTTTTAGTATAAGAACACACATGCAATGACTCTAGTGGGTCCACATATGGTTTGTGGAAAGAACACACATGCAATGACAGTGGTGGATCCAAGTTTGTCAAAAAGAACACACATGCAATGACTCTAGTGTTGGTTCTAGTATAAGAACACACATGCAATGACTCTAGTGGTTGATCCATGTGTGGTTTGTGGAAATAACACACATGCAATGACTCTAGTGGTTGATCCATGTGTGGTTTGTGGAAATAACACACATGCATTGACTCTAGTGGTTGATCCATAAGTGGTTTATGGAAAAGAAGACACATGAAATGACTAATGGATCCATATGTGGTTTATGGAAAGAACACACATGGAATAACCACTTGTTGATCCATGTGTGGTTTGTGGAAAGAACACACATGGAATGACTTTAGTGGTTGATCCATGGTCGTTTTGTGGATAGAACATACATGCAATCACCACTGGTTGATCCATATGTGGTTTGTGGAAAGAACACACATCCAATGACCACTAGTGGTTGATCCATGTGTGGTTTGTGGAAAGACAACACATGCAATGACAGTGGTTGATCCATGTGTGGTTTGTGGATAGAACACACATGAAATGACTCTAGTGCTAGATTTAGTATAAGAACACACATGCAATGACTCTAGTGCTAGATTTAGTATAAGAACACACATGCAATGAGTCTAGTGGGTCCACATGTGGTCTGTGAAAGAACACACATGCAATGACCTAGTTGATCCATAAGTTGTTTAAGAACACACATGCAATGACTCTAGTGGGTCCACATGTGGTTTGTGAAAAGAACACACATGCAATGACTCTAGTGCTGGTGTGTGGTTTTAGTATAAGAACAAACATGCAATTACTCAAATGGATCCATATGTGGTTTGTGGAAAGAACACACATGCAATGACTCTAGTTGATCCATATGTGGTTTGTGGAAAGAACACGCATGCAATGACCACTGGTGGATCCATGTGTGGTTTGTGGAAAGGAACACACATGCAATGACCACTGGTTGATCCATGTGTGGTTTGTGGAAAGAACACACATGCAATGACAGTGGTGGATCCATGTGTGGTTTGTGGATAGAACACACATGCAATGACTCTAGTGCTAGTTTTAGTATAAGAACACACATGCAATGACTCTAGTGGCTCCACATATGGTTTGTGGAAAGAACACACATGCAATGACAGTGGTGGATCCATGTGTGGTTTGTCAAAAAGAACACACATGCAATGACTCTAGTGTTGGTTCTAGTATAAGAACACACATGCAATGACTCTAGTGGTATATCCATGTGTGGTTTGTGGAAATAACACACACGCAATGACTCTAGTGGTTGATCCATGTGTGGTTTGTGGAAATAACACACATGCTATGACTCTAGTTGTTGATCCATAAGTGGTTTATGGAAAATAACACACATGCAATGACTAATGGATCCATATGTGGTTTGTGGAAAGAACACACATGGAATGACCACTTGTTGATCCATGTGTGGCTTGTGGAAAGAACACACATGGAATGACTCTAGTGGTTGATCCATGTGTGGTTTGTGGATAGAACACACATGCAATGACTCTAGTGCTAGATTTAGTATAAGAACACGCATGCAATGACTCTAGTGGGTCCACATGTGGTTTGTGAAAGAACACACATGCAATGACCACTGGTTGATCCATAAGTTGTTTGTGGAAAAGAACACACATGCAATAAGTCTAGTGGATCCATGTGTGGTTTCTGGAAAGAACACACATGCAATGACTATAGTGCTGGTTTGTGGTTTTAATATAAGAACAAACATGCAATTACTGAAATGGATCCATATGTGGTTTGTGGAAAGAACACACATGCAATGACTCTAGTTGATCCATATGTGGTTTGTGGAAAGAACACGCATGCAATGACCACTGGTGGATCCATGTGTGGTTTGTGGAAAGGAACACACATGCAATGACCACTGGTTCATCCATGTGTGGTTTGTGGAAAGAACACACATGCAATGACTCTAGTGGTTGATCCATGTGTGGTTTGTGGAAATAACACACATGCAATGACTCTAGTGGTTGATCCATGTGTGGTTTGTGGAAATAACACACATGCAATGACTCTAGTGCTAGTTTTAGTATAAGAACACACATGCAATGACTCTAGTGGGTCCACATGTGGTTTGTGGAAAGAACACACATGCAATGACCACGGGTTGATCCATATGTGGTTTATGGAAAGAACACACATGGAATAACCACTTGTTGATCCATGTGTGGTTTGTGGAAAGAACACACATGGAATGACTTTAGTGGTTGATCCATGGTCATTTTGTGGATAGAACATACATGCAATCACCACTGGTTGATCCATATGTGGTTTGTGGAAAGAACACACATCCAATGACCACTAGTGGTTGATCCATGTGTGGTTTGTGGAAAGACAACACATGCAATGACAGTGGTTGATCCATGTGTGGTTTGTGGATAGAACACACATGAAATGACCACTAGTTGATCCATAAGTTGTTTCTGGATAAGAACACACATGCAATGACTCTAGTGGGTCCACATGTGGTTTGTGAAAAGAACACACATGCAATGACTCTAGTGCTGGTTTGTGGTTTTAGTATAAGAACAAACATGCAATTACTCAAATGGATCCATATGTGGTTTGTGGAAAGAACACACATGCAATGACTCTGGTTGATCCATATGTGGTTTGTGGAAAGAACACACATGCAATGACCACTGGTTGATCCATATGTGGTTTGTGGAAAGAACACACATGCAATGACCACTGGTTGATCCATGTGTGGTTTATGGAAAGAACACACATGCAATCACAGTGGTGGATCCATGTGTGGTTTGTGGATAGAACACACATGCAATGACTCTAGTGCTAGTTTTAGTATAAGAACACACATGCAATGACTCTAGTGGGTCCACATATGGTTTGTGGAACACACATTCAATGACAGTGGTGGATCCATGTGTGGTTTGTCAAAAAGAACACACATGCAATGCCTCTAGTGTTGGTTCTAGTATAAGAACACACATGCAATGACTCTAGTGGTTGATCCATGTGTGGTTTGTGGAAATAACACACATGCAATGACTCTAGTGGTTGATCCATGTGTGGTTTGTGGAAATAACACACATGCAATGACTCTAGTGGTTGAACCATAAGTGGTTTATGGAAAAGAAGACCCATGCAATGACTAATGGATCCATATGTGGTTTGTGGAAAGAACACACATGGAATGACCACTTGTTGATCCATGTGTGGCTTGTGGAAAGAACACACATGGAATGACTCTAGTGGTTGATCCATGTGTGGTTTCTGGATAGAACATACATGCAATGACCACTGGTTGATCCATATGTGGTTTGTGGAAAGAACACACATGCAATGACCACTAGTGGTTGATCCATGTGTGCTTTGTGGAAAGAACACACATGCAATGATACTGGTTGATCCATGTGTGGTTTTTGGATAGAACACACATGCAATGACTCTAGTGCTAGATTTAGTATAAGAACACACATGCAATGACTCTAGTGGGTCCACATGTGGTTTGTAAAAAGAACACACATGCAATGACCACTGGTTGATCCATAAGTTGTTTGTGGAAAAGAACACACATCCAATGAGTCTAGTGGATCCATGTGTGGTTTGTGGAAAAGAACACACATGCAATGACTATAGTGCTGGTTTGTGGTTTTAGTATAAGAACAAACATGCAATTACTGAAATGGATCCATATGTGGTTTGTGGAAAGAACACACATGCAATGACTCTAGTTGATCCATATGTGGTTTGTGGAAAGAACACGCATGCAATGACCACTGGTGGATCCATGTGTGGTTTGTGGAAAGGAACACACATGCAATGACCACTGGTTCATCCATGTGTGGTTTGTGGAAAGAACACACATGCAATGACAGTGGTGGATCCATGTGTGGTTTGTCAAAAAGAACACACATGCAATGACTCTAGTGTTGGTTCTAGTATAAGAACACACATGCAATGACTCTAGTGGCTCCACATATGGTTTGTGGAAAGAACACACATGCAATGACAGTGGTGGATCCATGTGTGGTTTGTCAAAAAGAACACACATGCAATGACTCTAGTGTTGGTTCTAGTATAAGAACACACATGCAATGACTCTAGTGGTTGATCCATGTGTGGTTTGTGGAAATAACACACATGCAATGACTCTAGTGGTTTTGTGGAAATACCACATGCAATGACTCTAGTGGTTGATCCATAAGTGGTTTATGGAAAATAACACACATGCAATGACTAATGGATCCATATGTGGTTTGTGGAAAGAACACACATGGAATGACCACTTGTTGATCCATGTGTGGCTTGTGGAAAGAACACACATGGAATGACTCTAGTGGTTGATCCATGTGTGGTTTGTGGATAGAATATACATGCAATGACCACTGGTTGATCCATATGTGGTTTGTGGAAAGAACACACATGCAATGACCACTAGTGGTTGATCCATGTGTGGTTTGTGGAAAGAAAACACATGCAATGATATTGGTTGATCCATGTGTGGTTTGTGGATAGAACACACATGCAATGGCTCTAGTGCTAGATTTAGTATAAGAACACACATGCAATGACTCTAGTGGGTCCACATGTGGTTTGTGAAAAGAACACACATGCAATGACCACTAGTTGATCCATAAGTTGTTTGTGGAAAAGAACACACATGCAATGAGTCTAGTGGATCCATGTGTGGTTTGTGGAAAAGAACAAACATGCAATGACTATAGTGCTGGTTTGTGGTTTTAGTATAAGAACAAACATGCACTTACTGAAATGGAACCATATGTGGTTTGTGGAAAGAACACACATGCAATGACTCTAGTTGATCCATATGTGGTTTGTGGAAAGAACACGCATGCAATGACCACTGGTGGATCCATGTGTGGTTTGTGGAAAGGAACACACATGCAATGACCACTGGTTGATCCATGTGTGGTTTGTGGAAAGAACACACATGCAATGACAGTGGTGGATCCATGTGTGGTTTGTCAAAAAGAACACACATGCAATGACTCTAGTGTTGGTTCTAGTATAAGAACACACATGCAATGACTCTAGTGGCTCCACATATGGTTTGTGGAAAGAACACACATGCAATGACAGTGGTGGATCCATGTGTGGTTTGTCAAAAAGAACACACATGCAATGACTCTAGTGTTGGTTCTAGTATAATAACGCACATGCAATGACTCTAGTGGTATATCCATGTGTGGTTTGTGGAAATAACACACATGCAATGACTCTAGTGGTTGATCCATGTGTGGTTTATGGAAATAACACACATGCAATGACTCTAGTGGTTGATCCATAAGTGGTTTATGGAAAATAACACACATGCAATGACTAATGGATCCATATGTGGTTTGTGGAAAGAACACACATGGAATGACCACTTGTTGATCCATGTGTGGCTTGTGGAAAGAACACACATGGAATTACTCTAGTTGTTGCTCCATGTGTGGTTTGTGGATAGAATATACATGAAATGACCACTAGTTGATCCATATGTGGTTTGTGGAAAGAACACACATGCAATGACCACTAGTGGTTGATCCATGTGTGGTTTGTGGAAAGAACACACATGCAATGATATTGGTTGATCCATGTGTGGTTTGTGGATAGAACACACATGCAATGACTCTAGTGCTAGATTTAGTATAAGAACACACATGCAATGACTCTAGTGGGTCCACATGTGGTTTGTGAAAAGAACACACATGCAATGACCACTGGTTGATCCATAAGTTGTTTGTGGAAAAGAACACACATGCAATGAGTCTAGTGGATCCATGTGTGGTTCATGGAAAAGAACACACATGCAATGACTATGGTGCTGGTTTGTGGTTTTAGTATAAGAACAAACATGCAATTACTGAAATGGATCCATATGTGGTTTGTGGAAAGAACACACATGCAATGACTCTAGTTGATCCATATGTGGTTTGTGGAAAGAACACGCATGCAATGACCACTGGTGGATCCATGTGTGGTTTGTGGAAAGGAACACACATGCAATGACCACTGGTTGATCCATGTGTGGTTTGTGGAAAGAACACACATGCAATGACAGTGGTGGATCCATGTGTGGTTTCTGGATAGAACACACATGCAATGACTCTAGTGCTAGTTTTATTATAAGAACACACATCCAATGACTCTAGTGGCTCCACATATGGTTTGTGGAAAGAACACACATGCAATGACAGTGGTGGATCCATGTGTGGTTTGTCAAAAAGAACACACATGCAATGACTCTAGTGTTGGTTCTAGTATAAGAACACACATGCAATGACTCTAGTGGTATATCCATGTGTGGTTTGTGGAAATAACACACATGCAATGACTCTAGTGGTTGATCCATGTGTGGTTTGTGGAAATAACACACATGCAATGACTCTAGTGGTTGATCCATAAGTGGTTTATGGAAAATAACACACATGCAATGACTAATGGATCCATATGTGGTTTGTGGAAAGAACACACATGGAATGACCACTTATTGATCCATGTGTGGTTTGTGGAAAGAACACACATGGAATGACTCTAGTGGTTGATCCATGTGTGGTTTGTGGATAGAACACACATGCAATGACTCTAGTGCTAGTTTTAGTATAAGAATACGCATGCAATGACTCTAGTGGGTCCACATGTGGTTTGTGAAAAGAACACACATGCAATTACCACTGGTTGATCCATAAGTTGTTTGTGGAAAAGAACACACATGCAATGAGTCTAGTGGATCCATGTGTGGTTTGTGGAAAAGAACACACATGCAACCACTCTAGTGCTGGTTTGTGGTTTTAGTATAAGAACAAACATGCAATTTCTCAAAAGGATCCATATGTGGTTTGTAGAAAGAACACACATGCAATGACTCTGGTTGATCCATATGTGGTTTGTGGAAAGAACACACATGCAATGACCACTAGTGGATCCATGTGTGGTTTGTGGAAAAGAACACACATGCAATGACCACTGGTTGATCCATGTGTGGTTTGTGGAAAGAACACACATGCAATGACAGTGGTGGATCCATGTGTGGTTTGTGGATAGAACACACATGCAATGACTCTAGTGCTAGTTTTAGTATAAGAACACACATGCAATGACTCTAGTGGGTCCACATATGGTTTGTGGAAAGAACACACATGCAATGACAGTGGTGGATCCATGTGTGGTTTGTCAAAAGAACACACATGCAATGACTCTAGTGTTGGTTCTAGTATAAGAACACACATGCAATGACTCTAGCGGTTGATCCATGTGTGGTTTGTGGAAATAACACACATGCAATGACTCTAGTGGTTGATCCATGTGTGGTTTGTGGAAATAACACGCATGCAATGACTCTAGTGGTTGATCCATAAGTGGTTTATGGAAAATAACACACGTGCAATGACTAATGGATCCATATGTGGTTTGTGGAAAGAACACAAATGGAATGACCACTTGTTGATCCATGTGTGGTTTGTGGAAACAACACACATGGAATGACCCTAGTGGTTGATCCATGTGTGGTTTGTGGATAGAACATACATGCAATGACCACTGGTTGATCCATATGTGGTTTGTGGAAAGAACACACATGCAATGACCACTAGTGATTGATCCATGTGTGGTTTGTGGAAAGAACACACATGCAATGATATTGGTTGATCCATGTGTGGTTTGTGGATAGAACACACATGCAATGACTCTAGTGCTAGTTTTAGTATAAGAACACACATGCAATGACTCTAGTGGGTCCACATGTGGTTTGTAAAAAGAACACACATGCAATGACCACTGGTTGATCCATAAGTTGTTTGTGGAAAAGAACACACATGCAATGAGTCTAGTATAAGAACAAACATCCAATGACTCTAGTGGTTGATCCATGTGTGGTTTGTGGAAAGAACACACAAGCAATGACTCTGGTTGATCCATATGTGGTTTGTGGAAAAGAACACACATGCAATGACCACTGGTGGATCCATGTGTGGTTTGTAGAAAAGAACACACATGCAATGACCACTGGTTGATCCATGTGGGGTTTGTTGAAAGAACACACGTGCAATGACAGTGGTGGATCCATGTGTGGTTTGTGAAAAGAACACACATGCAATGAGTCTAGTGGATCCATGTGTGGTTTGTGAAAAGAACAAATATGCAATGAGTCTAGTGGATCCATGTGTGGTTTGGGGAACTGAACACACATGCAATGACTCTAGTGTTTGTTTGTGGTTTTAGTATAAGAACAAACATCCAATGACTCTAGTGGTTGATCCATGTGTGGTTTGTGGAAAGAACACACATGCAATGACTCTGGTTGATCCATATGTGGTTTGTGGAAAGAACACACATGCAATGACCACTGGTGGATCCATGTGTGGTTTGTAGAAAAGAACACACATGCAATGACCACTGGTTGATCCATGTGGGGTTTGTTGAAAGAACACACGTGCAATGACAGTGGTGGATCCATGTGTGGTTTGTGAAAAGAACACACATGCAATGACTCTAGTGGTTGATCCATGTGTTGTTTGTGGAAATAACACTCATGCAATGACTCTAGTGGTTGATCCATGTGTTGTTTGTGGAAATAACACACATGCAATGACTGTAATGGATCCATAAGTGGTTTATGGAAAAGAACACACATGCAATGACCACTGGTTGATCCATATGTGGTTTGTGGAAAGAACACACATGGAATGACCACTTGTTGATCCATGTGTGGCTTGTGGAAAGAACACACATGCAATGACTCTAGTGGTTGATCCATGTGTGGTTTGTGGAAATAACACACATGCAATGACTGTAATGGATCCATAAGTGGTTTATGGAAAAGAACACACATGCAATGACCACTGGTTGATCCATATGTGGTTTGTGGAAAGAACACACATGGAATGACCACTTATTGATCCATGTGTGGCTTGTGGAAAGAACACACATGGAATGACTCTAGTGGTTAATCCATGTGTGGTTTGTGGATAGAACATACATGCAATGACCACTGGTTGATCCATATGTGGTTTGTGGAAAGAACACACATGCAATGACCACTAGTGGTTGATCCATGTGTGCTTTGTGGAAAGAACACACATGCAATGATATTGGTTGATCCATGTGTGGTTTGTGGATAGAACACACATGCAATGACTCTAGTGCTAGATTTAGTATAAGAACACACATGCAATGACTCTAGTGGGTCCACATGTGGTTTGTAAAAAGAACACACATGCAATGACCACTGGTTGATCCATAAGTTGTTTGTGGAAAAGAACACACATGCAATGAGTCTAGTGGATCCATGTGTGGTTTGTGGAAAAGAACACACATGCAATGACTATAGTGCTGGTTTGTGGTTTTAGTATAAGAACAAACATGCAATTTCTCAAAAGTATCCATATGTGGTTTGTAGAAAGAACACACATGCAATGACTCTGGTTGATCCATATGTGGTTTGTGGAAAGAACACACATGCAATGACCACTAGTGGATCCATGTGTGGTTTGTGGAAAAGAACACACATGCAATGACCACTGGTTGATCCATGTGTGGTTTGTGGAAAGAACAAACATGCAATGACAGTGGTGGATTCATGTGTGGTTTGTGAAAAGAACACTCATGCAATGACTCTAGTGTTTGTTTGTGGTTTTAGTATAAGAACAAACATCCAATGACTCTAGTGGATGATCCATGTGTGGTTTGTGGAAAGAACACACAAGCAATGACTCTGGTTGATCCATATGTGGTTTGTGGAAAAGAACACACATGCAATGACCACTGGTGGATCCAAGTGTGGTTTGTAGAAAAGAACACACATGCAATGACCACTGGTTGATCCATGTGGGGTTTGTTGAAAGAACACACGTGCAATGACAGTGGTGGATCCATGTGTGGTTTGTGAAAAGAACAAATATGCAATGAGTCTAGTGGATCCATGTGTGGTTTGGGGAAAAGAACACACATGCAATGACTCTAGTGTTTGTTTGTGGTTTTAGTATAAGAACAAACATCCAATGACTCTAGTGGTTGATCCATGTGTGGTTTGTGGAAAGAACACACAAGCAATGACTCTGGTTGATCCATATGTGGTTTGTGGAAAAGAACACACATGCAATGACCACTGGTGGATCCATGTGTGGTTTGTAGAAAAGAACACACATGCAATGACCACTGGTTGATCCATGTGGGGTTTGTTGAAAGAACACACGTGCAATGACAGTGGTGGATCCATGTGTGGTTTGTGAAAAGAACACACATGCAATGACTCTAGTGGTTGATCCATGTGTTGTTTGTGGAAATAACACTCATGCAATGACTCTAGTGGTTGATCCATGTGTTGTTTGTGGAAATAACACACATGCAATGACTCTAGTGGTTGATCCATGTGTGGTTTGTGGAAATAACACACATGCAATGACTATAATGGATCCATAAGTGGTTTATGGAAAAGAACACACATGCAATGACCACTGGTTGATCCATATGTGGTTTGTGGAAACAACACACATGCAATGACTCTAGTGCTTGATCCATGTGTGGTTTGTGGAAAGAACACACATGCAATGACAACTGGTTGATCCATCAGTTCTTTGTGGTTTTAGAATAATAACAAAAATGCAATTACTCAAATGGATCCATATGTGGTTTGTGGAAAGAACACACATGCAATGACTCTGGTTGATCCATATGTGGTTTGTGGAAAGAACACACATGCAATGACCATTGGTGGATCCATGTGTGGTTTGTGGAAAAGAACACACATGCAATGACCACTGGTTGATCCATGTGTGGTTCGTGGATAGAACACACATGCAATGACTCTAGTGGGTCCACATGTGGTTTGTAAAAAGAACACACATGCAATGACCACTGGTTGATCCATAAGTTGTTTGTGGAAAAGAACACACATGCAATGACTCTAGTGCTGGTTTGTGGTTTTAGTATAAGAACAAACATGCAATTACTCAAATGGATCCATATGTGGTTTGTGGAAAGAACACACATGCAATGACTCTAGTTGATCCATATGTAGTTTGTGGAAACAACACACATGCAATGACCACTGGTGGATCCATATGTGGTTTGTGGAAAGAACACACATGGAATGACCACTTGTTGATCCATGTGTGGCTTGTGGAAAGAACACACATGGAATGACTCTAGTGGTTGATCCATGTGTGGTTTGTGGATAGAACATACATGCAATGACCACTGGTTGATCCATATGTGGTTTGTGGAAAGAACACACATGCAATGACCACTAGTGGTTGATCCATGTGTGCTTTGTGGAAAGAACACACATGCAATGATATTGGTTGATCCATGTGTGGTTTGTGGATAGAACACACATGCAATGACTCTAGTGCTAGATTTAGTATAAGAACACACATGCAATGACTCTAGTGGGTCCACATGTGGTTTGTAAAAAGAACACACATGCAATGACCACTGGTTGATCCATAAGTTGTTTGTGGAAAAGAACACACATGCAATGAGTCTAGTGGATCCATGTGTGGTTTGTGGAAAAGAACACACATGCAATGACTATAGTGCTGGTTTGTGGTTTTAGTATAAGAACAAACATGCAATTTCTCAAAAGTATCCATATGTGGTTTGTAGAAAGAACACACATGCAATGACTCTGGTTGATCCATATGTGGTTTGTGGAAAGAACACACATGCAATGACCACTAGTGGATCCATGTGTGGTTTGTGGAAAAGAACACACATGCAATGACCACTGGTTGATCCATGTGTGGTTTGTGGAAAGAACAAACATGCAATGACAGTGGTGGATTCATGTGTGGTTTGTGAAAAGAACACTCATGCAATGACAGTGGTGGATCCATTTGTGGTTTGTGGATAGAACACACATGCAATGACTCTAGTGCTAGTTTTAGTATAAGAACACACATGCAATGACTCTAGTGGGTCCACATGTGGTTTGTGAAAAGAACACACATGCAATGACCACTAGTTGATCCATCCGTTGTTTGTGGAAAAGAACAAATATGCAATGAGTCTAGTGGATCCATGTGTGGTTTGGGGAAAAGAACACACATGCAATGACTCTAGTGTTTGTTTGTGGTTTTAGTATAAGAACAAACATCCAATGACTCTAGTGGTTGATCCATGTGTGGTTTGTGGAAAGAACACACAAGCAATGACTCTGGTTGATCCATATGTGGTTTGTGGAAAAGAACACACATGCAATGACCACTGGTGGATCCATGTGTGGTTTGTAGAAAAGAACACACATGCAATGACCACTGGTTGATCCATGTGGGGTTTGTTGAAAGAACACACGTGCAATGACAGTGGTGGATCCATGTGTGGTTTGTGAAAAGAACACACATGCAATGACTCTAGTGGTTGATCCATGTGTTGTTTGTGGAAATAACACTCATGCAATGACTCTAGTGGTTGATCCATGTGTTGTTTGTGGAAATAACACACATGCAATGACTCTAGTGGTTGATCCATGTGTGGTTTGTGGAAATAACACACATGCAAAGACTGTAATGGATCCATAAGTGGTTTATGGAAAAGAACACACATGCAATGACCACTGGTTGATCCATATGTGGTTTGTGGAAACAACACACATGCAATGACTCTAGTGCTTGATCCATGTGTGGTTTGTGGAAAGAACACACATGCAATGACAACTGGTTGATCCATCAGTTCTTTGTGGTTTTAGAATAATAACAAAAATGCAATTACTCAAATGGATCCATATGTGGTTTGTGGAAAGAACACACATGCAATGACTCTGGTTGATCCATATGTGGTTTGTGGAAAGAACACACATGCAATGACCATTGGTGGATCCATGTGTGGTTTGTGGAAAAGAACACACATGCAATGACCACTGGTTGATCCATGTGTGGTTCGTGGATAGAACACACATGCAATGACTCTAGTGGGTCCACATGTGGTTTGTAAAAAGAACACACATGCAATGACCACTGGTTGATCCATAAGTTGTTTGTGGAAAAGAACACACATGCAATGAGTCTAGTGGATCCATGTGTGGTTTGTGGAAAAGAACACACATGCAATGACTCTAGTGCTGGTTTGTGGTTTTAGTATAAGAACAAACATGCAATTACTCAAATGGATCCATATGTGGTTTGTGGAAAGAACACACATGCAATGACTCTAGTTGATCCATATGTAGTTTGTGGAAACAACACACATGCAATGACCACTGGTGGATCCATATGTGGTTTGTGGAAAGAACACACATGGAATGACCACTTGTTGATCCATGTGTGGCTTGTGGAAAGAACACACATGGAATGACTCTAGTGGTTGATCCATGTGTGGTTTGTGGATAGAACATACATGCAATGACCACTGGTTGATCCATATGTGGTTTGTGGAAAGAACACACATGCAATGACCACTAGTGGTTGATCCATGTGTGCTTTGTGGAAAGAACACACATGCAATGATATTGGTTGATCCATGTGTGGTTTGTGGATAGAACACACATGCAATGACTCTAGTGCTAGATTTACTATAAGAACACACATGCAATGACTCTAGTGGGTCCACATGTGGTTTGTAAAAAGAACACACATGCAATGACCACTGGTTGATCCATAAGTTGTTTGTGGAAAAGAACACACATGCAATGAGTCTAGTGGATCCATGTGTGGTTTGTGGAAAAGAACACACATGCAATGACTATAGTGCTGGTTTGTGGTTTTAGTATAAGAACAAACATGCAATTTCTCAAAAGTATCCATATGTGGTTTGTAGAAAGAACACACATGCAATGACTCTGGTTGATCCATATGTGGTTTGTGGAAAGAACACACATGCAATGACCACTGATGGATCCATGTGTGGTTTGTGGAAAGGAACACACATGCAATGACCACTGGTTGATCCATGTGTGGTTTGTGGAAAGAACACACATGCAATGATAGTGGTGGATCCATGTGTGGTTTGTCAAAAAGAACACACATGCAATGACTCTAGTGTTGGTTCTAGTATAAGAACAGACATGCAGTGACTCTAGTGGCTCCACATATGGTTTGTGGAAAGAACACACATGCAATGACAGTGGTGGATCCATGTGTGGTTTGTCAAAAAGAACACACATGCAATGACTCTAGTGTTGGTTCTAGTATAAGAACACACATGTAATGACTCTAGTGGTATATCCATGTGTGGTTTGCGGAAATAACACACATGCAATGACTCTAGTGGTTGATCCATGTGTGGTTTGTGGAAATAACACACATGCAATGACTCTACTGGTTGATCCATAAGTTGTTTATGGAAAATAACACACATGCAATGACTAGTGGATCCATATGTGGTTTGTGGAAAGAACAGACATGGAATGACCACTTGTTGATCCATGTGTGGCTTGTGGAAAGAACACACATGGAATGACTCTAGTGGTTGCTCCATGTGTGGTTTGTGGATAGAATATACATGAAATGACCACTAGTTGATCCATATGTGGTTTGTGGAAAGAACACACATGCAATGACCACTAGTGGTTGATCCATGTGTGGTTTGTGGAAAGAACACACATGCAATGATATTGGTTGATCCATGTGTGGTTTGTGGATAGAACACACATGCAATGACTAGTGCTAGATTTAGTATAAGAAAACACATGCAATGACTCTAGTGGGTCCACATGTGGTTTGTGAAAAGAACACACATGCAATGACCACTGGTTGATCCATAAGTTGTTTGTGGAAAAGAACACACATGCAATGAGTCTAGTGGATCCATGTGTGGTTTGTGGAAAAGAACACACATGCAATGACTATAGTGCTGGTTTGTGGTTTTAGTATAAGAACAAACATGCAATTACTGAAATGGATCCATATGTTGTTTGTGGAAAGAACACACATGCAATGACTCTAGTTGATCCATATGTGGTTTGTGGAAAGAACACGCATGCAATGACCACTGTTGGATCCATGTGTGGTTTGTGGAAAGGAACACACATGCAATGACCACTGGTTGATCCATGTGTGGTTTATGGAAAGAACACACATGCAATGACAGTGGTGGATCCATGTGTGGTTTGTCAAAAAGAACACACATGCAATGACTCTAGAGTTGGTTCTAGTATAAGAACACACATGCAATGACTCTAGTGGCTCCACATATGGTTTGTGGAAAGAACACACATGCAATGACAGTGGTGGATCCATGTGTGGTTTGTCAAAAAGAACACACATGCAATGACTCTAGTGTTGGTTCTAGTATAAGAACACACATGCAATGACTCTAGTGGTATATCCATGTGTGGTTTGTGGAAATAACACACATGCAATGACTCTAGTGGTTGATCCATGTGTGGTTTGTGGAAATAACACACATGCAATGACTCTACTGGTTGATCCATAAGTTGTTTATGGAAAATAACACACATCCAATGACTAATGGATCCATATGTGGTTTGTGGAAAGAACAGACATGTAATGACCACTTGTTGATCCATGTGTGGCTTGTGGAAAGAACACACATGGAATGACTCTAGTGGTTGCTCCATGTGTGGTTTGTGGATAGAATATACATGAAATGACCACTAGTTGATCCATATGTGGTTTGTGGAAAGAACACACATGCAATGACCACTAGTGGTTGATCCATGTGTGGTTTGTGGAAAGAACACACATGCAATGATATTGGTTGATCCATGTGTGGTTTGTGGATAGAACACACATGCAATGACTAGTGCTAGATTTAGTATAAGAAAACACATGCAATGACTCTAGTGGGTCCACATGTGGTTTGTGAAAAGAACACACATGCAATGACCACTGGTTGATCCATAAGTTGTTTGTGGAAAAGAACACACATGCAATGAGTCTAGTGGATCCATGTGTGGTTTGTGGAAAAGAACACACATGCAATGACTATAGTGCTGGTTTGTGGTTTTAGTATAAGAACAAACATGCAATTACTGAAATGGATCCATATGTTGTTTGTGGAAAGAACACACATGCAATGACTCTAGTTGATCCATATGTGGTTTGTGGAAAGAACACGCATGCAATGACCACTGTTGGATCCATGTGTGGTTTGTGGAAAGGAACACACATGCAATGACCACTGGTTGATCCATGTGTGGTTTGTGGAAAGAACACACATGCAATGACAGTGGTGGATCCATGTGTGGTTTGTCAAAAAGAACACACATGCAATGACTCTAGAGTTGGTTCTAGTATAAGAACACACATGCAATGACTCTAGTGGCTCCACATATGGTTTGTGGAAAGAACACACATGCAATGACAGTGGTGGATCCATGTGTGGTTTGTCAAAAAGAACACACATGCAATGACTCTAGTGTTGGTTCTAGTATAAGAACACACATGCAATGACTCTAGTGGTATATCCATGTGTGGTTTGTGGAAATAACACACATGCAATGACTCTAGTGGTTGATCCATGTGTGGTTTGTGGAAATAACACACATGCAATTACTGTATTTTTTTATGCATAAGTTGTTTATTGAAAATAACACACTTGCAATGACTAATGGATCCATATGTGGTTTGTGGAAAGAACACACATGGAATGACCACTTGTTGATCCATGTGTGGCTTGTGGAAAGAACACACATGGAATGACTCTAGTGGTTGCTCCATGTGTGGTTTGTGGATAGAATATACATGAAATGACCACTAGTTGATCCATATGTGGTTTGTGGAAAGAACACACATGCAATGACCACTAGTGGTTGATCCATGTGTGGTTTGTGGAAAGAACACACATGCAATGATATTGGTTGATCCATGTGTGGTTTGTGGATAGAACACACATGCAATGACTAGTGCTAGATTTAGTATAAGAAAACACATGCAATGACTCTAGTGGGTCCACATGTGGTTTGTGAAAAGAACACACATGCAATGACCACTGGTTGATCCATAAGTTGTTTGTGGAAAAGAACACACATGCAATGAGTCTAGTGGATCCATGTGTGGTTTGTGGAAAAGAACACACATGCAATGACTATAGTGCTGGTTTGTGGTTTTAGTATAAGAACAAACATGCAATTACTGAAATGGATCCATATGTTGTTTGTGGAAAGAACACACATGCAATGACTCTAGTTGATCCATATGTGGTTTGTGGAAAGAACACGCATGCAATGACCACTGTTGGATCCATGTGTGGTTTGTGGAAAGGAACACACATGCAATGACCACTGGTTGATCCATGTGTGGTTTATGGAAAGAACACACATGCAATGACAGTGGTGGATCCATGTGTGGTTTGTCAAAAAGAACACACATGCAATGACTCTAGAGTTGGTTCTAGTATAAGAACACACATGCAATGACTCTAGTGGCTCCACATATGGTTTGTGGAAAGAACACACATGCAATGACAGTGGTGGATCCATGTGTGGTTTGTAAAAAAGAACACACATGCAATGACTCTAGTGTTGGTTCTAGTATAAGAACACACATGCAATGACTCTAGTGGTATATCCATGTGTGGTCTGTGGAAATAACACACATGCAATGACTCTAGTGGTTGATCCGTGTGTGGTTTGTGGAAATAACACACATGCAATGACTCTAGTGGTTGATCCATAAGTGGTTTATGGAAAATAACACACGTGCAATGACTAATGGATCCATATGTGGTTTGTGGAAAGAACACACATGGAATGACCACTTATTGATCCATGTGTGGTTTGTGGAAAGAACACACATGGAATGACTCTAGTGGTTGATCCATATGTGGTTTGTGGATAGAACACACATGCAATGACTCTAGTGCTAGTTTTAGTATAAGAATATGCATGCAATGACTCTAGTGGGTCCACATGTGGTTTGTGAAAAGAACACACATGCAATTACCACTGGTTGATCCATAAGTTGTTTGTGGTAAAGAACACACATGCAATGAGTCTAGTGGATCCATGTGTGGTTTGTGGAAAAGAACACACATGCAATGACTCTAGTGCTGGTTTGTGGTTTTAGTATAAGAACAAACATGCAATTTCTCAAAAGTATCCATATGTGGTTTGTAGGAAGAACACACATGCAATGACTCTGGTTGATCCATATGTGGTTTGTGGAAAGAACACACATGCAATGACCACTAGTGGATCCATGTGTGGTTTGTGGAAAAGAACACACATGCAATGACCACTGGTTGATCCATGTGTGGTTTGTGGAAAGAACACACATGCAATGATAGTGGTGGATCCATGTGTGGTTTGTGAAAAGAACAGTCATGCATTGACAGTGGTGGTTCCATGTGAGGTTTGTGGATAGAACACACATGCAATGACTCTAGTGCTAGTTTTAGTATAAGAACACACATGCAATGACTCTAGTGGGTCCACATGTGGTTTGTGAAAAGAACACACATGCAATGACCACTAGTTGATCCATCAGTTGTTTGTGGAAAAGAACAAATATGCAATGAGTCTAGTGGATCCATGTGTGGTTTGGGGAACTGAACACACATGCAATGACTCTAGTGTTTGTTTGTGGTTTTAGTATAAGAAAAACATCCAATGACTCTAGTGGTTGATCCATGTGTGGTTTGTGGAAAGAACACACAAGCAATGACTCTGGTTGATCCATATGTGGTTTGTGGAAAGAACACACATGCAATGACCACTATGGATCCATGTGTGGTTTGTAGAAAAGAACACACATGCAATGACCACTGGTTGATCCATGTGGGGTTTGTTGAAAGAACACACATGCAATGACAGTGGTGGATCCATGTGTGGTTTGTGAAAAGAACACACATGCAATGACTAGTGGTTGATCCATGTGTTGTTTGTGGAAATAACACACATGCAATGACTCTAGTGGTTGATCCATGTGTTGTTTGTGGAAATAACACACATGCAATGACTCTAGTGGTTGATCCATGTGTGGTTTGTGGAAATAACACACATGCAATGACTGTAATGGATCCATAAGTGGTTTATGGAAAAGAACACACATGCAATGACCACTGGTTGATCCATATGTGGTTTGTGGAAAGAACACACATGCAATGACTCTAGTGCTTGATCCATGTGTGGTTTGTGGAAAGAACACACATGCAATGACAACTGGTTGATCCATCAGTTGTTTATGGTTTTAGTATAATAACAAACATGCAATTACTCAAATGGATCCATATGTGGTTTGTGGAAAGAACACACATGCAATGACTCTGGTTGATCCATATGTGGTTTGTGGAAAGAACACACATGCAATGACCATTGGTGGATACATGTGTGGTTTGTGGAAAAGAACACACATGCAATGACCACTGGTTGATCCATGTGTGGTTCGTGGATAGAACACACATGCAATGACTCTAGTGGGTACACATGTGGTTTGTAAAAAGAACACACATGCAATGACCACTGGTTGATCCATAAGTTGTTTGTGCAAAAGAACACACATGCAATGAGTCTAGTGGATCCATGTGTGGTTTGTGGAAAAGAACACACATGCAATGACTCTAGTGCTGGTTTGTGGTTTTAGTATAAGAACAAACATGCAATTACTCAAATGGATCCATATGTGGTTTGTGGAAAGAACACACATGCAATGACTCTGGTTCATCCATACGTGTATTGTGGAAAGAACACACATGCAATGACCAATGGTGGATCCATGTGTGGTTTGTTGAAAAGAACACACATGCAATGACCACTGGTTGATCCATGTGTGGTTTGTGGAAAAGAACACACATGCAATGACCACTGGTTGATCCATGTGTGGTTTCTGGAAAGAACACACATACAATGACAGTGGTGGATCCATGTGTGGTTTGTGAAAAGAACACACCTGCAATGATAGTGGTGGATCCATGTGTGGTTTGTGGATAGAACACACATGCAATGACTCTAGTGCTAGCTTTAGTATAAGAACACACATGCAATGACTCTAGTGGGTCCACATGTGGTTTGTGAAAAGAACACACATGCAATGACCACTAGTTGATCCATATGTTGTTTGTGGAAAAGAACACACATGCAATGAGTCTAGTGGATCCATGTGTGGTTTGTGTAAAAGAACACACATGCAATTTCTCTAGTGCTAGTTTGTGGTTTTAGTATAAGAACAAACATGCAATTACTCAAATGGATCCATATGTGGTTTGTGGAAAGAACACACATGCAATGACTCTGGTTGATCCATATGTGGTTTGTGGAAAGAACACACATGCAATGACCACTGGTGGATCCATGTGTGGTTTGTGGAAAAGAACACACATGCAATGACCACTGGTTGATCCATGTGTGGTTTGTGGAAAAGAACACACATGCAATGACCACTGGTTGATCCATGTGTGGTTTGTGGAAAGAACACACATACAATGACAGTGGTGGATCCATGTGTGGTTTGTGAAAAGAACACACATGTAATGATAGTGGTGGATCCATGTGTGGTTTGTGGATAGAACACACATGCAATGACTCTAGTGCTAGTTTTAGTATAAGAACACACATGCAATGACTCTACTGGGTCCACATGTGGTTTGTGGAAAGAACACACATGCAATGACAGTGGTGTATCCATGTGTGGTTTGTGAAAAGAACACACACGCAATGACTCTAGTGTTGGTTCTAGTATAAGAACACACATGCAATGACTCTAGTGGTTGATCCATGTGTGGTTTGTGGAAATAACACACATGCAATGACTCGACTGGTTTATCCATGTGTGGTTTGTGGAAATAACACACATGCAATGACTCTAGTGGTTGATCCATAAGTGGTTTATGGAAAAGAACACACATCCAATGACTAATGGATCCATATGTGGTTTGTGGAAAGAACACACGTGGAATGAACACTGGTGGATCCATGTGTGGTTTGTGGAAAGAACGCACATGGAATGACTCTAGTGGTTGATGCATGTGTGGTTTGTGGATAGAACACACATGCAATGACTCTAGTGGGTCCACATGTAGTTTGTGAAAAGAACACACATGCAATGACCACTGGTTGATCCATAAGTTGTTTGTGGAAAAGAACACACATGCAATGAGTGTAGTGGATCCATGTGTGGTTTGTGTAAAAGAACACACATGCAATGACTCTAGTGTTGGTTTGTAGTTTTAGTATAAGAACAAACATGCAATTACTCAAATGGATCCATATGTGGTTTGTGGAAAGAACACACATGCAATGACTCTGGTTGATCCATATGTGGTTTGTGAAAAGAACACACATGCAATAATAGTGGTGGATCCATGTGTGGTTTTGGATAGAACACACATGCAATGACTCTAGTGCTAGTTTTAGTATAAGAACACACATGCAATGACTCTAGTGTGTCCACATGTGGTTTGTGAAAAGAACACACATGCCATGACCACTGGTTGATCCATCAGTTGTTTGTGGAAAAGAACACACATGCAATGAGTCTAGTGGATCCATGTGTGGTTTGTGAAAAAGAACACACATGCAATGACTCTAGTGCTGGTTTGTGGTTTTAGTATAAGAATAAACATGCAATTACTCAAATGGATCCATATCTGGTTTGTGGAAAGAACACAGATGCAATGACTCTGGTTGATCCATACGTGATTTGTGGAAAGAACACACATGCAATGACCACTGGTGGATCCATGTGTTGTTTGTGGAAAAAGAACGCACATGCAATGACCACTGGTTGATCCATGTGTGGTTTGTGGAAAAGAACACACATGCAATGACCACTGGTTGATCCATGTGTGGTTTGTGGAAAGAACACACATACAATGACAGTGGTGGATCGAAGTGTGGTTTGTGAAAAGAACACACATGCAATGACAGTGGTGGATCCATGTGTGGTTTGTGGATGGAACACACATACAATGACTCCAGTGCTAGCTTTAGTATAAGAACACACATGCAATGACTCTAGTGGGTCCACATGTGGTTTGTGAAAAGAACACACATGCAATGACCACTAGTTGATCCATAAGTTGTTTGTGGAAAAGAACACACATGCAATGAGTCTAGTGGATCCATGTGTGGTTTGTGGAAAAGAACACACATGCAATGTCTCTAGTGCTAGTTTGTGGTTTTAGTATAAGAACAAACATGCAATTACTCAAATGGATCCATATGTGGTTTGTGGAAAGAACACACATGCAATGACTCTGGTTGATCCATATGTGGTTTGTGGAAAGAACACACATGCAATAACCACTGGTGGATCCATGTGTGGTTTGTGGAAAATAACACACATGCAGTAACCACTGGTTGATCCATGTGTGGTTTGTGGAAAAGAACACACTTGCAATGACCACTTGTTGATACATGTGTGGTTTGTGGGAAGAACACACATACAATGAAAGTGGTGGATCCATGTGTGGTTTGTGAAAAGAACACACATGCAATGACAGTGGTGGATCCATGTGTGGTTTGTGGATAGAACACACATGCAATGACTCTAGTGCTAGTTTTAGTATAAGAACACACATGCAATTACTCAAATGGATCCATATGTTGTTTGTGGAAAGAACACACATGCAATGACTCTGGTTGATCCATACGTGGTTTGTGGAAAGAACACACATGCAATGACCACTGGTGGATCCATGTGTGGTTTGTGGAAAAGAACACACATGCAATGACCACTGGTTCGTCCATGTGTGGTTTGTGGAAAAGAACACACATGCAATGACCACTGGTTGATCCATGTGTGGTTTGTGGAAAGAACACACATACAATGACAGTGGTGGATCCATGTGTGGTTTGTGAAAAGAACACACATGCAATGACAGTGGTGGATCCATGTGTGGTTTGTGGATAGAACACACATGCAATGACTCTAGTGCTTGTTTTAGTATAAGAACACACATGCAATGACTCTAGTGGGTCCACATGTAGTTTGTGAAAAGAACACACATGCAATGACCACTGGTTGATCCATAAGTTGTATGTGGAAAAGAACACACATGCAATGAGTGTAGTGGATCCATGTGTGGTTTGTGTAATAGAACACACATGCAATGACTCTAGTGCTGGTTTGTGGTTTTAGTATAAGAACAAACATGCAATTACTCAAATGGATCCATATGTGGTTTGTGGAAAGAACACACATGCAATGACTCTGGTTGATCCATATGTGGTTTGTGGAAAGAACACACATGCAATGACCACTGGTTGATCCATGTGTGGTTTGTGGAAAGAACACACATGCAATGACAGTGGTGGATCCATGTGTGGTTTGTGAAAAGAACACACATGCAATAATAGTGGTGGATCCATGTGTGGTTTTGGATAGAACACACATGCAATGACTCTAGTGCTAGTTTTAGTATAAGAACACACATGCAATGACTCTAGTGGGTCCACATGTGGTTTGTGAAAAGAACACACATGCAATGACCACTGGTTGATCCATCAGTTGTTTGTGGAAAAGAACACACATGCAATGAGTCTAGTGGATCCATGTGTGGTTTGTGGAAAAGAACACACATGCAATGACTCTAGTGCTGGTTTGTGGTTTTAGTATAAGAACAAACATGCAATTACTCAAATGGATCCATATGTGGTTTGTGGAAAGAACACACATGCAATGACTCTGGTTGATCCATACTTGGTTTGTGGAAAGAACACACATGCAATGACCACTGGTGGATCCATGTGTTGTTTGTGGAAAAGAACACACATGCAATGACCACTGGTTGATCCATGTGTGGTTTGTGGAAAAGAACACACATGCAATGACCACTGGTTGATCCATGTGTGGTTTGTGGAAAGAACACACATACAATGACAGTAGTGGATCCATGTGTGGTTTGTGAAAAGAACACACATGCAATGACAGTGGTGGATCCATGTGTGGTTTGTGGATAGAACACACATGCGATGACTCTAGTGCTAGTTTTAGTATAAGAACACGCATGCAATTACTCAAATGGATCCATGTGTGGTTTGTGGAAAAGAACACACATGCAATGACTGTAGTGCTGGTTTGTGGTTTTAGTATAAGAACAAACATGCAATTACTCAAATGGATCCATATGTGGTTTGTGGAAAGAACACACATGCAATGACTCTGGTTGATCCATACGTGGTTTGTGGAAAGAACACACATGCAATGACCACTGGTGGATCCATGTGTTGTTTGTGGAAAAGAACACACATGCAATGACCACTGGTTGATCCATGTGTGGTTTGTGGAAAAGAACACACATGCAATGACCACTGGTTGATCCATGTGTGGTTTGTGGAAAGAACACACATACAATGACAGTGGTGGATCCATGTGTGGTTTGTGAAAAGAACACACATGCAATGACAGTGGAGGATCCATGTGTGGTTTGTGGATAGAATTCACATGCAATGACTCTAGTGCTAGCTTTAGTATAAGAACACACATGCAATGACACTAGTGGGTCCACATGTGGTTTGTGAAAAGAAAACACATGCAATGACTACTAGTTGATCCATAAGTTGTTTGTGGAAAAGAACACACATGCAATGAGTCTAGTGGATCCATGTGTGGTTTGTGGAAAAGAACACACATGCAATGTCTCTAGTGCTGGTTTGTGGTTTTAGTATAAGAACAAACATGCAATTACTCAAATGGATCCATATGTGGTTTGTGGAAAGAACACACATCCAATGACTCTGGTTGATCCATATGTGGTTTGTGGAAAGAACACACATGCAATAACCACTGGTGGATCCATGTGTGGTTTGTGGAAAAGAACACACATGCAATGACCACTGGTTGATCTATGTGTGGTTTGTGGAAAAGAACACACATGCAATGACCACTGGTAGATCCATGTGTGGTTTGTGCATAGAACACACATACAATGACAGTGGTGGATACATGTGTGGTTTGTGAAAAGAACACACATGCAATGACAGTGGTGGATCCATGTGTGGTTTGTGGATAGAACACACATTTAATGACTCTAGTGCTAGTTTTAGTATAAGAACACACATGCAATTACTCAAATGGATCCATGTGTGGTTTGTGGAAAAGAACACACATGCAATGACTCTAGTGCTGGTTTGTGGTTTTAGTATAAGAACAAACATGCAATTACTCAAATGGATCCATATGTGGTTTGTGGAAAGAACACACATGCAATGACTCTGGTTGATCCATGCGTGGTTTGTGGAAAGAACACACATGCAATGACCAGTGGTGGATCCATGTGGTTTGTGGAAAAGAACACACATGCAATGACCACTGGTTGATCCATGTGTGGTTTGTGAAAAGAACACACATGCAATGACCACTGGTTGATCCATGTGTGGTTTGTGGAAAGAACACACATACAATGACAGTGGTGGATCCATGTGTGGTTTGTGAAAAGAACACACATGCAATGACAGTGGTGGATCCATGTATGGTTTGTGGATAGAACACACATGCAACGACTCTAGTGCTAGCTTTAGTATAAGAACACACATGCAATGACTCTAGTGGGTCCACATGTGGTTTGTGAAAAGAACACATATGCAATGACCACTGGTTGATCCATAAGTTGTTTGTGGAAAAGAACACACATGCAATGAGTCTAGTGGATCCATGTGTGGTTTGTGGAAAAGAACACACATGCAATGACTCTAGTGCTGGTTTGTGGTTTTAGTATAAGAACAAACATGCAATTACTCAAATGGATCCATATGTGGTTTGTGGAAAGAACACACATGCAATGACTCTGGTTGATCCATATGTGGTTTGTGGAAAGAACACACATGCAATGACCACTGGTGGATCCATGTGTGGTTTGTGGAAAAGAACACACATGCAATGACCACTGGTGGATCCATGTGTGGTTTGTGGAAAAGAACACACATGCAATAACCACTGGTTGATCCATGTGTGGTTTGTGGCAAGAACACACATACAATGACAATAGTGGATCCATTCGTGGTTTGTGAAAAGAACACACATGCAATGACAGTGGTGGATCCATGTGTGGTTCGTGGATAGGACACACATGCAATGACTAGTGCTAGTTTTAGTATAAGAACACACATGCAATTACTCAAATGGATCCATGTGTGGTTTGTGGAAAGGAACACACATGCAATGACTCTAGTGTTGGTTTGTGGTTTTAGTATAAGAACAAACATGCAATTACTCAAATGGATCCATATGTGGTTTGTGGAAAGAACACACATGCAATGACTCTGGTTGATCCATACGTGGTTTGTGGAAAGAACACACATGCAATGACCACTGGTGGATCCATGTGTTGTTTGTGGAAAAGAACACACATGCAATGACCACTGGTTGATCCATGTGTGGTTTGTGGAAAAGAACACACATGCAATGACCACTGGTTGATCCATGTGTGGTTTGTGGAAAGAACACACATACAATGACAGTGGTGGATCCATGTGTGGTTTGTGAAAAGAACACACATGCAATGACAGTGGTGGATCCATGTGTGGTTTGTGGATATAATTCACATGCAATGACTCTAGTGCTAGCTTTAGTATAAGAACACACATGCAATGACACTAGTGGGTCCACATGTGGTTTGTGAAAAGAAAACACATGCAATGACCACTAGTTGATCCATAAGTTGTTTGTGGAAAAGAACACACATGCAATGAGTCTAGTGGATCCATGTGTGGTTTGTGGAAAAGAACACACATGCAATGTCTCTAGTGCTGGTTTGTGGTTTTAGTATAAGAACAAACATGCAATTACTCAAATGGATCCATATGTGGTTTGTGGAAAGAACACACATCCAATGACTCTGGTTGATCCATATGTGGTTTGTGGAAAGAACACACATGCAATGACCACTGGTGGATCCATGTGTGGTTTGTGGAAAAGAACACACATGCAATGACCACTGGTTGATCTATGTGTGGTTTGTGGAAAAGAACACACATGCAATGACCACTGGTAGATCCATGTGTGGTTTGTGCATAGAACACACATACAATGACAGTGGTGGATACATGTGTGGTTTGTGAAAAGAACACACATGCAATGACAGTGGTGGATCCATGTGTGGTTTGTGGATAGAACACACATTTAATGACTCTAGTGCTAGTTTTAGTATAAGAACACACATGCAATTACTCAAATGGATCCATGTGTGGTTTGTGGAAAAGAACACACATGCAATGACTCTAGTGCTGGTTTGTGGTTTTAGTATAAGAACAAACATGCAATTACTCAAATGGATCCATATGTTGTTTGTGGAAAGAACACACATGCAATGACTCTGGTTGATCCATACGTGGTTTGTGGAAAGAACACACATGCAATGACCACTGGTGGATCCATGTGTGGTTTGTGGAAAAGAACACACATGCAATGACCACTGGTTGGTCCATGTGTGGTTTGTGGAAAAGAACACACATGCAATGACCACTGGTTGATCCATGTGTGGTTTGTGGAAAGAACACACATACAATGACAGTGGTGGATCCATGTGTGGTTTGTGAAAAGAACACACATGCAATGACAGTGGTGGATCCATGTGTGGTTTGTGGATAGAACACACATGCAATGACTCTAGTGCTAGTTTTAGTATAAGAACACACATGCAATGACTCTAGTGGGTCCACATGTGGTTTGTGAAAAGAACACACATGCAATGACCACTGGTTGATCCATAAGTTGTTTGTGGAAAAGAACACACATGCAATGAGTCTAGTGGATCCATGTGTGGTTTGTGGAAAGAACACACATGCAATGACTCTAGTGCTGGTTTGTGGTTTTAGTATAAGAACAAACATGCAATTACTCAAATGGATCCATATGTGGTTTGTGGAAAGAACACACATGCAATGACTCTGGTTGATCCATATGTGGTTTGTGGAAAGAACACACATGCAATGACCACTGGTTGATCCATGTGTGGTTTGTGGAAAGAACACACATGCAATGACAGTGCTGGATCCATGTGTGGTTTGTGAAAAGAACACACATGCAATAATAGTGGTGGATCCATGTGTGGTTTTGGATAGAACACACATGCAATGACTCTAGTGCTAGTTTTAGTATAAGAACACACATGCAATGACTCTAGTGGGTCCACATGTGGTTTGTGAAAAGAACACACATGCAATGACCACTGGTTGATCCATCAGTTGTTTGTGGAAAAGAACACACATGCAATGAGTCTAGTGGATCCATGTGTGGTTTGTGGAAAAGAACACACATGCAATGACTCTAGTGCTGGTTTGTGGTTTTAGTATAAGAACAAACATGCAATTACTCAAATTGATCCATATGTGGTTTGTGGAAAGAACACACATGCAATGACTCTAGTGGTTGATCCATACGTGGTTTGTGGAAAGAACACACATGCAATGACCACTGGTGGATCCATGTGTGGTTTGTGGAAAAGAACACACATGCAATGACCACTGGTTGATCCATGTGTGGTTTGTGGAAAAGAACACACATGCAATGACCACTGGTTGATCCATGTGTGGTTTGTGGAAAGAACACACATACAATGACAGTAGTGGATCCATGTGTGGTTTGTGAAAAGAACACACATGCAATGACAGTGGTGGATCCATGTGTGGTTTGTGGATAGAACACACATGCGATGACTCTAGTGCTAGTTTTAGTATAAGAACACGCATGCAATTACTCAAATGGATCCATGTGTGGTTTGTGGAAAAGAACACACATGCAATGACTCTAGTGCTGGTTTGTGGTTTTAGTATAAGAACAAACATGCAATTACTCAAATGGATCCATATGTGGTTTGTGGAAAGAACACACATGCAATGACTCTGGTTGATCCATACGTGGTTTGTGGAAAGAACACACATGCAATGACCACTGGTTGATCCATGTGTGGTTTGTGGAAAAGAACAAACATGCAATGACCACTGGTTGATCCATGTGTGGTTTGTGGAAAGAACACACATGCAATGACCACTGGTTGATCCATGTGTGGTTTGTGGAAAGAACACACATACAATGACAGTGGTGGATCCATGTGTGGTTTGTGAAAAGAACACACATGCAATGACAGTGGTGGATCCATGTGTGGTTTGTGGATAGAACACACATGCAATGACTCTAGTGCTAGCTTTAGTATAAGAACACACATGCAATGACGCTAGTGGGTCCACATGTGGTTTGTGAAAAGAAAACACATGCAATGACCACTAGTTGATCCATAAGTTGTTTGTGGAAAAGAACACACATGCAATGAGTCTAGTGGATCTATGTGTGGTTTGTGGAAAAGAACACACATGCAATGTCTCTAGTGCTGGTTTGTGTTTTTAGTATAAGAACAAACATGCAATTACTCAAATGGATCCATATGTGGTTTGTGGAAAGAACACACATGCAATGACTCTGGTTGATCTATATGTGGTTTGTGGAAAGAACACACATGCAATGACCACTGGTGGATCCATGTGTGGTTTGTGGAAAAGAACACACATGCAATGACCACTGGTTGATCCATGTGTGGTTTGTGGAAAAGAACACACATGCAATGACCACTGGTAGATCCATGTGTGGTTTGTGCAAAGAACACTCATACAATGATAGTGGTGGATCCATGTGTGGTTTGTGAAAAGAAAACACATGCAATGACAGTGGTGGATCGATGTGTGGTTTGTGGATAGAACACACATTTAATGACTCTAGTTCTAGTTTTAGTATAAGAACACAGATGCAATGACTCTAGTGGGTCCACATGTGGTTTGTGGAAAGAACACACATGCAATGACAGTGGTGGATCCATGTGTGGTTTGTGAAAAGAACACACATGAAATGACTCTAGTGTTGGCTCTAGTATAAGAACACACATGCAATGACTAGTGGTTGATCCATGTGTGGTTTGTGGAAATAACACACATGCAATGACTCTAGTGGTTGATCCATGTCTGGTTTGCGGAAATAACACACATGCAATGACTCTAGTGGTTGATCCATAAGTGGTTTATGGAAAAGAACACACATGCAATGACTAATGGATCCATATGTGGTTTGTGGAAAGAACACACATGGAATGACCACTTGTTGATCCATGTGTGGTTTGTGGAAAGAACACACATGGAATGACTCTAGTGGTTGATGCATGTGTGGTTTATGGATAGCACACACATGCAACCACTCTAGTGCTAGTTTTAGTATAAGAACACACATGCAATGACTCTAGTGGGTCCACATATGGTTTGTGAAAAGAACACACATGCAATGACCACTGGTTGATCCATCAGTTTTTTGTGGAAAAGAACACACATGCAATGAGTCTATCGGATCCATGTGTGGTTTGTGGAAAAGAACACACATGCAATGACTCTAGTGCTGGTTTGTGGTTTTAGTATAAGAACAAACATGCAATTACTCAAATGGATCCATATGTGGTTTGTGGAAAGAACACAGATGCAATGACTCTGGTTGATCCATACGTGATTTGTGGAAAGAACACACATGCAATGACCACTGGTGGTTCCATGTGTTGTTTGTGGAAAAGAACACACATGCAATGACCACTAGTTGATCCATGTGTGATTTGTGGAAAAGAACACACATGCAATGACCACTGGTTGATCCATGTGTGGTTTGTGGAAAGAACACACATACAATGACAGTGGTGGATCCATGTGTGGTTTGTGAAAAGAACACACATGCAATGACAATAGTGGATCCATGTGTTGTTTGTGGATAGAACACACATGCAATGACTCCAGTGCTAGCTTTAGTATAAGAACACACATGCAATGACTCTAGTGGGTCCACATGTGGTTTGTGAAAAGAACACACATGCAATTACCACTAGTTGATCCATAAGTTGTTGGTGGAAAAGAACACACATGCAATGAGTCTAGTGGATCCATGTGTGGTTTGTAGAAAAGAACACACATGCAATGTCTCTAGTGCTAGTTTGTGGTTTTAGTATAAGAACAAACATGCAATTACTCAAATGGATCCATATGTGGTTTGTGGAAAGAACACACATGCAATGACTCTGGTTGATCCATATGTGGTTTGTGGAAAGAACACACATACAATGACCACTGGTGGATCCATGTGTGGTTTGTGGAAAATAAGACACATGCAGTAACCACTGGTTGATCCATGTGTGGTTTGTTGAAAAGAACACACATGCAATGACCACTGGTTGATCCATGTGTGGTTTGTGGAAAGAACACACATACAATGAAAGTGGTGGATCCATGTGTGGTTTGTGAAAAGAAGACACATGCAATGACAGTGGTGGATCCATGTATGGTTGGTGGATAGAACACACATGCAATGACTCTAGTGCTAGTTTTAGTATAAGAACACACATGCAATGAGTCTAGTGGATCCATGTGTGGTTTGTGGAAAAGAACACACATGCAATGACTCTAGTGCTGGTTTGTGGTTTTAGTATAAGAACAAACATGCAATTACTCAAATGGATCCATATGTGGTTTGTGGAAAGAACACACATGCAATGACTCTCCTTGATCCATATGTGGTTTGTGGAAAGAACACACATGCAATGACCACTGGTGGATCCATGTGTGGTTTGTGGAAAAGAACACACATGCAATGACCACTGGTTGATCCATGTGTGGTTTGTGGAAAAGAACACACATGTTATGACCACTTGTTAATCCATGTGTGTTTTGTGAAAAGAACACACATACAATGATAGTGGTGGATCCATGTGTGGTTTGTGGATAGAACACACATGCAATGACTCTAGTGCTAGTTTTAGTATAAGAACACACATGCAATGACTCTAGTGGGTCCACATGTGGTTTGTGTAAAGAACACACATGCAATGACAATGGTGGATCCATGTGTGGTTTGTGAAAAGAACACACATGCAATGACTCTAGTGGATCCATGTTGGTTTTCGTATAAGAACACACATGCAATGACTCTAGTGGTTGATCCATGTGTGGTTTGTGGAAATAACACACATGCAATGACTCTAGTGGTTGATCCATGTGTGGTTTGTGGAAATAACACACATGTAATGACCACTGGTTGATCCATAAGTTGTTTGTGGAAAAGAACATACATGCAATGACTAATGGATCCATATGTGGTTTGGTGGAAAGAACACACATGCAATGACCACTTGTTGATCCATGTGTGGTTTATGGAAAGAACACACATGGAATGAGTGTAGTGGTTGATCCATGTGTGGTTTTTGGATATAAAACACATGCAATGACTCTAGTGCTAGTTTTAGTATAAGAACACACATGTAGTGACTCTAGTGGGTCCACATGTGGTTTGTGAAAAGAACACACATGCAATGACCACTGGTTGATCCATAAGTTGTTTGTGGAAAAGAACACACATGCAATGAGTCTAGTGGATCCATGTGTGGTTTGTGGAAAAGAACACACATGCAATGACTCTAGTGCTGGTTTGTGGTTTTAGTATAAGAACAAACATGCAATTACTCAAATGGATCCATATGTGGTTTGTGGAAAGAACACACATGCAATGACTCTGGTTGATCCATACGTGGTTTGTGGAAAGAACACACATGCAATGACCACTGGTGGATCCATGTGTGGTTTGTGGAAAAGAACACACATGCAATGACCACTGGTTGATCCATGTGTGATTTGTGGAAAGAACACACATGCAATGAAAGTGGTGGATCCATGTGTGGTTTGTGAAAAGAACACACATGCAATGATAGTGGTGGATCCATGTGTGGTTTGTGGATAGAACACACATCCAATGACTCTAGTGCTAGTTTTAGTATAAGAACACACATGCAATGACTCTAGTGGGTCCACATGTGGTTTGTGAAAAGAACACACATGCAATGACCACTGGTTGATCCATCAGTTTTTTGTGGAAAAGAACACACATGCAATGAGTCTAGTGGATCCATGTGTGGTTTGTGGAAAAGAACACACATGCAATGACTCTAGTGCTGGTTTGTGGTTTTAGTATAAGAACAAACATGCAATGACTCTAGTGGTTGATCCATGTGTGGTTTGTGGAAAGAACTCACATGCAATGACTCTAGTGGTTGATCCATAAGTGGTTTATGGAAAAGAACACACATGCAATGACTAATGGATCCATATGTGGTTTGTGGAATGAACACACATGGAATGACCACTTGTTGATCTATGTGTGGTTTATGGAAAGAACACACATGGAATGAGTGTAGTGGTTGATCCATGTGTGGTTTGTGGATAGAAAACACATGCAATGACTCTAGTGCTAGTTTTAGTATAAGAACACACATGCAATGACTCTAGTGGGTCCACATGTGGTTTGTGAAAAGAACACACATGCAATGACCACTTGTTGATCCATAAGTTCTTTGTGGAAAAGAACACACATGCAATGAGTCTAATGGATCCATGTGTGGTTTGTGGAAAAGAACACACATGCAATGACTCTAGTGCTGGTTTGTGGTTTTAGTATAAGAACAAACATGCAATTACTCAAATGGATCCATAGGTGGTTTGTGGAAAGAACACACATGCAATGACTCTGGTTGATCCATACGTGGTTTGTGGAAAGAACACACATGCAATGACCACTGGTGGATCCATGTGTCGTTTGTGGAAAAGAACACACATGCAATGACCACTGGTTGATCCATGTGTGGTTTGTGGAAAGAACACACATGCAATGACAGTGGTGGATCCATGTGTGGTTTGTGAAAAGAACACACATGCAATGATAGTGGTGGATCCATGTGTGGTTTGTGGATAGAACACACATGCAATGACTCTAGTGCTAGTTTTAGTATAAGAACACACATGCAATGACTCTAGTGGGTCCACATGTGGTTTGTGAAAAGAACACACATGCAATGACCACTGGTTGATCCATCAGTTTTTTGTGGAAAAGAACACACATGCAATGAGTCTAGTGGATCCATGTGTGGTTTGTGGAAGAGAACACACATGCAAGGACTCTAGTGCTGGTTTGTCGTTTTAGTATAAGAACAAACATGCAATGACTAGTGGTTGATCCATGTGTGGGTTGTGGAAAGAACACACATGCAATGACTCTGGTTGATCCATGTGTGGTTTGTTGATAGAACACACATGCAATGACTCTAGTGCTAGTTTTAGTATAAGAACACACATGCAATGACTCTAGTGGTTCCCCATGTGTTTTGTGAAAAGAACATACATGCAATGACCACTGGTTGATCCATCAGTTGTTTGTGGTTTTAGTATAAGAACAAACATGCAATTACTCAAATGGATCCATATGTGGTTTGTGGAAAGAACACACATGCAATGACTCTGGTTGATCCATATGTGGTTTGTGGAAAGAACACACATGCAATGACCACTGGTGGATCCATGTGTGGTTTGTGGAAAAGAACACACATGCAATGACCACTGTTTGATCCATATGTGGTTTGTGGAAAGAACACACATGCAATGACAGTGGTGGATCCATGTGTGGTTTGTGAAAAGAACACACATGCAATTACTCTAGTGTTGGTTTTAGTATAAGAACACACATGCAATGACTCTAGTGGTTGATCCATGTGTGGTTTGTGGAAATAACACACATGCAATGACTCTAGTGGTTGATCCATTTGTGGTTTGTGGAAATAACACACATGCAATAACTGTAATGCATCCATAAGTGGTTTATGAAAAAGAACACACATGCAATGACCACTAGTTGATCCATGTGTGGTTTGTGGAAAGAACACACATACAATGACAGTGGTGGATCCATGTGTGGTTTATCAAAAGAACACACATGCAATGCCAGTGGTGGATCCATGTGTGGTTTGTGGATAGAACACACATGCAATGACTCTAGTGCTAGCTTTAGTATAAGAACACACATGCAATGACTCTAGTGGGTCCACATGTGGTTTGTGAAAAGAACACACATGCAATGACCACTGGTTGATCCAGAAGTTGTTTGTGGAAAAGAACACACATGCAATGAGTCTAGTGGATCCATGTGTGGTTTGTGGAAAAGAACACACATGCAATGACTCTAGTGCTGGTTTGTGGTTTTAGTTTAAGAACAAACATCCAATTACTCAAATGGATCCATATGTGGTTTGTGTAAAGAACACACATGCAATGACTCTACTTGATCCATATGTGGTTTGTGGAAAGAACATCATGCAATGACCACTGGTGGATCCATGTGTGGTTTGTGGAAAAGAACACACATGCAATGACCACTGGTTGATCCATGTGTGGTTTGTGGAAAAGAACACACATGCAATGACCACTTGTTGATCCATGTGTGGTTTGTGAAAAGAACACACATGCAATGACAGTGGTGGATCCATGTGTGGTTGGTCAATAGAACACACATGCAATGACTCTAGTGCTAGTTTTAGTAGAAGAACACACATGTAATGACTCTAGTGGGTCCACATGTGGTTTGTGGAAAGAACACACATGCAATGACAATGGTGGATCCATGTGTGGTTTGTGAAAAGAATACACATGCAATGACTCTAGTGTTGGTTCTCGTATAAGAACACACATGCAGTGACTCTAGTGGTTGATCCATGTGTGGTTTGTGGAAATAACACACATGCAATGACTCTAGTGGTTGAGCCATGTGTGGTTTGTGGAAATAACACACATGTAATGACTCTAGTGGTTGATCCATAAGTGGTTTATGGAAAAGAACACACATGCAATGACTAATGGATCCATATGTGGTTTGTGGAAAGAACACACATGGAATGACCACTTGTTGATCCATGTGTGGTTTATGGAAAGAACACACATGGAATGAGTGTAGTGGTTGATCCATGTGTGGTTTGTGGATATAAAACACATGCAATGACTCTAGTGCTAGTTTTAGTATAAGAACACACATGCAATGACTCTAGTGGGTCCACATGTGGTTTGTGAAAAGAACACACATGCAATGACCACTTGTTGATCCATAAGTTGTTTGTGGAAAAGAACACACATGCAATGAGTCTACTGGATCCATGTGTGGTTTGTGGAAAAGAACACACATGCAATGACTCTAGTGCTGGTTTGTGGTTTTAGTATAAGAACAAACATGCAATTACTCAAATGGATCCATAGGTGGTTTGTGGAAAGAACACACATGCAATGACTCTGGTTGATCCATACGTGGTTTGTGGAAAGAACACACATGCAATGACCACTGGTGGATCCATGTGTGGTTTGTGGAAAAGAACACACATGCAATGACCACTGGTTGATCCATGTGTGATTTGTGGAAAGAACACACATGTAATGAAAGTGGTGGATCCATGTGTGGTTTGTGAAAAGAACACACATGCAATGATAGTGGTGGATCCATGTGTGGTTTGTGGATAGAACACACATCCAATGACTCTAGTGCTAGTTTTAGTATAAGAACACACATGCAATGACTCTAGTGGGTCCACATGTGGTTTGTGAAAAGAACACACATGCAATGACCACTGGTTGATCCATCAGTTTTTTGTGGAAAAGAACACACATGCAATGAGTCTAGTGGATCCATGTGTGGTTTGTGGAAAAGAACACACATGCAATGACTCTAGTGCTGGTTTGTGGTTTTAGTATAAGAACAAACATGCAATGACTCTAGTGGTTGATCCATGTGTGGTTTGTGGAAAGAACTCACATGCAATTACTCTGGTTGATCCATGTGTTGTTTGTGGATAGAACACACATGCAATGACTCTAGTGCTAGTTTTAGTATAAGAACACACATGCAATGACTCTAGTGGGTCCACATGTGGTTTGTGAAAAGAACACACATGCAATGACAACTGGTTGATCCATCAGTTGTTTGTGGTTTTAGCATAATAAAAAACATGCAATTACTCAAATGGATCCATATGTGGTTTGTGGAAAGAACACACATGTAATGACTCTGGTTGATCCATATGTGGTTTGTGGAACGAACACACATGCAATGACCACTGGTGGATCCATGTGTGGTTTGTGGAAAAGAACACACATGCAATGACCACTGGTTGATCCATATGTGGTTTGTGGAAAGAATACACATGCAATGACAGTGGTGGATCCATGTGTGGTTTGTGAAAAGAACACACATGCAATGACTCTAGTGTTGGTTTTAGTATAAGAACACACATGCAATGGCTCTAGTTGGTGATCCATGTGTGGTTTGTGGAAATAACACACATGCAATGACTCTAGTGGTTGATCCATGTGTGGTTTGTGGAAATAACACACATGCAATGACTCTAGTGGTTCACCCATGTGTGGTTTGTGGAAATAACAAACATGCAATGACTGTAATGGATCCATAAGTGGTTTATGGAAAAGAACACACATGCAATGACCACTGGTTGATCCATATGTGGTTTGTGGAAAGAGAACACATGCAATGACTCTATTGGTTGATCCATGTGTGGTTTGTGGAGCGAACACACATGCAATGATAGTGGTTGATCCATGTGAGGTTTGTGGATAGAACACACATGCAATGACTCTAGTGCTAGCTTTAGTATAAGAACACACATGCAATGACTCTAGTGGGTCCACATGTGGTTTGTGAAAAGAACACACATGCAATTCCAAGTGGTTGATCCATAAGTTGTTTGTGGAAAAGAACACACATGCAATGAGTCTAGTGGATCCATGTGTGGTTTGTGGAAAAGAACACACATGCAATGACTCTAGTGCTGGTTTGTGGTTTTAGTATAAGAACAAACATCCAATTACTCAACTGGATCCATATGAGGTTTGTGGAAAGAACACACATGCAATGACTCTGGTTGATCCATATGTGGTTTGTGGAAAGAACACACATGCAATGACTACTGGTGGATCCATGTGTGGTTTGTGGAAAAGAACACACATGCAATGACCACTGGTTGATCCATGTGTGGTTTGTGGAAAGAACACATATGCAATGACAATGGTGGATCCATGTGTGGTTTGTGGAAATAACACACATGCAATGACTCTAGTGGTTGATCCATGTGTGGTTTCTGGAAATAACACACATGTAATGACTGTAATGGATCCATAAGTGGTTTATGGAAAAGAACACACATGCAATGACCACTGGTTGATCCATATGTGGTTTGTGGAAATAACACACATGCAATGACTCTAGTGGTTGATCCATGTGTGGTTTGTGGAAAGAACACACATGCAATGATAGTGGTGGATCCATGGGTGGTTTATGGATGGAACACACATGCAATGATTCTAGTGCTAGTTTTAGTATAAGAACACACATGCAATGACTCTAGTGCTAGTTTTAGTATAAGAACACACAAGCAATGACTCTAGTGGGTCCACATGTGGTTTGTGAAAAGAACACACATGCAATGACCACTGGTTGATCCAACAGTTGTTTGTGGAAAAGAACAAACATGCAATGAGTCTAGTGGATCCATGTGTGGTTTGTGGAAAAGAACACACATGCAATGACTCTAGTGCTGGTTTGTTGTTTTAGTATAAGAACAAACATGCAATGATTCTAGTGGTTGATCCATGTGTGGTTTGTGGAAAGAAAACACTTGCAATTAATCTGGTTGATCCATGTGTTGTTTGTGGATAGAACACACATGCAATGACTATAGTGCTAGTTTTAGTATAAGAACACACATGCAATGACTCTAGTGGGTCCACACGTGGTTTGTGAAAAGAACACACATGCAATGACCACTGGTTGATCCATCAGTTGTTTGTGGTTTTAGTATAAGAAAAAACATGCAATTACTCAAATGGATCCATATGTGGTTTGTGGAAAGAGCACACATGCAATGACTCTGGTTGATCCATATGTGGTTTGTGGAAAGAACACACATGCAATGACCATTGGTGGATCCATGTGTGGTTTGTGGAAAAGAACACACATGCAATGACCACTGGTCGATCCATGTGTGGTTTGTGGAAAGAACACACATGCAATGACGGTGGTGGATCCATGTGTGGTTTGTGAAAAGAACACGCATGCAATGACTCTAGTGTTGGTTTTAGTATAAGAACACACATGCAATGACTCTACTGGTTGATCCATGTGTGGTTTGTGCAAATAACACACATGCAATGACTCTAGTGGTTGATCCATGTGTGGTTTGTGGAAATAACACACACGCAATGACTGTAATGGATCCATAAGTGGTTTATGGAAAAGAACACACATGCAATGACCACTGGTTGATCCATATGTGGTTTGTGGAAAGAACACACATGCAATGACTCTAGTGGTTGATCCATGTGTGGTTTGTGGAAAGAACACACATGCAATGACAGTGGTTGATCCATGTCTGGTTTGTGGATAGAACACACATGCAATGACTCTAGTGCTAGCTTTAGTATAAGAACACACATGCAATGTCTCTAGTGGGTCCACATGTGGTTTGTGAAAAGAACAGACATGCAATGCCCAGTGGTTGATCCATTAGTTGATTGTGGAAAAGAACACACATGCAATGAGTCTAGTGGATCCATGTGTGGTTTGTGGAAAAGAACACACATCCAATGACTCTAGTGCTGGTTTGTGGTTTTAGTATAAGAACAAACATGCAATTACTCAAATGGATCCATATGTGGTTTGTGTAAAGAACACGCATTCAATGACTTTGGTTGATCCATATGTGGTTTGTGGAAAGAACACGCATGCAATGACCACTGGTTGATCCATGTGTGGTTTGTGGAAAGAACACACATGCAATGACAGTGGTGCATCCATGTGTGGTTTGTGAAAAGAACACAACTGCAATGACTCTAGTGTTGGTTTTAGTATAAGAACACACATGCAATGACTCTAGTGGTTGATCCATGTGTGGTTTGTGAAAATAACACACATGCAATGACTCTAGTGGTTGATCCCTATGTGGTTTGTGGAAATAACACACATGCAATGACTCTAGTGGTTGATCCATGTGTGGTTTGTGGAAATAACACACATGTAATGACTGTAATGGATCCATAAGTGGTTTATGGAAAAGAACACACATGCAATGACCACTGGTTGATCCATATGTGGTTTGTGGAAAGAACACACATGTAATGACTCTAGTGGTTGATCCATGTGTGGTTTGTGGAAAGAACACACATGCAATGATAGTGGTGGATCCATGTGTGGTATGTGGATAGAACACACATGCAATGACTCTAGTGCTAGTTTTAGTATAAGAACACACATCCAATGACTCTAGTGGGTCCACATGTGGTTTGTGAAAAGAACACACATGCAATGACCACTGGTTGATCCATAAGTTGTTTGTGGAAAAGAACACACATGCAATGAGTCTAGTGGATCCATGTGTGGTTTGTGGAAAAGAACACACATGCAATGACTCTTGTGGAAAGAACACACATGTAGTGAACACTGGTTGATCCATGTGTGGTTTGTGAAAAGAACACACATGCAATACTATTGGTTGATCCATATGTGGTTCGTGGAAAGAACACACATGGAATGACACTGGTTGATCCAAATGTGGTTCATGACAGGAACACACATGCAATAACTCTTGTGGATACATATTTGGTTTGTGGAAAGAACACACATGCAATAAACTCTAGTGGATCTATCTTGGCATAATTTGATGTATGCCACGAGGCATTTCCTTGTAAAAGACACCCACTTTCCATTTTTATACTACTCAGCTTTGCCCCCCCACTCTCTCTCTCTCTCTCTCTCTCTCTCTCTCTCTCTCTCTCTCTCTCTCTCTCTCTCTCTCTTTCGTAGAAGCCCAAACCTGTGCCCACGCTGTCTGCTACACCCTGATTGGTTGTCACTGCTGTCACGCGGATCGTGTGCACCAACCGTTGATCCTGTGTCATCCAACGAGGCTCATTTCACACGTCGTGCCCTTCACAGGACAGCGTGAGACAGCACGAACGTCTCCCTCAACGAGACTTCTACAAGAAGGAACACGATGCCGTCCATGGAAAAAGTGGTCGAGTGGTCATGTCATGTTTAATCTAGTCTGCAAAGGCTACAAGTCTACTACACGGCAACTGATCATCCACGGACCACCGGCTATACCATTTTTACTACGCAGCGCGCCTGCAGTCTCACTTCCGTTAGGCCCCCACCACATGAACCTTCCACGCGGCAGCCGCAGCCGGAAGAACTATCAACCGGGGCCCTCGAGGAGGCCTAAACGTCCCCGCATTAAAAACCCAGCCTATCGGGTCCTCCATTCGCACTCATCCACTACTCTCTCTTCCCTATCCAAAACACCACAATCTTGAACGTACTTGCACGAACCTTCTCCATGAAACCAGTGCATGGGGGTGAGTGTCCGGGCATCACCGCCGGGGTGGTGCTTCACGCGGCAGATCTGGAGGAGCATCACGCAGCACAGGCCGAGGAGGACGTGCAGTTTAACCCCCTTGGGGGACCATGTGCACGCCAGTGCTGACGACTTCGGAGGCACCGATAAGGGCGTGGACTTCGACGAACACTCTTCGCTCATGTACCCAGAGGTACATCTATTTCTACATGTTTCATATTTTCTGCTCGAGCTTAATCTATCCAGGCGTCATAAAAAATCTAGTCCTAATGATTAGATGCAACGTACGAACAGGTACACAGAGAGATCTAGTCTGTTCTGAATGAATCCACATTATTTATTTATTAATATGTTACCAAGAATACAAACCACATTAATTTAGGAGCGAGCTGGGGAGACGGCCGTAATGAACTGCTGAACCTATATAGACATGTTATTGCATCAAAAGTAACTTGGAATGGTGGAAGGAATATATATTTATTATTTTGCTCATTTCGGTTTGTATTCCATACATTATAGGTGTATTCAAGTGAGATGGACTCTGACAAGGAGACTAGGGACAACAAGAGCTGCCATGTCATGAAGAAGCTCAAGAGCGGGATAATCCCTTTCCGCACTCGACTTGGGGAGCTCAGGTGCCCTTTCTATAAGAAAGGAGTCAACCCGAGGATTGCCAGCTTGATTCCATATGCGGTTGGCATCGGTAAAAGCCCGGCTAGTAAACACAAGTCGGCGACCAAGGCTAAGCACACTGCTTATGGCAAGTTCCTGAGGGAGTATGTCAAGACCGGCCTAGTGTCCCCTTACTTAGGAATCAGCAACTCCTAGCCGACCAACCCCGTCACTGTGTTGGCCCGGCCACTAATAATATTTAGTTCTCTTACCGTATCTAGACCCTTAAACTATGTGGATTTCTATTTTCGTACCCTTCAAAATATATTCAAGTTCATCTGTTTATGTTGTTAAAGTTCCGGTGGCATACTCGTTATTTTGCATGGATAGAGGGGTGCCCCCGACAGATATAAGGGTTATACTGTCCGCTAGATCATAGATGATCAACGGTTGGTGGGCAGAACTGAGTACAACTGAATCGCCATGGTTAGACACAAGAGAAAAAAACGTGACTCACGGTACGCGTGTGCGGTGCACGGGGCGGTAGCGGACACGTGTGGCCGTGCACGGTGCATTAGCCTACGCGGTGCACGGTAGTGCAATGAAACGCCGCTTCCCTTCTCCTTTAATAGAGGCCTCCCCACTCCCATTCATCACGCACTCGCTCACTCAACCGTCTCCACTATCCCATCACCTTCTGCAAATGCCCAACAAAACCCCAACCACGCCGGCGATGGGGAAGATCGGCGCAGTGGCCATCGCCGCCTCCAAGGCAGCCAGCGAGGAGCCCCTCATCCCCGTCCCTGCATCCGCCGTAGCCTCCGGCGAGGAGGCCCCCGCCGGTCTCGGACAGATCCCGCTCGGCTGGGACCCCTACGAGGAGGTTATCTACATAAGGCCGGAGAACCGCTACGACATCAGCATCGCCGACCCGTGGTCTGAGGTAACTAGGGTTTTCTCCCCTTCCCTTGTTCTTCCCCCGTTCCCATCGTTGGATGCTAGATCGTATGTTATTAGGGCTCGGTTGTTCGTATTTTTTACAGTAGCTAATCCTATTGTGTTAGATCTCGATTTTCGATGAATCCCCATGTTCCTAGTTGGGATCAGTATTTGATTTGGTTTGAGATTTGGGGAATAATCGGGAGATCTCATTAGGTTAATTTATGCAAAAAATCAATCCTGATAATCAAAGTATCTCAATCATGTCCTTATTTCACTCTACTGTTTTTTCCAACAGGAGGATAGCGACCTCATGACGCTGACGAGTCGCAGGACACCAAGACTCGTCATGTCGAGGAGGCTAAAATCCGTCGATAACAACTTCTTTGCCGGCGGCATGTACAAGTGCCCCTTCTGCCCCACCAGGAGGCTCCGCGGCATGGACTTCAACTCCCTCGTGAAGCATGCCGAGGACGTGAGGACCTGTGGCGAGTCCGTGAACGTCCACGGTTTCAGGGCCAAGCACCAGGCACTCGGTCTTCACCTCCGCAACCTCCAGAAGGTGGCTATCGAGGAGGGTCGCATGCCCCTGATCAGACCCAAGGTGCCCAAGGTCAAGGGGCTGGGCAGCAAGAAGTGGAGGAGACGCCAGAGGGAGGAGGCGGATGCCCTCCTGGCAGAGGCCACAAGGGGCCATTGATTAGTTGCTGCTGTTGCTGCTGTAAAGCAGCTTCTTTTGCCTTGTCTATGTTGAAGTAGCTCGCTGCTGCTGAGCAGCCTAATTGTCGAACCTCGTTAAGTACCGTACTATATAACCTATATTAGATGCTTTATCTACATCTTCCCTGTTTACTGAATTTATTTATGGTGCTGGTATGTTTTGCTGCTCTAGATTTGCTACCGTATTGGGAAAAACGATCGCAAAAGGAACAATGAATAAAGAGAGAAGCTGCTCTAGATTCCCTACCTTTTTGGGCAAAAAAAAACACAACTGTTAGAGAGAGAGGGGAAAAGGCGCTCTTAAAAAGGCCAAATAACAAAAAAAAACTTCCACTTTAGGCGTCATGGCGCACGTAATGGCCAAGCCTTTGACCAGACGGCACCCCCCTCCGAGCGCATGTGAGGGCTTCAGAATATTGGGAGGGCAAAAGTGAGGACAAACGAGACACAATGTTGCTATAGCTAAATCTTACAAAAAGCTGAATTTGGCTTTACCATGCAATTTGGCTAGAGATCCACAATGTAGCTATTCTAAATCCCTAAACTATGTGGTGCGTTAAAACCTAATGCTTTTCCACCGACATGTGTGTTGCAAAGTTGTTTGATCGTGCATGCTTACACAAGTGGCCTACAGAGAAACTTATAGAAGCATGGGCAAATGAGCTTCATTTTGGCAAATTCGGGACAAGCTTTGCGCAATCGGCAGGCTTGATCGGCTGGGCGGCTGCCTCGGGGTGCAGGGATGCTAGGTCCATGTCTATGCTTACACTTCTTAAACTTGTTAGGAATTAATAATAAATGTACACTTCCTTCTGTCCTGTCACGTTACGTCGTGTCAGCCCCGCGCACCCGCTGCGGATCGGCAACGGGACGGTGGTCTATGTGACCGGTCTCTTGCCACGCCAAAGCCACGTCGCACACCCGTCCCATCGCCTACCGGGATGGACGCCGAATTTAATCGCTAGGATTGGAAACCATCGGTGCTCGCCTGGTCAAACTTGCTTCCACATGGGTATGACCGGAATATTGGTAAACGGAATTTAAGCATCGCCTTCTATCTGCTCAGCACATCACTGTGCAAAATCCCCAACTCATTCCTTTCGCCGGCGCCGCCACCGCAAGAACCATCGACGCTGCCGCAGGCACCGCATCCGCCTGGCCATACCACCACAACAGATCACTCCACCTCCACGCCCAGTCCCAGCCACCCCTACTGACCCTAGGCCACCATCGCCGCATTAGCTGCTGCCATGGACGCAGAGTACGGCGTGTTTAGCGACGGGAGCGACTACACCGACGAGTACACCGTCAGCCCATGGCACCACCAAGATGACGGTTGTCCACACAAATGCATCAGCGAAGGTGGCCAAGGTCATCGCAATGTACGAGCGGTGGCTACAAGATCCGATGGACAGCTACAAGATCGTCGGCCTTGACCTCGAGTATACTAGAGATAGGAAGAGGACGGCGCTTTTGTAGCTGTCCATGCGCAACCACTGCCTACTATATCACGTATGTAGGGCCAAATCTGTATGCCCGGAGCTTCATGAAGTTCCTACAGGAGGGAGATCTACTGGCCGCCGACATCAAGAACGACACTCCGAAGCTAGAACAGGATCTCCTCGTTCATGTCGTCATTCACGTCGATTTCCAACGTTTTTGGAGGTACCCGTATGGCGGTACGGGGAAAGCCGGCATGGCTAGACTCACTTCCGACATCATCGACCGCGAGTACGCCGGCATGAAAATCGAGTTCCCGAAGCACCTGCACGAGCGATGGGAGTGGAGGCACCTGGATTACGATGCGATCAAGTACGCAGCCAGGGACGCGTATGTCTGCTACGAGATGCTCAACAGGATCTGGCGGGTGGGTGAGTGTGCTGTTTACCACTACTAGTTTCGCATTTTGTTCCTAGTTTTATCTCGCCTGTATTTTATCTCGCATGTATTTTCTAAGCATTATGTGTGTAAGAACCAAGCTCGTATGATCCCTAGGCTATTAGCTACTTAACATGTATGAATTACATTCCCCCTTTTGTATGCTCAACATTCATTCTTACAAATTCTGTTTGTGCCATTTGCAAGTGGCAGAATCTAGGACTGACATGCATAAGGTGTGATACAGTCATAAGTCATAACCAAACCCAGATTATAGAGAAGGATACAGTCATAAACTAGATTATAGTTTGACAAAGGTAATACATAGCATTTCGTAATTGCTCACATTGTGTACTTATGAAATAACATGTTTTCATAAACACAACAATCATGCACTAATAGTCTACATCCCAGCCTGTTGGAGAAGGCAACCGATCCCACGATGCCTTCGGTCGCTTGCAACGATTTGTAGATTCATCTACGATCCGGCATCTGGGACAAACAACCTGCCTTGGTGGTGGTTCAATGATGCAATGCCTGGAACGAGATTTTACAATCTGGCGATACAACTCGTGGCTAACATACCTGTCAATTGCAGCATACTTCATATTAGGTTCAGAAAGTGGCTTATCCTCCCAGTAATCGTGCCCTAAACGCCTCCACGAACATCTCGACAATCTGTCCTTCATGTCAGCGTAACACGGGTCTATGAGTTCGGAGGCAAGAGCGGCCATCCCGGTCTTGCCGCCCTTCGTCCCTGGGATCCAGTGCGGGAAAATGAATTCCCTAATGCTTTCGCCCCACCTGCATGAAAATGAATTTAGACAAATAATATAGCAATAACTTTTGCAAACAGACAGTTCAGGAACAAAAAGACAACAAAGTCTACCAGATCCCGCCGGCCCCCTTCTCGCAAAAAGGCGGGTATACGAGGTCATGCCCCTTCATGGAGAATTGCACCACGGCGATCCTACGGCAATTGCGGCTGTACTCGAGGTCGAGACCTACGAACCTGTTTTCTTTGAACTGCAGCTAACTCGTGAAATTATTTAGAGTGTTCCTCACCATCTGAGGGTCGGTGGTGTAGACGACATCGATCTTCTTCCCGCCATGTACTTCGATGTCAAAGTGCGCAGTTTCTTGCCTGCCGTCGTTTCGGACGTCCGGAGCGTCCATGACTACAGGAAAGAGGGAAAGGATACGGAGGAAGAGGGTGATGCGGTGGTGGAGGAAATTAATGAGGCCATGGAGGAGAAAGACGATGAGGCCGTGGAGGAGGAAATGAGACGGAGAAGTGAAATATTGGAACCGCCCTTACCAATATATGGAATGGTGCACGGCCGTTCGTAGTAGGGTGAAGGTGGCGAAAAACGGCGGTTTTACACGTCGATGCTAGCACTTCCTAAAATTTGTTCTACGCCACTTGCATACGGTGGAATAAATTCAAACGTAGGCATGTTTACGCGTGCCGACCTTCACTCACTGATAGGCGGGCCGCACATTTCCCTTTTATGATTTATTTTTTCACTTCCTCTAGACGGTTCCAGTGCCCGCCCTTAATAATTACGCCCCCCTTCTTTTCTTCCACGCAGACGAGAACCGGCGGCGGTGGCGATTCCTTGCAGATTCGCTCCCCACTCGAACAACTGCCCCCATTCCTGATTCCACCCCCTCTAGAATCCATCTGCCTCCTTATCACAACGCCTCCATTAATCTACCGGATTCCAGACTCCATTTGCCGCTATGGGTAGAGCTTGGGGTAGCAGCAGGCTGAAGCGAAAGGCATGCGACGACGACGCGGATGGCGGCGACCACTACGCGAGGATTGGGGATGGCGAACCTCGCGCCGCTAACGTGCAGGATCGCCGAGTTGGACATCATCTCAGCCGCCGCTTCGTTGCATCCTCGCTACCGCGTGACGATCGCGAACATGGACGAACAACCATTCGCACGCCAGCCTTCTTTACCCGATAACGGCAAATGGCCAGACGACCGTGATGGCCACGTAAGTTCCAAAGATTCAGCTTATTCGTTCAGTCATATCGTTGGTTCATATGTGCTGAACTCTCATCAGAATCCTATGTTACTTTCGTCGAACGTGTTGTGTGCACGCGCGGTTTGAACAAATCGAACCATTTAAGACTATTCTGTACAGCGAAAGCTCTGCTCATACCTGATATTCTAGTATTTTCATAGTGACACAGTCTTACTTTAGGTGATAGACGAGTTGTCAATTTCTATTTTGCAATGGAATGCCTGCTAGGTGATATTCTGTTTCCTAAAAAAACAAACAGATTAGACGATTTAAGGTTGTTATGCCCCGAGCTGTTTAATTATGATCATCATCAGGAGTTTGTTCTGGGGGGCTCTGCTCCTACTCCATATATTGAGTATCTTCGTAGTGACACATGCACAATTTAGGCGATATCTGAGGAGACACTCGTATTTAGGTGATATTTTGTGTACTTTAATCTAAAGGTCCAGTTGTCAAATTGTATTTGCAATGGAATCCATGCTAGATGATTGTACCAACTGACAACAAACTCTGCAGAATATTCATGCAAAACTAATGCTGCTGGATAAGTGGTCGGAATCAGTAGTTCTGAATATCAAGGAAGAAGAAGAGACGGAAATGAGAGATGACCAGAACTGGGTGGGTGGCAACGGCGAGTGGCTAGTCCTTTTATCCTAGGATGGGAGTACTTAGACTCTAAAAAATTGCTACAGATCGAAGAGACTTGCAGTGCCATCTTTGAAGGGTGTCGGCATTACTGCATTCAACAGCGGGTGGCCGCCGCACATTTCCGAATTCGCTTACAGGTTCAACATGGCAGAACTTGAGCTCGTGAAGGTACAGCTCCCACATAGACCGCGGGAGGGGGCGTGGAAGAACTGGGAGTACGACCTCTTAGCGGTGTTCGACAAGGTAATCGCATTCATTAGATGCCCATTCATTAGATGCCCAGAAGACAAGGAATGGACAGTCTTGCGCGACGACTTCCTGCGGCCGGAGAAGTATGTCGACGCCGTCTTCACCTACGGCTACTCTTCGTACAGACCGCAACGCATTTATGCGGTCACTGAACCTAGCGGCGACGTGCGTGTTTGGGAGCCGTCCATTTGGGGTGAGTCATGGTGTCATATAGCATGTAAAATCCCATTCAAAATTCTGCTTACTGACTGTTAGTAACAAGTAGGTACCCACGCAGCCCCGCTCATAATTCTAGCTCCGGTCATCGAAGATGCAGTAGCAGATGCTGAACTTGGGACACAGCGCTGGTTCCTGGCACCTCTCGGAGACAACACGGAACAGCATGATGAACTCTTGTGGATTCATATCAGGGGAGCACTAAACAGCGTTGGTGATACAATAGAACATATGGGGACACACCTTTCTTCATACCCATCGCTGCGGTGTCACGTTTTCTCGAGGTCCGCATGCCCATCCGAAGACCTAGTAGAGCAAGTCTGGAGCAGAGTCAACAATCTGAAGGGACAATCTGTGTTCCTTGGGATCAACTACCCTTTCTTTGTTGGAGCCCCTGGAGCTGTTGAACCTGTAATTGCTCAGGCAGCCCTGGCCCCTGATGCTGTTGCTGTTGCTGGTGGTGGTGGTGGTGGTGATGTTGGTGGTGGTGGAGCTGACGAAGAACTAGCTGCTGCTGCTCCTGGTGAAGCTGACGAAATACTTGGTCATGTTGCTGCTGGTGAAGCTGACGAAATACTTGCTAATGCTGCTGCTGGTGAAGCTGACGAAATACCTGCTGAGGCTGCTGTCGGAGTCCAGGAAGAACGTGCTGGTGTTGTTGCTGAGGTGCCAGCACTTCCAGTGTTGATAGCATACTGTGTGTTTGCTGCACACTCACGCGCCTATCACGTTGACACTCCAGATCCGACCTAGAGCCGAATCCACGTCAGGGGGAGGGGGCCTACAATTGCCTCGTCAGTGGGGTCGTACTATTTGAAGGAGAATGAAAGACGGCCAAACGCAGCATTCTGGTTCATTCCGATGATACCATCAGCTCCAGGGACCTAGTGCTCATACAGGCAGATCCGATGAACTATTTGTCTTTATCTTTATCATTAGTTACGCTTATGTGTGTAAAGACTAAGTTGTGCTTATTTGTGTAAGACTAAGTTAGGCCTAACTGCGTAATATTCAGTGAAGCCCAGCTTTTCTTTCCACGCCCATAACAACAGAATTGCAGCATAGAACATACAAATGTAATGTGCATACCAGGCATTTTTGCTCAGGATAACAACCACTTCAAGAAAATGATACATCGTGTACGCATTTGAATGCATCACTAGAATGTGCCACCTATTGATGATTGATGACATGGATCTAGCTTTTCTGCGCTTATTTGCATTGAATCGCTCATTCATTTGTTCACATATTTTTTGGCAATGGCTGATGAACTCCACTCTCTTGGTAACTTGCTTCGTCAGCGAGCAATTGTTGATGCAATGCAAAGTACAGAACATGGTCGATATCGTCATTCCATTTAGGTTCTCTATGTTTCGTCATCACGAAGCTACTAATTTCAAATGAAAATCTAGTAAACAATATATGTGTACATTGTTAGAGTATGCTACGGCCATGGTACATACATGTTTTTCTACAATCACAAGAAGAAAACTTGATGCATTTTCACCTTGTTGGCGTTGTGCCGAACTGGGTGGATGTGGCTTTGGGGTTCGGAGAGGAAGGCGTCGTGGCTGGTGCGTGTGCGACTGATACATTGCAAATGTATCCATAATTGTTGATGTTCCATGCTTGCTTTTATCTACTTTCTTGTGTTTTGTTCCAACTTTGGAGTACTTTTCATATGATTTCTTGGACTAACCTATTAACAAGAGCCACAGTGCCAGCTGCCTGTTTTCTGCTGTTTTTGGTTCCAAGAAAGTCAGAAAATGAATATTCTCGGAATTGGACGGGACAAAAGCCAAAGTTACTATTTTCCTGGAATACTCACGGAGCCAGAAGGAGAGTCGGAGAGGGGCCATAGGGTGGCCACACCCCCCTTGGTGCGAGCCAGCCCAGGCCGCGCCAGGGCATGGTGTGGGCCCCCTGGCCGGCCATCGACCTTGTCTCCTTCGCCTATAAGAGCCTCCCGATACCAAAACCGTAAATCATCAATCAGAAATCCACGAAAAGTTCCGCTGCGCCGCCGCCACTGAAGGGGAGATTTGGGGGATAGAAAGTCTCTGTTCCGCACCTCGCCGACAGAAGTGCTCGAGCCATCTCCATCGATCTCCACCGCCATATCCATCAACGTTGCTGATTCCCATGATGAGGAGGGAGTAGTTCTCTCTCGAGGCTAAGGGTTCTACCGGTAGCTATGTGTTCATCTCTCTATCTATGCATGATCATATTGTGATCATGAGCTTGTAATCTATAGATCTACCTTGCTACTCAAGTGCTTTAATAGATCTCTGCTCTCCCCATGTGTGTGAAAGTGACAGCGTGCACACCATGGTGGCACTTAGGCTAGAGATTACAAATACTTGTTATGAGTTATATTTGGAGTTGGATGTTTCTATGAAATTGTGGTGTTTGTTGGACTCATCTAGTACTCAAGGTGATAGTGTGGGGTTATCTAGATGGGAAAGGCTTACTTTGAGGTGTGATGTTATAGCCCTACCATCGATTAGAGTGTTCAACCGGAGAGTAGTTAAGAGTAGTATCATAAAGAGAAGATATTTATATGAGAGTGTTCACTAGTGAAAGTATGATCCCTAGGCCTTGTTTCTTAGCATTGAAACACCGTTTGCAACTAGATCTGTTACATGTTTGCTTGTTGCCATCTTTATTTCAGTTTGCCTCTAGTATTTTCCACGCCATCAAGTTATTTTCTATCACCGTTACCACTTATAATTATCTATACCACTTGTATTTCACTATCTCTTCGCCGAACTAGTGCACCTATACACCTGACAAGTGTATTAGGTGTGTTGGGGACACAAGAGACTTCTTGTATCTTGATTGCAGGGTTGCTTGAGAGGGAATACCTTTGACCACTTCCTCCCTGAGTTCGATAAACCTTGGGTGATCCACTTAAGGGAAAACTTGCTGCTGTTCTACAAACCTCTGCACTTGGAGGCCCAACAACTGTCTACAAGAATAGAAGTGCGTAGACATCAAGCTATTTTCTGGCGCTGTTGCCGGGGAGGTAAGGTAAAAGGTATTCACACCGGAGGATTAAAGAAGAAGAACCTTCCACGGCAAACGCCTATTCTCCGGTGTGAGTGCTCGAAGTTATTTCCTTTAGATTATGCAATTTTGTCTTTTTGTTTCTTGTTTTCACTAGTTAGGCTTAATGGAAAACAACAACAAAATTAGAGAGCTTTATAGTATTTATCTTGAGTTAGGACATGAAGTGTTTGAAGAGAAAATAAAAAACCTATGGAACTTTATTTTCATGCTAATAGCAATGTTGTTAGTATGAATTCTTTCGACACCATTATTGCTAATTCTATGGAAAAGTCTAAGCTTGGGGAAGCTAGTTTTTATGAAAATGATCTTTTTAGTTCCCCAGCTTTGGAAGATAGCTATTCTATTGCTTATGATGATACCAAACCTCCAATATATGATAATTACAATGATGAATATGATATTTTCAGTCCACCTACTATTGAGGAGAAAATTAATTATGATTACAATATTCCTCCTATATTTTATGATTATGGTGATGAGAATAATAATGATAGCTATTTTGTTGAATTTGCCCCCACTACAATTAATAAGAATGACTATGTTTATGTGGAGAGTATTAATTCTTTTATGCATGTGGCTCATGATAAGAATGTTTTATGTGATCATTATATTGTTAATTTTATTCATGATGCTACTGAAAGTTATTATGAGAGAGGGAAACATGGTTTTATGTGTCTTAACAATATTAGGTTTCCCCTCTTTATGTTGAAAGTCTTGAAGTTGCACTTGTTTTTCTTTCCTATGCTTGTTGCTTTGTGCTTTCATAACTTGTTTCTTTACAAGATTCCTATGCATAGGAAGTGGGTTAGACTTAATCGTGTTTTGAATTTTCTTCTTGATGCTCTCTTTTACTCCAATTCATATTTCTTATGTGAGCATCTTCTCAAACTATTATGCCTAACTTAAAGGCGTTAAAGAAAAGTACTTATTGGAAGATAACCCAAAAGTTTTAGATGAGTCTTGGAAGTTATTAATTCAGTAATAACCGCTCCTTATCCTTTTTATTTGCTTTTTGTGCCAAGAGTAACCTCTAATGAGAGAGAAGTAATGATTGGGAAAGTTGCTGTCCCAAAACAGATTTCTGTGCTTCACCGTAAAAATTCGTGTAAAATATCTGAACATCTTTTTGAGGCGTGAATTTTTATGCTTCTGACCCAGGTTGTTATCTAACTTTCGTTAGTTCAACACTTTTTGATTTAAGCAACAGAAGGTCTTCGAAAAAATTCGTCTTTACATGCTGTTCTGTTTTGACAGATTTCTACCATTTTCTGCATTTGCTTCTTGTTGATTCCTTTTTGAGTTCTTTTGGGGAATTGAGCTTTTTGAGGGAAGTGCTACAGTAGCTAGTGTTCTAATGGAAGTTTATTTGGTGTTAGAACTGAACCTTAAGACTTATTTATCTTGAAGTGCCCTAATGTTGCTAATAAAGATTGTGTGAAGTTTTGTATGAAGGAAAATTTTCAGGTGTATGGAAGGAATGAGTAATGAGATGAAGGATGGACTAAAGCTCAAGCTTGGGGATGCCACCCGTGTCATCCCAAGAAATATCCAAGAAGTATAAGCGTCAAAGTTTGGGGATGCCCAAGGCATCCCCTTCTTCATCAATAAAAATCCCAGGTTTCTTCCAAACGCTTCATTTTTATTGTTTCATGCACAGTTGTGTTGTTCTTGGAGCGTCTTCTTTTCATTTTCGTATTGGTTTTTCGTTTGCTTGGTTTGCTTAGTTTGCTGAATAAATTGGTTGGACCCCCTCTTTCATACATTGGTTTTCAAATAGTTTGGTTTGGATTGGAAAAGAGTAGGAAAGTTCATGCTTAAGTGGTAAAGAGAGCTTGTTTTTGACTGTGGCTTGTGCTTTGTCATGCCATGCTTGATTTTTTTTGGCTTTATGCTTAGTATTCTTTGCTGTAGCATGACTTGTTATAAACAATTGAGATTGCTTAATGTGCCTTGGATGAATCATGCGTTGTTTTAGCATATTAAGGCATAGTATAGTGGTATTCTCCTTTGATGCTTTATTTGGGTTGACTTGGCGCATGCTCACACCATGTTATGACTGTCTCAAGTCACCATAGCCTTTATGATTCTTTAGTTTTCAACTTGTAGTATCACTTTATGCTTTGATCAATGATGTTTTGTCGCTCTGCATGATTATGGCCATTATTGCTCTCTTAGTTTGTCGCTCCCGGTCTTTTGCTAGCCTCCACAACCAAGTATGAGTTCCACTCATGCATCCAACTCCCTAAACTAAGTTATTCCAAAGAGTCCACCATACCTACCTACTAGCATATGCTATTCCAAGTATATTCATGTTTTTATCTACCTTCCGAATTAAACTTGTTATGAGAAAACTTGTGATTAAAGCTCTCACAAACTTGATGGCACACTTTACTTTTCCCGCCCTTAATAAACTTGAACCATTGTGTCGTCTATGTTGTATAAGTTTGCACTTATTTGTTGGGGATTAGCAGAACCATGCTGTCATGGGGAACACTTTCAACATTGCACTTGGTACTTGTACCTAGTTGATATCATGCTCTTTTGTATATGGATGTCATCGGTGTGAAATGAAAGGGGAGCTTGTAAGTCCATGGAGTTATGTATATGTGTTAGAGAAACGCCTGGGCCGCTGGTCTAATCCATGCTGACATGGTGGAAACCTGCAGCGTAACCATAATGAGCTGTCTATGAAGCATTCTTCTTACAAAAAAAAGAGTCCTATATTGAGAAAAAAAGAGAAAAGAAAAAAAAAAGAGATATTATGAAAAGAGGAAAGAGAGAAAAAAGCACCATATTCCCATGGTAAATAAGAAGAATGCTGAGATGCTCGTTGTCTGCTTGCCTTGTCATTTTGATATGGGGATTCTTCCGTATCATTGGGCAAGGGGTACCCCGTTGGCGGTTCTCTATGATACACATGTACTTACAATGACAAGAACTTACCGGTGACTAAACTTGAGTAGCATGAGGAGCTACCGATACAAGGGACATGAGATTCCTAACTTATACTTCGTCAAGCATGTACACCATAGTTTGTTCACTTTAACCTTAATCACTTCAAGATGCTTATGATAGGGGCAATGAGAGCTGAAAGCTATAAGTACCATATTTTTGGAAGCTCTTTATGAGACTTGAATCCCTACTTCCTTCTATGAAGGCCTTTCTTCCACCATTATATTGAGTCTTCACCTTCTACCTTTATGCACCTACTTTGAGAGCATAGTGGCCATTCTTAGTTATATGTGCATTGTCCCAAGACTAGTTGATTGATGCATAGCTTGATATTGCTTGTTTTAAACTATTTGTACCTAGTAACTCTTATGAACTTTGAAGGTGTCCTATGAATTTATATTTGCTACTCCATGAGGGACAAGCTGAATGCCATTATGCTATGTTTTCTTTATGTGAAACAAACAAACGTCTTACAAAGCATTGTTATTCATGAATCTTTTGTTTGTGCCTTTTCATGTTGCAACATAGTTTCTTTGTCTTATTGCTAGAACTTTGTCTTTCATGTTATGATTGAATTACTATGATCCCAGCTTTGAGTATTTTACAAATACTTTGATCAAGTTTATGATAGTGCATGTCACCTCAAAAATTATTCTTTCTTTTTATCACTTACCTACTCGAGGACGAGCAGGAGTTAAGCTTGGGGATGTTGATACATTGCAAATGTATCTATAATTTTTGATTTTCCATGCTTGGTTTTATCTACTTTCTTGTGTTTTGTTCCAACTTTGGGGTACTTTTCATATGATTTCTTGGACTAACCTATTAGCAAGAGCCACAGTGCCAGCTGCCTGTTTTCTGCTGTTTTTGGTTCCAAGAAAGTCAGAAAATGAATATTCTCGGAATTGGACGGGACAAAAGCCAAAGTTACTATTTTCCCGGAAGACTCATGGAGCCAGAAGGAGAGTCGGAGAGGGGCCATAGTGTGGCCACACCCCCCCTTGGCGCGGGCCAACCTAGGTCGCGCCAGGGCATGGTGTGGGCCCCCTGGCCGGCCACCGACCTTGTCTCCTTCGCCTATAAGAGCCTCCCGATACCAAAACCCTAAATCATCAATCAGAAATCCACGAAAAGTTCCACTGTGCCGCCACCACCGAAGGGGAGATTCGAGAGACGGAAAGTCTCTGTTCCAAAGACCTAGGCCGACGGAAGTGTCCTCGGAGCCATCTCCATCGATCTCCACCGCCATCTCCATCACCGTTGCTGATTCCCATGATGATGAGGGAGTAGTTCTCTCTCGAGGCTAAGGGTTCTACCGGTAGCTATGTGTTCATCTCTCTATCTATGCATGATCATATTGTGATCATGAGCTTGTAATCTATGGATCTACCTTGCTACTCAAGTGCTTTAATAGATCGCTGCTCTCCCCATGTGTGTGAAAGTGACAGCATGCACACTATGGTGGCACTTAGGCTAGAGATTACAAATACTTGTTATGAGTTATATTTGGAGTTGGATATTTCTATGAAATTGTGGTGTTTGTTGGACTCATCTAGTACTCAAGGTGACAGTGTGGGGTTATCTAGATGGGAAAGGCTTACTTTGAGGTGTGTTGTTATAGCCCTACCATCGATTAGAGTGTTCAACCGGAGAGTAGTTAAGAGTAGTATCATAAAGAGAAGATATTTATATGAGAGTGTTCACTAGTGAAAGTATGATCCCTAGGCCTTGTTTCTTAGCATTGAAACACCACTTGCAACTAGATCTGTTACATGTTTGCTTGTTGCCATCTTTATTTCAGTTTGCCTCTAGTCTTTTCCACACCATCAAGTTATTTTCTATCACCGTTACCACTTATAATTATCTATACCACTTGTATTTCACTATCTCTTCGCCAAACTAGTGCACCTATACACCTGACAAGTGTATTAGGTGTGTTGGGGACACAAGAGACTTCTTGTATCTTGATTGCAGGGTTGCTTGAGAGGGAATACCTTTGACCACTTCCTCCCTGAGTTCGATAAACCTTGGGTGATCCACTTAAGGGAAAACTTGTTGCAGTTCTACAAACCTCTGCACTTGGAGGCCCAACAACTGTCTACAAGAATAGAAGTGCGTAGACATCAGCGACCACGGCGATGGCGAGCTCAGATTCTGGAGGAGACCAACAGGACCGAGCATGGTCGGCATGGGTACAGATCTCACCCGGGTATGAATTCCTGGTGAGGGCGAGCTCCGATTCGGGATGGGGAGGAGAACGGGCCGAGCAGGTTTGTCCAAGTCCTAGCTCCACGCCATGGCCACGACCACAGATAGCCGCCCCGGAGGAAGAAGCGGACGCATAAAGGATGCATGAGCCAATGCTGCAAGCCTACATGGCAGCGATGACGGCAGCGACATAACGGTGAAAGCTGACAGGGGGACCCAACTTGACGGCCATTAGCCTAATTTTTTGTATTGAAACGTAAAGTTGAATTCAGGACGAAAAGGACCCTCTGAGTATTTGGCACGCCAACTATAGTAATTATGATGATATCAGAACTCGGTATCATGCCTGGCCACCCCAACTTCCGGCCCACAAAATGATATTCTCCACTCAGAGGACGCGTCGAGGAAACCAAGGCTACCATCCGAGCCTACCATGATAGGAAATGTTGCCTGGATGTAGTGAAGGAGATGAAGGAGGACATGAGCAGAGGGATCACCATACTCGAGGGTGTTCGGAAAGAGAACGAGGAGCTAAGGGCTTGTCTGGAGGCATATCGGAGCAATGCCCAAGTCTGATTCCCGTTAGAGGGGACACGAATGTCAGTTCGTCCTCCACTCCTTTTTTAATGTTTAGGGTTCAGGGAGCAATGCCCAAGTCTGCTTCCCATTATAGGGTGCAATAAGAATCCTAGAGCAACTCCTTATCTGTCTGGACATGTGTTGGTGTTCATGTTCATGAATGGACACCATGTGCTCTTTCCATTATGTATCTGGACATGGGTTTCTGCATTATGAGTTTGCCACTAGCCCACTACTATTTGGTGATATTGGGAAAAACCCACAGCACACTAAACTGCAGATAAACCTTATTTGTCTTTGAAATTGAAATTATGACAGTGCCACTAGTCGATTCATAAAATGTTGATTAGTACTAGATTGCTTCTTCCTTGAAATTATGACAGTGCCACTAGTCGATTTAGTTAATTATGGAAATTAACCAGCTTGTCCTGGTGAACTAAACAAACCATACTATGTATTTTTGTTGCAGGGAAAGAGGCGAAAGTTTGACTAGGACCTGGTGACCTGGCTAAATGACAAGATAGAAATCCAAAGGGAGAAGAAGACTTCCCAGAAACTGGCCGTTGACCACATGCGCGCTGAACTCGCAGTCCTTTCTGACAAGTGCCAGAAACTGAAGGAGTTAACACCGGCTGGGCGAAGCTTCATAGTGAAGGTCGCACCTCGGCTAGGAAGCAGACGGAGATCATCAAAGGGATCTTGAAGGAAAATCGTATGGCTACGGACCAACTTCTCCAATCTGTGACGGAGCGCTAGAACCTATGGCTGAAGCACGACAAAGTACTAAAGGAGCTGGCCGATCTTAGGGAGGAAAAGAAGCAGCTCCAGGCCAGGCTCGCTTGAACATAACATATGTCTATTTAGTACTGAACTGCATGGTTTATCCTCTGAAGTGGTGATTTTGTAAGCTTGAACTTAACTCTATGCACGATATGTGTGTTCGTCTGAAATTAGTTTGCTCGAGGATTGAGTTTGGCTTAGTTAAGAAAGCGCAACTGCAAGTCTTAGAGTAAACTAGTTTCAGGCATTGGCACAACATAAATTATTCATCTCGAATTTCCTTTATCCTCTGTAGTCTGTCCTTGTTCACCCTCGCGCACCTTCTTCGGTTCCTTCAACAGATCCGCAGTGTAGTACTCCAGCTTTTTCTTGTCTTCCCTAAGCTGATCCCTCTCCTTTTCTGCATTATGAATCAGTAACTTGTGACTATCCTGAAGCTTCTTTGCAGTTCCAACAACCAAGCTCCCATTGATTCTGTCAGTTAGCTATGGCTGCAAATTCTTGATTTCTTGTTCCAGCTCCTTATGTCATACCGACAGCTTGTAATTTTTCTAGCTGCATCACTTACATTAGTAAATCTCCCCGACCTTTCCAACTCATACATCTCCCATAACTGTGCCAAACATTTCTTAAGTGCATCTGGCCACTCAAGATCCACCCACTCTACTTCTTTACACACCGGGCCAACCTAAAAACACACACACTATAGTGTTATGAACATACACGATATATTTTACTTCATGTCACAGTTGCACATAATGTAAACAAACCTGATTTGTACAGCCCAAAAACCTTCTCCCAGTGTTACTGCCTTCGAATGCAACATATCTCCTCAGTTTTAGCCCATGGTCACATGGCACTTCTCCATCGAGATCTAGGCCCTCCCATTCGGAGTCGTAGATCATCCGTGGTACCTATAGGTAAACACAAAGCTGAAATTGAACATGATTGCATGCACATATGGAGCTCAGATCGAGAGATTTACCATTGCCTAACCCTAGCCCGAGAAAACAGAGGAACTCACATCATGGAAGGAATACTCGATGTCGGAGAGAAGGTTGTCGCTGCTCGACTGGTCGTCCTCGCCGTTCAAGGACAGCATGGCGAATGCGTCAAAGTATTTACATCAAGGCCGGCAAGAGAGAGAGAGAGAGAGAGAGAGAGAGAGAGAGAGAGAGAGAGAGCAGCCCTTCTACCGCTGCAACAATGACTAAATTGGCATGTTACAATAGTTTAATGGATACCATGCCCTTTCCCTAGATTACTGTCTCCTTCCTAATATGGATTCTCTTCATACATTCTTATTTCAAATATTAAACCTGTACTCCCTCTATCCCAATTTCATTGCCTAACGAAAACATACCAGTATATTACATCATCTAAAGAAACAAAATCATGTCAACTACAAGGTACTTATGCATCACTTGTTCAGTCATGGTTTCACAAAACATTACATTACAATCTCTCAACAAACATAATCACATTATGGTTTCACAAAACATCACATTACAATCTCTCAACAAACATAATCACAGAAACAAGTATATTACATCAACTCAAGAAACACAATCATGTCGACTACAAGGTACTTACGCATCACTTGTCCAGTCATGGTTTTGCAAAACATTACATTACAATCTCTCAACAAAAAAAATAACAGAAACAAGTACAGTACATCATCTCAATAAACATAATCATGTTAACTACAATGTATTTATGCATCACTTGTCCAGTCATGGTTTCACAAAACATTACATTACAATGTCCCAACAAACATAATAACAGAAACAAGTATGGTACGTCATCTTAAGAAACATAATCATGTCAACTACAATGTACTTATGTCTTATTACAACAATGATGGTTCAGTGAGTGACATGTCCGAAAATCTCAACAGCTCGCACAACATTATATCGCAATCTCTCAACAAACATAATCACAGAAACACACTCTAAATGCAACAGCAGTCAATATTACAAATATAGACAGGGGAACCCCGCGGTCCATATGACAAGCCTAGGGTAGCAGCTCTCATGAGATCTCATCAACGTCGACCACCTCATTCTGCTCACCACCACAGGGCCTCTACATCCACTATAACCTGTTCAACAACATCGAAATGGTACCAAGGAAGAACACCTTCCTGGTTCGCTTCTTTCGTCGCATAATCTGCATAAGATCTTCAGTATCCAAAACATCTATGAATTGCTGCTTCTTATGATGCCACCACCAGATTTGTGCCATCTGCTTAGGGCCAATACTGATTTCCTTACCGATCATCTCTCTCATTTCATCAAGAGTTATGTTTTTGGAATCGATAGTGATCTTCACAGTACATGATGAAACTGGCTTATTAACTCCCTCATCAAGTTTTGCCATGTATGAATCCACCTCTATGCGATAATCGAACTTATCTAGATCAGATCTATTGGTCCAGATTCTCTAGAAGAAGAAGCTCTGGCAGCAAGATCTCTAGCATCTGCATACATATCATGAATCATCGCTTCAACTTTCACCTTACGATCAGCTGCACAACACTCCCAAACCATATGAAGCTCATGGGAGTGCTCAATTTGCTGATAGGTATCATTCATGTTGCGGCACACCAATTTTCTCCTCTGTCTAGAACCCTAGGGAATCCTAGCGGCAAGCATATCAACCAGCTGCGAAACAGACATAACCTCTTTGCAATTCACAAGCAGATGCACATCTTGCCCGAACACAACCCTCTCGCAACCAAAATCAAGTGTTAGTGTATCGCTAACATGAACTATGAACTCATATAGGTCCCTTGTATCAAAGTTGTGCCTAATTTGATTTAAAAGGGGAACTTTTCAGTTCATTCAATTCTATTATACCGTAACTAATCTACTTGTAAGATAAGGCACATATAAGAAAATTCACCTCTCGCTCTTCTCCCGGGTTTTTTCTTCGAGATCTGGGTGCCGCATCCGCCCACCGGAGCCGAACAATCTGCCGCCAGCCTTGCTTTTCTCTTCAACCCGCTGCTCATAGGTACCTTGGGAGCAGAATCCTTGCTGACCTCCTCGCTAACCGGGGCTGAAAACCTCGCCGCTGCTTCGCGTTGAGCCCCATACTTGGGCCCCGACAGACCCGAATCAGTCGGTGACGTGGCTGCAACCTTCGCCTTGTAAGGCATGCTGGGCCGCCGCCATCGGATTCAGTGTCGGGGGAGGGAGAAAAAAGGTCCTCCGCCATCGGCAGATTTAGGGTCGGGGAAGGGAAGAAAAGGGACCACCACCGCCGCAACAAGATTCAGTGTTGAGAGTTAGGAAAGTACAGTAATGGATTTGCCCCTACGACACGTGCAGGGTGGCTAAGAAGGGTGACCGGCGAAGAAGGGGCACATCAGGAACTAGTGTAACGGAATATCCTGACTTAATGGGCGCAATTTGAAAATATTGGGTTTGGCCATCATTCACTCGAAACACCCCTCTTAGCAATTGGTGCCCCAACTTTTCAAATCATGGTGATTAAAATCAACTTGGGTACCGTGTTGCCTGGGTGCCCCAACTTTTGGGCCGCAAAATGATATTCTCCACAAGTTTACCCAGATTCGAATTCGCCGGCTTTGGACAGATCCTACTCCTGCTAGCAGTCCAATAATATGACAAAGATGGAATATGGGTTACAAGGGTTTCGCCTATGCAACTTGAGATTGTAGACTATTGTGAGGGTGCCCTAAAGGTTCTCCCTAGGACGGCTCATATAGATATCCAACCTATGGTTTGCAAGAGAGATCTATCCGACTATGACTAAGAGTCGGTTACAGAGTACATCTTGGACTACAAGTAACACTATGGTCCTATGTCGGTAAGTCGTCTGGTCCTTCCTGTAACCGGACTGGACTTCGCCTCTTCTCCCTGACTAGGATGCCCCTGAAGCAAAGCTCTAACCCGAAGTAGGCCACCCTGGTCAGTGAGGCACAGTGAGGATACCCGGAAAGTATATCCCCAACACTATGCGGTAGAGGAGATCAAGGCGATCTTGGGGGTGGTATCACCGCCCAATTTTGGTCACCGGAGTTACTCCGGTGACCCCTTATTGCGGCGGTCGGAGATGGATTCCGGTGGTAGAGCAAAACAAGAAGCAAGGATGAAATCAGAGAGGTGTGCAAGCACGGGTAGCTCACCCTGAAGCTATAGAGCATGATGGCTAGACCGGAGGAGCACTGCGGTGGTGGGAATCAATGATGAACGGCGATGGTTGGTGCTGGAGATGATAGGTCGATTCGTTCGACAAGGGTCTCTCCTGCTTCCACGAGTTGGCTAGGGATAATGAGGACAGCGAGACGAGTCTAACTGTGCCCTTAGGAAGGTCAGGGGAGCTCGGGAACGGCATACGTGAAGAGGACCTGAGCTAGGGTTCTGGCATCCTCTGCGGAAAGAAGAGGAAGAGGAGGGTAGTGGCATCTAGGGTTTCTTCACCATGGCGTTTTCGCTTCTTGTAGGTCCTGAATTGCGGTGGCGCGCATCTTGGCATGGGCGATGGCGAAGCGAGCGTCAGTGAGTTGCTTCTTTGATCGGGGGGTCGACGATGTCGTGAGAAAGACGACACGATTAGGAGGCCGAAAGGGTATGGGCCGATAGCGGGATGCACATGGGCCAGATGGGCGGTTGCTGCTGCTTGTGGGCGTTGGTTAGGCGAGAAACTTCTCTGGGCCATGGGCCGGTTCTGGACTCTATTTTTTTTCTAATTCTCTTCTTTATTCTACCTTCTATTTCTATATCTATTTAAAGATTAAATTTAGTTGGTGATACTTTGTGAATATGTACTAAACATTTATATATCTATTTGTATCCTTGGACTTCTTTTTTTAGTATTTACACTAATCATGATTATAGAAAGGATTATTTTTGTTAGAGAATATAAATCGGGATTAGGGTTTTAGAGATTTACTCTTTATAATAAGATCTTTTAAAATGACTTTCACTTCCACTAAAAGAATGTAATTGTGGAGGCTTAAGATGGATAATTATGTGTACAAAATCTTATTAATACTTAACATCCTGAAGGAATTATAAATATTCATTATAAGGTATTAAACCTTGTGGTTCTTAATATGTTGATTTGGTTTTCATGGTTCTCCATACTTGGTGATTTGCCAAAACTAATTCTACTTGATTTGTAGAGTTTATAATTACCATAGAACACCTTTGGTTAGGTAACGATGAATCAATAATAATCATTGGTGGAGAAATACTAAGGTTTGTTCAAATATAGATATATGGGTTTTGAGAGGATTTAATCACTCATATTCAGTTAGAGATATGGATGATTATTAATGCTATTACATATTGCTATCATGTCTGGTGACTAAGGTGATATCTCAACTTAGAGTGAGCTATTGAGATTGCTTTACCAAAGTGATCTTGATGGTATAAGAGTCTAGGTCTTTATAAGGGTTTAAGACAATAAGGTGGACAAGTCTTCCATCAATACACTCTCAACTGGTATTCTACTTATCTCTTATACATTTCATTTGGCTAAGATACTATCCATTGGTTGCCTAAAAATAGGAATTGGTTTAACTACATTCTTTATTCTAGGGTTTTAAACAAAGAGGTAGACATGGTTCTGTTCATAGCTTGATATGATCTTGGTTAAGGTTTCTAAATAATCCTTACCTTAATACCTCACTAAGGTTAACTTTAGATAAGGTATTCCTTTCCTAAATATACTCTATTAATCTCTCTTCTTTTAATCACAAAGATCACATCTTCTTGAATAAGTCAATCATCTGACTCACCATATACATCAACAAATGATGACATGGTCATGCCACTTTAACAATACTCATAATCCATTCTTTTCCTAGCATCTATATAACTTCCATTGCTAAACTACCCTTTATAAATCCATCAATCTAGTTACTTATAACTCCATACTTTAATTCCTTTAATTCCATCTTGCAACTACTTCTAAGGCTTGCAAGATTACACTCCTCTCTATATCACATGTGATATCAATCCTCTGGAATATGTATGGTACTACTCTCCACAATACAAGTTTGTTCTTGTATTACCTTGGTTAAACTATTATACTTCCAACTACTCCGACAACTTATGTTATATACTTCATTATACTCTAGCTTGACTTCTCATGATCAAGCTAGATGATTCAGCTTATTAGGGTTTTTCCTAATTTGGTATACTCACAACTCTTCTTTATTAGCTGGTCATCTATTCTCAAATGGCTTGAGAATAGTGACCACCAACCTTTTATCAAGCAAAGCTTAGGCTTCTAACTGTCTGATCAAGATCTATACTCAACTAAGTAGTAGAGTTGTACTAGTCTCTCTATAGGATTTATCTTGTTAAGAAAACTTACTTTATATTTGTATCTACTTGACTTCACAAGATTATCATTGGATACACTAATACTACTAGCTTCATTATAGCTCCATGATCACTAACTTAACTCTTGGGTTTAAATACTTCTTCTAGTTAACTCATGAGTGAGTTAACTCCTCCAACATCAAATGATTTGATCACCACTAAGGATCTCATTACATTGATGATGGCATACTTCACCATAACTAGTTCCTTCTTCTTATAATTACTTAAGTTATTTGGGAAGGTCAATACAATAGGTCAAAGCTAAGAGTCAATAAGTTCTAGATCGGGAATTGATCACCCAATACTTATGATCAATTGATACTAAGACTTGGTTAAATAGATATGGCACCTCTTAATATCATATTAAGAGTATGTGATGGATGGTCTTGGCTTGACTTTCCTTTCCTTTCTACTCTATTTGTAATAAGAGTTAATGTTTAAGAACTATCATGGTACCTATGATAAGAATAACTATGGCAAACAAGTGTTTCAAGATTTAGTTATAGGGTTTCTTTACTTAAGTTATATACTTAACTTGTTATTCAAGGTTTGTGGTAGATAATACCTTGATATCATCTTTAGAACATTAAGTATTCATCTTTGAGTTGTGGTATGGAATACCATGTAATGATCTCTAGAAGATCAAGTACTCCTTATTAAGTAGTGCGTTGTGACTTAGTTTTATTACATTTGATCTACCCTTAGATCAAATTATATTACCCAAAGATAAGGTTTTAGCAAAGGTCATATTAAACTTATCGCAGTCAACTTCATGATCTACTTCAATTCCACCAAGTTAAGAGAAGCTTCAATCACTTTGATAAGTTTTATTTAAAAGCGCGAAAATATTAAGATTTTCTATGCATGAATGCAATGCACACACATGTGTTTAGCTTATTTCTAAGCTCTAATGCTGGGGTGTTACAGACTCTCCCCCTTAAAATAAACTTCGTCCTCGAAGTTCGTACTCTCTTACGTTTCAGAATGAGGTGTTGACTTGTATTGATCACGGCATTTCTTAACTCCATTGTGATCACAATTGGGAATAATTGTGGTATCCTGTATCCAGATATTTTTCCTTGAATCCTTTTCATCCTCGGCCATATACACTATCGCTTCTAATTTATCCTATAATTTCTTTTACTATGATCTCTTAGATTATGTCCTTAAAGTCCTATTTGGAATTGGTTGTGGACACATTTTGTCCATTCCAATCCAGTGTTCCTACTACACTACACTATACTATCTTAGAATACTCTCTTTACCCTAAGGACAACTTGTTTCTTTTGGAACTAGTCTACTAGGTTTAATCTATTATGTGTACTTTGATCATTGGTCCGAATATACTCTCGAAAATACTTTATAATGAGGCTTCTTCTAACCTTATGAGAATAAGGCTTAATCTTATTATCGTTTAGTACTTCTTTTCCAACCTTTAGTCAGAAAGTTAGACAACAACACTTCAGTGTTTATTGTTTACTCTCCCCCTTGGGGTTTCCTAATGGTCTCTAAACTACATGTATAATACCTATTAAATCAATAGTAAGGATATTGGTCTCTATCTAGCTTATATCTTACCTATATAAGGTCTCACGAAAGAATCTGCGGCACACCCACACAATTGTGGATCTCCGAAATAAATCTTCTAATGTTACTTGTCTTACTTTTATATTCTTTGACATTATTTCTCACCGGTAAATCCGATGTCTCGAAAGTCGTTCGCTTTTAATTTTATACTTCTTTATGCCTTTCTTAACTTAGGCCAAGTTTTATGCTCTTTAAATCATACCAAGATGATCTAATTAGCTAAACTGCTAGGATACCACCTATGGATACTAATTGCGGATCCTCCTAGGTGTATGGACTACCCTATGGATTTTTGACTTCTTGTTGGCATTCTCTCTAAATTGTCAGAGCTTGAATACCACCTTTATTCCAAGACTTCTTCTTTGCACTGATTCATGATACTTCCATGAACTAGGTGCAACTACTTCATTAGCTTCTAAGCAACATAACCTACTTTGAGTGAACTTGAATTCATTCCTTCATGTTTCTCCACACCTTTTCGTGACATGCAATTACTCAAATGGATCCATATGTGGTTTGTGGAAAGAACACACATGCAATGACTCTGGTTGATCCATATGTGGTTTGTGGAAAGAACACACATGCAATGACCACTGGTGGATCCATGTGTGGTTTGTGGAAAAGAACACACATGCAATGACCACTGTTTGATCCATATGTGGTTTGTGGAAAGAACACACATGCAATGACAGTGGTGGATCCATGTGTGGTTTGTGAAAAGAACACACATGCAATTACTCTAGTGTTGGTTTTAGTATAAGAACACACATGCAATGACTCTAGTGGTTGATCCATGTGTGGTTTGTGGAAATAACACACATGCAATGACTCTAGTGGTTGATCCATTTGTGGTTTGTGGAAATAACACACATGCAATGACTGTAATGGATCCATAAGTGGTTTATGAAAAAGAACACACATGCAATGACCACTGGTTGATCCATGTGTGGTTTGTGGAAAGAACACACATACAATGACAGTGGTGGATCCATGTGTGGTTTGTGAAAAGAACACACATGCAATGACAGTGGTGGATCCATGTGTGGTTTGTGGATAGAACACACATGCAACGACTCTAGTGCTAGCTTTAGTATAAGAACACACATGCAATGACTCTAGTGGGTCCACATGTGGTTTGTGAAAAGAACACACATGCAATGACCACTGGTTGATCCAGAAGTTGTTTGTGGAAAAGAACACACATGCAATGAGTCTAGTGGATCCATGTGTGGTTTGTGGAAAAAACACACATGCAATGACTCTAGTGCTGGTTTGTGGTTTTAGTATAAGAACAAACATCCAATTACTCAAATGGATCCATATGTGGTTTGTGTAAAGAACACACATGCAATGACTCTACTTGATCCATATGTGGTTTGTGGAAAGAACATCATGCAATGACCACTGGTGGATCCATGTGTGGTTTGTGGAAAAGAACACACATGCAATGACCACTGGTTGATCCATGTGTGGTTTGTGGAAAAGAACACACATGCCATGACCACTGGTTGATCCATGTGTGGTTTGTGAAAATAACACACATGCAATGACAGTGGTGGATCCATGTGTGGTTGGTCAATAGAACACACATGCAATGACTCTAGTGCTAGTTTTAGTAGAAGAACACACATGTAATGACTCTAGTGGGTCTACATGTGGTTTGTGGAAAGAACACACATGCAATGACAATGGTGGATCCATGTGTCGTTTGTGAAAAGAATACACATGCAATGACTCTAGTGTTGGTTCTAGTATAAGAACACACATGCAGTGACTCTAGTGGTTGATCCATGTGTGGTTTGTGGAAATAACACACATGCAATAACTCTAGTGGTTGATCCATGTGTGGTTTGTGGAAATAACACACATGTAATGACTCTAGTGGTTGATCCATAAGTGGTTTATGGAAAAGAACACACATGCAATGACTAATGGATCCATATGTGGTTTGTGGAAAGAACACACATGGAATGACCACTTGTTGATCCATGTGTGGTTTATGGAAAGAACAAACATGGAATGAGTGTAGTGGTTGATCCATGTGTGGTCTGTGGATAGAAAACACATGCAATGACTCTAGTGCTAGTTTTAGTATAAGAACACACATGCAATGACTCTAGTGGGTCCAAATGTGGTTTGTGAAAAGAACACACATGCAATGACCACTTGTTGATCCATAAGTTGTTTGTGGAAAAGAACACACATGCAATGAGTCTAATGGATCCATGTGTGGTTTGTGGAAAAGAACACACATGCAATGACTCTAGTGCTGGTTTGTGGTTTTAGTATAAGAACAAACATGCAATTACTCAAATGGATCCATAGGTGGTTTGTGGAAAGAACACACATGCAATGACTCGGGTTGATCCATACGTGGTTTGTGGAAAGAACACACATGCAATGACCACTGGTGGATCCATGTGTGGTTTGTGGAAAAGAACACACATGCAATGACCACTGGTTGATCCATGTGTGGTTTGTGGAAAGAACACACATGCAATGACAGTGGTGGATCCATGTGTGGTTTGTGAAAAGAACACACATGCAATGATAGTGGTGGATCCATGTGTGGTTTGTGGATAGAACACACATGCAATGACTCTAGTGCTAGTTTTAGTATAAGAACACCCATGCAATGACTCTAGTGCTAGTTTTAGTATAAGAACACCCATGCAATGACTCTAGTGGGTCCACATGTGGTTTGTGAAAAGAACACACATGCAATGACCACTGGTTGATCCATCAGTTTTTTGTGGAAAAGAACACACATGCAATGAGTCTAGTGGATCCATGTGTGGTTTGTGGAAAAGAACACACATGCAAGGACTCTAGTGCTGGTTTGTCGTTTTAGTATAAGAACAAACATGCAATGACTAGTGGTTGATCCATGTGTGGGTTGTGGAAAGAACACACATGCAATGACTCTGGTTGATCCATGTGTGGTTTGTGGATAGAACACACATGTAATGACTCTAGTGCTAGTTTTAGTATAAGAACACACATGCAATGACTCTAGTGGTTCCACATGTGTTTTGTGAAAAGAACATACATGCAATGACCACTTGTTGATCCATTAGTTGTTTGTGGTTTTAGTATAAGAACAAACATGCAATTACTCAAATGGATCCATATGTGGTTTGTGGAAAGAACACACATGCAATGACTCTGGTTGATCCATATGTGGTTTGTGGAAAGAACACACATGCAATGACCACTGGTGGATCCATGTGTGGTTTGTGGAAAAGAACACACATGCAATGACCACTGTTTGATCCATATGTGGTTTGTGGAAAGAACACACATGCAATGACAGTGGTGGATCCATGTGTGGTTTGTGAAAAGAACACACATGCAATTACTCTAGTGTTGGTTTTAGTATAAGAACACACATGCAATGACTCTAGTGGTTGATCCATGTGTGGTTTGTGGAAATAACACACATGCAATGACTCTAGTGGTTGATCCATTTGTGGTCTGTCGAAATAACACATATGCAATGACTGTAATGGATCCATAAGTGGTTTATGAAAAAGAACACACATGCAATGACCACTAGTTGATCCATGTGTGGTTTGTGGAAAGAACACACATACAATGACAGTGGTGGATCCATGTGTGGTTTATGAAAAGAACACACATGCAATGACAGTGGTGGATCCATGTGTGGTTTGTGGATAGAACACACATGCAATGACTCTAGTGCTAGCTTTAGTATAAGAACACACATGCAATGACTCTAGTGGGTCCACATGTGGTTTGTGAATAGAACACACATGCAATGACCACTGGTTGATCCAGAAGTTGTTTGTGGAAAAGAACACACATGCAATGAGTCTAGTGGATCCATGTGTGGTTTGTGGAAAAGAACACACATGCAATGAATCTAGTGTTGGTTTGTGGTTTTAGTATAAGAACAAACATCCAATTACTCAAATGGATCCGTATGTGGTTTGTGTAAAGAACACACATGCAATGACTCTACTTGATCCATATGTGGTTTGTGGAAAGAACATCATGCAATGACCACTGGTGGATCCATGTGTGGTTTGTGGAAAAGAACACACATGCAATGACCACTGGTTGATCCATGTGTGGTTTGTGGAAAAGAACACACATGCAATGACCACTGGTTGATCCATGTGTGGTTTGTGAAAAGAACACACATGCAATGACAGTGGTGGATCCATGTGTGGTTAGTCAATAGAACACACATGCAATGACTCTAGTGCTAGTTTTAGTAGAAGAACACACATGTAATGACTCTAGTGGGTCCACATGTGGTTTGTGGAAAGAACACACATGCAATGACAATGGTGGATCCATGTGTGGTGTGTGAAAAGAATACACATGCAATGACTCTAGTGTTGGTTCTAGTATAAGAACACACATGCAGTGACTCTAGTGGTTGATGCATGTGTGGTTTTTGGAAATAAGACACATGCAATGACTCTAGTGGTTGATCCATGTGTGGTTTGTGGAAATAACACACATGTAATGACTCTAGTGGTTTATCCATAAGTGGTTTATGGAAAAGAACACACATGCAATGACTAATGGATCCATATGTGGTTTGTGGAAAGAACACACATGGAATGATCACTTGTTGATCCATGTGTGGTTTATGGAAAGAACACACATGGAATGAGTGTAGTGGTTGATCCATGTGTGGTTTGTGGATAGAAAACACATGCAATGACTCTAGTGCTAGTTTTAGTATAAGAACACACATGCAATGACTCTAGTGGGTCCACATGTGGTTTGTGAAAAGAACACACATGCAATGACCACTTGTTGATCCATAAGTTGTTTGTGGAAAAGAACACACATGCAATGAGTCTAATGGATCCATGTGTGGTTTGTGGAAAAGAACACACATGCAATGACTCTAGTGCTGGTTTGTGGTTTTAGTATAAGAACAAACATGCAATTACTCAAATGGATCATAGGTGGTTTGTGGAAAGAACACACATGCAATGACTCTGTTTGATCCATACGTGGTTTGTGGAAAGAACACACATGCAATGACCACTGGTGGATCCATGTGTGGTTTGTGGAAAAGAACACACATGCAATGACCAATGGTTGATCCATGTGTGGTTTGTGGAAAGAACACACATGCAATGACAATGGTGGATCCATGTGTGGTTTGTGAAAAGAACACACATGCAATGATAGTGGTGGATCCATGTGTGGTTTGTGGATAGAACACACATGCAATGACTCTAGTGCTAGTTTTAGTATAAGAACACACATGCAATGACTCTAGTGGGTCCACATGTGGTTTGTGAAAAGAACACACATGCAATGACCACTGGTTGATCCATCAGTTTTTTGTGGAAAAGAACACACATGCAATGAGTCTAGTGGATCCATGTGTGGTTTGTGGAAAAGAACACACATGCAATGACTCTAGTGCTGGTTTGTGGTTTTAGTATAAGAACAAACATGCAATGACTCTAGTGGTTGATCCATGTGTGGTTTGTGGAAAGAACACACATGCAATTACTCTGGTTGATGCATGTGTTGTTTGTGGATAGAACACACATGCAATGACTCTAGTGCTAGTTTTAGTATAAGAACACACATGCAATGACTCTAGTGGGTCCACATGTGGTTTGTGAAAAGAACACACATGCAATGACAACTGGTTGATCCATCAGTTGTTTGTGGTTTTAGTATAATAACAAACATGCAATTACTCAAATGGATCCATATGTGGTTTGTGGAAAGAACACACATGCAATGACTCTGGTTGATCCATATGTCGTTTGTGGAAAGAACACACATGCAATGACCACTAGTGGATCCATGTGTGGTTTGTGGAAAAGAACACACATGCAATGACCACATGTTGATCCATGTGTGGTTTGTGGAAAGAACACACATGCAATGACGGTGGTGGATCCATGTGTGGTTTGTGAAAAGAACACACATGCAATGACTCTAGTGTTGGTTTTAGTATAAGAACACACATGCAATGGCTCTAGTTGGTGATCCATGTGTGGTTTGTGCAAATAACACACATGCAATGACTCTAGTGGTTGATCCATGTGTGGTTTGTGGAAATAACACACATGCAATAACTCTAGTGGTTCATCCATGTGTGGTTTGTGGAAATAACACACATGCAATGACTGTAATGGATCCATAAGTGGTTTATGGAAAAGAACACACATGCAATGACCACTGGTTGATCCATGTGTGGTTTGTGGAAAGAGAACACATGCAATGACTCTAGCGGTTGATCCATGTGTGGTTTGTGGAGAGAACACACATGCAATGACAGTGGTTGATCCATGTGAGGTTTGTGGATAGAACACACATGCAATGACTCTAGTGCTAGCTTTAGTATAAGAACACACATGCAATGACTCTAGTGGTTCCACATGTGGTTTGTGAAAAGAACACACATGCAATGCCAAGTGGTTGATCCATAAGTTGTTTGTGGAAAAGAACACACATGCAATGAGTCTAGTGGATCCATGTGTGGTTTGTGGAAAAGAACACACATGCAATGACTCTAGTGCTGGTTTATGGTTTTAGTATAAGAACAAACATGCAATTACTCAAATGGATCCATATGAGGTTTGTGGAAAGAACACACATGCAATGACTCTGGTTGATCCATATGTGGTTTGTGGAAAGAACACACATGCAATGACTACTGGTGGATCCATGTGTGGTTTGTGGAAAAGAACACACAAGCAATGACCACTAGTTGATCCATGTGTGGTTTGTGGAAAGAACACATATGCAATGACAATGGTGGATCCATGTGTGGTTTGTGAAAAGAACACACATGCAATGACTCTAGTGTTGGTTTTAGTATAAGAACACACATGCAATGACTCTAGTGGTTGATCCATGTGTGGTTTGTGGAAATAACACACATGCAATGAATCTAGTGGTTGATCCATGTGTGGTTTGTGGAAATAACACACATGCAATGACTCTAGTGGTTGATCCATGTGTGGTTTCTAGAAATAACACACATGTAATGACTGTAATGGATCCATAAGTGGTTTATGGAAAAGAACACACATGCAATGACCACTGGTTGATCCATATGTGGTTTGTGGAAAGAACACACATGCAATGACTCTAGTGGTTGATCCATGTGTGGTTTGTGGATAGAACACACATGCAATGATAGTGGTGGATCCATGTGTGGTTTGTGGATGGAACACACAAGCAATGACTCTAGTGCTAGTTTTAGTATAAGAACACACATGCAATGACTCTAGTGGGTCCACATGTGGTTTGTGAAAAGAACACACATGCAATGACCACTGGTTGATCCATCAGTTGTTTGTGGAAAAGAACAAACATGCAATGAGTCTAGTGGATCCATGTGTGGTTTGTGGAAAAGAACACACATGCAATGACTCTAGTGCTGGTTTGTGGTTTTAGTATAAGAACAAACATGCAATGACTCTAGTGGTTGATCCATGTGTGGTTTGTGGAAAGAAAACACTTGCAATTAATCTGGTTGATCCATGTGTTGTTTGTGGATAGAACACACATGCAATGACTCTAGTGCTAGTTTTAGTATAAGAACACACATGCAATGACTCTAGTGGGTCCACACGTGGTTTGTGAAAAGAACACACATGCAATGACCACTGGTTGATCCATAAGTTGTTTGTGGTTTTAGTATAAGAAAAAACATGCAATTACTCAAATGGATCCATATGTGGTTTGTGGAAAGAGCACACATGCAATGACTCTGGTTGATCCATATGTGGTTTGTGGAAAGAACACACATGCAATGACCACTGGTGGATCCATGTGTGGTTTGTGGAAAAGAACACACATGCAATGACCACTGGTTGATCCATGTGTGGTTTGTGGAAAGAACGCACATGCAATGACGGTGGTGGATCCATGTGTGGTTTGTGAAAAGAACATGCATGCAATGACTCTAGTGTTGGTTTTAGTATAAGAACACACATGCAATGACTCTAGTGGTTGATCCATGTGTGGTTTGTGCAAATAACACACATGCAATGACTCTAGTGGTTGATCCATGTGTGGTTTGTGAAAATAACACACATGCAATGACTCTAGTGGTTGATCCATGTGTGGTTTGTGGAAATAACACACATGCAATGACTGTAATGGATCCATAAGTGGTTTATGGAAAAGAACACACATGCAATGACCACTGGTTGATCCATATGTGGTTTGTGGAAAGAACACACATGCAATGACTCTAGTGGTTGATCCATGTGTGGTTTGTGGAAAGAACACACATGCAATGACAGTGGTTGATCCATGTCTAGTTTGTGGATAGAACACACATGCAATGACTCTAGTGCTAGCTTTAGTATAAGAACACACATGCAATGTCTCTAGTGGGTCCACATGTGGTTTGTGAAAAGAACAGACATGCAATGCCCACTGGTTGATCCATAAGTTGATTGTGGAGAAGAACACACATGCAATGAGTCTAGTGGATCCATGTGTGGTTTGTGGAAAAGAACACACATGCAATGACTCTAGTGCTTGTTTGTGGTTTTAGTATAAGAACAAACATGCAATTACTCAAATGGATCCATATGTGGTTTGTGTAAAGAACACGCATGCAATGACTTTGGTTGATCCATATGTGGTTTGTGGAAAGAACACGCATGCAATGACCACTGGTGGATCCATGTGTGGTTTGTGGAAAAGAACACACATGCAATGAGCACTGGTTGATCCATGTGTGGTTTGTGGAAAGAACACACATGCAATGACAGTGGTGCATCCATGTGTGGTTTGTGAAAAGAACACAACTGCAATGACTCTAGTGTTGGTTTTAGTATAAGAACACACATGCAATGACTCTAGTGGTTGATCCATGTGTGGTTTGTGAAAATAACACACATGCAATGACTCTAGTGGTTGATCCCTGTGTGGTTTGTGGAAATAACACACATGCAATGACTCTAGTGGTTGATCCATGTGTGGTTTGTGGAAATAACACACATGTAATGACTGTAATGGATCCATAAGTGGTTTATGGAAAAGAACACACATGCAATGACCACTGGTTGATCCATATGTGGTTTGTGGAAATAACACACATGCAATGACTCTAGTGGTTGATCCATGTGTGGTTTGTGGAAAGAACACACATGCAATGATAGTGGTGGATCCATGTGTGGTATGTGGATAGAACACACATGCAATGGCTCTAGTGCTAGTTTTAGTATAAGAACACACATCCAATGACTCTAGTGGGTCCACATGTGGTTTGTGAAAAGAACACACATGCAATGACCACTGGTTGATCCATAAGTTGTTTGTGGAAAAGAACACACATGCAATGAGTCTAGTGGATCCATGTGTGGTTTGTGGAAAAGAACACACATGCAATGACTCTTGTGGAAAGAACACACATGCAATACCATTGGTTGATCCATATGTGGTTCGTGGAAAGAACACACATGCAATGACACTGGTTGATCCAAATGTGGTTCATGACAGGAACACACATGCAATAACTCTTGTGGATACATATTTGGTTTGTGGAAAGAACACACATGCAATAAACTGTAGTGGATCTATCTTGGCATAATTTGATGTATGCCACGAGGCATTTCATTGTAAAAGAGACCCACTTTCCATTTTTATACTACTCAGCTTTGCCCCCCCCCCACTCTCTCTCTCTCTCTTTCGTAGAAGCCCAAACCTGTGCCCACACTGTCTGCTACACCCTGATTGGTTGTCACTACTGTCACGCGGATCGTGCGCACCAACCGTTGATCTTGTGTCATCCAACGAGGCTCATTGCACACGTCGTGCCCTTCACAGGACAGCGTGAGACAGCACGAACGTCTCCCTCAACGAGACTTCTACAAGAAGGAACACGATGTCGTCCATGGAAAAAGTGGTCGAGTGGTCATGTCTTGTTTAATCTAGTCTGCAAAGGCTACAAGTCTACTACACGGCAACTGATCATCCACGGACCACCGGCTATACCATTTTTACTACGCAGCGCGCCTGCACTCTCACTTCCGTTAGGCCCCCACCACATGAACCTTCCACGCGGCAGCCGCAGCCGGAAGAACTATCAATCGGGGCCCTCGAGGAGGCCTAAACGTCCCCGCATTAAAAACCCAGCCTATCGGGTCCTCCATTCGCACTCATCCACTACTCTCTCTTCCCTATCCAAAACACCAAAATCTTGAACGTACTTGCACGAACCTTCTCCATGAAACCAGTGCGTGGGGGTGAGTGTCCGGGCATCACCGCCGGGGTGGTGCTTCACGCGGCAGATCTGGAGGAGCATCACGCAGCACAGGCCGAGGAGGACGTGCAGTTTAACCCCCTTGGGGGACCATGTGCACGCCGGTGCTGACGACTTCGGAGGCATCGATAAGGGTGTGGAGTTCGACGAACACGCTTCGCTCGTGTACCCAGAGGTACATCTATTTCTACATGTTTCATATTTTCTGCTCGAGCTTAATCTATCCAGGCGTCATAAAAAATCTAGTCCTAATGATTAGATGCAACGTACGAACCAGTACATAGAGAGATCTAGTCTGTTCTGAATGAATCCACATTATTTATTTATTAATATGTTACCAAGAATACAAACCACATTAATTTAGGAGCGAGCTGGGGAGACGGCCGTAATGAACTGCTGAACCTGTATAGACATGTTATTGCATCAAAAGTAACTTGGAATGGTGGAAGGAATATATATTTATTATTTTGCTCATTTCGGTTTGTATTCCATACATTATAGGTGTATTCAAGTGAGATGGACTCTGACAAGGAGACTAGGGACAATAAGAGCCGCCATGTCATGAAGAAGCTCAAGAGCGGGATAATCCCTTTCCGCACTCGACTTGGGGAGCTCAGGTGCCCTTTCTATAAGAGAGGAGTCAACCCGAGGATTGCCAGCTTGATTCCATATGCGGTTGGCATCGGTAAAAGCCCGGCTAGTAAACACAAGTCGGCGACCAAGGCTAAGCACACTGCTTATGGCAAGTTCCTGAGGGAGTATGTCAAGACCGGCCTAGTGTCCCCTTACTTAGGAATCAGCAACTCCTAGCCGACCAACCCCGTCACTGTGTTGGCCCGGCCACTAATAATATTTAGTTCTCTTACCGTATCTAGACCCTTAAACTATGTGGATTTCTATTTTCGTACCCTTCAAAATATATTCAAGTTCATCTGTTTATGTTGTTAAAGTTCCGGTGGCATACTCGTAATTTTGCATGGATAGAGGGGTGCCCCCGACAGATATAAGGGTTATCATGTCCGCTAGATCATAGAGGATCAACGGTTGGTGGGCAGAACTGAGTACAACTGAATCGCCATGGTTAGACACAAGAGAAAAAAATGTGACTCACGGTACGCGTGTGCGGTGCACGGGGCGGTAGCGGACACGTGTGGCCGTGCACGGTGCATTAGCCTACGCGGTGCACGGTAGTGCAATGAAACGCCGCTTCCCTTCTCCTTTAATAGAGGCCTCCCCACTCCCATTCATCACGCACTCGCTCACTCAACCGTCTCCACTGTCCCATCACCTTCTGCAAATGCCCAACAAAACCCCAACCACGCCGGCGATGGGGAAGATCGGCGCGGTGGCCATCGCCGCCTCCAAGGCAGCCGGCGAGGAGCCCCTCATCCCTCGCCCTCAAGATCCGCCAGAGCTCCGGCGAGGAGGCCTCACGGTCTCGGACAGATCCCCGCCGGGACCCCTACGAGGAGGTTATCTACATAAGGCCGGAGAACCGCTACGACATCAGCATCGCCGACCCGTGGTCTGAGGTAACTAGGTCTTTCTCCCCTTCCCTTGTTCTTCCCCCGTTCCCATTGTTGGATGCTAGATCGTATGTTATTAGGGCTCGGTTGTTCGTATTTTTTACAGTAGCTAATCCTATTGTGTTAGATCTCGATTTTCGATGAATCCCCATGTTCCTAGTTGGGATCAGTATTCGATTTGGTTTGAGATTTGGGGAATAATCGGGAGATCTCATTAGGTTAATTTATGCAAAAAATCAATCCCGATAATCAAAGTATCTCAATCATGTCCTTATTTCACTCTACTATTTTTTCCAACAAGAGGATAGCAGCGACCTCCGCAGCGACGACGAGTCGCAGGACACCAAGACTCGTCATGTGCTGAGGAGGCTAAAATCCGGTCAGTACAACAACTTCTTTGCAGGTGGCATGTACAAGTGCCCCTTCTGCCCCACCAGGAGGCTCCGCGGCACGGACTTCAACTCCCTCGTGAAGCATGCCGAGGACGTGAGGACCTGTGGCAAGTCCGTGAACGTCCACGGTTTCAGGGCCAAGCACCAGGCACTCGGTCTTCACCTCCGCAACCTCCAGAAGGTGGCTATCGAGGAGGGTCGCATGCCCCTGATCAGACCCAAGGTGCCCAAGGTCAAGGGGCTGGGCAGCAAGAAGTGGAGGAGACGCCAGAGGGAGGAGGCGGATGCCCTCCTGGCAGAGGCCACAAGGGGCCATTGATCAGCTGCTGCTGTTGCTGCTGTAAAGCAGCTTCTTTTGCCTTGTCTATGTTGAAGTAGCTCGCTGCTGCTGCTGAGCAGCCTAATTGTCGAACCTCGTTAAGTACCGTACTATATAACCTATATTAGATACTTTATCTACATCTGCCCTGTTTACTGAATTTATTTATGGTGCAGGTATGTTTTGCTGCTCTAGATTTGCTACCGTATTGGGGAAAAACGATCGCAAAAGGAACAATGAATGAAGAGAGAAGCTGCTCTAGATTCCCTACCTTTTTGGGCAAAAAAAAACACAACTGTTAGAGAGAGAGGGGAAAAGGCGCTCTTAAAAAGGCCAAATAACAAAAAAAAACTTCCACTTTAGGCGTCATGGCGCACGTAATGGCCAAGCCTTTGACCAGACGGCACCCCCTCCGAGCGCATGTGAGGGCTTCAGAATATTGGGAGGGCAAAAGTGAGGACAAACGAGACACAATGTTGCTATAGCTAAATCTTACAAAAAGCTGAATTTGGCTTTACCATGCAATTTGGCTAGAGCTCCACAATGTAGCTATTCTAAATCCCTAAACTATGTGGTGCGTTGAAACCTAATCCTTTTCCACCGACACGTGTGTTGCAAAGTTGTTTGATTGTGCATGCTTACACAAGTGGCCTACAGATAAACTTATAGAAGCATGGGCAAATGAGCTTCATTTTGGCAAATTCGGGACAAGCTTTGCGCAATCGGCAGGCTTGATCGGCTGGGCGGCTGCCTCGGGGTGCAGGGATGCTAGGTCCATGTCTACGCTTACACTTCTTAAACTTGTTAGGAATTAATAATAACTGTACACTTCCTTCTGTCCTGTCACGTTACATCGTGTCAGCCTCACAAGACTCCGCGGATCGGCAACGGACGGTGGTCTATGTGACCGTCTCGCCACGCCAAAGCCACGTCAAGACACCCGGCCCCATCGCCACCGGATGGACGCCAATTTAATCGCTAGGATTGGAAACCATCGGTGCTCGCCTGGTCAAACTTGCTTCCACATGGGTATGACCGGAATATTGGTAAACGGAATTTAAGCATCGCCTTCTATCTGCTCAGCACATCACTGTGCAAAAATCCCCAACTCATTCCTTTCGCCGGCGCCGCCACCGCAAGAACCATCGACGCTGCCGCAGGCACCGCCTCCGCCTGGCCATATCACCACAACAGATCACTCCACCTCCACGCCCAGTCCCAGCCACCCCTACTGACCCTAGGCCACCATCGCCGCATTAGCTGTTGCCATGGACGCAGAGTACAGCGTGTTTAGCGACGGGAGCGACTACACCGACGAGTACACTGTCAGCCCATGGCACCACCAAGATGACGGTTGTCCACACAAATGCATCAGCGAAGGTGGCCAAGGTCATCGCAATGTACGAGTGGTGGCTACAAGATCCGATGGATAGCTACAAGATCGTCGGCCTTGACCTCGAGTATACTAGAGATAGGAAGAGGACGGCGCTTTTGTAGCTGTCCATGCGCAACCACTGCCTACTATATCACGTATGTAGGGCCAAATCTGTATGCCCGGAGCTTCGCGAGTTCCTACACAGGAGGGAGATCTACTTCGCCAGCGTCGACATCAAGAACGACACTCCGAAGCTAGAACGGGATCTCCTCGTTCATGTCGTCATTCACGTCGATTTCCAACGTTTGTGGAGGTACCCGTATGGCGGTACGGGGAAAGCCGGCATGGCTAGACTCACTTCCGACATCATCGACCGCGAGTACGCCGGCATGAAAATCGAGTTCCCGAAGCACCTGCACGAGCGATGGGAGTGGAGGCACCTGGATTACGATGCGATCAAGTACGCAGCCAGGGACGCGTATGTCTGCTACGAGATGCTCAACAGGATCTGGCGGGTGGGTGAGTGTGCTGTTTACCATTACTAGTTTCGCATTTTGTTCCTAGTTTTATCTCGCCTGTATTTTATCTCGCATGTATTTTCTAAGCATTATGTGTGTAAGAACCAAGCTCGTATGATCCCTGTGCTATTAGCTACTTAACATGTATGAATTACATTCCCCCTTTTGTATGCTCAACATTCATTCTTACAAATTCTGTTTGTGCCATTTGCAAGTGGCAGAATCTAGGACTGACATGCATAAGGTGTGATACAGTCATAAGTCATAACAAACCCAGATTATAGAGAAGGATACAGTCATAAACCAGATTATAGTTTGACAAAGGTAATACATAGCATTTCGTAATTGCTCACATTGTGTACTTATGAAATAACATGTTTCCATAAACACAACAATCATGCACTAATAGTCTACATCCCAGCCTGTTGGAGAAACAACCTGCCTTGCTCCGATTTGTAGATTCATCTACGATCCGGCATCTGGGACAAACAACCTGCCTTGGTGGTGGTTCAATGATGCAATGCCTGGAACGAGATTTTACAATATGGCGATACAGCTCGTGGCTAACATACCTGTCAATTGCAGCGTACTTCAGATTAGGTTCAGAAAGTGGCTTATCCTCCCAGTAATCGTGCCCTAAACGCCTCCACGAACATCTCGACAATCTGTCCTTCATGTCAGCGTACCACGGGTCTATGAGTTCGGAGGCAAGAGCGGCCATCCCGGTCTTGCCGCCCTTCGTCCCTGGGATCCAGTGCGGGAAAATGAATTCCCTAATGCTTTCGCCCCACCTGCATGAAAATGAATTTATACAAATAATATAGCAATAACTTTTGCAAACAGACAGTTCAGGAACAAAAAGACAGCAAAGTCTACCAGATCCCGTCGGCCCCCTTCTCGCAAAAAGGCGGGTATACGAGGACGTGCCCCTTCATGGAGAATTGCACCACGGCGATCCTACGGTAATTGCGGCTATACTCGAGGTCGAGACCTACAAACCTGTTTTCTTTGAACTGCAGCTAACTTGTGAAATTATTCAGAGTGTTCCTCACCATCCGAGGGTCGGTGGTGTAGACGACATCGATCTTCTTCCCGCCATGTACTTCGATGTCGAAGTGCGCAGTTTCTTGCCTGCCGTCGTTTCGGACGTCCGGAGCGTCCATGACTACAGGAAAGAGGGAAAGGATACGGAGGAAGAGAGTGATGCGGTGGTGGAGGAAATTAATGAGGCCATGGAGGAGAAAGACGATGAGGCCGTGGAGGAGGAAATGAGACGGAGAAGTGAAATATTGGAACCGCCCTTACCAATATCTGGAATGGTGCACGGCCGTTCGTAGTAGGGTGAAGGTGGCGAAAAACGGCGGTTTTACACGTCGATGCTAGCACTTCCTAAAATTTGTTCTACGCCACTTGCATACGGTGGAATAAATTCAAACGTAGGCATGTTTACGCGTGCCGACCTTCACTCACTGATAGGCGGGCCGCACATTTCCCTTTTATGATTTATTTTTTCACTTCCTCTAGACGGTTCCGGTGCCTGCCCTTAATAATTACGCCCCCCTTCTTTTCTTCCACGCAGACGAGAACCGGTGGCGGTGGCGATTCCTTGCAGATTCGCTCCCCACTCGAACAACTGCCCCCATTCCTGATTCCACCTCCTCTCGAATCCATCTGCCTCCTTATCACAACGCCTCCATTAATCTACCGGATTCCAGACTCCATTTGCCGCTATGGGTAGAGCTTGGGGTAGCAGCAGGCTGAAGCGAAAGGCATGCGACGACGACGCGGATGGCCAGGGCGACCACTACCGCGAGGATTGGGGATGGCCGAACCTCAGCGCCGCTAACGTGCACAGGATCGCCTCGGAGTTGGACATCATCTCAGCCGGCCGCCTCGCTCGTTGCATCCCTGGCTACCGCGTGACGATGCGGAACATGGACGAACAACCATTCGGCACGCCAGGCCTTCTTTACCCCGATAACAGCAAATGGCCAGACGACCGTGATGGCCACGTAAGTTCCAGTATCTAGCTTATTCGTTCAGTCATATCGTTGTTTCATATGTGCTGAACTCTCATCAGAATCCTATGTTACTTTCGTCGAACGTGTTGTGTGCACGCGCGGTTTGAACAAATCGAACCATTTAAGACTATTCTCAGAGCAAAGCTCGCTGCGTACCTGATATTCTAGTATTTTCATAGTGACACAGTCTTACTTTAGGTGATAGACGAGTTGTCAATTTCTATTTTGCAATGGAATGCCTGCTAGGTGATATTCTGTTTCCTAAAAAAACAAACAGATTAGACGATTTAAGGTTGTTATTCCCCGAGCTGTTTAATTATGATCATCGTCAGGACTTTGTTCTGGGGGGCTCTGCTCCTACTCCATATATTGAGTATCTTCGTAGTGACACATGCACAATTTAGGCGATATCTGAGGAGACACTCGTATTTAGGTGATATTTTGTGTACTTTAATCTAAAGGTCCAGTTGTCAAATTGTATTTGCAATGGAATCCATGCTAGATGATTGTACCAACTGACAACAAACTCTGCAGAATATTCATGCAAAACTAATGCTGCTGGATAAGTGGTCGGAATCAGTAGTTGTGAATATCAAGGAAGGAGAAGAGACGGAAATGAGAGATGACCAGAACTGGGTGGGTGGCAACGGCGAGTGGCTAGTCCTTTTATCCCAGGATGGGAGTACTTAGACTCTAAAAAATTGCTACAGATCGAAGAGACTTGCAGTGCCATCTTTGAAGGGTGTCGGCATTACTGCATTCAACAGCGGGTGGCCGCCGCACATTTCCGAATTCGCTTACAGGTTGAACATGGCAGAACTTGAGCTCGTGAAGGTATAGCTCCCACATAGACCGCGGGAGGGGGCGTGGAAGAACTGGGAGTACGACCTCTTAGCGGTGTTCGACAAGGTAATCGCATTCATTAGATGCCCATTCATTAGATGCCCAGAAGACAAGGAATGGACAGTCTTGCACGACGACTTCCTGCGGCCGGAGAAGTATGTCGATGCCGTCTTCACCTACTGCTACTCTTCGTACAGACCACAATGCATTTATGTGGTCACTGAACCTAGCGGCGACGTGCGTGTTTGGGAGCCGTCCATTTGGGGTGAGTCATGGTGTCATATAGCATGTAAAATCCCATTCAAAATTCTGCTTACTGACTGTTAGTAACACGCAGGTACCCACGCAGCCCCGCTCATAATTCTAGCTCCGGTCATCGAAGATGCAGTAGCAGATGCTGAACTTGGGACACAGCGCTGGTTCCTGGCACCTCTCAGAGACAACACGGAACAGCATGATGAACTCTTGTGGATTCATATCAGGGGAGCACTAAACAGCGTTGGTGATACAATAGAACATATGGGGACACACCTTTCTTCATACCCATCGCTGCGGTGTCACATTTTCTCGAGGTCCGCATGCCCATCCGAAGACCTAGTAGAGCAAGTCTGGAGCAGAGTCAACAATCTGAAGGGACAATCTGTGTTCCTTGGGATCAACTACCCTTTCTTTGTCGAAGCCCCTGGAGCTGTTGAACCTGTAATTGCTCAGGCAGCCCTGGCCCCTGATGCTGTTGCTGTTGCTGGTGGTGGTGGTGGTGGTGATGTTGGTGGTGGTGGAGCTGACGGAGAACTAGCTGCTGCTGCTCCTGGTGAAGCTGACGAAATACTTGGTCATGTTGCTGCTGGTGAAGCTGACGAAATACTTGCTAATGCTGCTGCTGGTGAAGCTGACGAAATACCTGCTGAGGCTGCTGTCGGAGTCTAGGAAGAACGTGCTGGTGTTGTTGCTGAGGTGCCAGCACTTCCAGTGTTGATAGCAGACTGTGTGTTTGCTGCACACTCACGCGCCTATCACGTTGACACTCCAGATCCGACCTAGAGCCGAATCCATGTCGGGGGGAGGGGGCCTACAATTGCCTCATCAGTGGGGTCGTACTATTTGAAGGAGAATGAAAGACGGCCAAACGCAGCATTCTGGTTCATTCCGATGATACCATCAGCTCCAGGGACCTAGTGCTCATACAGGCAGATCCGATGAACCATTTGTCTTTATCTTTATCATTAGTTACGCTTATGTGTGTAAAGACTAAGTTGTGCTTATTTGTGTAAGAATAAGTTAGGCCTAACTGCGTAATATTTAGTGAAGCCAAGCTTTTCTTTCCACGCCCATAACAACAGAATTGTAGCATAGAACATACAAATGTAATGTGCATACCAGGCATTTTTGCTCAGGATAACAACCACTTCAACCAAATGATACATCATGTACGCATTTGAACGCATCACTAGAATGTGCCACCTATTGATGATTGATGACATGGATCTAGCTTTTCTGCGCTTATTTGCATTGAATCGCTCATTGATTTGTTCACATATTTTTTGGCAATGGCTGATGAACTCCACTCTCTTGGTAACTTGCTTCGTCAACGAGCAATTGTTGATGCAATGCAAAGTACAGAACATGGTCGTCATCGTCATTCCATTTAGGTTCTCTATGTTTCGTCATCACGAAGCTACTAATTTCAAATGAAAATCTAGTAAACAATATATGTGTACATTGTTAGAGTATGCTACGGCCACGGTACATACATGTTTTTCTACAATCACAAGAAGAAAACTTGATGCATTTTCACCTTGTTGGCGTTGTGCCGAACTGGGTGGATGTGGCTTTGGGGTTCGGAGAGGAAGGCGTCGTGGCTGGTGCGTGTGTGACTGATACATTGCAAATGTATCCATAATTTTTGATGTTCCATGCTTGCTTTTATCTACTTTCTTGTGTTTTGTTCCAACTTTGGAGTACTTTTCATATGATTTCTTGGACTAACCTATTAACAAGAGCCACAAAGGTTACCGCCTGCTTTTCTCATTGTTTTGGTTCCAAGAAAGTCAGAAAATGAATATTATCGGAATTGGACGGGACAAAAGCCAAAGTTACTATTTTCCTGGAAGACTCACGGAGCCAGAAGGAGAGTCGGAGAGGGGCCATAGGGTGGCCACACCCCCCTTGGCGCGAGCCAGCCCAGGCCGCGCCAGGGCATGGTGTGGGCCCCCTGGCCGGCCACCGACCTTGTCTCCTTCGCCTATAAGAGCCTCCCGATACCAAAACCCTAAATCATCAATCAGAAATCCACGAAAAGTTCCGCTACCACCACCAAGGGAGATTCGGGGTAGAAAGTCTCTATTCAAGACCACTGGACGGGAAGTGTTCCGAGCCATCTCCATCGATCTCCACCGCCATATCCATCACCGTTGCTGATTCCCATGATGAGGAGGGAGTAGTTCTCTCTCGAGGCTAAGGGTTCTACCGGTAGCTATGTGTTCATCTCTCTATCTATGCATGATCATATTGTGATCATGAGCTTGTAATCTATAGATCTACCTTGCTACTCAAGTGCTTTAATAGATCTCTGCTCTCCCCATGTGTGTGAAAGTGACAGCGTGCACACCATGGTGGCACTTAGGCTAGAGATTACAAATACTTGTTATGAGTTATATTTGGAGTTGGATGTTTCTATGAAATTGTGGTGTTTGTTGGACTCATCTAGTACTCAAGGTGACAGTGTGGGGTTATCTAGATGGGAAAGGCTTACTTTGAGGTGTGTTGTTATAGCCCTACCATCGACTAGAGTGTTCAACCGGAGAGTAGTTAAGAGTAGTATCATAAAGAGAAGATATTTATATGAGAGTGTTCACTAGTGAAAGTATGATCCCTAGGCCTTGTTTCTTAGCATTGAAACACCGTTTGCAACTAGATCTGTTACATGTTTGCTTGTTGCCATCTTTATTTCAGTTTGCCTCTAGTATTTTCCACGCCATCAAGTTATTTTCTATCACCGTTACCACTTATAATTATCTATACCACTTGTATTTCACTATCTCTTCGCTGAACTAGTGCACCTATATACCTGACAAGTGTATTAGGTGTGTTGGGGACACAAGAGACTTCTTGTATCTCGATTGCAGGGTTGCTTGAGAGGGAATACCTTAGACCACTTCCTCCCTGAGTTCGATAAACCTTGGATGATCCACTTAAGGGAAAATTTGCTGCTGTTCTACAAACCTCTGCACTTGGAGGCCCAACAACTGTCTACAAGAATAGAAGTGCGTAGACATCAAGCTATTTTCTGGCGCTGTTGCCGGGGAGGTAAGGTAAAAGGTATTCACACCGGAGGATTAAAGAAGAAGAACCTTCCACGGCAAACGCCTATTCTCCTGTGTGAGTGCTCGAAGTTATTTCCTTTAGATTCTGCAATTTTGTCTTTTTGTTTCTTGTTTTCACTAGTTAGGCTTAATGGAAAACAACAACAAAATTAGAGAGCTTTATAGTATTTCTCTTGAGTTAGGACATGAAGTGTTTGAATAGAAAATTAAAAAACCTATGGAACTTTATTTTCATGCTAATAGCAATGTTGTTAGTATGAATTCTTTCGACACCATTATTGCTAATTCTATGGAAAAGTCTAAGCTTGGGGAAGCTAGTTTTTATGAAAATGATCTTTTTAGTTCCCCAGCTTTGGAAGATAGCTATTCTATTGCTTATGATGATACCAAACCTCCAATATATGATAATTACAATGATGAATATGATATTTTCAGTCCACCTACTATTGAGGAGAAAATTAATTATGATTACAATATTCCTCCTATATTTTATGATTATGGTGATGAGAATAATAATGATAGCTATTTTGTTGAATTTGCCCCCACTACAATTAATAAGAATGACTATGTTTATGTGGAGAGTATTAATTCTTTTATGCATGTGGCTCATGATAAGAATGTTTTATGTGATCATTATATTGTTAATTTTATTCATGATGCTACTGAAAGTTATTATGAGAGAGCGAAACATGGTTTTATGTGTCTTAACAATATTAGGTTTCCCCTCTTTATGTTGAAAGTCTTGAAGTTGCACTTGTTTTTCTTTCCTATGCTTGTTGCTTTGTGCTTTCATAACTTGTTTCTTTACAAGATTCCTATGCATAGGAAGTGGGTTAGACTTAATTGTGTTTTGAATTTGCTTCTTGATGCTCTCTTTTACTCCAATTCATATTTCTTATGTGAGCATCTTCTCTAACTATTATGCCTAACTTAAAGGCGTTAAAGAAAAGTACTTATTGGAAGATAACCCAAAAGTTTTAGATGAGTCTTGGAAGTTATTAATTCAGTAATAACCGCTCCTTATCCTTTTTATTTGCTTTTTGTGCCAAGAGTAACCTCTAATGAGAGAAGTAATGATTGGGAAAGTTGCTGTCCCAAAATAGATTTCTGTGCTTTACCGTAAAAATTCGTGTAAAATATCTGAATGTCTTTTTGAGGCGTGAATTTTTATGCTTCTGACCCAGGTTGTTATCTAACTTTCGTTAGTTTAACACTTTTTGATTTAAGCAACAGAAGGTCTTCGAAAAAATTCGTCTTTACATGCTGTTCTGTTTTGACAGATTTCTGCCATTTTCTGCATTTGCTTCTTGTTGGTTCCTTTTTGAGTTCTTTTGGGGAATTGAGCTTTTTGAGGGAAGTGCTACAGTAGTTAGTGTTCTAATGGAAGTTTATTTGGTGTTAGAACTGAACCTTAAGACTTATTTATCTTGAAGTGCCCTAATGTTGCTAATAAAGATTGTGTGAAGTTTTGTATGAAGGAAAATTTTCAGGTGTATGGAAGGAATGAGTAATGAGATGAAGGATGGACTAAAGCTCAAGCTTGGGGATGCCACCCGTGTCACCCCAAGAAATATCCAAGAAGTATAAGCGTAAAAGCTTGGGGATGCCCAAGGCATCCCCTTCTTCATCAATAAAAATCCCAGGTTTCTTCCAAACGCTTCATTTTTATTGTTTCATGCACAGTTGTGTTGTTCTTGGAGCGTCTTCTTTTCATTTTTGTTTTGGTTTTTCGTTTGCTTGGTTTGCTTAGTTTGCTGAATAAATTGGTTGTACCCCCTCTTTCATACATTGGTTTTCAAATAGTTTGGTTTGGATTGGAAAAGAGTAGGAAAGTTCATGCTTAAGTGGTAAAGAGAGCTTGTTTTTGACTGTGGCTTGTGCTTTGTCATGCCAAGCTTGATTTTTTTGGCTTTATGCTTAGTATTCTTTGCTTTAGCATGACTTGTTATAAACAATTGAGATTGCTTAATGTGCCTTGGATGAATCATGCGTTGTTTTAGCATATTAAGGCATAGTATAGTGGTATTCTCCTTTGATGCTTTATTTGGGTTGACTTGGCGCATGCTCACACCATGTTATGACTGTCTCAAGTCACCATAGCCTTTATGATTCTTTAGTTTTCAACTTGTAGTATCACTTTATGCTTTGATCAATGATGTTATGTCGCTCTGCATGATTATGGCCATTATTGCTCTCTTAGTTTGTCGCTCCCGGTCTTTTGCTAGCCTCCACAACCAAGTATGAGTTCCACTCATGCATCCAACTCCCTAAACTAAGTTATTCCAAAGAGTCCACCATACCTACCTACTAGCATATGCTATTCCAAGTATATTCATCTTTTTATCTACCTTCCGAATTAAACTTGTTATGAGAAAACTTGTGATTAAAGCTCTGACGAACTTGATGGAACACTTTACTTTTCCCGCCCTTAATAAACTTGAACCATTATGTCGTCTATGTTGTATAAGTTTGCACTTATTTGTTGGGGATTAGCAGAACCATGCTGTCATGGGGAACACTTTCAACATTGCACTTGGTACTTGTACCTAGTTGATATCATGCTCTTTTGTATATGGATGTCATCGGTGTGAAATGAAAGGGGAGCTTGTAAGTCCATGGAGTTATGTATATGTGTTAGAGAAACGCCTAGGCCGCTGGTCTAATCCATGCTGACATGGTGGAAACCTGCAGCGTAACCATAATGAGCTGTCTATGAAGCATTCTTCTTACAAAAAAAAGAGTCCTATATTGAGAAAAAAAGAGAAAAGAGAAAAAAAGAGATATTATGAAAAGAGGAAAGAGAGAAAAAAGCACCATATTCCCATGGTAAATAAGAAGAATGCTGAGATGCTCGTTGTCTGCTTGCCTTGTCATTTTGATATGGGGATTCTTCCGTATCATCGGGCAAGGTACCCTGCTGGCGGTTCTCTATGATACACATGTACTTACAATGACAAGAACTTACCGGTGACTAAACTTGAGTAGCATGAGGAGCGCCTACCGTATACAAGGGACATGAGATTCCTAACTTATACTTCGTCAAGCATGTACACCATAGTTTGTTCACTTTAACCTTAATCACTTCAAGATGCTTATGATAGGGGCAATGAGAGCTGAAAGCTATAAGTACCATAATTTTTGGAAGCTCTTTATGAGACTTGAATCCCTACTTCCTTCTATGAAGGCCTTTCTTCCACCATTATATTGAGTCTTCACCTTCTACCTTTATGCACCTACTTTGAGAGCATAGTGGCCATTCTTAGTTATATGTGCATTGTCCCAAGACTAGTTGATTGATGCATAGCTTGATATTGCTTGTTTTAAACTATTTGTACCTAGTAACTCTTATGAACTATGAAGGTGTCCTATGAATTTATATTTGCTACTCCATGAGGGACAAGCTGAATGCCATTATGCTATGTTTTCTTTATGTGAAACAAACAAACGTCTTACAAAGCATTGTTATTCATGAATCTTTTGTTTGTGCCTTTTCATGTTGCAACATAGTTTCTTTGTCTTATTGATAGAACTTTGTCTTTCATGTTATGATTGAATTACTATGATCCCAGCTTTGAGTATTTTACAAATACTTTGATCAAGTTTATGATAGTGCATGTCACCTCAAAAACTATTCTTTCTTTTTATCACTTACCTACTCGAGGACGAGCAGGAGTTAAGCTTGGGGATGTTGATACATTGCAAATGTATCTATAATTTTTGATTTTCCATGCTTGGTTTTATCTACTTTCTTGTGTTTTGTTCCAACTTTGGAGTACTTTTCATATGATTTCTTGGACTAACCTATTAGCAAGAGCCACAGTGCCAGCTGCCTGTTTTCTGCTGTTTTTGGTTCCAAGAAAGTCAGAAAATGAATATTCTCGGAATTGGACGGGACAAAAGCCAAAGTTACTATTTTCCCGGAAGACTCACGGAGCCAGAAGGAGAGTCTTAGAGGGGCCATAGTGTGGCCACACCCCCCCTTGGCGTGGGCCAACCTAGGTCGCGCCAGGGCATGGTGTGGGCCCCCTGGCCGGCCACCGACCTTGTCTCCTTCGCCTATAAGAGCCTCCCGATACCAAAACCCTAAATCATCAATCAGAAATCCACGTTCCACTGTGCCGCCACCACCGAAGGGGAGATTCGAGAGACGGAAAGTCTCTGTTCCAGCACCCTGCCAGGACGGGGAAGTGTCCTCGGAGCCATCTCCATCGATCTCCACCGCCATCTCCATCACCGTTGCTGATTCCCATGATGATGAGGGAGTAGTTCTCTCTCGAGGCTAAGGGTTCTACCGGTAGCTATTGGTTCATCTCTCTATCTATGCATGATCATATTGTGATCATGAGCTTGTAATCTATAGATCTACCTTGCTACACAAGTGCTTTAATAGATCGCTGCTCTCCCCATGTGTGTGAAAGTGACAGCATGACCACCATGGTGGAACTTAGGCTAGAGATTACAAATACTTGTTATGAGTTATATTTGGAGTTGGATATTTCTATGAAATTGTGGTGTTTGTTGGACTAATCTAGTACTCAAGGTGATAGTGTGGGGTTATCTAGATGGGAAAGGCTTACTTTGAGGTGTGTTGTTATAGCCCTACCATCGATTAGAGTGTTCAACCGGAGAGTAGTTAAGAGTAGTATCATAAAGAGAAGATATTTATATGAGAGTGTTCACTAGTGAAAGTATGATCCCTAGGCCTTGTTTCTTAGCATTGAAACACCACTTGCAACTAGATCTGTTACATGTTTGCTTGTTGCCATCTTTATTTCAGTTTGCCTCTAGTCTTTTCCACGCCATCAAGTTATTTTCTATCACCGTTACCACTTATAATTATCTATACCACTTGTATTTCACTATCTCTTCGCCGAACTACTGCACCTATACACCTGACAAGTGTATTAGGTGTGTTGGGGACACAAGAGACTTCTTGTATCTTGATTGCAGGGTTGCTTGAGAGGGAATACCTTTGACCACTTCCTCCCTGAGTTCGATAAACCTTGGGTGATCCACTTAAGGGAAAACTTGTTGCTGTTCTACAAACCTCTGCACTTGGAGGCCCAACAACTGTCTACAAGAATAGAAGTGCGTAGACATCAACGACCATGGCGATGGCGAGCTCAGATTCTGGAGGAGACCAACAGGACCGAGCATGGTCGGCATGGGTACAGATGTCACCCGGGTATGAATTCCCGTCCCCGCACCGTGCCAATGGTGCGGTCATGGTGAGGGCGAGCTCCGATTCGGGATGGGGAGGAGAACGGGCCGAGCAGGTTTGTCCAAGTCCTAGCTCCACGACATGGCCACGACCATAGATAGCTGCCCCGGAGGAAGAAGCAGACGCATAAAGGATGCATGCGCCAATGCTGCAAGCCTACATGGCAGCCTACATGGCAGCGACGACGGCAGCGACATAACGGTGAAAGCTGATAGGGGGACCCAACTTGACGGCCATTAGCCTAACTTTTTGTATTGAAACGTAAAGTTGAATTCAGGACGAAAAGGACCCTCTGAGTATTTGGCACGCCAACTATAGTAATCGCGGATGATATCAGGGAACTCGGGTACCGCGTTGCCTGGCCACCCCAACTTTCGGCCCGCAAAATGATATTCTCCACTCAGAGGACGCGTCGCGGAAACCAAGGCTACCATCCGAGCCTACGATGATAGGAAACATTGCCTGGATGCAGTGAAGGAGATGAAGGAGGACATGAGCAGAGGGATCACCATACTCGAGGGTGTTCGGAAAGAGAACGAGGAGCTAAGGGCTTGTCTGGAGGCATATCGGAGCAATGCCCAAGTCTGATTCCCGTTAGAGGGGACACGAATGTCAGTTCGTCCTCCACTCCTTTTTTAATGTTTAGGGTTGAGGGAGCAATGCCCAAGTCTGCTTCCCATTATAGGGTGCAATAAGAATCCTAGAGCAACTCCTTATCTGTCTGGACATGTGTTGGTGTTCATGTTCATGAATGGACACCATGTGCTCTTTCCATTATGTATCTGGACATGGGTTTCTGCATTATGAGTTTGCCACTAGCCCACTACTATTTGGTGATATTGGGAAAAACCCACAGCACACTAAACTGCAGATAAACCTTATTTGTCTTTGAAATTGAAATTATGACAGTGCCACTAGTCGATTCATAAAATGTTGATTAGTACTAGATTGCTTCTTCCTTGAAATTATGACAGTGCCACTAGTCGATTTAGTTAATTATGGAAATTAACCAGCTTGTCCTGGTGAACTAAACAAACCATACTATGTATTTTTGTTGCAGGGAAAGAGGCGAAAGCTTGACTAGGACCTGGTGACCTAGCTAAATGACAAGATAGAAATCCAAAGGGAGAAGCAGACTTCCCAGAAACTGGCCGTTGACCACATGCGCGCTGAACTCGCAGTCCTTTCTGACAAGTGCCAGAAACTGAAGGAGTTAACACCGGCTGGGCGAAGCTTCATAGTGAAGGTCGCACCTCATCTAGGAAGCAGACGGAGATCATCAAAGGGATCTTGAAGGAAAATCGTATGCCTACGGACCAACTTCTCCAATCTGTGACGGAGCGCTAGAACCTACGGCTGAAGCACGACAAAGTACTGAAGGAGCTGGCCGATCTTAGGGAGGAAAAGAAGCAGCTCCAGGCCAGGCTCGCTTGAACATAACATATGTCTATTTAGTACTGAACTGCATGGTTTATCCTCTGAAGTGGTGATTTTGTAAGCTTGAACTTAACTCTATGCACGATATGTGTGTTCGTCTGAAATTAGTTTGCTCGAGGATTGAGTTTGGCTTAGTTAAGAAAGCATATCGCAAGTCTTAGAGTAAACTAGTTTCAGGCATTGGCACAACATAAATTATTCATCTCGAATTTCCTTTATCCTCTGTAGTCTGTCCTTGTTCACCCTCGCGCGCCTTCTTCGGTTCCTTCAACAGATCCGCAGTGTAGTACTCCAGCTTTTTCTTGTCTTCCCTAAGTTGATCCCTCTCCTTTTCTGCATTATGAATCAGTAACTTGTGACTATCCTGAAGCTTCTTTGCAGTTCCAACAACCAAGCTCCCATTGATTCTGTCAGTTAGCTATGGCTGCAAATTCTTGATTTCTTGTTCCAGCTCCTTATGTCATACCGACAACTTGTAATTTTTCTAGCTGCATCACTTACATTAGTAAATCTCCCCGGCCTTTCCAACTCATACATCTCCCATAACTGTGCCAAACATTTCTTAAGTGCATCTGGCCACTCAAGATCCACCCACTCTACTTCTTTACACACCGGGCCAACCTAAAAACACACACACTATAGTGTTATGAACATACACGATATATTTTACTTCATGTCACAGTTGCACATAATGTAAACAAACCTGATTTGTACAGCCCAAAAACCTTCTCCCAGTGTTACTGCCTTCGAATGCAACATATCTCCTTAGTTTTAGCCCATGGTCACATGGCACTTCTCCATCGAGATCTAGGCCCTCCCATTCGGAGTCGTAGATCATCCGTGGTACCTATAGGTAAACACAAAGCTGAAATTGAACATGATTGCATGCACATATGGAGCTCAGATCGAGAGATTTACCATTGCCTAACCCTATCCCGAGAAAACAGAGGAACTCACATCATGGAAGGAATACTCGATGTCGGAGAGAAGGTTGTCGCTGCTCGACTGGTCGTCCTCGCCGTTCAAGGACAACATGGCGAATGCGTCGTCACAGGCGACGACATCGGCGTCGGCAAGAGAGAGAGAGAGAGAGAGAGAGAGAGATAGAGCAGCCCTTCTACCGCTGCAACAATGACTAAATTGGCATGTTACAATAGTTTAATGGATACCATGCCCTTTCCCTAGATTACTGTCTCCTTCCTAATATGGATTCTCTTCATACATTCTTATTTCAAATATTAAACCTGTACTCCCTCTATCCCAATTTCATTGCCTAATGAAAACATACCAGTATATTACATCATCTAAAGAAACAAAATCATGTCAACTACAAGGTACTTATGCATCACTTGTTCAGTCATGGTTTCACAAAACATTACATTACAATCTCTCAACAAACATAATCACATCATGGTTTCACAAAACATCACATTACAATCTCTCAACAAACATAATCACAGAAACAAGTATATTACATCAACTCAAGAAACACAATCATGTCGACTACAAGGTACTTACGCATCACTTGTCCAGTCATGGTTTTGCAAAACATTACATTACAATCTCTCAACAAAAAAAACAGAAACAAGTACAGTACATCATCTCAATAAACATAATCATGTCAACTACAATGTATTTATGCATCACTTGTCCAGTCATGGTTTCACAAAACATTACATTACAATGTCCCAATAAACATAATAACAGAAACAAGTATGGTACGTCATCTTAAGAAACATAATCATGTCAACTACAATGTACTTATGTCTTATTACAACAATGATGGTTTCAGTGAGTGACATGTCCGAAAATCTCAACAGCTCGCACAACATTATATCGCAATCTCTCAACAAACATAATCACAGAAACACGCTCTAAATGCAACAGCAGTCAATATTACAAATACAGACAGGGGAACCCCGCGGTCCATATGACAAGCCTAGGGTAGCAGCTCTCATGAGATCTCATCAACGTCGACCACCTCATTCTGTTCAGCCACTATAGGGGCCTCTACATCCACTATAACCTGTTCAACAACATCAGAAATGGTACCAAGGAAGAACACCTTCCTGGTTCGCTTCTTTCGTCGCATAATCTGCATAAGATCTTCAGTATCCAAAACATCTATGAATTGCTGCTTCTTATGATGCCACCACCAGATTTGTGCCATCTGCTTAGGGCCAATACTGATTTCCTTACAGATCATCTCTCTCATTTCATCAAGAGTTATGTTTTTGGAATCGATAGTGATCTTCACAGTACATGATGAAACTGGCTTATTAACTCCCTCATCAAGTTTTGCCATGTATGAATCCACCTCTATGCGTATACTGAACTTATCTAGATCAGCATCTATTGGTCTGTATTCTCTAGAAGAAGAAGCTCTGGCAGCAAGATCTCTAGCATCTGCATACATATCATGAATTATCGCTTCACCTTTCACCTTACGATCAGCTGCACAACACTCCCAAACCATCTGAAGCTCATGGGAGTGCTCAATTTGCTGATAGGTATCATTCATGTTGCGGCACACCAATTTTCTCCTCTGTCTAGAACCCTAGGGAATCCTAGCGGCAAGCATATCAACCAGCTACGAAACAGACATAACCTCCTTGCAATTCACAAGCAGATGCACATCTTGCCCGAACACAACCCTCTCGCAACCAAAATCAAGTGTTGCGGTGTACTGGCGAACATGAACTATGAACTCATATAGGTCCCTTGTATCAAAGTTGTGCCTAATTTGATTAAAAAGGGGAACTTTTCAGTTCATTCAATTCTATTATACCGTAACTAATCTACTTGTAAGATAAGGCACATATAATAAAATTCACCTCTCGCTCTTCTCCCGGGTTTTTTCTTCGAGATCTAGGTGCCGCATCCGCCCACCGGAGCCGAACAATCTGCCGCCAGCCTTGCTTTTCTCTTCAACCCGCTGCTCGTAGGTACCTTGGGAGCAGAATCCTTGCTGACCTCCTCGCTAACCGGGGCTGAAAACCTCGCCGCTGCTTCGCGTTGAGCCCCATACTTGGGCCCCGACAGACCCGAATCAGTCGGCGACGTGGCTGCAACCTTCGCCTTGTAAGGCATGCTGGGCCGCCGCCATCGGATTCAGTGTCGGGGGAGGGAGAAAAAAGGTCCTCCGCCACCGGCAGATTTAGGGTCGGGGAAGGGAAGAAAAGGGACCACCGCCATCGCAACAAGATTCAGTGTTGAGAGTTAGGAAAGTACAGTAATGGATTTGCCCCTACGACACGTGCAGGGTGGCTAAGAAGGGAGACCGGCGAAGAAGGGGCACATCAGGAACTAGTGTAACGGAATATCCTGACTTAACGGGCGCAATTTGAAAATATTGGGTTTGGCCATCATTCACTCGAAACACCCCTCTTAGCAATTGGTGCCCCAACTTTTCAAATCATGGTGATTAAAATCAACTTGGGTACCGCGTTGCCTGGGTGCCCCAACTTTTGGGCCGCAAAATGATATTCTCCACAAGTTTACCCAGATTCGAATTCGCCGGCTTTGGACAGATCGTACTCCTGCTAGCAGTCCAGTAATACGGCAAAGCTGGAATATGGGTTACAAGGGTTTCGCCTATGTGACTTGAGATTGTAGACTATTGTGAGGGTGCCCTAAAGGTTCTCCCTAGGACGGCTCATATAGATATCCAACCTATGGTTTGAAGGAGAGATCTATCCGGCTATGACTAAGAGTCGGTTACAGAGTACATCTTGGACTACAAGTAACACTATGGGCCTATGTCGGTAAGTCGTCTGGTCCTTCCTGTAACCGGACTAGACTTCGCCTCTTCTCCCTGACTAGGATGCCCGTGAAGCAAAGCTCTAACCCGAAGTAGGCCACCCTGGTCAGTGAGGCACAGTGAGGCACAGTGAGGATACCCAGAAAGTATATCCCCAACACTATGCGGTAGAGTAGATCAAGGCGATCTTGGGGGTGGTATCACTGCCCAATTTTGGTCACCGGAGTTACTCCGGCGACCCCTTATTGCGGCGGTCGGAGATGGATTCCGGTGGTAGAGAAAAACAAGAAGCAAGGATGAAATCAAAGAGGTGTGCAAGCACGGGTAGCTCACCCTGAAGCTATAGAGCATGATGGCGAGACCGGAGGAGCACTGCGGTGGTGGGAATCAATGATAAACGGCGATGGTTGGTGCTGGAGATGATAGGTCGATTCGTTCGACAAGGGTCTCTCCTGCTTCCACGAGTTGGCTAGGGATAATGAGGACAGCGAGACGAGTCTAACTGTGCCCTTAGGAAGGTCAGGGGAGCTCGGGAACAGCAGACGTGAAGAGGACCTGAGCTAGGGTTCTGGCATCCTCTGCGGAAAGAAGAGGAAGAGGAGGGTAGTGGCATCTAGGGTTTCTTCACCATGGCGTTTTCACTTCTTGTAGGTCCTGAATTGCAGTGGCGCGCATCTTGGCATGGGCGATGGCGAAGCGAGCGTCAGTGAGTTGCTTCTTTGATCGAGGGGTCGACGATGTCGTGAGAAAGACGACACGATTAGGAGGCCGAAAGGGTATGGGCCGATAGTGGGATGCACATGGGCCAGATGGCCAGGCCGCTTGTGCTTGTTGGTTAGGCGAGAAACTTCTCTGGGCCATGGGCCGGTTCTGGACTCTATTTTTTTTCTAATTCTCTTCTTTATTCTACCTTATATTTCTATATCTATTTAAAGATTAAATTTAGTTGGTGATACTTTGTGAATATGTACTAAACATTTATATATCTATTTGTATCCTTGGACTTCTTTTTTTAGTATTTACACTAATCATGATTATAGAAAGGATTATTTTTGTTAGAGAATATAAATCGGGATTAGGGTTTTAGAGATTTACTCTTTATAATAAGATCTTTTAAAATGACTTTCACTTCCACTAAAAGAATGTAATTGTGGAGGCTTAAGATGGATAATTATGTGTACAAAATCTTATTAATACTTAACATCCTGAAGGAATTATAAATATTCATTATAAGGTATTAAACCTTGTGGTTCTTAATATGTTGATTTGGTTTTCATGGTTCTCCATACTTGGTGATTTGCCAAAACTAATTCTACTTGATTTGTAGAGTTTATAATTACCATAGAACACCTTTGGTTAGGTAACGATGAATCAATAATAATCATTGGTGGAGAAATACTAAGGTTTGTTCAAATATAGATATATGGGTTTTGAGAGGATTTAATCACTCATATTCAATTAGAGATATGGATGATTATTAATGCTATTACATATTGCTATCATGTCTGGTGACTAAGGTGATATCTCAACTTAGAGTGAGCTATTGAGATTGCTTTACCAAAGTGATCTTGATGGTATAAGAGTCTAGGTCTTTATAAGGGTTTAAGACAATAAGGTGGACAAGGCTTCCATCAATACACTCTCAACTGGTATTCTACTTATCTCTTAGACATTTCATTTGGCTAAGATACTATCCATTGGTTGCCTAAAAATAGGAATTGGTTTAACTACATTTTTTATTCTAGGGTTTTAAACAAAGAGGTAGACATGGTTCTGTTCATAGCTTGATATGATCTTGGTTAAGGTTTCTAAATAATCCTTACCTTAATACCTCACTAAGGTTAACTTTAGATAAGGTATTCCTTTCCTAAATATACTCTATTAATCTCTCTTCTTTTAATCACAAAGATCACATCTTCTTGAATAAGTCAATCATCTGACTCACCATATACATCAACAAATGATGACATGGTCATGCCACTTTAACAATACTCATAATCCATTCTTTTCCTACCATCTATATAACTTCCATTGCTAAATTACCCTTTATAAATCCATCAATCTAGTTACTTCTAACTCCATACTTTAATTCCTTTAATTCCATCTTGCAACTACTTCTAAGGCTTGCAAGATTACACTCCACTCTATATCACATGTGATATCAATCCTCTGGAATATGTATGGTACTACTCTCCACAATACAAGTTTGTTCTTGTATTACCTTGGTTAAACTATTATACTTCCAACTACTCCGACAACTTATGTTATATACTTCATTATACTCTAGCTTGACTTCTCATGATCAAGCTAGATGATTCAGCTTATTAGGGTTTTTCCTAATTTGGTATACTCACAACTCTTCTTTATTAGCTGGTCATCTATTCTCAAATGGCTTGAGAATAGTGACCACCAACCTTTTATCAAGCAAAGCTTAGGCTTCTAACTGTCTGATCAAGATCTATACTCAACTAAGTAGTAGAGTTGTACTAGTCTCTCTATAGGATTTATCTTGTTAAGAAAACTTACTTTATATTTGTATCTACTTGACTTAACAAGATTATCATTGGATACACTAATACTACTAGCTTCATTATAGCTCCATGATCACTAACTTAACTCTTGGGTTTAAATACTTCTTCTAGTTAACTCATGAGTGAGTTAACTCCTCCAACATCAAATGATTTGATCACCACTAAGGATCTCATTACATTGATGATGGCATACTTCACCATAACTAGTTCCTTCTTCTTATAATTACTTAAGTTATTTGGGAAGGTCAATACAATAGGTCAAAGCTAAGAGTCAATAAGTTCTAGATCGGGAATTGATCACCCAATACTTATGATCAATTGATACTAAGACTTGGTTAAATAGATATGGCACCTCTTAATATCATATTAAGAGTATGTGATGGATGGTCTTGGCTTGACTTTCCTTTCCTTTCTACTCTATTTGTAATAAGAGTTAATGTTTAAGAACTATCATGGTACCTATGATAAGAATAACTATGGCAAACAAGTGTTTCAAGATTTAGTTATAGGGTTTCTTTACTTAAGTTATATACTTAACTTGTTATTCAAGGTTTGTGGTAGATAATACCTTGATATCATCTTTAGAACATTAAGTATTCATCTTTGAGTTGTGGTATGGAATACCATGTAATGATCTCTAGAAGATCAAGTACTCCTTATTAAGTAGTGCGTTGTGACTTAGTTTTATTACATTTGATCTACCCTTAGATCAAATTATATTACCCAAAGATAAGGTTTTAGCAAAGGTCATATTAAACTTATCGCAGTCAACTTCATGATCTACTTCAATTCCACCAAGTTAAGAGAAGCTTCAATCACTTTGATAAGTTTTATTTAAAAGCGCGAAAATATTCAGATTTTCTATGCATGAATGCAATGCACACACATGTGTTCAGCTTATTTCTAAGCTCTAATGCTGGGGTGTTACAAACTCTCCCCCTTAAAATAAACTTCGTCCTCGAAGTTCGTACTCTCTTACGTTTCAGAATGAGGTGTTGACTTGTATTGATCACGGCATTTCTTAACTCCATTGTGATCACAATTGGGAATAATTATGGTATCCTGTATCCAGATCTTTTTCCTTGAATCCTTTTCATCCTCGGCCATATACACTATCGCTTCTAATTTATCCTATAATTTCTTTTACTATGATCTCTTAGATTATGTCCTTAAAGTCCTATTTGGAATTGGTTGTGGAAACATTTTGTCCATTCCAATCCAGTGTTCCTACTACACTACACTATACTATCTTAGAATACTCTCTTTACCCTAAGGACAACTTGTTTCTTTTGGAACTAGTCTACTAGGTTTAATCTATTATGTCTACTTTGATCATTGGTCCGAATATACTCTCGAAAATACTTTATAATGAGGCTTCTTCTAACCTTATGAGAATAAGGCTTAATCTTATTATCGTTTAGTACTTCTTTTCCAACCTTTAGTCAGAAAGTTAGACAACAACACTTCAGTGTTTATTGTTTACTCTCCCCCTTGGGGTTTCCTAATGGTCTCTAAACTACATGTATAATACCTATTAAATCAATAGTAAGGATATTGGTCTCTATATAGCTTATATCTTACCTATATAAGGTCTCACAAAAGAATCTGCGGCACACCCACACAATTGTGGATCTCCGAAATAAATCTTCTAATGTTACTTGTCTTACTTTTATCTTCTTTGACATTATTTCTCACCGGTAAATCCGATGTCACGAAAATGTCTCGAAAGTCGTTTGCTTTTAATTTTATACTTCTTTATGCCTTTCTTAACTTAGGCCAAGTTTTATGCTCTTTAAATCATACCAAGATGATCTAATTAGCTAAACTGCTAGGATACCACCTATGGATACTAATTGCGGATCCTCCTAGGTGTATGGACTACCCTATGGATTTTTGACTTCTTGTTGGCATTCTCTCTAAATTGTCAGAGCTTGAATACCACCTTTATTCCAAGACTTCTTCTTTGCACTGATTCATGATACTTCCATGAACTAGGTACAACTACTTCATTAGCTTCTAAGCAACATAACCTACTTTGAGTGAACTTGAATTCATTCCTTCATGTTTCTCCACACCTTTTCTGCACTAATATTACTTCATGTTGCCAACTAAAAATAAGTTGTGATTGATCCATCCTTCAAAATAGTGTTGATACTCCTGATATTTAGCTTCCTTCTTCGTGCAAGTCTTCATCTTGATCTTCAGAACTCGTCACTCCCTTACACGAATTTCCTTATCTATCTAGGTCTATAACATCAAGTAATAACTTGATAATGCAACATGCATTTGCACATCAAGTCAAACTTCATGTACAGATCTAGTCAATCAAGAAGATGCAAGAAAAACCAAAAAATCCAAATGTGGTACATATAACACACATCATTCTAAGCCCGTAATATAGTAATTGAGTTATTACCACTAGAATTCAGGCTTAGCTGTGTAGTATATGACACCTCCTAATATAGGTTCACTTCGTGATGCTTATCACTTAGGGTTAAACTACTCTTTGTCTCAATGTTTACCCAAATTGCTCAGTTGCAACAGGATAATTTTGAGCATAGTGGTCTCACTTTGGTTTTGACTAACCTCTTACCTTAATTTTGGAACTACTAACGACTACCAACTTTCCGTTCTATCGTAAACTATCCTCACATGATCTCTCAAAACTAATAACAATGTTGTAGTTACTACCTTAATCCAACCATTATCATAATATTATAATACATATGACTTCTATCATAGACCTACACTGTTCTTTACTTACTGTTGTTACAAGATTATTTACTAAGTACTTGTCCTAATTATAGACTTATCATGGTCTCGGAGCTATTCTCACCACAAACTTGTTAAGATTTACCTAGCCATCATGATTAAAGAGCTCATCTCACCATGACGACTCTTCTTCTTAGCTTACAATAGTTGATTCTAAAACAAATCCTACTTCATCACGTAGAATTCTCAAGTGAATCCCACATGATTTACTTCCCACTACATCTATACATGTTCTAATGGTCTTCATCGGGTAGCCTATCATTACCATCTAATGATAATATTTTGCTACCTTACATGGATCCTATGGATAGACTACACCATTTAAACTACTCCACATGATATCCTATTCTTAGTCCTAATCTCCTTTGATATTTTACTTACTTAAGATATCTTAGCGGTGTTATACCTATTTAGAGCTACACTAAAATGACATTTCTATAGAGAAGATAGATAACTAATCCTTAAGAAAGATGACAAAACATCCAACTTAAGTGTGACCAGGTTTATCCTCAAGTGGATATCCATCACAAGTCTTGGTTTAGATAAGATGGCTCCTATAGTCACTATCCAACCTACAGATCTTCCTAAAAGGGTTTTAATCCCAAGGTCAAAGCATATGCTCTCATACCAGCTGCGGTGACCCAGCATACCACTTCATGATGTAGTACACTATAGTCCTTGATGCAACACCAATGAAACATCGTTCACTAGTATTACATCTCTCAGTGTGGTACAAAAGAAACATAGCAGGTCCAAGACATGACTATAGATTACAACTCGACTCTTTACAAAATATCCAAAAACTGTAACACCCCCGGGATCAGGGTTAAACAAATCCCAGACCTTAGCCTGACATAAGCTTAACCTAGAGCTCGAGGATATTCAGTGAGAAATCGGTAACACAACAGTAACCCTGTGACACAAAAATTATTACATCAAGCTCATAACTGAGCGAAGAACCAAAATATTACAAGCAGAGGTCACTGACCACAAACATCAAACAATGGAAGGAAAATTATGCTATTAAGTATAACAAACTTAACAAATGGCCTAAGAGGCCTAAAGCATAACGATGACGTCCCAGCCCATAGATTCCAGGCTGCAGGACGGGAACCCCAAGCTACTCGTCGGTGTCGATGTCATACCAAACTTGTCTTTAGGGATCACTTATTCTGCTACAAAAGTATCAACAAAGAAAGGGTGAGTACAGGGTGTACTCCACAAGACTTATGGCTAGTGGGGTTATTTTGCATAAATCCATCCTTGTTTATAAAACAAGAGGGAGAAGAAGCTCCTCTAAACGGAGTATTTTAAAAGGGGATAAGAGAGTGACATCTCTGATGAATTGATCATCATCTTTTGATATCCACCAAGATAATCCTCATCTCACAACTAGGATCACCCCCTCGTACCCAAGAGAAAGCATCCTTAAGCACACGTTGAACTGCCAGGTTTTACGATTAGGTTAAAGTTCTCTATGATCTTAGAATTCGGTCACCAAGCGTTCATAACCGTGAACACGGCTTTTCGAAAAGATTTAACCCTGCAGGGGTGTACAACTTTACCCACACGTACCAACCGACTCTTAATGCCACAATGATTAGCCCTCTTCCTTGGAAGGCCGGCAGAGGGTGGTTGGACACGACCTTTACCTTGCTTTCGCCGAGACCATGAGTCACGCCCTAAGGAGGGTTCCACCGTAACGGGTCAAATCCCGAAGCCGGTCCCTAGAGATGTTATGCAAGGTTGGTTTACCAGGGGCTCCATCCACCCCAAGCAACCCCGTCCATGCTTACCTACCTATATGAATGCACCTCCTTCACCGCCTTCGAGAACAACCAGAATGCATATGTCAAATGGAATGCCTGAACTATGTGACTCATGGAATCTACTAGGTAAGTTAGTTACTCGTGAGGTTTTCCAGGCCCCGTGTGGTTGTACGCTCGTCTCGGTTCCAAAGGCAAGAACTCGATTCCTAGTAGTGGCGAGCATGGGACTAGAAAAACCACATCCCATTGTGGCCTCCCATACAAGCCTTAGCATGTTTAACCTTTACCAATGATCTTACCTCATCAGTATACCCTGTTCTCCTGTCATACTAGGTTCTCTGCATTTGGTACATCTTCTGGATGAACCAGCACTAACAGCTAAGCATGGCTAAGCAAGACACAGATAATAGCTCTAGCAGTGCACACAAGCCAAACCTAGTTATGCTAGGAGCAGTGGATCAGGTAATATAAGCTCAAAGGGTGTAATGAAATAGATAGGATACTCTATCTATCGATAAAAGACCACAGTAGAATCGTATGCATCATGGCAGAATTGAAATGCTTTCAAAATCATAGGATTGTATAATGGTGGGGCTATGCTTGCCTTGTTTGTTGATACCCAAATATAGATCTTCGAAAGCCTTGTACTTGACTTTATTACAGTTGGTCAAGTATTATTCGTCGATCTTCGATGGTGTTGATCTTGGTCTTCAATCTTGATCTCGATATCGTATTCTACCGGAAAGAACCAAACACTAGAAAGAAAGGGGAAACAACAATCAACACATGGCATCGATGCAATGCTCAAGAAAGGATGATGACATGACAAGTTAAATAGATCTTAAATGAAACCCTAGGGCATGCTTGATCATTTTAAATAGGGTCCGAAGGGTACAAACCCTAGGACAGGGGAACCCCGGAACACCTGTGAGGGGTTTATTTAGTTCTCTAATTAAACTTGTCATTTAAGTTGCTTAACAATGCATGATTATGAGTCTATTGTAAAGATCTCATTTTTCTGAACATTTTGATATATTATTTGTATTTTTCTGAATGGTAGAATACAAGATATTGATTTTCTAGTATTTATCCATTTTCTTGAATTATTAAACCAATTTAAAACCTTTTATTGTGTCATTATTATGCGGGGCTGACGTCACACAGGGTTGGGGACATCTCTCACCGACGCAGCGCCTACCCATAGCGGCTGACAGAGGGGTCTGACACCACCTCAGCATCCACGTGGGCGGGTGGGACCTAGCCTGGTTTGACCACGCGCTGACCGCGTGCGCTGGCGTCACTATGACATCAGCACGACGTCACCCCGGCGGTGGCTCATAGGTGGACGGTAGGGTGGCGATTGCGTGTGTGTGGTGCTACGAGATTAGGTGTGTTCGAACCAGCGCTTCAAGGCGGACCTAAAGAGGGCGGAGGCGCTGGGTTTTGGTCACCGAAGCATGGGCCAAGACGACGAGCGGCGGAGATAGACGATGGCGCGTGACGCTGGGGTGATACAGACAACGCCAGGACACGAGGCTAGGGTGGGGAAGCTCAAGAGCTCACCGTGATTACAGTGGCGGTGGCAGTGAAGAGCGGGGAGGCCAGAATCAATGGCGAGGGCGGTGGAGGTCGTCGGAGTCTGAGGGGTCAATTGGGTCATCTGGGCCACTCTGGATGGGGATAAGTGGGGCAAAAGAGCAAGGCGAGCTCGCAGATCACCATGGTGGTCTCAGAAAGGTGAGGGGTGGACGGGAACGACGGGGCACCGGAGCTCCTGTGAGCTAGGGTTCTGGCTAGAGAGGAGATGTGCATAGGGAGGGGGAGAGAATGAGCGAGAGGGACTGAGGAGGATGGACACGGCACAGGGGTTTTATCCCCTCTTCTAGGTCGGCGGACAGCGGCGATTTCTTCTCTCCATCGACGGCGAGGCGCATGGCATGCAGGTGCTTCTCCATCGCGAGGAAGGAGAAAGGAGAGGACGACAGAGAGGTATGGGCCAGGTTGGGCCGGTTGCTGGGTTGTTAGCTAGCCCGTGTGAGCGGTAGAGAGGAAAGAGAAGAGATGGGCCGGCCTGGGCTGCTGCTGGTTCTCTATTTTTTTCAGAAAACATTTTTTCCAATTCTGTTTTCAATTCTCTCTTTTGTATTTTCATATGAAATCTTTTTTGGGTATTTAAAAAATACTAGAGGCTATTGTAAACTATGGAAAATATTGTGGGGCCCTATTAGTCCATTTGGGCTCCACACTTTTGATCTTTTCAAAGTACAAAACCATTTTGAATTCATTTGAGAGAGAGGAAAACTAGGGTTTTAAGGTTTTATATTTTCTTGTTTGCATTTTTTTTTATAGATGATGCTCATGAATGCACAATCAAACCCTAATTACTAAAGAAACTTCTTACAAAGAAAAACCAGAAATAATAACTCAGAACTATCTAGTAACTAAGACTAGTATCTAAACAATTTGGCTTGCCATTACTGCTATTGCAATGCTCTACAGAAATAGGTTTTATGGCTAGAGAATCTACTCCTATCTAAACAGACACTTTATCTTCACTTTAGCTGATGTATATGTGGACTTCATTGACTTTATTGAAGAACTTGAGCTGTCGATGATGGTTTCTTGAGCAGAAATTGATGTTGACGTCGTCCTCAACGGCTTAAAACCTAGCAAGGGTTAAGAAGGTACAGTTGAGTACGAGCGTACTCAGCAAGTTCACTAAAAAGGAGTGTATGCTGCACTATCTCTACAGCCACAGACCAAAGGTCTTAGGCAATGCAGGTTTTTGTAAACATTTCTTCAAAGGTTGCTTTTATTTTGAAAACTATGTCCGATAACCTTCACATGTTGACCATAATCTTCATGGGGTTCCTTTCCTACCACGCTCGTAGCTCCTTCCCGGAACAGGGAGTAACATGTCACAATTCTTACACTCTGCAGAGGTGCGTCACTTTTCCCACAAGAGACCCTAAGCTTTGTTGCACGGCCGGGAGTATGTCCCCGTTCAAACTTCTATGGTTTGAGGTCCAACTTAAGATCCAAGCCAATCACTGCCCCTTCGCGACCCCGCATGTCCCCTTGGTGTACGCCATGCCCACATCTTGAATTACGGCAATGGTTAATACATACCGACAGATGCCAGAACCATCATGGGACGTTGAGGGCTCCCACCCATATGCTGCATATCCTCTATGAATTACCAATAAATGCACGCTATGAGGATAACAACCACGACCTGTCCATCCGGATGCATGTGAGAGGAAGAAGATACAGCTGACTTCTCCATCCCATTCCAAATCTCATGGTTGATGCGTAATATATGGCGCTAGAATCACTGGTGACATTGGTTGTTAATTCCTAGATATTATGTTCCTTTACCACTAGAACTATATCAATAGATTATTACCACTTGGTAAATAATCCATAATCATATTATTATGAAAATAGTATTTTCTATCCTTTTTGAAATGCAGGTGATGAAAACATTTGAGTTACAAGCATTTGATAGAAAATAATCAAAGGACATGAGCAAGTTGTGAACTTGCCTTTGGTGATTGCAAGATTATGCATTCACGGTCTTCAGGATAATAGAAGATCCAAATTCTGTAAACATCATCATTGGTTCGGTAAGGACTAATGTTTAAAGAAGCAAGATGCAATGATGCATAAGTAATGTAATGCAATTTGATAAATGCGAATCAGAATAATCGTATTTGATCTAGGGTTTGTAAGTTGGTAATGAGTTCTTAGGAACGTGTTGCACTTTTATACCAGTTTCACACTTGTGCTTCTTATTAAGGCTTGTGAGAGTGTGTGAAACAATATGTAAATACAATAAGTAGCATGCAATACTAAAGCACTCAAATGGGGCATGTGATCTAAAATATTTCTTAAACAAGATTAAGAATCAATTAGATCTTTTAAAGAAGTGTTCAAGGATCACTTTTGATGTTTCTTAAAAGAATAACTTTTGAGGAAAATATTGCTTTACAAAGTAAAAAAGTATTTAAACTTAAATCTAACACTTTAAAGTTTTCTTATTAATTACAAGTATTAAAGTAGAAAACAATTAGTATTGTTGAATAGCTATTCTACTATCAAATGGAGTCTTTTAACACTTCATGAAGGTGAAACAAAAGTATTATGCCTTGATAGAAATGGTGTTCTCTTGATTTTATAAGTGAATATAATCACTTACTTATTATAGAATTAATACTTATTTTTGTAAACATGGAAATGGCATCATGTTAAATACTTATAAACTTTGTTTAACTTTTAAAGTGGATTTTCAAATTGTAAAAGAATTAGTACTCAAATCTTGATGATTTTATAATTGATAAAATATTTTTGGAGAGTAAGATTTACTTAAGTCTAAAAGGTAGTTTTAGTAAGTACAACTTAAAATGGTTAGACCTATTTTGACTTTACTTAAACATCAATTTAACTTGTTATTACATTTTTAAACTTTAAACACATAATGCTAAATGCAATAGTATATATTTTTAATGAATTAAAATAAAATAAAATAAAAGAGTTAAAATATGATGTATTAGACCTTTACCTTTTATTTGACTTCAATTATGAAAGAGGATATTTTTAATGTGTAAAATTTATTTTTGTGATCATTTTGGTATATTATATGTATTTTTGTGATTTTTAAATATTAAACTATGATTTTATAAGTTTTATCACTTTATAAATAATAAATAAATAATAAACACTTAGTTAAGTGATATAATATTTTAAGTTTATAGTTTTACATTTTAGTTCTTATTTTTCCAAGTATTTTAGTATATTATTTATATTTTTCTTATTTACCAATATTAAAATATGAATTTTCAAAGTATTATTACTTATAAAATCTTTATTAAATAATAATTATTTAAATAGTTAACATATTAATGTTTGATAATAAGGTTGAATTATAGATTTTATTTTTCTGTAAATTTTCATATATTAAGCATATTTTTTTGAATTATAAAACAGAAGATATTAAATTTATAAGATTTAATCATTTTCTAAAATGAATTCTAAATAGAGAATTACGTTAAACACCCATACTTATCCAAGACCCAGTCACTGACTGGTGGGTCTCTTGCCATGTCAGTGTCCACCTTAGCAAGGCGTTATTTATTAATTATAGAAATTATTACTAAAAAGAATAAATGAAAAACCATTTATGACGTCACCATGTCATCATGGTGACATCATCAACGGGAATCCCTCCCAGGTGGATCTCGGGCTGGATTCAGGGGAGCGAGTGGGGCTTCTATGATGGCACTATGCGGTAGAGGAGATCAAGGTGATCTTAGGGGTGGTATCACCGCCCAATTTTGGTCACCAGAGTTAATCCAGCGACCCCTTATTGCGGCGGTCGGCGACGGATTCCGGCAGTAGAGCAAACCAAGAAGCGAGGATGAAATCAGAGAGGTGTACAAGCACAGGTAGCTCACCCTAAAGTTGTAGAGCATGATGGAGAGACTGGAGGAGCACTGAAGCAGCGCGAATCGATGATGAACGATTGGTGGTGGAGATGATAGGTCGATTCATTCGACTAGGGTATGTCCTGCTTCCACGACTTGGCTAGGGAGAATGAGTATGGCGAGACGAGTCTAACGGTGCCCTCAGGAAGGTCAGGGGAGCTCGGGAATGGCGGACATGAAGATGACCTGAGCTAGGGTTTCAGCGTCCTCTGCGGAAAGAAGAGGAAGAGGAGGGTAGTGGCATCTAGGGTTTCTTCACCGTGGCATTTTTGCTTCTTGTAGGTCCTGAATTGCAACAACGCGCATCTTGGCGCGGGCGACAGCGAGGCGAGTGCCAGGGACTACTTCTTTGACCGGGGGGGTCGACGACGTCGTGAGGAAGACGACACGATTAGGAGGCCGAAAGGGTATGGGCCGATAGCGGGCTGCACACGGGCCCGATGGGCGGTTGCTGCTGCTTGTGGGCGTTGGTTAGGCGAGAAACTTCTCTTGGCCATGGGCTGGTTCTGGACTCTGTTGTTTTCTTTTTTTTCTAATTCTCTTCTTTATTCTATCTTATATTTCTATATCTATTTAAAGTATAAATTTAGTTGGTGATACTTTGTGAATATGTACTGAACATTTATATATCTATTTGTATCCTTGGACTTCTATTTTTTAGTATTTACACTAATCATGATTATAGAAAGGATTATTTTTGTTAGAGAATATAAATAGGGATTAGGGTGTTAGAGATTTACTTTTTATAATAAGATCTTTTAAAATGACTTTCACTTCCACTAAAAGAATGTAATTGTGGTGGCTTAAGATGGATGATTATGTGTACAAAATCTTATTAATACTTAACCTCCTGAAGGAATTATAAATATTCATTATAAGGTATTAAACCTTGTGGTTCTTAATATGTTGATTTGATTTTCATGGTTCTCCGTACTTGGTGATTTGCCAAATCTAATTCTACTTGATTTGTAGAGTTTAGAATTACCAGAGAACACCTTTGGTTAGGTAATGATGAATCAATAATAATCATTGGTGGAGAAATACTAAGGTTTATTCAAATATAGGTATATGGGTTTTGAGAGGATTTAATCACTCATATTCAACTAGAGATATGGATGATTATTAAGGCTATTATATATTGCTATCATGTCTGGTGATTAAGGTGATATCTCAACTTAGAGTGAGCCATTGAGATTGCTTTACTGAAGTGATCTTGATGGTATAAGAGTCTAGGTCTTTATCAGGGTTTAAGACAATAAGGTGGACAAGGCTTCCATCAATACACTCTCAACTAGTATTCTACTTATCTCTTGGACATTTCATTTGGCTAAGATACTATCCATTGGTTGCCTAAAAATAGGAATTGGTTTAACTACCTTCTTTATTCTAGGGTTTTAAACAAAGAGGTAGACATGGTTCTGTTCATAGCTTGATATGATCTTGGTTAAGGATTCTAAGGAATCCTTACCTTAATACCTCACTAAGGTTAACTTTAGATAAGGAATTCCTTTCCTAAATATACTCTATTAATCTCTCTTCTTTTAATCACAAAGATCACATCTTCTTGAATAAGTCAATCATCTGACTTACCATATACATCAACAAATGATGACATGGTCATGCCACTTTAACAATACTCATAATCCATCCTTTTCCTAGCATCTATATAACTTCCATTGCTAAACTACCCTTGATAAATCCATCAATCTAGTTACTTCTAACTCCATACTTTAATTCCTTTAATTCCATCTTACAACGACTTCTAAGGCTTGCAAGATTACACTCCTCTCTATATCACATGTGATATCAATCCTCTGGAATCGGTATGGTACTACTCTCCATAATACAAATTTGTTCTTGTATTACCTTTGTAACACGCCCGAATCGACCCTATGCAGATTTCAGCGATTCCCGCCAAACTCGCATAGAAACGATTCAAAGATGCCCACCAAGCACTTGCGTGCGGGTGGTAAAACGAAGTAATATACTTACACAATAGTCCACGATGGAACCCACAGAACATATATATACAACAACGACTCTATGAGTCAAGAATATAGATATACAATACAAAGATTCAAATCACCGTGAACACGATACAACATCTGAGTACGGACAAGATGCAAATTGGGCTAAGAGCCCTGAAGAATAACCAATGGCGTCCATAACCCTGCCCAGGCCAAGCCGGAAGGGTAACCCTGCTAACGACGTCGAACTCGTACCTGCTAAACAAAAGGGGTGCCAACAAAGGGTGAAGGGAAAAAGAGGAGCGTCAAGATCGAGGCCAAGACACGGCGAGGTTAGAATTGGTGACTCTCGCCACATAGGTATGGTGGATCAAGGCAGCGAAGCATGCACTAAACAACCTATGGAGACTCGATTCAACTGTCGGCTATTAGAGAGGGATAAGAAAGACCTATTCGGAACCAACCTTATACTAACACCAATCATACCCATCCTGGTATTTCCCCCCTCAAGACCAAACAAGGAAGTCAAACCGAGGAACTCACACAGTTGGCAGTTTTATTCATTCCAAGCACTTACTAGTCAGATATATATAGTATGAGTCATCCTGATAGCATAAGTAGTGGGCAGTTTTAGTTAACCATTCAGTTGTAGTTGCAGTACTTACTAGTCAGATACAATTAGCATGTGACATCCCAAACCCAGCAGTTGTTGGTACTTTTATTTCATTCCATTGGAGTTACAATACTTACTAGGCAGGTATAACATGACACGATACACCCCAATTCCATCAGTTGTTGGTACTTTTATTATCCATTCCATGATAGTGAAGCTGATTACTAGTCACATATTAAGTCAAATTTATAGCACTACTTTAGTTATGTTTGTCTATGATCGAGATACTGTTCCCCAAGTCGTCCATAACCGCGGACACGGCTTTCAGAAAGATTTACCCTGCAGGGGTGCACAAATAGCAACACACACACGATCAACCTTGGAAAAACCAAATCAAAACCCAACGAGGCTTTCACGACAAAGCAATCACAGGATTCATAAAATATTTCAGGGGGCCACCCCACTAAGCTACCAGCAACGAAGTTGGCCGGCTCCGAGATGGACCCAGGGTTTGTGACAATGGCTATAAACGACTAGGAACCCGAAAGTGTGACTGGGCTTGTCGATACCGCGAAAACATTCCACGTTCCAAAACAGTACAGGTGCTCCACGCACAATCGTAAATAAAGCAGTAAAGCATGGCATAAGTACAGGATAGTAATAAAGCCCCAAACTACTTTGTGGCCCCAAGAATTAAGAAATGAATCAAGCTCTGGCTAAGGGGGATCCATAGGGTCTCCCGGATGTGGATAGTGCGAATAATCAAGGAACAGGTATCAAGTACTCGGGGCCTACGGGACACAAGTGGACATGAAAAACCAAATAGCATATATTGCCCACCGGTGCCTCTTTCATTAGTTATCCCAGCAATTTAATAATTGCATTTAAAGTCATGATCATCTCCACCATTAAGCATCTCTATCATTAATCATGTGACAACCTTTTATCAACGGTGGAACGACAACAACGCGAAGCAGCACCTGAGAAAGCAACTACGACTCGCAAGGCCGACTGTCTATCACTCAACATGCAATAGGATGTGTCCAAGGCAATATAGAGGCTACAAGGAATATAAATGGTGCACGGAAACTAAACCATCGCAACGAGGATAGCAATAGATCAACAGGAGGAAGTAAAGACTATAAACACAAAATAGGTAGAAAGGGGGAGAATGCTCGCCTGGTAAACACGGTCGAAGATACATTATCCGAAGAACTTGTCGGTACTCGCATCAACTCAACGGCCTAATCCGTGAAGAAGGAAACACTGGATACACTATTTAATACTACTGCAGAAGATCGGGCATGATGCATGACATGGCAAAAATGTGGTGCAACTAGACAATCTTAAGCGGAATCGGGGTCCCGACAATTAATTAGAAGGTTCAAGTTATTTAGATACCCCGCAATTTAAATGTTGAATGAACAAGGCAAAACATGGTATCGGTTCACTACACAAATTTAAATGAGGCCATATAAGTCTAGGATAGCCCGCATATGCGCTCCATATTTAATTATTAGGTGAGTCGACAAAGTACCCCAAACAAATAAACATGTATGCGAGTATGTAAGATTTAATATGCAACAAGTATATGTCATATATTATAAAAATAAGGGGTCTCGGATAGGGGTCACACATTGGCGTTTGGCGATCTTGGTTTGATGGGGTTCAGGTTCGATCTCGCCAGGATCAGGGTCTTCGGACTCCGGGATCGGGGCTTCGGGGCTTGGTCTTCGTGAAAGAGAACTTGGCGTGCCTATGGTTCGGTCTTCGAGGGCAAACTTCGGGTACCGCGGTCTCGACGTGTTTCGGTTCGGGGTCGGCGAGCTTGTCATCGATGACGGGATGGGCCGACCAAGATCTTGTCGAGACAAACTCGTGGTCTGCGTGCTTCCCAACTTGAACTGCATAGAGCGATGTTTGACCTTAGCAGCAACAAGATTACATCAACACGAAAGATGGCAACCAAACGAATTGACATCGGACACACAGGAACACGTTATAGCCACCGATTGGCTCGAGGCACCACAACACTTGGTCAGGTGCTCACCTAGGGGACCTGGCCCCTTCCGGACACGCAGGAGGCAGCAACAGACGTCCGGGCCAAGACCGAGAGGTGCTGGCGAGCCGAGGCTAGGTCGGGGACGAGTACGTGCAGCAGCACGCGGTGCTTGGACTCGAGGTCAAGGGCGAGGTACAAGAGAGGCACGATGCACCGGCGGCGAGTGGAGCACCAGAGAGGGTGCAACCGATGGAGCCTGGTCGCGAGCAGAGGAAGGACCGCGGGGTAGGGGCGGAGCGACAAGGTCGTCGAGGAGCTGGGCTCGGCAAATGGCAGCGGTGAAGACAACAAACGGGCGGCGAGGCCGGCAGGTGGAGGGAGCTCGGGCCCAGGCGAGCGGCGGAGGGATCGACGACGAGGAGGCGCGGGGACAGTGCAGCAACGGCCGGGCTCGAGGTAGGCAAGGGCGGGCAGCGCTATAGAGAAGAGGTCGCGGTGGCACGTGGCGTAGGGACGAACACGGGTCGCGGGCGCCGGAGATGTTGGCGACGGCGGTGCTGGCCCGAGAGGGAGGGGCGACACAGGGAGACGAGGGTGGCGGAGCTCCAGGGGCAGGGGACCATAGGAGAGAGCACGGCGGCGTCATGGCGGTCGAGCGACGAGGAAGGCCAAGGGGATGGGGCTCTGGCGGCGGAAATCATGGGCTCACGTGGTTGATGAGGTTCGAGGGTGTCCGGGATGCGGGGATCGCATTTGGGTTGACGCGGTCTCGCCGGGGTGGGGCCAAGGTGGGGATCACGACGTGGGAGCGTATCGTATGTAGCGCTGTGTTAGCGTGTCGGTGTACCGCAGCAGGGTCGTGGTGGGGCGATAGGGTGGGCCGGCTCGCGGCGCTGAGTGTGAGGCACGCGTGTGCATGTGAGGCTGGCGGCAGCGGGACTGTAGCGTGTGTGGCGGCGGGGTCTAGTGGTGGGGGATGGGATTAGGGTTAGAGCTAGGGTTAGGGTTTTCTTTTTATCTGGGTTGTAGGCTGGCTGCTGGTTGGGCCTCGGGCCTGACCAGTGGCTGCCTCCCTAGTCAAAATACTTTTATTTATTTTATTTTTTAAAGGCGTTTGTAAATAGTTTTTAGACAAACAGAAGATTCGAAATAGACCGGGTTTTGTTTTTAAATAAAGACAGGAAATATTTAGAAAATAAAATTGGCTTTTAGAAAATAGTTTTAAGCAAACCATGCATGATGACACGACGATGCTCGAATGCAATGTGGCATGATATCATGAGCATGCGGTCATCATGATGCGCAACACAAAAACATAGTGATTTTCTAGTAGTGGTTTTACCGGGGTGCTACAATTCGACACCACTAACAATGGATCTCGCCCTCGAGATCCGCCTCATGGTACGAGGAAGAAGGCTGATGACGGAAATCTTCTCGCTTCGTCTAGATCCTCACGACACCACTAACAAGGAATCTCGCTCCATCTTGAAATCATTGACACCACCAACAAGGGGTCGTTGCTCACATTCATCGAGAGAACTCTCCGGAGAACAAAAGACGAAGGTAAAGGCATCAAAAGGTAAGGCCACCTCTAACTTCAGTGGAAGGAGTAATTGCAGATCCACCGATTCAATGTACAAGAGCGAATGATAAGAGTAGTCGGATGGGGATCAGTCCATCGCGCACCCAAAGCATTACTCTGCACGTGAATGGAGAATTATGCAACCAACTTTCGGAATTTTAGACGGAAGATCTTTGAAAGCGGTGTCCTGAAAACAAAGGAGTGATGCAGTCTCTTCATCGGACATAACATAGATGTTGTTGTTGTGTTGGTAAACTCCAGAAGGTACAAAGAAAGATTTCAGTGAATTTTGATCCACCGAAAGGTACAACCGATGAAGGGCTACTCCGATGGCACGAAGACCAGATGTGGAAACACCGTTGCAAGAGGAAGGAATCGAAACCCTAAAGGTACAACGGAAACCCTACCACGAGAATCCCTACACTCGAAGAAGGTAAGAGAGAACAGATTCAAAACACGCAAAGATAAGAGGAGAATAGCATAGGGGTAAGGAGTAAAAATAGACCTAATCATATCTATCCAACCGATTTTCAAAAATAGTTTGGACACTCTACAACGTTCGTTAGCTAGGTTATCCTATAGGCTGGACCAGTGGGGTATCGCAACTGCTGAGCTCTGATACCACTCTGTAACACCCTCGAATCGACCCTATGCAGAGTTTAGCGATTCCCGCCAAACCCGCATAGAAACGATTCAAAGATGCCCACCAAGCACTTGTGTGCGGGTGGAAAAACGAAGTAATATCATTACACAATAGTCCACGATGGAACCCACAGAACATATATATACAACAACGACTCTATGAGTCAAGAATACAGATATACAATACAAAGATTCAAATCACCTTGAAAACGATACAACATCCGAGTACGGACAAGATGCAAATTGGGTTAAGAGCCCTGAAGAATAACCAATGGCGTCCATAACCCTGCCCAGGCCAAGCCGGAAGGGTAACTTGCTAACGACGTTGAACTCGTACCTGCTAAACAAAAGGGGTGCCGACAAAGGGCGAAGGGAAAAAGAGGAGCGTCGATCGAGGCCGACACGGCGAGGCTAGAATTCGGCGTCTCTCGCCTACATAGGTATGGTGGACTGAACCGGCAGTGAAGCATGCACTAAACAACCTATAGAGACTCGATTCAACTATCGGCTATTAGAGAGGGATAAGAAAGACCTATTCGGAACCAACCTTATACTAACACCAATCATACCCATCCTGGTATTTCCCCCCTCGAGACCAAACGAGGAAGTCAAACCGAGGAACTCACACAGTTGGCAGTTTTATTCATTCCATTATAGTTGAAGCACTTACTAGTCAGATATAGATAGTATGAGTCATCCTGATAGCATAAGTAGTGGGCGGTTTTAGTTAACCATTCAGTTGTAGTTGCAGTACTTACTAGTCAGATACAATTAGCATGTGACATCCCAAACCCAGCAGTTGTTGGCACTTTTATTTCATTCCATTGGAGTTATGATACTTACTAGGCAGGTATAACATGACACGATACACCCCAATTCCATCAGTTGTTGGCACTTTTATTATCCATTCCATGATAGTGAAGCTGATTAATAGTCACATATTAAGTCAAATTTATAGCACTACTTTAGTTATGCTTGTCTATGATCGAGATACTGTGCCCCAAGTCGTCCATAACCGCGGACACGACTTTCAGAAATATTAACCCTGCAGGGGTGCACAAATAGCAACACACACACGATCAACCTCGGCAAAACCAAATCAAAACCCAACGAGGCTTTCATGACAAAGCAATCACAGGATTCATAAAATATTTCAGGGGGCCACCCCACTAAGCTACCCGCAACGAACTTGGATGGCTCCGAGATGGACCCAGGGTTTGTGACAATGGCTGTAAATGACTGGGAACCCGAAAGTGTGACTGGGCTTGTCGATACCGCGAAAACATTCCACGTTCCAAAACAGTACAGGTGCTCCACGCACAATCATAAATAAAGCAGTAAAGCATGGCATAAGTACTGGATAGTAATAAAGCCCCAAACTACTTTGTGGCCCCAAGAAATAAGAAATGAATCAAGCTCTGGCTAAGGGGGATCCATAGGGTCTCCCGGATGTGGATAGTGCGAATAATCAAGGAACAGGTATCAAGTACTCGGGGCCTACGGGACACAAGTGGACATGAAAAACCAAATAGCATATATTGCCCACCGGTGCCTCTTTCATTAGTTATCCCATCAATTTAACAATTTCATTTAAAGTCATGATCATCTCCACCATTAAGCATCTCTATCATTAATCATGTGCCAACCTTTTATCAACGGTGGAACGACAACGACACGAAGCAGCACCTGACCAAGCAACTACGACTCGCAAGGCCGACTGTCTATCACTCAACAGGCAATAGGATGTGTCCAAGGAAATATAGAGGCTGCAAGGAATATAAATGGTGCACGGAAACTAAAACATCACAACGAGGATAGCAATAGATCAACAGGAGGAAGTAAAGACTATAAATGCAAAATAGATAGAAAGGGGGAGAATGCTCGCCTGGGAAACACTGGCGAAGGATCATTATCCGAAGAACTTGTCGGTACTCGCATCAACTCAACAGCCTAATCCGTGAAGAAGGAAAACACTAGAAGAAACATCGGATACACTATTTAATACTACTGCAGAAGATCGGGCATGATGCATGACATGGCAAAGATGCGGTGCAACTAGACAATATTAAGCGGAACCGGGGTCCCGACAATTAAATAGAAGGTTCAAGTTATTTAGATACCCCGCAATTTAAATGTTGAATGAACGAGGCAAAACATGGTATCGGTTCGCTACACAAATTTAAATGAGGCCATATAAGGCTAGGATAGCCCGCATATGCGCTCCATATTTAATTATTAGGTGAGTCGACAAAGTACCCCAAACAAATAAACATGTATGCGAGTATGTAAGATTTAATATGCAACAAGTATATGTCATATATTATAAAAATAAGGGGTCTCGGATAGGGGTCAGACATTGGCGTTTGGCGATCTTGGTTCGATGGGGTTCAGGTTCGGTCTCGCCGGGATCGGGGTCTTCGGACTCCGGGATCGGGGCTTCGGGGCTTGGTCTTCGTGAAGGAGAACTTGGCGTGCCTATGGTTCGGTCTTCGAGGGTAAACTTCAGGTACCGTGGTCTCGACGTGTTTCGGTTCGGGGTCAGCGAGCTTATCGTCCATGACGGGATGGGCCGACCAAGATCTTGTCGAGACAAACTCGTGGTCTGCGTGCTTCCCAACTTGAACTGCATAGAGCGGTGTTCGACCTTAGCAGCAACAAGATTACATCAACATGAAATATGACAACCAAACGAGTTGACATCGGACACACAGGAACATGTTATAGCCACCGATTGGCTCGAGGCACCACAACACTTGGTTAGGAGCTCACCCAGGGCACCTGGCCCCTTCCGGACACACAGGAGGTGGCAGCAGACGTCCGGGCCAAGACTGAGAGGTGCTGGCGAGCCGAGGCTAGGTCGGGGATGAGTACGTGCAGCGGCACGCGGTGCTTGGACTCGAGGTCAAGGGCGAGGTACAAGAGAGGCACGACGCACCGGCGGTGAGTGGATCACCAGGGAGGGCACAACCGACGGAGCCTGGTCGTGAGCATAGGAAGGACCGCGGGGTAGGGGCGGAGCGACAAGGTCGTCCAGGAGCTGGGCTCGCTGGCGGCAACGACGCGGTGAAGACAACAGCCGGGCGAGGAGCCGTGCAAGGGGTGGAGGGAGCTTGGGCCCGAGCGAGCAGCGGAGGGATCGACGACGAGGAGGCGTGGGGCCGGCGCAGCGACGGCCGGGCTCGAGGTAGGCAAGGGCGGGCGGCGCCGCAGAGAAGAGGTCGCGGTGGCACGTGGCACAGGGACGAACACGGGTCGCGGGTGCCGGAGATGTTGGCTACGCCGGTGCTGGCCCGAGAGGGAGGGCGACATAGGGAGACGAGGGTGGCGGAGCTCCAGGGGCGGGGGACCATAGGAGAGAGCACGGCGGCATCATGGCGGTCAAGCGACGAGGAAGGCCCAAGGGATGGGGCTCTGGTGGCGGAAATCGTGGGCTCGCGTGGTTGATGAGGTTCGAGGGTGTCCGGGATGCGGGGATTGAAGGAAATATGCCCTGAGAGGCAATAATAAAGTTGTTATTATGTATTCCTTGTATATGATAGATGTTTATTTGGCATGCTATAATTGTATAGATAGGAAACATCAATACATGTGTGTTTAATAAACAAAAAGGGTTCCTAGTCATGCCCAAAGCCACGTAAAACTTGCAATTGATAAATTAGAGGCGTCTAGTTTAGATCATTGTTGGGCTAGTGTTTTGATATGGTATTGTTGTAAGTAGACGTATAATATATACTCTTACAACTCACTTAACGTGTAATTTCCATAGACCTTGGCCTTACACACAAAGGAATGATAGAGATCATACCACGATGCAAACGATAGAGATCAAATGCATGGACCATATCACCTCACTTCACACATTAGATGTTAGCATCTTATATTGCTAGTTTGGTGTGTTTGGTAGCATTATAAGATGATCCCTCATTTAGATATCAAGATAAAATGTGTTCTTCCTTAAGTATGCACCATTTTGTGGATTGTGTTTTGAGGCATCACGTGATGATCGGGTGTTTTCAACTCTACGCTTTCATACAACGGGTGTAAGACAGTTTTACACACGCAAATACTAAGGTTCTTACTTGACGAGCCTAGCATGTACAAACATGGCATCGGAACACGGACCGAAAGGTTAAGCATGAGTCATATAGTTGATATGATGCCCATATAGATGCTCGCCTTTGAAGCTACACCGACTCACGTGATGATCGGACTTGGTGTAGTGGATTTGGTTCATGTAATCACCAAAAGGACATGAGGGATGTCGTTTTTGAGTGGGAGTTCATTAGTAATTTGGATTAGTTGAACTCAATCTATCATAAACTTAGTCTAAATATACTTTACAAATTCTATTGTAGATGGCACCACCTGCTTTTAATTTCAATGTGTTCATGGAGAAAGAGAAACTTGCTGCGAATGGTAGCAACTTCACCAACTAGGCTATGAATTTGAGGATTCTCCTCACTGTGACACAAAAGCAATATGTGCTAGATGCGCCGCTAGGCCCCCCACCAGCTCCTGATGCCCCTGACGAGGAAAAGAACGTCTATATAACTCGTCAGGAGGACCACAACTTAGTTCATTGCGGCATACTGTATGGGCTAGAGCCAGAACTTCGAAAACGTTTCGAAAATGGCAATGCCTTTGATACCATGGGAGAATCGAAAATGATTTTCGATACCCATGCTGCCGTAGAGAGTTATAATGCTACAGAAAAGTTCTTTAGCTGCATGATGGAGGAAAACAGCTCCGTTAGTGAGCACGTACTCAAAATGTCTGGGTATGCCGATAAGCTTGTGTCCTTGGGAATAACGATCCCCATTAACTTAGGCATACATCGTGTTCTCCAATCTCTGCCACCTAGCCACAAGAGCTTCGTGATGAACTATAATATGCAGGGCATGAAGAAGTCTCTTCCCGAGCTTCACAATGTCAAGACTGCGAAGTGGAGATTAGGAAAGAACATCAAGTGTTGATGATCAATAGGACCACCGGTTTCAAGAAGGACAAGAAAGGCAAGCAAGGGAAAGAAGGGTGGCAAGTCTGCTACACCCTGAAAAGAAACCCCGAGATGGCCCTAAGTCCGACAATCGAGTGCTACTATTGCAAGGGATCGCCATTGAAGCGAATCGCCCAAGTATTTGGCGAACAAGAAGTCCGGCAAGGCAAACAAAGGTATATGTGATATACATGTTATTGATGTGTACTTGACTAGTACTCGTAGTAGCACCTGGGTATTTGATACGGGATCGGTTGCTAATATATGTAACTCGGTTCAGGGGCTGCAGAACAAGCGACAACTAGCAAGGGATGAGGTCTCGATGTGGGTCGGCAATGGATCAAGAGTTGATGTGATCGCCGTCGGAACGCTGCCTCTCCATATGCCATCGGGATTAGTTATAAACCTAAATAATTTTTATTTGGTGCCTGCACTAAGCATGAACATTGTATCCGGATCGTGTTTGATGCAAAGTGGTTATTCATTTAAGTCTAAAAACAATGGTTATTCGATTTATATGAATAATATCTTTTATGGTCATGCACCTATGTTGAATGGTTTATTTCTGTTGGATCTCGATAGTAGTATTACGCATATTCATAATGTTGATGCTAAAAGGATTAAACTTGATAATGATATATCTACATATATGTGGCAATCGCCGTCTAGGTCATATTGGCGTTAAACGCATGAAGAAACTCCATTCGATGGACTTTTGGAATCACTTGATTTTGAATCATTTGATACATGTGAGCCATGCCTTATGGGCAAGATGACTAGAACGCCTTTTCGGTTCAATAGAACGGGCGATGATCTATTGGAAATCATACATACTGATGTGTGTGGACCAATGAGTGTGTTGGCGCGAGGTGGATATCGTTATTTTGTTACTTTCACGGATGATTTGAGTAGATATGGGTATATCTATTTGATGAAACACAAGTCTGAAACTTTTGAAAAGTTCAAAGAATTTCAGAATGAAGTGGAAAATCATCATAACAGATAGATCAAATTTCTGAGGTCCGACCGTGGAGCAGAGTATCTTAGTTACGAGTTTAGCACACATATGAAAGACTGTGGAATAGTTTCACAACTCACGCCATAACACCACACGTAATGGTGTGTCGAACATCGTAATCGTATTTATTGGATATGGCTCGATCTATGATGTTTCCGATCGACTTGCCATCGCTATTTTGGGGTTATGCACTAGAAACAGCTGCATTCACTTTAAATTGGGCACCATCTAAATCCGTTGAAACGACACCGTATGAATTATGGTTTGGAAATAAACCTAAGCTGTCATTTCTTAAGGTTTGGGGATGCGATGTTTATGTGAAGGAACTTCAACCGGATAAACTCGAACCCAAAGCGGAAAAATGCGTCTTCATAGGATACCCTAAGGAAACGATTGGGTATACCTTCTATCACAGATCCGAGGGCAAGGTTTTTGTTGCCAAGAATGGATCCTTTCTTGAGAAGGAGTTTCTCGCGAAAGGTGTGAGTAGTCGGAAGGTAGAACTCGAAGAGGTTATTGAACCTTCTCTTCATGGAATGGCGAGTGGCGCAGCACCGGAAGTTGTTTCGGAGTTGACTTCACCTAATGAAGAGAGAGCTAATGATATTGATCATGAAACTCCGAAAGAGGACACTACCGAACCTCGCAGGTCAAGGTGACACGCGGCAGCTCTGAATCTGACGGCAATCCTGTTGTGAATTTCATGGTTGATAAAATGGATGACCCTGCGACGTATGAAGAAGCGATGATGAGCCCGGATTCCAACAAATGGCTAGAAGCCCTGAAATCCGAGATGGAATCCATGTATGAAAACCAGGTTTGGACCTTGGTGGACTTACCTCACGATCAAAAGGCCGTTGAGAATAAATGGATTTTCAAAAGGAAAACTGATGATGATGGTAATGTGACCATCTATAAGGCTCGACTTGTCGCAAAGGGTTTTCGAAAAATTCAAGGAGTTGACTACGATGAGACATTCTCTCCCGTAGCGATGCTTAAGTCGGTTAGGATTATGTTAGCAATTGATGCATATTTCGATTATGAAATATGGCAGATGGATGTCAAAACTGCATTCCTCAATGGTAAGATTGAAGAAGAGTTGTATATGATACAACCTAAGGGTTTTGTCGATCCTAAGGATGCTAATAAGGTGTGCAAACTTCAGCGATCCATCTATGGACTAAAGCAAGCATCACGAAGTTGGAATCTCCGCTTTGATGAGGTGATCAAAGAGTTTGGATTTGTCCAAACTTATGGAGAGGCTTGTATTTACAAGAAAGTGAGTGGGAGCAATGTGGCATTTCTGATATTATATGTGGATGACATATTATTGATTGGAAATGATTTAGATCTTTTAAACAGTGTTAAAAGTTATCTAAACAGCAAATTTTCGATGAAGGACCTTGGTGAAGCTTCATATATATTAGGCATTAAAATCTATAGAGATAGATCAAGACGCCTAATTGGGCTATCGCAGAGTACATACCTTGATAAGATATTAAAGAAGTTTAATATGGTCGGAAGTAAGAAGGGGTTCTTACCTATGTTGTAAGGCAAGACATTGAGTAAGACTCAAAGTACGGCTACGGCGGAAGAAAGAGAGATAATGGATAAGATCCCCTATGCCTCTGCCATAGGCTCTATAATGTATGCCATGCTATGTACAAGACCGGATGTGGCACATGCTATTAGTTTGACTAGTAGGTACCAATCTGATCCGTGTTCTAACATCGGATAGCGGTCAAGAATATCCTTAAGTACTTGAGAAGAACTAAGGATATGTTTATTGTATACGGAGGTGAAGAAGAGCTAGTCGCTAAGTGTTATGTCAATGCTAGCTTTAACACTGAGCCGGATGACTCTAAGTCTCAATCCGGATACGTATTTCTCTTGAACGGAGCAGCAGTTAGTTGGAGGAGCTCCAAACAACCTGTGGTGGCTGGATCAACAACAGAGGCGAAATATGTTGCTGCTTGCGTAAGCGGTAGGAAGCGGTTTGGATGAAGGAGTTCATAACGGAACTGGGTGTGGTTCCCAGTGCGTTGGACCCGATGGTGATCTATTGTGACAACAATGGAGCCATAGCCAACGCCAAGGAACCAAGGTCTCACAAGAATTCCAAGCATATTAAGCGCCGGTTTCACTCCATCCGCGAGCATGTCAAGGATGGAGATATAAAGATTTGTAAAGTGCACATGGACCTAAATGTAGCAGATCCGTTGACTAAAGTACTCCCTAGGGCAAAACATGATCAACACCAGAACTCCATGGGTGTTAGATTTATCACTATGTGAACTAGATTATTGTCTCTAGTGCAAGTGGGAGACTGAAGGAAATATGCCCTGAGAGGCAATAATAAAGTTGTTATTATGTATTCCTTGTATATGATAGATGTTTATTTTGCATGCTATAATTGTATTGATAGGAAACATCAATACATGTGTGTTTAATAAACAAAAAGGGTTCCTAGTCATGCCTCTCTTATAGACTCGCTTGTTGATTAACAGGATGATCAAGGTTTCCTGATCATGGACATTGGATGTTGTTAATAACAAGGTCACACCATTGGTGGAATGATGTGATGAACATTCATCCAAAGTATAGCATTACGATCAAGTCATTATGTTTATATTGCTATAACATCATACGAAGTAATCTTTATCCTTAGACCATGAGATCATGTTAATTGCTAACACCGGAAGAGTATCTTGATAACATCAAACATCACACCGTAACAGGGTGACTATAAATATGGGTTCAGTGCTACGAAGGTGTTATGTTGAGGCTCATGGATCAAGAGTGGAATTTGTCAATCCAGATGACGGATAGATATACTCTAGGCCCTCTCGGTGATATCAGATTAGGATAGCTTGCAAGCAAGTGATGTGATCACTAGAATGTTATATCATGGGAACGAGAAAAGAGTGCATGTCGGTAACAAGATCAAACTAGGTATGGAGATGCCAATGATCAAATCTCGGACATGTAATATATCAAGAGACAAAGGGATTTAGTTACTAGCGTTAAAGGTTCTCACGATCACAGGAGTCGTCGTTGAATGTGTAGGAGTCAGTACGGATCTCCAGGTCCCGCTTCTGATTATTGATCAGAGAAGGGTCTCGATCATGTCTGCATTATTCGCGAACCATAGGGTGGCACACTTAAGAGTTACCGGACACCATTTTGGAGCACATATGTTTCAGACGAAAGAATTGCAAAGCGTAGGAATTGTTTCAATAGAAACCGGAAATTGTTTTGGGTGAAATTGCAGAAGGTGTTTCTGCATGTGATATTGAAATATTGCAAGGGGCTATATGTGAATGTTTGTTAATTAAAGTAATTAACAAAATTCTGAATAAATTTAATAAAAGAGTTTTATTAAATGAGAGAGCATTAAATTTGGAGAAACTTAATGGATTTAAAGTGGAGACTTTAAAAGGGAATGTGAAGAGGCATTTTAATGTGGAGGAGTTACCACCACATGAATGGGGGAGGTGAGGGGTCACCCCCCCATGCGCCGGCCATGGAGAGAGGGGGCACCCCCCTCCTCCTATAAAAGGCCACCCATTCCCTCCTTCATCGTCACACCTCCTTGTGAAGGATCTCTCTCCCCCTCTAGAATTATTCCCCCATGGTCTCGGATTAGCGAGATACATGTTCCCGGTGGCATTTAAATGCTGAAGGAGTTGCTGCTTCCGCTGGATCGCTGGAGCGAGGAGGTGGAGGTTGTCTGGTGGCTTGAACGTGTGTGCGAGTGCAGATGCGCTGCTGAGTTGCGGTGCTCGGACTTCCTCACGATCTTCAGATCGGCAAGTGTACGACTACATCAACCACGAGTTCCTACTCGTTAACAAAGATCGTTGTCTTCGAGGGTAAGTTCTCTATGGATGTATGTCCACCTGTTTGCTTTGTACCTAGTAGATAGATCTTGGCGTATAGTTCACACCGTAGGAAAAAATTCTATGTCGCGGACCCAACAGGGATCGCATTTGGGTTGATGCGGTCTCGCCGGGGTGGGTCCAAGGTGGGGATCACGAGGTGGGAGCGTATCATCTATAGCGTTGTGTTAGCATGTCGGTGTACCACAACAGGGTCGTGGTGGGGCGATGGGGTGGGCCGGCTCGCGGCGCTGAGTGTGAGGCGCGCGTGTGCATGTGAGGCTGGCGGCGGCGGGGCTGTAGCGTGTGTGTGGCGGCGGGGTCTAGTGGTGGGGGATGGGATTAGGGTTAGAGCTAGGGTTAGGGTTTTCTTTTTATCTGGGTTGTAGGCTGGTTGATGGTTGGGCCTCGGTCCTGACCAGTGGCTGCCTCCCCAGTCAAAATACTTTTCTTTATTTTATTTTTTAAAGGCGTTTGTAAATAGTTTTTAGACAAACAGAAGATTCGAAATAGACTGGGTTTTGTTTTGAAATAAAGACAAGAAATATTTAGAAAATAAAGATTGGCTTTTAGAAAATAGTTTTAAGCAAACCATGCATGATGACATGATGATGCTCGAATGCAATGTGGCATGATGACATGAGCATGCGGTCATGATGATGCGCAACACAAAAACATAGCGATTTTCTAGTAGTGGTTTTACCGGGGTGCTACAACCTTGGTTAAACTATTATACTTCCAACTACTCCTACAACTTATGTTATATACTTCATTATACTCTAGTTTCACTTCTCATGATCAAGCTAGATGATTCAGCTTATTAGGGTATTGCCTAATTTGGTATACTCACAACTCTTCTTTATCATCTGGTCATCTATTCTCAAATGGCTTGAGAATAGTGACCACCAACTCAACTAAGTAGTAGACTTGTACTAGTCTCTCTATAGGATTTATCTTGTTAAGAAAACTTACTTTATATTTGTATCTACTTGACTTAACAAGATTATCATTGGATACTCTAATACTACTAGCTTCCTGATAGCTCCATGATCACTAACTTAACTCTTGGGTTTAAATACTTCTTCTAGCTAACTCATGAGTGAGTTAACTCCTCCAACATCAAATGGTTTGATCACCACTAAGGATCTCATTACATTGATGATGGCATACTTCACCATAACTAGTTCCTTCTTCTCATAATTACTTAAGGTATTTGGTAAGGTCAATACAATAGGTCAAAGCTAAGAGTCAATAAGTTCTAGATCAGGAATTGATCACACAATACTGATGATCAATTGATACTAAGACTTAGTTAAATAGATATGGAACCTCTTAATATCATATTAAGAGTATGTGTTGGATGGTCTTGGCTTGACTTCCCTTTCTACTCTATTTGTAATAAGAGATAATGTTTAAGAACTATCATGGTACCTATGATAAGAATAACTATGGCAAACAAGTGTTTCAAGATTTAGTTATGGGGTTTCTTTACTTAAGTTATATACTTAACTTGTTATTCAAGGTTTGTGGTAGATAATACCTTGATATCATCTTTAGAACATTAAGTATTCATCTTTGAGTTGTGGTATGGAATACCATGTAATGATCTCTAGAAGATCAAGTACTCCTTATTAAGTAGTGCGTTGTGACTTAGTTTTATTACATTTGATCTACCCTTAGATCAAATTATATTACCCAAAGATAAGGTTTTAGCAATGCTTATATTGAAACTTATCGCAGTCAACTTGATGATCTACTTCAGTTCCACCAAGTTAAGAGAAGCTTCAATAACTTTGACAAGTTTTATTTAAAAGCGCGAAAATTATTCAGATTTTCTATGCATGAATGCAATGCACACACCTGTGTTCAGCTTATTTCTAAGCTCTAATGCTGGGGTGTTACAATGTTGCACGGTCCAAACATTTTTTCCTGGATAGATGTTCCAGGTGCCTCATCGCGAGTGCGTTGTTGCCACACTTGCATGGTTTTCCCGTTGGTATCCGATGTTGCGGTTACTGTCGTCGCATTTGTCGGTGTAGCCAGCTGCGACCATGTCGACCTCCTCGTGGTCCTCGTAACCGCGCATTCGATGTTTTCCTCGGCGATCACATATGCGGCCAAGGTCATCGTCATCATCGGAGTGGACACGGTTTTTCACCGAGTCCTCTCCATCGGCCCACCTGTTCACGATCTCCATCAGGAGGTCGATTGTTTTGGGCTTTGAGCAGCCCAGCTCCTCCCAGAGTTCTCTATGGCGCACGCCGGCATTGATCGCGTTGACTGCACGGTCCTCGAAGATGTCTTATGCGGAGTTTTTGATGATGGACCATCTCTGGATGTATGAGTATAGTGACTCACCAGTCTTCTAGGAGCAGCTTCTTAATTCTTCGATTGATGCGGGCCTTTTGTAAGTGCCCTTGAAGTTTCGCACGAAGTTGTAGACCACCTCTTCCCAGCTACGAATCGATCCACGCGGGAGGTTTTTGAGCCATGCACGAGCGGCACCTTGCAGTTGTAGCTGGAGGCATTGCATTGTCGTGCTCGTGGTTCCGCCATGCAGCCTGACGGAGGAAATGTGATCCTCCAGCCAGATCTTCGGGTCCTAGAGGCCGACGAATTTCGGGTTCTCCTATGGGAGTTTGAACCCTTTTGGCATTCGCTTTTGCTGTATGGCTCTGCTGAAGCAGCTGGCGCCGCAGAGTTCTATCCCGTCATCTTCCATAGTCGAACAAGCACGCCTCGCATGCATCTTATCGACTTTGTGCTGCGTGATGTCATCACACGTGCCGTAGTCGTAGTCGTGTCGCCGTGAGTGGCATCGTCGCGACAATTCATGGTTGTCGTCGCTGGAGGAGGGGGAAGAGTAGTGCTTGGCCAGGGCCTTTCTTTTCTTTGGCTCCGATGTTGGATCCTTGGAGGGCAGCTTCGACTAGTCCTAGGCCCGCAATCGTAGATCGGTGCATGGCGGCTCGTGGGTCCCAAGCCGGTGGCTGGTTGTTGAGCAGGTACATGGTGGCCGCTGTTACCGCTGCCTGCGGTGTTTTTGGGAGCACATTTACCCACGTATCCACCATCATAGATGAGAAGTCGAGGACTCGTGCGGCCTCTTCTTGCTCCTTATCGGTGAGGTGAGCCAGTCGAGAATGTCTCTTGGCAGCCGTATGATCGTTACCCTTGGAGGAGAATCCTCCGATGGAAGAGAGCTGAGCTCGCTGAAGGCTCGACTCATCTGCCGCCTTCCTACGCGCATCGAGCTGGGCGATTACTTGTTGCTGGCACTTGAATTCTTCCTTGAGCAACCAGTGATAACTCATCAGCATGTCTTGTGATGAGTTTTGTGGCAGGGGTTGCCCCGCAGGGCTTCTCGGCAGCGAGCCCACTTGGCGTCGTTGAGCTTGATCAGCACGCGCTCTTGGGTATGTTCATTCACAGTAAGGTGCGGATGACTTTCCAGCCCGTTGTTGGTGGGTGCTTCAATGGAGGGACCACCGTTCACGACTGGGATACCACCGCCAGTACCGGTGTTTTCCCGAGTGCCGCCGTTGTCGCCTGTGTTGATGATGGCACACATGTAATGTTTGGGGAAGCTATTTCTTCCGTAGCTTTCAGATCCAAAGCCGTAGGCTCCATCTTTTGTGGCCAGATCGCCTAGCTCGGACTCGCGACTGTTATCACTGTCCGTATTCCCGACTGTTGTTGGGGCATTGAGTTCGCTTAGGGTGCTAATCAACGGTTGAAACCACGATGTTGGAGCAATCGCAGGGACCTTTGGCTGATCAGGGAGGCAAAGTATGCCTAGCCGACCAACTTGGAAGCGTAAGCTCCCGATGGTAGGCCGATCCCATCGCCCACGGACTGGAAATCCGGGATAGTGGTTGGCGTGTGGATGATGAAGTCGAAGGCACCAAAGAGGAGGCAAATCTCCGCTGCTGCAGAGTCGTAGATCGCAGTTGATGGGGCCGAGGAAGCCGCAACATCAGCACTCCAGTTTCCCACAGACGGCACCAATTGACAAGGGGTTAACTCACAATGCCCATAGCAGATGGACTTAGGTTCGAGGAAGTGGGGACCGCTGGAGGCATCGATCAGCTACCAAACAAGCACACAGGGACACAAGGTTTACCCAGGTTCAGGCCTCGTGGAGGACCCTACTCCTTCTTGTCTGCTCTTGGAATTATCAAGGAGTCGAAAGTTACATGGGGTGCGCAAATGCAATCTAGCGATGGTGTGGAAACTAGGGTTGTGTGTTTTTCTCCTCACCACCCCCTCCTAGCCTTTATATAGATAGGCTAGGTCTCAGGATAGCAGGCCGAGTCGGTTACATATTAGGGGTTTCCCTTTAAACTTCTATCTTAAGTTTGCCGTGTGCTGCAAGCAATCAGCGTCTCCTAGGTCAACCGGATCTTGGATGGGCCTTAGCAATGTCGTGGGCTTGTTCAATGCTGGACCGTATATGCCAAGCTCGAGTACATGTAAGTTATGCCCATGTCAAATGGTCCTTTAAGTTCTCGGTGTTGATCGTGACAGTGTTCCGGAGGATTGCAGGGAGCTGCAGTGAGTACGACGCGACAAATTCCTCCGGCTCCAAAGGCACCCCTTTATCGCTCACGCTTGTGAAGATGGACCTTTTGAGGCTGACCGTGATTGGGATCCATTTGTGGATCCACCATCGCCACCACCATCAGTGGTAGTGGCGTCCTCGCCACCGGCATCATCCCCCATCTCCACATCGGACGATGTATCCTCGTCCTCCATCTCTTCCTCCCGCGGCACGATTTATGGGTCCGCTTGTAAGTCCAAATCATCCAAATGCTCCTAATAGGCCTTCTTCCTAGAAGTGCCTGCCTCGGTGTTGTGATGTCCACCACCCGACATGTCTAAACATGAAAAGAAATGGAAATAATAAACACAAAAAAATTGGGCATGACCTTTGCTAATTTTCAAACCTAAGAGTGCTAGAAATTCACCAGAACGGAAATGAATCAACATTCCGGCGAAACATTGGCATCTCAAAAAAAAACTGCACAAAAATGGCCTAAATAGGCATAAACACACAACCAGCAACTTGTCCACAATAAAAGGACTACATATAGGCCAAAATACTACAGCAAAAGCTGGACAGCATACACAATATATGCATAAAAAGTAATAGCAAAAGCTGTTTTTATATAAATGTTAAAACAGTAATATAATATAAGTGTTGAAACATCAAAGAAAGCACTTAGTAGTAAAGCATAGCAAGGTAGTACAGATCATCAACTACATAACCTAGTAAGCAAAGCACTTACTAGTAAACAAAGCATGGTACAGATCCCCAGCTACATAAGTAATAAGCTAGTAAACAAAGCATCAATAGCTGTTACACAAGTACAACTGAATATTCCCTGGCACTAAATATTCCCCTATAAATCATTTTAATTTGCATACCTACTACTACTGAACTACTACTGAAAGTGTCCCAAAAAGGATAATGGTTAATTAGCATGGCATCCTAAGATAGATAAGCCAAAAAAAATCATATACAAACTAAGCTACTGCACTAAACTGCTCACATGTACTGTTATTAAAATTTGTCCCCATACAAACTGCTACTAAGCTACCGCACTAAGCTATTGAACACTAAGTTACTACTACTAATCTACTGCTATCTACTAACCCATGAATTTCTTCAGTAAATTTAGTACTAACCCTAGCTAATCCTATCTACTAACAACAGCAACATCAAGTTGAACCCTAGCTAATCCTATCTACTAACCCTAGCTAATCCTATCTACTGCTACAAGTTGTAACAAGAACACTAGACCTACTAGGGGAGACGTGCCAGGAGCGGGAGAGGGGAGGGGAACCTCAATGGCGGCAGCGAGATGGACAACAATGGCGGTGGCAGGATGGACAACAACATCTGGAGCATGGTGCCTGCTCCTCCTCCTTGACAGCCCCATGGACGGTAGCGGCGGGATAGCAAGATGACGCCTACTCCTCCTCCTCCAATCGCCGGTGCTTTGAGTCACCGTGTTGCGGATGGCGCTCCTGGACACGAGGTCGTCGATTAGATGGAGTTAGGAAAGAGGAAAGGGAAAAGCGGAAGGGGAGGGCGGCGCTCACCTGCGGACTCGATGACGTGGACGGCAACGGATGATAGCACGGACGGCAGCGGAAGGGATCGACGGGGACTGTCTGACGCATGCAAAGGGGAGAAGAGAGAACGAAATGTCTTTGTATGTCTAACAAACTGAACGTGATCGATAACTCTCACTTTAGCCAGAGATTATGCGAGACGCATCCTGGCAATATGCAACCGTATAATTTATGCGAGTCGATTGCCAGGATGCGCCTCGTATAATTGTGCCATTATGTTCAAAAGGAAGACAGTGTCGTCTATTTCACAAAATACTTCCATAGCCTAGTGGCTACACACTTGACCCATTCTTCCCTGGTATCCCAGGTTCGATTCCTGGGAGCCACCATTTTTTGGAACTAAAAAATAAATAAATATGAACTATTAAAATAGTCTAAAACTAATATGAACTATTAAAATAGTCTAAAACTAATATGAACTATTAAAAATAGTGTAAATATTTTAAATATAAAAAAATTTGACTATTTTTGGAACTTAAAAAACTAAAGGTCTGACGAAATGAATGTCTAAATCATGTATAGCTTTATGTGAGTCATGTATAGCTTTATGTGAGTCGCATCTGCTCCATATGCGCATCCAGTAAGTCTTATGCGAGGCGCATTTCGAAACGATGCGCTCCTATACTCTGGCCAAACACTCAAAACGAGGCGCCACATAGGTGCTAACACCAAACACTTATTAGCCTAGTGTCTAGCCACCCAGTCCAAATCCCTCCAAAATCTGGCCACCCAGGTTCGAATCCTGTGATGTCCGTATTTTTTTTCTTTTTTAAAAGATATTTTAATTGTTAAGTCATTTTCTAACATCAATATAAACTACAAAATATATTTTAGTTCTTTAAATATCAAATTACCATATAAATAATATATAATTGTGTCGATACAATATTCCATTCAGCAATTAGCATACAAAAGAGATAACTAATAAGAATGTGTCGATACATATATATAATAATGCCACACAACACACGCGCGGGGCACGTCGTGCTTCGTCGGAGCTAGTTATTAGCGTTACTTGTTGACAATTCTCTTCTTGCCCTTCTTTGTCGCGGTTGAATAGGTTAGGTCTGGAACGTCTTCACTTTTTGTTTTGAACGAGAGTCCTTTCTTAGGTAGGCTTGTGGTGTATGGTGCTTGGTCGCCGTATCCGTCTTCCATCTTCGGGTCTCCATACTGGTCAAAGTCTTACTCGTTGGCGACTCTGTCCATTCCGATGATATTCCTTTTGCCTCTCTTGACAACAATCCAGCTAGGCTTTAACGGGTCGGTAATATAGAAGCATTGGTCGACTTTACTAGCCAAAACCCATGGCTCATTTCTCGCGGGTACGTTCGCACCGGTGGTCTTTGACTTTGGAGGTATGACCATGGTGGTGAAAATACATGTCTTCTTTTTTGATGCTCTTGGCCCAGGGAACATCGGTACCTTCTCAGTAACATAGTCAAGCTCCCATATCTCCTTGGTCCTTGTGTAGTATCTTTTTGGAACATCGTCGGTGTAGAATATCCCCGTTATCCTTGAGTTCTGGTAACCACAGTTATTGTCCTTCTCCTCGGTGTAGAATGTGTATCCGTTGATATCGTATGCCTGATAGGTCATAATGTGGTGCCATGACCCCTGTGACAACGAGAATATGAGTTTATCGTCCTCCGAAGACTCGCCCTGCGGTGGACTATCGAGAACCTTCTTCCTAAACCACTGCGTGAAACCGGAGTTGTGCTCTTTGATTACATCTTACTCCGTCCTCACCAGGCAGCAGTCAGCGTACTTTTTATTGAAAAATTCTTTGTGCTCATGTATATATGGATCGACCACATCAGTTGTTGTAGCGCAACCAGGTTTTCTCTTTCAAAGTCCTTGGTTCGCTCCTCGAAGTCGACATGCTTTGCGCGTTGACCCTCGTGGTGACCCCATCTAGCAAGCCTCCCAAAGTGCTTTTTGAATGGCAGACCGATAGGGGTCTCGGTTTGTAGAAAGTTCGAGCAGAAAGAGCTGAACTCTTCGGCCAGGAAGCCGTTTGCTATGCTTCCATATGGACGGGACCTGTTACGAACGTATCCCTTGATGTGTCCATTCATCCTTTCGAACGGCATCATGCTTCACAGAAACGGAGGCTCGAGTTGGATGATATCCTCCACGACATGGAGCAGCAGATGAAGCACGACGTCGAAGAATGCGGGAGGGAAGTAGATCTCGAGCTCGCATATTATCACCGTGATCTCCTCCTGTAGCCTCGTGAGCTTCTTAATGCCTATCGACTTCTGAGAGATAACGTCGAAAAAGTTGCAGAGGCCAAATAGCATTTCACGGACGAGCTTGTCCATTATTCCTCGGATCACAACCGGAAGTACCTGCGTCATCAGCACGGCAGCGTCGTGAGACTTCATCCTGCTGAAGCACTGCTTCACCTCATCTAGCCATCTACTTATCTTCCCCGTGTAGCCGTTCAGAAATTTGACTCCGAGGAGGCACTTCATAAACTGTGTGGCCTCCGCCTTTCTTAGAGTGAAGCACGCGGACTTGAGCTTAACTTCGGCCTTCTTGACCTTTTTTCCCTTGTGACGACAACTATTCCGCGTTTCCATCTCCTCCTCCTCTAACTAATCATCGACTTGGTTGTCACTAGGTGGTGGTTGAAGGTCCTTCTTGATGACCATATGCTTCAAGTTGTTCCTTGCCTTCGGCCCATCTTTGGTCTTGTCGGTGTTAAGGATGGTGGCAAGCAGACTCTCTCCCATGTTCTTTGTGATATGCATGTGATCAAGACTATGAGGCACGCAGAGGAGCTTCCAGTATGGCAAGTCCCAGAAAACAGACCTCGCCTTCCAAACCCTCAACAGCGGCTCTGGCTTCTTTTAGTTCTTTTGGTTCTTTCCTGGCGCATGGCACTCTTTCCAGTTTTTCAACAGTTCATCGATTTCTGCGCCGCTCCTCTGGGATGGCATTCCTCGGAGCTCGACTATCCCATCGAACAGATAGGACAACTTTCTCCATGCATGATTCTTCGGAAGCCACCTTCAAGACCCCTGGTACACGGTTTTCCCGGACCCGGGATCTTTCTGTAGCTAGCGATACGTTGTATTATCCTTGCACCTAATGCACGCAAAGAATCCTTGGATCACCTGCCCCGTGAAGTATCTGTAACCAGGATAGTCTTGCACCATCGTGATCACAGATACGTCTTAAACGTATCTATAATTTTTGATGCTCCATGCTTGTTTTGTATCAACTATCTTATGTTTTGTCTACACTTTGAGGCATTTTTATACATTTTCTGGAACTAACCTATTAACAAGATGCCGTAGTGCTAGTTGCCTATTTTCTGCTGTTTTTGGTTTCAGAAAAGCTAGTAAATAAATATTATTGGAATTGGACGAAACAAAAGCCGAAGTTCCTATTTTTTCCGACACGACACGGAAGTCCAAAGCAGAGACGGAGGAGAGCCACGAGGCGGCCACACCATAGGGTGGCACGCCCCACCCCCTGGGCGTTCCAGGCCCTGGTGTGGGCCCCTCGGGTGGTCGACCTCGCCTCTTTGCCTATATAAACCCTCCGAGATGAAAACCCTAAGGGGAGGATCAGAATTCCACGAAAAGTTCCACAGCGCCGCCACCACCAAAGAGGAGATTCAGGGGACAGAAGTCTCTGTTCTGGCACCCTGCCGGGACGGAGAAGTGCCCCCGGAGCCATCTCCATCGACTCCACCGCCATCTCCATCACTGTTGTTGACTCTCGTGATAAGGAGGGAGTAGTTCTCTCTCGAGGCTAAGGGCTCTACCGGTAGCTATGTGTTAATCTCTCTATGCGTGATCTTATTGATATCATGAGCTTTGTAATCTAGTTGAATAAGTAGATCTATTCTGCTACTCAAGTGCTTTAATTAATCTCTGCTTATCCCCATGTGTGTGAAGTTAACAGTGTGCACACCGTGTGGTACTTAGGCTAAGGTTACAGAATTACTTATCATGAGTATAATTTGAGTTGGATGTCTCTATGAGATTGCAGTGTTTGTTGGAACCATCTAGCGCTCAAGGTGACAGTGAGGGGTTATCTTGATGGGGAATGTGAAATTTAAGGTGTGCTTTTATAGCCATACATCGTCCAACCGAAGAGTAGTTCATGGTAGCATAATAAAGAGAAGATATTTATATGAGAGTGTCCACTAGTGAAAGTATGATCCCTGGGCCTTGTTTCTAAGCATTGAAACACCGTTTACAATCAGTCATGTTACATGTGTGCTTGCTGCCACTGTTATTTCAGATTACAATTATCACTTATAATCATCCATATTACTTGTATTTCACTATCTCTTCACCGAACTAGTGCACCTATACACCTGACAAGTGTATTGGGTGTGTTGGGGACACAAGAGACTTCTTCTATCTTGATTGTAGGGTTGCTTGAGAGGGATACCTTTGACCACTTTCTCCCTGAGTTCGATAAACCTTGGGTGATCCACTTAAGGGAAACTTGCTGCTGTTCCATAAACCTCAGCACTTGGAGGCCCAACACTGTCTACAAGAATAGAAGCGTGCGTAGACATCAATCACCACTGCTCTCATATCGAAATATTCTTGTGCCGCAGCGTCCCACATACGGGCTCCATCTTCCCATAGTGTGGCCAACTCCTCTTTCAACAGCGTGAGATACAGATTGATGTCTGTACCGGGCTGTTTTGGCCCTTGAACTAGCATACTCATGGTTACGTACTTTTTCTTCATGCACAACCGGGGGGAGGTTGTAGATACATACAAACATGGGCCAGGTGCTATGTGTGCTGATCTGGCTTCCGAACGGATTGAGTTTGTCAGTGCTCACACCCAGCCTGAGGTTCCTTGACTCTTTCCCGAAACATTGGTAATATTCGAGGTCCAACGCCTTCCACTGGCTAGCATCCGAAGGGTGCCTCAGCATTTCCTCCCTTTCTAGATCTTCGTCTTCTAGCCTCTTTCTTTCCGCGTGCCAGCGCATGAGCTGTGCTTCCTTAGGGTCCGCGAAATACAGCTGCAGACAAGGAGTTAGAGGAAAGTACCACACCACTTTTCTAGGAGCTTTCTTGCTCCCTCTCTTATATCGAGAGGTCTTGCACACCGGACACGTGGTATTCTCCGTCTCCTCTCCCCGGTAGATGATGCAATCATTTATGCAGACGTGGGATTTCACATGCGTTAGATCGAGAGGGCACACGACTTTCTTGGCCTCGGCGATACTAGTCGGACATGTGTTCCCCTTGGGAAAATGATCATGCCAGAATTCCATGTTGTCGTTGAAGCATTCGTCTGTCATTTTGTGTTTCGCCTTCATCTCTAGAGCCTTGAGCGTTACATTCAGACGGGTATCCCTGTCGTTGCATCCGTCAAAAAGTTGAGTAACTGCGTCTTTCTCAATTTGCTCTAGCTTAGCTTTCTCTCTAGTGGCGGCTCTGGCATTACTCGTCTCCCTGAGAAGTGGCTCTTGGTAATAGGGTCTCGCAACCAGCTCAAATCATGCCCGACACCTTGATCTTCATGTTCCTGCCCGGCGCCACCTTGATTATCTTCATGTTCATGCCCAGCACCATCTGCTTGATCTTCATCATGTTCATGCCCAGCGCCACCTTGTTCTTCATGATCACCTGCCCCGCCGGCATCTTGATCTTCGTCTTCACCATTATTGACATCCTCATCATCATCTTCGTCATCACGTATCCACCGAGTGTAGCCATCCATGAAACCTCACCGGAGCAAGTGCGACTCCAGCATTCCGCAATCATGCTTTATCAAATACATCAGTTTGCAGTCGTGACATGGACATCTTATCTCCGTCATGTTTGTCCGTGCCATGTCGGCCCTCGCGCATCTCATCCACCTATCCACAAGGGGTGTGCTCAGTGGTCGTACCATGGTCGTCTATGCTGTATACAAAGAGCAAAATAATAATTAGAGCATGAACGTCGAGATCGCCAGAAATATTCGGCATGACCTCCCCTAAAAAGAGGACATCCGTCGGGTGCCAGAAATTCACCGGAACGGAAATGAATCGACATTCCGGTAAAAAATTGGCAACCCAAAGTGAAATCCTGGCACAAAACAAATAAAGCACACAACACAATATAGTCGATGTCGCCGACAACACACATACATGCAACCATGCCTTTACGCTTCCTCCAACGATGACTAGGAGTACGAGAGCCGGAGGAGAAGTAAAGTAAGATCTTGTAGATCTAGAAGTGCAAGATCTTTCAATTACATATGTGTGTCAACCAATAGAGGTTTGGCAAGATTCTATGGTGAAACAATGGAGAAAATAAGGTGGGGAGGAGGAGGGGGCCAACCAGATCTTTCTTTGTGTGGAGGAGAACACAAGTGAGAGAGAAGTGAGTGGGGTGCATGTGCATGTGCATGTGCAAAAAAGGTGGCGATATTACTCGAGGTGCATCCCACATAGTATGCGTCTTGTATACATAGAATACCTGATGCACCTCGAGTGTCTGGTGCCTGCCACCCCTCGGGCCCATATCACTTACTCGAGACGCATCTCAAAGTGATGTGCCTCCAATATTGAAAACTACTATAGGCGCATATCAGCTGGTGCGCCTCCTATATTGTCGCACATACCACCACTGGGCCCACCCACTTTACTCGAGGCGCATCTGCCACATATGCGCCTCAAGTAGTTAAACTACTCGAGGTGCATATGGAGCAGATGCGTCTCGAGTAAGTGGGGGCAGCCAGATCTAGTCCGTATATGCGATATAGGAGACGAACTATTTATACATGCTCCTCAAGTAATAATATATAGGAGGCGCATCGTTTAGACATGCGCCTCGTGTATTTAGGGGGGGCGCATGCTTGAGGGATGCGCCTCCTATAAGCATGTACCCTATAGGATTTTCCCTAGTAGTGACATGCCATAGTCCCATGGTGAAGTCAATCGTGGAGAATGACATGAAAGCCGAGGTCTAAAGACTGGTAATGGTGGTTTGAATCTTGGTAGTGATGAGGTTTTAGCTTGGTGATCTAGGTCTTTGTTCAGCGATATTGGAAAGTGGGGGCGACAGTACAGGAGAATTCTAGAGTTCAAGCTGCAGGGTGAAAATCCAAGGTCTGCCTTTAACTGGTTGTGCCTAGCAATGGCCTTGTTAAAGGCATTGTTTTGTTAGCACGGACTTTCTCCGGGGTGAAAATCTATGATCGATGATCAGGGTGATGACGGTGCTAGTGCAATGTTTCCTTCTTGGAGGCGTCGCTTTTGGAGAGGATAGATCTTTGGTGCTGCTTTGGTGGCGTTTGGTCGCTGTTGCAGGGCATAGATCACTGTAGCGGGACTTCCTTTTTTCTATAATTCTTCTTTCTTTTTTTGGCTGTATGCATCCGTATTGCTAGTAGGGTAATGCGTTGTTGCATAGACTGGATGTAATTGGTATCTCGTGATATTAATATACGCTCCTTTCTAAAAAAATTAGAATGTAGTGGAGATGCAGCCTGCAGTGGTAGGGGAGAGGGTTGCCCGAGCGTTGGGCTGGGTCTACACGCGCCTAGAGGAAGCCCATGCTCGCATAAATGAAGCCCACAGTACTGCCTTCCCGCCGTCTACACAGCATTGCTGCCTTCGCCGGAGAAGAAGGACGGAAGTTCGCCAACTTCAAATCCATTTGAAATAGAGAGAATTCGGAAACTGCAGGGATCCACTAGTGCGAGCATCGCCTCGCCAGTTTCTTGGCTAGAGCCAATCACGCGAGGAGCAGGCACTGCTCAAGCGTGTAGCAGGCGGAGGGCAGAACGACTGCGCAACAAATATAGAGAGTTGGGGAAAGAAAGGAGACGCACTCGCTTCTTTTCTTTTTTGTCTGGATCAATGCGATGGCAATTATGAAAGGAAGTAAAAGAAGCATGTAGACCCATATAAAGTTTTTGCGGCTTAGTTAATCAGAGATGGGCTAACTCGTCCTGCAGAGTAGCAGACGTGTGACGATGGCTGGCCCATTCTGGGTGGTTAGACGCATTGACGATGGTGCTAGAAGGAGGGATTGATCTAGAGCATTGATGGTGCCGATTCGACAGCTTACAGCTCAAAGTTGCTCTGGATGCTCCTAACTAGGTGAGTTCTACTGTTTCTTAATTACTAGTACTCTCTGACAGATATGGATCTCTTTGACAACAACATTCCATACAACATACTAGTACAGTAGTACTAGCAAAAGTCCATACAAGAAGATTAAATGTGCTCTATGTCTTGTTGATTTGAACCACGGAAGACAAATCCATCAAGGACGGACCAGACCCGGTCTGGTACAACGGAGACACTGACAAAAATGACATAATCTCTTTCAACTTTCAATGCGACCAAGCCTGGCAATGGGCTACTCGTCAACTCGACCACCAGCTCTACTAGGTCCGCCATGTACGCCAACGCTGACAAATATTGACTAGGGGGACAACCTTCACCGTGTATCACAGTGATAAGCAAGCTGGCGACCTGACGCATATGAAGGATACGATGGTGGCTTTGTCACCCATGTGAATGTGTGTACGACAAACAACATACCATAGCTGATGATATGTCGTCTCGGTGAACCCGGTGCCGACACCTGCTGCTTCACGAACATGAATTCCTTATCGTGCAAAAAACGGTGCACAAAGATTGAGAGGGCTTCTTCAAGGTGGGAGGTGACATCTACCGGCCGGGCGGCAAACTCGCACCAGGCTCCGTGCAGGTGCACAAGGCATGCAGGCACACAAGCTCGTGGCATCCAACGCATGTAAGGTGCCCCGTCAACATGGTCTTGGCACCGCACTGCTCGTATGGAACAAGAAAGATAAATTTGGATGGAACTGTATGACACGGAAGGAAAATAGCTGAAGAAAGAATTAACCTCATATACGGGAAACATCAAGAGTTCGGATCATGCCCTGCAAAACAAGATGCCATCAATTATGGCTATGTCCGATGATGGTTTCTTGGGCGGTAATGTCATGGTGGTTCCTAGGAAAGTTATGGTGAGGATTGAACCTCCAACTCTGGAAGATGTAGATTGATAGGAAAGAGTTAGAGAAGAAGATACAACTAAAGGACACGACGCTAGAAACATACAGAACAATCCTTTTGCGAGAGGGCAATCTTGGAGTGGCCATACCACGACCTGCGTGCCGATGATATTTCTTCTTTATTATCGCGGCCTTAGTCACCGCTGTCTGGATATTCTTCCCCAGAGTCGTCGGGGACTTTGGAGAAATGGCTGCCATGGCTTAGCAGGGACGAGGAGGAAGAAAGAGTACTCCCTCCGTTCTACTTTCTAGTAATAACCCATTAAAGCGAAAAAAAATATAAGATTCTCGTTCCAACACAATTATCCCATTTTATAAATAGGTGCAGATGCAATAGCCAACTATTATCTTAAGGCTTAAGCCTGAGATAAAGTGAGCTCTCTCAGCGATCCTGAGGAGCGTCCTCTTAGCGATCCACACATATCCGATATGTCGCCACGTTGCCTCTTTCTTTATCGTGTAGTCTTTCTGGATTGGCCTATGCGGTGGCTCGCGATGTTTCGGTCAAAGCGGTGGAGGTTCCTTCCTCAAGCTGCCCGACCTCGGGGATCCTATTCTTGGGCCAAAACTGCCGTCTTGGAACCCCTATCTGTCAAAGCCGGAAGTATGCGGAGGACTCGGGCCGGCGGCGGTTCCACCTCGCCGGCGAGAGCAACGCGTATGGTACGTGCAGGTCGGCCACCTGCGCACTCAATCGACGGGGGCTGCTGGCTGCAGTTCCTCGCGGCCTCATCGGCTGGTCCCCTGTGTGGCTGCGCATCTCCCAGCAGCGCCGGCGGCTGCTCTTTATCTGGCTGCACGGCCTCACCTGAAGCTGCTCTACTACCACGGACGATGTTGGGTGCCGTTGGCGGGGGACAGTGGAGGTGGTCAATGGCTGAGGCCCGAGGCAGCGATGTTGTTTCGTCCTCTCTCCGTGCCCTCCACAAATCTTTGGAAAGGTAAGAAATTCACTCTAATCCTTCGAATTTCCATAACTTCATATAACTTGCGGTCCTTTTCAGAACAATCAATGAATCAAAGGAAGATTGTGTACGGCCAGTGAAGATGATTTAGCAGATGTAGCCGTCGGCGAGGTAGAGTGGATGAATTATATTGCTGTCCTTACTACACAGGCAAGTAACGCTCACCAATTAGTTCCTGCTCTATTTTCCTACATGTTGATTTCATCGAAAAATCCCCAAGAATCCGCTTAAGCCTGACGTGGAAAGAAAATCCAGTTTTGTAGCTCTATCAGTTTTGAGCCGAATGAAGGGATCGAAATTTGGTCTGCAATGCCACAAGCGGCACCACAAAATCTTAGATGTTTCTCCATGCTAACTTTGCTAACATTTACTAACTGGAGTGTTAGCCGGTGAAATTGGATGATGTTCCTCATGGAGAGGATTTGCATGTTGCATGTTTTCAATACATGCTAAATCTCAGATTATCTTCATGGTATATCTAGCCCTCGTCTCTCTCTCACCATTAAGCGAAGGAATAATGCTTAGGTTCTGAATATCTAACCTCCTTCCCTTCATTAACCGAAGGTGTTGATGCTTAAGTCTGAATAATTTACACATTTGTCGTTTTGGCATATACAAGCTTGCTAGATTTCTTGAGCCAATGCCAATAGAGTGTACAATCGTTTCTTTGTAAATTTGGTATCTAGATTTAAAACTGTTTCTAGATAAATAATTAAGCTAGATGCATGTTTACATGTAAAGAATACTTCATGATTTTCTTGTGAGGCACCAGGATTCTCAGTATCGGTGCGTAGTTGGCTCTCAACCTGCAGCCCCTGGATGATCCCCACCGAGTCTCCAATTAATACCGGTACAATCTTATTTTATTTTTTCCATGCCTGAATCTTCTCTCTGGCCAATATTACTCTTTTCGGAATATCCAACAGTGGTATGCATGGTCAATCCGAACACGAAATCATGCATGGTTGCTGTGCTTGCTGGTTGTTTCCAATTGTTCAGAATAAGAATCTTCAAGCGGAGCGGCAGCCAGTGTTGGTAGTAGCAAGTAACCTGATACAAGGTAAATTAACAAGGTATATTTAATAGGATTCATCTCATTTGTCATTAGGGAGTTCTGCACTTCTACTTCACATAGGAAGTTAAGCACACCAACGAAACTTGATATTTTGTTTGTAGGCAGTTCGAGGAGTTTAATTTGACAGTACTATGGCTCATAGGTTATAGAAAGAAAATTGCTACCGAATGTGCATCCATCGGTGTAGAAGGTTTTCCACCCTGGACCATCAATGGGAAAACAAGTCCCATAAGTTCTATGGTTCCGTGAAATTTCAGAACTTATTTCGTCACCCGTTGAACCTTTTTTGTTGAGAGAAATGGCTATACCACATTATCCTCTATATAATCAAGTTCATTGTTTATGTGTTCTATGAAATTAGAATGTGGGAATGATTTGCTTTCATCATACTTAGGCAAGATGGTAGCTATACATTAAATTATCATGTGCATTATCAGTTATAGCATCGTTTATGTTTCCCCTTCTAATTATGGGTGGCACAGATTAACAATTTGGTCCTTCTATTATGATAATTTTGTTGGGTCAAAACCTCTCTAATTTTCTGTGAATATTACTTTACCGTCAACTCTTACATGATATTCTTACATCAGTGGGATAGTGGGACAACAAATGCGCAATTTACACCCATGAAGAAATTGCCATTAGGGAGCTCCATAAATCCATATGCTATTAGCCAGAGCCTCTTGCTCACTTCAATCTTTCCAACGGATCATTTACATATCCACCTGTAAGTTATACAGCTTGTGGTAACATTTCGAATTCTTGCTACAAGAAGTATCCGTATTTATAAATATAAAGTGATCGCACTATTCTTACATAGAAAACCTCTGCAGGTAAAGTTATACACAGCAAAAGAACTATATCATCAACTGGATCAAGCCCGCACTGAATTCATTAGAGCTAATGTTATGGTCAAGACTTAGAAAGCATACCATCGTTCTTCCCAATGTTCTATGGAGGGTGCCATGTTGTAGCACATGCATCACCTTGCAATGTTCCCAGGTCTTCTTGCTTTTGACGGAGATAAATCACTGGTTGCTTCCGGCAAGGTATACTTTAATATAAATTTGTTTTGTTGTTTCTTATTCCCCTTCGGATCTGACATTTGTAAATGAGTCCTGAATTTTTTTCCTTTATGCCAAGTTCAATAACACCTTGCAAATTAGAATCCTTTTATTTCAATCTGGTAACTCTTTGTCTTGAGTGAAATACATCTTGATTTAATTTAATGCCATACGTCAAAAATACTATCATTTGGCATGTCGACCTTTGAACATTACAAGTTTCAACTGTGCAAAAACTCTTTCCTTGCAGTTCTTTAGCTTTCAGTCATATGATCTCTAATCTGTAGATTCCATTATGTCAACATGGCACCCTGAGGCACCTAAGATACATCAGATTCCACAGCAGTTTGGTGTACCAGTTCATCGGGGGCTTCTTCATCCAGCTAAACAGCGATGCTTTGTACACAGATGCTCCCCTTTACGCAGATAGAACTTTGATGCTTAGTGCAAATGTAAGAGTACTATAGCATCAGCATCCTTTTTTCATGTAAGCTGATGCAGCCTAGGTGCCTCTGTTTGCCAGCGGTAGCATACGTTGGAGTAATTAGTAATGTAGTCTGATCAGCTATAACCTACCGTGTAATTCACTGTGAATATATCTATTGTCGACTTCACCTTCGTACTATTCATTGTCTTGCATCAACTTGACTAGATCATTTTTTCATATCTAATAATACAATCAGATAAAAAAATTATCGTCACGGGCGCTACGCCATAACTTATGTCTGGTTGAAGGGACGCATTACACGCTGCGCCATAACTTATGTCTGATGACACATTTGAGACCATGTGAAACAATGTGTGTGTGGCTTGTGGACCTAATAAGAAAATGATCAAACAAGGGATAAAAGGAATCGGTAGGCTGCTCAGAAAATAAGGGAAAAGACAATGACGGACTGTGTGACACAACAACTTTGATTTTTTTAATTGAGCGACTGTGTGCCGCTTTAATTTTCATCTATTTCGCTAGACAACGCATGATTACAATAACGGGAACCAAAAAGATAGTGACACCGCCGCTGTAGTTAAAATTGATAGCCGAAGACCTCCTGCACGCACCGTGTTGCCCTAGCCAGGGACACAACATCGATATGGGCAGCCACCGGCGTGCTATTGATGATCTGGTGTCGTAGGTGGATGGACATGGATGCCCGTGTGCTAGGGTCGCACGATCACCATTGTTGACGACACCACCGACCGTTCGTGCGGGAGTTAGGAGAGAAGTCATGTGCCGCTACTTGGTCTAACACAAGGTAAAATGAGTAAAAGTCAGACCCGTGTGCCACATACTCTAAAACGGTCCTTGAATCTGTTGTAGTCCTCGAAGACCGAGTAGTTAAACGCATCGCCACTCTAGCAAGCGCCAACATGCTTTGCTTCAGCAAGAGCCCAAAAGAAATCCTTCCGGCAGTGTTGCAGTGAACTATAATAGCCCGACTCCTATTAAGTCATATTTTATTTTCCGGACGGATGGCCAAATACATCGCTGAAAAGTAAGATACGACAAAAAAGACCCAACTGCTAGAGAATGGTTTAAGTGCCGCCTGGACGGTAACACTAGAAACACAAACATGTTATGCCCGACTATGTCACAAACTAAAGCATCTGCGAGTGTATCGCAGTTGCCACGCCATGTGACAACGCCATAGCAGGCGGCGCGACGAAGCGCGCATGTTCGTCTAGTATACACAATGTATCATAATATGAATAGCTATAGATACCTTACCGAGGAAAATAGAGTGCCAATCATTAAAAAGTGGTGGACTAATTAGCCTTGCATAATTGTTATATCACGACAAAGTTAAGTGTACTATAATACTATTCCTTGTACCACACATTCGAGAAATTAGACAAATGATTGGAAGCAAAGAAAACGGAGTGACCTAACGCTTGTACGAATGATAAAACTGGAACATGAACTAACCCTTATTCCTTGTTATTTTAGGACACGTTCGAAACGACCATGAAATAGATTTGGGAGTTCAGGAAAAGGAGTAGATGGTACAATATTCAAAACAACATGTAGAAGAAAGTCCCGCAATCTTCCTATGCAATAGCCCATGAGAAATAAAACAGTAATACACAAAGTCTCAAACTTAACTGAAATGCTAAGCAAACCAATCTCTATCTACATGCCTTTTTTGTTTGGAGGAATGCAAATATTGCACTCATGCTGATCTAAATTCAAAGGATACATGGTTGATCAATAAATAGATTATTCACATGTGAGATTATGCGCCTTCACATTTAAATTAAAAATAATACATGTACAGAAAGCTATAACCCATGAATTATGGTGTTGTCGTGTAAATCCATGGGACATAACCTATGTATTGCCTATCAATTTTTTAGTTGGAATACTTCCAATGTGCTGGATAATTTCCATTCATATGCATACTTCTCCTAGTAAGAGTGTGATCACTATGGACCAGTATACTAAGAATTGAAGAGGACAAATATAATGTCCATCAGAGTTAGACTTAGGACACCGCACGAATTGAGAGGCAACTTCCTCTCCCACATCCTGGTCCCTTCCTGTGTCGGGCCGCTCGGCCCCTCTCCCCATCCTCTCCGGCGACCACCGGCAGCGTGATTGGGTGAGGGTCCCACCCCGATGTACAGCAGTAGATCTAGGCTAGTTCTAGTAGTTGTAGGTGTTTGCCCCTGGTGGCGTTGTGCCTCTATGGCGTCTGAGGGTAGGACGGGGAGCTCCGGTAGCCAGCTCTTCCGCATCATGTGCCTTCCCTGCTCTGCGACTCGTCACCGGTTGCAAGCGGCGCTGCGCGTGGACGGGAGAAGCGCTCGCATCCCTCCCAATAAGGCTTGCCTGGGGTGCTTCGGGTTGGATCTGGTGGACCACAGCCAGCTCTATGTGGGCATTCCTCCCCTTGCTATGGTCCTCTCAAGGCGAGAGGCAGTGGTGGCGATGCTGGAGGCACCTGCACACCTCTCAAATAAGGTCCTGGTGAGTGTCTACTGCTGCATCCTCTGGATTCCTCCTCCGACTTTTGGCAGCAGCCTGGAGCTTGATGGCGGCATATACACCCTACAGCGGCGGTGGAAGGCTCGTGGCTCCGGTGAGGAGATGTCTCGGCTTGCTTGCCTTTCTCTTCTTTGCATCCATCATGGAGATGGCCAAGGTGTGGGAAAGGAAGCAGGTGGTCTTCTTCCTCTCCGGAGGGGAACTGTTGCTGCATCTCGCGGAGATCCCAAGCAGCAACAATCTGGTGTTGCTGCTATCTTTGGTCAAAGATACCACTCCGCGCAATGGTTTTGTTGGGTCTGCAGCATAGAAAACAAAAAAAATCCTACGGTGTGAACTACACGCCAAGATCTATCTACTAGGTACAAAGCAAACGGGTGGACATACATCCATAGAGAACTTACCCTCGAAGACAACGAGCTTTGTTAACGAGTAGGAACTCGTAGTTGATGTAGTCGTACACTTGCCGATCTCAAGATCGTGAGGAAGTCCGAGCGCCGCAACTCAGCAGCGCATCCGCTTTTACACACGTTCAAGCCACCGGACAACCTCCACCTCCTCGCTCCAGCGATCCAGCAGAAGCAGCAACTCCTTCCAGACGAAATGCCACCGGGAACATGTATCTCGCTAATCCGAGACCATGGGGGAATAATTCTAGAGGGGGAGAGAGATCCTTCACAAGGAGGTGTGTGGATGAAGGAGGGAATGGGTGGCCTTTTATAGGAAGAGGGGGGTGCCCCCTCTCTCCATGGCCGGCGCATGGGGGGTGACCCCTCACCTCCCCATTCATGTGGTGGTAACTCCTCCACATTAAAATGCCTCTTCACATTCCCTTTTAAAGTCTCCACTTTAAATGCATTAAGTTTCTCCAAATTTAATGCTCTCTCATTTAATAAAACTCTTTTATTAAATTTATTCAGAATTTTGTTAATTACTTTAATTAACAAACATTCACATATAGCCCCTTGCAATATTTCAATATCACATGCGTAACCACCTTCGCAATTTCACCAAAACAATTTCCGGTTTCTATTGAAACAATTCCTGCGCTTTGCAATTCTTTCGTCTGAAACATATGTGCTCCAAAATGGTGTCCTGTAACTCTTAAGTGTGCCACCCTATGGTTCACGATTAATGCAGACATGATCGAGACCCTTCTCTGATCAATAATCAGCAGGACACGGAGATCCGTCTTGACTCCTACACATTCAACGATGACTCGTGATCGTGAGAACCTTTAACGCTTGTAAATAAATCCTTTTGTCTCTCGATATATTACATGTCCGAGATTCGATCATCGGTATCTCCATACCTAGTTTGATCTCGCTTCGACATGCACTCTTTTCTCGTTCCCGTGATATAACATTCTAGTGATCACATCACTTGCTTGCAAGCTATCCTAATGTGATATCACCGAGAGGACCCAGAATATATCTATCCGTCATCTGGATTGACAAATTCCACTCTTGATCCATGAGCATCAACATAACATCTTCGTAGCAGTGAACCCATCTTTATAGTCACCCTGTTACGGTGTGACGTTTGATGTTATCAAGATACTCTTCCGGTGTTAGCAATTAACATGATCTCATGGTCTAAGGATAAAGATTACTTCGTATGATGTTATAGCAATATAAACACAATAACTTGATCGTAATGCTATACTTCGGATGAATGTTCATCACATCATTCCACCAATGGTGTGACCTTGTTATTAACAACATCCAATGTCCATGATCAGGAAACCTTGATCATCCTGTTAATCAACAAGCTAGTCTATAAGAGATGCATGACTAGGAACCCTTTTTGTTTATTAAACACACATGCATTGATGTTTCCTATCAATACAATTATAGCATGCAAAATAAACATCTATCATATACAAGGAATACATAATAACAACTTTATTATTGCCTCTCAGGGCATATTTCCTTGATCCCACTTGCACTAGAGACAATAATCTAGTTCACATAGTGATAAATCTAACACCCATGGAGTTCTGGTGTTGATCATGTTTTGCCCTAGGGAGTACTTTAGTCAACGGATCTGCTACATTTAGGTCCGTGTGCACTTTACAAATCTTTATATCTCCATCCTTGACATGCTCGCGGATGGAGTGAAACCGACGCTTAATATGCTTGGAATTCTTGTGAGACCTTGGTTCCTTTGTGTTGGCTATGGCTCCATTGTTGTCACAATAGATCACCATCGGGTCCAACGCACTGGGAACCACACCCAGTTCTGTAATGAACTCCTTCATCCAAACCTCTTCCTGTGCCGCTTCTGAAGCAGCAACATATTCCGCCTCCGTTGTTGATCCAGCCACCACAGGTTGTTTGGAGCTCCTCCAACTAACTGCTGCTCCGTTCAAGAGAAATACGTATCCGGATTGAGACTTAGAGTCATCCGGATCGGTGTCAAAGCTAGCATCGACATAACACTTAGCGACTAGCTCTTCTTCACCTTCGTATATAAGAAACATATCCTTAGTTCTTCTCAAGTACTTAAGGATATTCTTGACCGCTATCTAGTGTTCCGAACCTGAATCAGATTGGTACCTACTAGTCAAACTAATAGCATGTGCCACATCCGGTCTTGTACATAGCATGGCATACATTATAGAGCCTATGGCTGAGGCATAGGGAATCTTATCCATTATCTCTCTTTCTTCCGTGGCTTGGACTTTGAGTCTTACTCAATGTCTTGCCTTGCAACATAGGTAAGAACCCCTTCTTACTTCCGTCCATATTAAACTTCTTTAATATCTTATCAAGGTATGTACTCTGCGATAGCACAATTAGGCGTCTTGATCTATCTCTATAGATTTTAATGCCTAATATATATGAAGCTTCACCAAGGTCCTTCATCGAAAATTTGCTGTTTAGATAACTTTTAACACTGTTTAAAAGATCTAAATCATTTCCAATCAATAATATGTCATCCACATATAATATCAGAAATGCCACATTGCTCCCACTCACTTTCTTGTAAATACAAGCCTCTCCATAAGTTTGGACAAATCCAAACTCTTTGATCACCTCATCAAAGCGGAGATTCCAACTCCGTGATGCTTGCTTCAGTCCATAGATGGATCGCTGAAGTTTGCACACCTTATTAGCATCCTTAGGATCGACAAAACCCTTAGGTTGTATCATATACAACTCTTCTTCAATCTTACCATTGAGGAACGCAGTTTTGACATCCATCTGCCATATTTCATAATCGAAATATGCAGCAATTGCTAACATAATCCTAACTGACTTAAGCATCGCTACGGAGAATGTCTCATCGTAGTCAACTCCTTGAATTTGTCGAAACCCCTTTGCGACAAGTCGAGCCTTATAGATGGTCAAATTACCATCAGCATCAGTTTTCCTTTTGAAAATCCATTTATTCTCAACGGCCTTTCGGTCGTGAGGTAAGTCCACCAAGTTCCAAACTTGGTTCTCGTACATGGATTCCATCTCGGATTTCATGGCTTCTAGCCATTTGTTGGAATCCGGGCTCATCATCGCTTCTTCATACGTCGCAGGGTCATCCATTTCATCAACCATGAAATTCACAACAGGATTGCCGTACAGTTCAGGAGCTGCACGTGTCCTGCTTGACCTGCGAGGTTCGGTAGTGTCCTCTTTCAGAGTTTCATGATCAATATCATTAGAGCTCTCTTCATTAGGTGAAGTCAACTCCGAAACAACTTCCGGTGCTGCGCCACTCGCCATTCCATGAAGAGAAGGTTCAATAACCTCTTCGAGTTCTACCTTCCGACTACTCACACCTTTCGCGAGAAACTCCTTCTCAAGAAAGGATCCATTCTTAACAACAAAACCTTGCCCTCGGATCTGTGATAGAAGGTATACCCAATCGTTTCCTTAGGGTATCCTATGAAGACGCATTTTTCCGCTTTGGGTTCGAGTTTATCCGGTTGAAGTTTCTTCACATAAACATCGCATCCCCAAACCTTAAGAAATGATAGCTTAGGTTTGTTTCCAAACCATAATTCATACGGTGTCGTTTCAACGGATTTAGATGGTGCCCAATTTAAAGTGAATGCAGCTGTTTCCAGTGCATAACCCCAAAATGATAGTGGCAAGTCAGTCAGAGACATCATAGATCGAACCATATCCAATAAAGTACGATTACGACGTTCTGACACACCATTACGTTGTGGTGTTCTGGCAGGCGTGAGTTGTGAAACTATCCCACAGTCTTTCATATGTGTGCTAAACTCATAACTAAGATACTCTCCTCCACGGTCGGACCGCAGAAATTTGATCTTTCTGTTACGATGATTTTCCACTTCATTCTGAAATTCTTTGAACTTTTCAAAAGTTTCAGACTTGTGTTTCATCAAATAGATATACCCATATCTACTCAAATCATCCGTGAAAGTAACAAAATAACGATATCCACCTCGCGCCAACACACTCATTGGTCCACACACATCAGTATGTATGATTTCCAATAGATCTGTCGCCCGTTCTATTGAACCGGAAAACGGCGTTCTAGTCATCTTGCCCATAAGGCATGGCTCACATGTATCAAATGATTCAAAATCAAGTGATTCCAAAAGTCCATCAGAATGGAGTTTCTTCATGCGTTTAACGCCAATATGACCTAGACGGCAGTGCCACATATATGTAGATATATCATTATCAAGTTTAATCCTTTTAGCATCAACATTATGAATATGCGTAATACTACTATCGAGATCCAACAGAAATAAACCATTCAACATAGGTGCATGACCATAAAACATATTATTCATATAAATCGAACAACCATTGTTTTCAGACTTAAATGAATAACCACTTTGCATCAAACACGATCCGGATACAATGTTCATGCTCAGTGCAGGCACCAAATAACAATTATTCAGGTTTATAACTAGTCCCGATGGCATATGGAGAGGCGTTAAATGGCGATCACATCAACTCTTGATCCATTGCCGACCCGCATCGAGACCTCATCCCTTGCTAGTTGTCGCTTGTTTCGCATCCCCTGAACCGAGTTACATATATTAGCAACCGATCCCGTATCAAATACCCAGGTGCTACTGCGAGTACTAGTCAAGTACACATCAATAACATGTATATCACATATACCTTTGTTTGCCTTGCCGGACTTCTTGTCCGCCAAATACTTGGGGCAATTCGCCCAATGGCGATCCCTTGCAATAGTAGCACTCGGTGTTAGACTTAGGGCCAGCTCGGGGTTTTTTTTCAGGCGCGGCAACAGACTTTCCACCCTTCTTTCCCTTGTGCTTGCCTTTCTTATCCTTCTTGAAACCGGTGGTCCTATTGATCATCAACACTTGATGTTCTTTCCTAATCTCCACTTCTGTAGTCTTAAGCATTGTGAAGCTCAGAAGAGACTTCTTCATGCCCCATATTATAGTTCATCACGAAGCTCTTGTAGCTAGGTGGCGAGATTGGAGAACACGATGTATGCCTAAGTCAATGGGAATCGTTATTCCCAAGGACACAAGCTTATCGCGCATCAGACATTTTGAGTACATGCTCACTAACTGAGCTGTTTTCCTCCATCATGCAGCTAAAGAACTTTTCTGAGCATTATAACTCTCTCGGCAGCATGGGTATTGAAAATCATTTTCAATTCTCCCATGGTATCAAAACATTGCCATTTTCAAACGCTTTTGAAGTTCGCTCTAGCCCATACAAGATGCCGCAATGAACTAAGTTGTGGTCCTCTGACGAAGTTATATAGACGTTCTTTTCCTCGTCAGGCATCAGAGCTGGTGGGGACCTAGCGGCGCATCTAGCACATATTGCTTTTGTGCGGCGATGAGGAGAATCCTCAAGTTCATAGCCCGATTGGTGAAGTTGCTACCATTCGCAGCAAGTTTCTCTTTCTCCATGAACACATTGAAATTAAAAGCGGTGGTGCCATCTACAACAGAATTTGTAAAGTATATTTAGACTATGTTTATGATAGATTGAGTTCAACTAATCCAAATTACTAATGAACTCCCACTCAAAAACGACATCCCTCGTGTCCTTTTGGTGATTACATGAACCAAATCCACTACACCAAGTCCGATCATCACGTGAGTCGGTGTAGCTTCAAAGGCGAGCATCTATATGGGCATCATATCAACTATATGACTCATGCTTAACCTTTCGTCCGTGTTCGAGGCCATGTCTGTACATGCTAGGCTCCAAGTAAGAACCTTAGTATTTATGCGTGTAAAGCTATCTTACACCGTTGTATGAAAGCGTAGAGTTGAAAACACCCGATCATCACGTGATGCCTCAAAACACGATCCACAAAACGGTGCATACTTAAGGAAGAACACATTTTATCTTGATATCTAAATGAGGGATCATCTTATAATGCTACCAAACGCGCCAAACTAGCAATATAAGATGCTAACATCTAATGTGTGAAGTGAGGTGATATGGTCCATGCATTTGATCTCTATCATTTGCATCGTGGTATGATCTCTATCATTCCTTTGTGTGTAAGGCCAAGGTCTATGGAACTTACACGTTAAGTGACTTGTAAGAGTATCTATCATACATCTACTTACAACAATACCATATCAAAACACTAGCCCAGCAACGATCTAAACTAGACGCCTCTAATTTATCAATTGCAAGTTTTACGTGGCTTAGGGCTTTCGGAGATAGAACCTGTCTAACCTACGAACATGAACCACAACAAGGATAACCAAGTTATTAGCAACTCGTTGTAAATCAAATATTGACTATAGTAGGAGAGACAGACACCTGCCAGCCACTTATGCAAAACAAGTTGCATGTCAGTCGTGGAACCGGTCTCATGTACGATGACATGTAAAGTTGGTCCGGGCCGCTTCATCCCACTATGCCACCAATATCCAAAGTACATAGAATATGCAATAACATGATCATCATCGCCCACATATAAACATATGTGTACTACCCATGCAAAGCACCTACGCATAGATCAGGCTCTGATACCCCTGTTGGGTCCGCAGCATAGAAAACAAAAAAAATTCTACGGTGTGAACTACACGCCAAGATCTATCTACTAGGTACAAAGCAAGCGGGTGGACATACATCCATAGAGAACTTACCCTCGAAGACAACGAGCTTTGTTAACGAGTAGGAACTCGTGGTTGATGTAGTCGTACACTTGCCGATCTCAAGATCGTGAGGAAGTCCGAGCGCCGCAACTCAGCAGCGCATCCGCACTTGCACACACGTTCAAGCCACCGGACAACCTCCACCTCCTCGCTCCAGCGATCCAGCGAAGCAACAACTCCTTCCGCATTTAAATGCCACCGGGAACATGTATCTCGCTAATCCGAGACCATGGGGGAATAATTCTAGAGGGGGAGAGAGATCCTTCACAAGGAGGTGTGTGGATGAAGGAGGGAATGGGTGGCCTTTTATAGGAAGAGGGGGTGCCCTCTCTCCATGGTCGCATGGGGGTGACCTCACCTCCCCATTCATGTGGTGGTAACTCCTCCACATTAAAATGCCTCTTCACATTCCCTTTTAAAGTCTCCACTTTAAATGCATTAAGTTTCTCCAAATTTAATGCTCTCTCATTTAATAAAACTCTTTTATTAAATTTATTCAGAATTTTGTTAATTACTTTAATTAACAAACATTCACATATAGCCCCTTGCAATATTTCAATATCACATGCAGAACCACCTACGCAATTTCACCCAAACAATTTCCGGTTTCTATTGAAACAATTCCTGCGCTTTGCAATTCTTTTCGTCTGAAACATATGTGCTCCAAAATGGTGTCGGTAACTCTTAAGTGTGCCACCCTACGGTTCGCGAATAATGCAGACATGATCGAGACCCTTCTCCGATCAATAATCAGCAGGACACGGAGATCCGTGACTCCTACACATTCAACGATGGCTCCTGTGATCGTGAGAACCTTTAACGCTTGTAACTAAATCCTTTTGTCTCTCGATATATTACATGTCCGAGATTCGATCATCGGTATCTCCATACCTAGTTTGATCTCGTTACCGACATGCACTCTTTTCTCGTTCCCGTGATATAACATTCTAGTGATCACATCACTTGCTTGCAAGCTATCCTAATGTGATATCACCGAGAGGACCCAGAGTATATATATCCGTCATCTGGATTGACAAATTCCACTCTTGATCCATGAGCATCAACATAACATCTTCGTAGCAGTGAACCCATCTTTATAGTCACCCTGTTACGGTGTGACGTTTGATGTTATCAAGATACTCTTCCGGTGTTAGCAATTAACATGATCTCATGGTCTAAGGATAAAGATTACTTCGTATGATGTTATAGCAATATAAACACAATGACTTGATCGTAATGCTATACTTCGGATTCATCACACCATTCCACCAATGGTGTGACCTTGTTATTAACAACATCCAATGTCCATGATCAGGAAACCTTGATCATCCTGTTAATCAACAAGCTAGTCTATAAGAGGCATGACTAGGAACCCTTTTTGTTTATTAAACACACGTGTATTGATGTTTCCTATCAATACAATTATAGCATGCAAAATAAACATCTATCATATACAAGGAATACATAATAACAACTTTATTATTGCCTCTCAGGGCATATTTCCTTCAGGTTTTTTGTGAGCCACGGCTTCTTGAACCTCTTGATGCGGAGGCTCTTTGTGTCTCCATCATGGTATCCTTCGATGCACCGTCGCCAAGTGGTTTCGTCCCTGGTGTCGGTGTTGCTGGCCATGGCATTGAGCACATCATCGTGTCTGGTGGAGAAGGACCTGATTGCACTTTCCCTTTTTGTTTTGAGGTCCTTTATGTAAAGATCTAGGGCTTGGATGTAATTTCCTTTGTCTTGAGGGCCCTGCTTGTATTTGTACCCACCATTTAATGGAAGCTCTGGACCCTTTCGGGTCCCTCCCCTTGTTCAAAAAAAAGAGCACAAATATCTATACTAATTATGCATAGACTCATACTTAACTGAACTTATGCCACGCATAGATGGCCAACTAAAAGATCAAGAAAGAAAAAAGGTTATATATTTTGCTTGCATCACATTCATGACTCACTCCCTAAGAGAAAGCTGGTACGGATTCTGTAGAGTGGGATGATTATTAGACCAGTGAATATCATTTAATTGTATGTGAATACCAGTAAATTTAGCAGGCAACCATCCTAAGAAATAGGAAGCAAACAACTACAATAATTTAAAACTTCATGCCAAGGAAACTCTAATGTAGACTTCATCATCCATTGCTAGAATTCTGAAATAAAAGAACAAATGAAAAACGACAAATTATTCTGTATTTCATTTGAAGCAAACCATAAGAGGATGTAAAATAGGACATAATCTGTTGGAAATATGCCCTAGAGACAAATAGTAATAAGGACTATTATCATATTTCATATAGTTTATGATTAAGTTTTATATCATGCTATAACTGTATTGAGTGGAAACATCAATACACGTGTGATATACAAACAACCAGGGGTTCACAGTGAAACTCTAGTCACTGGTTCATCGGTCAACAGATGATCATGTTTCCTGATCATGTGGCATTTATGCCAGTTGGAAATGGAGTCAACTCATTCTGAGAATGAGATGATGAACCAATACCCAACCTAAACATCATGACCCGATCATGTCATGAAGTTCAAGTTATGATGATTAGAAATGGATCCTCGTAGACTATTCCTTAGACCGTGAGGCTATATCAATCGTTGTCTCCCGAGAGTGCTTAGATAGCATCAAGCGCCACTTGGTAATACAGGTTATAAAGGTGTGTTCAGGTACTCGGAGGAAATCATAGAGGCAATATATGTCAAGAGCGGGATTTGTCTGTCCATGTGACGGAAAGATACTCAAGGGCCCACTCGGAGAAGTTACATCCAATAGTTGCGCAACATGTGATTTGATCACAGGGATATCATTTGTTGGCACGAGTCAAGTAGCATTGTTCGGTAAAGAGATTGAACACGACATGGTGATGTCATTGATCGGATCTCAGGCAATGCAAGTATCGAGAGACAAAGGGAATAAGACACGACTGTCCCGGTTCAAACGACGAAAGATCTTCGTGGAACGCACAGGGTCACATGGCCATCCAGGTCCCTCTGTCGATCATTGGTGCGGGAGTGCCCCGACCATGTCTGGAGTGTTCCCGAACCGTGGGGTATCATGCTTAAGGGTTTGATGATGCTTAGAGAGTGTTTATAGGATCGGTAGAATCACTGAAGAATAGTAGAGAGAAAATTGGAAGGGTTTCGGTAAGTCCGGAGGATGTCCGGAGTGGAGGTGGAAGTGTTCCATAGCCACAGAGGTTGAATAATATGTAAACGAATGTTAAATATTGATTTAATCATTTATTCATAATTATTTAATAAAGAGAAAATCAATTTAAAAGGTCAAAAGGCTTAATGGGCCAATTCCCGGAGGGGAGAGGGCCCATTAGGGAAAGGAGAGAGGGAGAAGGGGCAAGGGGTGGCCGGCTGGGCCAAGACCCTGATGATCCACAAGTATAGGGGGTGTATCGCAGTATTTTCGAGGGAAGTGAAACCCAATTTATTGATTCGACACAAGGGGAGCCAAAAAATATTTATAAGCCTTAACAACTGAGTTGTCAATTCAGCTGCACCTGGAAACAATCTTGCTCATAGCAGTTTATCAGTAGCAACAGTTTTGTAGTGGGAATAGTAAAGTAATAACAGTAGTAAAAGTAAAGACAGTAGTAACAATTGTAGTAAACAGTAGGATTAAGGCGCGGTAGGCACAGGGATGGATGGATGGGCGTTGCATGGACAAGACAATTCATATAGCAATCAGAACATAGGGCATTTGTAGATAAATAAGATAAAGCATCCAAGTACTAAATAATCCTAGCAATGTGTTCCATATATAGTCATACGTGCTCACAATGAGAACTTGCACAACATCTTTTGTCCTGCCAGCCCGTTTGCAGCGGGGCCTCAAGGGAACTACTGGCAATTAAGGTGCTCCTTTTAATAGAGCACCGGAGCAAAGCATTAACACTCCGTGAACACATGTTATCCTCACATCAAAGCCATTCCCTCCGGTTATCCCGATTTCTGTCACTTCGGGGCCTTTGGTTCCGGACAACAACGTGTGTATACAACTTGCAGGTAAGACCGTAAACAATACTATCATAATGAATCAATAACATGTTCAGATCTGAAATCATGGCACTCGGGCCCTAGTGACAAGCATTAAGCATAACAAGTTGCAACAAACTCAAAAAGCACTAATATTAGATACTAGGCACCAAGCCCTAACAATCCGATGCCATTACATGAACGATCTCATCCAATCCCTACCATCCCCATAGCCTACAGTAGGGGATTACTCACTCATAGATGGGAGAATCATGGATGGTCGATGGAGAAGCGATGGTGATGATGGCGATGATCTCCCCCAAATCCTCGTCCCGGTAGGGTGCTAGAACAGAGTTTCTGGTTTCGAATCACGGAATCTGGTGGTGGCGGCGAAGCGGAACTCTTTCTGGAAAAACGTCGAACCCCTCTAGGTTTTTAGGTCAGGAGGTAACTTATAGGCGAAGAGAGAGGCCGAGGGGGTGCCTAGGGCGGCCATACCACCCCCTAGCGCGGCCAGGCCTAGCCCGCGCGGCCAGGTGGTGTGGCCAGGCCCCAGCCCCTCTCCGTCTCGTATTATAGCTCCTGGTGTCCCTCGTTGAAAAACTGACTTTGGTTTTTGTCCCGTCCAATTCCGAGAATATTCATTTTATGACTTTCTTAGAACCAAAAACAGCAGAAAATAGGTAGCTAGCATTGTGGCTCTTGTTAATAGGTTAGTCTAAGAAATCATATGAAAAGTACTCCAAAGTGTGGACAAAACATAAGAAAGTAGATAAAACCAAGCATGGAACATCAAAAATTATGGATACGTTTGCAACGTATCAACATCCCCAAGCTTAACTCCTGCTCGTTCTCGAGTAGGTAAGTGATAAAAAGAAAGAATAATTTTCGAGGTGACATGCACCATCATAAACTTGATCAAAGTATTCGTAAAACATTCATAGCTGGGATCATAGTACTTTAACATAACATGAAAGATAAAGTTCTAACAATAAGACAAAGCAACTATGTTGCAACATGAAAAGGCACAAACAAAAGATTCATGAATAACAATACTTTGCAAGACGTTTGTTTGTTTGTTTTACATAAAGAAAACATAGCGTAGTGGCATTCATCTTGTCCCTCATAGAATAGCAAACATAAATGCATAATACACCTTCAAAGTTCATAAGAGTGACTAGATACAAATAGTTTAAGAACAAGCAATATCAAAATTATGCATCAATCAACAAGTCTTGGGACAATGCACATAGAACTAAGAATGGACACTATGCTCTCAAAATAGGTGCATAAAGATAGAAGGTGGAGACTCAATATAAAAGTGGAAGAAAGGCCTTCATGGAAGGAAGTAGGGATTCAAGTTTCATAAGGAGCTTCTAAAAATTATGGTACTTATTAGCTTTCAGCTCTCATTGCCCCTATCATAAGCATCTTGAAGTGATTAAGGTTAAAGTGAACAAACTATGGAGTATATGCTTGACAAAGTATAAGTTGGAAATCTCATGTCCCTTGAATACGAGGGCCGCTCCTCATGCTACTCAAGTTTAGTTACCCGTAAGTTCTTGTCATAGTAAGTACATGTGTATCACAGAGAACCGCCAACAGGGTACCCATTGCCCGATGATACAGAAGAATCCCCATATCAAAATGACAAGGCAAGCAGACAATGAGCATCTCAGCAATCTTCAAATTACCATGGGAAAATGGTGCTTTTTTCTCTCTTTCCTCTTTTCTCATATCTTTTTTTTCTCTTTTTTCTCAATATCTGACTCTTTTTTTATAAGAAGAATGCTTCATAGACAGCTCATTATGGTTACGCTGCAGGTTTCCACCATGACGGCATGGATTAGACCAACGGCCCAGGCGTTTCTCTAACACACATACTGTTGAGGGCAAACCTCTAGGGTGGCCCGATCTTTCACGATTCCCTTTCAAATCGAGGGTGGAGTACGGGGGGAGGAGGGAAGGATGAACACGACGAACACACGCACGGAGAACACGATGAACACACACACGCAAAACCACGATAAACACCAATAGCTCACGCCGGCGGTGACCGGTCCGGCGCAATCCCTAGGATCAGCGTCGGGCGGAGGACTCTCTCTCGAACCGACATGGCGAGATGGGAGAATCGGTGAGATCTTACCATCTAGGCAAAGGGACACCGATGCCTAGGCCTTGTACAACGCGGAGGCACGATGCAAACTCCAACGAGGTTTGGGGATATTGGTGCTCCTTAGTCAAGGAGCATGAGGCAAGCCACAAGTTCAGGGGTAGTTTAGGCATTAAAGTAGAGTTCTGGGCGAAGTAGAGGGGTACATGGGCCATAGGGCCCAGCTAGGCTCGCAGGCCCATCGCTTGGGCCGGACAGTCTGGGTCGGATCGACCGGACAGTCCGGGGTGGCCGGACACTCCGGGCAGTGTCCGGGCAGTGTCCGATTCGACCTTCTGAATGTCCATGCCAGGTCCGGGGTCGAGCAGGCCGGACACTCCGGCTGAGTCGCGCCAGACACTCCGGTGGAGCCGGACACTCCGGCTGGATTCTGGCGGACACTCCGGCTCAGGCAGCTTCAGGACAGGTGCAGTTTCAGGGCTCGTGGGTCGACGCGGCGGGGGTTCGTACCTGATGATGCACAAAGTAGTGGTATGAAGTAGCATGCCATCCAAGGAGGTATCGAATTGGCACGAAGAGAGGAGCGAGTTCACCTTAGCTTGGAGGAGTTTGGCTCGGGCACGAGTCATGGGTCCACTTGGGGGACTTGTTGGTGTAGATGTAGAAGCGTCCGTAGGACGGGCTGCATCAGCTCCCCCCCCCCTTGGGAAAGAGTCGTCCTCGACTCTTCATGGATATCATCTTGAACATCTCCATGGTAGGGTGAGAGATCTTTGACATTGAATGTATTGCTTGCAAGGTACTTGGAGGTCGGGATGTCGATGATGTAGGCGCTATTGTTGATTCGTTTGAGGACCTTGAAGGGACCATCTCTTCTTGGATTGAGCTTGGAGTCACGTTCCTTGGGGAAGCGGTCCTTGCTTAGGTGTATCCACAAGGTCACCTTCTTCAAATATCATCTCCTTCTTGTCCTTGTTTAACCTTGAAGCTTGGCGAAGGACTTGTTGTTCGATAGTTGCTCTTGTTTCTTCATGAAGCTTCTTCATAGCTTGTGCGCGCTTCTCGACGTCCATGTTTGTGCGCTCATGGAGAGGTAGTGGTAGGATGTCGAGCGTGGTGAGGGGCTCGAAACCATAGACGATCATGAATGGACTCATCTTGGTTGTTGAGTGCTAGGCTCGATTGTAGGCGAACTCGGCATGTGGAATGCATTCCTCCCAATCCTTCAGGTTTTTCTTGATCAACACACAAAGGAGAGTTCCGAGGCTTCGGTTTGGCCATCAGTTTGAGGATGTGATGCGGATGAAAAGAGGAGCTTGACGTCGAGCTTGGCCATGAGGGTCTTCCACAAGTAGCTCATGAATTTGACATCGCGGTCGGAGATGATTGTCCTTGGCACACCGTGAAGACGGACGATTTCCCTGAAAAACAGATTTGCAACATGTGAAGCATCGTCGGTCTTATGGCACGGTATGAAGTGTGCCATTTTGGAAAAACGAACCACAACAACAAATATAGAATCATGACCATGCTTAGATCTAGGCAATCCTAACACAAAATCCATGCTAATGTCGGACCAAGGTGTATGAGGAATAGGCAATGGCATATAAAGACCATAGGGATTAGCTTGCGACTTAGCTTGAACACATGTCGTGCATCGTTGAACGTAGCGCTCCACGTCATGCTTCATCTTGGGCCAAAAGTAGTGATTGGAGAGCATGTCCAATGTCTTGTCGCGACCAAAGTGACCCATCAGGCCTCCACCATGAGATTCTTGGAGAAGCAAAAGTTGAAGCGACGACTTCGGAATGCATAGTTTGTTTTGTTTAAAAAGAAAGCCCTTATGCAAATAGAAATCATCAACTCCCTTGTCATTGGAGCACTTTGCGAAAATTGGTTCAAAGAACGGGTCGGAAGCATACAAAGATTTTATTTCCTCAAGACCCAACACGTTGATTTCAAGTCTCGTAAGAAGGCTTGTATGTTTGCGAGACAATGCGTCCGCAACTACATTATCTTTGCCCTTCTTATACTTGACAATGTACAGAAAAGACTCCATGAACTCAACGCACTTAGCATGTCTCTTGCTCAAGTTAGCTTGGCCTTTGAGATATTTCAACAACTCGTGGTCGGAATGTATGATAAATTCCTTGGGCCAAAGGTAGTGTTGCCAAACTTGAAGGACATGAACTAAGGCAAAAAGCTCTTTGTCATAAATCGGATAGTTAAGGCGAGCACCATCAAGCTTTTCGCTATGGTAGGCTATAGGACGTTCGTTTTGCATAAGGACTCCTCCAATGCTAATACCACTAGCATCACACTCTATCTCAAAAGTTTTTGTGAAATCTGGTAAAGCAAGAAGAGGTGCTTCGGGGAGCCTCTTTTTGAGTTCATCAAAAGCTTTTTGTTGTGCTTTGCCCCACACGAAGGTGACATTCTTTTTGGTCAATTCATTAAGGGGACAAGCAATGGTTGAAAAGTATTTCACAAAGCGACGATAGAAACCGGCCAACCCATGAAAACTTAGGATTTCACTCACATTTGTTGGTATGGGCCATTCTCGTATGTCCTTTACCTTGGAAACATCAACTTCAATTCCCTTCGAAGAAACGACAAATCCAAGAAAAATCAACTTGTCTTTAGCAAAAGTGCACTTGGGAAGATTAGCATAAAGCTTTTCATGTTGAAGGATGTGCAAAACTTCCTTGACATGTGTTATATGGTCCTCAAGTGATTTGCTATAAACAAGAATATCATCGAAATAGACAACAACACTTTTTCCAATGAGAGAACACAAGATGTGATTCATAAGGCACATGAAGGTGGATGGGGCATTTGATAAACCAAAGGGCATAACCAACCATTCATAGAGACCAAGTTTGGTCTTGAAGGCGATTTTCCACTCATCACCTTCAGCCATGCGTATTTGATGGTAACCACTACGAAGATCAATTTTCGAAAAAATAGTGGCTCCACACAACTCATCAAGCATGTCATCGAGACGTGGTATGGGATGTCGATAACGCACGGTGATAGCATTGATTAGACGGCAGTCCATGCATAACCGTAACGTATCATCCGTCTTTGGAACAAGAATCATGGGTACGGCACTTGGACTAGTGCTAACTTGGATCAAACCTTTGGAGACGAGTTGGTTGATTTGATGTTCAATCTCCTTTGTCTCCTCCGGGTTCGTGCGGTAAGCGGTGCGGTTTGGAAGTTGTGCACCGGGGATGAGGTCAATGCGATGTTCGATGCCGCGAAGAGGAGGTAGTCCATGTGGAAGTTCTTCAGGGAACACATCCTTGAATTCTTGCAAAACACTCATCAAAGATGGAGGAACATTGGTTAATTCGTTAGTTCCTTGCACTAGTCCTTTGCAAAGGAGGACATAGTGCAAGATGGATGGGTTGTTCCGAACATCTCTCATCTCACTTTTGGTGGCAAGGAGAACACTCTTATTTTTTCCACTCGAATTTGGCTTGTGTCTCTCACTCACTATGAGGTGGTTCTCTCTCTCACCGCTCTTCTCACAAGAAGGTGTTGTGCTTTGCGCCCTCGCTAAAGCCTTTGCATTGTCCGCAATTATTTGGCTAGGAGTCATCGGTTGCAAAACACATGTTTTGTTGAGCCATTTGAAGGTGTATATGTTGGTGCGACCGTCATGTTGAGAAGCCTTGTCAAATTGCCACGGTCGACCAATAAGCATGTGGCAAACTGTCATAGGAACCACATCACACTCCACTGTATCTTTGTAAGGACCAATGGCGAAGGAGACCGATACGGTATGCTTGATCTTCACGGACCCTTGGTCACTTAGCCATTGCACGTGATAGGGGTGCTTATGTGGATGGAGGGTGAGGTTGAGCTTCTCACACAACTCGGTGCTAGCAAGGTTGTGACAACTCCCTCCGTCAATGATCACCTTGATAGATTTTCCATTGATGCCGGCTCATGTTTGGAAGATATTGGAGCATTGGTCTTCACGCTCTTGTGCTTGAGTGGTCAAGATTCTTGTGACGACAAGTGATGGACTTGCGTCATGTTCACACATGAGGAGTTCTTGATCATCTTCCACTCGTTGCCTTGCCATTTCTTCCTTGACACGGGCGTCAAACTCATCTTCACTCAAGTACTCTTCATCACCATTGTCGTGAATGAACAAGACTTTCTTGTTTCCACATTCGGCTGACTTGTGTCCTTTACCTCCACACTTGTAGCATTCACCGTTGAAAGGTGTATCACTCTTTGCTTGCTTGCCACTTGGGGGCAGTTTTCCTTGAGGAAGTGAGGGCTTGAAGGAAGTCTTGGAGGTACTTGAGGAGCTACCATTGAAAGTTGTTGGTGTAGCGGTTGAAGCTTGCTTGTAGGTGAAGTACGTCTTGGGCTTGTTGTATTTGATATCCTCTTGCACTTGACGTTCAACCTTTGTTGCGATGTGCACAAGCTCAACCATGTTGTTGTAGGTTTGGAACTTGACGATGCGCTTGATTGGGTGGTTCAACCCAATAAGGAAATGTGCCATTGTTTGCTCCGTGCGCTCATCAATGTTGGCGTGAATCAAGTTGAGTTCCATTTCCTTGAAGTACTCTTCCACAGTCTTTGTCCCTTGACGAAGCGCTTGAAGGTTGTTGAAGAGGTCACGCAGCGTGTAGTCTTGAGGGACGAACCGGGATCTCATGTGAGCCTTCATGTCATGCCAAGTTGTGATTGGCGGTTCTTGTCTTGCATCACGAGCAACTTGAACTTGTTCCCACCAAAGGTTGGCATAATCATCAAACTCTAGCGAAGCCATGGCGACCATCTTCTCGTTGCTATAGTTATGCATGCGAAAGATCTTGTCGACTTTGAGTGCCCATGAGAGGTATTCTTCAGGGTCATTGGATCCGGTGAACTTGGGCATTGTGAACTTGAGCTTGCCAAAAGTTTCTTCATCGTTGCGGTCATTGCGATGAGCTTGGTGACCTTGTTGATGATCTTGTAGTTGGGGAGGTGGAACTTGGTTCTCGCGTCCTTGTTGCGGAGCTTGCTCTTGATATTGTTGTTGAAGAGCTTGCTCTTGCTATTGGCGCGGTTGTTGACGTGGTTGAGGCGCTTGGGCCTCATGGTGGCGAAGGTGTGGAGCCTCTTGACGCGGTTGATGACGAAGATGAGGCTCGTTCCATGGTTGGTGATGTTGGTTAGGCACCTGGGCCTCACGGCGAAGAACATGGTCATGAGCCTCTTGATGTGGTGGGCGTCGCTCAACTTGTATCACTTGACGCTCCAAGTTTTGTTGATGGGGAGGAGGCGCTACGTGATGACCATGGTGTCATTGTTGACGTTCATGACGTTGATGACGAGGAGGAGGATCTTGGAGAGTTTCACGTCGATGACGAGCTTGATTCTCCAAATTGGAGTCATCACTTATTGAGTCAAGTATGTGTCGCGGTCGATGTTGGTAGACTTGCGGTTGTACTTGCGGTTGCGCTTGCGGTTCCTCTTGTGGTTGCTCTTGTTGGATCACTAGTGCCCTTGCGTGATGACGGTGTGCTTCTTGCCTTGCGCGTGGCCTTGAAGAGAGGTCACCATCATAGCTTGACGTTGCGGCGTGCCGTGGGGAAGGTACATAGTTCGAAGATATTCCATCTTCAACCACGGGGGCATCATTGCGTCTTTGAGCACTTTTATGTAGATCTTGTGGAAGAGGTGCATAACGATGCGAAGAACTTGCCGAGCTTGATGCGCGTGAACATGGTCTTGCCATGCCATCGATGAGGCATCGAATATTGTCATTTATTTCGGCGACGGAACGTTGAAGCGCTTCATTTTGGTGGCCGAAGTTGTGATGCATTGCATGAATTTGTCGTTCGAGGCCGTCGAAGCGGTTGTCGATGTTCTTGAACTCGGCTTGCATCTCGCAAAATTGTTCATCTTGTCGTGTCTCAAGTGCTTGGCAATGTTCACGGAACTCTTGTCGAACGATGAAGTGACTTGCACACGTCATGTATGGACCTTGATCTTCTTCTTGGGGAGGTGGTTGGCTCGTCTCATCGTGCCTATCCATCATGCAAAACACACAAGTATTGTATATGGAAGTGGAATATGGTGGTGTTAGCCTTGTACCTCACCTTGGGGATTGCACCAAACTAGAAACCACAAGTGAGAGCTATTAGCGTGCAAAGTGGAAATGCAAAGAAAACTCACACTAAAGAAAGAACTAACTCTCAAAAGCTTCTTGGTGGTAGGTTAGGATTGTGGAAAGCCAAAGAACCAACCAAAAGAAAAGGGACAGTCAAAAGTGGTAAAAATCCAACAAAACTCAAGTCAAAGCCGAAGGTCAACAACTCAAAAGGGTGACGGGAACCTACGACTATGTACACACACGTGGGGAAAGTTGGGATTGACACGACTATGAAAATGAGCAAACCAAATGTCCTAACGAAGACTAAGCTCGTTGTCGTGCCAATGCAAGGAGAGACCGGGGCTCGTTTGCAAATAGGAAAAGTGAGCAATGGATTTGTGCACTTGCCTTGGGCGCTCTTCTTTCTCTCTTGCTTACAAGCTTTGAGACTCTCTTTGGCAATGGGAGACGATTTTTCTTTTGCTTTTTCTTTGTATCTTTTTCTATTTTTTTTTGCTCTCGCTTTGTGCTACCTATTCACACTTGCTATTGCTCTTGCACTCTCACTATCCAAGGACAAATGCACAATGCTCAAGCAAACACAAGATGAGCCACTCTCATGGGATAGGTACACACAAAGGAAGATGGGGGTTAACAAGGTGACGCAAGTTATACCTTCTTTGATGATGAACTTGGCGTCGGTGGTGCGGGATGATGTTCGTGGTCCGTGGTGTCGATGAGCGCGGAAGTTGATGATGCGGAAGCTTGCTGGTAGTTACTGACACGCACACGGGACACGAGCAAACAAAGGAGATTAGCCAATGCGAAAAAAATGAGGGAAAATTGTCAAAACTGGCGTTACAGCCGGACACTCCGGTCTGTGTGGGCCGGATACTCTGGTCTGGCCGGACACTCCGGTCTGTTTCGGCCGGACACTCGGTCGGTATGAGCCGGACACTCCGGCGCGGGTTTCCTGCTCGTGTTCTTGAGCGGAAATCCTCGCCTTCGGGCCTCAAATCCACGAGAAACTGGCCAAATCAGGCTGTGGAAACGCAGGATAAAGCTGGACCAACTCCTTAGATAAGGTTTGGTCGGATCAAAATCACAAATAACACTCCAAATCAAGATATCGATCCAAAGGCAAATATGGACTGTTTTTTGTGGGGATTTTCGAATTTTTGGTGGATAGAAGAAAATTTTGTGGGGGAAATCGTGAGCAACGAAGCTCTTGATACCAATATGTTGAGGGAAAACCTCTAGGGTGGCCCGATCTTTCACGATTCCCTTTCAAATCGAGGGTGGAGTACGGGGGAAGGAGGGAAGGATGAACACGAGGAACACACACACGAAGAACGCGATGAACACACACACGCAAAACCACAATAAACACCAATAGCTCACGCCGGCGGTGACCGGTCCGGCGCAATCCCTAGGATCAGCGTCGGGCGGAGGACTCTCTCTCGAACCGACACGGTGAGATGGGAGAATCGGTGAGATCTTGACGTCTAGGCAAAGGGACACCGATGCCTAGGCCTTGTACAACGCGGAGGCACGATGCAAACTCCAACGAGGTTTGGGGATATTGGTGCTCCTTAGTCAAGGAGCATGAGGCAAGAATTAGATAGATCCACAAAGGGGTTTCCACTAATTCCAATATCAAGCCTAGGGTTTACAATAGAGGTGGGGGGCTATATATAGGCCAGCCACAAGTTCAGGGGTAGTTTAGTCATTAAAGTAGAGTTCTGGGCGAAGTAGAGGGGTACATGGGCCATAGGGCCCGGCTCGCAGGCCCATTGCTTGGGCCGAACACTCCGGGTCGGATCGACCGGACAGTCCGGGGTGGCCGGACACTCCGGGCAGTGTCCGGGCAGTGTCCGATTCGACCTTCTGAATGTCCATGCCAGGTCCGGGCTCGAGCAGGCCGGACACTCCGGCTGAGTCACGCCGGACACTCCGACTGGATTCTGGCGGACACTCCGGCTCAGGCAGCTTCAGGGCTCGTGGGTCGACGCGGCGGGGGCTCGTACCTGATGATGCACAAAGTAGTGGTATGAAGTAGCACGCCATCCAAGGAGATCGAATTGGCACGAAGAGAGGAGCGAGTTCACCTTAGCTTGGAGGAGTTTGGCTCGGGCACGAGTCATGGGTCCACTTGGGGGACTTGTTGGTGTAGATTTAGAAGCGTTCGTAGGACGGGCTGCATCACATACATAACTCCATGGACTTACAAGTTCCCCTTTCATTTCACACCGACGACATCCATAGACAAAAGAGCATGATATCAACTAGGTACAAAGTACAAATGCAATGTTGAAAGCGTTCCCCATGACAGCATGGTTCTGCTAATCCCCAACATATAAGTGCAAGCATATACAACATAGACGACACAATGGTTCAAGTTTATTAAGGGCAAGAAAAGTAAAGTGTGCCAACAAGTTCGTGAGAGCTTTAATCACTAGTTTTCTCATAACAAGTTTAATTCGGAAGGTAGATAAAAACATGAATATACTTGGAATAGCAAATGCTAATAGGTAGGTATGGTGGACTCTTTGGAATAACTTGGTTTTAGGAGTTGGATGCATGAGTGGAACTCATACTTGGTTATGGAGGCTAGCAAAAGACTGGGAGCGACCAACTAAGAGAGCAATAATGGCCATAATCATGCAGAGCGACAAAACATTATTGATCAAAGAATAAAGTGATACTGCAATTCGAAAAATAAAGGATCATAAAGGCTATGGTGACTTGGGATAGTCATAACATGGTGTGAGAATGTGCCAAGTCAACCCAAATAAAGCATCAAAGGAGAATACCACAATATTATGCTTTAATATGCTAAAACAACGCATGATTCTTCCAAGGCACATTAAGCAATCTCAATTGTTTATAACATGTCATGCTAAAACAAAGATTACTAAGCATAAAGCCAAAACAATATCAAGCATGGCATGACAAAGCATAGGCCACAGTCAAAAACAAGCTCTCTTTACCACTTAAGCATGAATTTTCCTACTCTTTTCCAATCCAAACCAAACTATTTGAAAACTAATGTATGAAAGAGGGGGTCCAACCAATTTATTCAGCGAACTAAGAAAACAAAGCAAATGAAAAACCAAAACAAAAACGAAAAAGAAGACGCTCCAAGAACAACACAACTGTGCATGAAACAATAAAAATGAAGTGTTTGGAAGAAACCTGAGATTTTTATTGATGAAGAAGGGGATGCCTTGGGCATCTCCAAGCTTTGATGCTTGTACCTCTTGAATATTTCTTGGGGTGACATTGGTGGCATCCCCAAGCTTGAGCTTTAGTCCATCCTTCATCTCATTACTCATTCCTTCCATACACCTGAAATTTTTCCTTCATACAAAACTTCACACAATCTTTATTAGCAACATTAGTGCACTCAAGATAATAAGTCTTTGGGTTCAGTTCCAACAACAATAAAACTTCCATTAAAACACAAGCTACTGTAGCACTTCCCTCAAACAGCTCAATTCCCCAAAAGAACTCAAAAAGGAACCAACAAGAAGCAAATGCAAATAATGGCAGAAATCTTTCAAAACAGACCAGCAGGTAAAGACGAATTTTTTCAAAGACCTTTTGTTGCTCCAATAGAAAAGTGTTCAACTAACGAAAGTTAGATAACAACCTAGGGCAGAAGGACAAAAATTCATGCCACAAAAGAACATACAGAGATTTTACACGAATTTTTACGGTGAAGCACAGAACTCTGTTTCAGGACAGCAACTTTCCCAACCATTACTTCTCTCTCATTAGAGGTTACTCATGGCACAAAAATAAAATAAAAAGGATAAGGAGCGGTTATTACTGAAGTAATGGTTATTACTGAAGTAATAACTTCTAAGACTCATCTAAAACTTTTGGGTTATCTCCCAATAAGTACTTTTCTTTAACGCCTTTAAGGTAGGCATGGTAGTTTGGGAGGATGCTCACATAAGAAATATGAATTGAAGTAAAAGAGAGCATCAAGAAGCAAATTCAAAACACATTTATGTCTAACCCACTTCCTATACATAGGAATCCTGTATGTAAATAAATTCGCAAAGAACAAAGCGACAGGCATAGGAAGATAAAACAAGAGTAACTTCAAAACTTTCAGCACATAGAGAGGTGTTTCAATACCATGAAAACTTCTACAACCATATTTTCCTCTATTATAATAATTTTCAGTAGCCTCATGAATAAACTAAATAATATATCTATCACATAAAGCATGCTTTTCATGTTCTACAAAAACATAATTTTTATCAAGCTCAAAAATAGTGGGACTAAAACCTTCAAACCCACTTTTAACAATTCCATAACAAGATGCCTGATCATTCAATATAGGACCATCATCTAGAGCTTTATCATAATTTTTTTTAAGAAAAACTCTTTAGTACCATGCATCTCGAAGTTAGGCACAAATAAAGGATTATCACAGATAACATGAGCATAACATTCATCCTCCTTTGGTAAGCATGGGGGACAATCAAATAATTTAAGAGACAAAGAGTTACTCTCATTAGAAGGTAGGCATGGGTAGCTAATCCATTCTTCCTCCTTTTGTTAATCACTCTCCTTCTCTTTTTCATCTAATGAGCTTTCAGAGTCATCAATTTCTTCTTCCATAAGATCCTGTAATGCATTAGTCTCTTTCATTTGTGGAAAGCATCTATTAATATATTCAAGAATATAGCCATTTTCTTCCTTATAATTATCAAAGCAAAATTTAAGTATATCATAAACCTTGTATTTATAAGGTGAATCATCAATATTTTCAAGCAAACTAGCAAGTTCAAATGCACCCTTCCAAGCAATAAATTCCTCAATTTGTTCCACATCATAAAGTCATAATTTTCTTTAACATAAGAAGATATGGTAACATTATCATTATACTCACATTGAAAAGGGAGGTGTTTGTACCTCCTACAGCAACAAGATTTATCAAAGCAATAAGTAACATTATAAGTAGAGCACACGTTTATAACAATAGTATACAATTTATCAATTTGTTCCCATAAGTGTTTCCCTTTTTGTGACAAGCGGTATTCCTTATAATAATATTTTTGTTCTTCCGTGAACCCACCTTGCAATAAGATTCAGTTTCAAAGAAACCAACCATTGATAGAAAGCATGATAAAGCAAGACAATAACAGACCAATGAAAATAACAACTAGAGTAGGAACTCATTTTTTTGTATTTTTGATAAAGAAACAAGCAAACAAGGTGGAAATAAACTAAGCAAAAAAAATAACAAAGTAAAGAGATTGGTTATGATTATGATTGAACAATAGTGATTCCAAGTGGACTTGATAAATAAAGCTATGCTCCCCGGCAATGGTGCTAGAAAATAGTCTCGATGACCCACAAGTATAGGGGGTGTATTGCAGTATTTTCGAGGGAAGTGAAACCCAATTTATTGATTCGACACAAGGAGAGCCAAATAATATTTATAAGCCTTAACAACTAAGTTGTCAATTCAGCTGCACCTGGAAACAATCTTGCTCACAGCAGTTTATCAGTAGCAATAGTTTTGTAGTGGGAATAGTAAAGTAATAACAATAGTAAAAGTAAGGGCAATAGTAACAATTGCAGTAAACAGTAGGATTAAGGCGCGGTAGGCACAGGGATGGATGGACGGGCGTTGCATGGACAAGACAATTCATATAGCAATCAGAACATAGGGCATTTGTAGATAAATAAGATAAAGCATCCAAGTACTAAATAGTCCTAGCAATGTGTTCCATATATAGTCATACGTGCTCACAATGAGAACTTGCACAACATCTTTTGTCCTGCCAGCCCGTTTGCAGTGGGGCCTCAAGGGAACTACTGGCAATTAAGGTGCTCCTTTTAATAGAGCACCGGAGCAAAGCATTAACACTCCGTGAACACATGTTATCCTCACATCAAAGCCATTCCCTCCGGTTATTCTGATTTCTGTCACTTCGTGGCCTTTGGTTCTGGACAACAACGTGTGTATACAACTTGCACATAAGACCATAAAAAATACTATCATAATGAATCAATAACATGTTCAGGTCTGAAATCATGGCACTTGGGCCCTAGTGACAAGCATTAAGCATAACAAGTTGCAACAAAGTCAAAACGCACTAATAGTAGATAATAGGCACCAAGCCCTAACAATCCGATGCCATTACATGAATGATCTCATCCAATCCCTACCATCCCCATAGCTTACAGCGGGGGATTACTCACTCATAGATGGGAGAAACATGGATGGTCGATGAAGAAGCGATGGTGATGATGATGGCGATGATCTCCTCCAATTCCCTGTCCCAGGAGGGTGCCAGAACGGAGTTTCTGGTTCCAAATCGCGGAATTTGGTGGTGGTGGTGGAGCGGAACTCTTTATAGAAAAACATCGAACCCCCCTGGGTTTTTAGGTCAGGAGGCAACTTATAGGCGAAGAGGGAGGACGAGGGGATGCCTGGGGCGGCCAGACCACCCCCTGGCGCGGCCAGGCCTAGCCCACGCAACCAGGTGGTGTGGTCGGGCCCCAGCCCCTCTCCGTCTCGTATTCTGGCTTCTGGTGTCCCTCGATGAAAATCTGACTTTGGCTTCTGTCCCGTCCAATTGCGAGAATATTCATTTTATGACTTTCCTGGAACCAAAAACAGCAGAAAATAGGCAGCTGACACTATGGCTCTTGTTAATAGGTTAGTCCAAGAAATCATATGAAAAGTACTCCAAAGTGTGGACAAAACATAAGAAAGTAGATAAAACCAAGCATGGAACATCAAAAATTATGGATACGTTTGCAACATATCAGCCCCCGGGCCCACTAGGGCCGGCTAGCGGCTGCCCCTCCCCCTCCTCTCCTTTAGTCCCACCCCGGGACTTTGAGCGAGGTAGTACCTCATTTTCCCCTATATATAGTGGGGGTATTTGGCTAGATAAAGACACACAATATTCAATAAAGGTCTTCTTACTTTTGGGAAGACCTCCAATTGATATTCTCTCTCTCTCTCTCTCTCTCTCTCTCTCTCTCTCGTGATCGTGGTCTCAAGTTCGGACTGTGCGAACGAGAGACATCTTCACCGCGGAGCGCCATCGTGTTGCAGGATTTGGATCCAGGAGCTCTACTTCCGCAACTGCTGCTAGATCAGGGAAGCGGGAGTCATCGTCAGGCACCGGACATATGTAACTCCCCGCGAGCTGTCGCACTTGAGGCACTCAAGTCGTTGGAGCCATTGGAGCGCAAGGACTTCATCACGACCTTGGCGTCGGCTTCGGCTCGTCTATATCAACCACGCTCTCCTGAGCGTTGAGAACACTTTTCGGTCTTCAAGGGTAAGTTCGCGAAAAGCTCCTCCAGTTACTGTATTACTAATAGATAGGTCCTGGCAGCATCAGGGGTGCAGGGGCGTAGGGTAAAAATTTATTGTTTTCATACGCGGAACCCCTACAGTGGTATCAGAGCTAGATCTATGCGTAGTAATGCTAGTACGGGTAGAACACACAAGATGTAGCGTGTGGGCATTGATATTTTAGTTGTTACCCTCCCACGTGTACTTGTGCATACCGCAGCAATGCTTGATGAAGCGTCCCCCAACCGACTTTACGCGTTCATTCGCGAGACTGGTCCACGCTTGACATACGGCTTGTATCGTATAAAGTGGCTTAGGGGGGTGTCTGTCTCTCTCGAATTAGTTGGTATGCCATTTACAACAGAGGGCCCCGAAAGGGGTGTAGTAGAGACAACTACTTGATCAGCGTTGTGCTGAAAGTTTGTAGGTAAGAACGGTTCTTGTGCGAAAGCCCATTCAGCCATGTAAAACATGCAAAGATAAAGTAGAGGCGTCTAACTTTGTTTTGCAGGGGGCGTTGCTTTGTGATATGGTTGTGGCAAAGGTAAAGTGATTACCTTATGTTACATAGTAGTAGATAGTCACAGAGGTGACGAACTACCACGCCAAAAGACACCGGTACCCTAGTGTCTACAGCGCCGGAACCCTGGCGCCAGAATCCGGTGACGACGGATGGAGATCACGACATGAAGGACCATATCACATCGCATTTACATTCAATGTTATTGTTTGTATATCTTATTGTGTGCTAGTATTAGATACTCGACGGTAGCCTAATAAGATGATCCCTGTTGAAATAACCAACGATTGTGTTCCCCCTTAGTGTGCACCACCAAGAAAGTTCTTCGGTATGAGGCAGGCCATGATGATCGGGTGTCAGACATATCTGCGTTCACATACAGTGGGTGTAAGCCATTTTACACAGTGAATACACTAAGGTTGAGTTGGTAAGCCTAGCATGTACAGATATGGCCTCGGAACACGGATGGTCGAAAGATCGAGCACGAGTCGCATGAATGATGTGACCGACGTTTAGCGTCCACCCTTGAACCCACATTGATGGCCGTGATGATCGGGGGAGAGTGGCTGATAGGGGTCGTGTTATCACTAGGAACCCTTATGGGGATAGGTGTTTCTGAGTGGAGTTATTATTAACTCATTTAATTATTAACTTAGTCTAAATTCCTTTTTGCAATTATAAATGTAGATATAGCTCACCGTGAAGCTTATTTTGTCATTGAGAAATGGGTAATGGATGAAAACTTAGACTTGATGGATCCAATTTACCTAGTTGGCTTGTGCGCCTGAATGATCTCCTTACTAGGAATCATGTGGTACAATACATACACCACACGATAGATTTGACTGAGTCAGACCACTATGAGACCCTGCAAGAGCTGGCAGACCACTACTACCATCAAGAGATGTCCACCTACATTCAGATAATAATGCGTTACGGGATGGTGGATGAACTCCATCCCCTCATGGGTGATCTTGATCCATATTCAATGGTAGATCAGCTGAGAGCAGAGTTCATAAGCCATGTGCGCATGTGGAAGCACGAGCTGCTTGGAGAGTTCCTTTCCATACTGATGGAGGAGCACACATGTCTGAAGGGTCACTTGGAGCGCATGCTTGATGAACACATGAGATTGGTCCACTTCGTGGAGTACTGGATGGATGATCCGTTTGTGATAGGCGTGCTGCTTCTTTCATTGCCTCCCAGCTACGAAGGACATGTCCAGAGTAGCATCATGAGTGGTGATACGGAAACATTGCATTTCCAAGAGTTCATATTACGTTTCAGGAACATAAAGGTTGAACCAATCACCGGAGAGGTCATCGATGACAAAGGTATATATTTGATATACAATTTTATAAATGTTATAATCTTGCAAACACATTTGAAGTGTTAAGTATATTTGATACTTATTCTGTTTTACTGAAAACAGGTCGTTCTACATGAGAGGTGCCTGCTGGAGAGGAGGTGACATTGCATGCTGATGGCGAGCATGATGATGATGGCCAACGACGCTCTCCCTCAACATTTATCACTTAGTTTATGTTTTGGGATAGTTATTGTAATCAAAATATTATGAACTTCTTTAGTGTGGCTCACACTTTGTGAGACGGTTATTCATATCAGTTTGTAATAAACAGTTGTTCTACTTTTATGAATGATTTCTATTTGTGTTCATATCTTGTTTGATTATATATGAGTTATCCTTGTTGTTTGAAACTAATTGATAATGCATGAACATTTGTAAAATATTGAAATGCCTTGAAAATACCCAACTTAATGATATTTCATTAATGAATGAAACCATTGTTTGTATTCAAAGTTATTTGACAATATGTGAAAGTCATTCAATTTCTTATCACATATAAATCATGCCTAAGTTCGGCAAAGTAACTTGAACACCATGTATTATTTGAATACAAAGTGTTTAATGAATTGTTGAAAGTAAATACATATTCGATGTATTGTGTTTTAACGAAAATGGTAATTATCATTATATGATTGTTTAAATGTGTAAAAAAGTTTACCAAAGGAAACATGAATATGAAATTATTTGATATGATCAAAGTGTTTCATCAACAAAGGCTATAAATATAAAAGAGAATCTAATAACTATGATTTGATCAAAAGTAATGAAATTCGACTTTATAAGAATGGCATAAAAGAAATTGTGGAATGCAAAGAGTTTTTAAACGTCAAAATGCAAAGCATCACAATGTGATATTAGATATCAAAAATGGGTGAATAGATGGCACCAAATAAATCGTTGTAGTATAGATGTAGAGACCATTAGTTAGAAATGGTTAGCACTAAATTAGAATATATAGTGAACCATTTGAATTTGTGAAAGCGGCTCCATATCTGGTATGGATCGTCATGAAAGTTTTGGGGTTATTGGATATAACCAAAACAATAGCGAATAAGTACTTGTAGAGTATTCATTGGAAACTTTGAATACGAAATCCATAGCTGAAACCAAAAGAGAAGCAAAACTTGTATTGCTTGGATTTTGGTGCATTCCTGAGAAAGCTCACTTTTAGTGATATTTCTTGATTATGAAGCTTTTGGAAGATAGTGAAAAACACGATGAGGATTCAAAACCCTGCATCAGAGTGTTGAGAAGCGCAACGGACAACGTTCCTGGATGATTCTCTTCACAAAGGAAAGAATCAATGATAATGATCATTGTGTTTTCCCCACTGGTGTTTTCACTACATGAAGTAGGATTCAAAATGTAATCCATATCCAGTATGGAGACATTTGTGAATCATTTGTCATGATTCTTGGAATATGATATACCTACGAACTACTAAGGAAATAATGGTAAACTAGAATTATGAGAAATCCTAGAAGTAAAATTCACTTGAGATTAGAAAGCAATTCGTTGTTGAATCTCACAAGTAAAAGGGGTTACCTGAATTTTCCCAAATGACTGCAAAGCCATAGTGGAAAAGGGGTGAATGACAAAAGCACAATTTGTCAAGTATTGGACGAATTCAAATGAATTTGATTCAAGTGTGCTAAATGTCTAGTGGATTTAAAACTAGTAAAAGTAGTAGTATCTCATAGTAAATCTCCAAGTTTGATATTTGATCAAAGGATTTTGAAGTTGTTCAAAATAGTTAGTAGATATGCAATTTGCATGAAATTGAGTGGGAGCTATGAAAGTTTCCTAAAACAATATGTGAATGACATATTTTTGAGTGGGAGCAATATAAGTCTCAAATTCAAATATGTAGGAACATAGTTTGAGTAAGAGTACTGACTCATACCCAAATATGGTAGGAACATATTTTCAGTGGGAGCTTATAGGAGTGATTCTTAAGTGTGTATTCGACACATTAAGAATAAAAGCGCAAGTGCCAATAAATAATGATTTATGAGGTGTAGAAGTTGATAACAAGTGTATTATGATATTATGTAGTATTCCTTAAGGGATTCTGAAAAGGGTTTCGGAATAGAAGTTAATTAAGGAACTAGTCCTTAATAACTCAAGTTAGGAATAATATTAAGTTTAAACATCAATGGTTGAAAGAAAGAAAAGGATGATCATCATCCACTATGTTGAGACATAGGTTCTATCTTAGAAAACCATGATGATAACTTAACATAATATGTAATCCAATAAAGCATGTTTGAAAGTGATTAAGTTTGAATCATAGAACGTTGAGCTAAGTTTGTCCACAGTGTCTAATAGAGAACTGTAGACATATTTTTCAAGTCCATAAAGGATGACATATCTTAAAACATAAAGGGTTATGTTATAAGGGAATATGTTGGAATCTCCTATAAATACCGATTAAAGTCAAGTAGGAAGCAAGGTGAACAAAACATCGAAAGTTGCACAGAGTGCACTAGTGTTTTGATGAATACATTTATAATAATAGATAAGGGTATCATCTAAAGTGTTGTATAATGTTATGGCGGGGCTAGTTCGCTTTAACGTAGAATGATGTGTCCCAGGGCACAGTGCCCATGAGAACGCCCTCGAGGTTGATCTAAAGTCCGTAGGCTCACGGAATCGTGCCTCGTTCTGCTGCCATAGCGACGATGCATACACACAGATGTTATCATGTGATGATAAAGTATTAATGTCAATCAAGGTGACATTAGTAAGTTGCAAAGGATTTGGGACTGTAAAGTACAGACCCAAGACTCAACCTCTTCCATCAGCAAGCATGTTCAGGGTACCGGTTATGGTGCCAACGATTAAGAACAAATGCAACTAGTGTATTTGTACTCTAGTGCAAGTGGGAGACTGTTGGAAATATGCCCTAGAGACAAATAGTAATAAGGACTATTATCATATTTCATATAGTTTATGATTAAGTTTTATATCATGCTATAACTGTATTGAGTGGAAACATCAATACACGTGTGATATACAAACAACCAGGGGTTCCCAGTGAAACTCTAGTCACTGGTTCATTGGTCAACAGATGATCATGTTTCCTGATCACGTGGCATTTATGCCAGTTGGAAATGGACTCAACTCATTCTTAGAAAGAGATGATGAACTAATACCAACCTAAACATCATGACCCCATCATGTCACAAAGTTCAAGTTACGATGATTAGAAATGGATCCTCGTAGACTATTCCTTAGACTGTGATGCTATATCAATCACTATCTCCCAAGAGTGCTTAGGTAGCATCAAGCGCCACTTTGTAATACAGTGGTTATAAAGGTGTGTTCAGGTACTCGGAGGAAATCGTAGAGGAAATATATGTCAAGAGTGAGATTTGTCCGTCCATGTCACGGAAAGATACTCAAGGGCCCACTCGGAGAAGTTATATCCAATAGTTGCGCAGCGTGTGATTTGATCACAGGGATATCACTTATCAAAACGAGTCAAGTAGCATTGTTCGGTAACGAGATTGAACACGACATGGTGATGTCATTGATCGGATCTCGGGCAATGCAAGTATCAAGAGACAAAGGGAATAAGACACGACGGTTCAAACGATGAAAGATCTTCGTGGAACGCACAGGGGTCACATGGCCATCCAAGTCCCTATGTCGATCATTGGTACGGGAGTGTCCCGACCATGTTTGGAGTGTTCGCGAATCATGGGGTATCACGCTTAAGGACTTGATGATGCTTAGAGAGTGTTTATAGGATCGGTAGAATCACCAAAAAATAGTAGAGAGAAAACCGGGAGGGTTTCGATAAGTCCGGAGGATGTCCTGAGTAGAGGTGGAAGTGTTCCATAGCCACGGAGGTTGAATAATATGTGAATGAATGTTAAATATTGATTTAATCATTTATTCATAATGATTTAATAAAGAGAAAATCAATTTAAAAGGTCAAAAGGCTTAATGGGCCAATTTCCGGAGGGAGAGGGCCCATTAGGGAAAGGAGAGAGGGAGAAGGGGAAAGGGGGTGGCCGCCTGGGCAAAGCCCCCCTCCCCCCCCCTCCCCCCGCGCGGGGCCCACTAGGGCCGGCCGGCGGCTGCCCCTCCCCCTCCTCTCCTTTAGTCCCACCCCGGGACTTTGAGGGAGGTAGTACCTCCTTTTCCCCTATATATAGTAGGGGTATTTAGCCAGATAAAGACACACAATATTCAATAAAGGTCTTCTCACTTTTGGAAAGACCTCCAATTGATATTTTTTTTCTCTCTCTCTCGTGACCGTGGTACCAAGTTCAGACTGCGGGAATGAGAGACATCTTCATCGCGGAGCACCGTCGCGCTGCGGGATTCGGATCCAGAAGCTCTACTTCCGCAACTACTGCTAGATCGGGGAAGCGGGAGTCATCGTCAGGCACCGGACGTGTATAACTCCCCGTGAGGTGTCGCACTTGAGGCACTCAAGTCGTTGGAGCCGTTGGAGCGCAAGGACTTCATCACGACCTTGAGGTCGGCTTCGGCTCGTCTACATCAACCACGCTCTCCTGAGCATTGACAACGCTTTTCGGTCTTTAAGGGTAAGTTCGCGAAAAGCTCCTCCCGTTACTGTATTACTAATAGATAGGTCCTGACAGCATCAGGGGTTCAGGGGCGTAGGGTAAAAATTTATTGTTTTCATATGCGAAACCCCTACATAATCACCTTGTAAATTTCAGCTCATTCTAAAAAAAAAAGAGGGAAGTATGCAAATATTGCCTATACGTAATAGGCAATATACCATATCTGTCAGACCAACTCCTACGTATTATTCATTTCTCATATCAAAATATTAAGAAAAGGCTCACAATGTCGATTATTTTCTCTGCTTCAATAAAAATATATTAACTCTGGTTTTAAGGCACTTAAATAAATCAAGTACTACTATGACTACCAGTCAAATAGCTAATATGCTAAGATCCTAGCGGTCGTTAGATATAAAAGAACTGATAGAAGTACCGAGCAAAAAATTAGTAATTATGAATCCATAGTTAGGATGGGATCTACCTCTTTTGCTTCCATGGTATCCACGGTCAACTATGACATAGACTCCAACATCCTTTTCATTTAAACTATTAACATATGCTTCAACATCTTGTTAGAAAAAATATCAGGTCAGAAATTGGAGGACTCAATCTGAAATGACAGTGATATGGCATGAACCGTTTCGTAGAAGTACCGAAACAAATGCATAATGATAGACCAAGCATGTCCTTCTTATACAAAAACTTGATAATTCAAGCTCATTGTACTCAATATTTTTTACCAGTTTATAACTCTATGACAAAGTCTTACGAATTTCACTTGGCTATTACTAATAAACTTGTACAACTAAAAGACTTGTCTACGTCAGACTTACGACATGGTCTATTTCTACAATTCAAGAAGGTCATGTATGGAGCAGTGCAAGGTTACATACCTAGAAATTTAATCAACCCATGATCTCACCTACGCTCGTAACATTCGTCTTTCCTATTCAAGTCAAAACAACCGCCAAGCTACCCTGCTCCTAACATACCGATCAATTATCCAGGCATATTGTTTTCATAAAGTACATTAGCACGGACAATGGGGCGTAGAACAGGCTAAGCGGAAGGAAGCTGCATAGCCGGCACAGACAACTACAAAGGGGTGGGGCACCCAACAGCATCTCCCTGTGCAATGGCCAAGAAAGGAAAAATGAGGAAAAAACATAGATAACTGAGTAGACTAAAATAGCACGGCAGTAAACAAACCATACCACGATGTTTTCTGTCGACACTCGCGGCCCACCAGCAACATCACTCGCCGCACACAACTTAAGAAGCTAAATCACAGCAATCAGCAAAATCAAAATAGGGTCGCAACAAATCCTAACACAAAAAACCTTGGAGCCCAAACAACAGAAAATGTGCCAAATCAGCCAGCAAGTCCACGCAGCAACTTGCAAACGAAGAACAACATGGAACAAAATAAAACAGTCAAGAAGACTGGGCGATACATCAGGGATGTACAGCCAACCAGAAGAAAGAAAGAGGAAAAATGCAAAGAAAGCACGTACACACAGACCTAGAAATCCTAGCCGCAATACCTACACCGCATATCAACGCCGCCCCCGGCCCGCGACCGCCCACCGCACCAGCCACACCCGACCCGCTCGCCGCGCATCTTGCTCGGCCGCTGTAGCTCGATGCAGGCCCAATTGCTCGGCCTCCAGCGAGCTTGGCCTCGCTGCTCCGAAAGTCGGGAATGGATCTGGTCTGGGAGAGCAGGGTAGCCGCTCGTCATGATGGATGGTGATTGGAGGCGGTGGTGGTGGGATATGAAACAGAGAGAGGCGGAGAGATGGAGTGGCTGATGGGTTAGAGAGCTCCCTGATCCACAAGCAGCGACAACTAACTGCATAGGTCCACAAGCAGTGGCATAGGGTTTCATCATACGCGGCAAAGGACCTCCGCGCGATTGCATGTGTACACGCTTAAGTCTATAGTTAATGGGCACTAACAAACAAACTTACCAATTTTGAAGCCCTCTATTTCTACTGGAAGACTATAGTCCAACTAAATCATTTTACAGCTCCCGAATGAACTCAAAAAGGACATGGATATAGCCATATTTTTATTAACGATAGAAAACAGTTAAACAAATGACAATTCCATTTGAGATCCAACCCGAAGGACATACAATAAATCACCTCATTTTAGTACATTAGGTAGGCCTAGAAAAAATACCAAATCAGTCTCAGTATATATCAGAGTTAGAAATTAAACAAAACCGGGATCAATAAGGTGCATATGTTATTTCATTTAGAACAGTATGGTCAGTTGTATATTCACATGCCCCCAAAAATGTATCACCAACAAATACCAAATCGCCGTACGAATCTACCACAATAAGCAAGCCAAATGTCCAAGTTGCTGGAAGTCAGGCATTGGAAGCCATCGCGTACAATCTCGAGGTGACAGTGCAAGCCAAGTGCTGCCATGACGGATGTAGGAGCCTTTCCCACTAGGATGAGATCCAAGAACATGAGAACGTGTGCCCACACACACTATAATAATAGTTGCCATCTACCACGACCGGATTTCGTGGTATAAGGGTCTTTTTGGTGGTTAAAGGTCTTCTACCATAAATAAACATCCATGGTAAAAGCTCCGTCACAAAATATTCTACTATGTTTTATCGTGGTGGATGGAACCCATCTACCACAAAAATTTGCATCATGGTAGATGTGTTTCTCCAACCCCGTTGACTTCTAACGTCATGCAAACTACAACGTGGCAAACGCTGTTAATGAATACTTAACACCATCAACTTTTCACAAATCTATGATAGATGTTAGTCCAGCCAATGCATGCTAAATATTAAGTGGGCTGGATCATGAGAGAAGCTCAACAAGGAGATGGACAGGTACTGTTTTGACGTGCAAGCGACCTGCGCTATTCCTCGGGAGCCTATCATTGTGTAGCCCAACTACGGCCTATTAACTTTTTGGTCAATTATTGTTTCATCCTATGAAAGGTCCTACATTGTCCATCACTATGCAACACATTTACGGATCACACCAGTCATGCCCGGCATTATTTCGGTATGCAAAAGGCTTGTCACTGTTTGCAAGAGCTCATACGCTGCATCCCATTTACGATATGTGTACGAAGGCCCGTTACTATTTAGGCCTGATACAGACCCATGAATCTTACAAGAATACATTAATACACAGCCATGAACGAGGCATTAATGTTCGGTTCTGGCACTGCTACGGCCTGTTATTGTTCTACTATATTAATGTTTTAATCTTTTACTATTTTTGCCTATATAGAAACACAACCACCTAGAGGATGTCCTCCACCACCAGCGGCATGTGCCGACCGGACACGATGACAAGGACACACCAGGCCAAGCAGACCTGGCTGGGCCCAAGACATGTCCGTGAAGTCCACGTTGTCACGCTATAGCACATGTAGGCCATTATGGTGACCCAGCCCACCACTACATATTGTAGTGTGCAAGGCTTGTCATAACATTCACGAAACACCATTTCATAAATATTACACCCAACAGAGTAGTACAACAAAAATATTACGGGTCCAAGGTATAACTATGTTATTCATATCATGGATCTTCATAGAAGATCCTCGGAACTCCCATGACACAATAAGCTCATCGGGTAAGTTCCTGTTTAAACCAAGATCCAAAAGAAGCAGCTTGTAGACTAATCTAGCACTAGATCTACTTGTAGGCCTATCTCGATATTTAAAGTTTGTCTATTTGCCCTACCAACAACTTCTATTGGTATGGATTCTATTCATGGGAACTGAATCCCATGTATGTTTATCTATATCTCCACCATCACCAAGTTGAAGTGTTGCCTCCTTTAAATACGTTGAACTAACATCAGCTTCCCTTTGAAGCCTTCCCGGGTCTTCTAGTACCACATTTTGTAGTCTTATCATTGACTTCAACCTAAGCAAGGGTTGAGAGTATACATATGAGTATAGGAGGTACTCCGCAAGTCATGTCTATGTGGTTATTTGATGCAATATCTATAGTCGTGGATCAGGCATCCTGGGCTTATGCAGGTTCTTGAAATCATTTTTTAAGAAAAAAGGTAAGTTTTAATTTATAAAATTCTATGTCTTTCAATCTTCACGGGTTGTGAGAACTTCATGGAGTTCCTTTCCACATTGCGGTCATAGTTCTTTCCTAGAACATAGAGTATCATGACACAATTATACACTCCAGAGAGATGCACTACTTTACTCATAAACGTCTTTAACCTTGTTACACAACCGGGAAATGTTGGCCAGCATATTCTCGTCTAGAATTCCTTGGTTCGAGGTCCAGTCTAAAAACTAGCCAATCACTAGCCTCTTCGTGACCCCCGTTGCCCACCCTTTGTAACGGTTTTCGGTCAAGAGACCTACTCCCAATACTCTCCCTTCTAATACACCTAGTCGTTATCTCGATACACGGAATAGGGATGACACATGCTCTCAGCCATTGCTATTCCCCGCAAGGAAACAACAACCCGACTAAGCATGTGAGGCCAAACGGAAGGAAGAAGGTCTAGCTTACTTGCCCGTCTTATTCCGAGATCTGTGGTTAGCTCAGTTTGTATGTCGCTTTGAATCACTCACTACATTTGTTGTTAAGTTCTAACTTTTCTGGTACAATAGAATCTCCATCACATGGCTTCCCAACCATGTATTTCAACCATGATTCCATTGCCCACTATTTCACATTTCATTTACAAAATGGTATTTTGCTTTTAATGCAAGTGATAGAGTTTTTGAAAAGGGTTTTTATAAAATAATTCAAAGGACATGCAAGATTGCACTTGCAAATGGTTGCAAGCTTGGTCTTGTAAGATTTATGCAAGAATGAACTTGTCTTCTGATTGCAGGTTATGCAATCAACGTCTTCAACCATCATATGATCCAAATGGAAGTGTAACATCACACTGGCGAGGATCCACGAGCTGGAGCTCGTGGTGGTAGCGCTGCCATAGGAGGGAGGTAGGCACGGCGCCGGAGCAGCCGACCTGCCATATGGTGTTGGAGCTTGTCCATGGAGGAGGAGGAGCGCAGGTGGGTGACTCCACGAGCTTGCTGGTTGAAGGGCGAGCTCCCATCTGCGTTCTGTGCAATGGATCGATCGATCCAAGAGCTAGCTCGAGGAAGTGGGACAGAGGTGTGTTATGCGTGCGATTGAGCTAGCATTAAGCTAGCTAGGAGCGGCGGAGCGACGAAATGCGGGGGAGCGGCGGCCGACGGGGGAGGGCGGAGACAAGACTTGAGTTTGAAATTCAAGTTTAAAGGCTAAATTCGAAACGATTTGATTGTATTAGGGTTTTTTTGCAAAATTAAATTTGAACTAGCTGGGAAGGAGCTGCAACATCCTTTGTTGGACAAGGGAGTACATGTTTATCATGAGATACGTTTTTTTCAAAAAGAGATAGCCCACTGCTTAAAAAGGTTAAAAGATCGTCATATGATCAAGGTAGTATTTGGGGGCACTAGCAGTACGTAGTGGCAAGTAGTTGCTTTAAGCAAGCTTATCACACCAAACATGATAGCAACATATGCATTGGAAGCACCGCGCGAGATCCATCCAGTCTACACACGATCCCATAGCTTTGTTTTTTTAGATCCAGTCCACAGTATATGCTACTGTAACTTTGTTGTACAGTACACAAGTTGAATAAATTAAGCAGAGAGCTCAAACACATGCACATACTGCGAGGATTGAACAAATTGAAGTTAACTGGTGCCAGAGACAATTTCTTATTAATTCTTCCAATATTGTCAAGTGGAGGCAGGTATGTACATCTCTCTTTCTTGATATCTCCCCTCACAAAAATAAGTTAATATAAGAGAAACCCTAATAAAAAGGGAAGAAAAGAAAAGGCAAAATTACAAAAAGAGGATTAAAAAAAGTGAAGCAAGCAGGTGAGGTCGAAGAGGAGCTGAAAAAGAAAGAGAAAGCATATGGATCTGCTATAGTGGTCATTCACCAGATCCAATGCAGGTAGCCATCCCTGTCCTCCTCATAATTAGTGCCTCACCTACCAATAATAATCCACCACCTCACCTCCCTTCTTCTTGCTCTCTCTCCGTCTCTCTCATCCCCCTTCTGATTTCTCGCTCATGATGGATCCATGGTGGACAGATGTATGGAGATGCCTAGCTAGCTAGCTATACGGACTGCCCTGTCCGGCCTATCTCTGTCGGCGGCCGCCGGCGTTGAGGCTGCAGCAGGGTGAGCGTGAGGTCAGAAGGTGAACGATGATAGCTCGCCGGCGTCGGCGTCGATTGGGAGGAGGAGGGCCCGGCAAAGGGGGCAGGTGGCGTGGCCCTTGTCGACCCATTTGTCGATGCACGCCTTGTGGAAGGCGTGCGCGCAGTTGCCGAGCTCGCGGACCCGGTGCCGCGCCTCGAGCGCGCCCAGGCACACGGCGCAGCACGTCGTGGAGGCCGCGGCCCCGGCGGCGGAGCGGCGGCTCCTGAGGTCGGCATACCGGACGGCGGGCAGGCGCGCCTTGATGGCCGCCGGCGCGGGAGCCGGCCAGGTCTCGAGCGACGAAGATGGCGCCGTCTCCTCCTCGGCGGCCCAGAGGTCCGGCGGCGGCGCGTAGGCCGGGTGGTCGTCCGCGGCCGGCGGCGCGGCGAGGCCGAGCGACGACAGGCAGAGCAGGACCGCGTGGCGGAGGAAGTCGAGCAGCTGCAGAACCAGGATGAGCGGCTGCGGCAAGATGACGCAGTAGCACACCGACGGGAACCCCATGGCCGGCACGCACGCACGCACGCTTGTGGGTAGAGAGAGAACGGAAGCGCAGAGCAGGAGAGATGTGGGAGGAAGAGAGGGGAGGTGGAGGAGAGAGATGGGAGTCTATATATAAAGAGAGAGAGAAGGGAAAGAAGGAGTGCTGGTTTTGTGGGCAGGCAGGCTATGTTTGGAGAGTGGTGCTCTGCTACGCGTACAAACAAAACCTAGCTATAAACATGTCAAGAAGGAGCGAGAATAGACGGGCTACGTGCACGGTTGGAAGATTGATAGACCTTGTCTGCCCGTGACGCTGACGACGAATTCTACGTGCTCTCGCCCAATATCGTCGTTTGTCTGCCTGCAACACTCTACTTCCTCCAATAGAATGTACTAGCAGTAGTAATAATTACTATAGAGCTGTAGTAGCGCCATTTCGGATACACGATTTTGAGAAATTGTTCTAGCCTACAATAGAATGTATTACTGTAGAGCAAAAATCTACCGATATGTAGGTAACCTCGTGTATGTATTCATATTATCTTTTCAGACTCTGAATCTTGAAAATATTGGTTTTGATTTTCTAAAATACCAAGATCACTGGAACTCACGACCCAAAACACCTATCTCTTATTACTTGCCTACAATAAGATCCACATGTGCCATTAGAGTTCAGTCAACTTCATAACCGTCACATGGCGTCGCAATTCGTGTGTTATGTGAGTTCCAGAAGGAGTTGTAAGTGAGATTTTTAAGTTGCATCTGAGGTAGCAATTAAAATACTTTCAATTGCAAGTGGATTGCAGACTTGCAACATAATTTTTCCAGTTACAAATGGGGTGGTGACTAAGATTTTTAAGTTGCAAGCGGGTTGTAGCTGAGTAAAAAATGTCCACGCATATATTCACACCGTAAAAGTTGTTCATGTAGTACAAAAAAATCGTGAAATGACATCACTTGACCGAGAATTGAACTAATTTTCAGTAGAATACGAAATAGCCACACTCTTTTTTTGAAGCATTAGGGTTCGCAGAATATATAACCTGATCTCTATGTTGTCTAGGCTGCACAATGCAGCAGCCTGACTTCTCTCTTGTTTTCTTGCATGGAAGGCAGGCCCTACAAACATGCTAAGAGGAGCCCCAAATAACAAAAAGTACAACACGGCCCTAAAATTTAGCACAAAAAATCCTAGACCAAAAAAGAAAAAACAATCAGGTCCTTGGAGCCCTTCTTCTCTACCGCAGCAACTTGAACTCCGTTGTTAGTCGTCCTCCTTTGATCGGGAAAACCCATTTGGGAGAGGAAGGACATGGGGTGCCATCGGAAATCCATCGAAAGGCCTTCACCTTGGAGGTCGGACAAGTGCCTTCATCGTCATCTGGAGTTGCAGCCTTCTCACCCAATTGAGGCCTTCATGTGCATCCCGCATCAAAGATTTTCCATGGAGCTTCAGACCTGGCCACCTCTCACCCAAGTTCGTGACACCATGACGACAAGGTTGAGGACAGGAAGCAAGCTTCCAAGCTCCATCAGATGAGCGGAATTATTTGATCGGCCTTCGCCATCCCCATCCTTGCAAGATATCCTCCAAGGATACCGATTAAGGAAAGGAGGAGCCTAGCTCCGGTGTCGCTGGGAGTCGGCGGAAGCCAACCGAGGAAGAAGCACATAAAGCCGAAGACCACCACAAGGACGAACACCAATCTAGACCTACTTTTACACGTAGATCTAGACTTTCTATCGTGTACAAGAGCCAGGTCACGTCCTAGCTCATCTCGCAATGGTCGAAACCATTGGCGGCCATGAGAGGGCGGATTAGGGTGTCTTTCCGAGAGTGGACTCTCAACTCTCAAGAGCGGTGGAAGGAGCTGGTTTTATGCACCAGTACTGCCCGCAACCTGCTTCTCGCACAAAAAATATGTAAGTTTCCAGTACGGATTTAGTCTAACCCTTGTTCCTCGATCCTTTTCCGTGGTGCCACTTGCATTGATTGTTTAGGCCAAGGGTTAGGGACTATATATACTGTGCTAATTAAAGTTTGAATCAAATTGTCAAAACTGCAGATAAGTTTCAGATGGACTGTTTAAACCAAGTCTCCTAGCTATCTAAACCAACCACGATCATTAGTAGCATACACGGAGTCTAATTTATCTGCAAAGTCCCAAAACACACGAGTTGTGTGCCGAATCCGAACAAAAACATCAGATTCGCAAGCTTTATCAATCCATGGAGCCAACCCATGAACAACTTGGTTGTTCCAATATATATGTGCCCGGGCTATTCATACAGAAGTATGAGACATAATTCCAGCATATAAACAATATTGTAATTCAATAATATATTATACCGGCTTCCTCAAATAAATTCCATTTGAGTTAAGCAATATCCAATACAAAGGTAATTTCCATATTGAGTAATTCCAAGAGCAAATAATGTAGTACGAATTATAATGTTGCAAGCCTCACATATAAATATTTCCTACATCTCCCACTTGGCTAAGACATTTAATTCCAAATACAAAGACCCATGTCATAGACATGTTTATAGAATGTTTCCTGACTAAGAGTAGTCAGTGGATCAGCCACCATGTCCACACTAGACAAAAATTCTAAACAAACAGTTTTAAACCTATTTATAACATCACGAATATAATGATACCTTCCCTCAATATGTTTGCTTTTGCTATGAAACTTTGGATCTTTAGAGACCTTGATTGCTGCCTGGTTGTCACAATATATGGTGACCGGATTTGCTGCACTTTTCACAATGCCAAGAGATGCAAGAAATTCCTTCAGCCAAACTCCCTCCTTAACGGCTTCAGACGCTGCAATATACCCAGCTTCCATTAAAGACAATGCAACAGCTTCCTGCTTCTCCATGAGATCGCTCCTCCTGCCAGCTTAAACATGTAACAAACGTAGACTTTTGGCCATCCAAATCTCCTTTCCAATCAGAGTTAGTAAAACCCTGCAGCTGAAGATTATGATAATTAAAACATAGGTGATAATCCACTATTCCATTTACATAGCGTAAACCATTCCTCATTTGATTCCAATGAGTTTCTCGTGGATTTATTTGATATCAACTAAGAATACCCACGGCATAGCAGAGATCATGTCTAGTAAATAGCATAGCATACATCAAAGAACCCAATACAGATGAATACAGAATATTGCTCATGAATTTCTTTTCCTCAGGAGTTTCAGCACACATTTCCTCACTGAGTTTAATTCCCTTTAATATAGGTACAGTAACCGGATTGCTTTTTTCCATAGAGAATTTCTTAAGTACAACACTAAAATAAGCCTTTTGGGACAAGCCCAATATTCTATTTTCCTATCTCTATGTATTTCCACTCCCAGTATGTAGGAAGCTTCCCCCATATCCTTGAAGGGAATATGCCCTGTGACGAGGGTTTAACTCATCAATGCCATTGTTATGGACTTGGGTTTTGGAGAAGGATGGAGCGCTAGAAGCATCAATCGGCTAGCAAACAAGCACACAGGAACGCAAGGGTTACCCAGGTTCAGGCCTCGTAGAGGTCCCTACTCCTGCTTGTCCGCTCGTAGAATTAACAGAGGAATCAAAGATTACAATGGTGCGCAGATGCAATCTGGCGAGGGTTGTGGAAACTAGGGTTGTGTGTGTGCTTCTCGCTGCCCCCTCCTAGTCTTTATATAGATAGGATAGGTCTCAGGTAGCAGGTCGAGTCGGTTACAGGTTAGGGTTTCCCTTTAAACTTTCTATCTTTAGCTTCTTCTTGTTCCGCAAGCAATCGAGAGTCCATAGGTTACTCGAGTTCTCCATTTGGGCCTTGGTAACGCCGTGGGCTTCTGTTGTATTCAGGCCGTATATACCAAGATCGAGTACCCGTAGGGCATACCCATGTCAGTAGCCCCCGAGTGTCAAGTGGAATCGCAGATTCGACTAGGGACTTTGTGAAGCCTTTCGAGTGCATGAATGAGTATATTTTCGACTGCTCTGTTTGTGTCATAGGGATTGTTGATGTGCGTGCCTGATTGAACCGATGTATCGGTGTCAGTTAACTACCTTAGGGTAAAAGAATGCAATCTACTCGAACTCGAGTCCCCGGACTCGAATTCGGAAAAGTGCTGGTGTAATTCGACTCAAGCCGTGGAGGTCTTACAGGAGTCGAATTCTAGTATATGGGTGTGAGCACTCAACGCGTCCGTCAAGGTGTGTTCATCGTACCTGTAGGCACGGATATATTCCTGGTAGTGCGCAGCGAATGCGTTGCCAGGCCTTATTCAGGTCTTATCTTCACGCTGCAAGCGCGACATCCGAAATTTATCATCGCGGAGATGATTCGGGTGACCCAGGAGACGCAATCTCTTTGTAGGGAAGAATCATGAGGCGGTGTCGCCATAAACTTCGAGTGTGGATGTTATCGACACACAGTACGATGTACAAAATAATCATAGGGTGCGCGACCAGCGCTCCCTATGGGAGTAGCCCCCGAGTGCATGGTTGAGTCGAAGACTCAGGCAGGGACTAAAGAACTTTTGCGACTGCTGTCGTCTTTTGTTTGCTTGTTTCAGTCGAATTTATTTCTGGTGCTCCCTATGGGAGAAACCCATGTCCATAGTCGAATCACGGATTCAAGTGATTGGGTATGCTTTGAATGTCCATGCTCCTGTAGAAGAGAAAAAGAAAAATCGTAGGGTGCGCGACCAGCGCTCCCTATGGGAGTAGCCCTCGAGTGCTTGGTGGAGTCGAAGACTCAAGCAAGGACTAAAGTAGTCGAAGTCTTCTGCCGGTCAATTTTGGATGACATCAGTGCTGACGATGTGATGATCTCAGTTGCTCGCGTGAGCGGGTTTGACGGGACGTGATGAGCGGTGGGTCCCATTTTCTGACCCTGACTTGACAGGGCGTGCGTAATCTTTGTTTTAACTGGGCCTCCTTGATTTCTATGCGTAATGGGGCTAGTGGGGGACGGTTCGCACTTTGGGTCCTCCACGTGTCGATCACGATGGGCGCCACGCGTCTGATAGGGTTTTTGCTGGCCGTTGGATTACATCTTCCAGGGGGTTAAGTAGCGGTGCTACGATGGTAATTTTTCCCATCTGCTCTTTTCTCTGCCTTTGCCTCCGTCGCCATTGCTGCTGCTCCTCTGCTTCCTAGAGTTCATCTTCCTCGCGGCACTGGACCAGCTCCGTGTATTCCCTAGTTACTTCCTCTGGTCGCATCTTGTGGCGCCCTGCAAAACCACTACTAGAAAATTGCGTTGTTTTTGTGTATTGCATCATCATGATCGCATGCTCATGTCATCATGCCACCTTGCATTTGAGCATCGTCATGTCGTCGTGCATTTGTTTGCATAAAACTATTTTCGAAACGCCTGGTTTTGTTTTCTAAACGCCCCGACTTTTATTCAAACTAACAAAACCCGGGTCTCCGGAATTTTTTGCTTTGTCTACCCACGGTTTGCAAAAGCCCTGTTTTAAATAAATAAAATATTTAATTATTTTTAGGGGGCAGCCGTACCGGGCCGATCCGACCTAGTCGGCCACCCCCGTACAAAACCTAGCTACCCAAACCCTTTTCCTACCTAACCCTAACCTACCCAGTCCCCAGCCACATCACCCCGGCCAACCACAGCTCGCCACATCAGCCTACCCCAAATCCCCACCAATCGCCGTCTGCCACCTCATCCACCAACCCCAACACACACAACACACACACGCATGCACGCTCCCCACCCCGCCCACCTGCACACACTCCCGTGCGGGCCCCACGCCGACACCCTCGAGACCCCTGCCCGACAATCCCACCTCGGATCCCGCCCCGACCCACTCCCCCTGGCCCACCACGACCGCGTCCCCCGCGCGCATCGGTCTCCCTCTCTCTCCCTCTCACCACCCCTTCGCTCCTCCTCGCCTTCTTTCCCCGCGTCGTCCCCGCCGCCCGGCCGCCGCTGCTCGAGATCCCGATGGACGCCGTCGCCCCGCTCGCCACCATCTCCTCTCCAGTTCCGAGCCCGGCCCCGTGTCGTCCCCGCCGCCCGCCGACCCATGCCGCGACCGCCGCCTCCCCTTCTTCTTCCGCCCGTCCCCGCCACCAGATGCGCCGCCGCTGCCCTCCGCTAGCCTCATCCCCGATAGCGCCGCCCGTCCTCGCCTCTGCTCTCCACCACCGCCATGCCTCCTCCGCAGTCCGGTGACCCGCTGCAGCCAGGTGCCCTCCCTGATGGCATAAGCCCGCCAGCCTCGGCCTCCACCGCCACCGCGTGCCCGCAGTCCCTTTTCCCGACGAGCCGCCTCGCATCCTTCCATGCGCTGCCCGCTGCCGCCCTCTCCTCTCCCCGCGAGCTCCCAGCGATGGCTGTCTCCGCTCTTCCCCGACCGTCGCCGCCGCTGCAGCTCGGTGCCCCCTCAAGCCGGTCCGCCACCGGGCCTACTCCCTCACTGTGTTGCCACATGCGCCCTCTCCTGCAGAACCGCGTCACCGGTCGTCGCCCCTGTCCTGCATCTGACCGCGGCCCGTGACCCTACAGGTCCTGGCCGTGCAGCGCCGTCCTTGCCTGCCACCGTCTCCTTGCCCGCGTGTGTGTGCTGCATGTTCCTGCGGCCCCTGTTCCAGCCACGAGCATGAGGGGAGAAACAGAGACGTTGCCCTGGAGATGTTGTGATAGATGTTTTGGGGAGGATGCCAGTTTAGTGAAGTGGTACAATATCGAAGGTGCGTGGAATGTTCAGATCCCCGAGCTCTCCGTCAGGAATTCCGGAACCACGAACCCGAAGGTCTTCTACGTGGAACATCAAGTACTCCACCGACACCCGACCCGAATCCGAGTTCTTCGACGTGTACGATAAGATCTTTCAAAGAACACGGTACCGGCCCAAGATCCGCCATCGACGCCCGAAGCGGAGACTCCAAGATCGATCGCACAAGTCTGATGGACGAGGCCTGAAGTGGAACCGAGGATTACGACAAGTTCTTCACTGAACGCCAAGATCGACACGGAATGCCAAGTTCTTCTTCCTGAACACCAAGATCGACCCGATACGCGGATCCGACAAGATCTTCGCGACGACAAGATCGACACCGACCAGGGTGAATCCGATGACCCTCCGACGCCAAACCTAGTCCTTCGACAACCTCCGAAGACCGATCTCGTTGAACCGCTCTCCCCACCGACCATGTCAAACCCCGGCCCCCCGGAACCCAAGATCTGCCGGACCCAGATGTGTGAACCTTTTTCCGAGCCCCTATTTTATAAATGCTATATATAAATTGTTACATATCAACTTGTTGCATTAAATCATTCATGTCGCATACATGTGTGTGGTTTGGGGGCCTTATGCCGATTCACCTAAATTAAATATGGAGTCCATATGCCGACAAATCTAGTCTAATATTGGCTCCATTTAAATTTGTGTAGCGAACCGGTGCTATATTTTGCCATGTTAAGACAACATTTAAATTGCGGGGTAGATAAATAACTTGAACCATCCAATAAATGGTCGGGACCCCGGTTCCGCTTAATATTGCCTAATTACATCGCACCTTTGCCATGCCATGCATCATACATGCATCATGCCCGATCTTCTGTCGTAGTATTAAATAGTGCATCCGGTGTTTCTTCTAGTGTTTTGGTTCTCCGCGGATAAGGCCGTTGAGTTGATGCGAGTGTCGACCCGATCTTCGGATGAACCTTCAGCAATGTTTTTCAGGCGAGCATCTCCCCCTTTCTACCTATCTTACTTTTATAGTATTTATTCCCTCCTGTTGATCTATTGCTATATGTGTTGCGATGCTCTAGTTTTCGTACCCGTGATATCCCTTGCAGCCTTATTTTGCCTTGGACACATCCTATTACCTGTTGATTGGTAGATAGCTGGACTTGTGCGTCGTAGTCGCTTGCTTAAGTGTTGTTGCGTGTCGTCAAGTACCACAGTTGTTGGAGTATTGCCGCATGTTTATTGTTGGAGATGATCATGGCTTTAATTACCGTTTAATAACTAAAAATTGAAGTAGGTAAATGCAGAGGCACAGATGGGCAATAGATGTTATTTGGTTGTTAATCATTCACTTGTCCGTGGGACCCGAGTTCTTGACACTGCTCCGAGATCGAGCGCTAACCACAGGTGGGGTGTGTGGGCACCCCCATCGATTAGTACCTGATTTCAAAGTATTGTACCGGGGGCCACAATTAGTTTGGGGCTTTATTACTATCCTGTACTTATGCCATGCTTTACTGCTTAATTTAAATTGTGCGAGGTACTGCACTTGTACTGTTTAGGACCGTGACCCGTTTTCGCTGTATCGACAAGCCCAGTCACACTTTCGGGTTCGTTCTGATGGCTACACAAACCCCGAGTCCGTCGAGACCGCCTTCGCTATGGGTAGCTTAGTGGGGTGGCCCCATGTACTTGCTTTGGTCTGGAAACGTCATGACTTAGGCCCCGCCGACATACCGATGGGTGTATGTTAACTGATCCGGCAAAAGGGTCAAGTGCGTGTGGATACTTTGGTGCACCCTAGGTTAAATCTTTTCGAAAAAGTCGTGTCCGCGGTTATGGACGACTTGGAGCACAGCTCGATCATAGACAACTATAACTAAAGTTTACTGTTATAATTTGACTTGTATCCGATATGACTAGTAAACAGCTCCTTTACCGCAAGAATGGCTAACTACAAGTACCAACAATTGCTGGGTTTTGGGAATGTCTCATGCTAATTGTATCTGACTAGTAAGTGTTGCAACTGCAATGGAATGGTTAACTAAAACTGCCCACTGCTTATTATATCAGGATGACTATCTATACCTGACTAGTAATTGCTGCAACGATAACTGAATAAATAAAACTGCCAACTATGTGAGTTCCTCGGTTGACTTCCTCGTTTGGTCTCGAGGGGGAAATACCAGATGGGTATGTTTGGTGGTAGAATCAGGTTGGTTCGAATAGGTCTTTCTTATCCCTCTCGATGGCCAGCGGTTATATCGAGTCTCTATAGGTTGTTTAGTGCATGCTTCTGCCGCTTGATCCACCATACCTATGTAGGCGAGGACCATTGATTCTAGCCTCATGGCACCTTGGCCTCGATCTTGACCGCTCTCTCTTTTTCCTTTGCCCTTTGTCGGCACCCTTTTGTTTAAGCAGGTCTTGAGATCGACGTCGTTAGCAGGGTTACCCTTCCGGCTTGGCCTGGGCAGGGTTATGGACGCCATTGGTTATTCTTCAGGGCTCTTAGCCCCATTTGCATCTTGTCCGTAGTCGGACGCTCTACCGTTTTCAAGGTGATTTGGATCTTTGTACTGTATATCTGTATTCTTGACTCATGGAGTCGTTGTTGTATATATCTGTTCTGTGGGTTCCATCGTGGACTATTGTGTAATGGTATTACTTTGTTTTTCCACCCGCACGCAAGTGCCTGGTGGGCACCTTTGAATCGTTTCTATGCGGGTTTGGCGGGAATCGCTAAAACTTGCATAGGGCCGATTCTGAGGGTGTTACAGAGTGGTATCAGAGCTCAGCAGTTGCGATACCCCACAAGTCCAGCCTGTAGGATAACCTAGCTAACGGCCGAAGTAGAGTGTCAAAACTATTTTTGCAAAATCGGTTGGATAGTTCTGATTAGGTCTGATTTTACTCCTTACCCCTCTGCTGCTCTCCTCTCACCTCTGCGTGTTTTGAATCCGCTCTCTTCTCTCTCTTCGAGTCCAGGATTTCTCGTGGTTGGGTTCCATCGTACCTTCAGGGTTTCGCTTCCTCCTTTGGTAACGGTGTTGCTACATCTGGTCTACATGCAATCCGAGGAATCCTTCATCTGTTTGACTTCTCTCTGTTCCTTCTCGTGCCTTTCAGTGTTTTCCGACGCGACGACATCATCTACGCCAGATCCGACGCAGATTCTGCATCACTCCTTTGTTTCTGAACCTCGATTGTCGAGATCTTCAGTCTGATTCCGAGAATGGTTGCACGCTTTTCTACTGATTGTGCAGAGTAATAGTTTGGGTGCGTGATGGATTGGCCCCCATGCCGACTACTCACTCTATTTGCTCGTGTACATTGAAGTGGATGAGAATGCATCGGTTCCCTCTTTCTATCGAAGCTAGAGGTGGCTTTATTGGTTGATACCTCTACCTTCGCCTTTGTTTCCGGAGTGTTCTCTCGACGATCACGAACAACGACCTCTTGTTAGTGGTGTCGCGAGGATCTACACGAAGCGAGAAGACGCAGATCGCCGACCTTCCTTCCGGTACCATGAGGCGGATCTCGAGGGCGAGATCCATTGTTAGTGGTGTCGAATTGTGGTGCCCCGCAAAACCACTACTAGAAAATCGCGTTGTTTTTGTGCATTGCATCATCATGATCGCATGCTCATGTCATCATGCCACCTTGCATTTGAGCATCGTCATGTCGTCGTGCATTTTTTTGCATAAAACTATTTTCGAAACGCCTGGTTTTGTTTTCTAAACGCCCCGACTTTTATTCAAACTAACAAAACCCGGGTCTCCGGAATATTTTGCTTTGTCTACCCACGGTTTGCAAAAGCCCTGTTTTAAATAAATAAAATATTTAATTATTTTTAGGGGGCAGCCGTACCGGGCCGATCCGACCTAGTCGGCCACCCCCGTACAAAACCTAGCTACCCAAACCCTTTTCCTACCTAACCCTAACCTACCCAAATTCCCACATCACCCCGGCCAACCACAGCTCGCCACATCAGCCTACCCCAAATCCCCACCAATCGCCGTCTGCCACCTCATCCACCAACCCCAACACACACAACACACACACGCATGCACGCTCCCGCGACACCCTGAGACAATCCCACCTCGGATCCCGCCCCGACCCACTCCCCCTGGCCCACCACGACCGCGTCCCCCGCGCGCGTCGGTCTCCCTCTCTCTCCTCCGCTCACCGTTCCCCACCAACCCCTTCGCTCCTCCTCGCCTTCTTTCCCCGCGTCGTCCCCGCCGCCCGGCCGCCGCTGCTCGAGATCCTGACGGACGCCGTCGCCCCGCTCGCCACCATCTCCTCTCCAGTTCCGCGCCCGGCCCCGCGTCGTCCCCGCCGCCCGCCGACCCGTGCCGCGACCGCCGCCTCCCCTTCTTATTCCGCCCGTCCCCGCCACCAGATGCGCCGCCGCTGCCCTCCGCCAGCCTCATCCCCGATAGCGCCGCCCGTCCTCGCCTCTGCTCTCCACCACCGCCCCCGCGCGGCCTCCTCCGCCAGTCCGGTGACCCCCGCAACCGTGGCCCAGGTGCCCCTCCCTGTGTTGGCCGCAAGCCCCGCCACCGGCCTCGGCCTCCACCGCCACCGCGTGCCCGCCGAGTCGCCCTTTTCCCCGACGAGCCGCCTCCGGCATCCTTCCCGCGAGCGCCTGCCCCGCCACGCCGCCCTCTCCTCTCCCCACGAGCTCCCAGCGATGGCTGTCTCCGCTCTTCCCCGACCATCGCCGCCGCTGCAGCTCGGCGCCCCCTCGAGCCGGTCCGCCACCGGGCCTACTCCCTCGCTGTGTTGCCACATGCGCCCTCTCCTGCAGAACCGCGTCACCGGTCGTCGCTTCATGCATCTCCATGGCCGTGACCCTCTGTCTGGCCGTCTGGCGCCGTCCTTGCACCCGTCTCCTTGCCCGCGTGTGTGTGCTGCATGTTCCTGCGGCCCCTGTTCCAGCCACGAGCATGAGGGGAGAAACAGAGACGTTGCCCTGGAGATGTTGTGATAGATGTTTTGGGGAGGATGCCAGTTTAGTGAAGTGGTACAATATCGAAGGTGCGTGGAATGTTCAGATCCCCGAGCTCTCCGTCAGGAATTCCGGAACCACGAACCCGAAGGTCTTCTACGTGGAACATCAAGTACTCCACCGACACCCGACCCGAATCCGAGTTCTTCGACGTGTACGGCAAGATCTTTCAAAGAACACGGTACCGGCCCAAGATCCGCCATCGACGCCCGAAGCGGAGACTCCAAGATCGATCGCACAAGTCCGATGGACGAGGCCTGAAGTGGAACCGAGGATTACGACAAGTTCTTCACTGAACGCCAAGATCGACACGGAATGCCAAGTTCTTCTTCCTGAACGCCAAGATCGACCCGATACGCGGATCCGACAAGATCTTCGCGACGACAAGATCGACACCGACCAGGGTGAATCCGATGACCCTCCGACGCCAAACCTAGTCCTTCGACAACCTCCGAAGACCGATCTCGTTGAACCGCTCTCCCTACCGACCCTGTCGAACGCCGGCCCCCCGGAACCCAAGATCTGCCGGACCCAGATGTGTGAACCTTTTTCCGAGCCCCTATTTTATAAATGCTATATATAAATTGTAACATATCAACTTGTTGCATTAAATCATTCATGTCGCATACATGTGTGTGGTTTGGGGGCCATATGCCGACAAATCTAGTCTAATATTGGCTCCATTTAAATTTGTGTAGCGAACCAGTGCTATCTTTTGCCATGTTAAGACAACATTTAAATTGCGGGGTAGATAAATAACTTGAACCATCCAATAAATGGTCGGGACCCCGGTTCCGCTTAATATTGCCTAATTACATCGCACCTTTGCCATGCCATACATCATACATGCATCATGCCCGATCTTCTGTCGTAGTATTAAATAGTGCATCCGGTGTTTCTTCTAGTGTTTTGGTTCTTCGCGGATAAGGCCGTTGAGTTGATGCGAGTGTCGACCCGATCTTCGGATGAACCTTCAGCAATGTTTTTCAGGCGAGCATCTCCCCCTTTCTACCTATCTTACTTTTATAGTATTTATTCCCTCCTGTTGATCTATTGCTATCTGTGTTGCGATGCTCTAGTTTTCGTACCCGTGATATCCCTTGCAGCCTTATTTTGCCTTGGACACATCCTATTACCTGTTGATTGGTAGATAGCTGGACTTGCGCGTCGTAGTCGCTTGCTTAAGTGTTGTTGCGTGTCGTCAAGTACCACAGTTGTTGGAGTATTGCCGCATGTTTATTGTTGGAGATGATCATGGCTTTAATTACCGTTTAATAACTAAAAATTGAAGTAGGTAAATGCAGAGGCACAGATGGGCAATAGATGTTATTTTGTTGTTAACCGTCCACCTGTGTCCCGTAGGACCCCGAGTTCTTGACACCTGTTCCGAGATCGAGCGCGCTAACCACAGGTGGGGTGTGTGGGCACCCCCATCGATTAGTACCTGATTTCAAAGTATTGTACCGGGGGCCACAATTAGTTTGGGGCTTTATTACTATCCTGTACTTATGCCATGTTTTACTGCTTAATTTAAATTGTGCGAGGTACACTGTCCAGATTATTTAGGACCGTGACCGTTTCGCTGTCGACAAGCCTGGGCCACACTTCGGGTTCCGATCGTTTACACCGGCTACAAACCCCGAGTCCGTCTCGAGACCGGCCGACTTCGTTCGGGTAGCTTAGTGGGTGGCCCCATGTACTTGCTTTGGGTCTGGAAACGTCATGACTTAGGCCCCGCCGACATACCGATGGGTGTATGTTAACCGATCCGCAAGAAGGGTCGAAGTGCGTGTGGATACTTTGGTGCACCCCTGCAGGGTTAAATCTTTTCGAAAAGCCGTGTCCGCGGTTATGGACGACTTGGAGCACAGTTCTCGATCATAGACAACTATAACTAAAGTTTACTGTTATAATTTGACTTGTATCTGATATGACTGTTGGAGATATGCCCAAGAGGCAATAATAAAGTGGTTATTATCATATCTTCACACTTATGATAAATGTTTACATACCATGCTATAATTGTATTAACCGGAAACATTAATACTTGTGTGATTTGTAAACTAAAATAAGAGTCCCTAGTAAAGCCTCTTGTTAAACTAGCTTGTTGGTTAATATATGATCATTGTTTCCTGATCATGAACATAGAGATGTTATTAACAACAGGGTCATATCATTAGGAGAATGATGTGATGGACATACTCCTATAGATAAGCGTAGCATAAAGATCAAGTCATTTCAATAGTTCAATTGCTATATGCTTTCTGATACATAGTAACCTAATTCCTTCGACCATGAGATCATGCATATTGCCTTTACTGGATGGATGCTTTGATGTCATCAAACACCACACCGTAACAGGGTGGCTATAAAGGTGGCATTGAGTGTTCGGAAAGTATTGGTTGAAACACATGGATCAAGAGTGGGATTTGTCCATCCACATGACGGATAGATATTCTCTGGGCCCTCTCGGTGAAATGTCATCCAATTAGCTTGCAAGCATGTGACTTGGTCACAAGGGATCACATATCACGGGAACGAGAAAAGAGTACTTATCAGTAACGAGGTTGAGCTAGGTATGCTGAGATACCGACGATCATAACTTCGGATAAGTAACATATCGTGAGACAAAGGGAAATTGGTATCGTATGTAAGTGGTTCATTCGATCGCAAAGTAATCGTAGAAATATGTAGAGCCATATGAATTTCCAGATTCCTCTATTGGTTATTGTTCGAGAAGTGTCTCGATCATGTCCGCATAATTCACGAACCGTAGGGAGACACACTTAAGGATTCGACGTTGTTTGAGTAGTTATGGTATTATGAGAAAGAGACCGAATGTTGTTCGGAGTCTCGGATGGGATCCGGGATATCACGAGGTGATCCGGAATGGTCCGGAGAATAAGATTCATATAAGGAAAGTCCCATTTCGGAGTTGGGGAATGGTTCCGTGTTTTTCATCGGGAACATTCTAGAAGGTTCCGGAATGTCCTAACTCCGGAAGGGGAAGGGTACATGAATGTGTCATTGTAAGTTGGAATGATTGCATCATGTACTAAGTGTTCTCGCTGTCCAAAATAAAGGGTTTATTTAAATCCTAAATTGAAAAGTCAAACGGCTAGTTTGAAAGTCAAACGGCAATTTTGGGAAGTGGGAAAAGAGGAGGAGTATGAAACCGAGTTGGGGAGGGAGACCTCCTCCAACCGGCGGCCAACTCCAATGCCGAGTTGGGGAGGGACTCCACTCCCACCCCCAGGCGCGCCCCCCCCCACCCACCAAAATAAAGAGGGGCCGGGCTCCCCACCATACACACAATAGTTCCTATCCTCTAGACCTAAACCCTAGACCTAAACCCCGGTTTAGAGCTATTTCGGTTTAGAGCCTTCTAATTGGTTTAGAGCCTTCTAATTGGTGTGTCTAATTACTAGACCACTAATAGCCTCTCTCATAAGCTCCACCATACTCGCACCGGCTTAAGGCGGCCTGCAGGATCTCCCTCTACCTCCCATTACCACGCCACAGGCCGGAATCGCGAGGAGAGTGCTACAACCTCCGCTCACTGGAACAAGGGAGAGGAAGGTCTTCGTCGAGCGAACGTGTGACCGATCAAGGAGCGCCTTCTTGAACGTGCGCCGAAGGATCGCTCACGCGATCTTGAGATCGGAAAGAGTACGACTACATCACCCACGAGAATCTGCTCTCGTTAACCGCTTTGGAATCTTCGAGGGTGAGTTCCTCTATCGACTCGTTGCTACAATCTAGTAGATAGATCTTGGCTTGTTTGTTTGTATGCGATAGAAAATTTTTGTTTTCCATGCTACGAACCCCTACAGTGGGTTCAGAGCCGTGTCTATATGTAGATCATTGCGAGTAGAACACAATGGTCATTGTGGGCGTTGATGCTTTTATTGTAGATTGCCTTTTGTGTACTTTGCATCTTGCGGTATGTTGGGATGAAGCGGCCCGGGCTAACCTTACATGACATCGTTCATGAGACTTGCTCCACGCTTGACATGCAACTTGTATTGCATAAGTGGCTCTGGGTGCTGTTTCTCCTAGCATAGTTAAGATCCAATTTACAACGGGTAATCAACAATGCTAGTATCAATGTTGTGGTTCTTGTTCGTAAGTTAGAACGACACTTATTGAAAGCCCCAAACCACGTAAAATATGCAAAGAAAGTAGAGGCGTCTAACTTTGTTTTGCAGGGTTTTGCACTGATGTGATATGGCCATGATTGTGATTATATTTGATGTATGCAATGTTCCTTATTGTAAGTTGGCAACCGGCAGGAGCCATATGGTTGTCTTTAATTTCTGTTAAGACTTGCGTGTCTATTCAAAATAGTTGTAATAGTTGAAGCTGGTGGACGACAACCATGAAGAAGCGTCATTGACCTTGATGCTATGCCGGTGATGATGGAGATCATGTTTGTGCTTGAAGATGGAGATCAGAAGCACAAAGAAGAAAGGCCATATCATATCACATATTATGAATTGCATGTGATGTTAATCCTTTATGCATCTTGTATTGCTTAGTAGACGACGGTAGCATTATAAGATGATCCCTCATGCACATAAATTTCAAGTTCTAAAGTGTTCACCCTTAGTATGCACCGTTGCCAAAGCTTGCTGCTTCGAAGCACCACGTGATGATCGGGTGTCTTTGATTCCATGGTGAATACAACGTAAGCAAGCCAGTTTTGCTTATGCGGTAGCTAAGGTTTGATCTTGACGAGCCTAGCATGTACGGACATGGCCTCGGGAACACGGATCACGAAAGGTAAAGCATGAGTCATATAGTAGATATGATGAACATGTTGATTGTTCGCCATTGAAGCTACATCAACTCACGTGATGATCGGTTTTGATGTGGTGGATTTGGTTCAGGTGATCACTAAAACAATGTGAGGGATATTGTTTTGAGTGGAGTTCACCTAGATTAATTTAATTATTAATTAGAACTCAATTTATCATAAACTAAATCAAAGTGAATTTGCATAGTTGTTGTAGTCATTGGCATCCGCTACCACCTTGCGCTTAGTTATAATTGAGATGATAGAACTATAGAATTCTGGTTAGTTACTTTCTTAACCGGTATCGTATTGTATTGAAGTGTTAATCTAAAGTTTAAAAGTCCTATTGCAAACTTTCAAGAAGTTCCCACTCCATGAAGTTTAATAATTAGTATTAAAACAAGAGTGACAATTCCAAGTGTTAGTGTTTGAGTATCATGTTTGTCTCCATGATTCTTGATATTCAAAGGATTGTCTTAATATCAAGGTTATCTAGGATCCAAAGAGTTGTTTCAGAAACCATGATGTGTGGAAGATATTGTGATATCTGAAATGAAGTTTTGGTTACAACATGATAGAGTATAATATGGCAAAGTCATGTTCTCATGTTTGATGAGAATTTGCAAAAGGTTGGAGACACTAGTTGTCCTAATCTTCCAAAAGGTTTTGGAGAGCAACATTATACTCGCGATTCACCGTTACAAGCTAAAAGTAGCTAGATCATGGATAAGTCCATGATGAGGGTGAATATTTGATGTAGGTAAAATGTTTACTACACCAAGAGATTACTAAAGAAAGGAATTTGAAAGAACACCAAATATTTGATAATGGTGATCTACTTCAAAGTGCAAGTTCAAAGACATTGGTATTTAACTATACATGCTTTGGATTATGTGTCATATGTATGACTTCACTATTGATGTTGATAGATTCTTTCAAACAGAAAAGGAAATACTGAAAGAGAATCTCATAAATATATGGCAGAAAAGAAAAGACTAGAATTGTTCAGTTTAAAGTATATAGATGATATACATGTTATGGCTATATTCTTTGCTTATTAAACAATGTGGTTCTTAAGTACTTGATACTGAATTTGTTGGTATGAATCGTCATACGAAACAACACAATTCATGAACTACAATGGCCTAAGTAACTAGCAAAAGAATATGTGATGATGTTCATCGAAAACAAATAAAGGGTTATTGTGTTGCTCGTTAAACATCAAAGCTTGCCTTCAGGATTTGTTTTATCAGGTATTATGAGAACAAAAGGGTTGTTCAAATAATTGCCGTAATCCATAAAAGATGGATGATTCACAAATCTCGTTGGATAAATCACATCCATAAAACTAGTGCTAAAATTGTCGAAAGACAAATTGATTGAAAGATCACTTAGGAAGTGACATCGCCGCTTAAATTATATTGAAAGAAAACATGAAGAAACTCCATGTGGATGGAATTTTGGAGTCTTTTGATTTTGATCAAATGACGTTTGTGAAACTTTCCTAGAGATAATTAAAACTTCGTTCATAGGCCAAAAGGGAACGAAAGACTAGCTTATTGGAACTTGTGCATATTGTTGTACGAACTCCATTATGTGTAGTCAAGAGCGATGGATTTCAACTTCATATGCTTTCTCCGAAAATTTGAGTGAATATGTGAATATTTACTTAATAAGGATGAAGTGTGAAATATTTGAAAAGTTCGAAAGATTTTCAAGATGAAGTGCAAAATCATTGTAACAAAGAATATGAATAGTTTATGATAAGATCATAAAGGAAGATATTTGAATTACAAGTTTAGCATAATACCTAAGATTTAAGGAATCGTGGATTTGCATTTCCAAACACCATAAGAGTATGGAGCGTTCGAGATATGTAATTGAACCTTGTTTGACATGGTAAGATCGAAGGTATAATTCATAAAACTGCTATTATATTTTAAAGATTAAAAGCTTTGGAGATTACCGCTTTTCCACTGAAAAGAGCTCCATCATAATCCGCTGAAATGACACCATATAAAGTTATGGTTTGGGATAAAACCCAAGTAGTCCTTTCTTAAACATTGGTATGCTATGCATAAGAAAGATGTGCAACCAAAGTCGGATGAACCTGTCTTTGTATAAATGTTAAGTATTCCTCCATAAACACCTGAGACAAAAGTGTTTGTCGCTTAGAACGTCAAGTTTCTTTGAGAAGGAATTTTTCGTGAAAAGTTAAGTGGGAGGACAATAGAACTTTGATAAGGTTAAAAGAACCTTAGCTATATGTGCAAAGTTACGCAAGACCAAAAGTGTTCCGGAGGCAAGAATAATGCTCATGGCTCACGTGCCTCAAAGGTTGTGGTCACGGAGGTCTAAGTTTCTATTGAAACAAGTAGGTCGGATGAACAATCAAATACCAAGATTTGAGGGTTGAATCATTATTTGAGAATAATGAACCTACTACATGCAAAGAAGCGATGATGGGCCCTGACTCCGTCAAATGGCTTGAAGCCATATAATCCGTGATAGTTCCATACGAGAAATCAAGTTTTGAACTTGAAGGACCCTCGAAAAGGTGTAAGACCTTGCGCTTGTGTTTGGATCTATAAAGAAGTAGACATGGATGTTTCACATCTATGAAATAGTCGACATGTTGGGAAAGAGTTCACAACAATGTTCAAAGGTTGTATATGACAAGATTTGATCTTTCATAGCGATTTTAGTCTAGACGGATTAATGTAGCAACCACTACATATAATTTGTTATGTGGTAGAATAAACAAAACAAGTTCTTCCGATAGAATGGTTACCTAGGGCGTGTGCATGACACGGTCCAAAGGGTTTTGTTAATTCAAAGGATGCTAAAAGCATATGCAAACTTCAATGGTTGAAGTAAGCATAGGAGTTGGAATCTTCACTATGATGAAACTGTTAAAAGAGTTTAATTTCATCGAGACAATGAAGATGCTTGCATTTGCAAGAAATTAAGTGGGAGCGCTAAGACATGTTTCTAATACATTATGTGGAAGACATATTGTTGATTGGAAATAATGTATCTTTTATTAACACATATTAAGAATTTCATCCCGATGAAAGACTTAGGCAAAACCCAAATATTTGGCATCAATAGACGCTAATATGGTTGTGCCGTACATAGACGAGATATTGAATGAATTCAATATAGAAACTACAAGAAAGGTTCTTGTTGCACGTAAAGGATTGAAAGAGTTCAATGTTGATGATATATTCAAGTGTATTGGCACTTGGTAAGTGAAACAAAGATTCAAGTATAGATTGATACTTGATGTATGAAATCACAAAGAGTATTTATATCAATCATACTGTGATATGTACAAATCTAGATATGTCCTATGCTCTAAATGTTGTGAGCATATACCGTAATGATTTGTAAAATGATCATTGGACAATAGTAAGGATATTCTTATGATCTTTTGGAAGAACTAAAAGAGTATATTATTTGTAGAAGTGACAAATAGATGGTTAGTTCATTGTAAAAGTATTACATTGATACTAGTTTTGTCACAAAGTACAAATTTAGTTTATCTCAATCTAAACTAAGGGTGGCACAATATAATGGAAAGTGAGTTCCATAATGGATTTGGATGAGTTCCAAAATTAAGACATTGTGACGATACTACAACAAAAGGCTAAGTATATGACTGCTATTATAGCAGCAAAAGAGGGCATTTGTGTCAAGTAGTTTGTTATCAAACTAGGTGTAGTTCACAATGGATAATACTATGAAGATATATTGTGCGACAATATTATCAACATGTTTTAACCCCAAAGAACTAAAGGTCACACCGAAGACCAAATCATACAAAGCCATCTCATTAGAGAATGAGTGATGCGTGAGACGCAAAGACATGCAATTACACACGGACTGGAAGTGTCGATCCGAGATCGATTGACCACTAGCAATCGTGTACATACAACACCGAAAGCCATAGGTGTTGAATACACAAAGGTTTGAAACTAGATTATTGACTCTAGTGCAAGTGGGAGACTGTTGGAGATATGCCCAAGAGGCAATAATAAAGTGGTTATTATCATATCTTCACACTTATGATAAATGTTTACATACCATGCTATAATTGTATTAACTGAAACATTAATACTTGTGTGATTTGTAAACTAAAATAAGAGTCCCTAGTAAAGCCTCTTGTTAAACTAGCTTGTTGGTTAATATATGATCATTGTTTCGATCATGAACATAGAGATGTTATTAACAACAGGGTCATATCATTAGGAGAATGATGTGATGGACATACTCCTATAGATAAGCGTAGCATAAAGATCAAGTCATTTCAATAGTTCAATTGCTATATGCTTTCTGATACATAGTAACCTAATTCCTTCGACCATGAGATCATGCATATCACCTTTACTGGATGGATGCTTTGATGTCGTCAAACACCACACCGTAATGGTGGCTATAAAGGTGGCATTGAGTGTTCGGAAAGTATTGGTTGAAACACATGGATCAAGAGTGGATTTGTCCATCCACATGACGGATAGATATTCTCTGGGCCCTCTCGGTGAAATGTCATCCAATTAGCTTGCAAGCATGTGACTTGGTCACAAGGGATCACATATCACGGGAACGAGAAAAGAGTACTTATCAGTAACGAGGTTGAGCTAGGTATGCTAAGATACCGACGATCATAACTTCGGATAAGTAACATATCGTGAGACAAAGGGAAATTGGTATCGTATGTAAGTGGTTCATTCGACGCAAAGTAATCGAGAAATATGTGAGCCATATGAATTTCCAGATTCCTCTATTGGTTATTGTTCGAGAAGTGTCTCGATCATGTCCGCATAATTCACGAACCGTAGGGAGACACACTTAAGGATTCGACGTTGTTTGAGTAGTTATGGTATTATGAGAAAGAGACCGAATGTTGTTCGAGTCTCGGATGGGATCCGGATATCACGAGGTGATCCGGAATGGTCCGGAGAATAAGATTCATATAAGGAAAGTCCCATTTTGAGTTGGGGAATGGTTCCGTGTTTTCATCGGAACATTCTAGAAGGTCCCTAATGTCCTAACTCCGGAAGGGAAGGGTACATGAATGTGTCATTGTAAGTTGGAATGATTGCATCATGTACTAAGTGTTCTCGCTGTCCAAAATAAAGGGTTTATTTAAATCCTAAATTTAAAAGTCAAACGGCTAGTTTGAAAGTCAAACGGCAATTTTGGTAAGTGGTAAAAGATGAGGAGTATGAAACCGAGTTGGGGAGGAGACCTCCTCCAACCGGGCGCCAACTCAATGCGCCGAGTTGGGAGGGACTCACCTCTCCCTGGCGCGCCAGCCCCTCCCACCTATATAAGGAGGGCAGGCCCTCCTTACACACAATAGTTCCTATCCTCTAGACCTAAACCCTAGACCTAAACCCCGGTTTAGAGCTATTTCGGTTTAGAGCCTTCTAATTGGTTTAGAGCCTTCTAATTGGTGTGTCTAATTACTAGACCACTAATAGCCTCTCTCATAAGCTCCACCATACTCGCACCGGCTTAAGGCGAAGCTCATGGATCTCCCTCTACCTCCAGTACCACGCCAGTCAGCCGGAATCATGAGGAGAGTGCTACAACCTCCACCTGCTGGAACAAGGAGAGGAAGGTCTTCGTCGAAAATCAACGTGTGACCGATCAAGGGAGCGCTGCCGAACGTGCGCGAAGGATCGCTCACGATCTTGAGATCGGAAAGAGTACGACTACATCACCCACGAGAATCTGCTCTCGTTAACCGCTTTGGAATCTTCGAGGGTGAGTTCCTCTATCGACTCGTTGCTACAATCTAGTAGATAGATCTTGGCTTGTTTGTTTGTATGCGATAGAAAATTTTTGTTTTCCATGCTACGAACCCCTACAATGACTAGTAAACAGCTCCACTGCAACAGAATGGCTAACTAAAAGTACCAACAATTGCTGGGTTTTGGGAATGTCTCATGCTAATTGTATCTGACTAGTAAGTGTTGCAACTGTAATGGAATGGTTAACTAAAACTGCCCACTGCTTATTATATCAGGATGACTATCTATACCTGACTAGTAATTGCTGCAACGATAACTGAATAAATAAAACTGCCAACTGTGTGAGTTCCTCGGTTGACTTCCTCGTTTGGTCTCGAGGGGGAAATACCAGGATGGGTATGTTTGGTGGTAGAATCAGGTTGGTTCCGAATAGGTCTTTCTTATCCCTCTCTGATAGCCGCCAGCTATATCGAGTCTCTATAGGTTGTTTAGTGCATGCTGCGCTGCCGCTTCAGTCCACCATACCTATGTAGGCGAGGACCGCCGAATTCTAGTCTCGCTGCAATCGGCCTCGATCGACCGCTCTCTCTTTTTCCTTTGCCCTTTGTCGGCACCCCTTTTGTTTAAGCAGGTCTTGAGATCGACATCGTTAGCAGGGTTACCCTTCCGGCTTGGCCTGGGCAGGGTTATGGACGCCATTGGTTATTCTTCAGGGCTCTTAGCCCCATTTGCATCTTGTCCGTAGTCGGACGCCACCGCTTTCAAGGTGATTTGGATCTTTGTACTGTATATCTGTATTCTTGACTCATGGAGTCGTTGTTGTATATATCTGTTCTGTGGGTTCCATCGTGGACTATTGTGTAATGGTATTACTTCGTTTTTCCACCCGCACGCAAGTGCCTGGTGGGCACCTTTGAATCGTTTCTATGCGGGTTTGCCGGGAATCGCTAAAACTTGCATAGGGCCGATTCTGAGGGTGTTACACATCTCCACCGCAAGATGGGGAAGACGAAAGGAGGTGTCGCGGCTGAATCCTCCATCGCCACTGTCGCTACCAAGAAGAAGGGCGGCTCCGCCGTTGCAGGCACCAGCACCGCCGTTGCCGGGAAGAAGAAGGGCGCAGGCACTCGTGTCACCAATGGCGCGTGGAGCGCGTCCGTTATCAAGTCATCTGAGCTCCGTCTCCTGCGCCAAGACGGAGTTCTGTCTCCCGTGGTCGCTGACTCGCGAGTCCCAGGTGGTGAGGTAACCCCTTGTCCTCCTGCCGGTTTCCAGGTGATGTTCCTAGCGTTCATCATCTGTGGTCTCTCGCTGCCCCTGCATCCTTTCTTCAGGGGCCTTCTTTGTTTCTATGGGCTCCAGCTGCACCAGCTGTCCCCCAACTCGATCCTCCATGTAGCTTGCTACATTACACTTTGCGAGTGCTGGCTTGGAATCGAGCCACACTTTGGTCTCTTCAAACATCTCTTCAAACTGAAGCGCCAGTCAGCGTCTGGCTTCGTAGTTTATGATGTAGGAGGCTGCGGTATCCACGTCGACTCCCCCGTCACTTATTTTGACATAAAACTCATGGTGTCCATCCAAGGGTGGAGGGACAAGTGGTTCTACATCCGGGACCAGAAGGCCGACGAAGACCACTTTGGACTCGCGCCTTTCGATCCCGTGATGTCGTGCAAGAGGAGGCGCTCCTGGAAGAACGTGGTGATGCCCGGCGAGTCTGCCGAGATAGATGTAATGTACGAGCGTGTCTGCGACCTTGAGAGTCACATGGGTAAAGAAGAGGGAGGATGTGCCCTTATTCGCACGTGGTTGCACCGTCGCGTCCAGCCCCTGCAGGCCAGAGTCCACCCTATGTTCCAATGGGCTGGCACAGACGATGTCACTCGCGTATCTGCCGATGGCATTTCCACGAGTGAGGTAGATAAAAGGGTGCGACTGGTCACCAAGTACACCGCCAAGGATGTGCTCCCCAGTGAACTAGTCGTACCTCCATTCGATGCTACTAATCCTCCTCCTGAGGTACGGTTGTGCTATGAAGTAGCTTTGTTTGTCGAATGCTTCTTTTCCTTGACTTGTGCTGACTTGTTTCCCGTATGCAGGATTGGAGGGTGTCACCCTGTATGCCCCCTCTTCCTGAGGGGGTTATTCCTCATGAAGACTTGGAAGAGAACGAGTCGGAGTCGACCGTCCTGTCTGATGTGGAGGAGGAAGCCCTCGAGTCTAGCAGTCCAGACACTCGTAAGCGTTCACGCAACAAGGATTCGGATGCATCATCTCCTTCGACTCCAGAAGGCGCAGCTATTGGTGCAGAGTCGCCGATACCGCTGCCTCGTGAGTCTGTGGGCGCTCTTCCCGCAAGAAGATGCGACTGCCGAAGGAGTCATCGTCGGAGTCGGAGGGCCAAACCTTCAATTTTGACAAGTTTGATTGGTAAGTATACGAGTCTTTTCTTTGGTTCTTCTTTGGAGTTGCATTTTTTTGATGTTGGTTTTGTTCTGCAGTCAGTCGACGTCATCATCTTCTAGCGACGTCCAATTTTTTAAAGAATCTGGAGTCGCGACCTCCAAGGCCAAGAAAGTGGCTGAGCGGACTCCTTCTCCTCCATTGGCGGCCCACTCCGGGCATAATTCATCGAGTTCTCTACACGATGTGGAGCATCAGATGGTTGTCCGGACGACTGCGCGTCAATCAACTTCGGAGTCACTGGAGGATCACGTATGTGTAATGTTGCTTCTTCTGATTTTTGCAGTCGAATGTATCATCCATCCCATCTACTGATCCTTTGTTGTTTCTTTTGTCCCAGCTTATTGTGAAGGAAGCTGCTCGCTTGGCGGAGCAGGTGCTTGCGATGGGTCGCCAGCATGCAATGTTGGACAATCGCCATCGCGTGGTTGAAAGTGAGTGTTTTTTGCTTCTTCTTCTTCATCCTTGTGATATACTCGACTGACGGTCTATCTTTGTTTGTTTCACAGCTGAGCATAATGCACTCCCTCGCGACGCCGCATCCCTCGAAAAGGCGCTCGCCGCGGCGGTGAAGAGTCACGATGAGGCAGTCGCAGCACATGACGAATCGCGGAAACGCGAAGAGGATTTGCACGCCTCCATCGTAGCTAGGGAGAAGTTGTTCGAAGAACAACTTTTCTCGATTGCCAAGGCTCTTTCAGGTATTCCCTCGTCTAGATTTTCGTAGTGTCCCTTCTTTCGAATTTGTTGTTGTGCTAACTTTTGTGCCAATGCTTGATTCTTGTGTAGAAGCCAGCGGTCTGAGATTCGACGCCCAGGCACTCCGTCGTGATGATGCCTTGGCAGGTGCCATCTCGGCAGTCAAAGATCGCAGTGCTTCCGTTCAGGGGACACTCATCAAGGCCAAGGGCATACTTAGTCGCCTCCGTGAGGAGCTAGCGCCCAAAGCCGAGTTAATCAAAAATGTAGATGATCTGGTGGAGTCCCTTGCTGGAAGCATTCCTGCAGGCTTCAAGAACTCACTCCATGCGGTTGGCGCTTCGATGTCACTCGCGATGGTCCAAGCCCATGGAGTCGAGGTTGATCCTGCTGCGGTCTCCAAGGCAATGCCTGTCAGCATGGATGGCCAACAAGTAGTCTTTGCTCCTTTCACAACTGCCTGTGGCAAGTACAGGCCGCAGCTAATCAACACAGTTGCGAATTACTCTGAGAAACTACAGCGAGCCAAGAAAACGGTGAAGGTTGCGGCGTCATGGGCCGACGGGAAGTCTGTGGCATCTGATACTGCCACAGACTCGATGAGGCCCCCAAAACCGAAGTCTAAGTCAAAGAAGCCACTTGCTCCTCAGTAGTCATGTCTGTAATAGTTAATAGCCTGTCTCTTTTGTCTGGAACATGCCTTTGGCGAGTGTATCTATTGATACTTTATTATGCTTGAATGCACTCGAGTCTTTTGTCATGCATCACCTTAGTCTTCTTATTATTTCTTGCTTGGCTTGTGATAGGGCACATCGAGTGGTCCTTCGAGTGAACCTCGGAATATGCCATCCACTGATGATACTTTATACTGCTGCGCCAAAAGGGTGGATGAGCTGTCTCTGCTCTCGTGACTCCATGACCGCGTGAAGCAGTTGGAGCGCGAACTGCCTGTGCTCCGTGGTAACGCGGATGTACGGAAGTCGAGGGCGGAGAAGGCCGTCGCCCGAGAGTAATATCTTCTAGGGGAGGTGACGCAGTTGGGCAACCAATTCAAGTGTTAGCTTTATTCTTCCTTATCTTTTCTTGTAGCCACTCGCAGTAGTTCGTTGTCTTCATACTTTTGCCTTTGCTTGGTATAGTTATCAGTGCACGCCATCCGCAAGATGAGAAGGACAGGATTGCCATTCGCATGAATGATCTGACCCAAGAGCAGCTTCAGGCGAGTGGGTACTTCTGGGTGGATCATGATTGTGCAATCGCGCTTGTGACCCTGCAGGATCGTGCTTCGCGAGTGCTTCACTTCCTGAAGAAGTCGCAATCGTGCTTGAGGAATATTTATCAGACGATGTTCCCGTTGGACGTCGTTCCATCGAACCTGCTGGCCCTTCTTGCCAAATTTCAAGACTTAAGTGCAGTCCGTGAGTGTGTACGGCAACAGTCAGTGGCTGGTGCCAAGGCTACTATGTCGCTGGTGCGACTACACAGGCCTGATGTGGATGTTGCAGCGGTTGCTGCCGGACCGCCAACGCCGCTAGCAGGTTCGACCTGGAATGTGGTTCCTCACTACCAGGTGGTGGATCACCCAGCGGAGGAAATCATCGACTTCTTCGAGGAGCAGAGAAACGTTCCTTTGTTGCAACAGTAGCTTAGTTTGTATCCTGCACATAGTTGCACCAGTGTTGTAAAGTTCATATATATATGCTGTGTATAATTGATTGACATTGATGTATATAAAGGGCTTGTTAGCGTGTATGTTTTGCGAGTGCGTCGCGCTATGCGATTCCTTTTTGTTAGCCTGACTTGTGTTTATCTCAGCACCTTGCCAACCTGTCAGGTGCGTTGCAACTGGGTTGGTGTTTGTCAAGGGTTCGATTAGTGCGTCAGCTATTCAGGATATCACGTTGGTTCGTAGAACAGATGTGTATAGGGTGGCACATCTCCGAGTGGATAATTTGCAAAAAATAAAAGAACACAGAGTTTGGGGCACTTAGCTTTATTTATTCGCAGGATAGTACGAGGTACAATGTGTGGCTAAGTAGCCTTGGCTGAGTAGCCTTATTTGCAATGTGAAAAACAGAAGACGACTAAGGGTAGAAGCGTCGTAGCTGCGCGATGTTCCAGGGGTTGGAGTACGCGACTCCTGTCTCGAAATCTTTAAGGCGATAGGCGCCACCTAGGATTACTTCTGTAATCACGTATGGTCCCTCCCAGGGGGACTCGAGCTTGAGATGCCCTTGTTGTTTTAGTCGCAGGACCAGGTCTCCTTCGACGAACGATCTAGGGCGTAGCCTTCTGCTGTGGTAGTTGCACATGTTCTGTTGGTAGATCGTTGATCTTTCCGCGGCGATTTCCCGTGCCTCGTCAAGGAGGTCGACGGAGTCTTCTAGTGCGAGAGTTGATTCCTTCTTGCTGTAAGCGACCACTCACGATGCTTTGTATCGTACTTCTGCGGGTAGCACCGCTTCAGCACCGTGCACCATGAAGAACGGGGTGTACTCCGTCGTACTGTTTGGGGTTATGCGTAGGCTCCAGAGTACCGATTGTAGCTCGTCTGGCTAGCAGCCTGCGGCTTGTTCGAGTGGCCTGAGGAGTCGCTTCTTGATTTCTCCGCGGACGATCCCGTTGGATTTTTCGACCTGACCGTTGGTATGTGGATGTGCTACGGAGGCATAGCTTACGTTGATTCCCAGATTCTCGCAGAAAGCCTTGGATGTGAAGTTCGTCCCATTGTCCGTGATGATGTTGTGTGGTACTCCGAAGCGATAGACGATGGACTTGAAGAACTTGACTGCGTTGTATCCTGATTGGTTAGTCACTGGCATGGCCTCTATCCACTTGGTGAATTTGTCGACTGCGACCAAGAGGTAGACGTAGCCTCCTCGTGAGGACTTTAGGAGCTTGCCGACCATGTCGAGTCCCCATTGCGCGAAGGGCCAGGCCAATGGAATTGGCCGGAGCTTCGCGCCAGGTGCGTGTGGCTTGTCCGTGAATCGCTGGCAAGCGTTATATTTTTGGACGATATCCTTGGCAGCCAGTAGAATCTAGCTCGTAGAGCTTTGGCGATGAGGGCGCAACCGCCGACGTGGTGCCCGCAAGTCCCCTCATGGATATCGAGGAGAACAACTCTTCCATCAGCGTTGGAGACGCATCGTTGTCGTACTCATGGGATGATGCGCTTGTATAGTTCGCCGTTGATAATAGTGAATGCCTTGGATTGCCGCACAATGTGTCGTGCGTCAGTCGGGTCATCCGGTAGCCTCTTGCTGAGAAGGTATGTGATGTACGGTTGAGTCCAAGATGGCTCGATCATCATGACACTCATTGGTCCTTCGAGTCCTGTGTCAAGCTCCAGGTCGTCGAGTGCCATTGGCTCATTGGGCGGCGTATCCCCCGAGTCCGTCGTTGCGCTTGTTTTCTTTTCTGCAGCCTTTGGCTTGATGGAGCATTTGCAGATGCGCTCGAGAAATACCCCAGGTGGTATGGGGGCACAGGTGGAGCCAATGTTGGCGAGTGCGTCTGCCTCTTCATTGCTTTCGCGTACTATGTGCCACAGCTTGCAACCGTCGAAGTCCCCTTCGAGTGTGTCGTAGAGGTCGCGGTAGGCGATCATATTGTCGTTCAGTCCGTCGCACTCGTGCATTGTCTGGTTGACGACCAGCTTGGAGTCGCCGTATATTATGAGCCTTTTGGTGCCGCGGGCTTTTGTCATCCTCATCCCGTGTAGCAGGGCCTCGTATTCAACTTCGTTGTTGGAGGCTATGAACTGCATTCGCAGAATATACTTCAGCTTATCTCCCTGGGGCGATGTCAGTATGACACCGGCGCCAGCTCCGTCCTTTCGCTTGGATCTGTCGAAGTGCATTGTCCAGAGGTAGGACATATCTGGTTTTTCAGGGAGCTGATTCTCCATCCAGTGCACGAGGAAGTCAGGGAGAACTTGCGACTTGATTGCGTCATGTTTTTCATATGTAATGTCTCGTGGAGACAGTTCGATTCCCCAAAGCGTGACTCGTTCGGTGGCGTCGGGATTGTTGAGGATATGTCCAAGCGGGGCATCGTTGACCACCACGATTGGGTGTTCCTGGAAGTAGTGGCATAGTCGTCTGGCTGTCATGAAGACGCCATACGCCAACTTCTGGTAGTGCGGGTACCGCTGCTTTGTTGGCATGAGTACCTCGTTGAGGTAGTAGACTGGGCGCTGTACTCCGTGGACCTTATTTTCCTCGGCTTGTTCTACCACGAGCACCATGTTGACCACCTAGTTGGTGGCGGAGATGTACAGCAGCAGTGGTTCCCTTTCGCATGGGGTCACCAGTACTGGTGAGGTGGACAGTAGACGCTTGAGGTCTTTGAATGCTTCCTGTGCCTCGTTGGTCCACTCGAACTTGTCAGCTTTGCGGAGAAGTTGGTAGAAGGGCAGTGCCTTTTCGCGCATTCAACTGATGAATCGACTGAGCGCCACGATTCGCCTAGCTAGCTGCTGCACACCTCTTATGTTCTTCAGCTTCTTGATGTCTCAATGCACGGCACCCAGAAAACTGTTGATGGCTCGTGGTTGATGTAGAGCTCGTTGGGAACCCCAAGAGGAAGGTATGATGAGCACAGCAGCAAGTATCCCTCAGTTATGAAACCAAGGTTTAATCGAACTAGTAGGAGCAAGGAAACACCCCAAAGGTGTTACTAGCTGAGCTTTGGCAGGGCGCACTACCGGTGCTAGTAGCAACGTGGAGACCTGCACAACACAACCACAGAACTTTGTCCCCAACTTGCGATGAGGTTGTCAATCTCACCGTGTTTTGCGGAAAATAAAGGATTAAACGTATCGAATGGAAAGAAGTAATAGTTTGCAGAAAGTAAACACAAAGCAGTAACAGTTTATAGATTGTATGTAAAGAAAAAGGACCGAGATCCATAGTTCACTAGAGGTGGCTCTCCTTAGATAGATAACATGCTGGGTGAACAAATTACAGCTGGGCAATTGACAAACACTGAGAAAGCAATACATGCATATACTAATCATCTTAACTCCTCTGAGACTTGATTGGGCATTACAACATAATACATAGACCGCCATCCAACTGCATCTATGACTAATAATCCACCTTCAGGTTATCATCTGAACCCCCTCCAGTATTAAGTTGCAAGCAACAGATTATTGCTTTTTAATAACTGCGTAAAGTAAACTATACGATTGTTCTATGGACAAAGGATTGTTGTTTTCTCCTATTAGCAACAAAGACATCTAGTACCTTAGAGATTTGTCACTTCCCAGTTACAGAGGCATGAACCCACTATCGAGCATAAATACTAACTCTTGGAGTTGCTAGCATCTACTTGGCCAAGATAGCTACTAACAACGGAAAGCATGCAAGATCACAAATAACAAAGACATGATAGAATCAATAATCAATCTGAAATAGCATCTCAATATCCACCGGATCCTCGCAAACACAACATGTATGAATTACAAATAGATGATCTTGATCATGAACGGAGCTCACAAGCTCTAAACACGAAAGCACAAAGGAGGAGAAACCAGCCATCTAGCTACTACATGGATCCGTAGTCCAAGGATGAACTACTCACGCATCACACCGGAGGCTTGCATGGTGATGAAGAAGGCCTCCAGGGTGAATTCCCCTCTCCGGCAGGGTGACGGGAAGAGCTTTAGATCCCTCCCGATCTAGGGATGGAGATTACGGCGGCTACAGACTCTTTCGTGGATTTTTGATCGGGTACTTAGGGTTTTCGTCCCGAGGGCAATATATAGGCGGAAGGAGAGGCCGAGGGGGTGCCGGGAGCAGCCACACCACCCCCTAGCGTGGGCCAGGTGGTGTTGTGGCTCCCTGGCCCTTCTCCGTCTCATATTCTGGCACTTGATCCCTTCCGGAAAAATAGGCACTTTGGCTTTTGTCCCGTCCAATTCCGAGAATATTCATTTTCTGACTTTCCTGGAACCAAAAACAACAGAAAACAGGTAGCTGGCACTGTGGCTCTTGTTAATAGGTTAGTCCAAGAAATCATATGAAAAGTACTCCAAAGTTGGAACAAAACAGAAGAAAGTGGATAAAACCAAGCATGGAACATCAAAAATTATAGATATATTTGCATTGTATCACTTCTCCATGGCTAGTATTCCTTTTATTTTATTCTGGTTCGCCTCGATCCCTCTCGCAGAGATGAGATACCCGAGTAGTTGCCCAGCAGGTACGCTGAAAGCGCACTTGTCCGGATTGAGCTTGATCTGGTAGCGGTCGAGGTTGGCGAAGGTTTCGCGTAAATCGTCGATTAGTGAAGCTTCGTCTTTGGTCTTGATTACAATGTCGTCAACATAGACTTGGATGTTGCGACCAAGTTGGTTCTTGAGGCAAGCCTGCATGCACCGCTGGTAGGTGGCTCCTGCGTTTTTTAGCCTGAGGGGCATTGTGTTATGGCAGAACACACCAAAAGGCGTTGTAAACGCCGTTTTCTCTTGATCCTACTCCTTCATTCGAATCTGATTGTAGCCTGAGTAGGCGTCGAGGAAGTAGAGGCGCTCACATCCCGCGGTGGAGTCGATGATCTGGTCAATTTGTGGCAGCGGGAAGTGATCCTTCGGGCAGTGCTTATTCAGAGAGGTAAAATCCACGCACATCCGTAGGATATTTGTGTCCTTTTTTGTTACGAGCACCGTGTTGGCGAGCCAAGTGCTTTCCTTGATCTCGCCTATGAATTTGGTGTCGAGGAGTCTATTGATCTCCATTCCGACTCCTTTTGCTCTTGGCTCAGACAGTCGCCGAATTGTTTGTTTGACTGGCCTTGCGTCTAGGTTGACATTGAGTGCATACTCGGCGAATTCCCTGGGAACTCCTAGCATGTCCGCTGGACACCAGACGAAGATTTCCCAGTGCTCACGAAGGAATTCGACGAGCGTGAGTTCCTATGCAGGACTCAAGTTGTTGGCGATGAGGGCCGTCTTGGCGGGATCCGATGGGTGGACCTGAACTTTCTTCGTGTGCACCGATGAGTCGAGGACAGGTCAGGTGAACTTGGCCGGCTCAGGGGAGGCAGACTGCTGTCTATCGACTCCTTCAATCTTGCGAGTTCCTCCTGCATGCCGAAGGACTCGGAAATTCTGTTGAACTCCCTGTCACAACTACCGGACCTCTCGAAGCTCCCGTTGATTGTGATGACGCCGCTATGGCCTGGCATTTTCATCTGCAGATAGGTGTAGTGCGGCACTGCCATGAACCTAGAGAACACGACACGTCCGAGGATGCAGTGGTACTATGAGGGCCAGTCGACGACTTCGAAGTCGATGCGTTTGTGTCAAAAGTTTTTCGACGTGCCGAAGATGACGTCGAGGTTGATTTTGCCAAGGGGATATATGCCCTTTCTTGGGACGATGCCGTGGAATGTTGTGTGCAAGGCCTCTAGGCAGGTCAGAGGGATCCTCATTGCTCGCAAGGTACTTGCGAACATGAGGTTAATGCCGCTTCCGCCATCCATGAAGACGCAACTCATGTCGAAGCCTCCAATTTGTGCCTCGAGTACGAGGGGACAATGGCCTGGACGAGGTACTTGGCGCGGGTGGTCGCGCTTGTCAAAGGTGATGCAGGAGTCGCTTCCACTGAGGTACTCGGTGGTGGATGGTGGTGAGTTTGTCACCAAATTGACTTGGCTAGTGATGGCCTTTTGCACCCGGTTGGAGGGGCGACCCTTTTGGATCATCATGGTGCCCATGGCCCGTGGGTATGGCTCGCCTCTATGATGCTGGTCAGGCGCAGCTGCATTTGGCGGTGGTCCGGGTGGTGGTGGAGGAGCTCCATGTGCCACAGCCTGGCGGCTCTGAGACTCTGCTGACCGTCGCGATTCATCCGAGCCAGACCCTCATGAAGTTTGAGGAACTCGCGGCAGTCCTTGAGGAGGTGGCTGGATTTCCTTTTGCCATCATGCTTGTCAATGTAGAAGTGCACAGTTGTAACTACCTCGGTGAATTACGCTCCTAGTTACAAGCCTGGATGAGCGGAAATGGTTAAAATAGTACGGTGGGGCCCAAGTGCCACTCACAGGTAGACCTTTCGGCCGTCCTAACCATTTCCAAACATCGGGACAAGAACGGGCGCGAATCGGCAAAGAAGGGATCAACTACATACACAAATGAGTATGTATGCAAGCCACCATACAACAGTCCTCAGAGCCATTCCATCTAAAAGAAATAGAAATATTGCAACGCCATACGGCAAGATCCAAATATCCTAGATAGATATAATAGTTTAGGATATCTCCTCATACATCAAACATCGAGCATCGGTGAGCGGAAAACAAGATCCGAGTACGGATAAGAAGCAAATCGCATAAGATGCCCCATAAATAAACACATCCCGCCCACGATATCACGGATCCCCGCTCCTAATCTCTACACCGAATGATCGTTGCCCACATCGTCTGCCTCCACCCAAAGATCCATCTTATGTTTACCTGTTCATCTGAATCAAACAATTTATCGTGTGAGACCCTAGGGGTACTCAGTAAGTCTTTATGCCTCTAAAGGGGACACAGCCTGGGGTGACGCAATTGCAGCAAAAGATAATACCTAACAATTCTATAGATACTCGCTATCCATCCGCCTCCTCGCTTACCAACGAGGAAGCGGACGAACAACCCCCTCCCGTTGGCAGTTTTTATTACCCATTCCATGAGTGTTGCACTATTTACTAGTCAGGTACTTAGTCAAATTAAAAGCGGTACTTTAGTTATACTTGTCTATGGTCGAGAAACTATGCTCCAAGTCGTCCATAACCGCGGACACGGCTTTCAGAAAGATTTACCCTGCAGGGGTGCACAAATAGCAACACACACTCGATCAACCTCGGAAAAACCAAATCAAAACCCAACGAGGCATCCGACAAAGCGATCACAGATTCAGAAATATTTCAGGGGCACCCATTAAGCTACCACAACGAAGCCGGCTATGAGAGGACTCAAGGTTTCGTGGACGGTCAGAACGATCGGGAACCCGAAAGTGGTGGCTTGTCGATACAGCAAAACGTGTCACGGCCCTAAATGATCAGTGCTCCACGCACAATCTTAAATAAAGCAAGAAAGCATGGCATAAGTACAGATAGTAATAAAACCTCAAACTAGTTTGTGGCCCCAAGAAATAAGAATGAATCAAGCTCGCTCAGGGGGTTCATAAGCCTCCGGATGTGGATAGCGAATATTCAAGGAACAGGAATCAAGTACTCGGGGTCCTACGGGACATAAGTGAGCATGAAAAACCAAATAGCAGATATTGCTCACCGGTGCCACTTTCATTAGTTATCCCATTACTACTCAGGTTAAGTTGTTTAGGTACCTCGTTATCCATCAGACACTCACATACCCTACACATGCTGTTCTACGACTCGCATGGCTCAAACAACTCCTGTAGTAAAGGCTCATGGGATGGAGGAACAAGCTTCGGTGGGGTTTAAAAGTAAAGGCTATGCAGTACTTGGGATTCAGTTTAATGCAATCGCGACTCAATGATGCAAGAATAAGATAGAGGCAATAGGTACTGTATGTATGCAAGCATGTGGTAGTGCTTGCCTGCAGCTCAGTTGAAGCGAGAGAAGGATCTGGGTAGTGCTCCTGGTTTTCTTGGTAAATCCCCTGCTCAGCGTCTATTCGAAGAAGAACCAAACAAACAAGGGCCAACATAAATAAAGTGCACAAGCATATGAACAAAATGCGTCAAGCAAACAATCATGCCATGATGAATGATGCACAATTTGCATGGCAATAAAGTAGCATGGCATGGGTGAGGTGTGGAATACAAGAAATAAACATTTTATGGGGTTTTAATCATATTTTATACTCAAATAAGTTGCTGTATACTTTATATTTATATGATGCATGCTGCAATTCAGAACAAGGAATGCATAAACAGAAAGGTCTCGTCGAGCTGATCAATTTAGACATATCATTTGTCAAATTTGGAGTTATAAAACAAAAGTTATTAATTAATTAAGGAAAAAGGGCATTTTATTGTAATTTTAATCAACTCGAAATTTAAAGTGTTCAAAATATATTTTGAATAGCTTATTTGAAATCCTCACATTTTTCTGATTTCAAAACATATATTACATGTATTATTTGGATTTAAAAATTAAAGTTATTTAAAAACAGATTGAATTTGAATTTAAAACAATTTTGGAAAAGGTTCAAATAAAATGCATTACAGGAAAACTTTTGTTACTCAGGCAAACCTAGCCACAGCCGCTGACGGTGGGCCAGCTGCTGACTGGGCGAGACCCGCGCGCAAATTTCTTTTTACACCGCGTTTGCTTCTAGTCATTGTTGGTGAAATTTGGGTGTTGATGGGGCCACACACGCGCGCGGCCAGCGGGCGACTGACACGTGGGCGGTCCGGGGAGCACGGGTTGGGAAACGGCAAAGCGCGGGGGCTTGCTTGCAAAGTTGCACCGGGGCTGACGCGTGGGGCCGCAGGGGCTGCAAGGGACCTGAACATGGTCGACAGAAGTTGCGGGGGTTCTTTTCGCAAAACGGCCCCGCGAGCTCGAACTGGCGCTGTTTCTCGAATCGAGGACGGCTGGCGACAGCGAGATCTTCCGGCGAGGGTGGCGTCGCATCCGCGGCGAGATAGCTCTGGCCGACAAAACGGAAATTGAAGAGGGAGGCTTCGGCTACCGATCTCATTTAGGAAGGGTCGATGGCGGCGGGTCAGGCCGGACGCACGCCGGGAACGTAGGGGAGCGCTTAGGCTGGTCTGCGTCGGAAGCGGCGTGAGGTCCTAAGCACGGCAGCGCTAGGCACGCAGAAGGGGAAAACGGCAGAGGGTCCGGGGAGGAGCTCACCTCGATCGATTCCCACCGGAATCGAGGCAGGAGGTGGTCGGAGCAGAGGGGACGGCAAGGTCGTAGCGGTGGTGCTGGCGGCTCTCTGACGAGGGGGAGGCTCCAGGTTTGCTTGGCGTCTCCCAGCGGCAGGATCGACTCCACGGTCCACGGCGACGCACCCTGGCGAGTGCTCGGTCATCGGCGAGGCGGCAACGTCGTCGCGGCGCTCGGTCTGGCGGCTGCGAGGTTCGGTGGAGAAGGGGAAGGGAGAACGAGGTCGGCAGCTAGGGTTCGCAGCACAGCGCGAGAGGATAAAGGCGGGGCGGATCACGTGCTCGGCGTGCTGGCCGGATGACGAGGGAAGAAGGCCACACCTCCCTCCGTCGGAAGCAGAGGAGAGGAGGAGAAACGGCGTCGACGGGAGAAAGAGGAACAGGGAAGGCGGCGATGCACGGGCTGGGAAGGCCGGCTGGGGAAGTGGGCCGGGAGATGGGCCGACCGAGCTGCAGGCTGATAGGTAAGCTTCTCCTCTCTTTAACTCTTTTTATTTTTTAAAAAAAAACTGTTTTGATTTGTTTTGTTTTGTTGCAGGTTTATTCAAATCTAAGAAATATCTTTTTTTGGAAGTTTTTTGCAAATTTTGATATAGAACAGAGATAGCTATGGAGTGAGGAGAGGGCTTGGATTTAGGCTAAGATGAGGTGAAAAAGAGGGCTCGGGTGGGGCTTCCTTCTCTCTCCTTTCTTGTGCTTTAGCTAGAGATGGAAAGAGTGGGACCAGGGGAGGGGCATGTGCTGTACGTGGTGGTGCCGGTTGTTGGCTTGACCATCTTGTGGTGCAAGAAAAATAGGATGGATGGATGGTTGTTGTGGTTGCATGGCCATGGGGTGTAGCCGTGTGGGGTTATCATGGTAGAGAGAGGGAGAGGTGAGAGAGGTGTGGCTTGTGATGCACATGGCAAGGAGAGGAGGAACAAGGTGAGGATTGAGAGAGAAAGGTTGGGGCTCAACAAAAGGGAAACAATCAAAAATTCCAAGAAAACCAAGGGAGATCAAATAGTGGTGATGGTTGCATGGCCCATGCAAATGCATTAAATGCCATGTTTTAATCTTGTGAAAACAAAATAATTATTCATGGCATTTATACATATGCATTCCAAAATATAGGGTAAGGGCCAAGCTAAGGATTTACATGAAAGTTCCAGGTGGAGTAGATGGAGATGATCATATTTGAATAAAAATGGGACATGCTAGTGTGTATGTGCCACTAGATATTTAGTAAGCCCAAAAAATATCCCAACATGAGCATAAACCCCAAAACAACCCATATGGAAGCTAGAAAAGGGTTCCACTCACAAGGCATGCAAAGGTGGCCATGTGGCTCTCATAAACCAATAATGTGGAAAAAATATGGGGCATATATGAGAGCATGTGGAGCTAGAATTGGATCCATCCCAACCCACATGAGCTAGAGGTAAAACCAAATAAGTTGCAATGCTCATATATGGTGGAATGGTGGAATGATGGGGTGATGACAAGAAGGGTGGTGGAGTTAATAAAAGATATGCCCCCAACTCAACTTGGGCATTAAACAGTATATCAATAACCAAATACAATATCAAGAGGCAAATACAATTAATAATGCATATGCGAGAAGAACCAAAGAAAGAGGGTTTTATATGATGCTCAAATGCAAGGTGGCATGATGACATGAGCATGATATAATTATAATGCAACAATTATATATAGGGAGTAGCATTTATATAGACTAGGCTAGTAGCATTGCAATTGTTAGACAATTGGGATGCTACAACAGTGCATGGCCCGGACAGCTTATCTTCGATGGATGCTGCGGGTGCCTCATCGCGGGTGCGGCGCTGCCATACTTGCGTGGTTTTCCCGGAGTCGCGATGTCCACCGCTACGGTAGCCGCTGTTGCGGTTGTCGTCGCGTATGTCGGTGTAGCCGGCTACGACCGTGTTGATGTCGTCGCGTTCATCGTAGATGCACATTCGATGTTTGCTTCTGTGGTCACGTCTGCGTTCGAGTTCTGCTTCATCGTCGGAGTGAACGCGATTTTTGACCGAATCTTCTCCATCTTCCCACCGATTCGCAATTTCCATTAGGTGGTCAATGGTTTTGGGCTTCGGGCGGCCCAGCTCCTCCCTGAGCTCTATGCGGCGAACGCCGCCATTGAATGCGTCGATTGCACGATCCTCCGATATATTTTCTGCGGAGTTCTTGATGATGGACCACCTCTGGAAGTACGAGCGTAGCGATTCACCCGACCTCTGCTGGCAGCACCTCAGTTTTTTGATTGACGCGGGCCTTTTGTAGGTGCCCTTGAAGTTGCGCACAAAGCTGTAGACCAGCTCTTCCCAGCTACGAATGGATCAACATGGGAGGTTGTTGAGCCATGCTTGGGCGGCGCCCTGTAGCTATAGTTGTAGGCATTGCATGGCTGTGCTTCGACTCCCGCCGTGGAGCCTGACGGAGGAGATGTGGTCTTCCAACCAGATTTTCGGGTCCTGCAGACCGTCAAACTTTGGGTTCTCCGATGGGATCTTAAACCCCTTGGGCATTCGCTTTTGCCTGATGGCCCTGCTGAAGCATCTAGCGTCACAGAGCTCCACATCTTCGTCTTCTGAGTCAGTCGATCGGACACGTCGCGCCCTTGACTTGTCGATCTTGCGATGCGTGATGTCATCACGCGCGTCGTAGTCGTGGTCATGTCGCCGTGAGCGGCGGCGTCGAGACAGATCATGACTGCCATTGCTGGATGAGGGTGAGGAATAGCATTTTGCTAGAGCCTTGTTTTTCTTCGGCTCCGGCGTCGGCTCTTTGTCGAGAGCGGCCTCGATTATCCCCAAGCATGCGATCATAGATTGGTGCATGGCAGCTCGAGGATCTCTAGCTGGCGGCTGGTTGTTGAGGAGGTACATGGTGGCCGCCATTACTGCAGCTTGCGGGGATTTTGGAAGCACATTGCCACGCGTATCCACCATCATGGAGCCGAAGTCGAGGACCTTTGCGGCTTCTACATGCTCTTGTTTGGTGAGGTGGGCCAGTCGAGATCGCCTCTTGTTAGCGATGTACTCGTTGCACTTGGAGGAGGATCCTCTGTGGGAGGAGAGCCCAGCTCGCCGAAGGCTCGACTCATCTGCCGCCTTTTTACGCGCCTCGAGTTGCGCGATTGTATGCAGTTGGCATTTGTATTCTTCCTTCAGGAGCCAATGGTAGCCCATCAGTAGTTCTTGCGGGGAGCCGAAGGGTAGAGGGTTGCATCGTAGGGCTTCTCGGCAGTGGGCCCACTCGAGATCGTTGAGCCTGATCACGACACGCTCACCAGTCTGCTCATTCACCATAGTTGGAGGTTCGACTGCCCCTCCGTTGTTAATGGGGGCGCCGTTGGTGGGGCCACCGTTGGGTGGTCCTCCATTGGGTGGTCCGCCATTAGGTATGCCACCGTTTGGCGGGTCGGTTCCATTGCCACCATTGCCCGTGTTGTCGCGATTAGCGGAGGAGTTGCCAGCGTTGATGACGGTGCACATGAAGTGGTTGGGGAAGCTGCTGCTCCCACAACGGTGCACATGACGGTGCACATGGTGCGCAGATGCAATCTGGCGAGGGTTGTGGAAACTAGGGTTGCGTGTGTGCTTGATGACCCACAAGTATAGGGGGTGTATCATAGTATTTTCGATAAGTAAGAGTGTCAAACCCAACGAGGAGCAGAAGGTGCTGGCTATTGGTATGGATCAGGAATTCTCTGCAAATACTTAGCAAACGGATCTTTAGGGGTTTTCGATAAAGCAAGTAAACAAAGTACGAGTAAATAAAAGACAGTAGGAATAAATGCAGCAAGTGGCCCAATGCTTTATGCAGCAAAGGACAAGCCGATTGTATTACTTAAGATGACCAAACGTTCTCAAGGACACATGGGAAGACTGTCAAGTGCTTTCGCTTCATATAGTTGATTAATCTTCTTTAGCTTGCTAAGTGTTGTGTGGGTGAACCTGTGCTAATGTACTGCCCTATCCAAGACTAATACATACTTGTGATTATACCCCTTGCAAACATCCGTAAGTACAAGAAAGTAATTAAGGTAGAAACCTAACCACAGCTTTAAACTCTAAGACCCTTACGTCCCTTGTGCAATGGTTTCCTAACGGGGGTTCAGGTTTCTGACACTCCGGCAACCCCTACGATTAGTAGCCAAATACACAATGCATTCCCCTAGGCCCATATAGGTGAAGTGTCATGTAGTCGACGTTCACATGACACCACTAGAAGAAGTACACCACAACTTAAATAACAATCTATTGAATCTTTCTCAATGCAACTCCACTACTAACAACAAGACTTCTCCCATGTCCTCAAGAACAAAACGAACTACTCACAAGATATCATATGGATCATGATCAGAGATGAAATAATGATGTATAACAATCTGAACATAAACAATAATTCAATGGTTCACTCAATAGCATCAACTACAAAGAGTAATCAACACCGGGAAAGTTTCCCCTATGAACTATGCAAGATTCAACGCAATTGTTACAGCAATATGGAGATGGTGATGAGGGTGCTAATGGTGATGATGGTGGTGATGATGATGATGATCCCGATGAAGTCCAGCTTGATGGTGGTGTTGATGGCGACGATCTCCCCTCTCCGGGAAGGAATTCCCCTGGCAGAAATCTATCTGCCGGAGAGATCTTTCTCTCTCGGTGTTTTACGCCGCGCAGAGGCGGCGGAATCTTTCTGTGGTCGCTCCCCGAGTCTTAGGGTTTCGGGAGGATGATATACGCCAGAGGGGATAGGATGGAGTGGGCTAGGGTGGCCACACCACCTCCTGGCGCGGCCTAGGCCTGGCCGCGCCATGGGGTGGTGTGGCCCCCCTGTGGCCCATCTCCACTCCATCTTCTGGCATCCTTAGTCTTCTGGAAAAATAGGATTTTCCGTATATTTTCCCGGATTTTCTGATCTTCACGAATTTTGCCTCCAAACAGACCTTTTCCATCGTAATCCCGATTGCAGCGTCCATGCTCCAAAAGTCATCAACCATGCAAAAATAGATGAAATAACATAAGTATCACCTCTCAATATGAAATATATCAATGAATAATAGTGAATTAAGACATAGAATAGTGATGCAAAATGGACGTATCGACTCCCCCCAAGCTTAGACTTCGCTTGTCCCCAAGCAAAGCTGAGCTCAATAAACATGGACTCAGGTTTATGGAGTGAAGAGTCGATAAAAGAATACGGACAACAAGCATCACATTCATCAAATACATAGATCATAATAGAAGACAACTCACTATTATACAACTCAACTTGCAATGAGTAAAGGAAACACAATAAAGATACATAGAGTGAATCATAATTGGTAATGGCAAACTTAGCTCTTGGTCGAAGAATAGTTGATAATTTGCTGGAGTTCATAAATAGTTGGTTTTTCAATGATAGCTTTGAAAGTAGTAAACATCAAAATAAGAGCAATGTGCAAAACAAGGAACATAAGAAACATGAGTGAATAAATCACCATATGAATGAATGAAACACAACAACTCAACATACTTGCTGAGAGAGAAGGGAGTAGGTTTACTGACTCAACTACAAAGTAAAAGAAAGGGCCCTTCGCAGAGGGAAGCAGGGATTACAAGTCTCATAAAGAGCTCCCAAAAATTATGATACTTACTAGCTTTCTGCTCTCATTGCCCCTATCATAGGCATATTTAGGTGATTAAGGTTAAAGTGACACAACTAAGAGGATATGCTTGACAAGTTATAAGTTGAAATCTCATGCCCCTTACTTATGAGTACCGATCCTCATGCTACTCAACTTCAGTCACGAGAAAGCTCTTGTCATTGTAAATACATGCGTATCATTGAGAACCGCCAATGGGGTACCCCTTGCACATGACACAAGAGCTATCCCATAATCAAAATGACAAGGCAACTAGACAGTGAGCATCTCAGCGATCTTTTTATTTGCTATTTGCATAGGTTTTTATTGAGGATGCTTCATAGAATGCTCACTATAGTTATGCTGCAAGTTTCCACCATGATTAGGCATGGCTTAGGCTAGCGGCACAGGCGTTTCTCTAACACACATATAAACTCCATGATCTTACAAGTTCCACTTTTATTTCACATCACCGAGATCCATTAGCAAAAGAACATGATATCAAGTAGGTACAAGTACCAATGAAGTGTTGAAAGCGGTCCCCATGATACATGGTTCGGCTAACTTCAACTCATAAAGCGCAAGCATATACGCAACAAAGAAGGACCCAATGGTTCAAGCTTATTAAATGCAAGAAAGTAAAGTGTGCCATCAAGTTCGTGAGAGCTTTAATCACTAATTTTCACATAACAAGTTTAATTTGGGAGGTAGATAAAACAAGAATTTACTTGGAATAGCAATAATGCTAATAGGTAGGTATGGTGGACACAAATGGCAAAGGTTTTGGTTTAAAGGAGGTGGATGCACGAGAAGAATTCCCTCTCAGCATAGGTTTTTGGCTAGCAAGGCTGGGTAGCAAGTATAAGAGTTGAAGGAAACAAACAAACATACAAGTGATAAAAACAAACATGCAATCTTCCTTGGAAGCACAAAAGATCTTAACTCGAGAATACTAAAATTATTAGCAAATCAAGAAAGAAAGATGATGAAATTATTTTTCTCTTAAAGGTACCTTTATCTTTTTCATTCAACTCTCAAAAATAGTGTTGCTACTGACCGAGCCAGGCTTGCCAAAACCAACTAAATTAACTCAATGATCCCAAAGTGATACCAATACTAACAACAAGATCAATCACATAACCACGAATTGAAAACTAATATAAGCTATGCAAAAGAGTGAATGATAGAACTTCTCATTAATATTCCATAACGGAAACTCACACCAAGGGATACATATCTAATGAGAGAGGGGACACTTCCATAATGCAAACCATCCTACATAATAACTCCTCTATTCATGATATGACTCTACTAAAAAGGTAAAAAGATAGAAGGTAGTGATGTGATACTGCGGCACTCCCCCAAGCTTGGAACAAACCAAGGGGATGCCAAACCTAATGACGAGTTACTCCTTTGGTGGTGGTGGTGGTATTATGCTCTTAGTTGACGTGAGGAAATCTTCCAGCATCTTGTGAAGCCTATTATTCTCCCATTGAAGCATGTCCACCTTCCTCTTCAAGTCCCGGTACTTATCGCAGAACTCCTTAGTGACTCGTAGGTCTTCCATTGATGCAGGGCAAGAGACTAAAGGTGCCAGCCTCTGCTTGGGGTCTTGAAGATCCTCCTCCATAGGCTCCTTCCCTTTATCCTTGGCGGAAACCATTGTGCTTCTAAGCTTTCAAAGAGTATGTCCTGACAGACATAGATCGAAACAAAAACATGACGAAAACACGATATACGAACCTCGGAAGATCCGGGGGGGGTTATATATTATGAAGTTCCATATCAAAAGGAAGGTACTGGGAGAAAACGAGTCGGAGGCGGAGTCCGGCGTGGACTCACCACCTGGTGGCGTGGCTAGGGGTGGGCCCGCGCCACAGGGTGGTGTGAGCCACCCTGGCTCTGGTTCCGTCCCTTTTTCGCTTCGTAACTTTCCTTATTGACTGAAAACTGCAAAAATATAGTTGGATAGTATTTTCGCGGAACTTTTCTTACCCGAACTGTTACCTATTTGAAAACAGACTCTGCAGGTCTCTAAATTTGGTATCTAGTAGATTCTTCTAGGGTCATCTCTTGAATATCATTGATATCTTCATCTTTATACACTTATTACTTGAGTCATAAAACCCTTCTCTTCCTTATTACACCATTATCTCCACTTCCTGGAAATTTCTTTCTTACAAAACTTCACACAGTTCTCATTAGCAACATTAGTATAAGTGAAGTGATAAAACCTTTTGAGTAGAACTTCAACTGAAAACCATCAAAACAAAAGCTACTGAAACAACTCCTTCTGAAAACCCAAAAAGAATTCAAAAAGAAAATCGAATAAAGAAGCAGATGCAAGAGTGGCAAAATCTGTCAAAACAGACCAGCAGGTAAAGATCAATTTTTTCGAAAATCTTCTATCGCTCAAATCAAAAAGTGCAAAACTAAAGAAAGTTAAATAACAACCTGGTACAGAAGCACAAAAAATTACAGCTCAATCGGACAGACAGAGGTCTCTCGCGAATTTTTACGGTGAAGCACAAAAATCTGTTTCGGGACAGCAACTTCCCCAAATCTTACTTCTCTCTCATTAGAGGTTGATCTTGACACAAAAACCAAACAAAAAGGATAAGGAGCGGTTATTACCGAAGTAATAACTTCCAAGAATCAAAGAAACAAAAACAAACTAAAAGCAAAAACAAATTGGGTTGTCTCCCATAAAGATCTTTCTTTATAGCCATTAAGATGGGCATGATAATTTTGAAGAAGCTCTCATAGGGATATGAATTGAAGTGAAAGAGAGCATTAAGAAGCAAAAACACACTGTCAACACCCGGATTTTTAATCCCAGATGCCCGTTATGCCATACCTCGCAATCCCAGGATTACCATTTTTGCGAGACATAACGGATTGGATATCACAGTACATCATCCATTACAAACCATACATAAGGTTTTACACAAATAAGGATCTCATGCTCCAGTCTTTAATACAACAAGCAGCAGAAATAAGCGATAAGCGTGGGGGTCCATCTTCAGGCACAGTAATGCTGACGAAGGCAGATAGTCCTAGTTATCATAGCCGTCCTGCTGACCATCATCTTGATAATCTCCTTCATAGTCTGGCCATGATAATAGCCAGGGACAAAAGCCATGAGTACTCTTTAAGTATTCGCAAACTACTACTAGCAAGGAGTATAATTCTAAATTAAAGTACTGAATCTAAGTTAACTATCAAGTTAAGTTTGAAACCTAAGCTGAGTTCGGAAGCAAAGAAAGATAAAATAAAGTTCTAGAATCACTTAAGTTGGGAAGCTATTTTCATCAACACAACCCTGTTGTGGTCAAGTCAAAGTTCATCATTCATTTCAAGTTATTTAGAAAACATCTGACAACGAAACAGTATGGCCATTCCAACTGTCCATAACCGCGGACGTGGCTATTCGAATAGTTTGACACTGCAGAGGTCGACACTTTCACCACAAGATTCGATACATCCGCTGTGGATAACCCTGAATCATCATACTTAGTATGCAGATAATCAAACATAACCTTCCCTTTACACACCCTAGTACAAGCACCTCTCCTATGAGCATGGCCTCCCAACCATGACCATTAGTCATCTTGGGCACTGCATAGGTGGTCAACATTGAGAGGTAGCCTCAGCTCAAACCTCTCCCGTGAGGGAACTAATACTAATGCATATAAATTTCCAGCTAAGCCTTACCCAATTCAGGTAATGTGGTTGTACGGTAAATTTGGAATGGTATCGCATTCGAATCCAACCATCAGTTTTATAAAAGGGTTAAGGCTCATGCCTCGTCATTTTCATCATCATAAACCAGTTGTGTTTCTCAACACATGTCAAAACATCTCAATAGAATGACTCATCATTCCAAGGTTTTCATAATTCATTTTCACCAAGTGTTCCCATCTAAAGCGACTCAAGTTTTTGATCTATACTAAGGTACTAAGTTAAGAGTGTTCACTAAGGTGGAAAGATGAGATCAATCTCATGCCATAGAATAACATCTAAAGGTTTCTAAGTAGGTCAAGTTTTATACTCTTTATGCTACCTTCAAAATTAAGTAAAGAACTTTGTGTAAACTAAGGGAGGTAAAACTTGTCAATCAGACTTGGGGTACTAATAGTTAAAGGGGTGTGATCAAAGCATGCTTAAGGCATCTTTGCTAAACCATCTAGTTTTATTCTAACTTGCTAACAATATCCTGCTAAAGTATGTTTTGCAAGGGTTAGCTTGCTACTAATAGCTTGCCTTGGTTGGTGCAGTGGTTGAAGTTTTCTTCTTCTTCTTTTTGGTAGAACTCCTCCTCCTCGAAAGCTTGGTCGGTACTAGCGTCTATAAATACATAGGGAGTAGACAATCACCAAACAATACTTAACTAGGCTAAGTACATTCTAAAAACACACAATTGATGATCTATTATCATCACAAGCATCACAAGTTTAATTTCAATAGTTTCATCCTTTTTATTTTAGAAAAGTAATTTCTACTCATTGAAATATTAACTAAAATTTAATATTCACCACCAAAATATGGGATCATGTGGACACATGTCCTCACCACATATTCTAACATGTGGGAATGAGATTTAAAGGTTGGATCAATATTACTTTGGTTTAAGTTTATTATTTAATGATTTAAAGTGACTAGAAATGCCTATATAGCATTATTTTGGTACTAGTCCAAAGTCACTGCATGTAAACCTTAATATTATTACATATTTAGATAGATATGATGAAATGTGATTTTTCATAGTTGGAATCAACTCAAAAGCTAACTTGGTTGATTTTATAAAAATGTTGCAAGTTGCGAAAGCTTCTGTCTTGTTATTTTTATTAGGAGAGATCTATAACTCTAATTGAATTAAATCCAACGGGCTTGGATAGATCATTTTAATACCTTTCAGACAAAATTGGTTTCATGCAATTTGGATTTCTAAAACTCTCTGAATTGATTTTCAAACTAGTGGAAAGAAACTAGATTCAAACTAAAAAGAAAAATCCAGATTTGAATCGATGGGCTAGAGCGGAAAAAGGAATGGGCCGGCCCAGTGGCGCTCCACCGCGCGGGGCTCAGCTGACAGGGGGGTCCCGCTTGTCAGCGGCACTTAACACGCGAAACGGTACGCGCGCTGTGGGCCATGCGATTAGAAGCGTGATCAACGGCTGAGAGTCGTCGTCGATGACGAACAGGTCGCCGGCGAGCTCGAACCCTAGCGGCTCGGTGGGGGTCTACTGGGGGCGTACCAGGGCTCCAGCGGGGTCGGCGAGGCGGGCAAACAAAGTGGAAGACGACGGCGAGGCGAGGCATGGTCGCGGCTGAGCTTGGGGCGGTCGAAATCAACGACACCCTTCTCCTCCAGAGGCGGCGGCTCCGGCTCCAATTCCGGCGAGCTGCTGCTCCACTTGCTCCGGCGAGAGGTGGGTGAGGTTCAGAGAGGTGAGGGGAGTGGAATGGTGTGGAGAAGAATGGCTGGGAAGGGCTCCTTTTATAGGCCTGACGGTGAGACCGAGCGGGATGGGCGGTCGACGGTGGCGACATGGCTACGGCGAGCTAGCGGCATGGCTGGGGATGGCGATCGATGGGCGGTTCCCTGGCAGTGCTCTAGGACTTAAATGCGGTCGTAGGGGCAGTGGTATGCGGTCTGGGCGAGGTGGTGCTCTGAGAGGCAGAGGCGGCAGTGTCCACGGCGAGCGGTGGATGTGGGGCTTTGGGCGGCGAACGGGGATGTCTGGGGTGTTCTCCAGGTCGAGGCAGAGCGGCGGGCGCGGGCTGCGATCAAGCGGCGGCTTGTGCATGTGGGGACAAAGCGTGCTCTGCGGGCGGCATCGGCATGGTGCAGTGGCACTGGGCGCGGGTTCTCCTCGGTGGTCCACGGCAGCACTTGGCTCGGGCAAGGGACAGAGAGGGGCAGTGAGCTGTTGGCTACCTCCTAGACATGGCGAGGGAAGGGGGAGTGGTCTGCTGCAGCGGGGCAAGGTTTGGCCGGCGAGCATGTCCTCGGTTTGGCATGGCCTGGGGGTTAGGGACAAGGAACAGAGGTGCTAAAGACCTGGTTAGACCAAGAGGGGACAAAGAGGTTAAATGGAGATCAAATGGGGGCAAAACCCTGTGCAGAATAGTGAGCTAGGATTAGAGGTGAGATTAAGCATGCCAAGTGTTTGATGAAATGGCCGCAAGAGAAAACGTTTTGAATTTTGAGTTCAAAATTTTTGAGTGATCTCCACTAGTGATAGGTAGTCTCTGGTTGCAAGGGTTTTGAAAATGGAGCTCAAATAGATGGTTTTTGAAATAGGGGTGATCTATGCATATGCAATAGATTCAATTTTAAACTGTCATTTAAAATAGCTAACAGAATGTTTTTAGCAGATCAAAAGGTGGGCCTTGGTACCTCATTATGTGTACTAGCAAGGGGTGCAAAGATCAAGAATTGTTTCTTATGCAAGGGAATTTTGTAAACAAACAAGTTGTTGAAACCGAAGGCTACTTGCATAAGAAGGCAAAAGAAGTGCAACATAAAAACTTTCAGCATAAAACGAGGAAACTTGATATTATTGAGATGCATAAGAACACTTTTCCCTCTCTCATAGTAGCTTTCAGTATCATGCATAAACTTAACAATATAGCTATCACAAGGACCATCATAGCAATGATCACTTATTCTAACAGAAAACACGGGAATACTAGCTCTCATAACACTACTTTGTGAAACAATATTAGAGGTATCCTTACAAAGGATAGGGTGTCCCTCTTTCTCATATTTAGTAACAAAGTATTTCACATTTGCTATTATAGGTTCATCAACCATTTGTTTATCAGGTTCAACAGCTTTATTTGTACTTTCATTAACCATACTAGCTATCATAGAATGTTCCTTTACCTTAACTGGAAAAGGCATTTTCTCAATATAAGGTTCAAGTAAAACATGAATAGCAGTATAAACTTCAGTATTTCTTGTAGGAACACTCTTAGCAATATCTTTATAAGGTTCATGATACTTATTCCACTTCTTTTTAGGCACTTCAATATAGGAAGCAAAGGCCTTAAAATAAGAAGCAATAGCTTGAGAGTCTAGACCATTAGAATTTTTAATGTTTTGAAAGTCATCAGTTCCCATAAAAGATTCAATGCATTCATAATCATAATTTATACCTGACTTTCTACCTTTGTCATTCTCCCAAGCTTCAACATTGTCTTGAATACGGTCCAGAAGATCCCATTTAGCTTCTTCTTCCATGCGAGTGAATGATCCAGCGCAAGAAGCATCCAATAAATCCTTGTCACGTAGAGGGAGCCTTGCATAAAAGTTATTGATAATAATATTGTTGGGGAGCTCATGAATGGGACATTTGAGCATTATTAACTTCAATATCCCCCAAGCTTGAGCTGTACTCTCTCCATCAAGAGGCCAAAAGTTGTATATTTGATTCCGATCTTTATGAATCTCACTAGGAGGATAAAACTTTGAATAAAAGAGAGGCACTATTTCCTCCCATTCCAGAGCTTGACCATTCTTCAGCAGCTTATACCATTCCTCATCTCTTCCTTTCAGTGATAATGTGAATAACTTCTTCTTAACTTGATCTATAGTAATACCTGCACACTTGAACAACCCGCATAATTCGTGTATAAAGAGTAAATGATCACCGGGATGGACAGTTCCATCCCCAACATAGTAGTTATCCATAACACGATCAATAATTCTTGTAGGTATTTTGAAAACATCATTCTCAGCAGGTGGTGGCTTATCTACTACCTTAGTAGTGGTAGTAGCATTACCAAATAAGAAACTCAGCGAATTATCCATAACGAAAATAAAGCAACTAACAGTAGTAAACAATACTCATAGTAGAAGTTTCCTTTACCAGTTCCACTCTCCAATAGCGCTTCACTCCCCGGCAACGGCACTAGAAAATAGTCTTGATGACCCACAAGTATAGGGGGTGTATCGTAGTATTTTCGATAAGTAAGAGTGTCGAACCCAACGAGGAGCAGAAGGTGCTGGCTAGTGGTATGGATCAGGAATTCTCTGCAAATACTTAGCAAACGGATTTTTAGGGGTTTTCGATAAAGCAAGTAAACAAAGTACGAGTAAATAAAAGATGAGGAATAAATGTAGCAAGTGGCCCAATCCTTTATGCAGCAAAGGACAAGCCGGTTGTATTACTTAAGATGACCAAACGTTCTCGAGGACACATGGGAAGACTGTCAAGTGCTTTCGCTTCATATAGTTGATTAATCTTCTTTAGCTTGCTAAGTGTTGTGTGGGTGAACCTGTGCTAATGTACCGCCCCATACAAGACTAATACATACTTGTGATTATACCCCTTGCAAACATCCGTAAGTACAAGAAAGTAATTAAGGTAGAAACCTAACCATAGCTTTAAACTCTAAGACCCTTATGTCCCTTGTGCAATGGTTTCCTAACGGGGGTTCAGGTTTCTGTCACTCCGGCAACCCCTACGATTAGTAGCCAAATACACAATGCATTCCCCTAGGCCCATATAGGTGAAGTGGCATGTAGTCGACGTTCACATGACACCACTAGAAGAAGTACACCACAACTTAAATAACAATCTATTGAATCTTTCTCAACGCAACTCCACTACTAACAACAAGACTTCTCCCATGTCCTCAAGAACAAAACGAACTACTCACAAGACATCATATGGATCATGATCAGAGATGAAATAATGATGTATAACAATCTGAACATAAACAATAATTCAATGGTTCACTCAATAGCATCAACTACAAAGAGTAATCAACACCAGAAAAGTTTCCCATATGAACTATGCAAGATTCAACGCAATTGTTACAGAAATATGGAGATGGTGATGAGGGTGCTGATGGTGATGATGGTGGTGATGATGATGATCCCGATGAAGTCCAGCTTGATGGTGGTGTTGATGGCGACGATCTCCCCTCTCCGGGAAGGAATCCCCCCCGCAGAAATCTGTCTGCCAGAGAGATCTTTCTCTCTCGGTGTTTTCCGCCCCGCAGAGGCGGCGGAATCTTTTTGTGGTCGCTCCCCGAGTCTTAGGGTTTCGGGAGGATGATATACTCTAGAGGGGAGAGGCTGGAGTGGGCCAGGGTGTCCACACCACCTCCTGGCGCGGCCTAGGCCTGCCCGCGCCATGGGGTGGTGTGGGCCCCTTGTAGCCCATCTCCACTCCATCTTCTGGCATCCTTAGTCTTCAGGAAAAATAGGATTTTCCGTATATTTTTTCGGATTTTCTGATCTTCGTGAACTTTGCCTCCAAACAGCACCTTTTCCATTAGAATCCTGACTGTAGCGGTCCATGCTCCAAAAGTCATCAACCATGCAAAAATAGATGAAATAACATAAGTATCACCTCTCAATATGAAATATATCAATGAATAATAGTGAATTAAGACATAGAATAGTGATGCAAAATGGACGTATCAGTGCTCCTCGCCGCTCCCTCCTAGCCTTTATATAGATAGGCTAGGTCTCGGGTAGCAGGTCGAGTCGGTTACAGGTTAGGGTTTCCCTTTAAACTTTCTATCTTTAGCTTCTTCTTGTTCCGCAAGCAATCGAGAGTCCGTAGGTTACTCGAGTTCTCCATTTGGGCCTTGGTGACGCCGTGGGCTTCCGCTGTATTCAGGCCGTATATACCAAGCTCGAGTACCTGTAGGGTATACCCATGTCACCCTGAGAGCCAATAATAAAGTTGTTATTATATGTATTTCAAGTATATGATAGATGTTTATTTTGCATGCTATAACTGTATTAATACGGAAACGTTAATACATGTGTGTTTAATAAACAAATGGAAAGTTCCTAGTTATGCCTCTCTTTAAACTAGCTCGTTGATTAACAAGATGATCAAAGTTTCCTGATCATGGACATTGGATGTCGTTAATAACGAGGTCACAACATTTGTGAAATGGTGTGATGAACATTCATCCAAAGTATAGCATTACTATCAAAGTCATTGAGTTTGTATTACTATAACATCATACAAAGTAATCCTAGTCCTTAGACCATGAGATCATGTTAATCACTAACACCGAAAGAGTATCTTGTTAACATCAAACATCACACCGTAAAAGGGTGACTATAAAGGTGGGTTCAATGCTACGAAGATGTTATGTAGAGGCTTATGGATCAAGAGTGGGATTTGTCCATCAAGAGGAAGGATAGATATACTCTGGGCCCTCTCGGTGATATCACATCGAGAATAGCTTGCAAGCAACTGATGTGATCACTAGAATGTTATATCACGGGAACGAGAAAAGAGTGCATGTCGGTAACGAGATCAAACTAAGTATTTGGATACCAATGATCAAATCTAGGATGTGTAATATATCCCGAGACAAAGGGATTAAGTTACTAGCGTTAAAGGTTCTCACGATCACAGAAGTCGTCGTTTAATGTGCATGAGTCAGAATGAATCTTCAGGTCCCGCTTCTGATTATTGATCTGATAGGAGTATCGATTATTTCTGCATTATTCGCAAACCGTAGGGTGACACACTGATACGTCCAAAACGTATCTACTTTCCCAAACACTTTTGCTATTGTTTTTCCTCTAAACTTGTGTAATTTCGATACAACTAACACGGACTGTCGCTGTTTTCAGCAGAATTACCTTGGTGTCTAGTTTTTGTGTAGAAAATCAACTATCAAGAAAAATCTCGGAAAATATGCCAAAAATCATATTTCACCAGAAGACTCACGGATCCAGAAGACGAGACGGAGGAGGGCCACGAGGGGCCCACACCACCTGGCCGCGCAGGCCAGGCCAGGCCGTGCCTGGGGGTGGTGTGGCAGCCTCGGTCACCCCCTCGGCCTCCCTCTTCGCCTATAAGATGCCTCTTGACCTAAAAACCAAGGGGGGTCGACATTTTTCCGGAAAGAGTTCCGCTGTGCTGCCACCACCAGATTTCGTGATTCAAAACTAGAAACTCTATTCTAGCACCCTGCCGGGACGGGGAATTGGAGGAGATCATCGCCATCATCATCACCATCGCTTCTCCATCAACCATCCATGATTCCCCCATCTATGAGTGAGTAATCCCCCGTTGTAGGCTATGGGGATGGTAGGGATTGGATGAGATTGTTCATGTAATGGCATCAGATTGTTAGGGCATGGTGTCTAGTATCTACTATTAGTGCTTTTTGACTTTGTTGCAACTTGTTATGCTTAATGCTTGTCACTAGGGCCCGAGTGCCATGATTTCAGATCTGAACATGTTATTGATTCATTATGATAGTATTGTTTGTGATCTTACCTGCAAGTTGTATACACATGTTGTTGTCCGGAACCAATGGCCCCGAGTGATATAAATCGGGATAACCGGAGGGAATGGCTTTAATGTGAGGATCACATGTGTTCTCGGAGTGTTAATGCTTTGCTCCAGTGCTCTATTAAAAGGAGCACCTTAATTGCTAGTAGTTCCCTTGAGGCCCCGCTGCAAACGGGCTGGCAGGACAAAAGATGTTGTGCAAGTTCTCACTACGAGCACGTATGACTATATATGGAACACATGCCTATGATTATTTAGTACTTGGATGTTTATCTTATTTATCTGCAAATGCCCTATGTCTTGATTGCTATATGAATTGTCTTGTCCATGCAACGCCCGTCCATCCATCCCTATGCCTACCGCGCTTTAATCCTACTATTTACTGCAATTGTTACTACTGTCTTTACTTTTACTACTGCTATTACTTTGCTATTGCTATTACAAAACTATTGCTACTGATAAACTGCTGTGAGCAAGATTGTTTCTAGGTGCAGCTGAATTGATAACTCAGTTGTTAAGGCTTATAAATATTCTTTGGCTCCCCTTGTGCCAAATCAATAAATTGGGTTTCACTTCCTCAAAAATATTGTGATACACCCCCTATACTTGTCGGTCATCAAGACTATTTTCTGGCGTCGTTGCCGGGGAGCATAGCTCTATTTATCAAGTTCACTTGGAATCACTATTGTTCGCTGCCATCCATCCATCATGGGTAAGTCTCGTGATGGCAAGGTTCCTATTTTACCATCCACTACAAGGAGAGATACGGTTCTGAACACCTCTGTTGCTCTTGATTCACCATCTATTATGAGTAAGCTCCTTACACCACCACATACACATGCTACACACACTGCTACTACTGCTGAATCTGAAACTTCTGATACTTATGATGTTGCTTCTACTGTGCTTGATAAAAGTGATTTGTTAGTTCCTTTCCTAGATGCTACGATTTCTAGAACTATAGCTGGAAATACTAAAACTCCTAATGAAGACACTACTACACCTGTCAGTTCACCTGAGTCTAGAGATACCTATGATATTGAAGACGGTTATATAGAGATGACTGATGAATTTATTAAAGAATGTCGAAACACTCATGATAAAAGTGCTATTAAGGGTCTCCTTGAGAAACATACTGTTAGAACTAAATTATCTCCTAATGCTAAGTTTGCTACTTCTCCCATAAACATTAAAGATAAGGATTATGATTTCTCTCTTGATTTATCTTACATAACTATTGTTGAGAAAGAACCTTTTTGTGGGACTAAGAATGAAAGTGCGGTAGCACATATGACTGAGCTTTCTACCTTGAGTGGCTTATTTTCTGATGATATTAAGATGCGCACCTACTTTGTTGCTAAAATTTTCCCTTTTTCACTGAAAGGAGAAGCTAAAACTTGGTTTAATAATTTACCTCCTGGATCTATTGATAGCCCTGATTGCTTGATTAGTACCTTCCTTCGGAAATATTTCCCTCCTAGTGCTAGACATGCTATTTTGCAGGAACTTTTTGATTTTAAATAGGGAGAGAAAGAGATATTGCCTGAATCATGGGCAAGGTTTTGTGCTTTGATTCATCCATAGGCTGGATGTCCATTACCTAAAAATGAGATTCTTGATATATATTATAATGGACTAACTGAAGAATCTAGGACATACCTAGATAGTTGTGCTGATTGTATTTTTAGGAAGAGAACCCCCAAAGAAGCTGAGGAATTAATGGCTAAAATAAGCAAGAATTATGAAGACTGGACTTCATCTGAGCCAACTACACCTGAGACAACTACACCTGAGTTAACTATGCCTGAGCCAACGCCTACACCAACATCAAAGAAGAGGGGAGTTATTGAACTAAATGATGAAGTGATGAAGGAAGCTAAGAAATGTCTTAAGGAAAAGGGTATTAAAGCTGAAGATGTGAAGAATTTACCTCCTAAAGAAGAACTATGTAAGCCAATCTCCCACTCATCCAATATTGAGGTACACTCTCTCCAACATTTTCATGAAGGTGATATCCCTTACTCCAAACCTCCTGATCAATGCTTAGAAGAATTTGATGTTTTATTGTTACGCAAGATAATTTTAATAAAAGGGTGCAAAATCATTTAATGGAAAACTCTAGAGCTATTATTGAGTTAAAAGATATTGTAGAAAGAACATCTAATGACGTTAAAATGCTTGTTAAACATTTCGAAATGGTTCAAACTATAATTGATCAGCTTATTAAGGTACAAAAAGATTTGCTGGTTAATGCTTCTAAAGAAAAACATGCCTATGCAATTAGAACTAGAAGTGGTGCTGCTACCCAGGATCCTCTATATCCTGAGGGGCATCCTAAAAGAATTGAGCAAGATTCTCAACGAATTGAAAATAGTGGTACTTCTCCTAAGAAAAGGAAAAAAGAAACATAAAACTATTATAGAGTCTTCTGAACCTGCTAAAGATCCTAATAGTATATATGTCTCTGATGCTGAAACTGAAAGTGATAATGAGAAAAACGATGCTCCTGATAGAGAAAAAGTTGAAGAAGAACCTGAAATTCACACTAACAATACTAAATACACTAAAGAAGATTTTTTTGCTAAGAAATATGGTAGTGAAAGAGAGCCTTGGGTCCAAAAACCTATGCCTTTCCCTGATAAGGAACACAAGTCAAAGGAAGATGAACACTATAATAAGTTTTGTGAGTGGATGAAACCTTTATTTTTGCAAATACCTTTGACTGATGCTATTAAATTGCCTCCTTATTCAAAGTAGATGAAGGATATTGTCTCTAATAAAAGGAAGATCCCTAATGAAGAAATTTCTACTTTGCTTGCCAATTATTCCTTCAATGGTAAGGTTCCAAAGAAAATTGGAGACCTAGGGATTCCAACTATTCCATGTTCTATTAAAAATAGTTATGTTAGAACTTCTTTGTGTGATTTGGGAGCAGGAGTTAGTGTTATGCCTTTTTCCCTCTATAAGAGACTTCAATTGGAAAAATTAATACCAACTGATATATCTTTGCAAATGGCTGATAAATCTACTACTATTCATGTTGGTATATGTGAGGATGTACTTGTTCAAGTTGCTCATAATTGCTTGATATTAACTGACTTTGTTGTGCTTAAAATGCCTGAAGATGACAATATGTCTATTATTCTTAGGAGACCTTTTCTTAATTCTGCAGGAGCTGTTATTAATTGTAATCAAGGAAAGGTGACTTTTAATGTTAATGACAAGGAGTATACTATCTATTTACCCAAGAAGATTGATAGGACTTATGGTTTAAATTTAATTGAACATGTTGAGGGCATTCAAGTTGGAGAAATATATTGTCCCATACCAAGAGAAAAATATGAAACTATTATGATTGCGACCATTGCTATTAAGATTGAGGTAACATAATCATTAGTGGAATACAAAGTTTTGTTTCATATAAAATTGTTTTGGTAACAAGACATGATCAACCTTGTTAACAAAGGAATTTTAATGAACGAAACAATGTTTTCACCATGATTATCTTCGCTTACTTTTATTTTATCCATTTTAGTTTTTGCCTTCACTTAGTTTACTTTTCTGTTGCTAGTTGCTTGCTTATTAGAGTGTCTTAGAACTTCTGAAGTTTTAGTTTTGTTTTGCTTTTGCATCTTTCCGAAAAAATCTTTCTCTCAGAAAATCATTCATCAATACCTGAAAATTGCTCAAAAATAAAGTGTCTCGAAAAATTCCAGAAAATTCATATTAAATTTTTACGTGAAAAAAGGGGCAGAGAAGTGCCTGGAGTGACCCAGGGGGCCACCAGGCAGGCACACCACCTGGTGGCACGGCCACCCTCGGGGCGCGCCTGGCCATGGTGTGGGCCACCCCTGGCCCTCCACTCACTCTCTCACTTGCCACTTCCTTCTCTCTCTAGAGAAAATATTAGTTCATTGCTCAAAATCATGTTCTTGTTGTTCTTGTCCATGATTTTTTGATCTCCTTGCTCAGCCCATCTTTGCAGCTGAAATTTGGAGCAATTGTTCTCTGGTATGTGACTCCTCCGCTTGTCCAAGTAGATTTGTGTTTAGTGGTTTATAAGAGTATTTTGCTACTGTAGGTGACAGGTTATGTGAGCTTGTAAGCTTGTTCAATGCTTAGAGATATTGTTTTGATGCATGTTTAGGCTTCTTACAAGTCCCTATGAGTAGTTCCCTTCATTATGTAATCACTTTGCAATCACTTGTATGATGGCTGTCCTAAATTTTAGAAAAGAAGATGAATGGACACCAACTCAACCAACATGAACTAAGGGTGCTTGAGGTTAGGCTGGTTGGAGAAGGAGTAAGTCCGAGCGTGTTGTTCTTTTGCCTGCACCTGTTTTGTTTAACCTTGAAACCAGGGTAGGATGGTCACTCATTGAGGAAGAGCTCGATACGTATCTGGGGGAGCTCTCCCAGCAGGAGTAGGGGATTGGAAGGGAGGCTACAGATGATTTGGTCCAGCCCTCGAATGAGGGGGAGTCTTCGTACCAGCAGCCTACCTATGATTAGGGAGCTTCTTCTTATTTCTAAGGGCCTAACTACGATCATTCTTACGATGAACCGCCGGCTTGGAACCCTTACCCGCGTTCGGGTTGATACCCACTTAGGCCAAAAGCCTAAGCTTAGGGGAGGTACACCGACACCACACTCATCTCCATACCATGTTTAGTCGGTACTTTGTATATCCATGTTTCAGTTTCTTTTGCTCTCCAAAACACAAAAAGACCAAAAATATTTTTGTTGTTTCTCTTTGTTTGCTTCTTTTTCTTTTTTCCTTGGTTTGCCTTTTTATTTTCGTTTTGTCTTAATTATTCAAAAAAACCAAAAAGATTTCTCTTTGCTTGTTCTTCCTTTTCATTCTTTCCTTTAAAAATCAAAAACACCAAAAATATTTTATGTTCTTCTTTGGTTTTGTGAAGTTCGTTCCAGGGTTTAGCAGTCCTTAGTGGAGTTTGGTTTCATGTTATTATTCAAGCCATACAAGTAAAGGGCAATAATGAAGATTAATGACAACTTGATGTGTGGTAAGAGGTTGGTAACGAACTCTATTTGTTTTCATTTTTGTACATATACTCATCATTGTGGGCATGCTTAGTCTGTTCATGTAAGGTGTATGTTATTTATGGATGCTTAGTAGTTCTTGCTTTCTTATAATTATCTCCAGCTTGCTGATGGTTTGTAGCATGTCATATGAATGTTTGCTTGCATTGCTCTATTCATAGCTTGGTATGACACTATGGTATCCTCCTCTGGATGTTTCATTTGAATTGACTTGGCACATGCTCACGCATGCATATAACTGAAACAATAATCAGTTAAGCCTCGATGAATTATTTTGCCTCAAGGGTCTTGAATCACTTTCATGCCATGATTAGTCCCGTTTTGTTGCAAGCATGATTATGACAGTTATTGCTCTCTCGTTTGTCGCTACCTTACTATTGCTAGCCTTCATGTGCACTGAGTATGATCTCTACTCGTGTTTCCAACTCCCCAAAACCAATATTGCCAAAAGTGTCCACCATACCTACCTATTAGCATCATTTGCTATTCCGTGCATATTTCAGTATGCCTTGTTTTCTTCCGAATAAAATGTTTGCTTGTTATGAGAAAGTTAGTTAGTAAAGATTTCACGAACTTGATGCCACACTTTATTTCTTGCACTTAATAAACCTGAACCATTGTGACTGTCCATGAAAGTTATATGCTTGCAAATTATAGGCTGGGGATTAGCAGAACTGTATCACGGGAACGCTTTCAACACCTATAAATATATACCCTGTTGATATCATGCTCTTTTGTTTACGGATGTCGTCAGTGTGAAATAAAAGGGGAGCTTGTAAGTCCATGGAGTTATGTATGTGTGTTATAGAAACGCCTGGGCGGCTAGTCTAATACATGCCTAATCATGGTGGAAACCTGCAGCGTAACCATAATGAGCAATCTGGCCACAAGGGGCCCACACCACCTGGTCGGGCGGGCCAGGCTAGGCCACGCCTGGGGGTGGTGTGGCCGCCTCGGTCACCCCCTCGGTCTCCCTCTTCGCCTATAAGATGCCTCTTGACCTAAAAAACAAGGGGGTTCAACGTTTTTCCAGAAAGAGTTCCGTTGCGCTGCCACCACCAGATTTCGTGATTCAGAACCAGAAACTCTGTTCTAGCACCCTGCTGAGACAGGGAATTGGAGGAGATCATCGCCATCATCATCACCATCGCTTCTCCATTGACCATCCATGATTCCCCCATCTATGAGTGTGTAATCTCCCGTTGTAGGCTATGGGGATGGTAGGTATTGGATGAGATCATTTATGTAATGACATCAGATTGTTAGGGCATGGTGCCTAGTATCTATTATTAGTGCTTTTTGACTTTGTTGCAACTTGTTATGCTTAATGATTGTTACTAGGGCCCGAGTGCCATGATTTTAGAGCTGAACATGTTATTGATTCATTATGATAGTATTGTTTGTGATCTTACCTGCAAGATGTATACACATATTGTTGTCCAAAACCAAAGACCCCGAAGTGACAATTATTGGGATAACCGGAGGGGATGGTTTTGATGTGAGTATCACATGTGTTCATGGAGTGTTAATGCTTTGCCCTAGTGCTCTATTAAAAGGAGCACCTTAATTGCCAGTAGTTCCCTTGAGGCCCCGCTGCAAACGGGCTGGCAGGACAAAAGATGTTGTGCAAGTTCTTATTGCGAGCACGTATGACTATATATGAAACACATGCCTCTGATTATTTAGTACTTGGATGCTTTATCTTATTTATCTACAAATTCCCTATGTCTTGATTGCTATATGAATTGTCTTGTCCATGCAACGCACATCCATCCATCCCTATGCCTACCGCGCTTTAATCCTACTATTTACTGCAATTGTTACTACTGTCTTTACTTTTACTACTTCTATTACTTTGCTATTGCTATTAAAAAATTGTTGCTACTGATAAACTGCTGCGAGCAAGATTGTTTCCAGGTGCAGCTGAATTGACAACTCAGTTGTTAAGGCTTATAAATATTCTTTGGCTCCCCTTGTGTCGAATCAATAAATTGGGTTTCACTTTCCTCGAAAATACTGCGATACACCTCCTATACTTGTGGGTCATCACACACTTAAGGGTTTCCAAACACCATTTGGAGCATATATGTTTCAGACGAAAGAATTGCAAAGCGCTGGAATCATTTCAATGGAAACCAGAATTGTTTTAGGTGAAATTGCAGAAACTGGTTCTACATGTGATATTGAAATGTTGCAGGGGTTTTATGTGAATATTTGTTAATTAAAGTAATTAACAAAATTATTAATAAAATAAATAAAAGAGTTTTATTAAATGAGAGTTGCATTAAATTTGGTGGAAATTTAATGCATGTGACTGGATGCGTGAATGGAGGCATGTTTATGTGAGTGGAGCTTCCACCAGATGAATGAGGAAGAGGTCGGGGCACCCTCCCTTGGGAGCCGGCCATGGGGAGGGGAGAAGCCCCCCCCCCCCCCTCTCCTATAAAAGGACCCCCTCTCCTCCCTCACAAAGCACACCTCCTCGTGAAGGATCTGTCTCCCCCTCTAGATATATTCCCCCATGGTCTCGGATTAGCGAGATACATGTTCCCGATGCAATTCCGTCTGGAAGGAGTTGCTGCTTCTGCTGATTCGCTGGAGCGAGGAGGTAGAGGTTGTTCGATAGCCTGAACGTGTGTGCGAGGATGGATGCGCTGCTGATTTGCGACGCTAGGACTTCCACATGATCTTGAGATCGGCAAGCGTTCGACTACATCATCCACAAGTTCCAACTTGTTAACAAAGCTTTGTTGTCTTTGTGGGTAAGTTCTCTATGGATATATATCCACCTGTTGCTTGTATCTAGTGGATAGATCTTGGCGTATAGTTCCCATCGTAGGAATTTTTTGTTTTCTCTGCTACGAACCCAACAGTGGTATCAGAGCCAGATCTATGCGTAGGTGCTTTGCACGGTGGTATACATATGTTTATATGTGGGCGATGATGATCATGTTGTTGCTTCTTTCATGTATTTTGGATATTGGTGGCATAGTGGGATGAAGCGGCCCGGACCAACTTTACATGTCCTCACACATGAGACCGGTTCCACTACTGACATGCAACTAGTTTTGCATAAGTAGCTGGAGGGTGTTTGTCTCCCCTACTGTAGTCAATATATGATTTACAATGAGTTGCTAATAACTTAGTTATGATTGTTGTGGTTCCATGTTTGTAGGTAAGACTGGTTCTATCTCCCAAAGACCTAAGCCACGTAAAACTTGCAATGGATAAATTAGAGGCGTCTAGTTTAGATTGTTGCTGGGCTAGTGTCATGGTATGGTAATATTGTAAGTTTATCTATAGTAGATACCCTTACAACACACTTAACGTGTAATTTCCATATACCTTGGCCTTACACACAAAGGAATGATAGAGACCATACCACGATGCACATGATGGTGATAAAATGCATGGACCATATCATTCCACTTTACACATATGATGTTCGCATCTTATATTGCTAGTTTGGCATTTTTAGTAGCATTATAATATGATCCCTCATTTAGATATCAAGATAAAATGTGTTCTTCCTTAATTACGCACCGTTTATGTTTCTCCGCTTCAAGACATCACGTGATGATCGGGTGTACTTGAATCCACAATCATATTTTGGGTGCAAGACAGTTTTACACACGCGAGTACTAAGGTTCTTACTTGGCGAGCCTAGAATGTATAGACATGGCCTCGGAACACGGACCGAAAGGTTAAGCATGAGTCATACAGTTGATATGATGCCCATATTGATGCTCGCCTTTGAAAGTACACCGACTCACGTGATGATCGGATTTGGTGTAGTGGATTTGGTTAATGTAATCACCAAAAAGACACGAGGGATGTTGTTTTTGAGTGGGGGTTCATTTGTAATTTGTATTAGTTGAACTCGATCTATCATAAACTTAGTCTAAACTTTACAAATTCTATTGTAGATGGCACCACCTGCTTTTAATTTCAATGTGTTCATGGAGAAAGAGAAACTTGCAACGAATGGTAGCAACTTTACCGACTGGGCCATGAACTTGAGGATTCTCCTCAATGATGCACACAAGATGTATGTGCTAGAAGCGCCGCTAGGCCCCCCACTAGGTACTGATGCCCATGACAAGAAAAAGAACGTCTATCTGACTCATCAGGAGGACCACAAATTAGTTTATTGTGGCATACTATATGGGCTAGAGCTAGAACTTCGAAAGCGTTTCAAAAACGACAATGCCTTTGATACCATGGGAGAATTGAAAATGATTTTCGATACCCATGCTGCCGTAGAGAGTTATAATGCTTCTGAAAAGTTCTTTAGCGGCATGATGGAAGAGAACAACTCCGTTAGCGAGCACATACTCAAAATGTCAAGGTACGCCGATAGGCTTGTGTCCTTGGGAATAATGATTCCCACTGACTTAGGCATACATCGTGTTCTCCAAGCTCTCCCACCTAGCTACAAGAGCTTTGTGATGAACTACAATATGCAGGGCATGAAGAAGTCTCTCCCTGAGCTTCTATCCATGCTTAAGACTGCAGAGGTGGAGATCAAGAAAGAACATCAAGTGTTGATGATCAATAAACCATTGGTTTCAAGAAAGACAAGAAGTGTAAGCAAAAGGGAAAGAAGGGCGGTAGATCTGTTGCTGCACCTGAAAAGAAATCCCGAGCTAGCCCTAAGTCTGATACCGAGTGCTACTATTGCAAGGGGACCGGCCATTGGAAGCGCTACTGCCCCAAGTACTTGGCAGACAATAACATTGGCAAAGCAAACAAAGGTATATATGATATACATGTTATTGATGTGTACTTAACTAGTACTCGTAGTAGCACCTGGGTATTTGATACTAGATTGGTTGCTAATATATGTAACTCCAAACAGGGGCTATGGAACAAGCGACCACTAGCAAGGGGTGAGGTCAAGATGCGTGTCGGCAATGGATCAAGAGTTGATGTGATCGCCATCAGAACGTTGTCTCTCCACCTACCATCGGGATTAGTTATAAACTTAAATAATTGTTATTTGGTGCCTGCACTGAGCATGAACATTATATTCGGATCTTGTTTAATGCGATGTGGTTATTCGTTTAAATCTGAAAACAATGGTTGTTCGATTTATATGAATGATATCTTTTATGGTCATGCACCTGTGATGAATGGTTTATTTCTGTTCGATCTCGATAATAGTGTTACACACATTCATAATGTTGATGCTAAAAGGATTAAACTTGATGACGATATATCTGCGTATATGTGGCACTACCGTCTAGGTCATATTGGTGTTAAACGCATGAAGAAACTCCATTCTGATGGAATTTTGGAATCACTTGACTTTGAATCATTTGATACATGTGAGCCATGCCTTATGGGCAAGATGACTAGAACGTTGTTTTCCGGTTCAATGGAACGGGCGACAGATTTATTGGAAACCATACATACTGATGTATGCGGTCCAATGAGTGTGTCGGCGCGAGGTGGTTATCGTTATTTTGTTACTTTCACGGATGATTTGAGTAGATATGGGTATATCTATTTGATGAAACACAAATCTGAAACCTTTGAAAAGTTCAAGGAGTTTCAGAATGAAGTGGAAAATCACCGTAATAGAAAGATCAAATTTCTACGGTCTGACCGTGGAGGTGAGTATCTAAGTTACGAGTTTAGCGCACATATGAAAGAGTGTCGAATAGTTTCACAACTCACACCTGCCGGAACACCACATCGTAATGGTGTGTCGGAACATCATAATCGTACTTTATTAGATATGGTTCGATCTATGATGTCTCTGACTGACTTGCCACTGTCATTTTGGGGTTATGCACTGGAAACTGTTGCATTCACTTTAAATCGGGCATCATCTAAATCCATTGAAAAGACACCGTATGAATTGTGGTTTGGAAACAAACCTAAGCTATCATTTCTTAAAGTTTGGGGTTGTGATGTTTATGTGAAGAAACTTCAACCGGATAAACTTGAACCCAAAGAAGAAAAATGCGTCTTCATAGGATACCCTAAGGAAACTATTGGGTATTCCTTCTATCACAGATCCGAGGGCAAGGTTTTCGTTGCCAAGAATGGATCCTTTCTAGAGAAAGAGTTTCTCGTGAAAGGCATGTGTAGTCGGAAGGTAGAACTCGAAGAGGTCATTGAACCTTCTCTTCATGCAACGACGAGTAGCGCAGTGACGGAAATTGTTCCCGGGTTAACTTCACCAAATGAAGAGGGAACTAACGATAATGATCATGAAGCTCCGAAAGAGAACACTACCGAACCTCGCAGGTCGAGTAGGACACGTGTAGCTCCCAAACTGTACAGCAATCTGATACATTGCAAATGTATCTATAATTTTTGATGTTCCATGCTTGGTTTTGTCTACTTTCTTGTGTTTTGTCCACACTTTGGAGTACTTTTCGTATGATTTCCTGGACTAACCTATTAACAAGATGCCACGATGCGGTTTACTGTTTTTCTGCTGTTTTTGGTTCCAGGAAAGTCAGAAAATGAATATTCTCGGAATTGGACGGGACAAAAGCCAAAGTTCCTATTTTCCCGGAAGACTCACGGAGCCAGAAGGAGAGTCGGAGAGGGGCCACAGGGTGGCCGCACCACCCTAGGCACGGGTACCCCCAGGCCGCGCCAGGGCATGGTGTGGGCCCCTGGCTGGCCACCGACCTTGCCTCCTTCGCCTATATATTCCTCCCGAGGCAAAAACCCTAAATCGTCAATCAGAAATCCACGAAAAATTCCGCAGCGCTGCCGCCACCGAAGGGGAGATTCGGGGGACAGAAAGTCTCTGTTCCGGCACCCTACCGGGACGGGGAAGTGCCCCCGGAGCCATCTCCCTCGATCTCCACCGCCATCTCCATCACCATTGCTGATTCCCATGATGAGGAGGGAGTAGTTCTCTCTCGAGGCTAAGGGTTCTACCGGTAGCTATGTGTCCATCTCTCTCTATGCATGATCATGTTGTGATCATGAGCTTTGTAATCAAGTAGATCTACCTTGCTATTCAAGTGCTTTAATAGATCTTTGTTCTCCCCATGTGTGTGAAAGTGACAGCATGCACACCATGGTGGCACTTAGGCTAGAGATTACAAATACTTGTTATGAGTTATATTTGGAGTTGGATGTCTTTATGAAATTGTGGTGTTTGTTGGAACCATGTAGTGCTCAAGGTGACAATGTGGGGTTTTCTAGATGGGAAAGATGGACTTTGAGGTGTGATGTTATAGCCATACCATCGATTAGAGTGTTCAACCGGAGAGTAGTTAAGAGTAGTATCATAGAGATAATATATTTATGAGAGAGTGTTCACTAGTGAAAGTATGATCCCTAGGCCTTGTTTCTAAGAACTGAAACACCGTTTGCTATTAGATCTATTACATGTTTTCTTGCTTCTATCTTTATTTCAGTGTTACTTTAGTCTTTTCCACGCCATCAAGCTATTTTCTATCACCGTTACCATTTATAATTATCCATACCACTTGTATTTCAGTATCTCTTCGCCGAACTAGTGCACATATACACCTGACAAGTGTATTGGGTTTGTTGGGGACACAAGAGACTTCTTGTATCTTGATTGCAGGGTTGCTTGAGAGGGGATACCTTTGACCACTTCCTCCCCGAGTTCGATAAACCTTGGGTAATCCACTTCAAGGAAAACTTGTTGATGTTCTACAAACCTCTGCACTTGGAGGCCCAACAACTGTCTACAAGAATAGAAGTGCGTAGACATCAAGCTATTTTCTGGCGCCGTTTCCGGAGAGGTAAGGTAAAAGGTATTCACACCGGAGGATTAAAGAAGAAGAACATCCCACGACAAACGCCTATTTTCTGGCGCCGTTGCCGGGGAGGTAAGGTAAAATGTACTCACATCCTCTGGTGTGAGTGCTCAAAGTTATTTCCTTTAGATTCTGCAATTTTGTCTTTTTGTTTCTTTTTTTCACTAGTTAGGCTTAATGGAAAACAACAACAAAATTAGAGAGCTTTATAGTATTTATCTTGAGTTAGGACATGAAGTGTTTGAAGAGAAAATTAAAAAACCTATGGAACTTTATTTGCGTGCTAATAGCAATGTTATTAGTATGAATTCTTTGAACACCATTATTGCTAATGCTATGGAAAAGTCTAAGTTTGGGGAAGCTAGTTTTTATGAAAATGATCTTTTTAGTCCCCCAAGAACGGAGGAGAAAATTTACTTTGATGATACTATGCCTCCAATATATGATGATTAAAATGATGAATATGATATTTTCAGTGCACCTACTATTGAGGAGGAAATTAATTATGACTACAATATGCCTCCTATATTTGATGATTATGGTCATGAGAATAATAATGATAGCTATTTTGTTGAATTTGCTCCCACTACAATTAGTAATAATTATTATATGCATGTGGCTCATGATAAGAATGTTTTATGTGATTATTATATTGTTAATTTTATTCATGATGCTACTGAAAGTTATTATGAGAGAGGGAAACATGGTTTTATGCATCTCAATAATATTAAGTTTCCCCTCTTTATGTTGAAAGTCTTGAAGTTGCACTTGTTTTGCTTTACTATGCTTGTTGGTTTGTTCTTTCATGACTTGTTTCTTTACAAGATTCCTATGCATAGGAAGTGGGTTAGACTTAAATGTGTTTTGAATTTGCTTCTTGATGCTCTCTTTTACTTCAATTCATATTTCTAATGTGAGCATCTTCTCAAACTATCATGCCTAACTTAAAGACACTAAAGAAAAGTACTTATTGGGAGATAACCCAAAAGTTTTAGATGAGTCTTGCAAGTTATTACTTCAGTAATAACCGCTCCTTATCCTTTTTATTTTCTTTTTGTGCCAAGAGTAACCTCTAATGACAGAGAAGTAATGATTGGGAAAGTTACTGTCGCGAAACAGATTTCTGTACTTCACCGTAAAAATTCGTGTAAAATCTCTGAACGTCTTTTTGAGGCGTGAATGTTTGTGCTTCTGCGCCAGGTTGTTATCTAACTTTCTTTAGTTCAGCACTTTTTGATTTGAGCAATAGAATGTCTTCGAAAAAATTTGTATTTACCTGCTAGTCTGCTTTGACAGATTTCTGCCATTTTCTGCATTTGCTTCTTGTTGGTTCCTTTTTGAGTTCTTTTGGAGAATTGAGCTTTTTGAGGGAAGTGCTTCAGTAGTTAGTGTTCTAATGAAAGTTTATTTGGTGTTGGAACTGAACCTTAAGACTTATTTATCTTGAGTGCACTAATGTTGCTAATAAAGATTGTGTGAAGTTTTGTATGAAGGAAAATTTTCAGGTGTATGGAAGGAATGAGTAATGAGATGAAGGATGGACTAAACTCAAGCTTGGGGATGCCACGCGTGTCAACCCAAGAAATATCCAAGAAGTACAAGCGTCAAAGCTTGGGGATTCCCAATGCATCCCCTTCTTCATCAATAAATATCCCAGGTTTCTTCCAAACGCTTCATTTTTATTGTTTCATGCACAGTTGTGTTGTTCTTGGAGCGTCTTCTTTTTCGTTTTCATTTTGGTTTTTGGTTTCCTTTGGTTTTCTTAGTTTTCTGAATAAATTGGTTGGACCCCCTCTTTCATACATTGGTTTTCAAATAGTTTGGTTTGGTTTGGAAAAGAGTAGGAAAGTTCATGCTTAAGTGGTAAAAAGAGAGCTTGTTTTTGACTGTGGCATATGCTTTGTCATGCCATGCTTGATATTGTTTTGGCTTTATTCTTAGTATTCTTTGTTGTAGCATGACTTGTTATAAACAATTGAGATTGCTTAATGTGCCTTGGATGAATCATGCGTTGTTTTAGCATATTAAAGCATAGTATTGTGGTATTCTCCTTTGATGCTTTATTTGGGTTGACTTGGCGCATGCTCACACCATGTTATGACTATCTCAAGTCACCATAGCCTTTATGATCCTTTAGTTTTCAACTTGTAGTATCACTTTATGCTTTGATCAATGATGTTTTGTCACTCTGCATGATTATGGCCATTATTGCTCTCTTAGTTTGTCGCTCCCAGTCTTTTGCTAGCCTCCGCAACCAAGTATGAGTTCCACTCATGCATCCAACTCCCTAAACCAAGTTATTCCAAAGAGTCCATCATACCTACCTACTAGCTATGCTATTCCAAGTATATTCATGTTTTTGTTTACCTTCCAAATTAAACTTGTTATGAGAAAACTAGTGATTAAAGCTCTCATGAACTTGATGGAACAGTTTACTTTTCTTGCCCTTAATAAACTTGAACCATTGTGTCATCTATGTTGTATATGCTTGCACTTATTTGTTGGGGATTAGCAGAACCATGTTGTCATGGGGAACGCTTTCAACATTGCACTGGTACTTTGTACCTAGTTGATATCATGCTCTTTTGTCTATGGATGTCGTCGGTGTGAAATGAAAGGGGAGCTTGTAAGTCCATGGAGTTATGTATATGTGTTAGAGAAACGCCTGGGCCGCTGGTCTAATCCATGATGACATGGTGAAACCTGCAGCGTAACCATAATGAGCTGTCTATGAAGCATTCTTCTTATAAAAAAAGAGTCCTATGTTGAGAAAAAAGAGAAAAAGAAAAAAGAGATTATGAAAAGAGGAAAGAGAGAAAAAAAGCACCATATTCCCATGGTAAATAAGAAGATTGTTGAGATGCGCGTTGTCTGCTTGCCTTGTCATTCTGATATGGGGATTCTTCCGTATCATCGGGCAAGGGGTACCCCATTGGAGGTTCTCTATGATACACATGTACTTACGATGACAAGAACTTACCGGTGACTAAACTTGAGTAGCATGAGGAGCGGTCCTCATATTCAAGGGACATGAGATTTCTAACCTATACTTCGTCAAGCATGTACACCATAGTTTGTTCACTTTAACCTTAATCACTTCAAGATGCTTATGATAGGGGCAATGAGAGTTGAAAGCTATAAGTACCATAATTTTTGGAAGCTCTTTATGAGACTTGAATCCCTACTTCCTTCTATGAAGGCTTTTCTTTTACTTTTACGTTGAGTCTCCACCTTCTACCTTTATGCACCTACTTTGAGAGCATAGTGGCCATTCTTAGTTCTATGTGCATTGTCCCAAGACTTGTTGATTGATGCATAGCTTTGATATTGCTTGTTTTAAACTATTTGTATCTAGTCACTCTTATGAACTTTTAAGGTGCCCTATGCATTTATATTTGCTACTCTATGAGGGACAAGATGAATGCCACAATGCTATGTTTTCTTTATGTGAAACAAACAAACGTCTTGCAAAGCATTGTTATTCATGAATCTTTTGTTTGTGCCTTTTCATGTTGCATCATAGTTTCTTTGTCTTATTGCTAGAACTTTGTCTTTCATGTTATGATTGAAGTACTATGATCCCAGATTTCAATGTTTTACAAATAGTTTGATCAAGTTTATGATGGTGCATGTCACCTCAAAAATTATTCTTTCTTTTTATCACTTACCGACTCGAGGACGAGCAGGAGTTAAGCTTGGGGATGTTGATACATTGCAAATGTATCTATAATTTTTTATGTTCCATGCTTGGTTTTATCTACTTTCTTATGTTTTGTCCACACTTTGGAGTACTTTTCATATGATTTCTTGGACTAACCTATTAACAAGATGCCACCGTGCCAATTGCCTGTTTTCTGCTGTTTTTGGTTCCATGAAAGTCAGAAAATGAATATCCTCGGAATTGGACAGGACAAAAGCCAAAGTTCCTATTTTCTCGGAAGACTCACGGAGCCAGAAGGAGAGTCGGAGAGGGGCCACAGGGTGGCCACACCCCCAGTAGCAGGTACCCGGGCCGTGGCATGGTGTGGCCCTGCGGCCACCGATCTTGCCTCCTTCGCCTATATATTCCTCTCGAGGGAAAAACCGTAAATCGTCAATCGGAAATCCACGAAAAGTTTCACAGTGCCGCCGCCACCGAAGGGGAGATTCGGGGGACAGAAAGTCTCTGTTCCGACGACATATGAAGAAGCGATGATGAGCCCGGACTCCAACAAATGGCTAGAAGCCATGAAATCCAAGATGGAATCCATGTACGAAAACCAGGTTTGGACCTTGTTGGACTTACCTCACGACCGAAAGTCCATTGAGAATAAATGGATTTTCAAAAGAAAAACTGATGATGATGGTAATGTAACCATCTACAAAGCTCGACTTGTCGCAAAGGGGTTTCGACAAATTCAAGGGGTTGACTACGATGAGACATTCTCTCCCGTAGCGCTGCTAAAGTCGGTTAGGATTATGTTAGCAATTGCTTCTTATTTGTAACTACCTCGGTGAATTACGCTCCTAGTTACAAGCCTGGATGAGCGGAAATGGTTAAAATAGTACGGTGGGGCCCAAATGCCACTCACAGGTAGACCTTTCGGCCGTCCTAACCATTTCCAATCATCGGGACAAGAGCAGGCGTAATCGGCGAAGGGATCAACTACATACACAAATGAGTATGTATGCAAGCCACCATACAACAGTACATCAGAGCCATTCCATCTAAAAAGAAAGGAAATATAGCAACGCCATACGGCAAGATCCAAATATCCTAGATAGATATAATAGTGTAGGATACCTCCTCATACATCAAACATCAGAGTATCAGGCGGAAGCGGAAGACAAAATCCGAGTACGGATAAGAAGCAAATCGGCATAAGATGCCCCATAAATAAGCACATCCCGCCCACAGATCTCACGGATCCCCGTTCCCGGAATCTCTACACCGAATGATCGTTGCCCACATCGTCCGTCTCCTCCACCTAGTATCCATCTTGGGAGTGTACTTGTTCATCTGAACCAATAATTTATCGTGTGAGACCCTAGGGGTACTCAGCAAGTCTTTATGCCGCTAAAGGGGACACAACCTGGGGTGACGCAATTGCAGCAAAAGATAAACCCTAGCAATTCTATAGATACTCGCTAACCATCCGCCTAACCAAAGATAGACGGATGTCCGTGGATTAATAACAGCAGTTATAATGGTAATGTCCACAGATCCATCCTCCTCCTCGCTTACCGACGAGGAAGCGGGCGAACAACGCCCCATCTGTTGGCAGTTTTATCATCCATTCCATAAGTGTTGCACTATTTACTAGTCCGGTACTTAGTCAAATTAAAAGCGGTACTTTAGTTATTCTTGTCTATGATCGAGAAACTGTGCTCCAAGTCGTCCATAACCGCGGACACGGCTTTCAGAAAGTTTTACCCTGCAGGGGTGCACAAATAGCAACACACACTCGATCAACCTCGGAAAAACCAAATCAAAACCCAACAAGGCATTCACGACAAAGCGATCACAGGATTCAGAAATATTTCAGGGGGCCACCCCATTAAGCTACCCGCGACAAAGTTGGCCGACTCTGAAACGGACTCAAGGTTTTGCGTAATGGTCAGTAAACGATGGAACGAAAATGTGGTGGGCTTGTCGATCTGCGAAAACACTCCGCTTTCCTAACGATGCGATTATGCGAGACCTGCACAATTTTAAATAAAGCGATAAAGCATGGCATAAACAGGATAGTAAATAAAACCTCAAACTAGTTTGTGGCCCCAAGAAATAAGAATGAATCAAGCTCGCTCGGGGTTCATAAGCCTCCCGGATGTGGATAGCGCGAATATTCTTGGAACAGGAATCAAGTACTCGGGGTCTTACGGGACACAAGTGAGCCTGAAAAACCAAATAGCGAATATGGCTCACCGATGCCACTTTCATTAGTTATCCCATTACTACTCAGGTTAAGTTGTATAGGTACCTCGTTATCCCTCAGACACTCACATACCCTACACATGCTGTTCTCGACTCGCATGGCTCAAACAACTCCTGTAATCTTGGCTCATGGGATGGAGGAACAAGCTTTGGGGTTTAAAAGTAAAGGCTATGCAATACTTGGGATTGATTAATGCAATCGCGACTCAATGATGCAAGAATAAGATAGAGGCAATAGGTACTATATGTATGCAAGCATGTGGCGGTGCTTGCTGGCAGCTCGATTGAAGCAAGGGATGGATCTGGTAGTGCTCTGGTTCTCTTGATATATCCACCTTTCGGCGTCATTCGAAGAAGAACCAAACAAACAAGGGCCCACATAAATAAAGTGCACAAGCATATGAATTAAATGCATCAAGCAAACAATCATGCCATGATGAATGATGCACAATTTGCATGGCAATAAGGTAGCATGACATGGGTGAGGTGTGGAATACAAGAATAAATCATTTTATTGAGTTTTGGCCCCATTTTATCCTCATATTAGTTGTTGTACACTTTATATTTATATGATGCATGCTTCAAAACAAGACAAGGAATGCATAAACGGAAAGGTCTCGTCGAGCTAATCATTTTAGACATATTATTTGTTAAATTTGGAGTTATGAAACAAAAGTTATTAATTAATTAAGGCAAAAGGGCATTTTAATGTAATTTTAAATCAACTTGGAAAATAAAGTGTTCAAAATATATTTTGGATGGCATATTTGAATTCCTCACATTTTTATGATCTCAAAACATATATTATTTGTATTATTTGGATTTGTATTTTAAAAGTTATTTAAAAACAGAAATAAATTTGAATTGAATTAATTTGAAAAGATTTGAATTAAAAGCAGATATGCTGAAATATTTTTATACCCAGACAGATCTAGACCCGATCTGTGGGTGGGACCAGGCTGACTATAGGCACACGCGCGAGAAAAGCTTCTCACACCGGGGCTCTGTCTAGCCCGCGTGGATGACAAGCGGGCCCAGAGGCTGAGCCTCTGCGACAATGCGTAACGCGGAGACGGACAGGTGGGCCAGAGAGGGAGCGCGGGTTACGGTCTAAAAAGATGCGGGGCGTTTTTGCAAAAAGGAGAAGGAGGCTGGCAGGTGGTTCCTCTAGGAGCCTTGAGTTGCGAAGTCAAAGGCGGGGGTATTTGCAAAGCGGCGCTAGGCACTGTTCTTCTTCTCTGCGGACGGATCGGTGCTACGCCTTGGCCTAGCAGCGTCTGGGAACTCGAACCTGGACTGGGGCTCATGTGTGAGGCGGCTTCCGTTGGGCTAGGGAGCGGTCGGTGTTAGGGGGTAAGGCGCGGCCTAGATAGGGTCTCTGCACGACGCGGGAGCGAGTAGACGTGGCCGACGGCAGCGCCTGAGCTGACGACGATCGATCAGCGACACCCAGCGACAGCGAAGCGAGGGTGTCTGGGCTTAAGGGCTCACCGAGGAGAGGTTGGTGTGGTCGGATCGGCTCGGCGAGGATCGGCGGCGCAGACGGACCGGAGCTAGGGTTTCGCGTCGGCCTCGGCGTGGCGCAGCGGTTCTAGGGCTCCTCCTTCTCGGCTCCGTGTACAGGGGGGTGATGCAGGGGTGCCGCGTGGCCTTCCTCGACACCAGAGATCGTCGCGCCTCCGGCTGGAAGAGAGGGGGATCGGGGGAGACCGACGATGGCCGACGTTTGGTAGATGGCTGTAGGAGGCGGCATGGAGAAAGGGAGTGGCCTGGGGAGATCTAGAGGATGCAGAGGAGGCGAGTGGGAGGAGGGAAAAGGTGAGGGAGAGGCGTGGGGGTGCCGTGCGGGAGTGGGTAGGGTTAAAGGTGGCTCGGCCACCTTTTTCCCTCCTTCCTCCTTCACGTGCTTTCAGGCGGGCAGGGGCAGGTGGTAGGAGCCTGGCAGGTGGGGACGGTAGGGCCAGAGGGGAGGCTCGGTTGGAGGGGCCCTCATGGCAGAGATAGAGGAAGAAAAGAGGAGAGGGGAGGCTCGGGCTGGGGTTGTGGTAGCCTCGGGCTAGGGTTTGGTATTAGGGTTGGGGTAGCTAGGTGGCCAGGTGGGGCCAGCTAGGTGAGAGAGGAGAGAGGCCGAGAGAGAGGGTGTGGTAGCTAGGGTTTGGTTTAGATGGGAGTGGTGTAGAGAGGAGCTAGGGTTAGATTAGATGATGCCCAAGGTGGTGGTAGGTGGTAACTAGAGTAGATGGGGTTAGGTTTAGGTAGAGAGATATATGTAGATGAGATGGTTCACCCAAGAATTCAAATAAAATCCAAAGACAAGAATACAGTTGCTACTTGCATGGCCCATGCATAATAATTAATGCCATGCTTATTTTTGTGAAAACAAGATTATTTACATGGCATTATTCCTATGCATTCCAAAATGTGGAGTAAGGCCTAAGCAAAAGAATTTAAAAGGAAGTTCCAAGTGGAGTATATGGAGATGATCACATTTGATTATAATTGGGACTTGCTAGTGTGTATATTCCACTAGATGCTTACTATTCCCAAAATATCCCCACATGATCATAAACCCATAATAATCCATATGGAAGCTAGAAAAGGTGCCACTCACAAGGCATGCAAAGGTGGCCATGTGGCTCTCATAAACCAATAATGTGAAAACAACATGTTGCTAAGATGAGAGCATGTGGACAAGAATTGGATCCATCCCAACCCATATGAGCTAGAGGTAAAACCCAATAAAGTGCAAAGCTCATATTTAGTTGGATGGTGGAATTATAAGGTGGTGACAGAGAAAGGTGATGGAGTTGAATAAAAGATATGCCCCCAACTCAACCTGGGCATTTAAACAATATATCAACAACCAAATACAATATCAAGAGGCAAATACAATTACTAATGCATATGAGATAAGAACCAAAACAAAAAGGGTTTTATATGATGCTCAAATGCAAGGTGGCATGATGACATGAGCATGATATAATTATGATGCAACAATTATATGTTTGAAGTAGCCATTATATTACTAGATCAAGTAGCATTACAATTGTTAGACAATTGGGATGCTACAACTCTCCCCCACTAAACAAGAATCTCGCCCCGAGATTCCTTAGGAAAAGAAAACAACACAAGGAGAGGCAGGTGTTCGAACGAAGGTGACCCTCACGTTCCCAAGGTGATGAACAACGGAATGGTGCGACCACTACACCTTGCAAAAACTTGCTAGACTTGTTGCGAGTCTTGCGTTTTGCTTGAGAAACAACGATTAGAAGAGTTGAAGGATTGTCGTGAGACAAGAAGGATAGGATGGACAAAGCTCCGGTTTTCTCAAGAAACATGATAAAAGAAAGGAACCACTTGTGAAAGAAAGGACAAAATGATGCATCATGGATAAAGAAGGACACAGCGTTAAGATTAAAGATTTACTGATCTGAGAGGATGAATCTTTGTCTCCGGAAGGAAAAGAGCTAGATTGGAGAGGTTTTGGACCACTATGACAATAGCATCGTATCTTCTCGGATTTGAGAAAATGAAGTTCGGAAACAATATTGCCTTCAAACAATAGAGTCCCTTGATATCAACAGAAAGATTTGGTTAGACATCATCGGATTAGATTCTTCATGCGCCGGTAAGAACCAAGGATCACGCAATTGAGGTGTGCGGATATAACTTCCAGAGACGGATGTGAAGCCAGATCATGGTGGAATCCCGAGAAGCAAAGAATATGGAGGATCTGGAGTTTATTGTAGATATACTTATTGCTTTCTTTAGCCTCGAGGCTAACGTAATAGATTTGCTGATGGCATCACCATAATTGGCTTTACCACGAAAAGAATTGATGAAACAAAGAGAGAGATAGTTTCCTTTCATCTTGTTTGGGGATGCCGAGCATCGGTAGAATGACGAGGACAGAAAAGGGTTTGCGTTTGTTTCTACCCGATAATTGAGGATTTTTCTCCGTGTAGAAAGGGTGAGATCACCAACAAGAGATTATTGATTACTTTCTTGAGAGCACTCCGGAAAAACAAGGACGGAAATAAAAGTATCAAGGGATAAAGGCCACTTCTAACTTCCGTGGAATGAGTGGAATCACATTAATTCACCAATTCAATGTACAAGAGCGAATGATAAGAGTAGTGGTATAGTAGCTACTCCATCCCGCACTCAAAGCATTACTCCGCACATGAATAAGAAAACCATGCAACCCAACTACCAAAAGCAGATCAAGGTATTGACAAAAGAGCTCATGGAACTCCGTGAAAACAAAGATTGATGCAACGATTCACCGGATCCAAGATAGATAAAGATGATGATGTTGTCGTCATGTCCAAGTACCAAGCCACCGGAAAGATATGAAGGAAGATTACGGAGAAGAACTGCAAGATTCCACAGACAAAGAAAAAGATAGCACCACTTGAACATAAGGAATACAAGATCTGGAAGGTCTTCTTGGCCTCCGGTGGATTGAGCATAGACGATAGAGCGAGAGGGTTTCAAGAGATTACTTAACGAGGTAGAGGTGAAAAGAACTCCAGGTTGTTCTTGAAGAGATTGAGAAAGATTTAGCAGTCTTGAGGAAAATCTTCGGCGGAACGACGATGATAACTCGCCAACAAGGAAAACTCCGGGTTTGATTGAAGATGGGAGATGGAATTAACAATGAACTTGCTGATTCCAGAATTGAAGCGATCTATTTAGCAGAAGGACGTGGCTGAGATAGGTGACTTCAAAAGTCGAATTACACTTTGAGAACTTTGCACACAGGTGTTAACAAAGCTTGAGAATGAGACAGATGATCTTCCATGTACTCCCATAGATATCGAATAGGCAAGCATATTATCAACATATACCACCATGGATTAACAAGATATTCCCGAATATCAAGTTCAAAAGCGAGAAAGCGAACAAATGCTCGAACACTTCCTGAGCTCAACGCTCTTAGAAAGATCAATATTAAGAGCACGGGTTCGTGTTGAAGAAGATGCACTAGAAGAATAGACTATCTGGTCCTTCGAAGGAAAAAAGAGATGTCACCTGGTTCACATTGTCGATCGGATTGCCGGTTGCAAAGATAAAGAGATATAGGATAAAGAAACGATGATAGATCATACCTTAAGCAAAGCTACCAGAGACGAAAGATGCAATTCCCTGTATCAAAGAGAGTTTTGCGAGATATGGGGTTCAAAAGATGTGAAGCATGATAAGCGGATGATAGACCGTAGTGCCTTGAGAAACTCCGGATTGGCTCTGATGCTTGAATATGCATAGATATGATCACGGTGTACTCAAAATCACAGGAGATAACCGTCACCATTTGGAGGATAGAGTTGATAGCATTTTCCATATCCCAATCGACACTTATCATGAGTGGAATATAGCTATGCCGAGAGCCAAATTACAATCACCAAAGATCGGATCGACACATGTTATGTAATTAGCCCAAGAGAATTAGAGATGACATGAAACTCCAAGATTAAGCGCGGTGACAAAAGAATGAGTTAGCATGGACATGCTGATAAAAGGGAGATAGATAATGTTTCACACACGACTGAAAAGGAGTGTGGAAGCACAGATGCATCAAAGAAAATTTCGCATTTTTCGGCATTAAAATACCAACAGATGCATAAAATCACTAATGATAGAGATTAGCAATGATGCTTGCAGAATGGAGTTGCTAGAAGGAAGGACACCCTTAAGAAGATGGCACGGTTAACAAGGAGTCGGATAGATCATGGCGGTTTTCCAAAGCACATCGAGATGGAATGTACCAGCGTTGATAACCACAGCATTGTGATAACAAGTTGGATGCACAGATAGACAAAGAGTTACACACACACACACACACACACACACTTTCTATGGTACTACGAGCCGAACACGTGAATCCTAGTTTGAATTTAAGAAGAGGATTGAAAACGTTACACTTCCTTACCAGAAAAGGGTGGTGGGTGGGTAAGAAGAAAAATGGAAGCAGTCCTACTCTCACGTTTTGTTTTTCCCTAGTATACATAACTACCAAAATATTTGCTAGACAGACAACGACCATTTGGCTGAGACCCTGAAGGGCGGGATGGCTCTGATACCAATTTGTAACTACCTCGGTGAATTACGCTCCTAGTTACAAGCCTGGATGAGCGGAAATGGTTAAAATAGTACGGTGGGGCCCAAATGCCACTCACAGGTAGACCTTTCGGCCGTCCTAACCATTTCCAATCATCGGGACAAGAACGGGCGGCGTAATGTCGAAGGGATCAACTACATACACAAATGAGTATGTATGCAAGCCACCATACAACAGTACATCAGAGCCATTCCATCTAAAAAGAAAGGAAATATAGCAACGCCATACGGCAAGATCCAAATATCCTAGATAGATATAATAGTGTAGGATATCTCCTCATACATCAAACATCAGAGTATCAGGCGGAAGCGGAAGACAAAATCCGAGTACGGATAAGAAGCAAATCGGCATAAGATGCCCCATAAATAAGCACATCCATACAGATCTCACGGATCCCCGTTCCCGGAATCTCTACACCGAATGATCGTTGCCCACATCGTCCGTCTCCTCCACCCAGTATCCATCTTGGGAGTGTACTTGTTCATCTGAACCAATAATTTATCGTGTGAGACCCTAGGGGTACTCAGCAAGTCTTTATGCCGCTAAAGGGGACACAACCTGGGGTGACGCAATTGCAGCAAAAGATAAACCCTAGCAATTCTATAGATACTCGCTAACCATCCGCCTAACCAAAGATAGGCGGATGTCCGTGGATTAATAACAGAAGTTATAATGGTAATGTCCACAGATCCATCCTCCTCCTCGCTTACCGACGAGGAAGCGGACGAACAACCCCCCATCCGTTGGCAGTTTTATCATCCATTCCATGAGTGTTGCACTATTTACTAGTCCGGTACTTAGTCAAATTAAAAGCGATACTTTAGTTATTCTTGTCTATGATCGAGAAACTGTGCTCCAAGTCGTCCATAACCGCGGACACGGCTTTCAGAAAGTTTTACCCTGCAGGGGTGCACAAATAGCAACACACACTCGATCAACCTCGGAAAAACCAAATCAAAACCCAACGAGGCATTCACGATAAAGCGATCACAGGATTCAGAAATATTTCAGGGGGCCACCCCATTAAGCTACCCGCGACGAAGTTGGCCGACTCCGAGACGGACTCAAGGTTTGCGCTAATGGCTGTAAACGACTGGGAACCCGAAAATGTGACTGGGCTTGTCGACATGAAAACACTCCGCTTTCCTAAGCGATAAAGGTGCGATACCTCGCACAATTTTAAATAAAGCAGTAAAGCATGGCATAAGTACAGGATAGTAAATAAAACCTCAAACTAGTTTGTGGCCCCAAGAAATAAGAATGAATCAAGCTCTGGCTTAGGAGGGTTCATAAGCCTCCCGGATGTGGATAGCGCGAATATTCTTGGAACAGGAATCAAGTACTCGGGGTCTTACGGGACACAAGTGAGCCTGAAAAACCAAATAGCGAATATGGCTCACCGATGCCACTTTCATTAGTTATCCCATTACTACTCAGGTTAAGTTGTATAGGTACCTCGTTATCCCTCAGACACTCACATACCCTACACATGTTGTTCTCACTCGCATGGCTCAAACAACTCTGTAATCTTGGATCATGGGATGGAGGAACAAGCTTGTGGGGTTTAAAAGTAAAAGGCTATGCAATACTTGGGATTGATTAATGCAATCGCGACTCAATGATGCAAGAATAAGATAGAGGCAATAGGTACTATATGTATGCAAGCATGTGGCAGTGCTTGCCTGGCAGCTCAGTTGAAGCAAGGGATGGATCTGGGTAGTGCTCCTGGTTCTCTTGATATATCTCCTGCTCAGCGTCTATTCGAAGAAGAACCAAACAAACAAGGGCCCACATAAATAAAGTGCACAAGCATATGAATTAAATGCATCAAGCAAACAATCATGCCATGATGAATGATGCACAATTTGCATGGCAATAAGGTAGCATGGCATGGGTGAGGTGTGGAATACAAGAATAAATCATTTTATTGAGTTTTGGCCCCATTTTATCCTCATATTAGTTGCTGTACACTTTATATTTATATGATGCATGCTTCAAAACAAGACAAGGAATGCATAAACGGAAAGGTCTCGTCGAGCTAATCATTTTAGACATATTATTTGTTAAATTTGGAGTTATGAAACAAAAGTTATTAATTAATTAAGGCAAAAGGGCATTTTAATGTAATTTTAAATCAACTTGGAAAATAAAGTGTTCAAAATATATTTTGGATGACAGATTTGAATTCCTCACATTTTTCTGATCTCAAAACATATATTATTTATATTATTTGGATTTGTATTTTAAAAGTTATTTAAAAACAGAAATAAATTTGAATTGAATTAATTTGAAAAGATTTGAATTAAAACAGATATGCAGAAATATTTTTTATACCCAGACAGATCTAGACCCAGTCGCTGACGGGTGGGACCAGGCTGGAGGCACCTGTGAAAAAGCTTCTCACACTGGGGCTCTGTCTAGCGTGGATGACAAGCCCAGAGGCTGAACCCTCTGTGACAGCGGCAGAACGCGCGGAGACGGACAGGTGGGCCAGAGAGGGAGCGCGGGTTACGGTCTAAAAAGATGCGGGGCGTTTTTGCAAAAAGGAGAAGGAGGCTGGCAGGTGGGACCTCTAGGAGCGCGGGTTGCAGGAGTCAAAAAGGCAGGGGGGTATTTGCAAAGCGGCGCTAGGCACTGTTCTTCTTCTCTGCGGACGGATCGGTGCTCGCACGCGCAGCGCGCGGCGTGTGGGGAACTCGAACCCTTGACCTGGGGCTCGCGCGCGGAGGCGGCTTCCGTTGGGCTAGGGAGCGGTCGGTGTTAGGGGGTAAGGCGCGGCCTAGATAGGGTCTCTGCACGACGCGGGAGCGAGTAGACGCTGCGGCCGACGGCGCGCACAGACTGTTCGACGAATCGATCGGCGACACCCGACGGCGACAGCGAGAGCGAGGGTGTCAGCGGGGCTTAAGGGCTCACCGAGGAGAGGTTGGTGTGGTCGGATCGGCTCGAGGCGCAGGGGATCGGCGACGACGCAGACGGGCCAGATCTAGGGTTTCGCGTCGGCCTTGGCGTGGCGCAGCGGTTCTGGGGCTCCTCCTTCTCGGCTCCGTGTGCAGGGTGATGCAGGGGTGCCGCGTGGCCTTCCTCGACACCAGAGATCGTCGCGCCTCCGGCTGGAAGAGAGGGGGATCGGGGGAGACCGACGATGGCCGGCGTTGGGTAGATGGCTGTAGGGGGCGGCAGGGAGAAAGGGAGTGGCCTGGGGAGATCTGGAGGATGCAGGAGGCGAGTGGGAGGGAAAAGGTGAGGGAGGCGTGGGGTGCTGCAAGGAGTGGGTAGGGTTAAGGTGGCTCGGCCACCTTTTCCCTCCTTCCTTCTTCACGTGCTCTCGAGGCGGGCAAGGCGGTGGTAGGGAGGCTGGCAGGTGGGGACGGTAGGGCCAAAGGGGAGGCTCGGTTGGAGGGGCCCTCATGGCAGAGATAGAGGAAGAAAAGAGGAGAGGGAGGCTCTGGGGTTGTGGTAGCCTCGGGCTAGGGTTTGGTATTAGGGTTGGGGTAGCTAGGTGGCCAGGTGGGGCCAGCTAGGTGAGAGAGGAGAGAGGCCGAGAGAGAGGGTGTGGTAGCTAGGGTTTGGTTTAGATGGGAGTGGTGTAGAGAGGAGCTAGGGTTAGATTAGATGATGCCCAAGGTGGTGGTAGGTGGTAACTAGGGTAGATGGGGTTAGGTTTAGGGAGAGAGATAGATGGAGATGAGATGGTTCACCCAAGAATTCAAATAAAATCCAAAGACTAGAATTGTGGTGGTACTTGCATGGCCCATGCATAATAATTAATGCCATGCTTATTTTTGTGGAAACAAGATTATTTACATGGCATTATTCCTATGCATTCCAAAATGTGGAGTAAGGCCTAAGCAAAAGAATTTAAAAGGAAGTTCCAAGTGGATTAGATGGAGATGATCACATTTGATTATAATTGGGACTTGCTAGTGTGTATATTCCACTAGATGCTTACTATTCCCAAAATATCCCCACATGATCATAAACCCATAATAATCCATATGGAAGCTAGAAAAAGGGTGCCACTCACAAGGCATGCAAAGGTGGCCATGTGGCTCTCATAAACCAATAATGTGAAAACAACATGTTGCTAAGATGAGAGCATGTGGACAAGAATTGGATCCATCCCAACCCATATGAGCTAGAGGTAAAACCCAATAAAGTGCAAAGCTCATATTTAGTTGGATGGTGGAATTATAAGGTGGTGACAGAGAAAGGTGATGGAGTTGAATAAAAGATATGCCCCCAACTCAACCTGGGCATTTAAACAATATATCAACAACCAAATACAATATTAAGAGGCAAATACAATTACTAATGCATATGAGATAAGAACCAAAACAAAAAGGGTTTTATATGATGCTCAAATGCAAGGTGGCATGATGACATGAGCATGATATAATTATGATGCAACAATTATATGTTTGAAGTAGCCATTATATTACTAGATCAAGTAGCATTACAATTGTTAGACAATTGGGATGCTACATTATTTCGATTATGAGATGTGGCAAATGGATATCAAAACTGCATTCCTCAATGGTAATATTGAGGAAGAGTTGTATATGATACAATCAAAGGGTTTGTCAATCCTAAGGATGCTAACAAGGTGTGCAAGCTTTAGCGATCCATCTATGGACTGAAGCAAGCATCACGGAGTTGGAATCTCCGCTTTGATGAGGTGATCAAAGAGTTTGGATTTATCCAAACTTATGGAGAGGCTTGTATTTATAATAAAGTGAGTGGGAGCAATGTGGCATTTCTAATATTATATGTGGATGGCATATTATTGATTGGAAATGATATAGATCTTTTAAACAGTGTTAAAAGTTATCTAAATAGCAAATTTTGGATGAAGGACCTAGGTGAAGCGTCATACATATTATGCATAAAGATCTATAAAGATAGATCAAGGCGCCTGATAGGGCTATCACAATGTACATACCTTGATAAGATTATAAATAAGTTTAAAATGGATGGAAGTAAGAAGGGATCCTTACCAATGTTGCAAGGCAAGACATTGAGTAAGACTCAAAGTCTGGCTACGGCGGAAGAAAGAGAGATAATGGATAAAATCCCCTATGCTTCGGCTATAGGCTCTATTATGTACGTCATGCTATGTACAAGACCGGATGTGGCACATGCTATTAGTTTAACTAGTAGGTACCAATCTGATTCAGGTACGGAACACTGGATAGCGGTCAAGAATATCCTTAAGTACTTAAGAAGAACTAAGTATATGTTTATTGTATACGGAGGTGAAGAAGAGCTGGTCGCTAAGTGTTATGTCGATGCTAGCTTTGACACCGATCTGGATGACTCTAAGTCTCAATACGGATACATATTTCTCTTGAACGGAGCAGCAGTTAGTTGGAGGAGTTCCAAACAACCTGTGGTGGCTGGATCAACGACGGAGGCGGAATATGTTGCTACTTCAGAAGCGGCGCAGGAAGCGGTTTGGATGAAGGAGTTCATAACCGAACTAGGTGTGGTTCCTAGTGCGTTGGACCCAATGGTTATCTATTGTGACAACAATGGAGCATAGCCAACGCCAAGGAACCAAGGTCTCACAAGAATTCCAAGCATATAAGTGTCGGTTTCACTCCATCCGGGAGCATGTCAAGGATGGAGATATAAATATTTGTAAAGTACACATGGATCTCAATGTTGCAGATCCGTTGACTAAAGTTCTCCCTAGGGAAAAACATGATCAACACCAGAACTCCATGAGTGTTAGATTTATCACTATGTAACTAGATTATTGTCTCTAGTGCAAGTGGGAGACTGAAGGGAATATGCCCTTAGAGGCAATAATAAAGTTGTTATTATATGTATTCCAAGTATATGATAGATGCTTATTTTGCATGCTATAATTGTATTAAAAGGAAATGTTAATACATGTGTGTTTAATAAACAAATGGAAAGTTCCTAGTTATGCATGTCTTTAAACTAGCTTGTTGATTAACAAGATGATCAAAGTTTCCTGATCATGGACATTGGATGTCGTTAATAACAAGGTCACAACATTTGTGAAATGGTGTGATGAACATTCATCCGAAGTATAGCATTACGATCAAAGTCATTGAGTTTATATTTCTATAACATCATACGAAGTAATCCTAGTCCTTAGACCATGAGATCATATTAATCACTAACACCGGAAGAGTATCTTGATAGCATCAAACGTCACACCGTAAAAGAGTGACTATAAAGGTGGGTTCGGTGCTACGAAGATGTTATGTAGAGGCTCATAGATCAAGAGTGGGATTTGTCCATCCTGATGACGGATATATATACTCTGGGCCCTCTCGGTGATATCATATTAAGAATATCTTGCAAGCAAGTGATGTGATCACTAGAATGTTATATCACAGGAACGAGAAAACAGTGCATGTCCGTAACGAGATCAAATTAAGTATTTGGATACCAATGATCGAATTGTTGGGTTCGCAGCATAGAAAACAAAAAAATTCCTACGATGAGAACTATACGCTAAGATCTATCTACTAGATACAGAGCAACAGGTGGATATACATCCATAGAGAACTTACCCTCGAAGACAACAGAGTTTTGTTAACGAGTTGGAACTCGTGGATGATGTAGTCGTACGCTTGCCGATCTCAAGATTGTGTGGAAGTCCTAGCGCCGCAAATCAGCAGCGCATCCATCCTCACACACACGTTCAAGCCACTGGACAACCTCCACCTCCTCTCTCTAGCGAATCAGCGGAAGCAGCAACTCCTTTTAGACGCAAGGCCACCGGGAACATGTATCTCGCTAATCCGAGACCATGGGGGAATATATCTAGAGGGGGAGAGAGATCCTTCACGTGGAGGTGTGCTTTGTGAGGGAAGAGAGGAGGGCCTTTTATAGGAGAGGGGGGCTCCTCCCCTCCCATGGCCGGCGGCCAAGGGGGGGTGCCCCCACCTCTTCCTCGTTCATGTGGTGGAAGCTCCACTCACATGCATTAAATTTCCACCCAAAATTCCACTCACATGCATATGTGCTCCTAAATGGTGTCCGGCAACCCTTAAGTGTGTCACCCTACGGTTCACGAATAATGCAGATATGATTGAGACTCCTCTCAGATCAATAATCAGAAGCGGGACCTGGAGATCCATACTAACTCCTGCACATTCAACGATGACTTGTGATCGTGAGAACCTTTAACGCTAGTAACTTAATCCCTTTGTCTCATGATATAATACATGTCCGAGATTCAATCATCGGTATCCAAATACCTAGTTTGATCTCGTTACCGACATGCACTCTTTTCTCGTTCCCGTGATATAACATTGTAGTGATCACATCACTTGCTTGTAAGCTATCTTAATGTGATATCACCGAGAGGGCCCAGAGTATATCTATCCGTCATCGGGATTGAAAAATTACACTCTTGATCCATGAGCCTCAACATAACACCTTCGTAGCACTGAACCTACCTTTATAGTCATCATGTTACGGTGTGACGTTTGATGTTATCAAGATACTCTTCCGGTGTTAGCAATTAACATGATCTCATGGTCTAAGGACTAAGATTACTTCGTATGATGTTATAGCAATATAAACATAATGACTTTGATCGTAATGCTATACTTCGGATGAATGTTCATCACATCATTTCACAAATGTTGTGACCTCGTTATTAACAACATCCAATGTCCATGATCCGGAAACTTTGATCATCTTGTTAATCAACGAGCTAGTCTATAAGAGAGGCATAACTAGGAACCCTTTTTGTTTATTAAACACACATGTATTAACGTTTCCTATCAATACAATTATAGCATGCAAAATAAACATCTATCATATACAAGGAATACATAATAACAACTTTATTATTGCCTCTCAGGGCATATTTCCTTCATGAATCTTAGACATGTAATATATCGCGAGATAAAGGGATTAAGTTACTAGCGTTAAAGGTTCTCACGATCATAGAAGTCATCGTTGAATGTGTAGGAGTCATAATGGATCTCCAGGTCCCGCTTCTGATTATTAATCTGAGAGAGCCTCGATCATGTCTGTATTATTCACGAACCGTAGGGTGACACACTTAAGGGTTGCCATACACCATTTGGAGCATATATGTTTCAGACAAAAGAATTGCAAAGCGCTGGAATCATTTCAATGGAAACCAGAATTGTTTCGGGTGAAATTGCAGAAACTGGTTCTGCATGTGATATTGAAATGTTGCAGGGGGTTTTATGTGAATGTTTGTTAATTAAAGTAATTAACAAAATTCTGAATAAAATTAATAAAAGAGTTTTATTAAATGAGAGTTGCATTAAATTTGGTGGAAATTTAATGCATGTGAGTGGATGTGTGAGTGGATGCATGTTTATGTGAGTGGAGCTTCCACCACATGAATGAGGAAGAGGTGGGGGCACCCTACCTTGGGCGCTGGCCATGGGGAGGGGAGAAGCCCCCCTCTCCTATAAAAGTCCCCCTCTCCTTCCTCACAAAGCACACCTTCTCATGAAGGATCTCTCTCCCCCTCTAGATATATTCCCCCATGGTCTTGGATTAGCGAGATACATGTTCCCGGTGGCATTTCGTATGGAAGGAGTTGCTTCTTCCGCTGATTCGCTGGAGCAAGGAGGTGGAGGTTGTTCGGTGGCCTGAACATGTGTGCGAGGATGGATGCACTGCTGATTTGCGGCGCTAGGACTTCCACATGATCTTGAGATCGACAAGCATTCGACTACATCATCCACGAGTTCCAACTCATTAACAAAGTTTGTTGTCTTCAAGGGTAAGTTCTCTATGGATGTATATCCACCTATTACTTGTATCTAGTAGATAGATCTTGGCGTATAGTTTCCATCATAGGATTTTTTTTGTTTTCTATGCTATGAACCCAACAATCCTTCATGTGAAATTTAGATGACAACCAAGATTTGACTTTCAACAGGGTTTCAAAATCATTTGATGCAATAAGAATGTCATCAACATAAAGAGATAACAAAAAAATTTGGTTGGTAAAGGAACTAATTCCCAAACTTTATTCTTTTTCATAGAGTTCAATTCCTCTAGCATTGATTCCATCGAGAGTTTAGATTCAGAACTAGCTAAGACAGCTTTAACAGTTTTTGGATATTCCTTTAAGTTCACTTTAGAGTGTAATTCCCCTAGGAAAACATAATAATCATCTAAATAAGAAGGCGCTCGAGTATTCCTCCCACTTCTCCTAGGCATGCTAGTTGAAGTAGAGTTATCATCCATATTAACATATTTGTTTTCCGGAATTGCATTTTCACTGTTTGGTTCTCCACTAATATCAGGTTGGATTAGAAGTTCCACTCTAACACGTTTAGCACGACGTGTTGTGTCTTGATCTAAGAATACAATATCTCCACTTTCAATTAATGTTTTATTTTCTAGGTCATAAAATCTATATCCCTTGGAGCCTGATGAATAATCAATAAAAATTCCTAAGGTGCTCTTCAGTTGTAGTTTGGTGCGCAATTGACTAGGCACTCTTATTTGTTCATTACAACCCCAAACCGCTAAGTGGAGTAATGAAGGTTTCCTATCTTTCCAAAGCTCATAGGGTGTAACCTCTACTGCTTTTGATGGAGAATGATTTAATAAATATACAGTACTATGTAAAGCTTCCCCAAAAAAGATAGTGGCAAATCAGAGCATGCCATCATTGACCTTACCATATCCATTAAAGTCATATTCCTTCTTCCCGCCACTCCATTCTGTTGAGGCATATATGGAAAGGTATAGTGACGGACAATTCCATGTTCTTTGCAGAAATCATCCAATATTCGTGACGCATATTCTCCTCCAAGATCAGTTCTAAGAATCTTTATCTTTTTATTTAGTTGATTTTCCACTTCCGCTTTGTACATTTTAAAAGCGTTAAACCCCTCTGATATTTTTTGAGTAGATAAACAAACCCATATCTTGAGTGATTATCTATGAATGTAATAAAATAAACTTTCTGCCCTCCCAAAGTGGGAGTGGAAAGTTCCCCACAAATATTAGAGTGAACAATTGCTAATGGTTCAGTTGATCTATTGGCTTTAGGGAATGGTGATCCGGTCATCTTTCCCATAACATGAGCTTCAAAAATTCCATAATCCTCCCACTTAAAGTTCAAAATGCCAGAACTAATAAGCCTCTTAATCCTATTTTTAGATAAGTGACCAAGACGCAAGTGCCAAAGATATGATTCAGAGCAATTATTTTGACCATTAATATTCCTCACAATGGAGTTTTCTTCGCCAAGCAAACAATCATGTTCTAAAGCATCTTGTAGGAAATAAAGACCATCGTTCCTAGGCCCAGAATGCACTAGTTGTCCATTTAATAGAATTTTAACCTTTCCATTGTGAAAAAGTACTTTGTATCCAACAGATTCTATTCTTGATACAGAAATCGGGCTCCTTCTCATGTTGGGTGAATATAGGGAATTTTTGAATACTAATTTCCCTCAATTAGGGAGGTTAAGAACATAGTTTCCAATTCCAAGTATGTCAGCTTTAGCATTTGTTCCTAAATAGACATGTCTTATTCCTCTTAGAATTGTTTTAAGTGATGAAAAGGAGCTATGTTCTATAGCGATGTGTGTCGTAGATCCAGAATCTACTACCCAACTATTATGAAAAGTAGTTGTAAATAAAGATTCAGTGCAAACATAAACATTATGTATACCTTTAGGGGATTGATTCCCCTTGCGGTTGTCTCCTTTGCTGCTGGTTTTCTTGTTGTCGCTGATCTTCCTCTTCTTGGGACAATCTGCCCTGAAGCGGCTAGAATTACCACAATTATGGCACTTGAAATCCCCTCTACCAGGTTACTGCGAGGTCTTGTGGTAGCTACTTGTGTTGCTGTAATTCCGCTGCTCTTTATCCCTCATATCATCTTTGTAGTATATCTGATCTCTATCTCTCTTATTGTTTATTTTGTCCCTTAGGTCCTGCCCTGGTTTCCTTTTCTACCAATTCCTTTTGTATTTATCATTTCGGTGCTCACCAAGGTGAAGTTATGCATGTGAAGAGTTCCTTTCTTCCCCATTATTGAGCTTCATGTCTTCCTCCATCAGCAAGTGCTGCCTCAGATTCCTCATGTTAAGGGTGCATTCTGAGTGGCAAATTTTTTTTTTAAATTGTTCGCACGACGGTGGCAGGGAATTGAGAACCACCATAACTTGTACTTCCTCCTAGAAAGGATAACCAACACTCTTTAATTCCTCGGCCAAGACAACAAGCTTTTTCAAGTGTTCATTAATAGATTTGTCACCCATCTTTGTGTTTATGAACTTGTTCACCAGACCTAATACTTTCATTAGAGAAACTTCCCCAAAATCTTATTCCAGCCTTTGCATGATGCCATAGGTTGTATCTTCGGACCCGTACTGCAGCCAAATAATCTTCCATTGAACCAAGCATGAAAACCCTGGCATTCTTATTATCCTTCTTCCATTGCTTAAATTCATCCTCGTATTCCTGCTTCTCTTCATCAATAGCATCCTCTGCTGGGTGGTTTGGTTCAGCCATCTCAACTACATAGTCTATGTTCTCAGAAGTAAGCAAATACAACAATTTCCTCTTCCAAACTGTGAAGTTGTTTCCATCCAGCCTATACGAACGCATCAACTCAGCAAAGACATCATTGGAGGCCATTGAGGATGAGTTGTTTACTGTACAAAAGTTGTCCTGCTGCTTGTGGGCGATCTGTCGAACAGGTTCTGTGCACTGCTGATGGAGAGCAGCAGAGCAACGTGCAAGCTAGAAAAAAAAGGTTTGCTTGGTGTTGACGATGATTTGAAGCTGAAGATGATGATTCCAGCTATGCAAAGGCAGCAGACGTACATGGGTCAAGCTATTCCTCTCTAGCGAGTTGCTAACCTGATTAGTAGACGGATCGGGTCGACTTTGGCTTCACGGGACAGGCGGAGAGACGGCGAGTTCACGACGGTGCTCACCACCGATCAAATGCCAATCTCGTAATTTTGGCTCTGATACCGATGTAAGTTCCAGTACGGATTTAGTCTAACCCCTTTTCCTCGATCCTTTTCTGTGGTGCCGCTCGTATTGATCGTTGAGGCCAAGGATTAGGGAGTATATATACCGTGCTAATTCCAATCTGAATCAAACTGTCGAAACCGCAGATAAGTTTTGGATGGACTATTTAAACCAAGACTCCTAGCTATCTAAAGCAACCACGATCATTAGTAGCATACAAGGAGTCTAATTTATCTGCAAAGTCCCAAAACACACACATGCGAGTTGTGTGCCGAATCCAAACAAAAACATCAGATTCACAAGCTTTATCAATCCATGGAGCCAACCCATGAACAACTTGTTATTCCAATATATATGTGCCCGGACTATTCATACAGAAGTATGTGACATAATTCCAACATATAAACAATATTGTAATTCCATAATATATTGTACCGGCTTCCTCAAATAAATTCCATTTGAGTTAAGCAGTATCCAATGCAAAGGTAATTTCCGTACTGAGTAATTCCAAGAGCAAATAATGTACCCCTCCGTCCAGAAATAACTGATCTGAGTTTGTCTAGATTCGAATGTATCTATACATATTAGTACGAATTATAATGTTGTAAGTCACACGTATAAATATTTCCTAGAAAATAGTCATTTTTTTCTAAATAGGTCTTTGATTCATTGGCATGTAAGAAACTTTGGTAGTACACGTAACATTTACGGATACTTATATGGGCCGCACGTACGCGCACACATGTGCTGTCTCACTTGACCGCTGCTGTTGGTTACATGATGATGAGAGATTCCCGTTCCGCACGTACTACGTTGGATCCATCTCAACACCGCTTCGGTTGGGCACTGACTCGGATGGAGATCTACCTTACCAATCTCTGCTCCATCACCGGCCGATTCGTTGGTTGGGTTGGGTTGGGCTCGATCGGCTGCTGCGTAGTACGTTCAACAGTCGAGGAATCTTCTCGATCTTGCTTTGCCATCGCAACGCTGCTACTGTTCATGCTTTGGTTCGGGGTTTGGGTTGGCGGATCGAAGGGGTGCGTGTGTGTGTGTGTGTGTGGACGGATGCGTTGCGTTGCTGGGTTGGTCGGGTTGATTAGACGGAGGGCAAGCCATGTGTGCGGTAGGGCCGCCGCCTCGTGCTAACCTCAGGAAAGGCATATGGGTGTGCGTGAGCCGTGAGGGAGACTGGCCCACCCACGGTACGCGTCTGCTACAAAATGTTGCCCTGGAATTATTAGGGTCACGGTTTGTGACAGGGCATGTGCGTGCGCTCTCCTGTGACGTAACTCAAACTTGATTAATTTTGTACTCCAGTACGTACTTTCACAAAGGATGAACATGGTGTGTGTGCCAAAGATCAAGTGCAGTTAATGCAGTAGTATTGTTTTGAGAAGGTGACCGAATCATGGAAGTCTTGGCTGCATAGCATGTTGTTTCATATTCGCATAAACAAGAGCTTTATTGCCTGTATTTGTTTCTTTGTTATAATGATGTGGAGTAGCTTTATTATCTGTTTATTATGCTGATTAGATGTGACTTTTGAGTTAATAAAAGATCATTTTTATCGTTTTATGGATATATGGCATTGTTCCATGACACAATTTTTCTGTGAATCTTTCGCAACATTTTTTTTACCTTCAGTGCGTATCCCTAGCTGGGCATAACCTCAAAGATCTCTTAAATTGATTCATCTTTAGTTGCTAAATAAGAGATTTATTGGATTTTTTTTGTTTCTTTGTTATCAGTTGTGTGTGTGTGAGAGGCAGGGTGCAATACCTTCTATTTATATTATCTTGATGCAGCACTTTAATTAATAAAGTTCAATTTATCGGTTTTTTTCCTACAGACAAGGTATAGTTTTGTGAATTTTTTTTTTTGCAATTTTATGACGACAATTTTTTTTGCTTCAACTTGCTTCAGAGCATATCCCGCGCACGGCCGACTTCAAAGATCTTAGATTCACGCTCCCACTAAGTGGTCAAGATTGGCCGAACCAAAGTATCGTAAATTGTTTCATCTTTAGTCGCATAAATGAGAGCTTTACTGAATTGTTTGTTTCTTTCTTATCAATTTTGTGAGTCAAAGTGGGGGTGTAATCCCTTGTAACGATTGATACATGCGGTCTTTTATTGCATTATTGTAGTAGTATCATACAACTATTACGAAAGCATTACATCATGGATCACCTAAGGTCTTCGCATGACTGAGCCAATGAAAAACTAAAAACCGCATGAACATGTTATCCGTAGATGAGAACACCAGATGCACCGATTGTATATATCTCGTGCAACCGTTCCTAACTGGAAATAGTTTCGAGACATAATTTTTTCTGTTATTCTGTTACAAGTTGTCATCTCTAGGCATCTGTTGTTTCTCTTGTCTCCAATTAAAGAAAAAGTTGTGCTTTCTTCACGTTCATGAACAAATAAGAAAAGGCAAATAAAGGAGCAGCACCTAAACTTGAACTGATGGCTAATCACTTCCATCCTAATAAACTAATCTTAACCTTAGCTCGGGCGGTTCAGCGTCGTGCTCCGCAGGCTATCATGATACGACGAGTGAGCAAACAGCTGGAATATGCCTTAAAACTCATCTCCCACATATCGACGCCGCCGTTGGCCGTTGCTGTTGCTGTTCCTGTCAATCCGAAGCAACGGGAGTGACCGGAAACAGTTAATAAAACGGCCAAAGACACCAGCGTCGCGCGCGTGACTGTTGTGCCGCCGCGGTGGATGGGTGGGTGCCACGCCGGCAGGTGTAGCGCCGGACGGCCGGCAAGCAATGTTGTTTTATTGTGTCTGCCGCCGCGGTGGATGGGTGGCACTCCCACGCCGGCCGGCTTTTGTGTCTTTGCCCAGCCAGCCAGCCGGCCAGCCATTACTGTGCCGCGGCAGAGGATCGTGCCACCAGACCCTCCTCGGAGTCTCCCTCGACATAATAACATCATTCCTCCACTCCCCTCCACGCGCAGGTGTGGCTTTCACCTCGTCTATCGTGGATCGGACGCAGTGCCCGGTGGGGTTAATCCTGCGCCCCTGCCTGGCAAAAGCAGGGCACCAAAAGCCCATCACGCACCCACCTATTTAGCGTCACCTTAACCATCACTAAAACAAACAAACAAGCGATTGATTCTTCCGATTGGAGTGGCTGAGGGAGGTAGAGAAAGCAACGCCGGTGCCGTGCGTGCCCACCTCGCCCTCCCTCGACAGACCATCGTGGCGAGCCGGGCCCGCAGCCCATCATCCTCGTCAGCCTTGTGCTGCAAATAACTTTAAATCCCAGGGCAACTCGTGCCAATGATTCTCGGGACCGACCCCCGTGTACACTTGCTTGACTCATCCCGGTATCTTCTGCTTTAATCTATTCTGGCCTCCTTCCAGCTTTGACTATGCCCTCCAAAATATTCTCCCATGCTTTGGTTTTCGAGCCTGTTCTTTCTTCACATCGGGTGAGGGTTCCAGAAAAACTCTCACGGCCAATGAAAGGACCGGCCATTAGGGTTCTAGAAAAACTCTTGGGACACCAAACTGGGTTTGGCTGGTGGGTAGAACTGTGTTTCTTAAGAAGCATCTCTCCAGTGGTGTCTCTTTCCCTCGCGGAGACGTGAAGCAAAGCATATTTAATCGGTCCCAGGAAAGGAAGAATATCTAGGTACTATAGCACATCTGGAGGCCAATGCGGTTGCCAACTAAACTAGGCTAAGCTAAACTAATCGCTAGGGATTAGGTACAATGGAGATAATAACATATTTTTTTTTGTCGGATTAGCTTTGCTTTGCAGGGCATCGCAATCAATCATCCTTTGTCTCTCTGTCCTGAGCCAAACCACTAGCGTCCTCCTGCGACAGTGTTCTTGTTGGCAGTGGCGAGTCTGCGGGCGCCATAAACAAGTCGACGCTCATAATTGCCACCTAAAAGTGTGGATAGCTTCCTTGTGTTTCCAGGGAGTAAGGGGTCTGTATCCTCTAAATCTGTACAAAAGGTACACGCTTCTGGACCGTAAAGGGATGGAACAATAATCGACTGAATAGGGGAACGGAGGAACACATGTGTGCTAACACGAATTATTTGCCTCAAATTCTTTCCCCGTCGGATGAACTGCTCTCCCTTGTTATGCCCAACTAGGGCATACCTAAACCAGAATGAACAATTTCAATATAATTATACTGTATAACATATTAGACAACCTGAAAAGATACACAAACACAAACAAAATAACATCAACAAAAGCAGGAGTCGGATGCACCAACGACCAAAGGCTAAAAGGACAAGCGAGCCACGGAAACTCCAAATGGAGGCCGAAACTCGAGCCGGATGCACCTACCATGGCTACAAGAATGCTCGTTATTTAAAAATATTGAAACAAATTTTAGTGTTTCAAACAAATGAAAGAGGCCTTACTACAGTCAATGATATTTACTACAAGCATGTAAAATCTCAATACAACTACTCTTTATTATAAGATACCAAAAAAGACAAAAGTATGGATCCAAGTCTAGTAAATAGTCCACATTTTAAAACTACAAAATGTATCGGATTTTGCTATTTTGTTATAGCCCAAAATTCAAAGAATTTCTCTTTTGATTTGCATGTTTGTAGGAAGTGGCAGATCCAGAAATTTATCGACGCCTGGACACGCCGCAAAGCAACTGAGAAAAATCTCGGACAAATGTTAGCATCATATTGAGCAAATATAAATTTCACATAAATTTTAATATAAGTTAAAATGTTCGTTCCCTTCACTGTGAGGAGAAAAGGAAACCGTATGCGCTCATCGCTCTCGTTTCCCAGTGATGTCTATGGTGGCTCTCCTCTAGTGGTGACATCCGGGCTGTTGGTAGGAGGGGGTGTCCGGACCCCGCGCTAGGTCTGTGTATAGAAATAGTTTTAGGATAGTTGTCTTAGGTGTTTCCTAGCCATGGATCTTGCTCTAGCGGTTGCAATGGTAGCATGGAACAAGTTCCTTCCGATCGAAAACCAAGCGATGGCTTGGTGCCTAGTGCTCAGGGTGTTGAGCCAGTCCACCCAGGTTCGAGTCGCAGAAACGCTCGTTGACCAATAGGATTCTATCCCGTGTTAAAAAACATGTTGGAGAGGTCTCATCTACCTAACAATGTATAGCCAAGGGAAGGATCCTTCCCCGTTGGTCAACGTTTAAGTTCCTTCAGATCCCTCATCGATGCTCAATCCTCGCTGATGTTGATGAAAGATCTACTTGGTGTGGTAGGCAAGCAAAGTTGACACATCGATAAAGGTTCTTTCGGGGTGTCCTTATGTGCTTCATCGTGAAGGTGTTTGTTCCAGTGTCGTGGTGGAAACCCAACGCCTTATGCAGGATGCATCATGGTCATCATTGTTGTCTCCATCGAGCGCGGTGGTGGAGACCTGATCTGGAAGACAACGAGTTCGGCTTGGTAAAGATAGATCCATGTAGTTGACTCCAGTTGTTCTTCGACAGTGTTGAATGAGGACGGTAGAGCTGCGGGGCAGTGGGCGTGGAGAAGATCCCTGACCGACAAGACACAAGGATTCTGGTCGCCCAAATGGCTCGCAAAGCAACTTTGACTTCTATGCATTCCTTTGGTCCTGGGCAAGTTGGTTTCTACCCTATCTCTAGGGAAGCTTTGGCGATGACGACATACAAGGGTAGGTGGGGGTGTTTTGCTTTAAGGTCCTCTTAGGGTCTTTGTGTTATTATTTTTTTGGACGTTGTGCTGCCACATCTGACTTGGGTCGTCGTTCTAGGATCTAAGATCTATCGCTGCGAGAATAGCCGAAGGTTTTTTAGCAGCATTATTTTTCCTCCCATAGGATTTTAATTAAGCTCAAACTCTTGGCTCTTGCAATATTGTTTGTGTCTTGGACAACTCTAGCAAGCCATAACATTTTATTAAATTTATAATGTATTTTTTTGGTTATAAACATGATAAGCAAGAATGAAGAATAAAATAATAGGAGGAAACACAAGATTTAACGTGTAAAACCTCTCCAACAAAGAGAGAAAAAAATCACGAACACTAACTAGCGAAATTTCACTATGTAGGAAGTGTTTACACAGCACCAAGATTATCAGATGCGACTTATTCCAGTCGGCGGTTTATAAGAGGTATATATAACGGTGGAAACCTAGTTCTTTAGACTCTGCTCCACTCGGTGTAAACCTACTTCGTTTGTTAGAAGTTAGCCTGCTCGATGAATTTAAATTGAACTTTAATACAGTATTATAAAAACCCACGAGTCTAAGAGTCTATGGATTAATCGGCCACACGTGTTCCAGAATTCGGGTATGCCAGCGAGAACGTGTTACTGCCTGTGGACTCTGTAGTGTACTCCGTACACCTTGTGTTAGTGCTAAAAACAAAATGACTTGGATGTGATGGTGGTCGGCCCACATTGCAATGATACAGGCGGCCTACGGGAACACTAGGGATTAGGGAAGGACCCCAAACCTAGGTTCGCTTTTGTCACGACGGTAATGGGTTTGTCCTGGCTCCCTGTGCCCGCGCGTGCACTGATCACTTTCCAGGCTGTTTTGCGGGCCAGCCAGCCTCGCGTGGCAACGAAACGTGTGCCTGTGGACAACTTCGTCATCAGCCATTAGCAATCTCGCATCTGTATGTAGGTACAAAGTAGCTATTTTTTTTAAAATAATATATTTTTTTATTTAATTTTATGAATATTACGTAAAAAAATAATTTACATATGTAACGCACGGTCGTTCTTTGAGAAAACGACCAGCGTCTGACTGTTTTTTGAAAAAAACGACAGTCCAAGTCGTCTGTTAAAAAACGACCAACGTAGACATGATCAGCTGGCAGCTGGTCTTTTTTGAAAAAACGACAACCCCGAATCGTTTTTTGAAAAGACGACACGGCTTGTCGGTTATTGAAAAGCAGACGGTTGCATGGATCATGCAACGTTGGGCTAATCTAGCCGTTTAAAGTTTATCGCCCGCTGGTAGAATCCCGTCACTATTTTGCGCCGTTCTTTTCCCCGCTAGTATTTCTCCCGCCACTTTTTGGCGCCGTTTATCTCCCGCCACCTCTTCCCGCCAGTATTTGTCCCGCCACTTTTTCGTGCCGTTTCTCTCCCACCACTTCTTTCCGCTGTTTTCTCCCGCCGATTCTTCCCGCTGTTTTCTCCCGCCGTTTCTCTCCGGCCACTTCTTCCCGCTGTTTTCTCCCGCCAATTCCTACTAGTTGCCCCTATAAATACTGGCACCGAGATGGTATCTCTCCATCCTGTTATTCCTCTATTTCTCCAATTTCCTTCCCCTCTCCATCATGAGTGTGCCATGTTCGGACCCCGAGTATAGGCCTACGAAGACGAAAGATGCCAGGTTGCCGCAAGGGGTGACACACGAAGTTGAATGCGGCCATCTCGCGAAGGTCAAGGAGTCGATCGATTTCTCCACCTGCATGGGCATGAAGTTTTTTATGTGTCCCAACTACGACGCAAGCCCGCCCCGACAAGCAAGTTCGTCGTACGAGAGGCCTCCGGTATGTTCTCAGAGCATGGTTAATATGAACCATTCATGTTATCATGAGTTCTTTTATCCATTCCATTGATTTGCTTGCAGTCTACTCCTCCACTTTGCAAGTGGTACCATTGGATTGACACCGAGAAGCCAACCTGGGCCAAGAAAGAGTGTCATGATAGGAACCGAGCTGCGTGGGATGCCTTTCATGAAGAGGAACGTGCTGAAAGGATGGCCGAAGAGGCGAAGAAGGAACGGGAGAGAGACATGAAAGAATTCCGAGCAGAGCAAGCTCAAAACCGCGAGCTGAACAAGAAGAGAAGGGAGGAAGAGAAGGCAAACCGCGAGCGCCAGAAAGAGGTGCGCAAGGAGGCTCGTGAGGCGGAAAGGAAGAGATTAAGAGAAAGAGTTGCCGAGGCGCGGGCGGCAGAGGAACGTGGGGACAAGACCGGGAAGTACCCGCGCTGGACTCAGGAAAGGTAGACGTATGTCTCAGTACCGATGTATCTTAATTCCTGTTGTAGTGTCTTGATGTAGCTTCATTTCAGTTGTAGTGTCCCGATGTATCTTAATTTCAGTTGTAGTGTCTTGATGTATCTTAATTTCAGTTGCAGTGTCTTGATGTAACTTCCTTTTAGTTGTAGTGTCTTGATGTATCTTCATTTCAGTTATAGTGTTGTGATGTATCTTTAATTCAACATGTCAGACAATATATCTAAAATGTTTCCCACCGAAATGCTTTCCATTAAAAAACATTCCCGCCAAAATGCTTCCTGCCAGAATGTTTCCCGCCAGAATGTTTTCCGGACATGGAGGATCTACCATCTGGCGAAGACCGAATTGCCTCATGACCCTCTGTTGAGACATCTCCTCCACCTGACAATCGAAGATGATCTTTGATTTAGTGAGCCAGTAGTCCTCATCTCTACGACACATAATAGATAACCACGGGATATCTTATGCGCCCTCAGCTGTGGTGTACGGCTCCCAAATGACCGATTCCTCCTTCAACATGTCGAACTGCTCGCTGAACGCCGGGTAGCAGCGGGTTACTTGTTCTCCCGCGAAACGACACTGTTGGATTAAATAGTTGTTAGTTTCCTTCGTAGTACAATATGGACCATGCAATTAACTGAACCTTTTAACTTACCTTGCGTCGTGTCCAATGTGTACCGAATGTAGGCATGTCAATTCTCTCGTGGTCAAACAGCATATCAACGGGGCGCTCTCCCTGGACGATTACCGTTTGATTCTTTGCTACCTCCGGGCGGCCAATAGGGAACCTCTCCCATGACCATGGCTACAGCAATAATAGGCATCCTAGCAAGGCAGATTTTTCTTTGGTTAGCGTATAGCCCGTGCACATACCTCGGTACATTGCTGCTAAGACAGCAGAACCCCAACTCCATTGTGTGATGTCGTTCTGGCACATCGCCTCCGCGATCTCTCTAGCATAGTGGATGTAGCGTGCACTGATGGTTGAGACGTGGTTCTCGGTGAACATCACCTTCCCAAGTAGCCACAGTAAGTACGCCTCAAGGCTGCGCGTAATTTGTGGCTCACCATCGAAGCCGGGTACCAACCTCTCAGATTCCGCATTGGTTAATAGAACAAGTTATAGCATCGTGTGATATGAAAATAGGTGTGTCAAATACGAAGATACTAAGTAGCAAACGAACCTGATAGTTCTGCAACCAATCAAATTTGGGCCCATGATTTTCATACGTGAACTCCGGAACTCCTTCACGAATGCCATAGAATCATTGGGCCATTTCTTGGGCCCAATTCGCCAGTGCATCCACCGGGCCTATTGGCACTTCAGCCAACGGCATGCCCAGCAAGTACGAGACATCCTGTAGTGTAGGAGCCATCTCCCCCCACCGAAAGTAGAAAGTGTGAGTCTCGGGCCGCCATCGATCCACTAAGTAGGTGAGCAACGACCCGCCGTAGCCCATGCGCGTGGTCTGGAATCCATGGTGTCGTCCTTCTATCTCCTGCATATGAGTGGCCTCAACCAGACGCACAAATGGTAATAGCCCGACCCACTTCAACCTGCATACCGAGATAGAATTACAATTTGTTTACTTTGGCCCTCAAATATTTGAACCCTAACTAGGAATAAATGTCTCATACCTCTGCAGCCAATAAGGGTGTATCATCCAGTTAGACATGGGAGTGTGATTGATAAGGTGCTTCAAGCTCCCTGGTTCCCCATCCAATAAAGTTGACCGGTGCTTTCTATCAATATCAGCATTAAGCAAAGATCCCGCCATCTGCATAATTTAGAACATGGTTCCATAAGAATTACAAATTTAGACATGGTTCCATAAGAATTACAAATTTAGAACATGGTTCCATAAGAATTACAAATTTAGAACATGGTTCCATAAGAAAGAATTACAAATTTAGAACATGATTCCATAAGAATTACAAATTTAGAACATGGTTCCATAAGAATTACAAATTTAAAACATAGTTCCATACGAATTACAAATTTAAAACATAGTTCCATACGAATTACAAATTTAAAACATAGTTCCATACGAATTACAAATTTAAAACATAGTTCCATATGAATTACAAATTCTAGTTTCTTGTTCCTCGCCTCTTGCCTCGCCACGTCCACGAGGAGCCGCTCCTCTAGTCCCGAAGATATGGCAATTGGTGTCTCTATGACCAAAATGATTACATAGAAAACATTGTCTAGTAGGGCCTCCGGCTTTGGATTCATCCATATCATTATGGATGTGAACACATTGTCGCCTTCCTCTGCCTGTCCACATTAGTCCAGGATCTGGGATGTAAATCCTTTCACCGGGGTTTACTTTGTTGAAATTGCCCCATGCTCTATATCCCATCATCTCGCCAGTCCATGTATTGATCACCGACTCCTTAAGAAAATAAGGAGACACAAACGATCTCGCATCCATACCTAACCGCCCGCACGCAGCAAGTACATGAGAGCAAGGCAGATGCAGCAGCTTGGGTTTGTTGCAGGTACACTCACACGTCGGCCAAGCCTCATTGCCTATCCTCACCTCTTGTGTCTTTACCTCTTCTGCAGATCCGATCCTGTTGGAAAGGAGGCGAACCTCAAATCTTCGTTCTTGATTACCGATGGCGACGACTTGCATAGACTGAGCCTTTTCCATTTTGGCATTCATGTAATCCATTATCTTTGAACAGTACCTCATGTTTGGATTGTTCATGATATGCATCTGAGCAAGCTGGAGTCTATCTCTGAAGTACTTCAACGTTCTGGTGAAAATACACTCCACAATAGTTGTTAATGGCAGAGCCCTGCTTCCTCTCAAGACGAAGTTGTAAGTTTCGGCAAGATTTGTAGTCATGACGCCAAACCTAGCACCATGAGTGTCGTGAAACAGAGACCACCTCTCCACGGGCTCGTGCTCTATCCATTCCTGAAAATTCTTAATCCGTCTGCTAGGCCTCCTCCTAGTACCGGGTTGGTCAAATCCTGGCAAATCGCAAAGAGCAATTGGTTCTTCCTGGGGTGGTGCTTCTCCATCATTTACTATCATGTCAAGATGAGTCGCCACACCGCTTCTAGCTGCTTTCCTCTGCTTAACATGTTTTTTTGTGAATTCATCTAGATAGGCCCGACACTTGATATACTTCTACTCCTAGTTCTGCTTGCAAAGCTTCTTGAATAGGTTCATCAGGGCCTTGTTCCTGAACTGTGAGAAAAAGTTAGCCCCTAGATGCCGCATGCACCAACGACTCTGCATGTCTAGCCATGGAGTTGGTTCATCTGGAGCAGGCTGAGTCAGCTTCCTTATCGCGCTGAGTATACCCGGATGCATGTCATGTAGGACGCATACATTCGGTACATCCCTCACAACTGCTATCTTCAGCTACCTGAAAAATCATACCCAACTCTCGGTGTTCTCGCTCTCCACAAAAGCAAATGCAAGTGGAACAACTTGATTGTTCCCGTCTTGACCTATGGCAGTCAAGATTTGGCCCCTGTACTTGCCAGTGAGAAATGTTCCATCTATACAAATGACTGGTCGACGGTGAGTGAAAGCTTCTATGCATATAGAAAATGAGAAGAACACTCGATGCAGCACCCTCAAATTGGGTTCTTGAGGCAATGTTAAGTGTTGGATGTAGAGGTATGTGCCTGGATTCCTAGCCTGTAGTGTCTGCAGCATCCGAACAACACAGTCGTATCCATCTCGAAACGAACCAAATCTTGTCTCCAGTGCCCTCTGCTTAGCCCTCCAAGCCTTTCCGTAAGATATATTGTAGCGAAATCTGACAGCAACTCTGTTGATGATAGCTTTCACCACCATGGCTTTGGTCTCCACTATCTCAGTGTATAACAGTCTAGCCAGGAGGGTTGACGTGAGATTATGATGGTCTTGTAGGACATTGTCAAGTTGACATGTGTGCTGCACAACATCGCTAACCTTCCAGTTGGTGTCATATCGAGGAACATGGGCATGGACCCTGGCAGGACACCCAGCTACCTCGCAAACCAAAGTCAAATATTGTTGGGATGACACCTTTGTTTTGAAAACCCGTTCCGTGGACAATGCCCACTCAACGATTGCTTTCTGTAGATGCCTCTTGCTAGGATATAATGCACCAATGGAGATGTTGTTGGCGTGATAGTGCCACGAGGAATCATGCACATCGTTCACATTCATTGTTGCTGTGTGGTCTTGATTCCATGATGCCGGAATAGGTTGGTCCTCTTGATGAGACTCAGCGGAACCATAAGAGCTATCACTATACCCTTCTGAATCTTCGGCTTCCATCTGATCTTGCAACCAACCGTCATGTATCTCGTCCTCATCGACCTCACCACTAAAAATATCTTCTCCTGTCCCTTGACTACCTTCAGCTGATTCATGTCCACCATCCTCGGTATGTGCAAAACTACTCTGACCAGATTCATAACTACCTCCATCGGTGTGTGCATAACTACTCTGACCAGGTTCATAACCACCACCGCCATCTTGGCCTTGACTACTCTGGTCATCATAGTAGCCACCACCACCTCCGTCTTCGGCTTGACTGCTCTGCTCATGATCATAACCACCACCAGCATGGTGTGTCTAACTACTCTAGCCCTGATCATAACCAGGCTCTTTCGCCACAAGAAGCACTAAGACACTGGGGTTAATTACCCTACGCACACATGTTTTCACCCATTTGACCCATTTAGCTTGCTCTTCTATCGGTCTCAAAAAAAATCTGGTTTAATCCTTGACTTAGTCCATAATACATGCACACCGACAGTATGGGTGGGAGGGAGCCCTAAACGAGCACATAACCAATCCTTCAACTCAATAATGGATATTGTTTCGAAATCCTGGAGCACTTCATCAATACAATAAAAATCGCTCAAATCAACTCCATTCTGGTTTGTTTTGACGACACCGTCACCATAGTAGAACCTAAACACTACATTATTGAACATAACTTTAGACCTAAAAAAATACCACAATTTATCAAATGCCCGCACAATGGAAGATTTTAGCCCGCAAATATACTAATAATCCTATAGCCGAATAATCTTGCATAGCCTGCAGATATAATTATAATCCTATAGCCGAATAATCTGGCATAGTCCACAAATATACTTGTAATCCTATAGCCGAATAATCTGGCAGCTAACATACAACATCCAGAACTACCGAGAAGATAAACAAACACAAATGACCGTAGTTAGCAAGAAATTAGGGTTTACCCTTGAAGCGTGCGAAATCCTGCCGTCAGCCTCCGCAACAACTGCACCGCCTCAAGCCCCATCCCGAGACTCCACCGTGCAGCTGCCTCAAGCCCCCGCCCCATACTCCACCATAGCCATTGATTCTCAAGAACTCCAAGAAAACCCTCCACGAAAACGCCTCAAATCGCTTCACCAGACTATCCCACAAGTGACTGGGAATCTACTAGCTTCAGTAGGAAATTTAGTGGAAAACGGAGCAAAATGTAGCAGCAAATGAGTGCAGCTCCATGGGAGAAGAAGCAGCAGGGGAGAAGAACTAGCAGCAGGGCTGAGCGAGAGGAAGAAGGAGGCGTGCGGGGTGGTCTGGCACGGGGCTAGGAGCGGCGCGTGTATATGGGCGAGCTCGCCGTTGTCTCAAAAGACGACGCAACAGGCCGTTCCCTCCAAAAACGACGCGGGACTGTTGTTGCCTCATAAAACAACGTGCGCCTATCGTCTTTCCACGCAACGGCGGGCGCGTCTGTCGCGCTGCAGCCCGGCAGGGTAGGGCCCGCGGCGCTGCTTTCGGCGCCTCAAAAGATGGCGCGGTCGGATCGTTTACTCAAAGAACGACGCGGGCTCGTCGTTTTTTGAAAAAACGACAGTGCGCTACATATGTAAATTATTTTTTCTACATAATATTCGTGAAATTGAATAAAAAATATATTATTTTAAAAAAAATTAGCTACAAAGTACCTGGCCATTTCTCCTTCCAACGGAATATTTTTTTTTGGATTAGCTTGCTGGACTATCGAGACCAACTCGACTCGTTAAAACTCAGCTCGTTAAAACTCAGATCATTAAATTTGTTAAGGATAACGAGTAAAAAGTAAGACTCGGCTCGGTTCGTTAGATGTTCTCGTTAACAAAATGCATCGGCCTCAGACATAGGCATACCGATAATTAAAAACGACAGCCGACCGGGCTCGGTCGGCGCCGCGGTCAACAGATCCAGATCAAGAAAATGGAGATGGGGTATGCGGTGGGGAGAAGACGAGTCAACGAAACAGACGAGACATATTCTGGATCGATCAGGAGAGTCTAGGGTAAGGTCTTTGGTTGGTCGCTCTCGCTCCTGGATCAACCGGTCTTCCTCAATGGGACAACTATTTGTCTTTGATGGGTTGCCAGATTAGACATGTAGAAACATAAGCGGGCCATACCTTGGTTGTTACTGATCTTAACGAGTAGCTCACGGACATCGTTAACTCATTAAGGATATCGAGCAAAAACTGCGGCTCAGCTTGGATCGTTAAGGAAACGGGTCAATTTTGAACGAGTCGAGCAAACGAGTGCTCATTAAACTCGTCAAGTTTCGAGTTTTATGTCCAGCCCTACTTTAGGCCACTCCGACCCATTCGACCACCGGCGGATCAAAGTCCGTCCACAGCCGGACCCGAAAACCCGTTCCTGGTCCGATCCAAACGACCATGCGTGGCCGGTCCGACGCATTCCTGCTCCAAATATGCGTTTGAAATGCGTCGTCGAGGATAGCACACATGTCCTCCCTCGTGTCCTCGCACATGGAACCGCCTGGCAGTGACCGGCTTCGCCTGCTGCCACGGTCAGCGCACCATTCATGGCCGAGGCCAACCAAAAGCCGGCGGACGAATAAGGAACCAAACCAATCCCCCCTTGGCCAACGCCATACCCAACTGGTGGAAGAATACAATGAGAAACGACCACGAGGCCGGCGGTTCTCCGTCGGGCCACCGCCATCAACACGGTGCGCCTCCTTCTCTGCTATACTCATCGCCTCCACCAACAGTGCAGGGTCCCCGCGCACCCCTGCCACTTCATCCACATGTGCGGGACTTCGTCGATGCAGCCGCAACTGCTCGCGCTGGACAGGTTTCTACTTTAGCAGGTCGTGCCCATCATCTCCCCGACAAAGAGAGGGACTGGCGGTACGTGTCTATCATCGAGTACCAGCGCCGCTGGAAGGAGCGCTACCCCTACGAGCATCATGACGTGTCTCTGTCGGGGGTGGAACTTGAATTGGGTGCACGTCGGTGATACGTCCATTTTGCATCACTATTCTATGTCTTAATTCACTATTATTCATTGATATATTTTCGTATTGAGAGGTGATACTTATGTTATTTCATCTGTTTTTGCATGGTTGATGACTTTTGGAGCATGGACCGCTGCAGTCAGGATTCTGATGAAAAAGGTGTTGTTTGGAGGAAAAATTCGCGAAGATCAGAAAATCCGAGAAAATATATGGAAAATCCTATTTTTCCAGAAGACTAAGGATGCCAGAAGATGGAGTGGAGATGGGCCACAGGGGGCCCACACCACCCCATGGCGCGGGCAACGCTAGGCCGCGCCTTTAGGTGGTGTGGCCGCCCTAGCCCACTCCAGCCTCTCCCCTCTGGCGTATATCATCCTCCCGAAACCCTAAGACTCAAGGAGCGACCACAGAAAGATTCTGCCGCCTCTGCGGGGCGGAAAACACCGAGAGAGAAAGATCTCTCTGGCAGACAGATTTCTGCCGAGGGAATTCCTTCCCGGAGAGGGGAGATCGTCGCCATCAACACCACCATCAAGCTGGACTTCATCAGGATCATCGTCATCATCATCATCACCATCATCACCATCAGCACCCTCATCACCATCTCCATATTGCTGTAACAATTGAGTTGAATCTTGCATTAGTTCATAGGGGAAACTTTCCCGGTGTTGATTACTCTTTGTAGTTGATGTTATTGAGTGAACCATTGAATTATTGTTTATGTTCAGATTGTTATACATCATTATTCCATCTTTGATCATGATCCATATGATGTCTTGTGAGTAGTTCGTTTTGTTCTTGAGGACATGGGAGAAGTCTTGTTGTTAGTAGTGGAGTTGTGTTGAGAAAGATTCAATAGATTGCTATTTAAGTTGTGGTGTACTTCTTCTAGTGGTGTCATGTGAACGTCGACTACATGACACTTCACCTATATGGGCCTAGGGAAATGCACTGTGTATTTGGCTACTAATCGTAGGGGTTGCCGGAGTGACAGAAACCTGAACCCCCGTTAGGAAACCATTGCACAAGGGACATAAGGGTCTTAGAGTTTAAAGCTATGGTTAGGTTTGTACCTTAATTACTTTCTTGTACTTACGGATGTTTGCAAGGGGTATAATCACAAGTATGTATTAGTCTTGGATGGGGCGGTACATTCGCACAGGTTCACCCACACAACACTTAACAAGCTAAAGAAGATTAATCAACTATATGAAGCGAAAGCACTTGATAGTCTTCCCATGTGTCCTCGAGAACGTTTGGTCATCTTAATTAATACAACCGGCTTATCCTTTGCTGCATAAAGGATTGGGCCACTTCCTGCATTTATTCCTACTGTCTTTTATTTACTCGTACTTTGTTTACTTGCTTCATCGAAAACCCCTAAAAATCCGTTTGCTAAGTATTTGGAGAGAATTCCTGATCCATACCACTAGCCATCACCTTCTGCTCCTCGTTGGGTTCGACACTCTTACTTATCGAAAATACTGTGATACACCACCTATACTTGTGGGTCATCAAGACTATTTTCTGGCGCCGTTGCCGGGGAGTGAAGCGCTATTGGAGAGTGGAACTGGTAAAGGAAACTTCTACTATGAGTATTATTTACTTCTGTTAGTTGATTTATTTTTGTTATGGATAATTCACAGAGTTTCTTATTTGGTAATGCTACTACCACTGCTAAGGTAGTAGATAAGCCACCACCTGCTGAGAATGATGTTTTACTATGTTGGGGATGGAACTGTCCATCCCGGTGATCATTTACTCTTTATACACGAATTATGCGGGTTGTTCAAGTATGCAGGTATTACTACAGATCAAGTTAAGAAGAAGTTATTCTCATTATCACTGAAAGGAAGAGCTGAGGACTGGTATAAGCTGCTGAAGAATGGTCAAGCTCTGGAATGGAAGGAAATAGTGCCTCTCTTTTATTCAAAGTTTTATCCTCCTAGTGAGATTCATAAAGATCGGAATCAAATATATAACTTTTGGCCTCTTGATGGAGAGAGTACAGCTCAAGCTTGGGGGATATTGAAGTTACTAATGCTCAAATGTCCCATTCATGAGCTCCCTAACTTTTATGCAAGGCTCCCTCTACATGACAAGTATTTATTGGATGCTTCTTATGCTGGATCATTCACTCGTATGGAAGAAGAAGCTAAATGAGATCTTCTGGACCGTATTCAAGACAATGCTGAAGCTTGGGAGAATGACAAAGGTAGAAAGTCAGGTATAAATTATGATTATGAATGCGTTGAATCTTTTATGGGAACTAATGACTTTCAAAACATTAAAAATTCTTATGGTCTAGACTCTCAAGCTACTGCTTCTTATTTTAAGGCCTTTGCTTCCTATATTGAAGTGCCTAAAAAGAAGTGGAATAAGTATCATGAACCTTATAAAGATATTGCTAAGAGTGTTCCTACAAGAAATACTGAAGTTTATACTGCTAATCATGTTATACCTGAACCTTATATTGAGAAAATGCCTTTTCCAGTTAAGGTAAAGGAACATTCTATGATAGCTAGTATGGTTAATGAAAGTACAAATAAAGTTGTTGAACCTGATAAACAAATGGTTGATGAACCTATAATAGCAAATGTGAAAGACTTTGTTACTAAATATGAGAAAGAGGGGCACCCTATCCTTTGTAAGGATACCTCTAATATTGTTTCACAAAGTAGTGTTATGAGAGCTAATATTTCTGTGTTTTCTGTTAGAATAAGTGATCATTGCTATGATGGTCCTTGTGATAGCTATATTGTTAAGTTTATGCATGATACTGAAAGCTACTATGAGAGAGGGAAAAGTGTTCTTATGCATCTCAATAATATCAAGTTTCCTTGTTTTATGCTGAAAGTTTTTATGTTGCACTTCTTTTGCCTTCTTATGCAGGTAGCCTTCGGTTTCAACAACTTGTTTGTTTACAAAACTCCCTTGCATAGGAAGTGGGTTAGACTTAAAAGTGTGTGTGTTTTTTTTTCTTATGCTCTCTTTCACTTCAATTCATATTCCTATGAGAGCGTCTTCAAAATTACCATGCCCATCTTAATGGCTATAAAGAAAGAGCTTTATGGGAGACAACCCAATTTGTTTTTGCTTTTAGTTTGTTTTTGTTTATTTGATTCTTGGAAGTTATTACTTCGGTAATAACCGCTCTTTAATCGTTTTTTTGGTTTTTGTGTCAAGATCAACCTCTAATGAGAGAGAAGTAAGATTTGGGGAAGTTGCTGTCCCGAAACAAATTTTTGTGCTTCACCGTAAAAATTTGTGAGAGACCTCTGTCTGTCGAATTAAGCTGTAATTTTTTGTGTTTCTGACCCAGGTTGTTATTCAAATTTAGTTAGTTTTACACTTTTTGATTTGAGCAGCAGAAGATTTTCGAAAAAATTGATCTTTACCTGCTGGTCTGTTTTGACAGATTTTGCCACTCTTGCATCTGCTTCTTTATTCGATTTCCTTTTTGAATTCTTTTTGGGTTTTCGGAAGGAGTTGTTTCAGTAGCTTTTGTTTTGATGGTTTTCAGTTGAAGTTGGACTCAAAAGGTTTTATCACTTCACTTATACTAATGTTGCTAATGAAAACTGTGTGAAGTTTTGTAAGAAAGAAATTTCCAGGAAGTGGAGATAATGGTGTAATAAGGAAGAGAAGGGTTTTATGACTCAAGTAATAAGTGTATGAAGATGAAGATATCAATGATATTCAAGATATGACCTCGGAAGAATCTACTAGATACCAAATTCAGAGACCTGCAGAGTCTGTTTTCAAATAGGTAACAGTTCGGGTAAGAAAAGTTCCGCGAAAATACAATCCAACTATATTTTTGCAGTTTTCAGTCAATAAGGAAAGTTACGAAGTGAAAAAGGGACGGAACCGGAGCCAGGGTGGCTCACACCACCTTGTGGCGCGGGCCCACCCCTGGCCGCGCCACCAGGTGGTGAGTCCGCCCCGGACTCCGCCTCCGACTCATTTTCTCCCAGTACCTTCCTTTTGATATGAAACTTTGTAATATATAACCCCCCGGATCTTCCGAGGTTCGTATATCGTGTTTTCGTCGTGTTTTTGTTTCGATCTGTGTCTGTCAGGACATACTCTTTGAAAGCTTAGAAGCACAATGGTTTCCGCCAAGGATAAAGGGAAGGAGCCTGTGGAGGAGGATCTTCAAGACCCCACCTTTAGTCTCTTGCCCTGCATCAATGGAAGCCCTATGAGTCACTAAGGAGTTCTGCGATAAGTACCGGGACTTGAAGAGGAAGGTGGACATGCTTCAATGGGGGAATAATAGGCTTCGCAAGATGCTGGAAGATTTCCTCACGTCAACTAAGAGCATAATACCACCACCACCGAAGGAGTAATTCGTCATAAGGTTTGGCATCCCCTTGGTTTGTTCCAAGCTTGGGGGAGTGCCGCGGTATCACATCACATCACTATCTTCTATCTTTTTACCTTTTTAGTAGAGTCATATCATGAATAGAGGAGTTATTATGTAGGATGGTTTGCATTATGGAAGTGTCCCCTCTCTCGTTAGATATGTATCCCTTGGTGTGAGTTTCCGTTATGGAATATTAATGAGAAGTTCTATCATTCACTCTTTTGCATAGCTTATATTAGTTTTCAATTTGTGGTTATATGATTGATCTTGTTGTTAGTATTGGTATCACTCTGGGATCATTGAGTTAATTTAGTTTCTTTTGGCAAACCTGGCTCGGTCAGTAGCAACACTATTTTTGAGAGTTGAGTGAAAAGATAGAAGTACTCTATAGAAAAATTATTTCATCATCTTTCTTTCTTGATTTGCTCATAAGTCTAGTATTCTCTAGTTAAGATCTTTTGTCCTTCCAAGGAAGATTGCATGTTTGTCTTTATCATTTGTATGTTTGTTTGTTTCCTTCAACTCTTATACTTGCTACCCAGCTTTGCTAGCCAAAAACCTGTACTGAGAGGGTATTCTTCTCGTGCATCCACCTCCTTTAAACCAAAACCTTTGCCATTTGTGTCCACCGTACCTACCTAGTAGCATTATTGCTATTCCAAGTAAATTTTTGTTTTATCTATCTCCCAAATGAAACTTATTATGTGAAAATTAGTGATTAAAGCTCTCACGAACTTGATGGCACACTTTACTTTCTTGCATTTAATAAACTTGAACCATTGGGTCCTTCTTTGTTGCGTATATGCTTGCGCTTTATGAGTTGAAGTTAGCCGAACCATGTATCATGGGGACCGCTTTGAACACTTTATTTGGTACTTTGTACCTAGTTGATATCATGTTCTTTTGCTTATGGATCCCGACGGTGTGAAATAAAAGTGGAACTTGTAAGATCATGGAGTTTATATGTGTGTTAGAGAAACACCTGGGCCGCTAGCCTAAGCCATGCCTAATCATGGTGGAAACTTGCAGCATAACTATAGTGAGCATTCTATGAAGCATCCTCAATAAAAACCTATGCAAATAGCAAATAAAAAGATCGCTGAGATGCTCACTGTCTGCTTGCCTTGTCATTTTGATTATGGGATAGCTCCTGTGTCATGTGCAAGGGGTACCCCGTTGGCGGTTCTCAATGATACGCATGTATTTACAATGACAAGATCTTGCTCGTGACTGAAGTTGAGTAGCATGAGGATCGGTACTCATAAGTAAAGGGCATGAGATTTCAACTTATAACTTGTCAAGCATATCCTCTTAGTTGTGTCGCTTTAACCTTAATCACCTAAAGATGCCTATGATAGGGGCGATGAGAGCTGAAAGCTAGTAAGTATCATAATTTTTGGGAGCTCTTTATGAGACTTGCAATCCCTGCTTCCCTCTTTGAAGGGCCTTTCTTTTACTTTGTAGTTGAGTCAGTAAACCTACTCCCTTCTATCTCAGCAAGTATTTTGAGTTGTTGTGTTTCATTCATTCATATGATGATTTATTCACTCATGTTTCTTGTTTTGCACATTGCTCTTATCTTGATGTTTACTACTTTGAAAGCTATCATTGAAAAACCAGCTATTTGTGAACTCCAGCAAATTATGAACTATTCTTCGACCAAGAGCTAAGTTTGCCATTACCAATTATGATTCACTTTATGTATCTTTATTGTATTTCCTTTACTCATTACAAGTTGAGTTATATAATAGTGAGTTGTCTTCTATTATGATCTATGTATTTGATGAATGTGATGCTTCTTGTCCGTATTCTTTTATCGACTCTTCACTCCATAAACCTGAGGCCATGTTTATTGAGCTCAGTTTCGCTTGGGGACAAGCGAAGTCTAAGCTTGGGGGGAGTTGATACGTCTATTTTGCATCACTATTCTATGTCTTAATTCACTATTATTCATTGATATATTTCGTATTGAGAGGTGATACTTATGTTATTTCATCTTTTTTGCATGGTTGATGACTTTTGGAGCATGGATCGCTGCAGTCAGGATTCTGATGGAAAAGGTGTTGTTTGGAGGCAAAATTCGTGAAGATCAGAAAATCCGGGAAAATATACGGAAAATCCTATTTTTCTAGAAGACTAAGGATGCCAGAAGATGGAGTGGAGATGGGCCACAGGGGGCCCACACCACCCCATGGCGCGGGCAGCCCTAGGCCGCGCCTGGAGGTGGTGTGGCCGCCCTAGCCCACTCCAGCCTCTGCCCTATGGTGTATATCAACCTCCCGAAACCCTAAGACTCGAGGAGCGACTACAAAAAGATTTTGCCGCCTCTGCGGGGCAGAAAACACCGAGAGAGAAAGATCTCTCCGGCAGACAAATTTCTGCCGGGGGAATTCCTTCCCGGAGAAGGGAGATCGTCGCCATCAACACCACCATCAAGCTGGACTTCATCAGGATCATCATCATCATCATCACCATCAGCACCCTCATCACCATCTCCATATTGCTGTAACAATTGAGTTGAATCTTGCATTAGTTTATAGGGGAAACTTTCCCGGTGTTTATTCCTCTTTGTTGTTGATGCTATTGAGTGAACCATTGAATTATTGTTTATATTCATATTGTTATACATCATTATTCCATCTCTGATCATGATCCATATGATGTCTTGTGAGTAGTTCGTTTTGTTCTTGAGGACATGGGAGAAGTCTTGTTGTTAGTAGTGGAGTTGTATTGAGAAAGATTCAATAGATTGTTATTTAAGTTGTGGTGTACTTCTTCTAGTGGTGTCATGTGAACGTCGACTACATGACACTTCACTTATATGGACCTAGGGGAATGCATTGTGTATTTGTCTACTAATCGTAGGGGTTGCCGGAGTGACAGAAACCTGAACCCCTGTTAGGAAACCATTGCACAAGGGACGTAAGGGTCTTAGAGTTTAAAGCTGTGGTTTGGTTTCTACCTTAATTACTTTCTTGTACTTACGGATGTTTGCAAGGGGTATAATCACAAGCATGTATTAGTCTTGGATGGGGCGGTACATTAGCACAGGTTCACCCACACAACATTTAGCAAGCTAAAGAAGATTAATCAACTATATGAAGCGAAAGCACTTGACAGTCTTCCCATGTGTCCTCGAGAACGTTTGGTCATCTTAAGTAATACAATCGGCTTGTCCTTTGCTGCATAAAGGATTGGGCCACTTTTTGCATTTATTCCTACTGTCTTTTATTTACTCGTACTTTGTTTACTTGCTTTATCGAAAACCCCTAAAAATCCGTTTGCTAAGTATTTGCAGAGAATTTCTGATCCATACCACTAGCAGCACCTTCTGCTCCTCGTTGGGTTCGACACTCTTACTTATCAAAAATACTGCGATACACCCCGTATACTTGTGGGTCATCAGTCGGTGTCGACGAACGAGGCAATGCTCTACTGGGAGATTGAGCGCTGTCGACGCCGGCTGCCGGCGCACCTCCACAAGAATCCCGTATACACTCTTCGGAACTTCTAGATGAAGTTCCTCGACTAGGATCAAGAGGCGACGGCCTCAAGTCCTACATGGGTGACTTCCCGGTTGAGGACGACGTCAACCTCCCTGACATCGACTTCTCCGGTAGCGAGAATGAAGATGGAGGGTAGGGGAGGAGCTGGCAAACGTCAAGGAGGAGAAGGAGGAGCCCATGTCGATGGTCGTGTTCGCACCACCGGGCTACAATGAGTATGAGGCCACACACGCCGCCATGGAAGCATCCAAGGCAGAGGAGGATGCCAAGTGGTGGTGGGAGGGGCTGGAGGACGCCGTCTAGCTCTCTACCCACCTGGTGGACTATGGCAACCAGCTGCCCCACCGCCACCGCTGTCGGCTGGTGGCCTGCCCGCGTCCAGGTGTGGGGGCATGCTGTTTGGGAATCGCCACCGCCCGCCCCACCCGTACCCATGATGTCGCTGCACTAGCAGCCGCCACCACCACTGGCACACCACCAGCCGTCACGACCACCGACGTACTATCTGCCGGGGCCATGGTTGCCGCCGATGTTCATCGACCTCTCCAACGAGCCCGATGACTAGGCAGCGCCGCCGCCGCCACCACTGTCATGCCAGCCGCCAGATGCCCTAGCCGTAGCTAGGGTTTATTTAGTTATGCTCATTTCCCATTTTATAGTATGTAAATTAAGACTATTGTGTAATATATCTAAGTTTTCATTTTATTTTCGTTTATTTGTGTTTTGTAGTTCGTGGGAAAAAATGGGTCGAGCCTGCTGGGAGCAACCTGACCAAACGGACAGAGGCCAAAATGGCATATTTTCATGTCCGTGGGCCGACCCAAACGTACCTATTCAGACACATCCCGTGTCCGAAATTGGTCGGTTCAGTGGAGATGCCCTTAGATTTCCACAGGAACAACTCACTACTAGTTTGGGTATTCAATTAACAAACTGGTATAGCCGCAACTTTATGAGTTTCTGCTGGATATAAGAGCATCTCCACCAGCGTACCCAAAGAATGACCGGCAAGATTGCCGGCAGTGGTTTTGATGGCCGATGCCCAAACCGTCGGTGTTTTGGGAAAACGCCCCACACCGGAAAAACCAACGATCCATTCCCCAACCGATTTTGAAATTAAAACAGTTTTTGATCATATGTTGAGGACATCTATACGCCGACGTCAAAGTCGGCTTGATGCTTTGCCCGCAGCTCCCTCTCGCGGTCTTGGTAGGCGTGTTGCCTCCTCTCCGCCTCGGCCTGGTGCCTCGTCGTGACCATGCGCTCCATGTCGTCTCATGACAGCGTGTTGAGGCGGTTCCTCTCCCTCCTTGGCGGCCTAGGCCCCTATGTTCGACGGCTACATGCTGCGCGCGTCTGAGGGAGACAACCTCCCTCAGATCATCGGTGGTGCGCCGTGTCGCCTGAATGGATTCTTCGAGCACCCCGGGTCAACATGCGCCTCGGCCTGTGCGTAGTAATCAACGAATTGAAGTCGCCGTTGTCGTCTACCTGCTGCTCCTCCCTTCACTGGCGTCACATATGAATGTCGGCGAGGATAGCTCGCTGATTAGGGATGTAAACGGATCGGATCGGATCGGATATTGCTATTACCGCATCCTTTACCATATTTTTTTGGTAGATTCGGATCGGAGCGTATAATAGCCGAATGCGGATTATATCGAATTGCGGATATGGAGCGGATTCAGAGCGGACTCGGATCGGAAGAGGATAATCAAATAAATACACGTAGAGAAATAAAATTTTATTTAGTTTATACAAAAGAAATGATAAGAAAGCGTGCAACACTAGATAATAGTAGTATAAAAGTGCAAGATTGGTAAGCATAGTTTAACATGCATATGTAGCATGCATAGCTAGCCAATACACTAACTAGATTGTCTAGATATTGAGGTTATGCTAAATTTATCGGATTATCCTATTTGAGTACCTCAGATAATCCGTATAAAATATCGGATTATCCTTATCCGTCGGATATCATCAATACCATATCCGCTACCATATCCGTCGGATATTCGCTCGACAAATATCCGCATCCGTATCCATATTTGTCGGATACCTAAAAATACATACCATAACCTAAAAAATGGACGCGGATGCGGATTCGGAGCGGAAATTATCCGTACCATTTACATCCCTATCGCTGATCCACGGGCTGCTTTGTGGGCTCGTCGAGCCAGTCGAGGCAGCCGTTGTCCTTGTCGTCCTCCGCTTCCAGCAGCTGCGGTCGCGCTGGCGCGTGATTCCGCTGGCTACTCTGGTGCGGGTTAGTGAGCCCGAGCGGCCGGCGTGAGCATCGCCCACATGTTTGGATCACAGCCAAGCATGGATGGTTTTCGAGGGGTGATGGTGCGCCACTCCTCCGCATCCTCGGTCCCTTTTTTATAGCAGGGCAGCCGCTCTGGCGTGAAAGCTCACGCAAAGCGGGGGGAAACGGCTGCGAATGGCGGGAAATGGATAGAATAGGCATGAAAGGACACTGAAACCAGCGGAAAGGATAAGGTTCAACGAGAAACATTGGCCGCAACGCCGTTACTCCAGCACCGGGAGATGAGCAATCGCGGGTGGATGGTTTGGGTCGCTGGCAAGAGTGTCCGACGATGCCTTTCTAGCGTGGCACGAGTTGTCGGCAGCCCCAGCCTAGCCCCCCGTTGTCGGGATCGGCATAGGGGTGCCAGACAGATCGAAGGACGGCCGGGAACCTCCGATGTTGACCCTTTTTTTATCTCCACCACCAACCCCGTTTGTGCGCCAGGTTTAGGGGCGTCGGTGGAGACAGGGGAGTTCATGCAGACTTTCCATCTACTACGCTAAGCCCAAGCAAGCACTCCCTGCAATATCATGAAGTTTTCCGGTGACAGAAAATTTTCAAACAAGAGCCTGCAAATTTATATTTGAGACAGTAGATGATATTAACTTTTTTTCTTTTGGACAATAGATGATATTTAGTGTGTGTGCGCGCTACCGCTACCACTGGGTGTTACGAGAAGCAGGTACAAAACGCCAAGCTGATAAGTGCTTTTTGTAGATGGGACGATAATACTTTTGTAAGGAATGGTGGTCAACTAAGAAAAAAGCAGGGGTAGTTTTGCGTGAAAATGGGTGGGTTTTCTTTTTTCTCAAGGACTTCTATCTTTTTTGTTATGTGCAAAACATGAGTGTTTTGGCTTTGTGGAAATCTTGGGCCGGATTCTTAAAAAAACTTTCTTGAGCTTGAAAGTGAACTTCGTAACTGGGCCATATATAGGCGGGAGCTCTTATTCCACGTTCGCTGCGGACGCCTGAAGCAGTCCTTTCATGGGCCGCATCCAATAACAGGTATGGCTTTTTTTTTCAGTATCATTCTTTTTTCCCTTTTCAAAACTTTTTAAAAATCTGTAACCCTCTCTGAATGGAATTATTTAAAAAAATACACAATTCTTGAACTTTATTATTTTAAAATCTGATTTTTTGGTCCAAATCCTACTTTTTAAAAAACCTAACATTTTTGAAACCTGAACACTTTCAGAAATTTGAACAATTTCAAATTTACATTTTTTCAAAAATCTATACCTTGCAATCTGAACACTTCTCAAAAATTATTAATTTTAAACTGTATTTTTTTAAATGAAGGAACAATAAAAAGTAAAGTAAAACATTACAGAAAAACATAAAATAAAAATGAAAAATTAAGAGGAAAACAGTACATGTAAATGGGCTGGCCTACGACGGATGTCCTTATAGAGCGCTACAGAGCGCTAGATAGAGTCCGCATTGAGCGGAGAATGAGGCCGCCATATAGATATCATGTCAAAACTAGGCTTGAGATGCGACGAAACTAGTGAGAAGTAGCTGCTCTTCAGCACCGGTGCTCTCTTCATTTATAAAAAAATTAAAAATATATTTTACAAAATCTAGAAATATTTGAAAAAAATTCTGGACATAATCAATGTTGTCCCACAAGCACGTAAAAATAGTGGCGTGAAATTCATTGTATTTTGTCCTATAGAAAAATGACAATTCTGATAAAATTTGGGGATCGGAAATGATACTTGCATTTTTTTCATTTTTGTACAGCTCAGAATACGAAGTATTTGAAATTGTTTTTTGCATGTTTGCGGGATAAATTATAGGCTACATGCAGAATTTTTTAAAATATTTTTTGAAATTCACAAATATAATTTTAATTTTTTAAATAACAAAAGCACCAGGGATCGGGAACAAATAATCTCCACTCCGAAACTGGTGACATGAATGTTTGAAGGTGCGAAATAGGCACGTTTCATGGGCCGCCTCACTACCGGTTTGACTACATGACCACAGACGTAGAAGTGGCACACGATGGGATTTTGCTAGACGTAGAAGTGGCACACGATGGGATTTTGCTTCTACTCGCTATGTTTCATGATATAAGATGTTTTAGAGCAACTCCAGCGAACGCGTTAAAATCGTGCCCGTGTGTTAAAAGCTGAAATTTTTCCGCGCGAGAGCCCGTGCCGCGTCGTCCAACAATTGCTGTATCTTCCCGCGCGCGAGAAAAACTCTGCCGCGCGCCTAGTTGCGCGCTTCTTTTGACACACCGCTCAGCGCACGCTCCTTAAATGGCACGCGACACGTGAAAAGCAACCGCCACCTGACTCTTCAGCACGCGTGCAGAAATCCTCTTTCCTTCCCACCGCCTCTCTGCCGACGCGCCCGCGCCACCGTCGCTATGCCTCCGCGCCGGGGAAGCTCCGAGTACCGCGGTGTACGCGCGTGTCCGACCGGCAACTACTACGCCGAGATCCGGACCAGCGACGAGCGCATCGTCCTCGGCACCTTCGACACCGCACACGAGGCCGCCCGCGCGCGTCGATGAATTTTCACGACGTCTGGACGCGCGAGCAGGCGGAGGCGCTCGTGCCGCCACCTCGCCTCGTGACGGAGGAGGAGCGCCGCCTGCTCATCGTCGAGCGCGACGAGCGCCCGCGGCAGGAGTTGCGTCGGCGTTTCCCCGAAGACGTCGCAGCGCACCGCAAGCACGATGCCGAGTAGGCCACGGCCAAGGCGGCGGCGAGGGCGGCGAAGCACCAGGACCGCCACGATCGCCGGGTGGACAAGGTGCGGAGGCGCGTCTTCATCGAAGCGCAGATGGCCGGACCGACGACCATCTCCAACGACGATCCCCGTTGGGACGACTACTGGTCGTCGACGCCGGTGTGCAACACGACACCGGTCTCGACCGGCGATGACTACATCCCGGTCTCCTCGTAGGACTAGATTCTGGTACTAGTTTCTAGTAATTTCTCGTAGTAGTAGATTCTAGTAGTAGCAGTAATTTCTAGTATTTTTCTTGCATTATGTATGTTTTTTTTTCATGTTCTATGTAATATATTTTCAATTAATTTTTAGATCTATTTTCTGTCTTATTTGTTGTAAAACCTTGTTTGCACGCTTCAATTTAGCGCGTTTGTTGGAGGTATTTGTGCTGCAAATTTATTGCGCATGTTTAGCGCCTCTGCCAGAGGAGAATCGTGCGCGACGCGCTCTACCCAGATCGAGCGTGCTGCATGCGCGTTTTAACGCGCCGAATTATATTGCTCTTAGCTTTTGTGACTGAGTGTGTCTAGACACATTTTAATGTGTGATTCATTCCAAAACTAAACATTAAAAATATCTAGATATATTTGTTTCACAAAAGATAAAGCATCTTATATTTTAAAACAGACACAGGTATATTTCTAATCTAGACATGATTCTAATCTAGACATTATGGTCTCCCTTAAAAAACTCTAGACTCGACTATCTAGACTAAGTGGTACAAGTGAGAACCTGCTTTTAACATTGAAATTCAGAATAACATATACCGAACCGGTAATAAGATAGAGCTCCCTTGAGAGGGGGCGGCAAAATCCATCTAAGGTTCCTTTCCATTGTCGGTGACGCCACTTGTCCGTCATGTCTCCGCTGGCTTTAGGGTCTTGGAGGTATGGTGGATCACGGTTCCTCGCCGGTGAGAGATCTTAGTGTTTTGTTTAGACTATTTTCATTAAATTTTTCAGGATGTTGAGGCGGCGGCTATGTTCTAGATTCAGAATAATGTTCTTCACGCCTTGTCCTCGCTTAGATGGTGCGTGTAGCATCCACGGAGGGTGTGTGAAGTCATGTGCCTGACAAATCCCTTGGGATCTGGTCATTTTTCGTATTCGTTGGTGTGTTTGAGGTCAGTCTCTTTTAATCTACGTTGGTCATCTTCAACGACGGTTGCTGCTCTGGTCCTTTGGGACCTTAGCACGATGACTTTCCGTTCGTCTACTACAATAAGGTCTACTACGACAAGCTTTGTCCGATTTCGGTGATGGAGGGGTGAGGACGGCGGCACGCCTTCGGCTAGTGACAATGTTTGTAGTCATCGCTAGGTGGTCCATTGATCTATTTGTAATTTTTATTACTTTTAGGAATCTTTGTACTGCTGTTGTTGATTATTAATAGATCGGTAGAATTTCGCAAGAAAAGAGAACCTGCTTTCTAAGTAAAATTAAATTCAACTTTTATTTTAGAATTATACCAATAGAAATATGGAAGTGGGATCTCACTTACCCCACTTGTCCCACTTGGTGTACAACGCTAGTCTTCCAAAATGTTTTTCTTAGTTATCTATATGTCTCTTCTATTTAGATTTGGCATTCTAGATGTTGGTGGAACGAGGAAAGTTGTTGATAATAATCAGTACTACTTTCTCCATCTCCAAAATAAGTGACTAGTACTCCCTCCGTTCAGAAATATAAGACGTTTTAGCTTTGTGAATCTAATGTATCTAGACGTCTTTTAGTGTATAGGTTTATATACACTAAAACGTGTCTAATACATTTATTTTACAAAGATAAAATGTCTTATATTTCCGAACGGAGGGAGTATTTATCTAAATTCATATGTATCTATATACTAAAAACGTGATTAGATACCTACGAATCTAGACAAATTCAAGTCACACGGAGAGAGTATTATATTCATCAGAGTATAAAAAATATCAACACTTGTTTTTGTCTTGGTCTACAGCGGAGTTGTTGAATGACTTTGGTCTGCGTGTGATATGTCTTACCGACGACGATGGCGATGGACACTAACTAGAGAGATATCAATACTGGCTGGGCAATCTTAGGCGTAAGTGAATCCCAATGAGTACGGTTTATCCCCACTAACTACAAACCGCTACCTAGCTAGGCGCAGGGTCTACGCGATGGAGACATGATCTTCTTCCCGCTATGATTGTCGTTTGATTCGCTAGGATTGATTTCTGTAGAATTTTTTTCTAAGAGATCCTTTGCACGAGATTGTATTGGAAATCGAACATCTAATCAAACCTATTTCTTAGAATCCTTCGTGTTTTTATGTAATCGAACAAACTTCGTTGCCTGTGGATTCCTGTAGTATCTCTATCTTAAAATAGTCGTTCGTCTTGCTTTATAAATAAAACTACAACGACCGAACTGGTACAAGGTGGTGAGAACCTCTTACAAAACAGATCAAAGATAAGCAAAAGGAAAAATACGGAAAACCAAAACCTGCCACCGAAACGAGACCGAGTGAAACTGGGGCTCCACGATCCCCCTCCCCCTAGAGGGTAAAGACGTAATGCGCCACCACCAACGAGACGATGAAGGTCAAGGGTTTTCACCCGGAGCCATATCACGAAGAGGATAATCACAACGACCCCCCAAGAGGGCTACGACACCCGCAGGCATCGCCGCCATTGGCGCCAAGGCGCCGAGCTTTCGTACGAAAAAAAAATCCTCACAACGCTTCCGATAACTCAGCCGCCCGTTGTCCCCGAGTTAGGCCTCTGGACAGCGATCTGGGAGCTGCCAAAGCCGAAGCGTCACCAACATCAGGATCCCCACCGTTCGCTCCACACCATCCACACGGCCGAAGAGAGAGACCACCACCGCCGACATGTCGCTCGCTGTAGAGCTGTCCGTGTAGTCCACCTTCCGGGGCCGCCACCCCGGCATCCACGAACTCGAGCCCATGGTTCGACCATCGTCACAACACAAAGCCGACAGATTGGACTAGGTAGGTAAACACCATATAGACTGTAACTATCAGGCTACACGGCAGCCCAGGGGAGGCGAACTGCCCTCCACCACCCGGGGTGATCGCCGTCCGGACACAACAACATGGCCGATTAGGTCTAGATCGAGTTCGGTCGCCTGCCAGACCCAGATTAGGCCAATTAGCCCTGTCGTCGTGTTTCTATGCCCGGCCGCCGTCCACCTGCCACCGTCCACCTGCCCGTCACAACCGACAGAGCCCGCCGCCATGATCTGCCAGCCGCGACCATGAGCTGCATCGCGGCCACCTCACTCCATGCAAGTCGGCCCCTGGCCGAAACCACACGCCACTGCATGTGCATAAGAGCACCCCGGCCACGACGCCCAGGGACGGGCCACGCCATTGCCGACGCCATGTCGCCGCCGGTCAAGCCCGTCAGTTCGCGCAACCCCACCAATATCAAGACATCCTTGTCCCTGCGAAACAATAGTAGTCTCCAAATCAACAGCCTAGCCTTCCCGAGACGTGAGGGTGCTGTCTGATCTGGGGCAGCCTAGCTCAGATCTGACCTGGCACCGCACAGATGCCCGTAGCAATGCGACGGGCCGACGGCCAGCACACTGACTCCTGCACCTCTGGTGGTAGCCGCCGCCAGATGATCCGTTCCAAGCCACCACAAGCCCGCATGGCCCGTGGCTGGCCCAGATCAGGCCCATCATAGGGCGTCACCTGCAAGGGAAATCATTGTCGCTGGAGCAACCCGCTGCCAAGATCTGCCACAGCGTCGCCTGGAGAACCTCCGTGCCCGCCTAGAACTGCCCCAGATTCGCCGGTTGAGGTCACAGCCGCCTATGTTGCACCGTCGTAGGCCGCTGCCGCCTGGCGAGGCCGCCCCTGCGTGTGGGTAGAGGAGGTCCCGCCGCCGCCAGCACCGCGTGGGCTTCGCCCGGTGGCGCTTTTCGGCGGCGGTGGAGGAGGAGGGAAGGAGGGGGAGGCTAGGGCGGCGCTGTGTTTGCGCGTCTCCGTCGCCCGCTCGGTAGCGACGCGAGACGTATGTCTTTTTTTTTCCGCCGTTTTTGTATTCATTTTTTTTCATGTCATGGGCGAATCGAACATGGCCTAAAACAATTGTTGTCTAGAAGATCCAATAGTCTTGTTTTAATGCGGGTAGAAGATCCATAGGCTTCGACTACACAATCCACAATTGCCATTAACCCAGTTGTTTTCGCAATGATTGAATCTTGAAGCTGGTGTCTGCACTTACCATTGTTGAAAACTTTTTCCGGAGGAAGATCGATGGCACTTCAATTTACTCGTATATTAACAAAGGAGAGCAATCATGTCATTACATCATATATACTGTAGTATAACATATGCGACCTTTGAGAGCAGCATTATTAATGGTACAATTCGAATAGATGGACGACAAAACCATTAGAATTCATAATGGATTAGAGCAAGAGAAAATTGTGGGAAACAGAGGAAAAACCAGAGCAAGCAGAAGGCAGATCGATGCAGGAGCAGCCAACAGAGAAGGAAGACGATCGTTGTCACATCGGTGGACGTGTGGCTGGATGGACTGATCTCATCTACTTGGTGAACTCGATGGCCCACGCGTTGGCGTAGATGTATGTGGACTTGACTCCGGCGAAGCCGGCTCCCCTGGCGAGCGCCTCGAACTCCCTCTCGTACCTCTCCCTGCCGCCGGGGTTGTGCGCGAGCATGATCATGTCGACGTGGAAGACCCCCTGCGAGCTGGGTTTGGCCTCCGGGTTGACGGGCAGGATGCACTCGACGAGCACCACCTTGCCGTGCGCCGGCAGCGCGTCGTAGCAGTTCTTGAGCAGCGTGGCGCAGTGCTCGTCGCTCCAGTCGTGGAGGATCCACTTCATGAGGATGGCGTCCCCCGAGGGCACCTTCTTGAACATGTCGCCGCCGACGTGGGTGACGCCCGGGAACGGAGGCGCCTCGGAGATGACGTGGGGGAGGTCGAAGTTGATCCCTTTGATGGTGGGGTAGTGGGCGGTGATCGCGGCCACGGTGGCGCCGACGCCGCCGCCGACGTCCACGAGGGTGCCCAGGCCCTGGAAGCCGTCGTAGAGCTCGAGGAGCTTCTTGGTGATGATGATGGAGTGGTTCTTCATCCCTTCGTTGAACACGCGGTTGAAGCGCGGGTCCGTGCCGTGGTACTCGAACGCGGACATGCCGTAAGCCTTGTTGAACGGGATGCCGCCGTCAAGGACCGCGTCCTTGAGGTAGTACCTGAGGATTCATGAGGTGAACACATTTTATCTCAACAACTCAACCCCACCCGTTTGAATAATTGTCTCCATGAAAACATTTTCATGCTACTCAATCGATGCGAATTAGTATTGCTATCACCTACCAGTATGATCTGCTCTAGCAGGCACTAATTGAGCATGTCCTCTTCTTGCCATTCGCGTGTTGCGGCAGGCAAGCAAATGCAATTTACAGATTGGTGGAGGACTGAAGATTGTCCGAACTGAACTCTGAACTTGCTTAAACAAGTACTGCTACAGCATGTACCGATGTAAGAGCCTTCTGCCTAGTTGATAATTTCTACAAAACTCTTCTACTCCCTACGTCCCAAAATAAGTGACTTGAATTTGTCTAGATTCGTATGTACCTATAGACTAAAACATATCTAGATACATCCTAGATAAATTCACGTCACTTATTTTTAGGACGGAGGAGTATTTTTGGGGTGATTATTCCAAGGAGCAAAGCAAGAAATGTCACCGTGTGGTCCAGTTGTGCTTCTAATGGCAGCTTCACATTTTGTATACGCAATCTCAGTTTCTACTCCGTTTCCACGGTGCACACGGCAACCCAACGTCCAGAAATGTTTCTAGCTAACTGACACATGAATGAACAGATAAATTCTCGGAGGTTCTCTAGTCCGTAGTGGTACTACAGTACTTATTTAGAACTACTGTTACCTGTTATGAAACTCAATTTGGTAAAGAAAGACAGCTCAGCTGTATGGGTGGACCCACACGCCAGCGACAGGAAATGGGCAAGGTAAGGGGGGAACGCACGATGCCGTGATCGATCTACGGTAGTAATTAAACTCCACTCACTCACCAGCTCTCCATGAGGACCTTGTCCTGGTTCATGAGCGCGAGCGCTGCCATGGAGACGCCGTCCTCGTTGGGGGTGAGGTACTTGCACACGGGGGCGGCGCCGTACCGGCGGGAGAGGCGGCCGTCCTTGCCTTCCTCCACCACGCACGACACGATGTTGTACGACGCTAGCAGACGGAGCATGCGGTCTACCATGTCCGGCGCGGCCGGGTTGGCCGCAGACGGGAGCTTGGCGGCAACCTCGGAGGGGGTCAGCGACTTGCCGGCGGCGGCCACCAGTGTCTCAAGGAGGCCGAGCTCGATGGCGTTCTTCAGCGTCATGGGGAGGATCGACGAGGAGGCGAGCTGGAGAGCGAACATGCACGCCTCCTCGTCGGCGGACGCGGCCATGTCGGCGGCGGTGGAGCCCATCTCTGCCTCTGCTTCTCGTGAGCCGAACCGAGATGCTGGTGGGTGTTTTTGGTGTGAGTGAGTCCGAGACCGAGCGATGAGGTGTGCTTTGCAGGAAGGATGAGAAGGGGTTATATGGGGCCTTCTCGCTTCACCAACCACCACACCAACTGCTTTTTATTTGGTCTTCAGAAAAAGAGAGGGAGAAATATGGCACCCAAAAGGTTACACTCTACATCATCGTTAGTGACATAGGATGTGTTCATTTTGCCAGATAATCACTGAAAACATATAGTATGTCCAACAGATCACCGGCGCAATGGGTCATCGGATAAGATCCACTGAAACACACAACATGTGGTAAATACACGATAGGATCATTTTATAGGCCACATTCAGTGAGAGTTATCATTCCTTCCACACAAACACCACTTGAAAAGCTAACAACGTATAAATTGTCATCTGGATTTTTCTGCAAAAAGAACACGCGATATGTTAGGTTATCTTCCTAATGTGGGTTGTCAGAGATGGGCTTATCCAGCTTTGGATGACTATGTCTCGCTATTTTTTTTTTTTGAAAATAGGCGTTTTATTATTTTTATAATGTTTACACTCGGCCTGCATAACTAAGATGCACACAGCCGATCAAACCACAGAATTATTTAACTAAACAAGAGCGAGAAACAAAAACAGATGTCTCCAAGATTGTCTAAGACAAGACGCTAAGGTAGCTCAATCCGCAGATCACGCAACCATCCATGCCGGAAAAAAAAAATCCCTCGCCGTATCCTCCAATCGTGTACACCCCTCCACAAACAAATTGCGGAACTCGAACCGCTGGAGAATAGTCCAGGACCGAAGAATAGCTGTAGATCGATGAATAACCTGCAACGTTGAAGACACATTAGTATTAAAAATCTTGTCATTTCTACATAGCCACAGCGACCAAATAATGGCAAACGCTCTCACCCTAAACAAGATCCTGTATTTGTATCAATCCCGTGTAACCAGTTACCAAATACATTGGCCACCGATCGTGGAGGAGATAAACCAGAGGCAACTTGGATGATTGACCATATATGACGAACAAATTTGTATTGAAAAAATAAGTGTTTGATCGTCTCGTCGTGATGACAAAACATACATTGTTTACTTCCATGCCAATTTCTCTTAACAAGATTATCTTTTGTAAGAATTACCCCTTTACGTAGATACCAAACAAATATCTTAGTTTTCAAGGGTAAGTTCATTTTCCAAATTTTGCTATTATCATCACCAGAATATTAGGCTGAATCAAGGCTCTATACGTCGATTCCACAGAGAAATTACCACTCTCATGTAGTTTCCATCTGAACTCGTCTACACCGTTCGACAGTTGAATCGTGGATAATCGTAATAACAGATTGTTCCATGATACTAGTCTAGGACCAATGAGATTTCTTCTGAAAGATACATTAGGAGGAGTAGTTTCTAGTACTGTGGAGAGGGTGTCTCCTTTGTGTCTGACAATCCAATATAGAGCCGGGTATTGTTTCCGAAGAGAAGTATGACCAAGCCATCTATCTTCCCAGAATCTAATTTGAGATCCTTACTTAATATTAAACACACCAAAATGGGAAAAATGTTTTTTAGACGCCATTAGTCCAGCCAAAAAATGTGAATCACCAGGTTTCCATACCATTTGAGACACAACTTTGGATCCAACATATTTTCTCCAGATTATAGTTTGCCAAACTCCCTCTTCATTAAGTAGCTTAAATAGTCATTTACCTAAGAGGGTGGTATTTTTGACTTGTAGATCGTGAATACCAAGTCCAACATATTCTTTCGGTCGGCAAACCACATTCCATTTGACGAGTCGATATTTTTTCTCTATCCCCTTCCCAAAAGAATCTTGATCAGAAATAATCCACTTTATTCAAGACACCTTTTGGCAGTTGGAAAAACGAGATCATATATAGTACCATGTTGGTAAGTACTGAGTTTATGAGTACAAGTCTTCCTCCAAGGGATAGAAATTTGCCTTTCCAACTAGTAAGACGTTTTTGTAGTCTTTTCTCAACGAGTTTCAATTCAGCAATAGTGAGACGCCGATAGTGCATCGGAATACCCAAATAGTTGATTGGAAATTACCCCTGTCCACATCCGAAAAGTTCAGCATACAGGTGTGCCTCGTTTTGGGCCTCGCCGAAACAATACAAATCGCTCTTATGAAAATTAATTTTTAGTCCAGAGTGTTGCTCAAACGCTGATAGTATTAACTTCAGGTTTTTAGCTTTCTCCAAATCATGTTCCATAAATAGGATTGTATCATCAGCATATTGGAGGATAGAAAGTCCTCCATCAACAAGATGTGGGACTAGTCCTTCAATTTGGCCCTCAGCTTTCGCCCTCTCAATAAGGATAGCCAACATATCTGCCACTATATTAAATAGTATTGGCGATAGTGGACCCCCTTGCCTCAAACCTTTCTTAGTCTAGAAGTATTTGCTAGTGTCATCATTAACTTTTATGGCAACACTACCACAAGACACAAAAGATTGTATGAGAGAACGCCACTGGTCAGAAAAACCTTTCATTCTGATTGTTTGTTGAAGAAAAGACCAATTAACTTTATCATAGGCTTTCTCAAAGTCAATCTTGAACAATACCCTGTTTTGATTTTTGGAGTGTAGTTCATAAATTTTTTGGTGAAGGATTACCACACCATCTAAGATGTTTCGTCCTTGCATAAAAAGCAGTTTGAGAAGGCCGAACAACATGGTCGGCAACTGAATTTAGTCTAATTGTGGCAACTTTTGTGAAAATTTTAAAGCTAACGTTAAGAAGACAGATAGGACGATACTGATTTATACGTTCTGCATTGTTAACCTTAGACAGTAGAATTATATTGCCAAAGTTTAGTCTAAAAATATCAAGTTGCCCAACATTTAAAAAACCAAACAAGGCCATCAAGTCCTCCTTAATAGTCTCCCAGAATCTCTGGTAGAATTCCGCTGGGAAACCATCTGGACCTGGTGCTTTGTTATGTTCCATCTGAAAAACCGCTTTCTTTACCTCTTCCTCCGTATATGGGGCGGTTAGAAAGTTATTTTCCTTGACTGAAACCTGTGGTATATCTGTTGTTTGAGATTCATCTAGACTAAAAGAGTTCTATGGTGGTGGCACAAACAAAGATTTATAATAATTAGAAATATACGACTTAAGATGTTCTTGTCCCTCAATAATACCTTCATCCTGGTTGAGATAATGGATACATTTTTTCTTATGCTTGCCATTGGCAATAGCATGGAAATATCTTGTATTTGCATCTCCCTCCAGAATGAATTTTGCTTTGGAGCGTTGGTACCATTTGAGTTCCTCCTCACGCAAAAGTCGGGCCATCTCCGCATTCGATTGGCTCTTGAGCTCAATCTCATGTGCAGATAACGACCTAACTTCCGCAGAAGTTTCTAAGTCATCAATAATAGAAGCAAGGCGAATTTTCTCTTTTTTCAGTATTCCAGAAGTATTTCTAGCCCATCCACGAAGGAAATTATGTAATGCACGTATTTTATTATTCCAACGTTGTATGGGTGTAAGACCACCAACCAGTTTTATCCAAATTGCCTTAACCATCTCATAAAACTTGTCTCGAATCAACCAACCTAGTTCAAATTTGAACTCATGCTTGGGATTTTGTGGCGGTGACCCAACTGTTAAAAGTAAAGGAACATGATCTGACAAAGCCTCAATACGTTCTAGAGCCCTGACAGTTACCATGGGAAACTTCGCTTCCCAATTGGTATCCATAAGTACCCTATCACGTTTTTTGTATGTCGGCTCCGGAAGACTATTAACCCAAGTAAATTGTCTTCCTAACATTGTAACCTCCTTCAAGTCCAAGCTATCAATAACATCGTTAAACATAAAAGGCCAATGATCGTCAAACCTTCCATGACTTTTCTCATAGAGAATCTCATCAAATTAAAATCCCCCCTATAAGAATAGGATACGAATTGTCCTTTGCAAGATTTAACAGCTCATGCAAAAAATCAGCCTTAAAAACTTCTTGGGAAGCTCCATACACGGCGACTAGAGACCATGTGAAATTATCAGCCTTGTTGCGGATATGAAGTTTTATGAAAAAATCTCCAAACGAACTAGCTAAGACTTCCATGTTCTCATATCGTACACCTAACAGAATTCCCCCGGAACGACCATGTCGTGGACGAGATACCCACGTAAACTCCACTCCACCAGAAAGGCGATTGAGTAAAGTTTGTGAGTAGTCTTGTCTACCCGTCTCCGAAATACCCAGAAAATCCAAACGATAATCTCTCACACAATCAGCAAAAAACAAATGCTTAGCCAAATCACGAAGACCTCTGCTATTTGAAAACATGTCGTTCATTGAGAAACAATAGATTGTTTGGATACATGAGGTCTCTTCTGAGCCTTCTGGCTCTTTTATTCCGACCTGAGGCTTTAAGCTCATACAAAGAGTCTAGCCCCATCTCATCAAAGCCCACATCTAACACTTCACGAACTAAGTGAGACGGGAGTTAACCATCTACTGTGGCATGCAACTCCTCCTCCTCAATTGGTAAATAGTCAGGAACCAATGAAACCTTAGGAGTAACCGTTAGACGGTCAACCTCCATATGTCTCAGAACATAACTGGAAAGATAAACTTCATTTTACAGATCTTCCCATGCTAATACCAACAATGAAAAGTTTATCAGCAATAATAGGATTAGAGAAAGAAAGGAACGACTTCGAAGAACTCATAGTACCCTGAGGATCGAGATTCTTTTCCGCTTTTCTCCTCATTGCCTTGCCCAGCGAATCCTCGTCCGTTGCAGACACACCCAATGCATCAGCCTCATGTCAAAGACTTCGTCGCGCCGGGGTCCCGTCCACCGTCCCCTTGCGACCTGGTGTAGAAATGTCAGCCATTGGTGAACCCGACCCCACCTGGGTCAGATTACCATGGCCATGCCCCGACCCCTCCTAGGCCAGGTCATCACCGCGTCGCTACCCTAGTTGAAGCTGGGCGTCCTCGCGCGAAGGGTCCGCTAGATCCTGGACCTGCGAAGGAGACCCCGACCCCGCTTGGGCTAGGGATCCCCCTCCAGGGTGCGATGCCGAAGACAACAAGTCTACATGGGCTTTCATCCTGCCTGGGCTGAACCCACACCGACCTGCAGCCCCACCTAGGCCACGGCCACGCCAGCCCGCAGTCCCGCGGGGGCCGCCGTAGCGCTCGCCAGCTGGCTCGCCTGTGCAGCCAGGCCCACCACGTCCACCACCAGCCTCGCAAGCTCGCGTCCTCCTGCCAAACAATAGCCATCCTGGATATGCCACGAGACAACGACCCTCTCCTCCCGATCGGCTGCAAGTAAAACAGACTCAGTGGTCACCTCCATGAGAATAGGTCCTGAGAAAGGCTCGACCACACCACGCAGAAAAGTACTGCCTAAAACATCTGGTCAAGACCTGGCAGGGGACGACGAGCACCCTGCAGGATTACTCGCTAAATGCAAAGCCTCCTGGAGCTGTGTCTGTGTGACCCGCGACATGGTCCCCGTGGCCGAACCCCCACGAAGAGGTGAATCAAGCAGAAGAGCATCAAGCAGCTCCTTTCCACGAAGTGTAGTCGGAGAGGCATTGAAAGGGGTGACCGCATACACCTGTAAAGGAGTCTGGCGCGTAGAGGTAGGTGTAGAATATCCCTCTCCAGACGACTGCCCAACCGAAGTCCCACCCGTAGGTGGCTCTAAGGTATCCATCACATCATCACCACCAGGCCCTGCACCATCATCCCCAGAACCATCAGGACCCTTCTTCCAAATATATGGCGAGAAGTCTGGCTCCGGAGCAAAACCAACAGGCTCCAAACGAAAACATAGCTCATACCCTTCTAGCAAGACCACAACATCAAAAGTAAGATATGAGCCCACAACATCCTTCTTCTGAAAAACAGAGAGGTCAAACATACCAACCAAAATACGGACCAGGCCCCTTCGTCTAAGGCACAACAAATCCACGTCCATAGGGCTACCAAGAAGGGGCCCAACCACCCACAAACCCAGAAAAGTCCATAGAGAATGAGGGACCCCTTCCACATGCAGCCAAACCTGATGCAACTCACACTTATGTGGCACCTCCTGAATCCTATAGGACGATACTATCAGCTGAGTCTTGCCCAGTGGAATAGAGAACTAGCTCCCATCCACCCTGTCTAGGTCATTGAAAGAAGGAAAACTGACCAGGAAATCATTGGACCCATGCTTCAGTGCCTCCCACTTCCACTGAGACTTTACCTTGCATCTCCGAGCAATTTGCTGTTGAACCACCTTCGCAGTAACAGCCTCACCAGAGACCTGAATCAGCGCAATAGGGGTCTTACTGGTCCCCAGATTAGGTCGGACCATGCTATCAGGTATTTGTGCAAAGAGCATCTTATCATGTCCCAACCCAACCATGTAAGCCGTGGGACGGAGCTGCTTCAGAACCGGACACCTGAGCGTAGGATGGGACGAAACATCACAAATGTAACAATAACGGACCGCCTTACAATCCTTGGACGCGTGAGTGTCCGCATCACACTTCCAGCACCTGACAACCTTCTTACTTTTCTTTGTCGCAGTCCCAGGCACCAACACACCCTGTGACACCACAGAAGCTTGAGCCTCTGCACCCTGCTGCTGGCCATGCACCCCACCCTGCTCATTGGCAGGATAATGTGTCGGGTTAAAGGGCATCTGTGGAAACCTAAACTGTTGCTGTACTTGCATCTGTGGTTGAAGTGGCTGGTACTGAGGTTGCACAAAAGCCCCAGATAACCCAGGCGGTTGCGGCTGGCCTTGGGCCGGCTTCTTCTTCTTCCTCTTAGGCACAACGGAAGCGACCGAAGCCGTGCCAGGACAAAAGGTGGGGCACCACCATTAGCCCCTGCAAACGGTGCTCCACCTCCTTGACCACCCCCAACATTACCCATGGTGGGCATCGCATGGTAGGTCTACGGCAGAGGCCCACAGTATGGGGCCTAAAGCGGTTGTTGCTGGACAGCCGCAAAGAAAGGCGCAGGAGGTCGGAAAACCATCCCTGGTGGAAACCCTAGGGTATACTACAGCAAAGAACCCATCGTCGAAGGCTGCACGACCAACGGCGGTCCTCCCTGGAGCGGAGCGACGAAAGGAGGATCCTGGCCACCCATCGGAGGAGCGGCGTAGGGGGCCATGCCCCGGGGTGGAGGTGCAGCAGGTCCCCGGGACGGCGGCACCGCAGTTGCCGCCGGCTGGTTCCCAACCATTTGAGCTAGGGAGCGAAGAACCTCGGCGAACGAGTGTCCTCCCGAAAGTGACTGGGATACCGGAGAAGGGCACGAAGGTGAGGAAGGCAACGACGTCGAGGCGGGTGGCGATGAGGGCGACACAGATGAGATGGACGACAAAGTGGATTGGCAAGGATCACGAACCCTAGACCATGCCGCCTGAAAACGTCTCGTGATACATGTCCAAGAGAACTCAGTCACCGAGTCCGTCCCGTTTGGTCCAGGCGTAGGCCTGGTCGCGTCCACCGCGACACCGCCCGTCTCTCGCATGGCATCCATCTCGACTTCCGAGTCCCGCGTGGTAGCCACCTCGACGTCCGCCACATCCATCCGAGCTGGTAGGGTGACGTGCCCTAGCGCCTCCAATATCAGAACCCCCATCACCAGCGGCTCCGACACCCACCATGGAGGGAGCGACCCCTGCCAAGGCTTCACTGCCAGAGACCTCCTCGACAGCCACGGTGACGCCGATATCCGCCTAGTCCCACCCCTCGAAGGAACTAGTGGAGAGAACTCCGGTGGTGACGAGGCATCACCACCGCACGCTGCAGAGCTCGGTGATCTCTCCTAAAAGCGCAATGCAGGTGTGGGGAAGCCCATTTCTTCCCAAAATTGCTGCCAAAGCTCCTCGTCCGATCTCTGCCACCGACGCGACACCGTAGTCTAACCGAGTTGCCCATCCTCATCATCTAGGTTATCCAAAGCAACCCTAGCCACCAGAGTCTTGTCCTCCGATGAATTCTCGGCCAGACACACAAACCACGAACCGGACACCGACCCAGAGCCAGGTGAAGCGGCCGTCGCTAGCCGAAGATCCCCAGGCGCCAGCTTTAGCCGCCGCCGCATCACCTTCCTACTCGTGTCGCCTTCTAATGTGTCACCGAAAACTCTGTTCTTCCTGGATCCGTGCGAGGATCGGGATTTTGGTGTGTTGCAACGTGAAATCGACGAATTGAGCTCCATCAATGAGAATGTGTTTATCCGGTGTCTATAATGATATCAGAGAGTTGTTGCCACGGTCACGTTTTCAGTCGGTATGATTTCCCAAAAAGAGGATTGCCATGTTACTTTTTCGTGTTCCATATGGACAACTTCTCGTTCGATCTGGGTGGTCATATGTAGTAAACACATATTATTGTCCCTTCAGAGATATGTGAAAGAACATTTCATGTTTTCCTGAGTTTTGTGTGTTAGATAACAATACTATGGAGATTTCTCATGTACGCTAAGTGTGCAGGAGGTTTTGGGGGGGGCGGATTATCCGCCCCACCAAGGGCCGGATAATCCGGCCTACCTCATTGTTCAAAGGCTGCCAAGGCGCGTCACCCAGAGAGGGGGCGAATTATCGCCCGGAAAATCCGAACTGGGGCGGTTTTTCTTCCCCAGACCGGATAATCCGGCTATCGCATGGGCCGGATAATTTGGCCCCCAGAATTTGAGCAAAGCATGCCAAGGCGCATCGCTCGGAGTCCGGTCGGATTTTCTCCCAGAAAATCCGAACTGAGGCGGTTTTTCCTCCCCAGGTCGGATAATCCGGCCTTCACATGGGACCGGATAATCCGGCCCCCAGAAGATGATCAAGGGCAAGCTCTGCACGGCACTCAGAGAGGGGGCGAACTATCTGCCAGATATTCCGAGTCTGGGGCGGAGTTTTCCCCAGGCCGGATAATCCGGCCCTCACTTGGGCCGGATAATCCGGCCCCCAAAGTCTCCAACGGCTTGGTTTTTGAAGGAGGTATAAATATCCCCTCTTCCCCAACATTCAGAACTCTTGATTCATTCGAAATTGTTCAGACACTGTGCAAGATCTCCCATTCTAGATCTCCCACTTCAACCACCCGAAGGCTTCGATCTTTGGGGGAATTGAAGGAGGAGAGAGTCGTCATCGTCATCACGAATCAAGCGCATCAACGCCTCTCCATTCATTTGGAGAAATCCCTGATCTAGTATTCTTGTCAATATCTAGATCTTGTTCTTTGATATTGATAACTTGTTCTTGTGGCAGCTTGTTGTCATTACGGGAGCCTCCAAGTTGTTTGTGGAGTTGTGCCCTGCTAGTTGTGTAAAGGCACCGGTAGCCGCCTCGAAGGGTCCCTATAGTGGAAAGGTGGATCAGGCCTTTGGTGGCGGAATCCATCGGAGAACAGGGTGAGGCCTATTGTGGCGTGGTGGTCTTAGTACCGCCTACCCCTCCAACGCAGACGTACTTCCCTTAACAAGGAAGGAACTGCGGTCAAACAAATCCTGTGTCTCCACGTGCTTCACTACGGTTTACCCGTTCCTCTTCCACTTGCTCTTTACTCGCTAGTAGATAGGTTTGCATATAGGGAAATTCCACCTAATAGTATATCTAGATAATTTACCCTTTGTGCTAAGCCTAAAATTGAAAAAGCATTAAAATTTGAAGTAGCACCTATTTACCCCCCCTCTAGGTGCCCATATGATCCATTTCAATTGGTATCAGAGCTCCGGCTCTTTATTCGGGCTTAATCGCCTAAGAGAAGTATGGGTACCAAGGGAGATGGGGATGAGGCTGTGGATAAGGTCGCAATGGATGACCTCAAGACGTTGGAAACAACCTTGTTGAAATCCTTTGAGGCCAAGATGGAGGAGATGAATCAAATGATTGCTCGTCTCACATCATCCATAGCCCCATCTCCATCCTCCTCTGAGGCCGCCACACCATCATCCAAGGATAAGGCTAACACCGGATCCAAGGATGATGACGTGGTAGGTGAAAAACATAATGGTTCCACCTCCAAGAAGGGAAGTGGTAAGGAGGAATATAGTGAGGTTCATCACGTATATTCCCCCGATCCACCTATCCCTCATCCTCATATAAACAATAGGGGTGATCCACCCAAGCTCACTGCATCCTCTTTTAATCAATGGAAATTCTTAATGAAGTCTCATGTTTGCAGCTCCTCAATTGAACTTTGGAGGATTATTGAAGAGGGTCTTCATATTGGAGATCATTCCAATCTAACAAGAAGAGAAGTTATGGATAGCCAATTGAATGCTACGTCTCTCCACATGATACAACTCGGTGTGGGTCCCAAGGACATGCCCCACATTGAACATCTCAACATAGCTAAAGAAGCTTGGGATGCCCTCACCGATCTCTTTATTGGGAATGAAAGCATGAGAAGGAATAGGTATGATGCCCTGAGTAATGAAGCTGAAGTGTTCTACATCTTGGATGGTGAAAACCATGAAGACATGTATAGAAGACTCAAGGGCATTGCAACAACATTTAGAGAGCATGGAGCCACCCACATTGATGATGCATGGATAAAAAGAAAATATGTGAGTGCCTTAATGCCTTTCGAGCCAACTGATTTGAAGAGCTTGCAAGGTAGACACAACTACCATCAAATGACATCCAATGAATTCATGCAAGAAATGGCATCATTCAAAGTTGCCGCGAAGAACGCTGAAGATTCCCGGGCTCGTGCCATTGGAATGCAAAAGGGAGTCAATGTTGCTCTAAAGGCAAATGTTGTTGAGCAAGATGAGGATGAAAGAGCTTTTGAGGGGGCCTCCATGGACTGCCCCGATGAAGTCAAACGTGCTCATGGTGAGTACATGGCATTTTACGCAAGGAACTTTTGGAAGGATCCTGCCAAGGCCAAGTCGGAACTCGAGCGCAAGAATGGGTCGAATGGAAGAAGAGAAAGTGGCCCAAAACTGAGAACATGCTACAACTATGGAGATAGGATGCACTTTGTAGCCGAGTGTCCTTATCAAAATAGAGAAGACAATGGTGGCAGGCTCATTCTTAAAGAAAAATCCAAGGCACCTAAGAAGAAAGCCATTTATTAAAAAGAATGGCCCCTACAAGAAGCAACCCAAGATTGTCTTAGTGGCACAAGAAGAATACTCCTCTGCAAGTGAAGATGAAGATGATGAAGATAGTTCTCGCGAGGTGGCTGCTATAGCCACCACATCGACTCCATCATCTCTCTTCGAATCGCCAAACAAGAATGTCATCAACAACAACGCCACTTGCCTCATGGCAAGAGGGTCCGAGGGCTATGCTTCCGGTGGTTCTAAATGGGTACTCGATAGCGGATGGACGAGTCATATGACCAGAAGCAAGGAGATCATCACAGAGATGTGGCCAAATCATGATCATATAACCGTCTCCTATGGTGACAAGTCAAAATCTGAGGTATTGGGTCTCAGCAAAGTTGTGGTGGCTCACAATATCTCTCTCGTGGACGTCATGCTTGTTGAGACCCTCGGGTACAACTTACTTTCAGTTCACGCCCTTGGTAAGATGGGCTTTGCAGTTTATATTGATGCTGATTTGGTGGTACTCTTGTGGAGCAAGTCTCTAAAAGTCGCTTTCGTGGGATATGTCGAAAATGACAGACGTGGTGGACTTTTCGGGGAAAACCACTACAGGCCCGATGTGTCTTTTTGGAAAGGCTGACGTGGGTTGGCTATGGCATCGCCGACTAGCCCACGTCAATATGAGAACTTTGCAAAGTCTCCACAAGGGTGGCCACATCCTTGGACTAAAAGAAAATATCTCCTTTACCAAAGATCGTGTTTGCAGGGCTTGTGTTGAAGGGAAAATGCATGACTCTCTTCATCATAGGAAGACTATTATCTCGTCAAAAAGGATCTTAGAGCTCCTACATGTGGACCTCTTCGGACCTCCATCTCATGCAAGCCTTGGTGGGAAGAAGTACTGTCTTGTGATCGTTGATGATTACTCAAGATACACTTTGGTTTATTTCTTCAAGTTGAAGAGTGAAACTCAACAAACGGTCATCGACTTTGCCAACGAGGTTCAACGTCAACACAACGTCCCTATTCTGGCTATAAGAAGTGATAATGGCTCTGAGTTCAAGAACTACACCTTAAATGAGTTTCTAAGTGAAAAGGGGATTAGACATCAATATTCTGCTGCGTACACCCCTCAACAAAATGGTGTAGCCGAGAGGAAGAATCGGACTCTAATGGACATGGCAAGGTCAATGCTAGTCGAATTCAAGTCTCCATATAACTTCTAGGCTGAAGCAATCTCTACCGCTTGTCATTCATCCAACCGGTTATACCTCCGTAAGATCTTGGACAAGACCCCGTATGAAATACTTACCTGTAACAAGCCAAACATCTCATACTTTTGGGTATTTGGCTGTAAGTATTTCTTTCTCATCAAGGGAGTTCGTTTATCTAAGTTTGAATCTAAGGCTCTAGAAGGTATTTTTGTTGGTTATGGTGCCGAATCCCACACTTATAGAGTCTACAATAAGCTCTCCGGAACTATTGTAGAATCTTGTAGTGTGGTGTTCGAGGAAAATGATGGTTCTTGTGCGGAGCAAGTTGGTTTTTGTGATGCAGATGTGAAATACCCCAAGATGCCATAAGAAGAATGGGCGTGGGATTTTTCCGCCCCATTGAGGAACCCCTTGTGGTGGATCGGGAAGGACAATGCTCTACTCATGTAGAGCCCTCATCTACACATACTCAACATGTTCCAACCACGAGAGCAACTTCCACACCATCTTCATCAACTGCTGAAGGTCAAGATGTTCTAGAAAGCTCCAGGCCGGATTATCCGGTTGACACCGGATTATCCGGCCACCCCGCTCCTGACGACCAAATTGCTCCTGGTGCTGAAGAAATTGCTGCAAGCTCCAGGCTGGATTTTCTGGATGACCCCAGATTATTCGGCCCCTCGCTAGTTCAAGCAAGTCCCAGGCAACCTGATGAAGCTGCTACAAGTTCTCCCAGGCCGGATTATCCGGCCCTGACTCACCTGTTATTCAGCAGTCTCCTGTTATGGCTGCTGACTCACCTCAAGGGCACGCTTCATCACTGCCTACTACTGTTATCCCAGATTCTAATCAAGGTCGAGCAAATGATTCCAATGAAGATTCAAGTGATGAAACTACTCCACCAAGAGACAACAAGCTTATTGAACTTCATCGCAAGGCTCGTGCTGATCGGAACCTTGAGTTAAGGGGTCACACCCTCAACAAGGTTGTAGGTGACCTTCGACGAAGGGTTTCTACAAGAAGGGAATTGGCAAGTTTTGGTGAGCATCAAGCTCACATCTCAATGGTGGAACCCAAGAAAGTTTTTGAAGCTCTTGAAGATCCAGACTAGGTTGTTGCTATGCATGAAGAATTGAATAATTTCGAGCGCAACAAGGTTTGGAAACTCGTGGAGAAACCCAAAGATTGCTGCAATGTTATCGGCACTAAATGGATATTTAAAAACAAGCAAGATGAGAATGGCATTGTTGTGAGGAACAAGGCGAGACTTGTGGCTCAAGGCTACTCTCAAGTTGAGGGCATTGACTTTGGTGAGACCTATGCTCTAGTGGCTCGACTTGAATCCATCCGTATCCTTCTTGCTTATGCTGTCCATAACAATTTTAAATTGTAGCAAATGGACGTCAAGAGTGCTTTCCTTAATGGTCCTCTACATGAGTTGGTATATGTAAAGCAACCCCCGGGATTTGAGGATCCTAACTTCCCGAACCATGTCTACAAACTCGATAAGGCACTTTATGGCCTTAGACAAGCCCCACAGCGTGGTATGAGCACCTTAAAGAGCTTTTGCTAGACCGTGGCTTCGAAGTTGGGCAAATCGATCCCACTCTTTTTACTAAGAAGGTTAAGGGGGAGCTCTTTGTATGCCAACTATATGTAGACGATATCATCTTTGGTTCTACTAATAAAGCTTTTAATGATGAATTTTCAAAGCTTATGACTGACAGGTTTGAGATGTCTATGATGGGGGAATTACGGTTCTTTCTTGGATTCGAGATCAAGCAACTTAGATAAGGAACCTTCATCAATCAAGCAAAGTACATCCAAGACATGCTCAAGAGATTCAAGATGACGGATCTTAATGGTGTCGCCACTCCGATGCAAACAAAATGTCATCTTGAACTTAACCCACATGGTAAAGATGTGGACCAAAAGGTATACCGGTCCATGATTGGCTCTCTTCTTTACCTCTGCGCATCTAGACCCGATATTGTGTTGAGTGTGGGGGTGTGTGCAAGGTATCAAGCAACTCCTAAAGAAAGCCACTTAGTGGCGGTCAAGAGGATCTTTCGATATTTGGTTCATTCCCCTAACTTTGGTCTATGGTATCCCAAGGGCTCCAATTTCTCTCTATGTGGTTATACTGATTCAGATTGGGCTGGTGATAAGGATGATCGGAAATTCACTTCTGGAGCTTGTCAATTCTTGGGAAGATCTCTAGTGTGTTGGTCATCTAAAAAGCAGAATTGTATATCTCTCTCCACCGCCGAAGCTGAATATGTTGCTGCTGCTAGTGCTTGCACTCAGTTATTGTGGATGAGGCAAACATTAAAGGAATACGGTGTCAATTGTGACAAAGTGCCTCTTTTATGTGATAATGAAAGTGCAATCAAAATTGTGTGCAATCCGGTACAACACACAAGGACAAAGCATATTGAGATTCGGAATCATTTTATTCGAGACCATGTTGCTCGAGGCGATATTGATCTATCTTTTGTGAGCACGAAGAACCAACTTGCTGATATTTTTACGAAGCCACTTGATGAAGCAAGATTCTGCTACTTTAGGAATGAGCTAAATATCATTGATTCCAGGAGTTTGTCTTGATTACCCATGCACTCACTCGTACATCTCAGTCTTATTTTGTCTAGATGTGGGCATGGATATAGGGGGAGTGTGGTCCTAATTAATTGGGCTAACCCTCCCCCATAATGCCAAAAGCAAGATAAATCATTTCTCTTAATATCATTTTGTGATATATGAGCTTATTGATGAGCATTGGTCGTGAACCCAAGATATATCTTCGCGGTGTCACACCATACACTCCAACAAGGTGGCTTCGGCCACCGGCCTCTCCCTTAAGGAGAATTGGATTTTTATGGATCTTTTTGGTTGTTTTTGCTCTCTCATGTTCTTATGGGAATCACACTCAATTTTGGCTCTTGTTTGATTTGGTTCTTGCAATTTTGAGTGTCTAGTACCATCTCAGTTTGGATCTCTTAATCCTAAGCCTTTCCCTACCTCTAAGCCATCTATTCTTGCACACAAGTCCCTTGTACACCTTGTGGGGGTGTTGTTTGGGGACGCGCGGGCCTGAATCTGTGTACAACAGAAATTCAGATTTGAGGCCGGATAATCCGGCCCAAGTGTAGGCCGGAGAATCCAGCCCTGGCGGATTTCGTCTTAAAGGGCAGGGATCGGGGGGAAGGGCTCATAACGAGCAGCACTTCTCCCCCAACCCTCCCCTCCTCCTCAGCCGCCGCCTGCCGCCCCCACCCTCCCCGGAGCCTCTCCGGCCACCGGATTTTCCGGGCCTCCCCGAATCTTCTTCTCCGTGCCTCCGGGTACCTTCTCCTCCACGTTCTTCCTTCAATGAGTGAGGGTAACTCTCTCTCTCTCCCCATATTTGGCTAGATGTGTTATTTGTTGGGTGGAACATTGTCTAAAAGGATTTTTTTGCATAGAAATCGTAGTCTTGCAGTTTCTAGGCCCGATCTACTTTTTTGCATTCAATCTAGGTGAAGTCAAAAATTTCTGCCAGGTCCGGATTATCCGCCCCTAGCCAGGCCGGATAATCCGGCCTGACAGATTCAACTCTGGTTCAGTTTCACCATATTGTGTGCATTGGGTAGATTTGTCTTATGAACTTTTTGACTACTTTTTCCATGCTCTCTCCTGGACTTGTGTGTATGCTTATCCCCATGCTATCACCCTTGTTCTCCTCACAGGTGGTTCTAGTGTTCCCAAGACCTACAAGCGCCGCCCTCGCGGTAAATACTTTCGGGACGACGGACAGGGTAACTTAGTGGACGAGGTTGAGTTGAGGAGAAAAAAGAACAAAGAGAAGCGCATGGCTGAACAAGCAAAGAGGACTAGAAAGGGGGTGTCCAAAAGGAAGGGCAAGGAGACCAAGATCAACTACAAGGCTTTGGATGCAGTCACCTATTCCTCCATCCGTCACCGTGATTTGTTTGTAGAGTTGCCTCGTGATGATGAGCAAGGGGATGCTCGATTTTGGTGTGCTGAACAGAAAGGTATTTTTGAAGATGTGTATGCCAGGCTGAACATTAGGCCTATGCACCCGCTGGTTCTTGCTGAGGCTTTGGAGAAGCCCCACCTTGTGGATGCCATGTATGTGGCTGAGCAGATGGGGCTGCACCATCTCATGTCTCTCCAGTGCTCCTATGACTCTGAGGTGGTGAAGCAGTTCTTTTCCACTTTGGTTATTTGTGGCAATGAGCATCGCACTATGAAGTGGATGACTCATGACAGGCCTATGACTGCTGATTTCCGTGTGTTTGCTGAGGTTCTTGGATACAATTTCCGCAGCAGGGACAGGGCAAGTGGCCACCGTATCATCACTCAGCTGAAGCCCAACAAAGATGCAGCTCTCTCCCCTTGCACTATGGACAATGGCATTATGGGCACTCTTGCTGGTCTGGCTCCTATCTATGCTGCTTTGGTCGGTCTCTTCCGTGATTCCATCACTCCAAGTGGAGGTAACAATGATAGCATCCATGGTCACCTTGTTCAGCTCCTTGCTTTCTCTCATGAGGTTGCCTCGTGCGAGGATGAGTCCGTGCAATACAAGCTAGATGTGATGGACTTCATCTACCATGAATTGATTGATGCTATGTTCAACCGGCTGTCCATTCCTTATGCCCCCTACATTATGATGCTCATCAGACACCTGCTTCCTTCTGTGGATTTCAACATTGATGTTGTGCATAAGGCCAATAAGATCTACACCAAGGTTTGGAAGACCTCTCACCCCTCCTCTGCTCCTGAGGGTCTCATGAGGGATGCTCGTAGGCCTCTAGTGCCTCCCGTTGCTCGTGAGATCAAGCAGCTGAACTGGTTCCAGCGGCACATCCTTTGCATGGGCGTGGACACACGCAAGGGCAGTATGAGGCGTACAAGCAGCGCCATGAGTTGGCCCACTCTCAGCAGCTCATCCTTCACCATGTGTCTGGTGCTTCTGGTGACCCCGGGCTCCTACCCCTCCCACACCATATGATCTGTGGAACTCTTCTTCCGGGCCGAACTATGGAGAGCTGGAGCGTCACTTGTTCCCCTCTGCGGCCACTGCTGATGATGAGGATGATGACACCGAGGAGCTTGAAGATGAGGACGAGGATGGGAACGAGGACGAGGACGAGGACTAGGAGTGATCCCTTGGGGCGCTAGCATCGCTCTTCTTCCTTTTTGGCATCTCGATGCCAAAGGGGGAGAAGTAGTTCTATTAGGGTCTTCGAGGATTTGCATGGGTCGGGCATAAGCACTTGCATTTTTCTATTCGTCGTTTTCTCGCTTATGCCCATTTAGCATTGAACTTTAAATTTGTGATTTGTGGTTTGTTTGAGACTCTATGTCAGTGGTTGTCTGTATTTATCTCATGGATTATGCTTATGGATTCATCTATTCATATCCTATTATGCTAGGAATCTTTATCAAGGAAGGTGCTTATATTGGTTATCACGTTGATAATTGTGGCTATTTCAAGGATGCCTCTCTTCTATCTTGGTGGTATGATTATGTTGTTCATATGTCTATGGAATAGATTCACCGATTTGTGTGCATTTGTATTCAAATGCAAAATTCTAATATACACACATTGAGGGGGAGTCTCTTCCATGTTTATTGCTGGTAGTCTTGTGATCCTTTCCTACAAATCCTAGTATTGTCATCTAACACCAAAAAGGGGGAGATTGAAAGAACATTTCATGTTTTCCTGAGTTTTATGTGTTAGATAACAATACTGTGGAGATTTCTCATGTGCGCTAAGTGTGTAGGAGGTTTTGGGGGCCCGGATTATCCGTTCCACCAAGGGCCGGATAATCCGGCCTACCTCATTGTTCAAAGGCTGCCAAGGCGCGTCACCCAGAGAGGGGGCGGATTATCTCCCAGAAAATCTGAACTGGGGCGGTTTTTCTTCCCCATGCTGGATAATCCGACTATCGCATGGGCCGGATAATCTGGCCCCTAGAATTTGAGCAAAGCATGCCAAGGCACGTCGCTCGGAGTCCGGTCGGATTTTCTCCCAGAAAATCCGAACTGGGGCGGTTTTTCTCCCCAGGCCGGATAATCTAGCCCCCAGAAGATGATCAAGGGCAAGCTCTGCACGACACTCAGAGAGGAGGCGGACTATCTGCCGGATATTCCAAGTCTGGGGCGGAGTTTTCCCCAGGCCAGATAATCCGGCCCTCACTTAGGCCGGATAATCCGGCCCCCAAAGTCTCCAACGGCTTGGTTTTCGAAGGGGGTATAAATATCCCCTCTTCCCCAACATTCAGAACTCTTGATTCATTCGAAATTGTTCAGACACTGTGCAAGAGCTCCCATTCTAGATCTCCCACTTCAACCACCCGAAGGCTTCAATCTTTGGGGGAATTGAAGGAGGAGAGAATCGTCATCGTCATCACGAATCAAGCGCATCAACTCCTCTCCATTCATTTGGAGAAATCCTTGATCTAGTATTCTTGTCAATATCTAGATCTTGTTCTTTGATATTGATAACTTGTTCTTGTGGCAGCTTGTTGTCATTACGAGAGCCTCCAAGTTGTTTGTGGAGTTGTGCCCCGCTAGTTGTGTAAAGGCACCGGTACCCGCCTCGAAGGGTCCCTATAGTGGAAAGGTGGATTAGGCCTTTGGTGGCGGGATCCATCGGAGAACAGGGTGAGGCCTATTGTGGCGTGGTGGTCTTAGTACCGCCCACCCCTCCAACGCAGACGTACTTCCCTTAACAAGGAAGAAACTACGGTCAAACAAATCCTGTGTCTCCGCGTGCTTCACTACGGTTTACCCATTCCTCTTCCACTTGCTCTTTACTCGCTAGTAGATAGGTTTACATATAGGGAAATTCCACCTAATAGTATATCTAGAGAATTTACCCTTTGCGCTAAGCCTAAAATTGAAAATGCATTAAAATTTGAAGTAGCACCTATGCACCCCCTCTAGGTGCCCATATGATCCATTTCAATATGTTGCCCTGGTGACAGTAACATTTCTGGTGTAACACCCACGTGCCGTGGACACTTAGGACGCCTTCGTGTAAGTGATCTCCCGTGCTGTGCATGGGGGAGGCTTGGTTGGCTTGACCGCTATGGCTATGCGAGCGACCAAGTAGCTTTAGACCCATGTCTGTTGGTAGGTCCCCATCCTCTGTGCGGCTGACTACTAACACCGTGTCCCATTATTCATGTGGCTTATGTTACTGTTGCCTTCCAAGTGCTTGCGTGCATGTACCCTACTACGGGAAGTGGTGCTTCATACATGTTAGCCTCGTGACGGACACCTTTGGGTGTCTTGCTGTGGCCTAATGGTGCATGTTTCATGCTTGTTGCTATTAAGGATGCTTTGCTCTCGCTGTTGGTTTCAGATGTTGCTCATGATAAAGTCTCATGGCCCTTATGGTTGTGTAGAACCAACCCAAATAATCTCTCTAGATCAGAATGTGTTGTAGAATGAGGTGTTGCCTGTACCTCTCCATCCTTGGTGCTAGGATACACAACATGGTGGGCTGATGCTACTGGGATAAGGAAAGCTTAGTCCACTCAATTGCGACAACCGACCTGACTGTTGTCTTCCTATAAGGGCGGATGACTACTGACCCTAGGCCAAAAGGTAAAAAAATGGGCGAAACTCAAGCTAAGCAAAATAGCCATCTTACTAAAATAAAGGAGAACTATAATCATATTATTGGAAAATTATATAATCAAGCATGTAAGATAGGGGAAGCCACACGTAGTGGTGCCTTGTATTGCTTATTATATAGGAGGATTACAAGGGGAGCTCTAGTCTCATATAACACAGATACATACAAAAGGAATACACAATATGACCATATACCTATAGAAACATGATACGGTCACATATTCTAACACCCTCCCTTGGTCAAAAATGGGCATCCGACAAATATTAAGACTGTCCCGAAAATCTAAGAAGAGAGCCGACGGTAATCCTTTGATGAATATGTTCGTGAACTGAGATGAACTAGGAACGTGTAGAACCCTAACCTCGCCAGTTGTCACGCGATCTCTGACGAAGTGTAGATCAATGTCCACATGTTTGGTGCGCTGATGATGCACTAGATTCTGTGTCATGTAAACTCAACTCACATTGTCATAGAAGACGACGAAAGCATCAGGAACCGATCGATGAAGCTCCTGAAGTAGTTGTCGAAGCCAAGATAGTTCGGCCACCACATTTTGTACTGCCCGATACTCAGCCTCCGCACTCGAGCGTGAAATAGTGTGTTGTTGCTTGGCCGACCAAGACACCAGATTTGTGCCGAATAACACACAACAGCTAGAAGTAGACTGTCGAGTGTCTGGACAACCTGACCAGTCAACATCAGAGTAGGCCATCAGTTTGTTCAAGGTGCGTCCATACAAAGTGAGACCATAGTCGGTGGTGCCGCGGATATAGCGTAGAACACACTTCACAAGGAGCAAGTGATTAGCCCGTGGATCATGCATATAGAGACATATCTGCTGTACTGCATAGGAGATATCAGGCCGAGTAAAAGTGAGGTACTAGAGACCTCCTGCAATACTGTGATACTCTGTAGGATCAACCACGTGATCACTAGACTGAGCTTCAAGCTTAGAAGTTGTATCAACTGGTATGGAGATAGACTTGCACTGTAACATACCGGTGCGGTCAAGGAGCTCCATAGCATACTTCTCGTGCGAGAGAAATATACAGTCCTTGTTGCGCTTGATGGACATGCCTAAAAAGTAATGTAAATCACCCATGTCCATCATGGTGAAGTCAGAACGGAGTGAAGCAATCAAACTATGCAGCAGTGTCGAGGAAGACGCAGTCAAAATTATGTCATCCACATAGAGCATGAGATAAGCCATATAGGATCCACGGTGATAGACGAACAATGAGCTGTCAGTCTTGGAACTTAGAAACCCAAGAGATGCAATATAGGAGGCAAACTGCTGAAACCATGCATGTGGAGCCTGCTTCAACCCATAGAAGGATTTGTTCAGGCGGCACACATTCTCAGGAGAATTGGGATCAATGAAACCTGAGGACCGCCGAGCATAAACCATCTCTTCAAGTTTGCTGTTGAGGAAAGCATTCTTGAAATCCAGCCGATGAATAGGCCAATCACTGGAAAGAGCAAGTGACAGAACTGTCTGTATCGTGGCGGGTTTAACAAGCGGACTGAAAGTTTCATCAAAATCAATACCTTCAAGTTGCGTGAATCCTCACAAGACCCACCATGCCTTGTATCGATCAAGAGAACCATCAGATTTTAACTTATGATGAAAGATCCACTTGTCTGTGACAATATTTGCATTGCGAGGTGAATCAACTAGGCCCCAAGTGTTGTTGGAGAGAAGAGCACTGCAGTCATCAACCATTGCTGCATGCCAATTAGGGTCCTTGAGCGCTCCATGGTACGTCTTCGAGAGAGGAGATAACCCCTCAACATGAAGATTGAAGATGGTCTTCGGCTGAACCACGCCTGTCTTCGCACGCGTAAGCATGCGATGTGACGGTGGCGGAGGCGGAGGGTGCAGTCGATGAACCGTAGGTGGTGGCGGTGGTGGAGTCGATGCAGCAGCTGCACGTGGCGAGGAATCATCCTTAGTAGGCATGGCGGGTGACGAGGTGGGCGACGGGGCAGTCGTAGGTGATGAGGGGGCCGCGATAGGAGAGGCGTCCAAACTTGCGGTAGAGCAGACGTGCGCGGCAGGGGAGGCAACCGTGGCAGGCTCGCGGCAGGCTGCCGCACGCCCATGGCAGAGCTTCCCGTGGCTAGCACGGTGAACGGTGTCGACGACATCGGCTGCTCAACCTGCAGAAATTCATAAGTGTGTAGGGATGGAGTAGGAGACGTGGCTGACGTGGTGGTGGCAAAGGGAAAGCCAGACTCGTCGAATACAACATGGCGAGAGATGATGGTCTTTTGGGTGGAACGATCAAGACAACGATAGCCTTGATGTTGGAATAGATACCCTAAAAACACACAGGGCACGGAGAGAGGAACAAGCTTGTGCGGTGCAACAACAGTGGTGTTGGGGTACCAAAGACATCCAAAGACCCTAAGACCAGCATACGCAGGGTCGACGCCATGAAGAGCTTGAAAAGGCACACGATCCGAGATTGCCTTGGAAGGCAACCGATTATGCAATAATATGGCTGTATGAAGAGCCTCGGCCCAAAAGCATGGCGACATACTTGCTTCAATTAGAAGCATGCGAGTAATGTCATTGAGGGTGCAAATAATCCTCTCGGCTTTATCGTTCTGTTGCGAGGTATATGGACATGAAAAGCGGAGTGCTATTCCATGGCGTTGGGCAAAAGAGTGGAGGAGGGAATTATCGAACTCACGACCATTATCACACTGAATAGCTTGCAAGTTTGCACAGAACTGAGTACAGGCTAAGGCGTAAAGGGACGATAAGTGTGAGAAAACTTCTGACTTAGCACGTAGAGGATAAACCTAGGCATACTGAGTGAAATCGTCGAGGCAAACAAGATAATACTTAAAGCCATAAATACTCTCAACCAATGATGTCCACAAATCACAGTGAATAATTTGAAACGGAGAATGTGTTACACGATTAGTAGAAAAAAGGAAGACAAACATGACAACCTAATTGACAAGCATGACACAAACTAGATTTATTCTTATCCCTAGGAATAACCGAAGAGCAAGCTAAAGACTCCATGACGGGTTGTCCAGGGTGGCCAAGCCGCCGGTGCCATAGAGCGGGATCGACGATGAGGAAGGCATGTGGGCGATTGGTGGAGTAGGTACGGAAAGGATAGAGAGCTCCGAGGCTACTGCATTTGAGAATCTCGTTCCTAATTTGAAGATCCTTCATAGAAAAACCAACAGGGTCAAATTCGACAGAAACACGATTATCAATGGTGAACTAACGAACCGACAAAAGATTTTTAACTATGTTAGGAGCAACTAAAACATTATGAAGATGAAGGGGATGCTCGGAGGTGGAAATAGGAAAACATGCATGTCTGGTAGCGGTGATCGGAAGAGTGGAGCCATTACCGATAACAATAGCACAAGGAGAAGAGGTAGGGGGAGACATGGAGGTGAGCATACCGGGGTTGGCCGCGAAGTGGGAGGAGGCGCCCGTGTACATTACCCATTCAGTGGGTGCTTGTAAGCCCATCATTTGGAATTGGTGCATGAGCACGGACTGATCCCATGAGGCGGTTGACGAGCCAGTGATGACGGTGCCGGTGACGAAGGAGCGACACCATAGTCGTAAGCAGGGGCGGGGGCGCATAGCTATAGTTGTATCCATAGAAGGAGTTCGGCATGCTATAGGGCCCCTGCGCGTAGAAGGCGTGTGGCGAGGGCGCATGACGTGGCACATAGCTGTGTGCCCGACCGTAGGGCCACATCTGGATCACGCCGTTCCATGGGAGTTGCAGTGTGGGACAAGTTGGCGAAGCAATGACCGGTGGTGCAGCAGGGGCTTGGTGCTGGACAATAGCTCCCTCCTTGGTGGCCTCAGCCGTAGCCTTATTCTTCTTGTGGCGGTTGCCGTTGCCTTTGCCAGGCTTGGCGGCGTCAACGACGAGAGCCGTGTCAGAGTTACGGGCTCGGCGATTTTTGTGCTTCATATCTTGGAGCACGAGGAGAGAATGACACTTCTCGAAGGTGATCTCGGACATGAGGGATATCAAGTCGGTAGCATGCTCGTACTGCTCGGAGAGGTTGTTGAGGCAGTGGATCACCAGCTTGGCATCTTCTTCTGGTGCTCCAAGATCGGCTAGACCATCGGCGAGGGCCTTGATCTTCTTCAGGTACTCGGCCATGGAAAGTTCTCCCATCTTGATCTCGCTGAGCTCGGTGGAGAGGTGGAGCTAGCAATTGATCTTGTGGTTGTTGAAGAGGCCGTTGATGCTTGTCTACGGATCAACGGCAAGAGGATCTTCACCCGGCGTCATGAAAGTGTCGAGGAGGCCGAGGGAAACGAATTCGTAGAGCCATGAGACCATCGTGGCATCCAACAAGGACAGCTCCAGAGTTGGGTTGATTGGAGCAGGCGCGTCGACATGGTCGAGCAGCACGTACTTGCATAGGGTGGCACGAAAGAAGGTGCACAATTGGTGATGAATGCCGGCGTCGAGGGTAACCTTGACTAGTACGTGCCCCTTGATGGAGTGGAGGCCGATGTTTTGGGCATGCAGGGAGGTGAGCGAGAAGGCCCCCGCACTTTAGGAGGGGGCAGTAGCGAGGGCCAGCTTGGCCTTGGCATCGACGGCCTCTCGAGCCTCATGATCTTCCTTCTCCTTGGCAGCCTGCGCGACCCGTGTAGCATCATTGCCCATGGCTCCAAGAGAGGTAGCGCGGTGAGAAGGGGGGAGGTGGGTGGTTTGCAGATCGGCAGCGTCGAGATCGGCAACAGCAGTGGCGAAAGCAGGGGGATGCGGTCCGGCTAGGGTTTTGTGTCTGATACCATGTAAGATAGAGGAAACCACACATATCCGTGCCTTGCATTGCTCATTATATAGGAGGATTACAAGGGGAGTCTTAGTCTCATACAACACAGACACATACAAAAGGAATACACGATATGACTGTATACCTATACAAACACGATATAGCCACATATTCTAACAAAGCAGTTGCTATTAAGAATGACATGCAGGTTCTATAGGAAAGAACAAAGATGGTTAGGGCATAGTTGGGAAAGATAGATGAGATTCAAACACTCATACTTTCAAGATTTTCTCACAAGCCCGAGCCTAATCCGGTTGAAGTTCTCAAAATAATGAGGGTCGAAGATGAAGAACCTGAAGAGCTTTACTATAGTAATCCTCCATCTCCGGATTATCCCATGGAGGACCTTGCCAAGATGATAACTTTGAAGAAACCAGGTATCGAGGGAGGTAATGAAGCCATGTACCAATATTTTATTAATCAAGTTGCTGAGAAGGCACATGAGATAGAAAGTGATTATAAAATGTTATCTGAAAAACTACCTGCCAAGTTAGATGGTATATTTGAATCAACAATTAAAATCAATTTAGGAGTTAATGAGATTGCCGCGCTTTGTAATCTTGGTGCAAGTGTTTTAACTATTCCTAAAGCTTATTTAATAGGCTCGATCTTGGTTCTTTTGAGTTGACTGAACTTAAGCTACATCTAGTGCATTCTACTTTTAAATAAGCTGTAGGAATTAAGGAAAATATTATTATACAAATCAAAGGATGGCGAACACTTATTGACTTTGTTATAGTTGATATGCCTGAAGATTCGGTAGCACATATAATTGTTGGTAGGCCCTTTTCAAGGACTATTAAGGTCTTGATTAATATTCATGAAGGGAATATGAGGTTTGAACTACATTCGCAAGAATCCTTTGATGTTCATTTCCCTAAGAAAAAGAAGGCTAAGAAACTCGAGGATGGGATCATCGCACTGAAGGAAAACCATTTTGGAGTTGGTGTTGCACTCCTAAGGATTAAATTATCACCAACATGGTTGAGCTAAATGACCCAAACTAGAAGTGCTTCCTGGAAGGCACCCCATGTGAAATAAACGTTTGTAAGTCTTATGTTTAGTTGCATTATTCTTTGTTTTAGTAGAGTAAATAGTGTTCAACGATCCAAAGAGGAGAGGAGAAGACAAGGTAAACTTGTTCCAAAGTATCTATTGCTATATAGCTAATTTTTATACATATGCATTTCTAAATATAACTATCATTTTGGAAGCCTCACTAATATTTCAGATTAGAAGAAGATTTTTCAAGGAAAAAGAAGCGAAAAGAGGCGAGTCAACAACGTTAACGAGCACTGGTATGGGCATGTGTACTTGCACGAGGTGCCCGTACCACAAGGACCACCAGCACAATAAAAATATGAAGACGAGGAAAACACAATAATGAACCTCGATACGGTGGGCAGCGACTGTACCGCATGCCCATACCAAGTACATGGCCAAAAGTCAAAATTTTCTCATTTTTTTGTGAAGGGTACTATAACGTTAATGAGCACCTGTACGGGTACACGTCCCCATATGGCGCACCGCACCGCGTGCACCGCCAAGGTCGAAACCCTAGTGCGTGATTTTTGGTGCCTGTACGGGCGGGATGCGCCCGTACCACCTGCACGTTGACGATATCCACCCCAGGGATATGCTTAAAAAGATCAAAGCATCCTCTATCTCTATTTCTTCTTCCTCTAACCTCAAGAACACCTCAAGGGATTTTCACTTGTACATGTTTTAGATCCAATCCCTTGCACACCAATGATACATGGTATGTTTCTTCTCTGATTCCCCATTTAATTTTTGCAAAAGCATGCGCTTTCATTATTAATCTTTGAACAAGGTCTAGTTTGAAACTTTTTATAAGCATGTTTTGCAGTTTTATTTAGAGGAGATTCTTTTGTAGAAACTGTAGAGGAATGGCCATTGATTATTCCTATTGGATCAAAATTTAATTTGTATAGGTTTTAATTTTTAGATGATGAACATGAGGATCCTAATACGTATTTAGGATGCCGTGAGTACTTCTAGCGCTGCTCCTTGCGTGAGCCATGAAGTTATGGGCATTCGGTTCACTGATGAATCCCAAGTAGACTGATTCAAGATCTACATTGGTTTGAACCCTTTGCCCGTGGTGCCTCTCCTCTCTCTATCTCGTGGTATTTTGTCCTCTCCGCGGGTTGAGTCAGGCAAAGCCCTGCAGGAATCCCTCTCCACCATAGTATGCACTGCCATTGTGTTTCCCGATTCTTGCAGAGATCTTCTCAAGATCTTGTGAGATCAAGAAGAAGGATATGACACTAGAGCGAAATGTGTGAATACCACAGAGGTGCCATCCGTTCGGTACAATGATCTGGATGGTCAAGATCTACGTTGGTTTGAACCTACGCAAGCAAACGACTACATCATCCATGTGAAGGAGATACACCTTGGAGGAAAATAATAAAAGGGGTTTATTGTCATATCTCATTAGTTCAAAATAATTTTATATCATGCTATAACTGTATCAAATGGAAACACTGATACATGTGTGGTCTATAAACAAACCCAGGTCCCTATTAGCCTCTATTCAACTAGTTCATTGGGCAACTGATGATCAAGGTTTAATGATCATGGTGTTGTTGAAGCCAACTGACAATAAAGTCATATCATCTGGAATGATGTGATGGACATTTCCCACAACATGATCATGTCACTTAGTTCATGTTGCAATTGTCAGAAATGGAGTGTCCCAATCCTTAGACTATGAGATCATATTAATTACTGTTACCAGAAGATTGCTTTGACCGCATCAACTATCATTTCCGTGACAGGGTGACCATAAAGGTGCATGTTGGGTAGTCCGAAGGAGCAAGTTGAGGCCTATGCATCAAGATATGGATTTGTTCTCCTATGTGACAGGAAGATACACTGGGCCAACTCGGTGAATTACATCCATAAGCTGCACAACATATGACTAGGTCATGGGGATAGAATTTCACGGGAACGAGTAAAACAGTACTTGTTGGAAACGAGATTGAACAAACTATCATGATACCGATGATCAGATCTCGGACAAGTCTTGTATCCCGTAATAAAGGGAATTGGACATATCATTTAAGGTTCGACACGATGGTGATTCGTGGAGTGCATAGCGGTGAACATGGGCATCCCGGTATTCCGCTGTTGATCATTGATCGAGATCATGTCTATGACATTCCCGAACCATGGGAAAACACGCTTAAGGGCACTATAACGCTTGGAGATCCTCTTGTGAGATGGAATCATAGAAGAGAGAGAAATCAGAATCGTTCCGGAGAGATCCGAAATTGTTTGGAGAAAGAAGTAAAGGAAAAGACCGAAAGGTGTTTCTGATAAATGGCAATTTATAATATGTATTTATTATATGTTAATTGTGAATTAATATATATTAAATAAATATTTAAGTTGAAATTTATAAAGAAACTTTCTCATTAGGCCAAAACCCTGGAGGGATTTGACCTAGGAGAAAACCGCAGGAAAAAGGACAACAAATAGCAAACAACATTAGGCTGGTTTGACCAGCCCACGTGAGCGGGCGGTAGATTGTAGCACCCGCGCGCGTAGCAGGGCTATCGGCCGCCGCAAACAGCCTGCTCGACCTCGGCCCAACGGGCGCGCGCGGGAGCTAGGAAAGCCAGCCAAGCTGGCAGGCCGCGGGAAGGCCAACCAGCCCACCCAGGCAAGTGGGTGTGGGCATTGGTGCATCGACCGACCCAACCATGCACAATAGGCCGCCATAGCTGCTACCGCTATGTGCTGTACCCGTGAGCAGCGCCAGCTGCCATTGCAGTCTTTGTCATCGCCATACGCCGCTGGCACGCTGTTCTTTGCTTCTTTGAGCTGCTGAGCCACGGGTGGCCCAACCAACCACCCATTGTCCTAGCCAGCTGGGAGCCCTTTCCCCTTTATTTCCTTTATATTTTTAGTCCCACATGGGACACCCAAAGGGGAGGGTGCACCTCCCTCCACCTATATAAAGCGGTACCCATGGGTGGGATTAAACACACCAACAAATATTATCTAAGGCATCTTTCCTTAGAGAAAAACCCCTCTCTCTCTCTTAGTTGCCTTTGCGGTGGCACGATCCTGGAGAAGGACTATACACGCAAAGTTAACACTGCTGCGGCCTGCCATTATGCTGCAGGGATTCTAGCCAGGAGATCTACTTCTGCAACCTCGATAGGGATCAGATCCCGGGAGTCGTCGCATTGCACCGTATGTGTGTGATAACTCGGGGGAGCTACCGTTAGTAGCGACCGGACCGTCCTGCAAGGCCCTGGACAAGGGATGACGTGCAAGGAGCTTCACGACCCTGAGGTCGAACGGGTATGACTACATCATACATGCTCCTGCATGAGCGTAATACTTTATCGTTCTTCAAGGGTATGTTGCCGCTGTCTTCCTCTATTACTGTATTACTTACTAGATAGATCCTAGGCATTAGGGTGTTCCAATGTAGTAATTTTTTGGGATTTCTATTTTCATGCCCCTAGTTCGTTAGTTGTATTCAGTTTTCCCTAACCGCTTAACTTTTCCTCACGTTTCCCCTCCCTCTATTCTAAAACCCTCACAGGCGCTCGGACGGAGGGATGCCGTCAGGTCAAAGGCTTGACCGTTACATGCTGACCGGTGGGACCACTTTGGGGCGGGTCGTGCGTTGAGCGTTACGTTACGTGGCCTCGGCCGTTACATGCTGGCGGGTGGGGCCGCATTGGGACGGGTCCTGCATATGTGGTGAAGGGTGGGGCCATGTTGGGACGGGTCTTGCATACGTGGTGCAGGGTGGGGCCCGCATGGAGACACGTCGGACCGTCCATTCTTACTCACCCAAAGCATTCACTTCCTCCGAGCCTAGAACAGCTCCCACACCGCCTCTCCGCTCCCCCGCCGCTGTTCCCTCCTACCTTATGTCGTCCTTGGCCACCGAGCCTCCCCCCCTAGCCGTGGAGCCCACTCCACCTCCGGCTCCGCTCCTGCCCCCGCTAGATCTACCCCTTTCGCGGAACAGTATGCAATGCCGGATGGTCTACCGGTCCTTCCCATCGAGCGTAGAGAATATTGGGTGGAATCGGAGGGATCTAACGCATGGATTCCATCTAGGTAAGCGTCGTTTCCCTTTGTGGATTTATTATAGGAAGTAATTGAGCGTGAATCGCTGGTGCTCAACTAACTGCCTTGCTTTTCGAATATGATTGATCCATCACTGGCATTTCGGCTGGCGGTTAAACTGGATACTAGCATAATTCGTGGTTCTGAATAGCATCTCTCTGGATTTTACTTCCTAGCGGTGGTTGCAACCTCCATAACTCTTAGATATTTGAAAGATAAAATCTGTTATAAATTCCCCTGGATCAATGGCGATTCAGTTGACTTGCAATATTTCAACATTAGCAAGCAAATATTGCTCCCACTAACTAGCGAAGCTGATCTGGTAATGCTTTTCTCTTTGAATGCTGCCAAACACTTTGGTCGAATTCATCTCCATGTGCAACCTAAAGTTGAACATACGGGAAAGAGGGTTAAAGCATCATGTGGTGGTCAGGCATCATCATGTGGTCGGGCATCATGTGTCTCTACTGTCTCTACTAATATTGTATGCCCCCACGCCCCTTGTAGGTCCACAATAGTACCATCTGTTTGCACTGTGAGTGTAAGCCAAATCGCTCGTGCAGTCGATGTGGAGGACGAAGCAGAGCCTGACGAGGGAGCGCCTCCACTAGATGATGAGGATGAGTTGATGTTTCTTGAATTGGTAGATAGATTCAGTAAACAGGCACTAGAGGATCAATACACGAAGAAAATGGCCCATGGTGCCAGATGTGATGACATTGATGATGAAGAGAACGAGGAGAACAATGATAGTCTCGTTTTAGCCAAGTACGATGGTGAGGACTTGCCAGTAATTGAGTAGGATAGGAACGATCCTAAGATTTTGGAAGGCACCATATTTGAAATGATGCGGGACTGTCATAATGCCCTTACTACATATTGCATTCACACCAATAACGATTATGATGTTATTAAGAGTGAGCTAGAAAGGTTCACAGTGAAGTGCCCATACAAGAGGTGTAGGTGGAGGATGCATGCATCCACTATGCTCAGGAGCAGTTTGGTTCAGGTATTACAACCAGTTGTGTATTTTAGATCATTGTGTAGAGTTTGTTAACTGTACCTGACATTTTCATTATGTTTTAGATAAAAAGTAACCGGTTCGAACATTCTTGTCCACCTCAAGGGGGACAGCCAAAGGAAAAAACAAAACTACCAAAGACTAGGTGGTTGGCAGATGCAATCATGGATTGGATGAGACCGAACCCATCACTTGGTGCAATATCACTCATAAAAGAAGTTTCTCAAAAGTTTAATATTACAGTACCTTATGTGAGGATGTTCTATGCAAAGTAAATGGCTCTTGATAGGATCAATGATCCATGGAATGAAAGTTTTCAGCTGCTTTATAGCTTCAAAGCTGAAGTGGAGATGGCTAGTCCAAGTAGTGTTGTACAGATAGACAGGCATACTGTTCAGTACAAAATAAGAGGGAAGACAAAGGAGAAGGAGTGCTTTAGAAGGGCTTTTATTTGTTTCAAAGCTTGCTGACAAGGGTTTCTAGATGGTTGCATGCCTAATTTGGCCATGGATGCAACAGCTCTTCATGGCAGATTTAAAGGACAGCTAGTAGCTGCTACTGCAGTTGATGGCCACAATTGGATGTTCCCAATTGCTTTTGGAGTTTTGGAGATTGAGTAAGAGGAAAGTTGGACTTGGTTTCTGGAGAATTTGCACGACCTTATAGGTCATCCACCAGGACTTACTATCCACATGGACGCTTGCAAAGGTTTGGAGAAAGCTGTAGAAGTAGTATTCCCCGGAGTGGAGCATAGGGAATGTATGCGATACTTAGTGCATAATTTTACAAAGAAATTCAAGGGTAAAGTTTATACTGACAACCTATGGGCTAGCTTCATACACATGCAGTTTGAGGAAGCATATGTATCATTTGGAAGTGTTCTATAATCAACAACCCGCGGTGAAGGAGTACTTGGATGTACATCATGGAATGGTGTGGTCAAGAAGCCAATTCAATGAAATTTGCAAGGTAGAATATGTAGCAAGTAACTTTACAGAGAGTTTCAGTGCAAAGGTCAAGTCATTGAAAGGGTCTATGCTGTGGCAAATATTTGATAAGATTAGGCAGATGATCATGATAAAGATCGATTTGCATCAAAGAATTGCATCAACAATATATGATGGCTATCTCATCCTCCCATCTTTGATTAAGGCTTTGCATTCCAGGGCAAAACAATTGAAGATGAATATGTTAGAAGAGGAATGGAGGCTGAGGTAATGTACACTGACAGTAAAGATAGACAACGGAGGTATACAGTGAGTTTGGTTGATAGGACATGCCATTGCAGGCAATGGCAGCTCCGTGGGAAACCCTGCATACATACATTGTTTTTCATGGGTGTTCTAGGAGGTGAAGAGGGTGAAGTTGATCAGTATGTATCAGAGTATTTCTCCATTGCCAAATTTAGGGCAGCATATGCTTAGAATGTTCCAGTCTTGTTGGGAAAACACCAATGGATGGAAGTGGATTCACGCTTCAATCTATACCCTCCAGTTTTTACTAGACCAGCAGGTAGGCCAAGGAAGAATAGGATGAGAGCTAGTGCAGAAGGTGGTGCACCACCTCGATGACATAAGTGCAAACGTTGTGGGATCCTAGGGCACATTGCTAGGCTTTGTAAAAATGCAGTGGACCCAGCTTATGGAATGGATGATTGTAAAAATGCACCACTAGGAGCAGCAAATGCATATGAGAATGAAGTATTTGAACGAGAGGAGAATGAAGCAATTGATACATTGCAGATTGAACCAATAGATCGAGATGAGATTGAACCAAATGCAGATGAGATTGAACCAAATGCAGGGGAGATTGAACCAATGGATCGAGAGGAGATTGAACCAAATGCAGGGGGATTGAACCAATGATCGAGAGGAGAATAAAGCAATTTATTCATTGGAAGCAGAGTTCAAAAGTAAAGGAATTACACAAGAGTATATTGAAGAAATAATGCCAATGCATTTTGAACCGTATGAACCAATTGATCGAAACGTGATTGAACCAATTGTACGATAGACTGAAGCACTTGATTCATTGGATGAAAATAAAAAGAACAAAGGGAACAAACCGAAGAAGCTGATGGTGGACTCCGTGAATATTCCAGCTAGGATCACCCGGAGCAAGGTGATGAACCTAGCAAAAAACACTAGGAGAAAGAAAAAAATGAATTTGAATTATTAATTTGAATTTGTACGATGAATTTGAACTACTATCAAAGTTTGTATTGAATTTGAACTAGTGTGATGCTCCCAAGTTTGTATGTTGGATAATCCCATAATGTATGTGTTATTGCAAGTTTCTATGGTCATCCACCTAGTTTCTTAGCACTACTCAGTTTTTCCCTCGACATATGGTCAACACATGGGGTTTAGCTAGTTCATGACTTAAACCATAGCAAACATTGACAAATTGATCCAAAATTTGGCACACTTGTGTATCTTGGATTGATTTACCATATGAAATTGGAAATTTTGTATTTACTTGTAATCAGGAACAATTTTATTTTTCTAAGTGATTAAATTCAAAAAATGTTTTAGGGTTAGTTTAATTCAAAAAAAGTCAAAACATAGTGCAACCTTCGCATGGAGTCTTGTTATGTTACCTACAACCTAGCATGAATAATAAAGGAAAAGGAAATAAAGAGCTAAACCACTTTTAAACCTTTCTTGGAATGAGCTACTAGCAATGAAGATGCATGGCTTTCTACTCAATCAACCTCCAAAATAACCCATCCCAAAACATACTTTGTCTAAAAATGGCCAAATTTGGAACACTTGTGCATCTTTGAGTTGCAAACAATATAATGTCGGCCAAGATGGATTATTTTGTTCAAATAACACATTTTCCATTTGTTATGCCAAAAGCTTGAATTTCTCTTAGTCATTTTTTTATCTGAGTGCCCTTGTTTTCCTTAGCTCTACTCAGTTTTCCCCTCCCGCTAAAGTTTTCCTCAGTTTTCCCCTCCCACTAAAGTTTTCCTCACTTTTCCCCTCCCGCTAAATTTTTCCTCACTTTTCCCCTCTTTCATATCTCATTTTGGCTATGCTCTGATTGGTCGAGATGTATGTCACACGGATCTTGGAGAACCACCATTGGATACATCATGATCCGACGGGCTGGAGGTCTCTCTCTCCCGGTGGACGCACCTAACCTTGTACGGAGAGGAGAGCCCAACAGGCTAGATGTCTCTCCCTTCCTTTATGTGTCGCACGTATACCAGCCGCATCAACTTGGCTCCACTCTAATCGGTTGAGACATATGTCACACGGATCTTGGCCACCGTTGGATACATCATGATCGACGGGATGGAGGTCTTTCTCTCCCATTGGGCTACGGAGAGGAGAGCCTGACGGGCTGGATGTCTCTCCCTCCTTTTCTCTGTCGCACGTCTACCAGACGCATCTTCCTCCCCTTCTATCGACATACGGCGGTGCAATAGTCCAAACAGCATGCGACAACGTAGATCTAAGCGTGGCGGTCGAAACGGCGTTCAGCAGCGTGGATCTAAGCATGGCGGTCGGAACAGCATGTGGCGGCACGGACCTAAGCATGGCGGTCGGAATAGCGTGCGGCGGCACATACCTAATCATGGGGGTCGGAACGGCTTGCGGCGACACAGATCTAAGCGTGGCGGCTAGAACGACGTGCGGTGGTGAGGATCTAAGCGTCTGAAATTTCTGTCTCTGTCTGTCTCACTTCCGTTCACATCCTCAGATCTATTGCGGATGAAAGACACCGATGGAAGCCATCATCCACAACATTAGTGCGACGGCGGTGGTGTCGACAGTGGTCATCGATGAAAGACACCGATGGAAGCCATCATCCGCAACATCAGTGCAATGGTGGTGGTGCCAACAGTGGTCATCAATGCGAAGATGATTGAAGCCATCATCCGCAACACCCCTATGAGGGCGCAGATCAAGCCCTCGTGAACCGAAGCTGTGGAAGGCAGGCCACGGTCGTGGCTGGCACGTCGAGGTGCACTTCACCGGTGAAGGCCGGATGTACCTCGTGGCTGAATGGGAGCACTTTGCCCGTACCTCTTGGAGTACACATACGGCAGGGAGGGCGGCTAGATCACCATCCACTTAAAATTGGGACAAATTTGAGCCCAATTTGAACCAAAATTCTATTACTTAAAATATATGTATGATTTGAATAAATTTGATATGTATTTGAGCCGTGAGACCGGTGGATATGCTCTAAAGCTGATTCATAAGTAGTAGTACTTTCTTTGACAATCTCCGGTGGGCTTGTATAAATTTGATCGAAATATGTATGATTTGAATCAAAATTGATATGTATTTGAGCTGCGAGGACGGTGGATATTCTCTAAAGCTGATTCATAAGTAGTACTCCCTCTGACTCAAATTAGTTGATTTAGATTTGTCTAGATTCGATTGTATCTTGAAAAAATTGAGTTAACTAACAAGGATTGACAATCTCAGCCACTAATTTGGAATGGGGAATGGATGTTGCTGCCAATGCTGCAAGTCTACATGGTAGCCATGATGGCAGAGACAGAATGGTCAAAACTGATAGAGCCCCCAACTTGACCCTCTAGGCATTTGGCACGGCAACTATGGGCAGCTAGATCCAATGGCAAGCAACTCGGGCCCCGCAATGTATTCTCTCGACAACTTTGGGACTGCTAGATCCAATGGCAAGCAAGTCGGGCCCCGCAATGCATTCTATCAACAACTTTGGGACCGCAAAGTGACTAAATTAGTAGGAACTACAACCATCCATTGAATAACAATTCTACTCTCTAAATTAGCTATCTATTCAACTAATCATTACACGTGCCACCCTTCACCACCCCGCATACTGTAACTGCTAGGACGCGGATGACAACTACTAAAACTGCCCACATGAATCTACTATTCTCCTTCCCATTCACTTGAAGTTCATGTTTTAGATTTTCTACCACTTGATCAGATACGGCAAGACCAGCCTCAAGTGTCAACTTCTCTTTGCGAATAAGCTCTGAGTTCTTCCTTGATAGTACGCTTCAGCTCGAATATCAACAGGTTTTTATGGGCCAATTCATGACCTAACTTGGCAACCATCTCCTCCAAATCCATCCCCTGGCTAGACCACTTGGTTAATTCATCTTGGTATGCAATGTACCATGGATCATCGGCCTCCATAGAACACTGTAGCAATCTCAAAACAAACCCAATTGAAATCAGTCCGGCATGCCATGGGAACACTTCAAATTCAACAGTAGTACAAAGAGAAGGAGTTACATGCACTTCTGACGTGGTAGGAGAAGGAGAATGTGGCCACAACATGAGCGATTCCCCACCCTCGCTGGTGTACCCGCTATGACCAAACATCGAGGACTAATTTGCACCTGCAATATCAAGGAAATTATGAGAACCAAATCGATTAGGGTGGGCGTAGCAGGAGCGAAGGTCTTACAAAGCACTACTAGCAATTGCTGCGACTATTCATTGAGCTATGGCAGCAGAACAAAATCCCAGTCGTCGTGGGCGGTAGACCTGTCTGAAGTCGGTACTGCCTCAATGTACAATGCGTGCGGACGAAACATGTGCTAGAGCCGTGGTTAAGGTGCAGCGCGGCAGTCCGTCTGACACCACCGTAGGACGGATCCGGCGACGCGCCGACGCGTCGATGATGGATGCTCTGTCCGCCGGTGGGATAGGAGCTGCTCAGAGCTGGGGGCTGGGAGCGGATGAGAGAGAGAGAGCTGACATGTCATACACGACCCCACCTGAAAATGTTTGGGGGAGTAGCTGCTCCAGAATTTTTTGCATATTTGCCAATTTTGCATATCTATCAAACTTTTTCTTTGAAATTTGCATATTTTCCACATGACCACCACATGTCAGTGACACAAAAAATGGCAAATATGCAAGTTGCAAAGTAAAATGTGGCAAATATGCATATCCCCCTCTAGCCCCACATGACAGCCCCACCGGTCATTGGCTTCGACGGCCCCACATGGCGACCCCATCGTTCATTGGCTTCGACGCCACACAGAACGACCCCATTTGTCATTGGCTACACCGACCACATAATCAGGAAAAAAGGGGCCCACAAGTCAGCGAGAGATGGATGGCTAGTCCGCCGTGTATCCTGGCCCCACTAATGTCTACGCACTTCTATTCTTGTAGACAGTTGTTGGGCCTCCAAGTGCAGAGGTTTGTAGAACAGCAACAAGTTTTCCCTTAAGTGGATCACCCAAGGTTTACCGAACTCAGGGAGGAAGTGGTGAAAGTTATCCCCTCTCAAGCAACCCTGCAATCAAGATACAAGAAGTCTCTTGTGTCCCCAACACACCCAATACACTTGTCAGGTGTATAGGTGCACTAGTTCGGCGAAGAGATAGTGAAATACAAGTGGTATGGATAATTATAAGTGGTAACGGTGCCAGAAAATAGCTTGATGGCATGGAAGATACTAAAGGCAAACTGAAATAAAGATGGAAGGAAGCAAACATGTAACAGATCTAGTTGCACATGGTGTTTCAATGCTTAGAAACAAGGCCTAGGGATCATACTTTCACTAGTGAACTCTCTCATATAAATATCTTCTCTTCATGATACTACTCTGAACTACTCTCTGGTTGGACACTCTAATCCATGGTAGGGCTATAACAGCACACCTTAAAGTTCTATTTCCCCATCTAGATAACCCCACACTGTCACCTTGAGATCTAGATGGTTCCAACAAACACCAAAATTTCACAGAAACATCCAACGCCAAATATAACTCATAACAAGTATTTGTAATCTCTAGCTTAAGTGCCACCATGGTGTGCACGCTGTCACTTTCACACACATGGGGAGACCAAAGATCTATTAAAGCACTTGAGTAGCAAGGTAGATCTACTTGATTACAAAGCTCATGATCACAATATGATCATGCATAGAGAGAGAGATGAACACATAGCTACCGGTAGAACCCTTAGCCTCGAGGAGGAACTACTCCCTCATCATCATGGGAATCAGCAACGACGATGGAGATGGCGGTGGATATTGATGGACATGGCTCCGGGGGCACTTCCCCATCCCGGCAGGGTGCCGGAACAGAGACTTTCTATCCCCCAAATCTCCCCTTCGGTGGCGATGGCGCTGCGGAACTTTTCGTGGATGGAGGCTCCAGGATTTAGGGTTTTCGTCTCGGGGGCTTCTTATAGGCGAAGGGGCAAGGTCGGTGACCGTCCAGGGGGCCAACACCATGCCCTGGCGTGGCCTAGGTCTGCCCGCACCAAGGGGTGGTGTGGCCGCCCTGTGCCCCCCTTCGTCTCTCCTTCGGACTCCATGTGTCTTCCGGTAAAATATTGACTCTGGCTTTTGTCCCGTCCAATTCCGAGAATATTCATTTTCTGCCTTTTCTGGAACCAAAAACAAAAGAAAACATGCAACTGGCACTGTGGCATCTTGTTAATAGGTTAGTCCAAGAAAGTGTATGGAAATACTCCAAAGTGTGAACAAAACATAAGAAAGTAGATATAAAATAAGCATGGAACATCAAAAATTATAGATACGTTTGCAACGTATCAACATCCCCAAGCTTAACTCCTGCTCGTCCTCGAGTAGGTAAGTGATAAAAAGAATAATTTTTGAGGTGACATGCACCATCACTATCATGATCAAACCATTTGCAAGCATTGAAAGCTGGGAAGTACTTCAACATAGCATGAAAGATAAAGTTTTAACAATAAGACATAACAACTATGTTGTAACATGAAAAGGTACAAACAAAAGATTCATGAATAACAATGCTTTGCAAGAAGTTTGTTTGTTTCACATATAGAAAACATAGCAAAGTAGCATTCAGCTTGTCCCTAATAATGTAGCAAATCATAATTGCATAGGACACCTTCAAAGTTTATAAGGGTGACTAGATACAAATAGTTTAAGAACAAGCAATATCAAAGTTATGCATCAATCAACAAGTCTTGGGACAATGCACATTGAACTAAGAATGGCCACTATTCTCTCTCAATAGGTGCATAAAGATAGAAGGCGGAGACTCAACATAAAAGTAAAAGAAAGACCTTCATAGAAGGAAGCAGGGATTCAAGTTTCATAAAGAGCTCCCAAAAATTATGGTACTTATTAGCTTTCAGATCTCATTGCCCCTATCATAAGCATCTTGAAGTGATTAAGGTTAAAGTGAACAAACTATGGAGTATATGCTTGGCAAAGTATAAGTTGGAAATCTCATGTCCCTTGAATACGAGGGCCGCTCCTCATGCTACTCAAGTTTAGTTACCGGTAAGTTCTTGTCATAGTAAGTACATGTGTATCATAGAGAACCGCTAATGGGGTGCCCCTTGCCCGATGATACGGAAGAATCCCCATATCAAAATGACAAGGCAAGCAGACAACAAACATCTCAGCAATCTTCTTATTTACCATGGAAAAATGGTGCCTTTTTCTCTCTTTTCTTTTTTCTCATATCTCTTTTTTCTTTTTCTCTTTTTCTCAATATATATCTCTTTTTTATAAGAAGAATGCTTCATAGATTGCTCATTATGGTTACGCTGCAGGTTTCCACCATGATTAGGCATGGATTAGACCGGTGGCCCAGGCGTTTCTCTAACACACATACATAACTCCATGGACTTACAAGCTCCCCTTTCATTTCACATCGACGACATCCATAAACAAAAGAGCATGATATCAACTGGGTACAATGTACAAGTGCAATGTTGAAAGCGTTCCCCATGACAGCATGGTTATGCTAATCCCCAACATATAAGTGCAAGCATATACAACATAGACGACACAATGGTTCAAGTTTATTAGGGCAAGAAAAGTAAAGTGTGCCATCAAGTTTGTGAGAGCTTTAATCACTAGTTTTCTCATAACAAGTTTAATTCAGAAGCTAGATAAAAACATGAATATACTTGGAATAGCAAATGCTAATAGATAGGTATGGTGGACTCTTTGGAATAACTTGGTTTTATTTGGAGTTGGATGCATGAGTGGAACTCATACTTGGTTATGGAGGCTAGCAAAAGACTGGGAGCGACCAACTAAGAGAGCAATAATGGGCATAATCATGCAAAGCGACAAAACATTATTAATTAAAGAATAAAGTGATATTAAAAGTCGAAAACTAAAGGATCATAAAGGCTATGGTGACTTCGGATAGTCATAACATGGTGTGAGCATGTGCCAAGTCAACCCAAATAAAGCATCAAAGGAGAATACCACTATACTATGCTTTAATATGCTAAAACAATGCATGATTCTTTTAAGGCACATTAAGAAATCTCAATTGTTTATAACATGTCATGCTACAGAAAAAATCACTAAGCATAAAGCCAAAACAATATCAAACATGACATGACAAAGCATAGGCCAGAGTCAAAAACAAGCTCCTTTTACCACTTAAGCATGAACTTTTCCTACTCTTTTCCAATCCAAACCAATATTTTGGAAACTAATGTATGAAAGAGGGGGTCCAACCAATTTATTCAAGCAAACTAATCAAACCAAGAAAACAAAAACCAAAAACAAAAACAAAGACGCTCCAAGAACAACACAACTGTGCATGAAACAATAAAAATGAAGTGCTTGGAAGAAACCTGAGATTTTTATTGATGAAGAAGGGGATGCCTTGGGCAACCCCAAGCTTTGACGCTTGTACTTCTTGGATATTTCTTGGTGTGACACAGGGTGGCATCCCCAAGCTTGAGCTTTAGTCCATTCTTCATCTCATTACATCATTCTCTCCATAAACCTGAAAATCTTCCTTCATACAAAACTTCACACATACTTTATTAGCAACATTAGTACACTCAAGATAATAAGTCTTAGGGTTCAGTTTCAACACCAATAAAACTTCCATTAAAACACAAGCTACTGTAGTACTTCCATTGAAAAGCTAAATTCCCCAAAGAGAACCCAAAAAGGAACCAACAAGAAGCAAATGCAAAAAATGACAGAAATCTGTCAAAACAGACAAGAAGGTAAAAACCATTTTTTTCGAAGACCTTCTGTTGCTCAAATAGAAAAGTGTTGAACTAATGAAAGTTAGATAACAACCTGGGGCAGCAGCACAAAAAACTACAGCTCAATCCGACGAATAGGAATTCTTCACGAATTTTTACAGTGAAGCACAGAAATCTGTTTCGGGACAGCATCTTTCCCAAGCATTACTTCTCTCTCATTAGAGGTTATTCTTGGCACAAAAATCAAATAAAAAAGGATAAGGAGAGGTTATTACAGAAGTAATAACTTCCAAGACTCAAGAAAACTATTGGGTTATCTCCCAAGAAGTACTTTTCTTTAACGCCTTTAATTAGGCATGATAGTTTGAGAAGATGCTCACATAAGAAATATGAATTGAAGTAAAAGAGAGCACCAAGAAGAAAATTCAAAGCACATTTAAGTCTAACCCACTTTCTATGCATAGGAATCTTGTAAAAAACAAGTCATGAAAGCACAAAGCAACAAGCATAGTAAAGCAAAACAAGTGCAACTTCAAGACTTTCAACATAAAGAGGGGAAACCTAATATTATTAAGATGCATAAAACCATGTTTCCCTCTCTCATAATAACTTTCAGTAGCATCATGAATAAAATTAACAATATAACAATCACATAAAACATTCTTATCATGAGACACATGCATAAAAGAATTACTACTTCCCACATAAACATAATCATTTTTATTAATTGTAGTGGGAGTAAATTCAACAAAATAGCTACCATTATTACTCTCATCACCATAATCATCAAATATAGGAGGCATATTGTAATCATAATTAATTTTCTCCTCAATAATAGGTAGACTGAAAATATCATATTCATCATTGTAATCATCATATATTTGAGGTATAGTATCATCAAAGTAAATTTTCTCCTTCGTGCTTGGGGGACTAAAAAGATCATTTTCACAAAAACTAGCTTACCCAAGCTTAGACTTTTCCATTGCACTAGCAATAATGGTGTTCAAAGAATTCATACTAACAACATTTCTATTAGCATGCAAATAAAGTTCCATAGGTTTTTTAATTTTCTCTTCAAACACTTCATGTCCTAAGTCAAGATAAATACTGTAAAGCTCTCTAATTTTTTTGTTGTTTTCCGTTAAGCCTAACTAGTGAAAATAAAAAAAAGAAACAAAAAGATATAATTGCAGAATCTAAAGGAAATAACTTCGAGCACTCACACACCAGCAACCGTGACTAGAATATAGCTTAGTAGCCAGAGGATGTGAGTACCTTTTACCTTACCTCCCCGGCAACAGGCTTGATGGCTACGCACTTCTATACTTGTAGACAGTTGTTGGGCCTCCAAGTGCAGAGGTTTGTAGAATAGCAGCAAGTTTTCCCTTAAGTGGATCACCCAAGGTTTATCAAACTCAGGGAGGAAGTGGTCAAAGGTATCCCCTCTCAAGCAAGCCTCCAATCAAGATACAAGAAGTCTCTTGTGTCCCCAACACACCCAATACACTTGTCAGGTGTATAGGTGCACTAGTTCAGCGAAGAGATAGTGAAATACAAGTTGTATGGATAATTATAAGTGGTAACGGTGCCAGAAAATAGCTTGATGGCGTGGAAGAGACTAAAGGCAAACTGAAATAAAGATGGAAGCAAGCAAACATGTAACATATCTAGTTGCAAATGGTGTTTCAATGCTTAGAAACAAGGCCTAGGGATCATACTTTCACTAGTGAACACTCTCATATAAATATCTTCTCTTCATGATACTACTCTGAACTACTCTCCGGTTGGACACTCTAATCCATGGTAGGGCTATAACATCACACCTCAAAGTTCGATTTCCCCATCTAGATAACCCCACACTGTCACCTTGAGCTCTAGATGGTTCCAACAAACACCACAATTTCATAGAAACATCCAACTCTAAATATAACTCATAACAAGTATTTGTAATCTCTAGCCTAAGTGCCATCATGGTGTGCACGCTGTCACTTTCACACACATGGGGAGAGCAGAGATCTATTAAAGCACTTGAGTAGCAAGGTAGATCTACTTGATTACAAAGCTCATGATCACAATATGATCATGCATAGAGAGAGATGAACACATAGATACAGGTAGAACCCTTAGCCTCGAGGAAGAACTACTCCCTCATCATCATGGGAATCAGCAACGGCGATAGAGATGGCGATGTAGATGGCTCCGGGGGCACTTCCTCGTCCCGGCAGGGTGCCAGAACAGAGACTTTCTGTCCCTCGAATCTCCCCTTCGGTGGCGGCAGCATGGTGGAACTTTTCGTGGGTAGAGGCTCTAGGATTTAGGGTTTTCGTCTTGGGGGCTTCTTATAGGTGAAGGGGCAAGGTCGGTGGCTGGCCAGGAGGCCCACATCATGCCATGGCGCGGCCTAGGGATGCCCACGCCAAGGGGTGGTGTGGCCGTCCTGTGGCCCCCCTTCGTCTCTCCTTCGGACTCCATATGTCTTCCGGTAAAATATTGACTTTGGCTTTTGTCCCGTCCAATTCCGAGAATATTCATTTTCTACCTTTTCTGGAACCAAAAACAGAAGAAAACAGGCAACTGGCACTGTGGCATCTTGTTAATAGGTTAGTCCAAGAAAGTGTATGGAAATACTCCAAAGTGTGGATAAAACATAAGAAAGTAGATATAAAACAAGCATGGAACATCAAAAATTATAGATACGTTTGCAACGTATCACCCACCCATCAACATTTAACGGTCGAGGCCACGTAACGTAATGCTGAACGCACGATCCGTCCCAATGCGGTCTCACCGGTCAGCAAGTAACGGTCAAGCCTTTGACCTGATGACATCCCTCCGCTCGAGCGCCTGTGAGGGTTACAGAATAGAGGTAGGGGAAAAGTGAGGAAAAGTTAAGCATGAAGGGTTCCGTAGTAGAAAACAAATTTTTTCCTACATTGGAACCTCCTAACGCCCAAGATCTATCTATGTAGTAATGCAGTAACGACCGGAGCGTATAGAATACATACCCTTGTAGACCGTACGTGGTTAATATTCTGAGGGGAACATGGTTGAAGTAGTCGAACTCGTAGCTGACCTCAAGGTTGCGATGCTCCTCGCAGGTCACCCCTTGCTCCTTCTTCATCGTGCAGCAGCTCCGGCTCACGACATCCAAGGTGCTCCGGCTCGTGGTTTTGTACACTTACGGTGTACGATGACGACCTCTGACTCCTTGATCCCTGCCGGGAGTGTGGAACTAAATCTTCGGCTTGGAATCCCTACAGCGCAACGGCATGCTGCAGGTGTGCCATCTCTTGCATGAATAGTACTTTCTTAGGACCATGCCAACGCGTGGAGACAACTATGTAGAGAGAGAGGGAGGAATTCTCCAAGGAAAATGTCTTAGAGAACATCTCAAATTGTGTTGTGTTTATTCCCACCCATGGGCACCCCTTTATATAGGAGGAGGGGGGGTGTGCCATCCCCTTTAGTTTTCCCATGTGGGACTAAACAAGGGAGAGAGGGGGGGGGGGGGGGGTAGGCGCCATGGGCCCTTAGGGCACCATGGGCCAGTCGGCCAGGGGTGGGCCCCACACCATGCACAAACCTAGGCTGGACGGGTGGGCCCCCCTTGAGGCGGCTAGGCCTTGGCCCTTCCCTCCTGCGGTTTTCCCTCATGGGCCCTTTTTCCCTAGGAAGTTTGGCCCATTAGTGGAATACCCCTTCAAATTAGATTTTAATATTATATTTAATATTAGTTACATTTATTAATATGTAAATACATATTACAAAATCCGATTTGACACGAAATACCTTTCAGTTCCCTTTCGATTTCCTCTGGACGCCTTCGGAACTTTCCCAGAACGATTCTGGTTCTCTCACGGAACTTTTCTGGTTTCTTTTTCTCTTTCATATGGTGATTCCAACTTACAGAGGATCTGTACCTCATCGTACCCTTAAGCATATTTCCCCACGGTTCGGGAATGGCATAGACATGATCTCCATCAATGATCAATAGCGGGACTGGGATGCCCATAATGACCCCTGTGCATTCCACGATGATAATGTCATTTGAACCGTAAATGTCGTTTCCCATTCCGTTTGCCACTTGATACCTAGTTCACCCAAGATTTGATCTACAGTATCTCCATACCTTCGTTCGATCTCATTACCGATGAACTTGTTTTCTCGTTCGCATGTCGTTGCATTCCGTGACCCAGTCACACGCTTGCAAGCTTCGTTAATGCAATGCCACCGAGATGTCCACAAATGTATATTTATGTTACATGGATGGGAAAATCCTTGTCTTGATATTTACTCCTCTACATGCCCCTTTGGGAAACCTGAGCGGCACCTTTTTGATCATCCAGTCACATAATAATACTTGATAACCATCTAAGCTCCCTCTAGAACGGTGATTTCCATTATCTCATAGTCTAAGGATTAGGTTGCGAGATTTCCTTAGGTTATCATTAATGGTGAACTTTGTAACTAGATCTCATTATGATACAACTTGTTGGGATGTTTGTCTATCACATCATTCAACTAATGACATGACCTCATTGTCAATTGGCATAAATACCCATGATCTCGAAACCCTAGATCATCCTCATGACCAATGAACTAATTCACTCGAGGTAACTAGAGACTTGGTTTGTTTACATACCACACGTGTATTAACATTTTAATACAGTTATAGCACAGTATGAAACTATTATGAACTAATTCAAATATGACAATAAAACCAATTTATTATTTGCCTCTAGGGCATATATCCTTCTGTCTCCCACTTGCACTAGAGTACAAATAATCTATCTCACATTTTACTCATCATAAACCATATCACATATGCGTTTATTGATCATGCATGCTTATGGAAAATGTTCTGTCCATGTTCTGTTTTACCAGATCATTATGTCTTTGCAAATCATTAATGTCTTCCTAACTTTGACATTCATACCATTATCTGATAATGGGTTGAACTATTCGTTTGGTGAAAAAGTGAGACTTTGTTTCTAGTATGTACTATGACGGTCGCTTTCACTATTGTCACGTAAACTTTGAAACACACTTCGCACTCCTTTGTGTGTATATATAGTAGTTATGGCAACAGAGTGAGGTCTGTATCCAGGAGCCAACAGTGATGTTAAATCAGCCACAACGAGCTTTCTCATGGGCACTGTGCCCTGGGACACACCCTCTACATAAAGATGAACTAGTCCCGCCATAACAATATACATCATGTCATTTGGAGCCCTTATACTTCTATACCTATGTAGATCCTAGTGCATGAAATGCAACTATGCGCCTTACTTTGCTTCTTGCCATTTAAGGACAAACTTAATTCTAGTTCAGTGATTGACTCAAGAATCACTTAAAGACATGTTCTTACAGTTAAGAGCTTTTCCTTCCAACCAGAACATCGGGTCACACTACATCGAGTATACAATATGGTTGTATGGAAGAACCTATGACTGAGGCATAGGAGAGGCAACACATCTCTATCTTTCTTTTAACCATGGTTGTAATACTAAGACTAACTCAATGCTTCATACAAGTAAGAACCTCTTTCTTTTCCTTGTTCCATTCTGAACTACATCAGAATCTTATCTAGGATATTCTGAACATCTTCAGAATCAAGTCCAGGAAGCATTCGACTATGATGTTTATTAAACTTACCAATCTATCTTGATGGATGTCATTGTTTAATAACTTCTTCAACTTCATTCATATTTACTAGCTTAAATTTTATCAATACCAATCACATTATTCATATATGTTGTCCACATATCTTAGAATAATTTCACGCTCCAACTCAAATATGGCATCCATATATGAGATCCAGGGATTTCACTTAGCCCCCACTCAAAATATGTCTACTACATATTAAGATTTGGCCAAGCTACTTAGATCCAACTCAACATATGTCTCTTACATATTAATATTTGGCCAAGATAATTAGCTCCCACTCAAATGCAGGTCCTCTCGATAATCTTGGACATTCCAAAATTCTTTGATCATCATCAAATTGAGAATTCCAGCTACGAGATTCCAATATCCATATATTGCCGGTGTAAAGCCAATAGACTCAAGCATTGCTACATTTGTAGTCAACTCCTTGAATTTGTCCATACTTTGTGACAAATCGAGCTTTATGTCTCCTTTAAGTTTCATTTCCATCTTATGACCTTGAAGTCATTTAGAAATATCAAGTAAACTTCTTTGCTTAATAAGATCAAGTAACATATTACTTTGCAATCTTAAATGTAACTTAATATAGGATTTTATGACTCCTGGTCATTTCTCGCACTTAGGTCCATCATGCTTCTTTGTAATTCTCAGGTATGTCTTGTTCATAAACATGACAAGCGAATCAATAATATATTTCCATGAACTTGCAGAGTATATATTGTTGAATCCTACTTTCTTTAGTAAAAGTATTAACTGAAACTTTATGATCATTATCATTAGTTTCTTCTCTATTTGTATAGGTAAGGTCAAATACCTTGTTTTGATCTTTTACTCTCTTCCACCTGTATGTTCATCAAGACACATCATCTTTGGACAATAGCAGGTTTGCCTCTTGTGGAACCTATATTCATAGTTGCCTAAAAATACAATATTAAAATGTTTGTTCGCCAAAATTTTGAATTATCAAAACCTCTAGAAACTCGAACATGCCATAACTCTTATGGTGTTGTTTCCACGAATCTTTTGATGTTCCTTTGTATTTCAACCGAGTGTTTTCTCATTTCAATCTCTAACTCTAAACGATAACTATAACCCTGATAAGACATAATATTATACCATATGTATCTAATACATAATGATTATGATATTTAGACATTTCAATACACTTTGAAATTGCCCTATTATCATAATTTGTGAAACCTCTTTCACATGTCCTTTTATGCTAAAATTAAAATAAATACTTTAGTCACATCGATCAAATCGAAGAGAATTTTGTATTCTTGTTAATTCAATATCCTCCTTCACTTTGAAATCTTTTGAACAATTCAAAATAGTTTCAAACTTATGTTTCATTAAGTAAATACTCATATTCACTTAAATCCATAATGAAGTATGTAAGGATTTCCACTATTTGTTGAAAATATGATACATCACTATGTATAAATTTCAACATGAAGTATAAATCATGATTTCCACTATTTGTTGAAAATACGATACATCATTATGTATAAAGTTCAACATTTCTTCACATATCACCATTTTACCAGAATGCGGAGTTTTAGTCATTCTACCCAACGAGGCATGGTTTTGCAAAGTCTCTAGATTAAGCATCTAAGACCCCGATCTTCATTTATAATGAAAAACATGCAATAACCAAAATGACTTAAACTATAGTGTCATGTCATCATTAAACTTTGGATATCTTCTAGAATTCTAATCCTTTATAAATTTTTAAACTATTATCATTAACATAGTGATGAGAATAACTCATTTATAATCGTAATGTGACCATAAAGGTATTATTCATAAGAACAGTAGAATTGGCTTGTAACTTATTCATATGAACAATCGTCTCGACAAAAGTAAGACACACACACAAGGATTACAAAATTATACTCAAGTCCACTAATCCAAATGATAAACCTTTGAGGAAACGGGTGATGTAGGCCATCAACTGTTTTGCTTGCCGTCATCAAGCCACATTGCCTCAATTCCAACAATTCTTAAGCAGACCATCCTGTTTTCACAATACAGGACAAGTATCCATTACTTATGTAAACTGCAATGAGTTTTGCAACAATTACATTTATAACTTTGTATATCTAACATATACCCTTTTTATTCATGACCTCCATTGCAATCAAGCCCTTCTGAGAGTTAATATCTCTAATGTAAGATTGCTAAGTGTTTCTCCAAACATTCTCTTTTTCATGCATCATGGAAGAAAAATCATCCGACGGCTCATACTTTATGTGCCTGATCTTGCAAAATACAAGATTGTAATCCAACTCTCGATCAAATGGAGAATGGCTTATTGAATGATTACAGAGAACACACAAACATCGCGGAGTCATCAAATTGTCTCCTAATGGTCATTGTATCAAGAAGACAACATCACCTTTTACGAGGATATACCTCAGGCGTGGGTATTAATCTATGAAGTTAGAACCTTTTGCTAAGTTCCATATCGAGCAATAAATTTCCCATGGTCGCAAAGGACCTCAATGGGATAGGCCATGGTCTACTAAGATATTCGCAAACAGACATCTAGACTAAGTTCATAATATGAGTTTAATCCTTATTGAGCTCTGTCATCCCCTGGACGATTTTAGTGATCACATGATCCCAATCCACTACACCACCCCCGATCGTCACGGCCGGCAATGCACTTTCAAAGGTAGACATTCCCCAGTGTCAATCACATCAACCATGTGACTCATGCTCGACCATTCGGTCTCTTGTGTTCCGAGCCTCGTGTCCGACATGATAGGCTCGCCAAATCTAACTTGTGTGTATTCGCTATGCAACATGGCTTACACCCACTGTATGCGAACGTAGATATGTCTGACACCCGATTGTCACGGCATGCCTCATAACGGAGAACCTTCTTGGTGGTGCACATACAAGGGGAACACTATCATTGGAATTATTTAGGGATTATCTTATTTGCTACCATTGAGTATCTAATACTAGCATATAATAAGATGTAAAACAGGTATCAACATCACATGTATATTGTGATATGATATGGTCCTTCTTCTTGCGCCTTGATCTCCATCGAGCGCTCCGGCATGATCTCCATCTTGCCCCTGGTGTGATGCCACCAGTAGGTCGTCCATCAGAATGATGGCTATTACTATACTACTTAGTAACATAAAAGTAAACTACTTTACCTTCATAACAACCAATACCATATCATAACACGAGCCCTCCTACAAAATAAAGTTAGACGCCTCTACTTCATCTTTGCAAGTTTTACGTGGTCGTTAGGGCTTTCGCAACATAACCGTTTCTAATCTACGAACTTTCCAACCACAACATGGATCCAATAGTTGTCTCTACTATACCCATTTCGGGGCCCTCCATTGTAAATGCTATATCAACTATTGAATGAGAGATAGACACCCGCTAGCCACTTATACAGAACAAGCCATATGTTGAGCATGGAACCAGTCTCGCGTACGAATGCGCGTAAGGTCGGTCTGGGCCGCTTCATCAAAGAATACCGAGATATAAACAAGTACACGTTAGAGGGTAACAACTAAGGGATCAATGCCCGCACAATACTTGTGTGTACCGGCCATACATCACTCCTACAAATAGATCGGCTCTGATACCACTAAAGGGTTTCGTAGCAGAAAACAAAAAATTTCCTACGTTGGAACCTCCTAACACCCAAGATTTATCTATGTAGTAATGTAGTAACGACCAGAGCGTATAGAATACATACCCTTGTAGACCGTACGCGGTTAACATTCCGAGGGGAACGTGGTTGAAGTAGTCGAACTCGTAGCAGACCTCAAGGTCACCATGCTCCTCGCAGGTCACCCCTTGCTCCTTCTTCATCGTGCAGAAGCTCCGGCTCACGACATCCAAGGTGCCCCAAGTGTGGCCCTCATGGTTTGGTACACATACGATGTACGATGACGACCTCCGAATCCTTGATCCCTGCCGGGAGTGCGGAAGTAGATCTCCATCTTGGAATCCCTGCAGTGCAATGGCGTGCTGCAGGTGTGCCGTCTCTTGCGCGAACTGTCCTTTGTTGGGACCGTGCCAACGCATGGAGACAACTATGTAGAGAGAGAGGGAGGAATTCTCTAAGGAAAATGCCTTAGAGAACATCTCAAATTCTGCTGTGTTTATTCCCACCCATAGGCACCCCTTTATATAGGCGGAGGGGGGTGTGCCCTCCCCTTTGGGTTTCCCATGTGGGACTAAACAAGGGAGAGGGGGGGGAGGCGCCATGGGCCCTTAGGGCACCATGGGCCAACCGGCCAGGGGTGGGTCCCACCCTGTGCACAGCCCTAGGCTGGCCGGGTGGGCCCCTTGAGGTGGCTAGGCCTTGGCCCTTTGGCCCTTCCCTCCCATGGTTTTCCCTGATGGACCCTTTTTCCCTAGGAAGTTTGACCCATTAGTGGAATACCCCTTCAAATTAGATTTTAATATTATTTTTAATATTAATTATATTAATTAATATGTAAATACATATTACAAAATCTGATTTGACATGAAACACCTTTCGGTTCCCTTTCGATTTCCTCCGAACGCCTTCAGAACTTTCCCGGAACGATTCTGGTTTTCTCACGGAACTATTCCGGTTTCCTTTTCTCTTTCATATGGTGATTCCTACTTACAGAGGATCTCTACCTCATCATACCCTTAAGCGTATTTCCCCACGGATCGGGAATGGCACAGACATGATCTCCATCAATGATCAATAGCGGGACTGGGGTGCCCGTAATGTCCCCTGTGCATTCTGATGACTGCAAGTGCACATATTGTTTGTAGCTAGTTTCGAAATAAAGATATCGATCCCATAGGGAGCAGTAGGCGAAAGACTAAAATGCTTTTAACTAAAACTAAACGAAGTACTTAAGAAATAACTTTAAGATGCAAGATAAGGAGAATTGTTTTTGGGTTTTTGGTTGAACAAGGTAATTTAAAGTAAAGCAAAACTTAATGCAGAAAGTAAGAATCACGTGTGTAATAGAACTTTTAGAACTACAATAGGGAAAAAGGCGTTCTTAGGGAGTAGCGGATACACCACTAGCAATTTAGACTAAGTAATCGAGAGTATTATAACGAATATTCTCATAGTGTGTATGTATGTGGGAGGAGCTCCATATATGGACGATTTGCCAGCAACCGTTGCACACATCGTCCTCATAACCATAACAGGCAGTAACCGACAACCATCGCATTACCGCGTTATTAAGGGATTTCTCCTGTGGCATGGACATGGCTTGATGAGTTCTCCTTGGTTCCCCAAGTTAGTATGTAAAGAATGATAACAGCTTTATAGTCACAGTAAGCGCTATCATCCCTCCGTCTACTAACAAGTAATCCCCTCCATCGAGTCGCCATAAGAGGAAAATATTAAGAAGGTGCACTTCTCCTTAATATCAAGATGAAGACATTAACACATACACATAATGATGTATAACATAATAATCTCTATCTCATCTCAGTCATATGCTAGGGTTTCTCCATCTCCCCAAGAACTAAAGATCTACTCAGACATGGAGACGATCAACATCATGGAAATGGTAATGGAAACAATCATAGGTGAATAGTACTTGTATAAATCCAACGAGTATAGGAATTACAACAAGATCTAGACAAGATATAGATGGGATGGATGAGAATGGTGGTGATGCAGTGGTGGTTGATGAAGATCGATGCCTTAGCCTCTCGGATCTGCATAGGGTGAAGATGGATCCCTGGCGGACGAGTTCCTCCTCCAGATGCCTTCTGGACGTGAGGTTTTCACGATTTCTGGGTGTTCTGTATGTCTTCTCTCTGAACCAATTACACGAGGTGAAAATATTTGACGAGGCAGAGGCGGCGCCAACTATACGGCCGGAGCTATACTGGCGGAAGAAATTCTCCCGCCATATAGTTGGTCATTATGCTCTCTGCCTCCCTTGTTCGCTTCTGGTTTTCTTCTGGTATTATTAATATTTCCCAAATAAGCGATTTACGTTGTTTTTGACTCCTTTTCTCCACAGTACAACTGCTTTAATAATTGTATCCATTGGATCCATCATCTATCTTGATCCTGGTGAAAACAGACATAAAATGTCTGTGCGAGCGCCGTAAAATACCAAGATCCTACATCTACAATACAAAATAATAATGTAAAACATGATGCAAATATGCATTCATCAACTTCCCCAAGCTTAGACTCTTGCTCGTCCCGAGCAAGTTTTTAGCTTAATGGATGTGACCCTCATATTCATGAAGCTGAGTCGATAAAATAGATGAGGCAATTGCAGCATGTGTTTATCATGTATGATACAGGGGAATAAGTTTATGAATAGTACCTTACTCGAACCATCTGAGTAGTACTGGAAGGCTTCCACACCTTAGTTATTAACAGTTCATAAAAGATGAATCTCAACATAATATAAAAGTATCTAGTTCAACCGAATGAGTTAACGAGGTAGTCCCAAGCGTTTTAGGATTGACGTATTCACTTGGGATTCAAAATCTCAAAAGTGTCTCTTTGTCATACTACAATACAGTGGTATATGCCCATTTGCTCTTTGCACATTCGCTCTTTTTCTTCTTTTCCTTTTCTTTTCTTTTGCATATATGCTCACACTTTTGTTTTAAGTGCTGTGCAAAGGAGCTAGCCATATATTCCACTTCATGTAGGAATTCAAAGTTCAACGATCTCAATTATCAAATTCCAACTGTATATGAAGTATTATTATGACTTGAGATTCTACCACGACTTGTTCCCACTCTATTTGGATAGCACTTTCATTTTCCTTTGTTCAAGGTTTCTCTCTTAACTTAATTGGATAGATAATTTTTTCTTTGTGAATCAAACCATAGACTTATAGCATATTGACCAAATTATCTTTATGTGTTCCATTAATACCAGTGGTGTGGAAGACTCCTATCGCTATGATCAAGTGCAAGTAAAACCATACTCAAGTCATTCATATATCAATAAATCAAACACAAACTCAATATTGCTTCATATATAATAATAAACTCGGAATTTCATAAAAGGGATCGACTATTCCTGAAGGGAATTCTAATGATGCAAACTTTATTTCTAGTTTGAACTAATGCAAAAACTGTAATGTAGAACTTATAAGAGAGATTACAAGGTCTTTAAGATCTCCCGAAGCTTGGAATCAAGCCAGGCGAGATCAATTAACTCCTTGTAGGTACCTATTCCTCCTCTTGGGTAGATGGAGCGTCGCCTTCTTCCTTTACGTTTCTCACTTTAACTATGCTTTCAAAGCGAATGCTGAGCTTGGCCATGTCGTATTGGATCTTCAACATTTTACTCTTGAGGAATTTCTTCTCATCTGTTAAATCAAAGACAGTTTTAATCAAGAAACCAACTCTACCATCGATTGCATCGACCTTCTTCTCAAGGTCTTTGCTCATCATCCAGTAGGAGTCAATTCCTTCTCCAATTGTTTCAACACATGCCTTAGAAGCCTTTTCTAACTCACAGATCATATCATAAATCTCATCTTGCCGCACGTTCTTAGGTTTAAGAGGCGATGGACCAAGAGGAGGTTTATAATAGGATCCCATGTTGTAACAATAAGGATTAGGGAGGTACTCATTCTTGTTCCTTCCCTGCTCAGCTTGTCTCATCATCTCCATCCTCTCTGGGAATAGGTCCTCCCAATTTGGGAGAGGCTTGATCTCCATGCCAAATGATGATGATGATCCTTTAGGTTCTGCTTCCTCGATCCTCTTCACGGGCTTATCATCTTTCTTCTTCTAGATCTGGTTGACGTGGAAGGGCTGCATGGTTTTGCTACACAGATGTTATTAGAGGGATTGTATAGGGATGGCGAGGATTTTTCGAGGCTGGAGGCTGTAGCTCTGCGAAAACTTAATGAAAAAGGTTAGATGCGATCAGCTTTAAAAGGAGGGTTCAAAAACCCTAGCCGGCTTGCGTAACGAGCAACTATACGGGCGCAACCCGTATAGCTCCCGCTGTATAGTTGTGAACTGACTATAGATTAGATCTACGGTGGAACCTAACTATACGGCCAGAACTATACGGGCGGAATTTTTAATTCCGGCCATATAGTTGGTTGTTAAACTCTCAGTATTCTAGAAATTATTTTGTCAAAGGTGTAGACAACTATATGAACGCAACTATACAGGCGGAATTTTTAATTCTGGCCGTATAGTTGGTCGTTAAACTCTCAGTATTCTAGAAATTATTTTGTCAAAAGTGTAGACAACTATACGACCGCAACTATATGGGAAGAATTTTTAATTCCGGCCGTATAGTTGGTCGTTAAACTCTCTATTTCCTCGACATTTTTTTTGGAGAAGGGTTGATAACTATATGACCGTGACTATACGAGCAGAAGTTTTAATTCCGGCCGTATAGTTGGTTGTTAAACTCTCAGTACCTTCTGTGGACGGAAGCGTCGACGTCGCAACAACTATACGGCCGGAATTATACTGCTGGAATTTTTATTCCCTCCGTATAGTTGGTCGTTAAACCTTCTATTTCCACAAAAAAATTCTGCTTCTCCAGGTATTCTTTATTAATGCGAAACTAAACAAAATATCAATTTTTGACAGAGGAATGTCAGCTTAGAATTTCGACCAATTTTGGCATCATCAATCTTCCTTCTTCTTTGCGAGAGCATGAATAATTCTCATTAAAAACAATACTCAAACTAGACTTTAACTGAAAATTTAAAAACTTACTCAACCTTTAATTCACATGGGTTTCCTTCCATGAAGCGCTCTTTTATGGTCAATAGCTTGACCGTAGTACCGGTCATTCCGTCTTGAGTCCATTCTTCTTGTAATTGCTATTCTTCATGTATTTTTGCTTTATCACTTCTTCGGGGGTGCTCAACTCTATAGTGATTGCACTTATATCTTCTTTCACCAGATAATGCTTCAAGCATTGTCCATTTACCACCCATGCAAGAGAGGGTGTTTTTCCTTGGAGCTTCACTGCTCCTGACGAATAGGCTTCTTGCACTACATATGGACCTTCCCACTTCGACCTGAGTTTTCCCGGAAACAACTTAAGACGAGAATTATAGAGCAACACTTTGTCTCCACTTAAAAAAAAATTATTCTCTATTTTTTGATCATGCCATCTTTTAAATTCTTCCTTAAATAACCTAGCATTATCATAGGCTTCACTTCTAAACTCATCTAAAGCATGCATATCTAATAAACGCTTTTCCCCTACTACTTTGAGATCATAATTTAGATTCTTGATTGCCCAAAAATCTTGGTGTTCTAGTTTTATTGGTAAATGGCATGCCTTACCGTACACCATCTTATAAGGTGTCATACCCATTGGATTTTTAAATGCAGTACGGTATGCCCATAGAGTGTCATTTAACTTGTATGACCAATCTTTTCTTGATTTATCCACCGTCTTCTCAAGTATGGTCTTTAGTTCTCTATTTGAGAGTTCCACTTCACCACTTGTTTGGGGATGATATGGTGAAGCAACACGGTGAGTTACTCCATACTTGATGAGGATTTTCCTGAAAGTCCCTTTCATAAAATGAGAACCACCGTTAGTAATTAAAAATCTAGGGACTCCAAACCTGGGGAATAGGATGTCCTTGATCATCTTCACTGAGGTAGCTGCATCTGCATGATTTGTTGGGATAGCTTCAACCCACTTAGTAACATAGTCAATAGCAACAAGAATATGAGTATAACCGTTTGACTCTATAAATGTCCCCATGTAATCCATTCCCCACACATCAAAGGGTTCAATTATTAGACTATAATTCATCGCCATTTCTTGTGTTGTACCTACATTACCTCTTCTTTGGCAGGCATTGCAATATTCCACATACCTGTGTGCATCCTTGAGCTAGGTGGGCCAATAGAATCCGGATTGAAGTACCTTTGCAGCAGTCCTTTTACCTGCATGATGCCCTCCATATGGACTATCATGACAAGCCTTCAATATCGCATTCATTCCGTGATTAGGAACACACTTCCGAATCATTCCTTCAAGTCCATGACGATATAGATACGGATCATCCCAAAAGTAATATTTAAGATCATTAAAGAATTTCATTCTTTGATTTCTTGACATACCTGGAGGATTTTTTTTGTTGCTAGATAGTTAGAATAATTTGCATACCATGGATCAACAATCTCTACCTTTGCTAAATATTCTCCCAGAAATGATTCATTAATAGGTATGGGGTCATTAATTATTCCCTCCATCCTAGAGAGACGATCTGCTACCGGATTATCCTTACCCCTCCTATCTACTATTTGCAAATCATATTCTTATAGTAATAAAACCCACCTAATCAACCTAGGCTTAGCATCCTTTTTTACAAGCAGGTGACACAAAGCTTGGTGATCCGTATGAATTATTACCTTAGAATTAATTATGTACGATCTAAATTTGTCATAAGCAAAAAATATAGCTAGAAACTCTTTTTTGTAGTAGCATAATGTTTTTTAAACTTACTAAGAGGTCTACTAGCAAAATAAATAACATTCAAATTCTTTCCATCTTGCTGTCCCAACACATCCCCTAAAGCATACTCACTAGCATCACACATAATTTCTAAAGGTTCATCCCACTTTGGAGGTTGCATGATAGGTGATGAAACTAGTTTATCTTTAAGGTTCTCAAAAGCTGCAATACAGTCATGGTCTAAATAGAATGACGTTTCTTTATCAAGAAGATTTGTAAGGGGCATAGCTGGTTTAGAAAAATCTTTTATAAAACGCTTATAAAATCCTGCATGTCCCAGAAACTTTTTTAAGCTTTTAATGTCCTGAGGTATTGGGAGATTTTCTATAGCATTTATATTAGTTTTATCTATTTCTATTCCCTTCTCTGAAACCTTGTGCCCGAAAAATTTACCTTCTCTTTCCATGAAACCGTATTGCTCCCAATTCAACACCAAGTTTGATTGCCTGCATCTTTGCAAAACTCTGGTCAGACTGTAGAGACAATTATCAAAAGTTGTTCGACAAACGACAAAATTGTTTGTTAGGACTTCCATAGTATTCTCAACAAAATCATCAAAAATCTTTAGAACACATTCTTGAAAATTTGCTCCTACATTACATAAGCCAAATGGAATTAATCTATAAGCATATGTGCCATAAGGACAAATAAAAGTTGTTTTCTCTTGATCTTCTGGCTATATGGCAATTTGAGAATATCCAGAATAACCATCAAGAAAACAAAAATAAGAATTATTACTAAGTCTTTCTAGAATTTTATCCATGAACGGTATAGGTTTATGATTCTTTTGTGTCGCACGATTTAGTTTCCTAAAATCAATGCACATACGATATCCTACAATTGGTCTCATAGGAACTAGCCCACCTTTCTCATTCATAGCATCATCAAGACCACCTTGTCTTGGTATGCAATGAGCTCGGCTAACCCACTTACTATCAGAAATAGGATATATTATGCCAACATCAAGTAAGTGTATAACTTCTTGTCTTACTACTTCCTCCATCTTAGGATTAATACTTCCTTGTGTATCTACTACGGGTTCAACATCATCAAGCATGGTAATCTTATGTGTTACAATAGATGGATCTATTCCTTTAATATCACCCAATGTATATCGAAAGGCTTCATGATGCTTAACCAAAACTAAAATGAGTTTATTAGTTTCATTTTCTGATAGATTCTTGCTAATAATAATAGGACATTTATTTTCATTATCTAAAAACTCATACCTCATATTATCTGGAAGTTTTTTTAATTCTATTGGTGGAGGTTCTTCATCTCCTGTTCTTACCAATTCTTCATATTCATGTGGATTTTGTGCCTCCGGAATTGAATCAAGGTAATCATCCATGTCTTCTTTCTTCTCATCTTCTGGTGCTTCTTCCCAATTAATCAAGATCCTTTCTAGTTCATCTTGTGGAGTACTGAAATGAATCACCACTAGCTCGGCAATCGTCCTTTCTTCCTTGATATCCTCCACTTCATATGGCCTATTTTTTAGTTTGGCAAAGTGGAATGTCATTTCTTCTTCTCCAAACTTCAGTGAAATGGTTTCCTTCTGATTATCCACTTGAGCTTTGGTGATGGAAATAAAAGGCCTGCCTAAAAGAATAGGGCAAAAAGAATCTCGAGGCATATCAACAATATGAAAATCAAGGGGGTACATGAGTGAGCCAATAAAGACACAAATATTTCTGATTACCCCTTCCAATTTTATATTGGTTCTATTAGACAATTTAATAATAGTGTCTACTAGTTCAACATCTGGATTATTTAAGTTGTAGCAAAGTTCTTGATAAAGTGATGACGACATAATATTTATGGTGGAAATTGATTCACAAATTCCATATAAGAAAGTTTCTCCACAATATATAGGGGTCATAGGTTTTGAAGTTTCATTACCTTGAACTTTACCTTGGATGAATTCTGAAGTTTCACGGTCTAACATAACCACCTCATCCTCCACTATTCGTGCCTCCATAAGGTCTTTTATTATAACATTATTTATATTTGTAGCTTCGGAATTCCATTCTGGTTTCTTCAGTCTCTTCTTTATTTGTTCTTCCTCTCTTTGTCTTTTTTCAAAGATTCCCTGTATAGGTATCAAGGAGAACTCTTCTCTTGCACGATTCTTTTCTTCGAGAGGTTTACAAGGTTCCCATTCTGTAGGTACCTGCAAATGCCCTGCATAATTCTCAATAATTTTCTTTATTGAGTAAGAATCAATACCGAGGGTTTTAATCATTGTATCAGTCCTCTCATATGCAAGGAAATCGTTAATGCAAGCATATTCTGAAAAAATATTTGTAATATTTTCCTTATCTTTAGAATTTTTAGTTGCTTCTTTCATTTTTATTATTAGATTCCAAGCCTCATCATAAGTATAAGATAGAAAACTGCCATTTGAAGCAGTGTCTAGATTCGTCCTATTTTCAATATTTAGCCCTCCATAAAATGTATGAGTGATTAACCAATCAGGCAAACGATGATGGGGGAAATTATCTAGGTAACTTTTATACCTTAGAGTACCTCTCATCCTGTGAGCTTTGCTTTTAGAATAATATTTTGATAGGAACTTAGTTATCAATTCCTCCCAAGTCCTTGGTGCTTCTGCACAAAAAGATCTGTACCAGTCACAAACATTATTAGAGAGAGAGTTTGTCTAAACAACTGGATTTTAACCATATCAAAATTACAGTCATCGAAAATAAAGGAACTGAGAATATCTTCAAAGAATTGTAAGTGTCCATATGGACTTTCTTCATTGGTCCCTGCAAATTTCTTAGAGTGTAACAATTCGAATAATAAAGGATAGATCTCGACTCCATCTGGATTTATGCTTTTGTTGACAGTTATAAAAGCGTTCATGGGCGAACCCATTTTCCTTACTGCCTCAAGCTGGTTTAAATGTTGAGTATTATCCATTGTTGTGGTCCTGCAACTCAAGTAAAAATTAGTACAACAAAAGTAAATAACTAAAAGTAAAGTGACTTATAGCGCTAAGCTCCCCGGCAACGGCGCCAAAAAATAGCTTGATGACTGCAAGTGCACAAATTGTTTGTAGCTAGTTTTGAAATAAAGACATCGATCCCACAGGGAGCAGTAGGCGAAAGACTAAAATGCTTTTAACTATAACTAAACGAAGTACTTAAGAAATAACTTTAAGATGCAAGATAAGTAGAATTGTTTTTGGGTTTTCGGTTGAACAAGGTAATTTAAAGTAAAACAAAACTTAATGCAGAAAGTAAGAATCACGTGTGTAATAGAACTTTTGGAACTACAATAGGGAAAAAGGTGTTCCCAGGGAGTAGGGATACACCACTAGAAATTTATACTAAGTAATCGAGAGTATTATAACGAATTATCTCATAGTGTGTATGTATGTGGGAGGAGCTCCATATATGGACGATTTGCCAGCAACCGCTGTAGACATCGTCCTCATAACCATATCAGACAGTAACTGACAACCATCGCATTACCGCTCTATTAAGGGATTTCTCCTATGGCATGGACATGGCTTGATGAGTTATCCTTGGTTCCCCAAGAATGACAACAACTTTATAGTCGCAGTAAGCGCTATCATCCCTCCGTCTACTAACAAGTAATCCCCTCCATCGAGTCCCCATAAGAGGCAAATATTAAGAAGGTGCACTTTTCCTTAATATCAAGATGAAGACAATTAACACGTACACAGAATGATGTATAACATAATAATCTCTATCTTATCTCAGTCATATGCTAGGGTTTCTCCATCTCCCCAAGAACTAAAGATCTACTCAGACATGGAGGCAATCAACATCATGGCAATGGTAATGGAAACAATCATAGGTGAATAGCATTTGTATAAATCCACAACGGGTATAGGAATTACAACAAGATCTAGACAAGATGTAGATGGGATGGATGAGAATGGTGGTTATGCAGCGGTGGAAAATGAAGATCGATGCCTTAGCCTCCCGGATCTGCGTAGGGTGAAGATGGATCCCTGGCAGATGAGTTCCCCTCCAGATGCCTTCCAGAGGTGAGGTTTTTGCGATTTCTAGGTGTGCTGTATGTCGTCTCTCTAAACCAATTGAACAGGGTGGAACTATTTGACGAGGCAGAGGCAGCGCCAACTATACGGCTGGAGCTATACGGGCGGAAGAAATTCTCCCGCCGTATAGTTGGTCGTTAGGCTCTCTACGTCCCTTGTTCGCCTCTGGTTTTCTTCTAGTATTATTAATATTTCCCAAATAAGCGATTTATGTTGTTTTTGACTCCTTTTCTCGACATTACAACTGCTTTAATAATTGTATCCATTGGATCCATCATCTATCCTGATCCTGGTGAAAACAGACATAAAATGTGCGTGCGAGCGCCATAAAATACCAAGATCCTACATCTACAATACAAAATAATAATGTAAAACATGATGCAAATATGCACTCATCACATTCTACGATGATAATGTCGTTTGAACTGTAAATGTAGTTTCCCATTCCCTTTGCCACTTGATACCTAGTTCACCCCAGATTTGATCTATGGTATCTCCATACCTTCGTTCGATATCATTACTGATGACCTTTTTTTCTTGTTCCCATGTCGTTGCATTCTGTGACCCAGTCACACGCTTGCAAGCTTTGTTAATGCAACACCACTGAGATGGCCACAAATGTATCTGTCCGTTACATGGATGGGAAAATCCTGGTCTTGATATGTACTCCTCTACACGCCCCTTTGGGAAACCTGAGTGGCACCTTTTTGATCATCTAGTCACGGAATGATACTTGATAACCATCTAAGATCCCTCCAGAACGGTGATTTGCATTATCTCACAGTCTAAGTATTAGGTTGCAAGATTTCCTTAGTTTATCATTAATGGTGAACTTTGTAACTAGATCTCATTATGATACAATTTGTTGGGCTGTTTGTCTATCATATCATTCAACTAATGACATGAACTCATTGTCAATTAGCATAAATGCCCATGATATCGAAACCCTAGATCGTCCTCATGACCAATGAACTAGTTCGCTAGAGGTAACTAGAGACTTGGTTTGTTTACATACCACACGTGTATTAACGTTTCATATTAATACAATTATAGCATAGTATGAAACTATTATGAACTAATTGAGATATGATAATAAAACCAATTTATTATTTGCCTCTAGGGTATATCTCAGTCTCCCACTTGCACTAGAGTACAAATAATCTAGCTCGCATTTTACTCATCATAAACCATATCACATATGCGTTTATTGATCATGCATGCTTATGGAAAATGTCCCGTCCATGTTCTGTTTTACCAGATCATTATGTCTTTCCAAATCGTTAATGCCTTCCTAACTTTGACATTCATACCATTATCTGATAATGGGTTGAAGTATTCGTTTGGTGAAAAGTGAGACTTTGTTTCTAGTATGTACCATGACGGTCGCTTTCAGTGTTATCACGTAAACTTTGAAACACACTTCACACTCCTTTATGTGTATATATAGTAGTTATGGCAACAGAGTGAGGTCTGTATCTAGGAGCCAGCAGTGATGTTAGATCAGCCACAACAAGCTTTTTCATGGGCATTGTGCCCTGGAACACACTCTCTACATAAAGATGAACTAGTCCTGCCACAACAATATACATCATGCCATATGGATCCCTTATACTTCTATATCTATGTAGATCCTAGTGCACGAAATGCAACTATGCGCCTTACTTTGCTTCTTTCCATTTAAGGACAAACTTAATTCTAGTTCAATGATTGACTCAAGAATCACTTAAAGACATGTTCTTATAGTTAAGAGCTTGTCCTTCCAACCAGAACCTCGGGTCACATTACATCGAGTATACAATATGGTTGTATGGAAGAACCTATGACTGAGGCATAGGAGATGCAACACATCTCTTTCTTTCTTTTAACCATGGTTGTAATACTAAGACTAACTCAATGCTTCATACAAGTAAGAACCTCTTTCTTTTCCTTGTTCCATTCTGAACTACTTCAGAATCTTATCTAGGATATTCTGAACATCTTCAGAATCAAGTCCAGGAAGCATTCGACTATGATGTTTATTAAACTTACCAATCTATCTCGATAGATCTCATTGTTTAATAACTTGTTCAACTTCATTCATATTTACTAACTTAAATGTTATCAATACCAATCACATCATTCATATATGTTGTCCACATATCTCAGAATGATTTCACGCTCCCACTCAAATATGGCATCCATATATGAGATCCAGGGATTTCACTTAGCCCCCACTCAAAATATGTCTACTACATATTAAGATTTGGCCAAGCTACTTAGCTTCCACTCAAAATATGTCTCTCACATATTAAGATTTGTCCAAGCTAATTAGCTCCCACTCAAATGCAGGTCCTCTCGATAATCTTGGACATTCCAAAATTCTTTGATCATCATCAAATTCAGAATTCTAGCTATGAGATTCCAATATCCATATATTGCTAGTGTAAATTCAATAGACTCAAGCATTGTTAAATTTGTGGTCAACTCCTTGAATTTGTCCATACTTTGTGACAAATCGAGCTTTACGTCTCCTTTAAGTTTCATTTCCATCTTATGACTTTGAAGTCATTCAGAAATATCAAGTAAACTTCTTTACTTAATAAGATCAAGTAACATATTACTTTGCAATCTTAAATATAACTTAATATAGGATTTTATGACTCCTGGTCATTTCTCGCACTTAGGTCCATCACGCTTCTTTGTAATTCCCAGGTATGTCTTGTTGATAAAACCTATTTATTATTTGCCTGGAGGGCATATTTCCTTTAAAGCGGCTGGGGAAAACTTAGTACAACTAACGAACCAGGGGCGCGGAAATAGAAATCCCTAATTTTTTTATTATCTGCTGCGGAAACCCTTCACCATGATCTCTAGATCGTTAACCACCCGTGTTCTTCAAGGGTAAGTAGTCCGATCTATTCTACTTATTACTTATATATAGTATAATAGATCTTGCGGGTTCCCTCTTGCTTGATATTCCATAGGAATTTTATTCCATGCAATGGACCCATTAGGCTTGAAACAAGATCCTTAGTAGTGGTACAAGAAGTTTGAGTCATTTACGACTTATCTTGGTTACCATAAAGAACAACCCAATCACTATGTCTTTATGAAGAGGTACCCTAGGGTTGACTTCATTGTTCTCTTGCTATATATCCATGACATTCTGTTGTTCGAAATGGAACAAAGTGGATTGCTCTCCTCAATAAGGCATTAAGTAAATCATTTCCCATGATGGATTTAGGACCGGCTAAAAAAATACTTGGCATGAAAATCTCCCGTGATAGATCAAAGTGTTAGTCCTGTGGAGAAAGGGGGTCCTCACGGGGCCGCCTACCAGCGAGCCCACCCACGCGCCCGAGAATACTGATCCTGCGCAAGCTCATCCTGGGTGGGCAGAGGCCGCCAGGACCCTTTTGGTAGCCTAGATGCCCCTACAACCGAGGGAGCTCGTGGATCATTTCATGGAGAAAAAAGAGACAAGTGGCCAACAATGCCTGACCTAGGCGCCAGACTATAACCCCACTCGCACGTGCATGCTGGCACACAGTGGTGGACATCAGGATAGCCATGCCACAACAAATCCATGCATGTCTCGCCCCGACGCATGGTGTGTCAGTGTCGCCACGTGGTGACCGACCCTTGTAGTGTCCCCTTGTCACTATAAAAGGAGGCCTAGGTCGGTCGAGTAAAAGGAGGAGAATTAGAAGGGAAAGAACTAGCTAAGTTCTTCCCCGGGAACAGATTCCGTAATCGTGTGATTATCCACCATATAGTTGATAGTTGTAGGACGTAGGGATCAGCACATTGCAAAATGAACCTGGGTATAAAACTGTGTCTATGTGTGATTGTTTGTTCGTCTAGCTTACTGGATGCTGTGCCCTTGGCCAAACTAAAAAGGGGACCTACCATCCCCAGTGTCGAAATCCAAGATACAACATCTAGAGTGCCAGGCAGGGGGAACATCCATGGGTACCTGCATCAGCATATTAACGTTCGACCCCAATGGACATGCCTAGGAGCTCAGGAGGAGCCACCTGAGGGATGACTAAGGCCACCACCTATGCTAGTGCCTCCCGACGGAGGGTGGAGCGCCAGCACTAGGAGGAGGAAGCCTCCAGCCAACCCTCATCGGACCAAGGTCCCATCAGACCGCCATTCCTACGGGATATGCATCACTGAACAACACTCATAAGGGCGCACATGCACCATAGGAGTACGGACGCGAGAAGGCGGTGAGCCTGCGGGGATGTGCTCACCTAACTAAATGCACATGTGCGATCATGAGGAGAACATTAGGTCCAAGGGGTCCCGTCTATCACTCGAAGCTAGCGTCCCGCCCCAACTTGTCCTAGGACCCATAGTCCCATCGCTGCAGTTGCCGTGGCAGAAGCCATGCTCGAATTTCTACAAGAGGCAGTTGGGGATAACGCACGCGCCAAGGCGTGGCTAGCGAGGTTGGTGCATTTTGTGAACGCTGCCTGTCTCCAGGGGATCGGCCATCTCGCGATCGATGGAACATGCTCCTCCTACTGTAGGGGCATGGGGAATGAACCACCGCCTCGTAGTTAGTGCTAGGCCCCCGCACCTATCCCATAGTGGATCTACCGGCAAAACTCATTACTTGTCGAATCGCGGCCGCCGAGAGAGCCACCGCGAGGGAGAACCTCCCCGCAACCCAGCTAGGGAGAGATGTGATTACCATGCCTCGGTAGGCTCCTGCCAGACTACTCATTCAAGGGACCTACGATGGGTCCTAGAAGAGCGTCAAGTAGAAGATGCCCAAACTCGCATAGTGCGACACTAGGAGTGTCACTTTCACGAAGACATCGAGCCAGAAAGAGCAAGGTGGAGTGCCCCTGCTTTTATGGTTGTCTACCGTCTTCACCCTGGAACTATAATGGGACACCTAGCCCCCAACTTCCGGCCAGACATACCATACAAATACAACGGGAAGACCAATTTGAAGGACTTCCTGAAAATATACTACACTGAAGTACAAGAGCAGGAGGGGACAAAAGGGTCATGACCAACTAGTTCCCTCTCACCCTAAAGAGCGAGGCCCGGCATGGCTCTACAACCTGCCCGCCGGATCCATCAAGTCCTGAGAGGACCTATGCGACCAGTTTGTGGGAGCCTTTCAGGGTAGGTTCAAGTGCCCATGGACTATTAATGATCTCCACAAGATTTCACAGAAGCTAGAGAGAACTTGTGCAACTTTACTCAATGATTTTTTAGATGCTACACACCATAGCCAAGATCACACCCGAAGCCATCGCCACACTGCCTACCATGTGGGCGTCCGGGACCCTTGACACCACCCCGAAGCTGTTTGCTCTGGTTTACAAGTGTGCTCGGGCTGAAGAAGGAGAACTTCTACCTAGGGATTCCATTGATGAAGCCGATGGCCTCATCAAAAAGAGGAAACGCAAGCGCCCACCCGCGAAGCAGGCCCTAGCGATGGAACTAGAACACAATAAGTCCAAGACATCCGAGGCCGTCGCCACTGCTAACCACGACGATGTCCCCTGGTGCCCTATCCACAACTTTCCTTCTCATGCCCTCAAGGATTGAAGTCAGGTGAAGTCTCTGGTGGAGATGTAATCCCACGTAGACTGCTTCATCTGCCTCAATCCTGTCCACTGTGTGAAGAACTGCCCTGAATGTCGGGACCGGGAGGGCGCCAAGGGAGATCAAGGTAGCCAAGGCGGAGCCCAGGACACTGATGATTGTGAAAATAGGCATCTTTATTCGCGTTTAAATATTATATTAAGTCAAGCAAATGATAAAATATCTCTCTAGTCTTGCCACTAATGATTTATTATGCACACCCTTATTTTGAATTGTGATGTGCAAAAAAACACTCTTTTATGGAACAATTTGGAGCAATCAAGGGAGAATCATGCCAACTCAACCAAGTCAACCAAGGTCTAATGCTAGCATCCACAAGTGTTAATGAGCGCTGGTACGGGCGGAGCTTTCCCATACCGTGTGTCCCGTACCACATGATGCCAGCTTCACTAGGTCAAACCAAGAAACTTCCGTGAAGGGCCCTATATATTTTGAGACTCCTAGTCGCCGCAGAGAGTGCCTTCATTCGCAGATTACATATGAAAACACACTGAGGAAGATCCACCACTTCGCCACCACGATAGCTCATCATCTCCATCTCCATCCATAGCCATAGCCATAACCTCTATTCCAGATCTCCTCGTGGTTATCATGTTTTCTATCCTTGATCTTATTATGAGTGAGTAGTCCTCACGGGATGGAGGTTCGGGAATAGCCTCACATCGATTATATGCATCTAATTATATGGGAGTAGTGTGTGGTGATTGCATAGAATATTTGTATCTGTATCATTGTCTCTTACCTCAATCCCAGGACCTGTCAGTTCCAAAGACCCCGAGGATTCACTACATCAGAATCAGCTTCTGGCGATGGTTTTCCACCATGGGCGAGCGGCGGTTTTGGCTTCTTACTCCTGGCAATAGTTGCTGATAAATCAGCTTTTTCTAAAGCGGTTGACTGAACCATCTCCGGTAGTATACACCAGCCGGTTCATATAAAGGGCCACCTCTGTTAATATGATTTACGTGCACGGTTTAAAAAATGGACCACCGGCGGCCTGGGAGACGGTCACCCATATGAACCAGCTCTAGTAGGCTGGGGCGTCCGCATTTCTACAGACATCTCGACAAGGTTGGAGTCGGTTTGTACGATGAACCTACTCCAGGTGTTAGGAGACAGTTAGAAATATAAGCCGCCTCTGCTAGAACAGGGCGTCCGGATTTCTCGGTCTGGTCTAGGTTTACGTTTTCCTGCCCGGAGCCTCCGGTATAAAACTCGGAGACTCCGGGTGGATTTTGCACAGGTGCTTCATTTTATCAAATTACAGTTGAAACCCATTACAAAGATAACATAATTTAACTAAAGCAAACTTAGTTAAGTCGATTTTCCAGTGCTTGCAGTTATATCAATGCATTAACAAAATAAAGGACATAGTAGCTAACTAGAACTGAATTCTTCACATATCTTGCTCTTTACATACAAGGAAGCAAGCTGAATGTCAAACTCTTGAGAAGCACATATTGAAGCTACTTTCTTTCTCAAACTTTGTGATGCAGAATATGACTACCTCACTAACTTTGTAACCCCCGTGGTAAACAAAATCATGCCACGTGGACTTCTCCATGACTAATCTTCCTTCTTTATCCTGAGACCAATTCGAGAACACAAGCACAGCTACGCCACCGCGTAACTAAACTTTTCCTAATGAGGGGAGGTCACACTGTATTATAAAACCACTACTTAGCTTCTGCAATGTAATGAACATTATGCTAGCTAGTGTCCCACATAGAAAAAATATGTGAAGTAATACTGAATTTCTTTTTGTTAGTACTTACAAGTGTTCTATGTCCAATGTTTTTCTCCATCAACATATGGATGTCAATTGGGCTGATACGAGTATAGATGTCTCTAGCAAAACCAACGACACCGACTTTCTCGATGGATGAGAGTGGCATCGATGGACATTTATCACCGAATTAAGGATTTCATCATGTCCTACAAATACAACAATAGTCTAGCACTTTGTTAGTTAATAAAAATTACAGTGCAAGCTTGTAGTTCTAAAGAAACCATATGCTTCAAACGAAAATACTTATCAGATGATAATTGTCTTATGAAGTGCAGCAATTCATAAAAAATAGACTAAATGTTTTGCAAATTCCTTTGTATGCTATCAATAGAAATAATACATTTAACTCACATATCTTCGGTCCCCACATGCATAGTTAGTACAACAAATGAGCTACAGTGATTCTTCTGCCTGCATGTTCCCTTAATGCTCATGCAAACATGGCAACATGGAGCCTGCATAAAATAAAGCTGACTGAATTATTTCCTAAAAATCTAGCTACAACTTGAGTTAGTTCCACTACTAAGAAAATGATTATAGGTAGATTTTAATTCTGTGGCGCATATGCAAAAAATTCTCCACTAAAATTAATTATGTGGCGCATGTAGCAAATACGCCACAAAATTCCTGCAATTCTGTGGTGCATATGGATATATGCGCCACAAAAAGTGAGAATTCTGTGGTGCATATATGCTACATGCGCCACAGAATTCCTGTGGGCCCATGTGGGCCTGACCCCAGCATATGGGCAGGCCAGAATTCTGTGGCGCATATGGATATATGCGCTACAGAATGTCAAAATTCTGTGGCGCATATGGCTACATGCGCCATAGAATGTCAACATTCTGTGGCACATATAGCATATGCGCCACAGAATTCTCACTTTCTGTGGCGCATGTAGCTATATGCGCCACAGAATGTTGACATTCTGTGGAGCATTTTCCATATGCGCCACAGAATATGCGAAACAGATCTACAAAAGGTGGTAACTCCCTTTCCCTTGTTCCCACCACCTCCAACTAGCTAGCTCGTCCCCCTCCTCCCTCCCACTCCATTTTGCTCATACTCGCCTCCATTGTTGATAACTAGACCTACTTTGGTTCATGTACTTGTGAGGGGAAGCTACTCCTACTTGTAAAGGTAGTAAACCACTCATACTTTCCTCCTCCACACATCCCAACACCCCCTCTTGCTACACTATATATATGCATATGGGGTTTGTAGATTTGTGAGGCATGTGTGCATGGGTACTTGTGTGATGCATGTTTTGTGTGGCCGACGGGCCTCCACGCGGTGTGTATGTATGGATGTTTTTTAGGTGAAGATGGTCCTGCGGGCGGTGTGCGATGGCGAGAGATGATGTTCCTTCGCTTTGTGTTGTGCTTGAATACATGTTGCTTGTGGAGTGAGGTTGTGTTGTGCTTGAATGCATGTTGCCGGCGCCGGGTGTATGGAGGTTTGCCGAAATGTTGATTCACGTCCATTTCAACAAATTTCTGCACTATCCATACGTCCTATTTTTAGGATAGGTCATGCCGAAATTTCCCGGGCGATCATGCGCATGCATGTATGTGTGTGCGTGTCGTGTGTGTGCATGGTTCTAACATACTCTCTTTAATTTGGTCTATGTTCGTGCGCAGGCGACCACGGTCATCCATATGAGCGAACGCTGGGTGGTTAGATACAAGGCTGACGCGGTAGCCGACATGGTTCGGAACAACATGACCAAGATAAGATGTCCGTGCCGAACATGCAAACACCGGAAGTGGATCAACCCTGATTCCGGACAATTGGAGTCTCACCTGTTGATGCGCGGTTTCATGCCTGGCTTCTTAGTGAATGAGGAGCCGTCGGTACATGGCAGTGGCCATGATGAAGAAGAGGTCGGGGGCGGGGGAGAAGACGAAGGGTCTCCTGGACATGGTCATCATGACTAAGGATATCATCATGAAGGAGACGATGCCGGAGCAGATGGTGGTGGTGGCGGTGGAGAAGATGGGAGCAGGGACACGCCGCTAACTTCGGCCTTGCGGGACCCTCATCTTCAAGAAATACTCCTCAAGCAGACAGCCAACACGAGAGCTGCAGCTAGAGAGAAATCCAAGCTGACACAGATGGAGGTAGACGGGAGGACTCCATTGTATCCTGGGTGCCGGCCCGAAGATACACGCTTGAGTGTAACGCTGAAGGCTCTAGAGATGAAGGCGGAGCACAAATGGACCGACACTAGCTTTAACGCTCACATGAAATTCTGGCACGCTCGTCTTCCCAAGGACAACACATTGCCAACAAGTATCGAGGAGGCGAGGAAAGTAGTTTGCCCACTAGACCTACCGTACGTGAAGTACCACGCATGCATCAACGACTACGCACTTTACCGGAACGAGTACAAGGATAAAACCACATGCCCGGTGTGCGGCCAGGGACGGTACAAGAGAGGGAACAAGAAAGTTCCTCGGAAAGTGGTGTGGTACTTTCCTATCACTTCCCGTCTGCAGCGGTATTTCGTAGACCCTAAGGAAGCGGAGCTTATGCAATGGCACGCGAAGAGAGAGAAGCCGGAAGATGATCCGGAGAAGGGCAAGATCCTGACACACCCCACGGATGCTAGCCAGTGGAATGCGCTGGACATCAAATTCCAAGATGAGTTCGGGCTCGATCCAAGGAACGTTAGGCTAGGCATGAGCACCGACGGACTCAATCCCTTTAGCAACCAGAGTAGCACGCATAGCACCTGGCCCGTGTTTGTATGGCCGTACAACCTCCTACCCTGGTTGTGCACGAAGCAGCAGTACGTACACATGAGTATCCTTATCCAGGGGCCAAAACAACCGGGTGTTGACATGCATGTATATCTCGGGCTCCTGAAAGAGGAGTTAGCGACACTGTGGGAGACGCCGACACGTACGAGGGATGCCTACACTGGAGTTTATTTTGACCTGAGAGCTGCGTTGCTCACGATGGTGCAGGACTATCCTGGTTGCGAATATGTAGCGTGTCAGGTGAACCACGGATTCTGTGCATGTGTTAGGTGCATGGATAAGACCCCGCATCTGTAGCTGCCGAGGGATCCTGGGTCTTCGAAAACCGTGTTCCAAAGGACTCGAATGTGGCTCCGCAAGGATCACCCGTGGAGAAAACGCGGAGACCTATTCAATGGCAAAGACGAGCTCGAAAATGCCCCACGTCGACCGTTAAGCGGCGAAGAAATCAAGGAGCTTTTGGACAATTGGGAAGAGTGCCCTGCACCAGGAAAGAAGCGGCCGAGGGAACAGCCATCACCGCTGCATGGAGTATGGAAGGCGAGGTCCATTTTCTAGGACCTTCCTTACTGGAAGGTCCTCCACACGCCCCATAGCCTCGATATGATGCACATCACGAAGAACGTTACCGAGAGCCTGCTCGGCACTTTGATGAACATGCCGGATAGGACCAAGGATGGGCCGAAAGCAAGAAGCGACCTAAAATTGCTTGGCATTAAGAAGGAGCTTCAGTACCCCGATAGTGACGATGCCGACGATGACGATGAACAGACGGAAGGGACCCAGGGTCGCCGTAAAAGGGCTAAGAAGAATGAGGTGGTGCTTAAAGCTGCATCCTTCACTCTAAGCGAGGAGGAGCTCGAGAGGTTTTTCCGTTGCCTCCTAGGAGTCAAGGTTCCGCACGGCTACTCTGGGAAGATAAGCAGGTATCTGGACGTAGCGAAGAAGAGGTTCAGTGGGATGAAGTCTCACGACTGTCACGTGCTGATGACGCAGATACTCCCCGTTGCGATCCGAGGGATAATGGACGAGCATGTCCGTGAGACGCTATTTGGCCTCTTCAACTTCTTCGATGTCATATCTAGGAAGTCTATCGGCGTGAAGCAGCTCGGCAAGCTACAGGAAGAGATCGTCGAGATACTATGCGAGCTTGAGATTTACTTCCCTCCTGCGTTCTTCGACATCATGGTGCATCTGCTTGTCCATGTCGTGGATGACATCATCCATCTCGGGCCGGCGTTCCTGCACAACATGATGCCGTTCGAAAGGCTAAACGGTGTCATCAAAGGATTCGTTCGCAACAGGTCCCGTCCAGATGGAAGCATAGCCAAGGGCTTTCTGACCTACGAGTGCATCTCCTTTTGCCAGAACTACCTAAGCACCGAGAACCAGGATGTCGGTCTACCCACCAGGAAGCACCTCGGGAGGCTCGCTGGATTTGGTCACCGCGAGGGCTACCACGCACTCCACGTCGGCATCGAACTCGAACACGCCGACTTTGATAGGGCAAACCGAGTCGCGCTACAACACATACAGTTGGTCGGCCCCTGGGTGGATGAGCACAAAACCTTAATCGAGCAAAAGCTCTCCAACATGGGTAAGCCGAGGAAGAAGGGAGACGTAACCAGAGAGCACAACGCCAGCTTCACGGGGTGGTTCAAGAAAAGGCTACTAGAAAGTCCCATGCCGACGCCTTATACTGAAGATCAGAAACTCATATTCTCACTCTCACAGGCCCCGGGTGCAACGTTAGGACCTATCAGACGTACGACATCAACGGCTACAGATTCTACACCGAGGAGAAGGACAAGAATAGCGAATACCAAAACTTAGGAGTAACTATGCTATCATACGCTGATGACGAGACTGATGTCAAGGAAAGATTCTACGAAAGGATCGAGGAGATATGAGAACTCGACTACTGCGGAGTGACAGTGCCGATGTTTCGTGTCAGATGGGCCAAGAGCGTCGAAAAAGATGGCCGGTTTTTCACCACCATGGTTATACCCGATGCCAAATCGAAGAACACCTCCACGAAAAATGAGCCATGGGTGCTCGCTAGCCAAGTTGACCAATGCTTCTTCATTACCGACCCGGCAAAGCCAAGCCGTGTTGTCGTGGGGAGGGGTAGGAGCATCATCGGAATGGAAGGACCCGCCAACAAGCAAGACATCGACAAGGACGGCGATCCCAAGATCGAAGAGGAATTCGACAAGTACTTCGACAAGCCAACTACTTATGCTAAAGTAAGAAGGAAGACTACCCTACCGGCTAAAGGTTGCCCGTACACGAGAAGAAATCTCAAGGTCGCCGGTCTAAAGTATTCTACCGCGGAGAAGAAGGGCAAGAAAGTTGTTGTGAAAAGACACTAGCTACCTCGAAGCCGACTTAGCGGTTTTTGACGCCTTTTTTGTACTAATTAATGCACGTGTGTGCTCGCGTGCCTACATATATGTATTACTTTGACAAACTAATGTATGCGGATATTGATGTGAGTGTGACACAAGCATATATATAATATAATATCGAGGCAAATATATTAATTCTTGTTTTTAATAGGCAAATATATTAGTTCTTGCTTTTAATATATTATTACCATCCTAAAAATATTTTTTAAAAAGTCAAAAAAAAATGTGGCAGCCAGCAATCGAACCTGGCCACCCCAGGTTCAGAACAAAGGAGCAAGCGCTGAACCAGTGTGGTAAGCAAGTGTTTCTGTCAAACAACAGCGCAACGCTCCTTTTATGTACCATCTCTAACAATTCTGTGGCGCATATCTGTACAGATGCGCCACAGAATTCTTTGACTTAGTGTTTTCAATCTCACTGCCCCAAATCTAGTCAATCCCAACCCTAGCTAGCACGCCTCCGCTCTCGCCGCCGCGCCCGCCCTTTTCCCCCGCAAGATGCCTCGCTGCGCCGCGCCGCCCTTGCCCTCGCTGCTCACAGCACTTGCCTCTTGCCTCGCCGTGGCCTCGCAGACCTCGCCGTGGCCTCGCCATGGCCTCGCAGAGCACCAGGAGGAGGTGGCCCGCTCCGGGGTCCAGGACCACCGCCACCACCACCCTGTAGGTGACCCCCTCTCCTCCTTCCCTTCCCCCTTCCTTCACTATGCCCTACCTCTAGCCGGCCCACGCGGACCTCGCCATGGCCTCGCAGATCACCAAGAGGAGGAGGGGCTCTGACGACCAGCCAGCATCCTGAACTCACGAAGTTCCTTCCAGTGTGAAAATTCATTGACTTCTAAGCCAATCAAAGCATGAACAAGCTAGTACAAGGAATAATCCTAAGCTAACCAAAAATATAAAAAATCTTGGGTTTAGGAAGAGGCGGTACTCCTGGCACACGAGCGCGTTTCTCCCTCTTCTGTCATGGTTCATGTATTTGCTGGCTGATTCTACTTGCTTTATAGCGTTTGCCCCGTTATTTATCAGTTTTAGCTTTTGCCCTGTTTCATGCGCCGTTCATCTGCTGGGAACTGGATTATGTTTAGTTTCTTGTCTTTTGGGATCATGGGCTGGACTCCAGTTTGAAGTTTTCTGCATACTCTGGTTGTAAGCTGGATAGGCAGATAGTAAAATGAATTCTAATGAGCACAATGTCCCAGGGAGTTTGTGGCAACGAAGACAATTCTTCTCAGGGTTCAATACAACTAATTTAGGACAAATGTATCTTGATGTACGACTCCCCTAATACAAATTTCTCCATATGGAACCAAATGATAGCCAAGAGGACAAATTGTTAAATTATCATAAATATACAACATACAACATTGATGCTAAACCACAACTGACTCTACTCTCAGGAAAAAGCAATTTACATTTGGAAAACAGCCTTGGCACTTCGGAGCATCAGTTTTGGCAGACAAACACACAGCCTATGGAGGGTACTAAGTTCCTTAACTGCTTATTGCTCTCCAAGAGGTGTGTATCAAAACCAACCTAAGTTAGAAATACATCAACGCATGAGACACAAGAGATCACGATAATTTAGTGACATTCTAGGTCTTCGAGGTTTTTTGCCGCATAGCTTAAACTGCTATGTGACAGATTATAATGTCCACTGGCAATTTTTTGCCGCATAGCTTAAACTGCTACGGTGGACGATTTGTATAGCATTGCTAAAAAACTAAGAAAGGCTCACGTAAGTGCTGTAAATAGCACCGAATATTAACTAAATAAAGGCTCGTCGAACATGATTGAGCCTGCTAGATAAAACAAGGATATCTGCTTATAAACCATCAGATTATGGGTTCCATCAAATTCTTACAGACCTGTTTTCAAAACGGAAATGTCATTATTACAACTGATGGTACATCTGACTTTTGTTGATTAATAGTATAAGTACAGTCATATTCAGTACTACTCTTGTACTACAATGTACTGTATGCTTTTAGCTAGCTATATCTCTGCAGTCTGCACTGGACTTTGCTTTGCGGTGAATGAATCATGTATATCTCTATAGTATCTCTCTGTCAGTATATCTCTACAGTATATCTCTGTGAGTGAATCATGCTTTTAGCTAGCTAGCTATATCTCTGTAGTATATCTCTGTCAGCTAGAAAAGAAAAGAAAAGAAAAGACCATCATCAGGAGTTTCTATTGTATGGTGTTGGAGCACCATATGTGGCTAAGGAGCACAATTTGTGCATTTTTGTATGTGAAATGTTTGCAGGGAAATCACCCGAGCTGCCCATTTCTCCTGAAATGTTGATTTCGATCCATTTCGGTCGAGAAATAGGGCTCATATGTCAAAAAATTAGTGAAGGTCATGCCGAATTTTTGGTCGACACTTAGTAATTTGTTGACATATGAGCCCCATTTGTCGACCAAAGTGGAAGTGAATTAACACTTCGGGAGAAATGGACAGCTCATTTTAAATATTGTCAACAATAATTAATACTAACTTCCTTATTTTAATTTGTTTAAAAGTGTGAAAACATGTCGGCCGCCGATGGGGCCGGCACTTCTAAGGCCGCCATGAGCGTCGAAGACCAAGCCAGAGCGGCGAACCTCACTTTCTGGGAGGCGGCGACGCAGCACGAGGCGGCGGAGTCTCAGCATGAGGATGTGGCAGCTACTGCGGGCCACGATGGGGATGATGAGCAAGAGGGGGACGAGGACTACCGGATAGATGAAGCCGAGGTGGAGGATGCGACCACCTCCGATGGTGGAGGCCGCATGACCGATGGCGGGGACCGCACGGATGGCGGTAGCAGCAACCCGTCTGTTTCGAAGAATAAGAAGCCGAGGAAGGATCGGAAGCCGCAAAAGCTCGCCGACACCACCGATGAGATCACTCTGGTCTCGGAAAGTGGCCTTCTGTTGGAGCCTCCAGATGTTGCCGCTGGGTACGGCATGCAACTCGGGTGCATCATCCGGGAAAGCATGTCGATCAACACGAAGCACCTGAGAAGTGAAGCGAATGAGCGGTTGGTGGCAAACTGCCTTAAGAAGCTTCACCGACGGTACAAGTTCCCAGCACCGTACACCAACAAACTGGAAAAATCCAATAAGGTTAGCCATCACGAAGATGGCCAATTCCTTGAGCAGCTGGAGAACCCGGGTGGAGAACAAGATCGCGAAAAAGGAAAGCTGGGAGAAGATCAAGAAGGGTGAGCCCACGATCGATGAAGACGAGTTCAAGATATTCAAGGCGGAGATGGAGACTGACGAAGTGAAGGCATGGACAGAGTGGGGTCGGGAAATGCGGGAACAGAACATAGGTAACCACCGATGTGGAAGCGGCGGTTACAGGGGAAAGAAGGCCATATGGGCAAGGGAGGACGCCGAGGTTGAGCGTCTCGGGAAAGAAAACCCGTCTTTAAAAATCATGGACGAGCAGACCCGGAACTTTGTTCGGGCCCGCTACTATCTGGACAAGGATTCCAAGGAATTCGTCACCGATGATGACGATGTGAGGAAGTTTGAGAGTAAGCTGGTAAGGAATTTACCCGCGGTCCATTTGCTTTCATTTTGAATAATGAAGGCAAGTTCCTAAATGGGTTCACCTTTCCTTATCTGCAGGACGCTGAAATCAAGGCTACACGTGAGGCGCCGGACTCGTCGTCCCAGGGCTCGACGGAGCCGTGGGACACGAGTTTCAACAGGGCGACCAACGCCTTCAAGGGGAGGCCACAGTCCGAGCCGCCCACGTCATTTGGCCGTATCTCTGGCTTTGGTACGAGCACAAAGTTCCGCGAGTACTATAGAGAGGAAGCCAAGAAGAGAAAGGAGAGGCGGACCCAGTCCGCGGCTCAGGATCAAGCCGAGAAGGAAGAGCTGAAGCGGAAGATCGCGCATCTAGAGGCCAGTAAGGTGGACCAGGACGAGGTGAATGCGATAGTGCAGCAGAAGATCCTCGAGATGCTACCCCCTCGGCTGATGGAGGGGATAGCAAAATGGAATGCGGATGGTCAGGTGGGGCCGATATGGAGAAGAAGAAGGATCAGCCACCAGCCGCCTGTGTCTCGACATTAGCCGAGCTCGGCGCCCTCACCAAGGTAAAATAAGTAGTTAATCAGCGTGCTCTACTTAATGCCTTTGATTGGCTGCCATCTCATGATGCATATCTGTATGCCTCAGGACGCTCCGTGCGTGCTCCTGCACAAGGTGCCTGGCGGCGAGTTGAAGGATGTTGCCACGGGCAAGCTAATACAATCGGCAAAACGCACGATGCACTACAAGCCCATGGACGATGCCGTGATGCGCGTCGAGTTGGGTCGGGTGTTGGGGGGGTGCGAAGACATGGACCCTCCCATGCAACCTCTGGGAGCCGACGAGCACCTAACCCTGGAAGGTTGCCATGGCTATCCCATGATTTGGCCAAAGACCCAGATTCGTATTGGGTCTCGCTCCACCGGTGCCACCTCGGTCGTCCGGCCGCCAAGGATGAAGCCTCCTCGCACCGGCCGTTGCCGCCACCACAAGCCGTCACCAGAGACTCTTGGGAGCGCTCGCACCGGCGCCACAAGCAGCCAAGGGCGTGGTTGCTCCTCGACCGCCATCGCCACCGCTTAAAGGCAAGGCCGCAACAGCCATCGCCACCACCCCAGGATGACATGGACATGGTGGCCTTCGATGCCAACATCGAGGTGGATGATGATGATGATGCACCGGTTGACGTCAATGCCTTCGTCAACACCGGCGCCAGCAAAGGACCGTTCATGCCTCCTCTCATTGAAGAACCATCATTCCGCGATCAAGCTAGCAATCCCATGAAGCGCCTGGTCTTCCGTGGGTTTTCTCAGGAGACGCCTCCGACCGCCGAGACACAACCTCCATCGGCCGGAATCATTTTCAGCCCTGACACACTCCGCATGACGACCGGTGACGGGTTAGCATCGCCAGTGGAGGCTGCTGATGCAAAGAGGAAGAGGGTGAGGAAGAGGCCGAACAGGAACAAGGACAAGGCTGCGAGCTAGCCTGCTCCGGTCCGTTACCGGGACGATGTTGTACCACCCTGCGAGGATGGCTTGACTAGAGTGCACGAAACTGGTCAGCCCATACTGCCTCCGGAACTGCGCCGCCTGGCTTCGGGAGCTATGATGAGTTTGCATGAACGTGTCCTGACACTAGAGGGCCTCCTTCTCAAGGACAAGGACCCGAGTTACCCGGTGTTCACCGCCAAGGTGCCGGAGGACGTGGGATTCATCACCGATGCCCCCGCGGATGTGTTCTTCATAGCCTACGAGGACATCTTCAAGCTGTTCCACTTGAGACGGCTGGACTATAACTTGGTCCGCCTATTCGTGCTCAATCTGGCAATGAAGGTCAAGAGAGAGGACACCCTGTTCGTCGCGATAGCGGATCCCTACTACATGCGGGATAGCCAGCTGGAAGAAGGAACAAGGACCCGGGCCCGGGCAAAGTCCTACCTTCAGAAGCTATTGATGGACAACATGAGGAAGGACAACATCCTTGTGCCTTTCTTTCCTGAGTAAGTGTACACATCCTCCTACCACTGTCGTAACACATAAGTATTTCTTTCCATTGCTCTTTTCCAACATCCCGTTCCACATTGTGTGTTGCTCAAAGATAAGTACTGCACGCTCATCATCCTCTCCACGAGGTATTCGCTTGCCACCTGCTTCGACTCGGGGAGTGCGAGGAGGAAGAACTACGCCAGAGTAAGGAGCTTTCTGGATGATGCTATCGAGGGCTATGCCAATCAGGGAGGCCCCTTCAACTATAAGGGGGAGGCTTACAGGGACGATGGCCGACACAAGTTCAAGCATGTGTTCGAGTTCCCCTGTGTCAAGCAGCCACCGACAAAGGTGAAGGAGGCCTTCTACGTTTGCCATCACCTCAAAGGGTTTGTCCGGGATTGCGAGATGCTAACGCTGCCATCTTCTCTCCAAGGATGGGCCCACAAGTTGAATGGGATCAGTGACCCCGATCTCAGGGAAGACTTCCATGATACGCAGGTGAAGCTGTCAGATATCATCATGGAACAGGTCAACACACATGGTGGGCTCTTACACCAGCCCAGGTCGTTCACCAAGAGGGAGATCGAAGCCCGCCTCAAGGCGCATGGTGACTTCAGGACGTGGACGAGGAAAGACATGTACAAGCCGTTCCCGGCGCCCTGCGAGGAGAAGGCTACTTGACCTAGAGAGCGTGTGTATCGGTGGACATGTAGTGTGTGTCGAAAAACTTAACTTGCCTAGCTTGAAACTGTTGTTGTTATTGTGTCGGACATGTTGTCGTGTTTCTTTCATTGTCATCGACGCATTGTTTTATGTTTATGAATGCCTTGCTCTAATATTTGTCAACATATATATTTGCATGATGTACTAATATGCCTTGTCAATAGAGATGCCGACATACGTTGTGTACAAGGGTCGGGTTCCAGGTGTCTACGAGGAGTGGGTGGACTGCCACCAACAAGTGGACAAGTTCAGCGGCAACAACTACAAGGGATACGTGAATAGAGAGGAGGCGCTGGCCAAATGGAGGAGACACGTGTGGAATAAGAACCGGAGGAAGATCTTGGTGCCGCTCCTCCTCACCGGCATCGCGGTTATGATGTACTACATTCTGTCCTAAGGTATAGGCGGTGACAACCTTCGTGGTTGTAAGTTATGTGAGTGAGATGAACACTTGTGAAATATACTTGTACACTTATTCGGTTCTAAGTGATGTGATTGATGAACACTTGTGAACATTCGTGCTTGTTGATGTATTATATGTGAACTGGAACATTTGTACTGCTGTGTGCAGCTTTTCTGTGAATTTCTGTAAATTTCTGTTAATTTTTGTGTATTTCCTGTAATATACCTGTTATATACTGTTATATAGCTATATGCGCCACAGAATGTACCATATAATTCTGTGGCGCATATGGCGCCACAGAATCTGTGGCGCATATAGCTATATGTGCCACAGAATTTGGAGAATTCTGTGGCGCATATGTATAGGCGCCACAGAAATGTAATTTTAGTGGCGACTGCTAGATGCGCCACAGAAAGTTGTTTTCGTGCGCCACTGATAACGTTTTTCCTAATAGTGTTCATGCACACCTTTCTGTTTCTTTTAGTAAATAAGGTAAAACTCCATACATACAGTAATCCATGACTAAATATGAGAGTATATTGCTAGTAAGTAGAAACTAAAAAGGAAAAATACACTATATATACATAGTACAATATTTTACTAGGGTAAACATAGTGGGACTGTCACAAACACTATTACATAGTCATGCTTGCAAACATGATTGTATGATAGCGGTTGCGTCGCTCCCACTATGGACATCGTAGCTAGTATTAGACACTACTTGCTCTGTTCTGAAATAAGTGACTCAACTTTGTCTAGATACATATGTATCTAAACATAATTGAGTCAATTACTTTAGAACGGAGGGAGTAGTTATAATACACATATGATAATAGTATGCATAAATTTCCCACTATTTTCTACTAGGCTAGCTAGAGTGGGAGTGCCACCCATAATGTGTAGCCAAAAGTGGTTCTATATTTGTAAAAGGGAACCGGAGCAAGAGAGTGCTCCGATACCAAATGTGGTTCCGATTTGATTAGCCAACCCGTATGTGACATGTGTCCTCTAATCTCATGTCTTAGACAAAAAATGAGGTATTAGTGGGACAATGCAGAAATTTAGAATAGCTACATTGTGGAGCTCTAGATAAATTACACGGTAAAGCCAAATTCAGCTTTTTGACAGATTTATCTATAGCAACATTGTGGCTACCCTAACTAGTATCATACACATGATACTAGTGTATGAATTATCATTATGACAAGCCTATATGATGATCTCTATGTTATGACACTACCCACTATGGATATAATAATAAAGCTGGTCATAGTGGAGAGTAACATATGCATTACTAGTCTAATAGTAACATATGTATGTCACTATAATTAAATAATTAAGAACCCAATTAAATAAGTGGAATCTAGCCTAAATACAAGAACTTTGCTATCTCTATTACTAAATAATTAAGGACCCAATTAAATAAGTGGAATATAAATAAAGAAGTACTCATATATACATGTCATTTGTTTGGTAGCAAATAAAGAAGTACTCATCTATAAATACCACATACTAAATAAAGAAGGAATGACTCTAGAGAAGAATCTTGCTATGCATTATACTAAATAAAGAAAAGCATGGGAAGAATAGAGAACACCATATCTGCAGGGAGGACGGGCGCCGGCGGGAAGGGGGGCGCAGGAGGGCTGGTGTTACAAAAGGATGCCACGATGGGTGTGGGGTGGGGGAGGGGTGGAGGGCGCACCAGTAGAGAGGATGTGTCCGGCGGGAGGGGGCTGAGCATGGGTGGCGAATCCGACCGGGGAGGACCAACATGGCGAGAGGGGCAAATTTAGAATTGGAGGAGGCAAATGTTAGGGATTTGAGCAGGGCTGAGGGAATATACCGAAATATTTGCCCGCCAGATCGAAATTTGCGGACAGTCTATATATTTCCAAACGGTCCAGAAATGCTTCTTTTTTATAAACAAATATACAGAGGTCAAATTAGATTAGAAAGTCACATAAATATAAACAAAGGACAAATATAACAAGAAAGTCACATAAAATTAAACAGAGGACATACATAACAAGAAATTCACATAAATTTAAACAGAGTCCACATATTGATCTCCAGATTACAAAGTTCTACTACGAAGCAATAACTGAATATTCACATTAAATATAGGCCACATTTTAGCTAATTAATCATCATTGACAACCACAAAGATGACCTCCACCGACGCGCGATAGGCTGCCATGGTACCCGTCCACTCTAGCTCATCAACGGGCTCGTGGATAGGCGGCGGAGGCAGGGTCGGCTCGACCAGCAACGAATCTACATATGCATCGACCTCCTCCCAATTGATGGTGCCGGATCTGTAGACTCGTTGGGCTCCATCTTGACTTCATTGGTGTGGACGGGCTCCAAAGATGCACGATACACGACCATGGTGACCGGCCACTCCGCCTCATCGCCGAGGTCGTGTGGTGGCGGCGACGTCTGGACCTCGAGTGAATCTGCACTGGCCTCCGCTACGGGGTAGTTGTCCTCCTCGGGATCCTCCTTAGCGTTGTCGGTAGCGACTTGGGTCTGGAGTCACCGGCACTTCGCCGCATTCTAGCGTGCATGTGTTTTGCCATGGCGGGCGGAGTAACGCATGGATTCATGCTCCTCCTTAAAAATCATGACCCAATATGCTGCATCCGAGCCATATCTGGGGTCCGCCCGTAGCACTGACGGCAAGCGTGCACCATAGTGGGTGATCTCAATGGCGTGGGTTGTGACACTCGGTGGCGGCGACACGGGGACACCGCTCAGGTCAAGGTGCCACCCCTTTGGCAAGCGGCAGTCTGGCGGCGCGGGGGAGGAAACTTTTGCGAAAAGGTGTGCCATTGCCGTGTTCACCCTTGTCTGGCTAGCCCTGCCATGGGATTCCGCTGCCATATCTGACGTAAATGGATGATCTGCAGGAAGGGGGAGGATTGAACAGCGGGGGGTGGCTACAAACTAGGGATTTTGAACACATCGTCTCGGTGTGGGCAGGCAAATATTGGGGGAGGGGATTGGCGTGCAGTAAAATGGGGAATCCGGGTGCAGAGGGTCTAGATTTTTAAATAAATCCATACTTTGTTTCACTAATTAGGACATTCATGTCGTCTTTTATAGTTTGTCACAAGTTTAAAAACCTTAAAACGTGAGCGCATGCAAAAAAATCTTTGACAAATATGTGTATTTATTTATTTTATCTTGAAAATGTGTGGAAATGAGACAATCATTATTTGGATAATCAAAAAAATCGTATTAGTCATTATTATATTAGTTCAAGTGGGGTACATATACACAATCTGAATGAAAAAGGAGTCCAATTTGTACAAAGCTTGGTTTCGGTGTTTCGAAGCATGGTAGTTTGCCCTCTAAACCAATTACATTCCTAGAATATGATCACTTTTGTGAAGCAAGTTCCATTTAGGATGTGAGTATCGGCTTTTACTATTTTTTTCTAAGGTTATATAATCAAAATATGAGGCAATGCAAAGAATTATACTTTTTTGACCGTCCTAAAAAATCTTCGAATTTTTTCCATGGAAACTCAATTTCCTGAATTCCGGCAGTATCCGGACCACCCGTATATAAGCATAGACAGATCTGCTGCCATAGACCATTCTGGATAGCCGTATCTATGTTTTACTATTTATTTCAAGGTGAATTACCAAAATACAATAAAGAATCTATAATTTGTAACAAGTATATAAAAGTGTCACCAAATTGATGTTTTATACGAAAATTACCTAAACCCTGACTCCAAATCAAGTCACTCCGGGTTGTAGTGCATTTTTAAATGAAAACTAGCATCAACTAGTCATTCTTGATGACTTCCTATAAGTTTTCTTCACTAACACTTCAAATCAAACTAGGCACTACATATATTGAGGTCTTACCACTAAAACTTCATACATCATCATAAGATCAAAATATGGATAGCAGAAACTACTAATTAGGTAAACTTCATATACATTCTTGATTACCACTGTAATAACAAAAGCACCTAGTTTAATACAGCCATCCATCACCCCAAAAGCACCCAGCACTATCAAACTTTAACAACATCTAACTAAAATTATACTATTACTAACTAGTACTACCGATCACTTCTTCTTCCTCACACCATCATCCGAGCAACGATGCTTCCTACTAGAGGTCGCCACCTCCGGCTCGTCGTCGTCATCGTCGACCACATGCCATTCCTCTGGCTTGTCATCATCATCGTTGTCGACCACCGGCCACTCATGTTGCACAACAGGTGTATTATCCACTGGTGGTGCCTACATTCTCTGCTCCGGCGGTGCCTCCTCCTTGTCCTCATCGAAATACTGCTCCAACGGATCCTCCCGATATTCTTGCAGAGCAACGAGCTCGGGATCATCGGACGACCCCGACTCATACGGGTCATCGACGACCCCGTTGTTAGTGATGCCGCCGCTGAGGCCGTCGTTGCTCGATTCGGGTTCCAAATCCTAGCTCCAAACCATGTTCTTCCTTGGGGTTTTTGGGTAAATTTGGTGAATTGATTTCGGAGAGAAAGGTTGAGAAGAAGGAGATAATGTTGAGATATAATTGATTGTTGAATTTATAGGCCTCTTCACCTGCGTTGCACATCCCCTAATAAAGCTGAACAAGACATTAATCACCGCCAGCGATTGCAATTCTGCAGGTTGCCGTTGTGACCCGGAGATTCCGGATTTTTTCTGACCGACCGTAATCAAACTAGATGTTGTGGGTTGGAAAAAAATCTAAAACAAATTCATATTCATGTGAGTGGTTCGAAATACATTTTGATGGTTTAGGTTTTGGAATAAATAGGAACATATCAAAAACCTATTTGTTTTTGCTATCAGGAATGTTCCAGCTTGTACGTGTGTCCCTGTCTAATCGGCATGCAATGTATGCATTTTCCGAAGCCTCTTAAAATATGTATATGTGATTTTACTATCTATGAATTATTGTAAGTGCATTCATTGCACTTTAAATAACATCTATCTCTCCTATTGGAAAATTATATATCAAGAATGCATAAGAATGCTACGATGTTTCTACATTTCGTTGTAAGATCAAGCTTTACTAGAGGGAAGTTACTTTAGATGCATGTATGATACTTTAAATATATAACATCTAAACTAGAGAGGAAATTATTGATAAATCTAAACTAGTAAGAAAAAGTTACGTTCGATCATATATAAAAAACTTACTTGGCATGATCACACATGATTTAACTAATGTAACAAGTCATTAGCGACATCCTCTCCTATGCTTAGAGTTTAGGAATTAATTACCACCAAACCCCAAACCCTTCCCTCTAGTATTCTTATGTATATATATAATTTTACTATCTATGAATTATTGTAAGTGCATTCATCGCACTTCAAATAACATCGATCCCTCCTATTAGGAAATTATTTATCAAGAATGCTGCGAAGTTTTTATATTTTATTGTAAGATCAAGCTTTACTAGAGGAAAGTTACTTTAGATGCATGTATAATACTTCAAATATATAACATCTAAACTAGAGGGGAAATTATTGATAAATCTAAACTAATAAGAAAAAGTTACGTGCGATCGTATATAAAAAACTTACTTGCCATGGTCACACATGATTTAACTAATGTAACAAGTCACTAGAGGCATCCTCTGCTATGCTTAGAGTTTATGGTTTAGGGTATAGACTTTAAGGTTTAATTACCACTAAACCCCAAACCCTAGACACTAAACCCTAAACCCTAAACCCTGGACCTTAAGCGTCACCGAGGACACCTCTAATAATTTATCACACCAATTAAATCATGTGGTTATTTCAAATAAATTTTTAATTTAGAAACACAAAGTGCAAGTACTAGGAATGAACTTGGTGGGTTGGAACACCACTCTCCACCACTAGGCTATGCCTCACTTTTTGATCAAACTTGAGTAAAATAAATTATGAACAATACATGGCAGCAAGACAGGGAGTGGGAATTTTGTTTCAAAACTTCCATAGATGGCTTTTTTATCAAACCACCTCCAAAAATAAATTATTAGAGGCAGCCTAATATTTGGGCCTTCTCCGCACTACTTACGTCTCATAATTTGAACCACCACTAATAAGACGATTTTTGGGGGGCGGCCAGGTTTTTCGCTCGCCTCTCCAATTATCAGAGTAGTGTATTTGTTTGAACCGCCTTCGAAAAGGTATTATTGGAGGCATGTGAATTATTGGCTGTGGATTTTTCATAAAAACTACCTGCAGAAATGCGTTTAGGAGGTGGTTCGATTTTTTTAGGAAAAAAGTACTACGGGTGGATGCTACAAAGCGCAATTCATAGTAGTGATTGATCAAGGTTTGATGTGAGATATGAGATAAACGACGCCTACGCGTGAAACCTAGTGATAGCAAGATTAGTACAGTAGTCATTTAGTGATCCATTTGCTAACAAATATGTCATATATCTTAATACTCTGGTTTGTATTTACTTAATAATCATTCATAGCCTGGTGCTTTGTGGTATAACGGTTGGACCAAGACACTTTATGCTATGCCTGTGGCTCACATGGGCTTTAGCATTTACGGATGTGCTGCCCATATATCCTATCTATATTAGATCATTTACACACGAATGTTCTTATTATTATCTTTATCCCATATATATGCATAGCTGCAGGTGAAACCTTAACCCTTGCCTATCTCCATCAATATATAAAACACTAATAACAAAAGCAAACTGGAAAGATCCGTTAAACAAAGATTGAAGCAAACTAACAAGTCTTGCAGACACTCCTCAACCTACCACAATTTTTTTCCAAGGTTCGATTAAACCTAGGTCTTCCAGGGAAAAATCTACTATACTACATCCGTAATTCGGATCTAAGGTATCAAACCTTTTTCTGGTGCAGTTGTTGGGGAAGCAATTCGCTACCCTGGTGAGGTTACTAGAGACCTTGTTAGTTAGTTTTAATTTTGTTTTAGGTTATTTACTTCTGTTATCAATTAAAATCCCCCAAAAAATTAGTTACTTTTTTTAGTTATCCTAATCTAAAAAACCTTAAAATGTCACTATGACACAAAACAAGCTTGGGGAATATTCTACCCCTAATGATGATTTTATGCGTGCACCTATCACTCAGCCTACTGTCACAACGGAGAATTATGAAATAAAGCTTTCCTTTTTTAGTTTGGTTCAGCAAAACCAATTTGGAGGCTCAACTTTTGACGATTCAGGTTTGCACTTAAATACATTTACTGAGATATGCGATATGATGCACATAAAATATGCTGATCGCAATGCGATCAAACTATGTTTATTTCCTTTCTCACTTAGAAGAAAGGCAACATATTTGTTGCTAGCTTTCCCTAAAGGCACTATTACTCCTTGGGAGGAATGCACTAACATTTTCATGACTATGTTTTTCCCTCCAACTAAGACTATGCAACTTTGATCTAATATTACTAGCTTTTGGCAGAAAGATCGCCAGCCACTAGCGCTTGAATGGGAGAGGATGAAGGGATCCATAATGATCTCTCCCAACCATGGGATGGAAGAATGGTTAATGCTCCATCTATTTTATAATGGTGTTAATCCTATGTCTAAGTCTATGCTTGATACTACTGTAGGAGGCACTTTCATGGGCAAGCAATTAAATCTTGCTAAATAGCTTCTTGATGATACTGAAAACAACCATGCCCAACGACATGTAGAAAGATCCTCCTCAAGGAAGGTCAACTCCATCACCGAGGAGAAGAATGAAGAGCCTATGGCAATGGTAGATGGGCTATTAACTATTATCAAGGGTAAGGAAGATACCTCAGAATCCTTTAAACCTTGCATGGAAGAGTCAAAGTTTTGGCTCGTACTTTCAAAAAAAATTCTAGACCCGCAGGTGCTCCAAATAAGAACTTTAATAATAGTAATGGAGCAAACCATGGTAATATCTAGTTTTAAAATTCTTTTAAACCATTTATGCAAGCTCAAACTAAACAAAACAATGTTTTCATCAAAATAATGGAGAACCATGATACAATTATTGGTAAACTTTCTAATCAAGTTGTTGCTATTAGAAATTATGTGCATGCTCTATAGGAGAGAACAAAAACCATGGAGGCACAACTCTCATGCTTGCAAGATTTGCAGGAAATCTTGAGCCAAATCCGGTTGAATACCTCAAGATGATGAAGGTTGAAAATAAAGAGGAACCACATGAAGAGCTAGACTATACTAATGCACCGTCTCTAGAGTATATTGATGGCTCAGTATTGATGTAGAGCTCGTTGGGAACCCCAAGAGGAAGGTATGATGAGCACATCAGTAAGTTTCCCTCAGTTATGAAACCAAGGTTAATCGAACCAGTAGGAGCAAGGAAACACCCCAAAGGTGTTACTAGATGAGCCTTGGAAGGGCGCACTACCGGTGCTTGTAGCAACGTGGAGACCTGCACAACACAACGACAGAACTTTGTCCCCAACTTGCGATGAGGTTGTCAATCTCACTGTGTTTTGCTGAAAACAAAGGATTAAACGTATCGAATGGAAGGAAGTAATAATTTGCAGAAAGTAACCACAAAGCAGTAAACAGTTTATAGATTGTATGTAAAAGAAAAGGACTGGGATCCATAGTTCACTAGAGGTGGCTCTCCTTAGATAGATAACATACTGGGTGAACAAATTACAGCGGGGCAATTGACAAACATTGAGAAAGCATACAAGCATATACTAATCATCTTGACTCCTTTGAGACTTGATTGGGCATTACAACATTATACATAGACCGCCATCCAACTGCATCTATGACTAATAATCCACCTTCAGGTTATCATCCGAACCCCTCCGAAGATTAAGTTGCAAGCAACAGATTATTGCTTTTACGAATGCGTGTAAAGTAAACAATCGATTGTTCTATGAACAAAGGATTGTTGTTTTCTCCTAGTAGCAACAACACATCTAGTACCTTAGAGATTTACATCACTTCCCAGTTACGAGGCATGAACCCACTATCGATCATAAATACTAACTCTTGGAGTTGCTACCATCTACTTGGCCAAGATAGCTACTAACAACGGAAAGCATGCAAGATCACAAATAACAAAGACATGATAGAATCAATAATTAATCTGAAATAGCATCTCAATATCCATCGGATCCCCGCAAACACAACATGCAAAATTACAAATAGATGATCTTGATCATGAACGGAGCTCACAAGAACTAAACATGAAAGCACAAAGGAGGAGAACCATCCATCAAGCTACTACATGGATCCGTAGTCCAAGGGTGAACTACTCACGCATCACACCGGAGGCTTACATGATGATGAAGAAGGCCTCCAGGGTGAATTCCCCTCTCCGGCAGGGTGCCGGGAAGATCTTCAGATCCCTCCCGATCTAGGGATGGAGATGACAGCGGCTACAGACTCTTTCGTGGATTTTTGATCGGGTCCTTAGGGTTTTCATCCCGAGGGCATCTTATAGGCGGAAGGTGAGGCCAAGGGGGAGCTGGGGTCGGCTAGACCACCTCCTGGCGCAGGCCAGGCCTGGCCGCGTGGCCAGGTGGTGTGGCTGGCCCCCTAGCCCTTCTCCATCTCGTATTCTGGCATCTGATGACTTCCGGAAAAATAGGCACTTTGGCTTTTGTCCCGTCCAATTCTGAGAATATTCATTTTCTGACTTTCCTGGAACCAAAAAATAGCAGAAAACAGGCAGCTGGCACTGTGGCTCTTGTTAATAGGTTAGTCCAAGAAATCATATGAAAAGTACTCCAAAGTGTGGACAAAACACAAGAAAGTGGATAAAACCAAGCATAGAACATCAGAAATTATAGATACATTTGCAATGTATCATATACCGTGGAAGATCTAGTCAAGATGATTGTATTAAATAATCCCGATATCGAAGGAGGTAATGAAGTGGCCATAAAGGTACATGAGTTAGAAACGAAGTATAAGAAGATAGCTGGGAAACTTCAAGCTAAGCTTGATGATATATTTGAGCCCAATATTAAGATAAATATCAGAGTTAATGAGATAGCTGCACTTTGTAATCTAGGTGCTAGTATTTCAACAATTTCTAAGAATTTATTTGATAAACTAAACGTTGGGCCATTTGAAATTACTGAATTAAAACTCCATCTAGCTAATTCTACTTATAAGCAAGCTATGGGAATTAAATAAAATATAGTTGTTAATATCAAAGGATGTCCTGCACTTATTGATCTTGTCATAGTTGATATGCCTGAAGATCCCAAAATTCCTATCATCTTAGGCAGGCCATTTTTAAGAACTACCAAAGCCCTGAGTAACTTGCATGAAGGGAATGTGAAAGTAGGACCACCCTCCAGAGAACCATTTGTAGTTCACTTCCCTAGAAATAAGAAGACTAGGACTAATGATGATGGGATCATAACCTTGAAAGCTAATTACTTTGGAGTGGGTGTTCCACTTCTAAAACCAAAATGATCACCATCTGGGAAAAGCTAATTGACCTTAACTAGAGGTTCATGGGAGGTAACCCATGTGAAATAAATTTATAAGTCTTTGTGTTAGTGTTTACTTTACTTTTCCTTTTTGTTTTTGTGTATTAATAAAGAGTGTTCAAAGATCCTATGTAGGGAGGAGAAGAACATATAAATCTCAAGCACAATTATTTGCTAACACTTGGCTAATGAAAGTACTGGTGTGATTATATATATAAACTGTCATTTTTGAGTTTTTTGATGTGCAAAGGCATGTGAAGAAATTCTATGTGAAAAAATAATTTTATGCATGTCACAGAAGTTTTAACGACTACCCATATGGGCAGAGCCGCCTTTACTATGCGCCCATACCACCTTGCTGAAAATAAAATGGCAAACTTTTACTTTTGTCAATGGAGAAAGAAGTTTTAACGAGCGCTAGCATGGCCGGGTCCGCCCATACCGAGTCCATGCAACAAATATCATTTTTCTAAGAAGGTACTACAAGATTAACGGCCACCAGTATGGGCACGTCCGGTCGTACCGCGCGCCCATACCGAGTTTTCTGCCTGGGATAAAATAAATTTTAGTTAATGAACCATGGTACGAGCAGGCCATGTTTATCCTCCAATCCCTCACTTGTTTACATCAAAATCATGCTCTATCTCTTCCTATTATCAATCTATACTATGTCTTGCCATGACCATTTTTCTTAATGACATGATTAGTTTTGACTTTTAGGGGAGATCCTATTGTATAATGGGTAGAGAATCATCCATTGCCTATTTCTATTGGATCAAAAGTTTAATTAGTTTAAGTTTTTATTTTTATATGAACATAAGGAGTCATTTGTGTGTGGTGGAAGCACAGGTTGCACCATAAATTGAAGATGATACCCTTGCATCACTTGGCATCAAGTTCACCAAGGACTCGCGCCGCAACCATTTTAACCGTCTCAAGGACCGAGATATCAAATCTACCAAATGGGTGTGTCCATATGCTTTGAACCAACTAGGCATTGGCCTTGATTTTAATTTACTTTGCAACGATGTTGGTTTGGTTGATTTTGTCTTTCAAGATGCTGCTCTTCCTTAACACCTTGAAGCATATGGGGTGGGTCTGAGTTTTGCCTCCGAGGAAGATAGACCATGATTAGACTTGATCTATTTATGTCTAATTAATCATGAATATACTTTATCCCTTGACGAATGGAGTCATTGTTTTGGGTTCGTCAACAACAACACCAACTTCTGTACTCCTACTTGTATGGTTGATCCTACCTCGTTTAGTTATTTCAATAGGATGAGAGTCTTTAATCCTGTTTCTAAGGGTAATCAAATTGAATGTCCTACATTATGCTATTTACATTATGTTATTGCTAACACCCTGCAGGCCTGTGGTGAATTTACAAGAGTTATTGAAGAGGACATGATGATCCTCACAAGAGCTGCCATCCGTGGATGCAACTTGACACCAAACTTGGGCGCTCTTCTCGTATTCTATTTGGGATATCAGTCTCACGAAAAAGTGGTCCCATTTGCTATGGAGGAGTGATCACCATCCTCACCCGAGCACTCCATATCAACATAGGTAACTTACAATTGTTGGTAGCTGTTCGTCGTCTAGGTTTCGCTACTCTTAATGCTCATGGCATGGTTAGAAAGAGACAAGATAGATATTTTATTCATAAGATAGAGCCAATCACTAGATCTAATCTCCTTTGCCTCATGCTATTTTCTACATCGAGGAGGAACATTTGTGTTATGATGTGCAGGTTGAAGAAAATCTACCCCACGAGGAGGTACCTGAAGTAGAAGGCGATGAAGAAGAACAACAATAAGGAGCAGCCACAAAACCCTACACCATGTATGAGGACTTGTGTGCGCTAGAAGGAAACATTCAAAACATGATGAACCTCGCCATCAACCTTAGAGACAACACCACGCATCTCTCTTCCCAGTTTAACCATTGGAGTGTCCAATAGAACATGGAGGGATTTTCTCCATCGCCATAATGATCATCAAGAGGGATTGCTAAAGCCTAATCTTGGAGAGGTGTTCCCTATGTAAATTATTTATGTAATAATGAGGTTTTACTTCATCTCTACATGAGATTTGAATACTCATGTTGGGATCGTTCCAACACTTCATTTTTCATTTCTTTCTTCTTTGTTTTCATTTTTAATAACTTGCTTTTTCGTTAATCCTTTGTTTATTTGAACCTAGTCTTAAAAATACAAAAATATTTATCCTTTCATCTTTATTCGTGAAAAGTGGATTGCCATTTGCCTCCTTGCTTCAATTTTATTAATGGGAGTGATCTACTCTGAGTTTTGAAGGAACACATCATATGGAAGAGAATTATGAAGTCACTCATGAGAGATATGTCCTATGTCTCCCACTTTGGAAGTTGGAATGCTTATTCTAGTTTGTAGTATTATTGAGTTGTTATGCTAGTGGGAGTAAATCTTGAGAGTTAGAGTAAAGCTTTTATTTTAATGATTAATTGGTTGGGCTTACTCATGCTCTAGTTCTTGTAGTTAACCAAGTCTTGCCTTGGAAATAATATTGCCAAACAAATACAATAATAAAAAGTCTCAAATTATGACTTGTGTGATGTTTAATTGTCTTAAGAATTTAGCCTTGAAGATACTCAACTCCATAGGTATAATGATATACTTTATGTTATTCTTAAAAGGATTTTTTTCAATGGAACTAATGCTTAGCTATGATTGAGATACATGCCAAAACTTGACCGGTTGATCAAAGTATGATATTGCTTTATGCGTGTCTACAACACTATCGCCCTCATGGTATGCCACGACTCTGCTGGCCTACGGATGATCTCTTGGATTTGGCTATGATTTGAATGAACATTCATAACATGTAATCACTATAATGGTTAAACACATGTCACTCTCATGGTCTGCATTGCAAGAAAAAGGAAGAACAATCTTTTTGACCGGAATTGTTACAAAAGTCTATCCTAGCCTACATAGTCCGATTAAACCCAGTAAGTTTTGGCATGGTGGCGTTACTACTAAGTTGAGAGTTCATGAAAGAGCAAATAATAGAAAAGAAGTATTTGATAGTATTGATTTATTGACATGGGTGTTAATGACACAATCCAATCTTATGCTTCTTTTGACATGATCTCTCACTCTTAATATGCTAATATGAAATCTTTGAGTGTTCATTGGCAAGCTAAGAGTTAACTCGAGGAATTGGAATAATTGGTTCACATCTAGTTATTCATGCTTATAAGACCTTTATTTTGATTGTCTTGATTTAACAAAGCTTGTATGATACTCTTGCCACTACTGGTTCTATGCTAAGTTTTCAGATGAAATAAGTGATGGAGGCATGAGAATACAAATTGTAAGTGAACTTGTTTTCTCATTGTTTCAGTTTAAACACTGATTTCTTTATGATTTCTGGTTTCTTGCTCGAGGACGATCAATGTTTAAAATTGGGGATGTTGATGTCTATGAAAATAGCCATCTTTATTCGTATTTAAATATTATATCAAGTGAAGCAATTGATAAAATATCTCTATATCCTTGCCACTAATGACTAATTATTGTAAAGATGTGCAAATACTTGTTTTGAATTGTGGTGTGCATAAAATCACTCTTTTTTGGCGAAATCTAGAGTAATTAAGGGAGAAGCACACGTTGCTAACTCAACCAAGTCAACCAGGGTCGAATGCTAGTGTCTAGAATGGTTAACGAGCACTGGTATGGGTGGACCTACCCCGTATCGTGTACCCATACCACATGGTGGTGGCTTTGCAAGGTCAAACCAAGCAACTTTCATGAAGGGCCCTATATATTTCGAGACTCCCATACGCCATAGAGAGAGCTACCATTCACAAATTTCATTTGAAAACACACAGAGGAATATCCACCACTTCAACACCACCATGGTTCATCATATCCATATCCATTTCCATCCATAGCCATAGCCATAACCTGTATTCAAGATCTCCTCATGGTTGGCGACTTTATAAGGATATCTGGTATTGATCTCAGTAATTCTACAATGTTATATATCCTTGATCTTACGGGCTCCGGGTTGGGGAATATCCTCACAACAATTATGTGCATATAACTACATGGGAGTATTGTGTGGTTATTGCATAGAAGATTTGTATCTCTATCATTGCTCTTACATCAATCTTATGACTTATCAGATACCCAAGAACCCAATGATTGATCAAGGCTTGAGGTGAGATGTGTGGTAAATGGCGCCTATGCATGAAACCTAGTGACAACAAGGGGATTACAATAGTTGTTTAGTGACCCATTTGGGAACAACAACATCATTAGGTCTTAATGCTTTGGTATGTATTTTACTTAATAATCGTTCATAGCCTAGTGCTTCATGGAATAACGGTTGGAACAAGAGACTTTATGCTATGCCTATGGCTCGTAGGGGCTTCAGTATTTACGGATGTGACGCCCACAAATCCTATCTATATTAGATCATTTAGACATGAATGTGCTTATTATTATCTTTATCCCATATGTATGCATAGCTGCAGGTGAAACCTCAACCCTAGCCTATCTCCATCCATTGATACAACATTGATAACAAAAGAAAGTAGGAAAGATCCAACAAACAAAGATTGAAGCAAGCTAACAAGTCTTGCAGACGCTCCTCAACCTACCGCAATTGTTTTCCATGGTTCGATTAAACCTAGGTCTTCTAGGAGAAAAGCTACTATACTGCATCGCATTCCGAATCGAAGGTATCAGACGTATGTGACCGGAGGGATTAAATCCCGGGGACGGGGAGGGTGGAAAGCCAACCCAACATCACCCCGGTTATGATGCTGACAAAGGAGGGCCTTTCCAAGTGGCCTGTACCAAAGCATGAAGCCGGGATCTCTACCCGGGAGAAGGACTAGGCCTTGGCACCTCAACACGTCCAAAATGAACATTGAAGAAACATGGTGTGGCATCTCCTCCCTCTTAGATCACAAAGGGATGACATGTCCTGCGATAAAGAAGGCCTTGCATATATACAGGGATTCACCCTTGCATTGGAACATGGAAGGATTCATCCCACCCTGAGCTCAGTGCTCTGGCTGAACCAGGAGCACGCCAAACATGCTAACAAATTGCAGAGGTCTTGTTGTCGTTGTATTGGGAACAACATTACCTAAACAGGTTAGATAGAGGTGTGGGGACTATCAGGTAAGGTATCGAAGGTGTCCGCAGGCAGGATTGGATACAAGCAAGCGTATCTAGACGCAGGAAGTACCCAGGTTCGGAGCCCTCGTGATGAGGTAAAGCTCCTACTCCTGCCGATCTGACTACGAGTGATACACGGGCTACAAGTGCTCCTTGAGTTGTATTCTCTAGCTACTGCCTTAAATGCACTGAGACCAACCCTTTCTACTGAGGCCGTGCCTCTCCTTATATAGGCAGAGAGGCAACGGTCTCACTGGCCAGTCCGGCTGGCGGGCCCCACAGGTGGGTCCCAGCCGGCTGGTCATCTACCGTACTCGGTACAACTACATCTCATCACAGTACGAGCGGTATGGTCGTCGTGGGCACAGTGAGCACCGTGTGAGTCTGTCGTCCGCATCGGGCCACTGTTCCGTTGTCACCCCGAAAAGTCTTCGATATGGCCTAGTAGTAGCCAGTCTTATAATCATACCAGGGTGTACCATGCACTATACTACATGTCTCCCTGTCCTCCTGATTGGTTCCGGCTATGCTGCTGTAGCCGGCTGCTTCTCGCCGTTCCGGCTACCGTTAGGTAGCCGGCTTGACTTGCCCCTGTCCGGCTACACGCCGCCAACCAGGCGTGATCCGACTACCATCGTTCTTGTCTGGTTGGGGTGTCCGGAGGTCATCCCCCCGACACTAGCCCCCGAGCATGTGTAGATTTCGCCGTTAGGTGAAATGTGCGTGCGCTCGTCATCATTTTGAATTTTCTGGCCAGCTAGGTTTGGCGGTTGCGCTACCCGTGACGTCAGTGCTGACGTCGGCCACGCGTGCCCGCACCATCATTACTCTGTGGCGAGCAGCGTAATGTCCCGTCGCACGTCGCCTCGGGAACCGCCGCCTGCCTCTTCGATTTCTGCTCCGAGATTGTCTGCGTGTCGCCAGCCTGCGCAAAGGATCCTGCACTGTGCGGAGGGCAGGGAGCGCCTGGGGGAGCGCCACGTGGCACCACGGACGGTTCCGCTTCCGGGTCTTTAAAGGGATGCCCGAGGGGAGCGGTTTGTCCCTTCGCTCACTGCCTCCTCATTCTTCTCTTGCGCGCCTTCCTTCCTCGCATCGCCTCGCCTCGCCACCATCACTGTAGTCCACCGGGCCTCCCGTTTAACGTCGTCGGCGGTACGGGCCACCGTCACTCTTCCGCCACAGTGCCTCCCAGCGAACCGGCGATGGCAGCCAAGCGCGAAGCATGGTGCGGATCCTCCGTTATGGAGGAGCACATCCAGAAGTATCAGGCGACCCGCGTCTTTCCGTCGGAGGAGGAGGTGGAGGTGCGCCTCGCGCCTGCGCGGGAGGAGTCGCCGCAGTCGGCGGAGGGGGAGCGGGTCATCTTCCTGTCGCATCTAGCACACGACTTCACGCTGCCGGTGCACCCGTTCTTCCTCACCTTCCTCGCCTTCTTCGACCTCCACCTCCACCACCTGGGTGCCAACGCCATCGGGACACTGGCGCACTTTGTAGATTTTTGCGAAAGCTACCTCGGGATCCAGCCGGATCTCAGGCTCTTCTGCCGGCTCTTCCGAGTCCGGCCGCAGGTTCAATTCACCAAGGGGCCGTTGGTCACGTGCGGCGGCGCCTCCATCTACTCCCACATGCAGACCGGCTACCCCAAATTTCGGCTGCACGACACGGTACAGCTGTGGCAACAGTCGTATTTCTACGTCCGCAACCTCACCGCCGAGGACCGGATCAACTTGCCGGCGTTCCAGGACGTGGAGTCCAGCCGGTTGCAATGGGATCTGAAGGTCTACGGCGAGAAGACGGAGTCAGATGCAATGCTGCAACGCATGTGCGCCCTCATCACCGCCGGTCTAACCGGCCTGGACATCACCCTCAGCTGGATCTCCAGGCTGATGATGCCGCTACAGCAGTGGGCACACAAGATGTGCTTCTACTCCGGCCGGCGGGACCCGATCCGGCTGTCCCGCCGTGACCCCCGCTACCACAACTTGAAGGAGTAGGTGTGGACCATCATGAAGGAGCGGCTGCCAGAAGGCTAGAAGTTCGGGATGGTCCCTTACAGTCGCGACAACCGCGTGCCCCGGGTAAGTCTTGCTAACCAGAATTTTCCATGTGTTTCTTGCCATTTTTCCGTCCGACTAATTTGTCTGCTTCTTATGTCCTTGGTAGATCTTCCCTTGCATCCTATGAGAGGAGGGCGAGACCCCTCTTCAGAGCTTCACGCCCGACTTGCCCGAGCCACGCGCTCGTCGGTCCAGTGAGGAGTCTGATGGGGACAGCGACGTCTTCCCTAGCCGGAATGACGAGCCGACTGCCGATTCTCACGCGGAGGTCGACGAAGAGGAGGAGGCCGCGCTGGCTCCCGAGCCGTCACGGTGCCACGCGATGGATGGCGACTCCAGCCGGTCCGGCACTGGCGGGAGCAGCTCTAGCCAGGCTGGTGGCGGCGGAGGTGGCTCCAGCCGGTCTAGCGCCAGTCGGCCCACCGTGGAGGAGCCGGCCCCAAAGAGGAGCTGGACCAGCACCCTTCCCCTGAGCCGCCTTGGTCGCAAGAAGAGGCCCCCTCTGGTGGTGCAGGGGTAAGTTTTCTGTTCTTAATGTTTTTGCTGTCTTCCATTCTTTTTGCTTGTTTGTCTTTTGGCTTATTTTCTTCTTGCTTTTTCCCTTCCTTTGGCCGCCCAGCACGCTGGTCTCCTTCAGTGCTGCGAGCCCGGTGCGGGCACCGACTGGCTCGCCGCCCCGCGCGCCGCTCGTGTCTGCCTCTGCCCCTCCTTCTTCCGAGGCACCGCCTCTGCCATCGCCTCGGGCTGAACCAGCTGCAACAGCCATAGCGGGGGGCCCCCACCGGCTACGTTGGTCTAGCCGGAAACGGGTGTGACCACCTCACAAAGCGGGGGGAGCTCTCCCGCGGGGGCACGGAGGGCCGCTGCCGGCAAGGAGCTCGTGGTTGTCAGCGATGACAACTCTGACGATGAGCCGAGGGAGGAGTGGAGGACGGCGGCGTCCACGGCGGAGGACTCGTTGGTTGTGAACGTGGTTGACGACGACACCTCTTCTGCCACCTCGCTGATGTACCTCGCCGCCACCCTTGAGCTAGCGGTGAAAGAGATCCGGCTGCTCGAGGCCTCAGCCGGTGGCAACCGGTCCCTAGAGCAGAAGCTTGCCGCCGCCAACGGGACTTCGCAGAGTAAGTTCCCTCATCCGGAATCTTTTTTTGTTGATAGTCGTTTTTTTTGCAGCCATCATGGTGTGCGCTCAGCGGGAGATCGATCGCCTGAAGAAGGCGAACGACCGGCTGAGCAAGTCAAATTCTGCGCTTCGGCTACAGAATAAAGACTGGCACGCCAAGGTGGATGCTCTGGAGGCCGCTGCCAAGGAGCGCGACGCCACCCTCGCCAGCCGGGCCGAAGCCTTCACCCTTCTCGAGGCCCAGAGTAAGGACCAGGAGAAGGAGGTTAAACGGCTGACGGTCCAGGAGAAGGCCTTGGTGGAGGAGCTGATGCAGGTCGGTCATACAACCAAGGGTAAGTTCCCTTTCCAACTTCCCTTGTCTTTCCGAATCCGATAGCCGGATCTGACGTTCTTTTTTCTGATAGCCTTTTATCCCTGCGTAGACCTACTGGCGTACAACCGGCTGCAGGAGAACTGGCCGAGGGAGCAGCCGACGGCCCAGGAGCTGGTTTTCCTTCTCAGCGAGGAGGCCGCCAAGCTTCGTCAGGCAGCGCAGGCCATCTTCTCCTTCCTGTGGCCGGATGCTCCGGTTCCGGAGACGATGGCTCAGCTGGCGGCCAAGGTGGCGGAGGTTCCGGCTACCGTCGACCGGCTGAGGGACCTTGCAGCACGAGCCGAGGCGGAGATGGCCTTGGCCCTCATGCTCTCTTGGTACAAGGACGCCTGCGTCGAGAAGATCGACAGGGGCTTCCGCGCTGGCGCCGACCTTGCCGCCATCCGCCAGGCCCATCTGGAGCTTCGGACCTCCGCCATCAAGATTGCCGATTATGTGGACGTCGACGAGGTTCTCACCGACTCGGAGTCTGCCGGCACTCTGGATGCAGAAGCTTCGACGCAACCGGCTGGTGGCGACACCGGGACCGGATCAACCGCTGCGCCTCCTCTGCCTCCCGAGACTGCAGCCAGCCAGGGCGCTCCGCACGGCAAGGGCCCTGCCGTTTAGTTATGACCCCGAGATGCCGGGTGTATTTGTCCATCTTGTTTTGTTTGATACTTTGTTATCTGTGCCGGTTGCTTCTGGCGCCGGGTGAACTCACGGGAGCTTCGTCTCCCTTTTTATGTTAGTCTGAACTATTTTGGCTTGCCTCCAACTTGTGTTTTTTGTATGTTCTTTCAATATTTCGCCGATTGAATTTATCCGGCTGACTTCACTCGGCTGAACGCCTTTAGCCGGGGGAACTGCAATTCCAGTGGGGGCGCGCCAGCGCACCCACTGGGTGTAGCCCCCGAGATTCGGAGTAGCTAGCGTAGCCAGGTACTTCGAATCTTGTTTCTTTCCTTAAGTCTTTAGCTTCATCCGACTAGACACCTCTTAGCCGGTTACTCTCACTGGCTGGACGCCTACAGCCGGGGCAACATCCATTCCAGTGGGGGCGCGCCAGCGTACCCATTGGGTGTAGGCCCCGAGATTCGGAGTAGCTGGCGCCGCCAGGTGCTTCGAATCTTCTTCTTTCTTCTCTTCCTGCCCTTGCCCTCACCGGGGCTCCAAATATCCGGCTAAATGCCTTTAGCCATTCGGAGACTACAAGATTCCACTGGGGGCGCGCGTGTGCACCCAGTGGGTGTAGGCCCCAAGATTCGGAGCGCTTGATGAAGGCAAGGACTTTGAATCTTCTTCTTTTCTTCCTGAATGCCGACTTGAAATAGTCAGACCCACAATGTACACGCATACATACATTCTCACCCGTTAATAGGTTAGTCTCTTAAACTTTAGCCAGAAGGCGGATTTGTTTTTTCAAAACCAGCTTGCGTTTCTCTGGACACTTAGTCATTTTCCCGTGTGCTCTGCTGTTTCCGCTGCGACCTTGCCGGGCAGCCGGGTTGCGGTCTGCAGCTGGAATCGAAGGGAGCTGACAGTACATTGCGCACGGTACTAACAGCTTAGTAGCTGGATCGTCTCATGCTAGTTGCAAGGCCGGGACGCCCGATCTGTCACATCTCCTCCCCGTTTTTCATGTGGGATGCCTCGGGCGTTTGCTCTTGCTAGCCAGACAGCCGGGTTGCGGTCTGTAGCTAAGACGAAGAGTAGGCCTCTGACATCATCGCACACTACTCAGTCAGTTTGTTGAATTAGCAGGTTGGGCCAGCCGTAGAGCCCCCAGGCAGGGGTTGCCGGAGCCGGAAAAAACTGAACGAGAGAGCAGATACATACAAATTTCTAGCAAGGAGCCCCTGAGTATCTCGTAGGGGTCCACATTTTCATTCATAGGGTTTGCGGGATACATACACTGTCCAGTGACTAGGTGTAAAATGGGCGGAGCAGGGCCGTGTTCCAGGGGCGCTCTGTCTCCTCATCCGACTTATCCATCTTGTTCTTGCGCGGCTGCTTCACGTCGATGAGGTAGTAGGAGTCGTTGGGTAGCGCCCAACTGATGATGAAGGGACCCTCCTAGGGTGGCGATAGCTTGTGCATGCCGTTCGTGGCTTGCACCAGTCGGAGGACCAGGTCGCCCTCGCGGAATGCGACAGGGCGGATCTGGCTCGAATGGTAGTGGCGTAGGCGTTGCTGGTACAAGGCCGATCTGGACAATGCCAGCTTGTGGGCCTCCTCGAGGAGGTCCACACCATCTTCCTGTGCCTCTTGGTTGGCCTTTTCATCGTAGAGGAGCTTGCGCAGAGAGTCGAACTTGATGTATGCGGAGAGGACAGCTTCCGAGCCGTAGACCAGGAACAATGGGGTGTAGCCGGTTGATCTATTTGGCATGGTGCGGAGGCTCCACAGCACAGCTAGAAGATCCTCGATCTTGCATCCGGGTGACTGCTCCAAGGGCTCGATGAGGCGTGGCTTGATGCCGGCTAGAACTAGGCCGTTTGCCCTTTTTTACTTGCCCGTTGGACTATGGGTGTGCGACGAAAGAAAGGTCCAACCGGATGCCCTTGTTGCCGCAGAATCGGGCGAAGGCCCCCTTGGTGAAGTTTGTGCCGTTGTTGGTGATGATACTGTTGGGGTAGCCGAACCGGTTGATGATGTCAGTGAAGAAGGTGACGACTATTGCCCCATCCAGCTTCCGGATAGGCTTGGCCTCTATCCACTTTGTGAACTTGTCTACCGCCACCAGCAGATGGGTCATGCCTGCACGCGCTCGCTTGAAGGGACCGACCATGTCAAGGCCCCAAATAGCGAAAGGCCAGGTGATCGGTATGGTCTTGAGTACCAAAGACGGCATGTGCCTGAGCTGCCCGAAGCGTTGGCACCCGTTACACACGCGGACTAACTGTTCGGCGTTCTCGAGGGCGGTGGGCCAATACAAGCCGTGGCGGAACGCCTTGGCAACTATCGCCCTAGAGGAGGCGTGGTGTCCGCACTTGCCCTGGTGGTTGTTCTTGAGCAGTCGGTAGCCTGTGTCCACATCGACACATCATTGGAAGATGCCAGATACGCTGCGCTTGTACAGTTCTTTGTTGATGATGGTGTACGTGTGCGCATGGTGCCGAATTTTCCTGGCCTCCACCTCATCGTCCGGAAGCTCTCCATTGACGATGTAGTCCATGAAGGGATGCACCCAGGATCGTATCTCCTAGATGGTGAGGATGCTCCCACCCTCCGGTTGATGGTCGTCAGGGGGTCGTCCGGATGAGGTACCCGGGATGGCAGCCCCTGAGCCTTTTGACGAGTTGGCATCCCCGGGTCTTGCGAGCCAGAGGGTACTGACTCGCCAGAGTTGGTGCGTGCCTTCTTCTTTGGCGGTTCTACCGGCTCGGCGTCTCCCTTGCCGTCAACCGGGGCACTCCCTGCCCAGATGATGGAATCCGCCTTGGGGGACGGGTTGATGGAGGGCTTGCGCAGGTGCTCCAAGGAGACCCCAGGTGGGATTGCCTTCCTGGTGGATCCGATTCGTGCGAGAGAATCGGCTGCCTCGTTGTTGATGCGAGGGACGTGATGGAACTCACATCCGTCGAAGCAAGCGCTGATCTTCTGTATGTGGAACCGGTAGAGAGCCATGTTTGCTTCGCGGGCGTCCCAATCACCGGATACCTGCAGCACCACCAGATCCGAATCGCCAAAGCAAAGGATCCGATTGACATCGATCTCTCTGGCTAGCCGGAGGCCGTGCGCCAGCGCCTCGTATTCGGCTACATTGTTGGAGGCCTTGAAGTGGATCTGGAGGACGTACTCCAGCTGGTCTCCTTTGGGCGAGGTGAGCACGATGCCGGCTCCCAAGCCCCCGAGCATCTTCAACCCGTCGAAGTGCATCCTCCAATGGTCCAAATCCGGAACCGGTGGGAAGTATTGGGTCTCGACCCAGTCAACGAGGAATTCCGCCAGTGCCTGTGACTTGATCATGAGCCGGGGCTCGTACTGGATGGAGTAGGCGGCGAGCTCGATGGCCCATTTGGCAACTCGGCCGGTGGCGTCCTTGTTGCTGATGATTTCCGAAAGGGGTGCGGTGCGCACGACCTTAATCAGATGCTCTTGGAAGTAGTGCTTGAGCTTCTTGCATGCCAGGTACATGCCATAACACATCTTCTGGTAGTGGGGGATGTTCTGCTTGGAGAGGGAGAGAACCTCGTTGAGGTAGTAGACGGGTTGCTGAACGAGTTAGGCTTTGCCTTCCTCGGGGAGCTCTACCACCAGGACGACGCTGACGACCCGACTGATGGCTGCTATATAGAGCAACATCGGATCCTTGCTAGCCGGCGTGGCTAGAACCGGCGCTGTGGATAGCATGCGCTTGAGGTCGTGAAAGGCGGCATCGGCCTGCGAGGTCCAGGAAAACTTATCCGTCTTCTTCATCAGCTGGTACAACGGGAGTGCCTTCTCCCCTAACCGACTGACGAAACGGCTGAGGGAGGCTAGGCATCTGGTGAACTTCTGGACTCTGAGCAGGCTCCTGGGCAGCTGCATCCTCTCGATGGCCGCAATCTTTTCCGGATTCGCCTCGATCCCTCATTGTGAGACGAGGAAACCGAGTAGTCTACCGGATGGGACTCCGAAGATGCATTTCTCTGGGTTCAGCTTCATCTGGTATTGCCGGAGGTTGCCAAATGTCTCTCCCAGGTCTTCGAGGAGGGTGCGCTTCTCCTTGTTCTTGATGACCACATTATCCACATAAGCGTGCACATTTCGGCGGATCTACGAGTGCAAGCACTTTTGCATGCAGCGCTAATAGGTAGCGCCTGCATTCTTCAGACCAAAAGGCATGGTTACATAGCAGAAAGCCCTATACGGGGTGATAAATGATGTTTTTATCTGGTTAGCCGGGTTTAGCCGGATCTTATTGTAACCGGAATAACAGTCTAAAAAAGACAACAAATCGCAGCCGGCCGTGGAATCGATGACTTGATCGATACGGGGCAGGGCGAAGGGGTCTTTCGGGCACACCTTGTTCAGGCTGGTGTAGTCGATACACATGCGCCAGGCCTTGTTCTTTTTCAACACCAGGACTGGGTTTGCCATCCAGTCTAGGTGGTACACTTCCATGATGAACCGGCGCAGAGGCTGCTTGATCGGCTTATCATCCGGCCGCACATGAAGTGAGTGCTCGGCGAACTCCCTCGGTACACCCGGCATGTCCTTAGGAGACCATGCGAAGATGTCCCGATTCTCACGGAGGAAGTCGACGAGCGTGCCTTCCTATTTGCTGTCCAAGTTGGCACCAATGGTGACGAACCTGGTTGGGTCGGAGGGGTCGAGCAGGATCCTCTTCGTCCCCTTTTCCAGCTGGAAAGCTCCTTTTCCAGCCGGTTTGCTGCTAGCCAACATATCTTCCTGGGCCATGGCCACGTTGCGCATGATCATGCACTTCTCTTCGGCTATGATGAGGGCCTCTGCCAGCTTGGAGCCAGCTGAGGCGCACTCCATCGACCGCCTGAAGCAGCCGGCGACGGTGATCACGCCATTTGGTCCTGGCATCTTCGTCTTGAGGTACGCGTAGTGGGGGACGGCCATGAATTTAGCAAGGGCGGGGTGCCTGAGGAGAGCGTGGTAGGAGCTCGTCAGGTTTACCACTTCGAACCAAATCGGCTCGTGGCGGCAGTTTTCCTCGGTCCCGAAGATGACGTCCAGCTGGATTTTACCCAGCGGGGCGCAAGCCGGACCCGGCAGCACGCCGTGGAACATCGTGGTAGTCAGGCGCAAGTCGCATTCGCGGATGCCCAGCTTCTCCAGCGAAGACCAGTAGAGGAGGTTGAGGCTGCTGCCTCCGTCGATGAGGACGCGCGAGAAATGGCAGGTGCGCTCGTTGGAGACGATGAGGGGGTTGAGTACCATGGCGTAGCCCCCGGGAGTCGGAAGCTGCTCGGGCTGGTCTTCTCGGCTCCAGGTGATGGGGGTTTCCGACCAGTTCAGGTACTGGGGGACCAGAGAGACGATGGAGTTGACCTCCTTGGAGCGTCGCCTACGACTGTGCTTGTCGTCCAGCTCCGTCTCGAAGATGTGGTAGGCAGCGTGCGGCTGGGGGTAGCCTGTTGTTGTTGTTGCTGCCGTTACCATCATTGCCGGCTCCCCTAGCCGGTGGTGGTGGTCCACCAGGAGGGGGCGGGGGAAGACGTTGCTGGCTGCCCTGGTCCTTCAGCTGGCGGGTCCAGCTGCAGTTCCGGGTGGTGTGCGTAGCCGGTTTGAAGGGACCGCTATGCCACTTGCACGGCCGTCAAACATATGGTCGAAGGTGAGCCGCGGCTTCTGCCTTCTTGCATCGCTAGCCGGCTCATCGGGCGTGCCCTCCATGGCATGGACCTACCGCGCGTGGTAGCGGGGCTTCTGCTGTCTGGCCTGGCGGTCCCCGTGGAACCGGTTATCATTGCTGTGGCGCCTGGAGGATCCGGCTTCCCCAGCCGGATTGCTTGGACGGTCGTGAGCCGGCTCCGTAGGAGTCGGACGCCCGTCAGCACTTACTCGGAGGGGCTTCTTCATGGCGGCATCCGCCGTGGTGTACTGGTCTGCTACCGTCATGAGCTCCGCCATGGTTTTCGGCTTGTCACACATTAGCCGGTGGTGAAGCATGGTGCCCTCTCGGCATCCCTCGATGAAGAAGCCGATGGCCTGGCTCTCGAGGATGCCCTCGCAAGTGTTGGCAACTCTGTCCACTTGTCGAGGTACTCGCGGTCGGTCTTGCGGTCGCCCTGGACGCACAAGGCCAGGTCGCGTGGGCGTCCCGGATGCTTGTACGTGCCATTGAAGTTGGAGACGAAAACCTTTTCAATGTCTGGCCAGGCGTTGAAGCTGTTGGGTGTGAGGTTGTTGAGCCATGTCCTTGCTGACCCAGTTAGCATAAGGGGGACATAGCGCACAGCTGTGCGCTTGTTCCTGTGGGCGATGTCGACTGCCGTAGCGTAGTCGGTCAGCCAGTCTTTCGGTTTCATACTACTGTCGTACTTGGGGGTGTCCCTTGGCAGGGTGAACTTATCCGGAAACGGCTCGTTCCGGATGCGGGGTCCAAAACAAACCAGTCCAGTGGAGTCTTCTTCCTCCGTAACGCGCGCTTGAGAGAGGAGCTCGATGCGGTCACGGGAATCCGGGCGATCCGGGTTGGGCGCTCCCACTCAGCCCGAGAGACGGGAGCCGGCGGGTCTTGGCGCTCCGGTTGGGGGAGGGGGAGGTGGTGGGTTGCTGTTCACTGTTTGCTCCTGGCGTGGCTGGCCCTTGCTGCCCGAACCACGACGCTTGCTGTGGGCCTTAGCTAGCTGGGGAGAGGACGCCTGTTGGGTGTCGTGAGGCGCACCCTTGCTATTGACGGGCGGCCTGCTCCCCTTGGAGCAGCTGGGGTCCTCTTGCATCTGCGGGTTGGTGTCAGCCTGCTCGTCCGCGATCCGGAGGAGCTCCTACACCCAAGCGTGCTGGCGGGCTCATTCCTCGCCCTCCAAGTTGGGCAGTTCGTCTGCTGCGGCTCGTGCCACACGCAGGTTCTTGATGGGCGTGATGTAGGTGGGCCGGATGAGAGCGAGCGTGGGATCCGGCTCGCCATCCTTTTCCAACCTTCCACCTAGCTCGCCACCCCGGCGTCGAACATGGCTGGGCCGGCTCTGTTCCGCTGTAGCCGGAGTGAAGCTGTGCACGCGGTCGTACTCGCGCCGGGTGATCTCGAGCTGCTTGCGGGTTGCTACCAGCTCCATGGCCTCCTGGAGGAGAAGCTGTCTCTCCATGGAGAAGTTGGCCTCCGCCTCTTCCGGGTTATCCCCGAGGTTAACCGGCGTGAGGAGCCGATCGATGGCCTCCTCCACCGGGTTCCAGGGTTGCGGTGGCGTGGAAGTTCCACCTTCGTCCGCGCCTCGCTCCCACGCCTGGCGGGGGTGAGAGCTGGAGCCGGCCATCATGACCTCGACGCCGCGGGGAGCGACGGAGGTGCGGCTGCCCAAATGCGGCAGCTCCGCGATGGAGAGGATTTCCCTAGGGAAACGTTCCGGAACGGTGGCGACGGGTGGTCGCCGAAAAGCAGGATCGAACCATTTGCCGGAAACGAGGTTCCGGCGAAACAGGAAGCGTTGTCGATGATGTAGTCGAACAGAGGCCAGAGGCCACGTTCAGAGGCCACGTTCTCACCGGCTGAAGTGCGGGGTCCCGTGCAAAACGTGACTCCGGTCGAAGCCATCTTGCCCCATGGTGGGCGCCAACTGTCATTGTATTGGGAACGACAGTACCTAAACAGGTTAGATAGAGGTGTGGGGACTAGCAGGGAAGCTATCGACGGCGTCCGCAGGCGGGATTGGATACAAGCAAGCGTAGCTAGATGCTGGAAGTACCCAGGTTCGGAGCCCTCGTGATGAGGTAAAGCTCCTACTCCTGCCGATCTGACTACGAGTGATACACGGGCTACAAGTGCTCCTTGAGCTGTATTCTCTAGCTACTGCCTTAAATGCACTAAGACCAACCCTTTCTACTGAGGCCGTGCCTCTCCCTATATAGGCAGAGAGGCAACAGTCTCACTGGCCAGTCTGGCTGGCGGGCCCCACAGGTGGGACCCAGCCGGCTGGTCATCTACGGTACTCGGTACAACTACGTCTCATCACAGTTTGAGCGGTATGGTCGTCGTTGGCACAGTGAGCACCGTACGAGCCTGTCGTCAGCATCGGGCCACTGTTCCCGCGTCACCCCGCAAAGTCTTCAATATTGCTAAGTAGTAGCAAGTCTTGTCATCTTACCAGGGTGTACCGCGCACTGTGCTCCATGTCGCCTTGTCCTCCTGATTGGTTCCGGCTACGCTGCTGTAGCCAACTTGACTTGCCCCTGTCCGGCTGCGCGCCGCCAGCCGGGCGTGATCCGACTGCCATCATTCTTGTCTGGTTGGGGTATCCAGAGGTCATCCCCCCGACACTTTTGCATCGTCCTATGCCTCCCCACAAGTAGAACTAGAAATGATCTAGCCTTGGACCTTTACAGTGAATGCGACTATTGTATGAAAGGTCATGGGGGCTGGCCGTTCCTTGCATTTTTCTGTCCTGACATTAAGGGTCATCCAGAAATGGAACTTGTCGAGGGCTAATCACTATGGGAGGAGGAGGTTTTCATGAGGGTGACCCCAGGTATATTCCTGTGGCCCTATTGATGGAGCCTCCCCCAACCATTTGCAGAGTCGAGCGCTCTAGAAGGAAATGCCTAGGTTCAAGTAGCAATGTGCGGATCCCTACGCCCTGCAACTATCTACTATGTGGTGGATGAACACATGATTATAGAGTTTGTTCCCAGGGTAGAAACACATAATGGTCTTCCCTCACTTAGACTCCCCCTTCTCTCGACCGACCTGGGCCTCCTTTTATAGTGACAAGGGGACACCACAAGGGCCGGTCACTACACGGTGACACTTGGATACCATGGACGTGCATGTCCTCAACATAGTGAGGTTGTCCTGCTATCCTAAGTGTGCGCTAGAAAGCGAGCAGGGGTAGCCTGGCACCTAGGTCAGGCATCATCAACCACCTACCTCCCTTGTCCCCAGGCTTTCTACACGGGACCTAGGGCGCGTCCTATCCCGCTGCTTTGTAGTGACCCCTAGGCATCCTTGGTTATAGGCACACCCGAGTCTCTGAAGGGGTCCAGGAGGGCTCCTCCCACCCGGGATGGGCTTGCGCAGGGCTGATATCCTCAGACGCATGGGTGAGCTACTGATAGGCGGACCCGTGAGGACACCTCTCTCCACGGGACCTACAGTATCCCCTAGGTGCGGGCTCATTTGCCGATGAACGAGCCGAGTCTGTACCCAGAATTTAAAGCAGGTCCGCTTCTGAATCTCATCGAGCAATCATGTCATGTTGGATGCGCAGCAACTGAAGCATGCCCTTGCTTTCTGATGGGGAGGTGATGGGTCGCTCATTTGCGGGAAGAATCAGGGCAAAGCTGGTCATGGGCACGTCTTGGGACAGAGTGATAGTTACTGCATTGGTGCTCGGCCGCCTTCTCCCTTCTATAAAATAAAAGGGAGGGGAAGTAAGCTTCTCCTTTCATTCTTTGTCCAGATTCCTTCATTTCTTTCCCCAATGGTATGATTTTCCTCAAAGAGGAAATCCAAAGCCACTGCCAGCGGGCCGTCCTTCGGCCAACCAAGCGGGAGGCCTCAGGAGCACCTAGTGAGACTATCGGAGGGGCTCAACAATGATCGTGATGTAGGTATCATGCGCTAGCTTATCACTGACGAGGCCCACACCGATAGGGCGGCGATCGTGAATTCCCTGGATAGGGATGCCCCTCATGTCTCGGTCTTTGTCCGGTTTATTGTGGCCAGTGTCATCCCATAGTTGTCGTAGTTCTTCCACACCGTGATGACCGCGTACAAGGTCTTCATGGCCCAACTCCATCCTTGCATTGTCTTCACCTTGGCAGTGTTGCAGCATCTTTGCGAGAGCTTTGCCGGAGTCATGCCATCATTGGCTCTATTCCGGCACTTCTTCGTCTGACACGTGGTGGATGCTATAAACCTTGCTTAGGGGTAGACTTCATCTTCCAGGAAGGAGCCGATGGTGAATAACTCCCTAATGACCTTCAAGGAAACTGAGGAGAGTGGTGCCATAGCTGGTGCCTCGTCTGCTTCCATCAGCTGCTCGACCAGCTCGCGGATCCTGATGCTGCCGCGCAGGTGATCCCTTCTTGGGAGGCGCTCGGCTCGTGAAATGACAAACTAGGCCTGATCTAGGACCGGATCGTGTTCCTTCGCTGACAAGGACTGCCGGTGTGCCAGGTAGTGTCTAACTACCTCCTGGACTATGTGGCACCATTGCACCAGTGCCCGCATGCCATGTGGGTGTACAAGGCCCGTAAAAATGCAACCTTCCTTCACCCTAATGATCCATAGGAGCTCAGCTTGCTAGAAAGGAAGGTGAAGCTCGTGTGAAGGGTAGGCGCGGACGCCTCACTTCCTCCTAGCATGCTCCTTCTCTAGGTGGATGACGACCAGGACACCTTGCTTGCCTCCCTCCCCGACTACGACAGGTGGAGGATCAAGGATCAGTGGTCACACCTAGGCGGGATAAGCATCCATGGAACCTTCTTTTCATGGCTTACAATTTACCCTCCATTGAGTCTTCATCACCAAGCTTCACTTTGGGGAGATGATGCCCCAGCGGTAGCCTCGGCAAGCGCTGAACCACTACTCCTTATGCCTAAGCAGGTGGCTTACTTCCTTGGGGAGGACCCCACAGAATACAGTCTGTTACCGATATCGCGGAGGGTCTGTCAAGACAAAGAAGGGGTGGAAGGGCCCTAGGGCTCTACCGCTCCTCCCCCCAAAGTCGATCTTGATGGCTTCCGCCTACAAACGGGCTTCCAAGGAGATCCCTCCATCCGAGCCAAGCCCCCACTTGAAGAGGTGGACCTGGGCTGGAAGCTTTGCTAGGTGAGTCACTTGCGTCTTCCCATGTCCTTTCACCCACCCCTGGTGCAGGTCTTGACATTCTTGATTTTATTTGATCTTTAGCGATGGTTCTTTGATGTCTTTGACACCAACCTCCCCAGCACCATCCAACGCGAGGACGGTTGCAAGTGTGGAGTTCCCAGTTCCATCGAGCATCCTAGGGGTAGTTGCCTCGAGGGGTGTTGGTGCCTTGGTGGGAGGCCTACCCCCTCCAGGTGATCCCCCAAGTCAGCTTACCTTTGCTTTTCTTCTTCTTGTGTGTATCTCTGACAAAATTGCCATTGCAGGTACCGTGGGCATAGTGGTCGCGCTCGTGAGAACAACACACCCGCCAGCATCCTCGTCTGGCATTGGTGATCCCATTGAGGGATCTAGGGAGACCTCATCCTCGAGACCTTTACTCGGCCCGCTCTGGGCCCTACCAGACCCGAGCAGGAGATGGATCATCTGGAGAGCATCTGCGTTGCGTCCACACCCTGGCTCTTGAGGATAGGGAGAAGGACGTCACTTGCTGCGAGCAGGAGATGGATCATTTGGAGAGCATCTGCGTTCGCATCACAGAGGAAGAGGCCCACCTAAACGTAGAATGGACGGTTCCTGACGAAACTCATCTATCGGAGCTTCATGAGGACAGTGCTGCATAGCTGAAGCTAGGCTCTAGTCCACCCTTCTTATGGTTCATGAGAGGCACCCACCGCAGGTCAGGCTAACCGAGCAAGCGGAGGCCCGCCACACTAGCCAGCTCACCGAGATGGCCCACACCATGGGTATAGGTCGCTCTTGGGCCATTGAGGTGCTAGAGCATAACCACTTTTAGGCCATGGATCACCATAACCAAAAGGTGCAGTCCCTACGCCAGGAACCGACCGATGCTCGTCAGACGCTAGACGACCACTCTGCAATGGCTTAGCACACGGAGAGGCAGGTGGCCCTGACTACAACCCATGAGGCCACTTATGTGGAGTGGGAGTCCACCGTCCAGTAGTAGGTGGCCTTAGCCTAGTAGGATTTTTTGGTCGAGTGAGCTGCTTAGGAGTAGCCTATCAGAGTAAGTGGAGTGGATAAGCAGCATCTCTAGGCAGGGCTCGCACGAGCTAATGGTTTAAATCATATACATCTCTAAGAGTTGGGGAGCCTTGACAATGATATCTAGTGGGCCGGGGAGGCTGTGTGATTAGTGCTCATGGTGCCCCTAGCTCTTCCTCTTGAAAATGAGGTCAGCGACATCATCAGGTTCCTGGAGGACTTGGTGAGGCAGCTAGATGGGTAGTGGAGGCAAGTTTATGAGACCTTTGAAGGGAAGGAAGGGACATTGTTGAGTCCCTGTCCCGGGCATTGTTGTCCCACTTGCATTACCTCCACCCCAGTTGGATCTTGTCGAGGAGCTCCAACCCATCCCCAAGGAGGCGAGTTCGCGGGCCGAGGCCGCGGTGGCTCCTATGGAGGAGATAGTGGTGGCTTCTACGAGGCGCCACAACCAGTAGCTGGTAGTATCTTTTTCTATACTTTCTTAGATGCTTCTAGGGAAATGGTCTAGACTGTTCACCCTTTTGTAAACTCCAGGGATTTTTTTCCTTGAAAGATGTTCTACAACTTTCACTGCCTTAGACCTGGGCGCTAATAGTTAGCACCTAGCGGATCCTACAAATTCTAGTGACTTTCATCGCCTCAGATTAGGTACTAACTTAGTCCCACGCGGTCGTAAAAATTCTTGCAACTCTTGTTGCCTCAGACCCGGGTTACTTGTTCAGTAACACACGGGTCTTATAGTACCGTCAACCCCCTGCAAGCACTCCATACAACACGTATCTTAGTGTCAGACTGATGCATGATACGCGTGAAAGACGTGGGTCGATGGGTTTTTTCTCTACCAATGGTTGGAAAAGGTCCTGTCCATAGGTTCCTGGGAATATACACGGGGTCACCCTCATGGGGAAATTTCCTTCCAGAGAGGTCAACTCTGCAAACGGTTGGGGGGCTCCATCAACAAGGCCACGGAATATACCTAGGGTCACCCTCGTGAAAACCTCCTCCTCCGTTTACGGATGACCCTTAAGTCAGCAGGGAAATATGCAAGGAAAGGCGAGCCCCCAGGACTTTTGCACAGTAGTCACACTCACTGTAACAACCCGAGGCTAGCACATTTCTAGTTCTTCTTGTGGGCCGGTATATGCCATCGCACAATACTTTTGCAATTTGTGAGCCCCTACGATGTGCCCTGGACCCCAGCCAAAGCACTGAGCTCTAGACGAATCCCACCATGTGCCTGTAGAAGGGTAAACCTCCTTTGCAGAAAGCCTTCTAGGGCACGGGATATGTCCTCCCTTTGTGTCGGTAGAGAGGGGATATTCCATGCCGTGTTGTTTTAGTGTTTGGCCCAGGCGAGGCAAGGTGCTGAGACCTAGGCCTTTCCCCAGGGGGTAGTCCCCTACTTCATGCTTCAGTGTAGGCCTCTTGAAAAGGCCTGCCTTCGTCATCTTCATAGCTAGGATTGTGTTGGGTGGGCTTTCCACCCTCCCCGTGTCCCGAGGCATAGTCCCTTTGGGCATGTACATCCAGGGATCCGCCTTGGACACCTTGATCACCTTTGGTTCCTCCCGGTCCCGATGGTCCGGGCAATCCTTCACGCGTTAGCCGGGTTTAAGTCAGATGAAGCAGTCTCTATGGGATCGCATCTCCACTAGAGACTCTACCCTTCTATACTCCTTGAGGGAGTGAGTGGAGTAATTGTGGATGGGGAACCAGGGGCCAGAATCATGGTCATCATCAGCGGCATCCTTCGATGCTTTGGATTTCTTGTGATCTGATTCCACTGCTAGGGCCTACTTTTGTGGGCATGCGCTCGTGGTTTTTTCTTTTTGGCGATGTCTTCATCTTCATCGATGGCCCCTCATGTAGAAGCCGTCCTTCTTCGGCTCGGGCACACTTGTCGGCTAGAGCGAACAACTCATGGGTGGTGTCGAGGTCTCTTGTGCCCATCTTTTTCCTCATATGAGGATCTCGGACATCCACATGATAGGAGACAATGATGGCTTCGGGCGTGATCTTAGGTATGGTGTGTAGAGTTTGACAAAAGTGCTAGGTGAACTTATGCAAGTTCTCCCGGGCTTCTATGAAAGCTTGTGGAGATCCCTCACGGTCCCCGGACGCTTGAATCCACCCTAGAAGGCTCCTATGAACTAGTCACATAGGTCCTCCTCGGATTTGATGGAGCTGGCGGGAAGGTTGATGAGCCATGCCAGCCCTCGCTCTTCAGGGCGAGAGGGAACTAGTTGGTCATAACCCTTTTGTCCCCTCACTGCTTGCACAACAGTGTAGTATATCTAAAGGAAGTCCTTCAGGTTAGTCTTCCTATTGTACTTATCTTGTACATCTAGTTGGAACTTTGGGGGCCAGGTGACCCTCTGTAGTTATGAGGTAAGGGGACATAGCTAGCTGCGAAAGCAGGGGCACTCCACTCAACTCTTGCCATCTTGACGTCTTCACGAAATTGATGCTCCCGATGATGCTTAATGCGTGTCCGTATGTCTTCTCCCTGACGCTCTTCTAGGACCCGACATAGGTCCCTTGAATGAATAGTCCGAGAGGAGCCTACCAAGGAACAGTCATCACCTCTCTTCCTCGATGGGTTGAGAGGAGGTTCTCCCTCACGGTGGCTCTATGAGAAGACGCGATTTGGTAGGTGATATCTTGGGGGGATGACCCAGGTAGGGTCAAGCTAAGGTCTAAAGGCTAGGTTAACCGAGGTATAAGTTGACTTAACTGGGTTGGACGAGTCAAGGCCGAGTTACCCAAGTCGGATTAACCCGTCAAGACTCGGTCGACATATAGTTTATGTTGACATGCCATATATGTTGTTTCCTGTATGCAGGTGCCTTCCTGGCCGAATCATCTGGGCAGGGGCGACTTAGAGGTTGGCATGCACCAGAAGGGTGTGAGCTGGTCTGGGAGTCAGCACTTCTCTCTCTCCCAGAATTCCTCGAGGAGATAAGCGCTAAGTCAAGCACGCCCCTCAAACCTAGAACAAGGTCTGCACGCAGGATTCCTGGAGGGAACAGTGTCAGACTGCCAACGTTCTGAGAGGATGGGCACAGATCAAGTTCCGTCAAGGGACCCCACGATGGGAAGAGGATCTGGCCTAACCAATGACTTTTTTACCTGAATATGCTTGGAATATTCGGGCCACGTAAGCCCTAGATGTAACCTAGCCACCACTTTATAAGGTGAGCCAGGGCCTCCGATGAGAGGGTCGGTTCATTTAAGATACGAGCAAGTAGTAGATGGAGAGAGAGGTAGAAGCACTTCATCTTCTTCCTCCGCTCGATACAACTCAAGGAGCAAATGTACTAGTCCATTGATCAGATTATAAGATCTAGAGGCAGGATCAGAGGTTTTATCTCACTAGGAGAGCCTCGAACCTGGGTATATCTTGTCTATGTGTGTGTTATTCGTGTGCGGTACTCACCGTACTATCTCTCCCCGGATTCCACTAGTGTCCATATGGCCCCATCTTTAGCCATCCCATGGCATCTGCCGTGACACCACCATGACAGTTAGCGCCTGCCATGGAGCCAGTAGTGGTGCTAGCTGGTGTTCTCATCCGGACGGGAAACTTCATCGCATCAGGGGGTAGCATCGTCTCTGGTTTGGTATAGCAATTTGGCTCACTGGACTTCGTCAGCGACAACGTGGGCAACTTCAGCAACCGTCCTCTCCTGCATAACGACAAGTTCACCAGTTTTGGTGCTCACAAGGTCTATGTCACGGTCGACGTCTCCTACAGGTTCCTGTAGCGGGTCATCGAAGCTACGGATCCTCCTCTCTGCACGACTCGTAGTCAGCATATCAATCGCTCCGCCAGCTGTGCCGAGGTGATGATGGTTGCGCCGGGAGAGCCCTCCAGCAAAGAGCCAACCGAAGAAGGGGAGGTAACTCCCAAAGCTCCTAGGTTTAGGTTTCCACCACTAGAGAGGCCAGAGAACATCCTCTAGCGGGCCATAGAGAGTTTAACTACTCCAGTAGCTCCTATAGTTGATCTGACTCAGGCATAGGCTGAGCTGGTGGAGACCCGGCAAAAGGTGTTCGAGGGAGCCAAGCAAGTGGCTTTAGCTCAGCAGGCATTGAACATCACCCTGCATGAGTACAGCAAGGCCAATAGGATCAACATGAGTCCAACTCATATGGGTGGTGTAAAGAGCAGGGGAAAGAACCTCATCAATGAGATAGATAGAGAGTGTGCACCCAAGTCAGTAGTTTCGGGTAACCCACTGTCCATAGGTGTGCTGAAGTACAGTACTCCGACAAAGAACCTTAGGGCCGCAGATGCAACAGCAGCCGAGATAGCTGCTTTGTCCGGCGAGGCCCGACATAGGCAGTAGGACAGAGTCAATGAGATGGTGCATATTGCGAACCAGCAGAATGAGGAACTACTCAGGGCAGACCCAACGAGAGCAGGTGGCTTCCACGTCGTTGATGCTTGTAAAATGCATCCATGAACTTTCCACTTTATTACATGATATTCCAACATATTTGCATCATATTTGGGGTATATTCATGTTTTATAATGATATTTGGGAATAATTCACACTTCCCATATTGTTTTGGAATTAACCCAGCCGAGGCAGAAAACCCCTATTTCAATGTTTTTGATTTTCAAGTACTGTCGTGGTGTGGAACACGGCAGTGCCATCGGGGATGGCTTGAAGGGGACAATCAGGTTGCTATCGGTGGCTACTCGCAACGGGTTAGGCACAGATACTGCAAACACAGCGATGTACCTAGGTTCGGAGCCCTCTTGGCGAGGTAAAAGTCCTACTCCTGCAAGGATCTACTATCAAAGGGGGCGGGTGCCCAATACAAGTGCTCCTTAAGCTGTTTCCTTAGCTACTTCTTGCTAAGAATTCTCTAAGTCCTTCTTCTGGTGTCTATTTTCCTTCTGCCTGAGCGGTCCATTCTGTTCTTTTCCGGCTTGCGGGCGTCGATGAGGTAGTACGAGTTGTTCTGCAGTGCCCGGCTGATTATGAATGGGCCCTCCCAAGGTGGAGATAGCTTGTGCATCCCCTAGGTGTCTTGGAACAGTCTTAGCACCAGATCACCCTCGCAGAATGAAACGCTCCGTATCTGGCTGGCGTGGTAGCGGCGCAGGTTCTGCTGGTAGATGGCTGACCTGGACAAGGCCAGTTCGCGGGCTTCCTCCAAGAGATTGACACTGTCTTCCCGTGCTTCTTTGGCCTGCTGTTCTGTGTAGAGCAGTTTGCAGGGTGCGTCGAACTCGATGTCAGTGGACAGAACCGCCTCTGCCCCGTAAACGAGGAAGAAGGGGGTGTAGCCGGTGGACCAGTTCGGCATTGTGCGCAGGCTCCAGAGTACAACCGGCAGCTCCTCAATCCAGCAGCCGGGAGATCTCAACAGTGGTTCGATCAGCCGGGGCTCGATTCTGGCTAGGACCAGACCGTTTTCCCGTTCGCACTGCCCGTTGGACTAGGGGTGTGCCACAGATGCGAGATCCAGGCGGATGCCCTTATCTTCGTAGAATCGTGTGAAAGCTCCCGTGGCAAAGTTTGTTCCGTTGTCGGTTATGATGCTATTGGGGTAGCCAAAGCGCGTGATTATGTCTGTGAAGAACTTGACCACCGTTGTCCAATCTAGCTTCTTTATCGACTTTGCCTCTATCCACTTGGTGAACTTGTCCACCGCCACCAGCAAGTGGATCATGCCGGATCTGGCCGTTTTGAAGGGGCCAACCATGTCCAGCCCCCAAACGGCGAACAACCAGGTGATGGGAATAGTCTTGAGTGCTGCAGACGGAGTGTGCTTCTATTGGCTAAACCGCTGACACCCATTGCATGCCTTGACAATCTGCTCAGTGTCTTCCAGTGTTGTGGGCTAGTAGAAACTGTGGTGGAAAGCCTTTGCCACAATGGCTCTTGACGATGCGTGATGTCCGCACTCGCCCTGGTGGATGTTGACCAGCAGCCGGATTCCTTCCTCTTGGCCCACACATCGTTGATAGATGCCATCAACACTGTGCTTGTAGAGCTCGTTGTTGATGATGGTGTATGCGCTGGCTCTGTGCTTGATCTGTCTTGCCTGCACCTCCTCTTTGAGAAGCTCTCCGTTGGCTAGGAAATCCATGAACGGCTTGGCCCATGTTGGTGTTTCCCGGATGGCGCACACCGCTTGCATTAGCAGATTCACTTCTGCCTGGATGGCCAGGTCAGGCTCGTCCGGAGGCCGTCTGGGTGGGAGCTTCTATGCTGGAGGCGGCAGTCCCCGGGTGCGGTGTAGCCATCACAGAGGTCTTGGAGCCGGCAGTCCCCGGGTGCGGTGCAGCCGTCACAGAGGTCTTGGAGCCGGCAGTCCCCGGGTGCAGCGAAGCAGTCCCCGGGTGCGGTGCAGCTGTCGTGGAGGTCTTGGAGCCGACAGTCCCCGGGTGCGGCGAAGCAATCCCCGGGTGAGCTGTAGCCGTCGTGGAGGTCTTGGAGCCACTCCCCAAAAGTGTGGGCGGTCCCAGTGCGGTGAAAGCCGTCGCGGAGGTCTTGGAGGCGGCAGTCCCCGGGTCCGCGTCCAATATGATGGAGTCTGATTCAGGAGACGGTGTGATTGATGGCCTGCGCAGGTGTTCAAGGGAAACTCCAGGCAGAATTGGTTGTCTTGTCGATCCGATGCGGGCGAGTGTGTCTACGGACTCATTGTTTATCCTGGGAACATGGTGGAACTCGCATCCTTCAAAATAGACACATAGCTGGTGCACGAAGAAACGGTATAGAGCCATGTTCGCGTCTCTGGCGTCCCAGTCGCCTGACACTTGCTGCACCACCAGATCAGAATCACCGAAGCATATGATGCGCCGGATGCCTATTTCCTTTGCCATCTTGAGGCCGTGGATGAGAGCTTCATACTCAGCGACGTTATTGGAGGCGTGGAAGTGGATCTGTAGCATGTATTCCAGCTGGTCTCCTTTTGGGTAGGTGACGACCACTCCGGCTCCGAGACCTCCATACATCTTGGAGCCGTCAAAATGCAGCTTCCAATGCGTGGAGTCAGGGCAAGGCGGCAGGTATTGTGTTTCTGCCCAATCGACGAGGAAATCCGCCAAGGCCTGAGACTTGATCGCCGTTCTTGGCTCGTACTGTATGTTGTGGGCGGTGAGCTCTATGGCCCATTTCGCCACCCGGCCTATGGCATCTCTGTTGCTGATGATCTCCGCAAGTGGCGCTAGCGCCACCACCCGGATGGAGTGTTCCTGGAAGTAGTGCTTCAGTTTCTTGGCGGCCATGTACACGCCGTACACCAGCTTCTGGTAATGAGGGTAGTTCTGCTTCGAGAGCGAGAGTACCACACTCAGGTAGTACACCGGTCGTTGCACCGGCTGCACCTTTCCTTCTTCCGGTCTCTCTACTACTAACACCACACTGACAACCCTGTTTGTTGCTGCGATGTACATCAACATGGGTTCCTTTGCTGCTGGCGCTGCCAGGATAGGTGGTGAGGTGAGCATGCGCTTGAGATCACGGAAAGCTTCATCCGCCTGCGACGTCTAGACGAACTTGTCTGTTTTCCTCATGAGCTGGTACAGTGGGAGTGCTTTCTCACCCAGCCTGCTGATGAACCGGCTGAGGGAAGCCAGGCAGCCGGTGAACTTCTGGACATCTCCCAAGTTCTTGGGCGGCTGCATGGGCTCGATTGCGCCGATCTTCTCCGGGTTCACCTCAATTCCTCGCTCAGATACAAGGAAACCAGGTAGCTGACCGGCTGGGACACTGAATACGCACTTCACCGGGTTCAGCTTCATCTAGAACTGGTGGAGGTTAGTGAATGTTTCCTTCAGGTCCTCAAGGAATGTTTGGCACTCCTTGGTCTTGACTACCACATTGTCGACGTAGTCGTGTATGTTTCTGCCAATCTAATTCTGCAAACACTTCTGCATGCAGTGCTGGTATGTTGCTCTAGCATTCTTCAATCTGAATGGCATTGTGGTGTAGCAGTATGCTCCGTAAGGAGTGATGAATGATGTCTTTATTTGATGAGCGAGGTTCAGCCGAATCTGGTGGTAGCCGGAATATGCGTCCAGAAATGACAACAGCTCGCAGCCAGCCGTGGAATCGATCACTTGGTCTATCCTTGGCAGGGAGAATGGGTCCTTGGGCATGCTTTGTTCAGACTAGTGTAGTCCACACACATGCGCCAAGCCTTGTTCTTCTTCAGCACTAGTACCGGGTTTGCCAGCCATTCCAGGTGGAAAACTTCCATGATGAATCCGGCTGCGAGCAGCCGAGTGATCTCTTCCCCGATTGTTCTTCTTTTTTCTTCCGTGAAGCGGCGCAATGGCTGTTTGACTGGTTTTGCATCCAGCATGACATGTAAGGAGTGCTCGGCGAGCTCCCTCGGAACACCTGGCATGTCCTTGGGGGACCATGCGAAGATATCCCGATTCTCACGGAGGAAGTCGACGAGCGCGCTTTACTATTTGCTGTCAAGGCCGTCTCTAACCAGGACGAACTTGTCCGGCCCAGCCTCGTTCAGCAGGATCTTCCTCGTGCCCTTGGATGGCTTGAATTGTGCCTCTCCGTCCGGCTTGGGCTCGCCAGCCGGCATGTCCTTCTGCAGGGCTACCATGTTCTGCATGATACGCATTTTTCTTCCGTGATGATCATGGCTTCAGCTATCTTCGACCCATCTGTGCCGCATTCCACATACCGTCTGACACCTTTGGGCCCTGGCAGCTTCATCTTGAGGTAGGTGTAATGTGGCACCGCCATGAACTTGGTGAGCGCTAGGCGCCCCAGGATTGCCTGGTACGCGCTGCAGAGGTTGACTACCTCGAACCAGATGGGCTGGTGGCAGAAGTTGTCCTCCATGCCGAAGATGACGTCCAGCCAGATTTTTCTGATGGGGGAGTGTGAAGGGCCAGGGACGAATCCGTGGAAGGAGGTGCTTGACAGCTCCAGCTGCCACTCACTGACACCGAGCCGGTCGAGCGAGCTGCGGTACAGGAGGTTGATGCTTCTCCCTCCATCAACGAGGACACGGGAGAATCTGCAGGAATGCTTCTGGAAGACAATGATAGGATCCAGAACCATCGCGTAGGTGCCCGAGTGAGGTAGCTCAGCCGGCTGGTCCTTCCGGCTCCATGCAAATTCTTGCTCCGACCAGTTGAGGTACTGGGAGACAGGGGGAACGATTGCGTTCACCTCCGCGTCGCGACGCCTTTTGTTGTTCTTGGTGTCTGGCTCCGTGGTGAAGATGTGGTAATTTCCCACCTGGCGAGGGTAGTTGTTGTCGTCGTCCTCCCTTCGAAGTTGGTTGTTGCGATCGCTTGGCGGCCTGCTGACTGGAGGAGGTGGCACCTGTCCAGCCGGTGTGCCAGCAATTTCCGCCATCTTCTTTGTCCAGGTGCACTGGCGTGTCGTGTGCGTAGCCGGCTTGTTGCCCCCGTTGTGGAATTTGCATGGCCCATCAAGCATGGACTCAATGGTGTACTTGGTCCTTGGAGTCCGGTCATCAGGCTTCTGTCTCTAGCTTCCGCCTGTAGCCGAATCCTCCTGCACTGCCGCCACCTCCCTGGAGCCATATTGGTTATGCGTCTAGTCGTCCTTTCTCTTGCCGTGGCGGTTGTCGTGCCGCCTGGAATTGTGCCCATTCCCTTCCATCTGGCGCCAATCTACAGGGACGTCGACGATTATTTGCCCTTGGTCATCCACCCGGATGTATCTTTTCATCGCCGCGTCGGTCGTGGCGTACTTGTCCGCGATGGCCATGGTCTGGGCCATGGTTGTGGGTTCCACCCGACGAAGCTTATGCTTGAGCATAGTGCCGTCTCTACAGCCATTGATGAAGAAATCAACCGCCCGGTGCTCGCGTACCCCCTCACAGGAGTTGTGCATGCTCGTCCATCGAGTGACGTAGGAGCGATCAGACTTATCCGGGCCCTGCACACAGAGAGCAAGCTCGCCAGGCCGGCCTGGGTGCTTATAGGTGACGGTGAAGTTGCGAACGAATGCCTGCTCAAAATCAATCCAAGCATTGATGCTGTTGTCAGGGAGACTGTTTAGCCATGTCCTGGCCGAGTCGAGGAGCATGAGAGGGGCGTAGCGTACTGCTACCCGGCGGTTGCCGTGGGCGATTCCCACGGTGGTGGTATAGTCCACCAGCCAGTCTTCTGGCTTGACCGAGCCGTTGTACTTTGGCGTATCCCTTGGGAGCAAAATTCCCTTTGGAAACGGTTTGTTCCGGATGCACGGTCCGAAACATCTTGGTCCGGCTGGACTTTCTTCCTCCAGTGCACGTGATTGGACTAGCAGGTCAATTCGCGCGCGTACATCTTGTTGTTCATCCGGCTCGTGCGGTCCCAGTTGGCCGGATAGGCAGGACTTGGGGAGCGCTTGGCCTTTTCCGGCTTCGTCGGCCAGCACGCGTTTTTTGCTGGTAACACCTGCCGCGTTGCGGGCGTTGTGCCCACGGCCTGCAGATCCACCGCGTGGGCGGTTGCTTTGTCTCGCTCCGTTTGGGGAAGATGCTTTGCTGCCGCCTGCAGCTGCGTCCACCATCCGGCGAGTTGGCTGGGTTCTGCTGTTGCCATCCATGAAGAGTTCTGCATTAGCATGTTGCTTGTTCGCCATGACCACGAGGAGCTGGACACGTGCTTGTTGACGGAGCAGTTCTTCGCCCTCCAGGTGTATAAGTTCTGCAACTGCCGCCTCCGTGGCCCTCATGTTTTTGGTGGGGGTGCTGTAGACCTGCTGCACCGCGGGTGTGCGCGGATCAGCAGCACGATCCATCTCCGAGCCGAGGTTCCGGCCTGGCGGCTGAGCCAACCGGCTGGTGCCGGGTAGGCGCGTGAAGCCGTGCACGATGTTGTACTCACGCATGGTGGCGTTCATCCGCTGCTGGGCGGCCGCCACCTTGCTAGCTTCCTCCAGAAGATTCTGGCACGTAGTTTCCAAGGCTGCCATAGCTGCAGCTGGATCCGCCTCGATGGGCATGATGGGGTTGCGGAGGTGCTCGATGGACGAGTTGATCAAGTCCGGGTTCGGGAAGCGCGAGTTGGTGGCGCAACCATCCACGTTGCACTCCAGAGGTGGGCGGCGGTTTTCCACCGAGCCTGCCATCATGACCTTGACGCTACCGCTGGTGATGAGCAAGGTGGAGAAGCTAGGGGGTGCGCCGAAGATGGTGACGAGCTCATGAGGGAAGGCCTCATGGACGGTGACGATGTAGACACGGTTCTCGCCGAAGCGCATGATGGAGCCTCCGCTTGGGAAAGTTCCCCCCAGCGAAGCAGGACATGTTATCGAGGACACAGTCGTAGGAGCCGAGAGTGAGGACGAGGCCGGAGGCTACTCGTTCACCGGCGACGAGTGGAAGTCCCGCGCGAAAGATGATCCCAGCCGAAGCGCTGTGCCCCATGGTGGGCGCCAAATGTCGTGGTGTGGAACACGGCAGTGCCATCGGGGATGGCTTCAAGGGGACAATCAGGTTGCTTATAAGGTGGGTTCTAGGGTTTACTGTTTGGATTTGGGCTTTACAAAGTGGGCTGGCTAGACAGGGCCAAATGGTAGGCCCGGGTCCAGTCAAGCCTCTAGTACAGGGGAGGACCATGCTTTAGCACTCAACTCCCCTGCTTTACTTGTCATCCGGCTCTTTATCCGTCTGCCGGTTCTTTATGCGTAAGCCGGGGCTTTCCTCGTCAGCCTCCAGCTTTGGCGCAGTTGTCTAGTAGCACCGGCCAGGCCAACCAGCCTGTCCGGTCAAGGGTGCGCTCAGCACGGAGCGTCATCCCCATCGTACAATGTCCAGCGGATCCGAGGCGGCTGACTAGGAGTGGCCTCCCAGCCGGTTCTTCTGGCTACCCGGCTAGACGGGCCAGCCGGGGAAACTTGAGTATGGACTGGGTGGGAATTCCACCTGGCTGCGGTTCCTTGATCTGGGCCCAGGCGGCGTGCGCTCCTCGAAGCCAGCCGGTTGGTCCCGTCTTGGTCTACCAGGGGGTCATCCCCCCGACAAGTACCCAAACGATGTCCAGTTGACCTGAAACTTCACGGGACCTAGTATTTATCATAACCAAGAACAATAGGCCAATGATCCATGTGAAAAGAAGACCGAGGAGGGAACAAGCTAATCAGCCGTGGCCCACCCCCTAGCTGCAGCTGATGTGCTTGTTTGCTCCTCAAGTCTCCGATGCCATTGATTCTTTCTCCTAGGCAAAGGTTCTGACTTAAAACCACATATAAAAAAGGTCTCCCGATGATTCTCAGAAGGGAGCACCGCAGAAGATAGAAAAACAAAACAAAGAGGTAGGAGGCAAAAGATTGGAGGGGGAAAACTCCGGTGGGGCGCTGTCGGTGTGATATCCACCTCCTCCAATGACTCCAACATCTTCACCATGATGAAGGGGGAGTAGTCCACCCTTGGCCTATGGGTTTGTGGCAGTAGTTATTGTATCTCTCTCTCATGATCATGGTTGTATTAGAACCGTATGAGCTGCATAACATGAATACGGTCATATTTGTATTATCTATGTGGTGGATCTTTATATAGTTGATATTTAGGATTGCAATTGTTCAGTATTGGAAGTATATGAATAGATGCATATCATGTACCCCGTTCTTGTTTACTTTTTTTATTCAAACTTGTATAAGGAAGCGTGTGTGGGGGAACGTGTGCATTAGTTGGAGCAATGGGGTTGATCTTGTGGGTAGGACAGTAAAACTTGCGAATCACTTGGGTGCTTACCTTACTTAGTTGCCTCACTAGGGATAAAGAAAATACCATGCTTAGACTAGATCAAGTATGTTCTTATTTTAACTTCGTGTCATAGAGGTTAATGCTATACTCTGAAATTGTTCTTAATACTAGATTGCTTGGAGACCCCCCCTTTCTAGTGGAGTATAAGTGAATTGTTAGAAATAACATATCTATGTTAGTACGTGATGCCCATGTGAATTGCTATCCATGCTTTAACATGTTGCACCAATATTATGTCAACTAGAGTGTCCCGTGTCCACCACAACTCAAAGAGAGAGTGCATAAGCGAAACCATGAACCCCAGTCCATTTTAAACCATAAGAAAACATTTTATTTTCAGTACTAATTAAATCCGAAAATAAAAAAACATTTCTCATACTTGCAAACACCAACCGAAACCCAAAAACATCATATTCCATTGCATTTACCACATTGCATATTATATTTACTATTGCATTGCATTTTACTTTTATTGTATTTTATTTCTGTTTTGCTTACATACACCTTGTGCGTGACAACCACTTGGTGAGGTTGAGAGCACAAAACAATCTACAACTATTTTGTAGGTTGCTTGACGAAGAACAAAGAGGATCATTATCTTACGCATAGCTCCCCGAGAGTTCGATATTTAAACCCTTGAGTTTCACTCGTGGGAAAGACTTCCATTTATTACATCACTCTCCACTTAAAGACTCAAGCGTTAAGGTGCAGTGAGAAGCTCCTACGACAACTGTCAGGAAGTTTTCTGGCGCTTGCATCAAGAAAGTTTTCTGCCGCTATTGCCGGGGAGCTAGTAAAAGGATAGCTCACAAGAATGTTCAACTTCATCACCAACTTGTGTAAACACCTAAGCTTGGGGAGGTTGCACCTACGTGTGTATCATCTTGTTCTTTTAGATATTCAATGTAGTTTTATTTTGTTTTGTTCTTGTCTTTACTTTCATATTTACATTTTAGTTTTTACATTTTTAGTTTCTTTTACCATTCGGTTTTGCATTTACTTTTTATTTTTTTTTCAGTTTTTGTCTTTACATTTGTATTTCGGTTTGTATTTTTATTTTTAGTTTTTGTATTTCATTTGTTAGTTGTTAGTCCAGTAGTATTATTTTTAGTATCATTTTACTTTCAGTTTTCATTCAAAAACATAAAACACATAAAAATTAGTATCACTTTACTACTTGCATAATGGGAGAAAGAACTAAATTGTGTGACAACACAAATAAACCTAACGATCAATTTATTGCTAAGCCCATTACCACATCCGAGATTATAGCGGAAAGCTTTGAAGTTAGTCCTAGTTTGCTAAACTTGATAACTAGGAAACAATTTGGAGGTAGTGCAAATGAGGATGCCTCTATGTATCTTCATGACTTTTGTGAAAGATGTGACATGCAAAAATTTAAAAATGTTGAATATGATATCCTCAAACTAAAATTGTTTCCATTCTCACCTAGAGGAAAATCTAAAGCATGGTTACTGTCACTACCCACTGCTAGTATAAATTCTTGGGATGGTTTAAAAGAAGCATTCATAAAAAATAGTATCCTCCCGTTAAAATTTTGCAAAATAGGAATAACATCTTATCATTTAGGGAAAATGAAAATGATCATGTATCTATGGATTGGGAGAGAATAAATATAATGCCTAGGACTTGTCCATCACATGGAGTCAATGAATGCACCATCTTGCATTCATTCTATAATGGTTTAAACTATATGGCTAGAAACATAATAGATTCTGCTGATGGAGATGCCTTTATGAGTAAAACTATTGTAGAAGCAAAAGCCATACTAGAAAGTATATTGCAAAATTATAGTCAATGGCATACTGAAAGAGCACCTATTATTTCCAAGAAAGCAAATTCCATAGAAGAGATAGACACTTTATCTAATAAAATGGATGCCATTCTTGCTTTCATGTCTAAACAAAATGTTGAGAATGTTCCTTTGCAAGACTTAGTTGGTAATAATGCTGAAAGTGTGCATGTGAACTTTGTTAGGAATTTTGGTAGTGGTAGTTATGGTAATAATAATTACGATTCTTAAAATAAATCTCCATATGTTCCAAACAATTATGGTAATCGTCCTTTCATTCCCTATCCAAATGCTAATGAAAATAAGTAGAAACCCACTAATATGCCACCATGCAATGATAATCAACAAGAAGCTAATAGGAACCTTGCTAAACAAGTAGCTAGTCATGGCACGATGATAGAGGAATTAAATAAGTCCGTTGCCTCAATAAGTTCTGACATTAAAGGCTGACAAGCTCAAGCTGCAAATTTAGACAAAGCTCTTTCAAAGCTAGCTAATAATCAAGCCACTTTATTAATTATGTCAGCAGGAAAACCAAAAGCACCACCTGATGTTGGAATAAACTCCATTGTTATTACTGAAAATACTCCTCTCACTTTGGAGGAGACACTTGATGAATTAATGAACTATCCAGAATTTCTGTTGCCACTTATGTCAAGACTTGACTGTTTAAAAGACGGATCTAATGAAGTAAAAGTAGATGAACCACCTATGGTTACAAATGAGAAGAAGGTAGAGGAAGTAAAGATGCTTAGTGAGTTTAAGGATCCACTACTTGATCTAAATAAGTGTAGCTTACATGAACTCATTAATGTGCTACAATTTTTTTCTAGTGATCCTTCCATAAATTCTCACCAAGCTGGTTTTGGTTCTTATATAGCTAACCATGTGCTTAAAGAAAAGATTGCTAGGTACAATCAAGATGCTATGATACCACCTAAGCTTGGGGATGTATGGATCCCCAAGGTATTAATTCCTATTGTAAAAGAAACACACCATCCTATAGTTGATCTAGATTCTGGTGTTTTAGTTTTCTCCAAAGTTCTATATGAATTGCTAGAATTGCAAAATATAGAAAAATACTCCATGGACTTACTATTTGCTGATGATACCGTTAAACATGCTGTAGAAAAAGTTAGTAATGTATGGTGGAGCTTCACATGACTTTCGTTCCTGTTGATTTTATTATCATGGACATGGGGAGTAAAACCTCTAGTCCAATTATTTTGGGAAGACCTTTCCTTCGTAATACACGTGCTATTATTGATTCAAAGGAAGGTAATGTGAAGTTTCAGTTTCCACATAATAAGTGTATGGAACACATTCCAAGGAAGAGGGACACTCCAAAATTCAAGCTCCCTCGTGAGCTTCACCCTCTTGAAATTCAAGTAAGCCTAGCTATATGGCTTTAAAGAAAGCGCTTTGCGGGAGGCAACCCGAATGTTTTTATTTTAATTTTATTTCTATCCTCTTTCTGTAGAAAGAGACTTTAGTTTTTGTTTTAGTTCTGTAGTTTTCAATAAAGTACCAAGTTTTACCCATTTTGTATTGAAAAAGTTGAACACATATATGGAGTTGCAAATACCTAACACGAGTCTCTGTACCGTATGATTTTTCATATTTTTTCTGTAGCTCTGATTGAGCTAATATTGGGATTGTAGGTACAAATTTTCATCCTCTGTATGCTCATGTAATTTAGTGATTTTATTACATGCCTAAGTAGGGTAATTAATTATGTTTTGCTGCTGCTAAAATTCTGGACAGATTCTGTCCCATTTTGTTTTATGCATTCTTTGAGATTTTAAGTTGAATCTTTTTGATTGATTTGAGTTAATGAGAAAGCATAATACATTATATAACTACTGGAAGTTTCATATATACATTTGTTTAAGGATTTCTTGTAGCAACCAATGTGTCTTTTGTACCCACTAATGTCACCCCATAGAAAAGAGATGGGAGACAATTTTGTGTTGATGTTTTTTCACAAGGATTAGAGGAGCTGCACCAAGAGAAATCAATGGATGGTGAAAACCACAAGCTTGGGGATTCCCAAGGCACCCTACTGGACCAACCACACTCTCGGTCTGCACACGTCTACTTTCCGTTTTTCGAACAACACATTACTATCGCATAAACTTGGAGCGTCTTTTATTTGTTTTAGTTTGTTTTGTTTTATTTCTATTTGAGGTAGACCAACACTTTGATATATATTATGGGAGATCTACTGGAGGTTTGGTTTGAGTAAAGTTGGATGCTATTAAAAATTTGGTATTGGGATGTTGAAATTGATATTAAAAAGATTACACATAGTTGCATGGTTCATATGCTTTGAATGCGTATGAATTTGCAAATGCATTTTGTCGAGTTATCTTTTATTCATGTTTTGATGCTTGCTATTAGTTTACATTGTTTGAAATGGACTGATTAGAACTATGTACTCTTATGCATGCATGTATACGGTCAACTTTCTCCCTCTTGCTAGCCCAAAAATAAAACCAACAAGTTAAAACTTGTTATCCAACTCCTTTGGACCGAGTTTTCTAGAGTGTCCACCATACCTACCTATTGGCATGATTGCTATTCCAAGTATGTTTCTCATGTTTTATTGATTTATCTATCTTCCAAATTAAGATGATTATGGTTATGTTTGCTATGAGAAAATTGGTTAGTAAAGCTCTCACAAACTTGATGGCACGCTTTTATTTCTTGCACATAATAAACTTGAATCATTGTGACTATCTTATGAAGTTGTGTGCTTGACAAATTATGAGTTGGGACTTATCATAACCATGTTTTCATGGGACAGGGTTTCAACATTGCGCTTATTCACGTTTAGTTGATATCATGTTCTTTTGTTATGGATGCCTATCATTGTGAAATAAGTTGGAAACTTTGTGAGTTCATGGAGTTTGTATATGTGTGAGAGAAACACCTGGGCTGCTAACCCAAGCCATGCATCATTCATGGTAGAAATTGACAGCATCCCATAGTGGGCATTCTATGAAGCATCTTCAATAAAAATCTATTCCAATAGTAAATAAAAAGAATTGCTGAGATGCCCATTGTTTGTTTATCTTGTCATTTTGGTATGGGAAGCCTCTCATACCATGGGGCAAGAGGTACCTCGTTTGGCGTTCTCGATTATACATGTATGCTTATAATGAAAATAACTTGCTTAGGGTCCTAAGTTGAGTAGCATGTGGTGTAGGTACTCGTATTCAAGGGGCATGAGGCATTCAACTTATACTTTGTCAAGCATATAACTCATACTTGCCATCACACTAACCTTAACCACTCAAGATGCTTATGATAGGGGCAATGAGGGCTCAAATCTAATGAATACCATAGTTCAAACATGATCATAAGAGGAAGAGTTTGGAAGCTATATGAAACTTATTCATGATTAATCTCTGCTTATTATCTATCTCTCCAAAGTGTCCACCCTTTTATATTCAGAATTGAGAACAAAACTCTATGACCACTATAGGATGTTTTTACTTTACTTTTGCTTTTGCATTTTACATTCATTTGGTCCATAGCTCTTTCTTCTATATTACACTTTTTGAATTGCTATTGACCATCCTTTCATGGTATATGAGATATCATTTCATTATCTATCTTGCATATTGCTATTCCTTTAAAGAATGAATCATTTGGCTTTATGTAGCAATAGAAATCATTCTTGAAATCCAAAATAGTATTAAATTACAAAGTCCATGTTAGTTTTATCACCTTCATACTCGAGGACAAGTATAGGTTAAGCTTGGGATTGCTGATGTATGTAAAATGCATCCATGGACTTTGCACTTTATTACTTGATATTCCAACATATTTGCATCATATATGGGGTATATTCATGTTTTATAATGATATTTCTGAATAATTCACACTTCCCATATTATTTTGGAATTAACCCTGCCGAGGCAGAAAACGCCTATTTCAATGTTTTTGACTTTTAGGTACCCAAATGATGTCCAATTAACCTGAAACTTCACGGGACCTAGTATTATCAGACCCAAGAACAATGGGCCAAAGATCCACGAGAAAAGAAGACCGAAGAGAGAACAAGCTAACTAGCCGCGACCCACCCCGTGGCCACGGCTAATGTGCTCGTTTGCCCCTTGAGTCTCTAATGTCATCGATTCTTTCTCCTAGGTGATGGTTCTGACCTAAAACCACGTATAAAAAAGGTGTCCTGACGATTCTCGAAAGGGAGCACCGCAGAAGACAGAAACACAAAATAGAGAGGCAGGAGGCAGAAGATTGGAGGGGGAAAACTCCGGTGGGGCGCTGCCGGTGTGATCTCCACCTCCTGCAACGACTCCAGCACCTTCACCATGATGAAGGGGGAGTAGTCCACCCCTGGACTATGGGTTTGTGGCAGTAGCTATTGTATCTATCTCATGATCTCGATTGTATTAGAACCGTATGAGCTGCATAACATGATTACGGTCATATTTATATTACCTATGTGGTGGATCTATATATAGTTGATATTATAGATTGCAATTGTTCATTATTTGGAGTATATGAATAGATTCATATCATGTACCCCATTCTTATTTACTTGTTTTGATCAAACTTGTATATGGGAGCGTGTGTGGGGGAACGTGTGCATTAGTTGGAGCAACGAGGGTGATCTTGCGGGTAGGATAGTAAAACTTGCGAATCACTTGGCTGTTTACCTTACATAGTTGTCTCACTAGGGATGAAGAAAGTACCATGCATAGACTAGATCAAGTATGTTCTTATTTTAACTTCATGTCATAGAGCTTAATGCTATACTCTAAAATTGTTCTTAATACTAGATTGCTTGGAGACCCCTTTTCTAGTGGAGTATAAGTGAGTTGTTAGAAATAACATATCTATGTTAGGACGTGATTCCCATGTGAATTGTTATCCATACTTTAACATGTTGCACCAATATTATGTCAACTAGAGTGTCCCGTGTCCACCACAACTCAAAGAGAGAGTGCATACATGAAACCATGAACCCTGATCCATTTTAAACCATAAGAAAACACTGTCCAACACATCTACATCACTTTTTATTTTCAGTACTGATTAAATCCGAAAATACAAAAACATTTCTCATACTTGCAAACACCAACCGAAACCCAAAAACATCATATTCCATTGCATTTATCACCATTGCATATTTAGTTTACTATTGTATTGCACTTTACTTTTATTGTATTTTATTTCAGTTTTGCTTGACAACCAATTGGTGAGGTTGAGGGCACAAAACAATCTACAACTATTTTGTAGGTTGCTTGACGAATAACAAAGAGGATCATTCTCTTACACATAGCTCCCCGAGAGTTCAATATTTAAACACTCGAGTTTCCCTCATGGGGAAGACTTCCATTTACTACATCACTCTGCACTTAGAGTCTCAACCGTTAAGGTGCAGCGAGAAGATCCTACGATAGCCGTCAGGAATTTTTCTAGCGCTCGCATCAAGGAAGTTTTCTAGCACCGTTGCCGGGGAGCTAGTAAAATGATAGCTCACAAGAAAGTTCAACTTCATCACTAACTTGTGTAAACACCTAAGCTTGGGGAGGTTGCAGCAACGTGAGTATAATCTTGTTCTTTTAGATCTTCAAAGTAGTTTTATTTTGTTTTGTTATTGTCTTTACTTTCATCTTTACATTTTAGTTTTACATTTTTAGTTTCTTTTACCATTCAGTTTCCTCCGGGTCCAGCATGTTTTGGACCTCGGATTATGAGGGAACCACCTGTGCCGAACTTTCAGCTGAAAAGGGGTACAAAAACTTATGACGACAGTACCAAGCCGCAAGATTGGCTGATTGATTATGCCACCGCTGTGCACATCACACAGGGAAACCTCAGGTGGGTAGTAAGATATGTCCCACAAATGTTGGAAGGCCCAACCAGAGTGTGGCCGAATAATCTACCACCAAGGAGTATCAACTTCTGGATAGATTTTGAAGAAGTGTTCATCAGTAATTTCACAAGTATTTACACGAGGCCAAATCGACCTCAGAAGCTTGCAATGTGCAAGCAGAGGCCGAATGATACAGACAGGGAGTTTCTGACCCGGTCGTGTACCCTGCATAACTCATGTGAGCGGATAATTGAGTCACAGGCTATAACATGGTTTGCGCAAGGTTGCAGGCACATAAGTGTCTTGTGGTAGAGGCTACAGAGAGATATGCCAACTATGTTGGCTGAGACGATCAAGATTGCAAATTTTTATGCATTGGGTGACCCAACCTGGCCCTTGCTTATGTCGACAGAGCCGAATGAGGAGTATTACTCTAGGGATGGGCCGGGTCATCCCGAAGAAATGACTTCCGAGTAAAAGAGGAGAAGAAAGGTCGGATTACCAGTATGGTTTGAATCAAGTGCATCTGTGGGTCAGGATCAACCTAGTGCAGGAAATAGTCAGCGCTAGAAGGGCAGTGGTCAGCAGTAGGCACAAAAGACCGACGATAAGAAAAATTCAACCAATGATCAGACGAACCAATGGAAAGAGAGGCCGAGGTACACATATGAGACTATGTTGGATCAGCCATGTAAGTTTCACATTCTCAATCCGAGTAAACCGGCGAATCATACGGCTTGGCAGTGCGCGTGGATGCAACATGCTGGATAGGGTGAAATGGGTCCACCCCAAGCACCTCGCCCACCACCACAACTCACAGGAGGAAATGCTCAGGCATTGATTTTACCACCACCACCGAGGTATGAGAACTAGGAGAGAAGAGATGTTCATCAAGTTAGGAACCAAAATCAAGGGGACTACAAAACCCCCGGCCAAGGTGGCCGTAATGAATATAGAGAACATCACCAGAGTTATGTCGTCTTCATGACAGAGGAAACTGATAGGAAAAGTGTGCAGAGGCGCCATATGGAGGTGAACGCGGTTATGCGAGTGGTGCCAAAATATATGTACTGGTCAGACCAGGAGATCACCTGGAGCATAAAGGATCACCCCAAGATCATGCTAAGTCCCGGGGCATATGCTTTAGTGCTTAACCCGACCTTCATTGGGCCGATCCTGAATGTGAAGTTCTCCAAGGTGCTCATTGACAATGGTAGCAATATAAATATACTGTACAAGGATACGATGTACAAATATACTGTCTTTAAACCTTCAGTAGTCATCAAAAAAATTCTGTTTCTTCAAGAATTATTTCTTATCCTAAGACTTAGCAAAACACCTTGTTTTGGATAGAAAAATAACAGTAAAAATTGTCGACCAACAATAGCATGTATAAAGCAGGATTTTTAGTAATACCGAACTTCTTCTCTTTAATTGGAGCTTTCTAGCACTCTTTATTAAACATAAAACATAAACTAAACTTAAAAACTTAACTCCCACCTTTATTTCACATGGGGTGCCTCCCATGAAGTGCTCTTTTATGGTCAATAGCTTGACCTTAATGATGCTCACTTATGCTAGATGAGTGGAACACCCACTCCAAAATAGTTGGCCTTCAAAGGGATGGCCTCCTTTTCATCATGCTTGGCTTTCTTCTTCCTAGGAAAATGAATAACAAAAGGATCCCGTGAAGGCAATTGAAGCTTCATGTTCCCTTCATGTGGATTAATTAAAGCCTTAATAGTTCTTAAGAATGGACGGCCGAAGATAATAGGAGCAGTAGCATCTTCAGGCATGTCAACAATAACAAAATCAATAAGAGCAGGACAGCCTTTAATGTATACTAAAGTATTTTCTTTAATCCCTACAGCTTGTTTGTAGATAGAATCCACAAGATGCAGTTTTAACTCGGTGATTTCAAAGGATCCAAGATTTAACTTATTAAAAATACTTTTTGGAATTGTTGAAATGCTTGCACCTAGATCACAAGGTGCAGCTATCTCATTGGTCCCAATTTTAATCTTAATAGTAGGCTCAAATATATCATCAAGCTTTACAGGTAATTTTTCAACAATTTTCTTATATTCTTCCTCAAGCTCAGGTACATTTATTGCTACCTGATTAACGAAGTGTTAATACATAGCTTCCTCATTTCCTGCACTTACCAGAATCTTGATATTTATTATTTTTACAAGATCTTCAACGGTGTAATTTGGTGAAAGAGCATTACTATAATCAAGTTCTTCAAGCTCCTCCCTTTGGATTCTTATCATCTTGATGTCTTCAACAGGATTGGGCTCATATTTACCTGCAAATTTAGCTAGAATGAGAGTTTGACTCTCAGTTATCTTACCTAGTTGTGCCTCAACAATCATCGTCCTTTCTTGGAGGGCCTGCAAATCATTCCTCAAACTTACAGCTTGGTCAAATAATTTACCAAACATAGCATCATGGTTCTCCGTTATTTTAACAAGGATATTGTTTTGCTCATTTTGTGAGTCTATAAAGGACTTAAGTGTTTCTTGGAGACTACCATTACTTGTTCCCATATTATTATTAGAGTTTCCTGCATGACTAGAAAAATGTTTCTGAAAATTGGGATTATAATTCTTCTTCCAAGTAGGGTTATAATTATTACGAGCTATGAAGTCTATTTCTTCAATATTTGATTCTGGGTTACCTCTTACCTAGCTTTCCTTACCTTTTATGGCTAATATGAGTTCATCCAGCTTAGCATTGAGTTCTTCATTTTCTTGTGGTGAGATGGAGTTCACCTTCTTCATGTTAAATCTATCCACATGCCACTGGGCATGGTTGTCTTGTATATTGACTAACAAAATTAGAAACAAGAATTAAAACTAGCAAGGTTCCTACTAACCTCACCAGGGTAGCTATTGCTTGCCCGGCAACGGTGCTAGAAAAAGGGTTGATACCTTCGATCCAGATTACGGATGTAGTATAGCTATTTTTCCCTAGTAGACCTAGGTTATCGAATTCTCGGGAAGCAGAAAGCATAGTGAAGTTACTTTAACGGACCTTCGAGAGTTTTAGAATTCTTTTTGAGTTTTACTGGACCAAGAGTTTTCTATCTTTTCTTGTTGTCAATGATGGAGAGAGAGGGCCTAGGGCTTTCGGTTTCGCCTGTAGCCGTGCAAAACGTCTGATGGGAATAAAATATAATAATAAAGTATGCATGTAATTTTTAGAGAAAGATAATTATATGTGGGCAGTGCATCCATAATTGCTATTGCCTCAGCAATAACCTAGTAGTCTCATCCATAGAAGAAAGAGAACTAATGATATGCATAGTGACGTCACTGTTAATCCCAAGTAAATCCCTCACATACAGCCGTACTACCCCTTCTGTCATTGGGGTTCCCAACCTGCAGATTAGTCATTACTCCTACTCCCTATACCTGGCTCAATCCTCGTGGTCTTGGGTACCAGACACATCCTTAGATTGAGGCAAGAGAGGATACAATAATCATCATGTCATACAAAATAATACATGATCCCATCTATGATAAAAAACATGCACAAAAGCTACATGGCTAGGCCGAAGCCCTTAGCCCAAGGAGAATTACTCACGCATAGAGATGAAATGAATGATCACAAACATTGCAATGGAAATCATGAGATTGATAGTAAATAGTCTTACAATGTCGCCAATCGAAGCTGAGATCTACTATTACAAGTGGTGGAATGTGGCTATGCTGGTGGAGAAGGGTTTGGAGTTTAGATCTAGGTCTATTCCTCTGGTGGATCTTCGGTGTTGTGGATGGCTGGCCACTTCGCCTGGCTCGGCGTGGCTCGGCGCCTCTTTATATAGGGGTCCCTTCATGAAAGTTGTTCTGTTTGACCTAGCGGTGTCGATGGCAACTATACGGCCGGAATTTTATTCCCGCCGTATAGTTGGTCGTTAAAGCATCTGTCTCCACTTCACGACCCCTGGTATCTTTGGGTTGTTGGAAATCTCTTATCTTTGAGTTTAATGTTGTGATTCCCATCATCAAACGTCAATATCTGTGCTGGGAAAAATAGAAAGAAAGGATTGCAGACCCCTTTGATCATTAGGAATTGGGGCAGGGTTTAGAGAGATATTTCATCAAAAACATGAATAATATCCAATTTAAATGTGGACATAGATGGCTATATTTCATAGCCATCACTAACCCGCATGGAAGTGTGTCTTTTCAGCCAACCAAGGACACTAAGAAGATTCAGATTGATGATCAGTTCCTAGAACGCATTGTCACTATTGGTGCGGGCATGAATGACAAATAGGAAAGCAATCTCATCAGGTTCCTCCATGAGAATAGGGACATTTTGAGAGGGAGATGGCTAAGCACTCTTTGCATGTCAGGCCCGATGCAAGGCTGGTGAAGCAACCTCTCCACCGCTTCGCCAAGGACTGGAGAAAAATTATCGGTGATGAAATATCTCGGCTTCTTGCAGCCAGGTTTATTATGGAAGTACAACATCCAGATTGGCTCTCTAATCCGGTTTTGGTTGAAAAGAAGAAGGATGATCTGAATGTTGCTGTGGTGTTGCAAATGTGCATTGACTACACCAATCTGAACAAGGCTTTCCCAAAAGACCCGTTTCCTTTGCCTAGAATTAACTAAGTTATTGATTTGACCGCTAGTTGTGAAATCTTATCATTTGTAGATGCATGTTCTGGTTTCCACTAGATACCATTAAACCCGACCAATCAAATAAAAATAGCCTTTATTACCCCATATGGTTGTGATCAGAGGTGCATGCAGAAGTGTCTGCATGACCAAATTGGTAAAAATGTGCAAGTATATGTCCATGATGTGGTGATTAAAACCAAGGAGAGTCATACTCTCCTAGATGATATAAGGCAAACATTCGTGAAACTTAACCCGAAAAAATGTACCTTCGGTGTCCCAGACGGAATGTTACTCAGATTCCTCATGTCTAGCCAAGGTATCAAGGCTAACCCAACCAAAATTAGTGCCATTGAGTGTATGGAACTGCCGAATTGTCTTAACAATGTCCAAAATTTATTGGATGGCTGGCATCATTGAGTTGCTTCATTAGTCAGCTAGGAGAGAAGGCACTTCCTTTGTACCAACTGATGAAAAAGTTAGATAAGTACATTTGGACACCATAGGAAGATAGTGCATTCCACGAGTTAAAAAACATGCTAGCCTCTACACCAATGTTAGCTTCACCATTATCCAAAGAGCCGGTGTTGCTCAACATAGCAGCAACCAACCTAGTCATAAGTGCTATGATAGTGGTGCAGCATGACGAAGAGGGTAAGTCGGTGCAGAGGCCAGTTTATTACATGAGTTAATTACTTTCTGCATCAAAACAAAATTATCCACATTATCAGAAAATGACCTATGGCGTCTATATGGCGGCCAAACATCTCAAACATTATTTGAGGAGCATCCTATCCGAGTGATATGTGAAGCTCCTATATCAGATATAATAGGTAATAAATATGCTAGTGGCCGAGTCGCCAAATGGGCCATTGAGTTATCTCCATATTCCCTGCAATATGATAGAAGAGATGCTATTAAGTCTCAGGCACTGGCCGACTTTTTTGTCGATTGGGCTGAAATGCAGTACGAGCTGCCCTTGCCTGACTCGAAGTATTGGAGAATGCATTTTGACGGGTCAAAATTGAAAACCGGGTTAGGTGCCGGGATTGTCCTCACCTCACCTAAAAATTATTAGTTGAGATATGTATTGCAAATACACTTTACAGCATCAAACAATGTAGCCGAGTATGAGGCACTTCTGCATGGGCTCAAGGTAGCAAAGGAGATTGGTATTCATCGGATTCAATGCTTCGGTGATTCAGACCTAGTAGTACAATAGGTTTAGGGTCATTGGGACGCACTTGGTGCAAACATGGCCTCGTACAGATTTCACATTCAGAAAATCAGTGTGTACTTTGAGGGGTGTGAATTCCACCATGTACCTCGTGCTGAAAATGATGTAGCTGACTATCCAAACTAGGTTCATCCCGGTAATCAATTCCACCGGGCATAGCTCTTGAGCACCTCCAGAAACCATCCATCATACCATCACCTGGATCCGAGTCAATCTTTATCAATGGATATTTATATAAAGGAGTGTCACTAATGTTCTTCAGCGATGTGTTGACCCGGAAGAAGGGCAGGAAATCCTTCAGGATATCCATCAGGGAGAATGTGGGTATCATGTCTCATCCAGAGCCTTAGTTGCCAAAGCTTTTCGGCACGGATTTTACTGGACAAGTGCCTTACAGGCAGCCGAGTACTTAGTGAGAAAGTGCAATAGGTGTCAGAGGTATTTGAGTAAGATACATATGCCGACCACATAATTCAAAACTATACCTATCACTTGGCCATTTGTAGTGTGGTGTTTGGGCATGGTTGGGTCGTTTAAGCCGGCACGTGGCAACATTACTCATATCCTGGTCATGGTTGATAAGTTTACAAAGTGGATTGAGGTCAAGCTAATCAGAAAGTGTGATGGTCCCACAGCCGTATCATTTCTCAAAGATAAAATCTTGAGATACAGATATCCACACATCATAATAACTGATAATGGCACAAACTTTGCTGAAGGAGGATTTTCTCAGTTCCGTAATGAAAATAGAATAAGACTTGATGTTGCATTAGTCGCACATCCCGCATCGAACATGAGAGTGGAGAGAACCAATGGGCTAGTACTGTCGGTGATAAAACCCTGGCTCATTGAGCCACTGCAGTGATCAGCTGGGTGCTGGATTAATGAACTCCACGCAGTACTATGGAGCCTAAGGACAACTCCAAATCTATCAACTGGCTATACACCATTTTTCTTGGTATATGGGGCAGAAGTTGTATTACCAGCCGATATTGTCGAGGGGATGACCTCCGGATACCCTGACCAGACAAGAACGATGGCAGTCGGATCATGCCCGGCGCACAGCCGGATAGGAGCAAGTCAAGCCGGCTACCCCATGGTAGCCGGAACGGCGAGAAGCAACCGGCTACAGCAGCATAGCCGGAACCAATCAGGAGGACATGGCGACGTGCATCACAGTGCACGGTACGCCCTGGTACGATGACAAGACTGGCAACTACTCGGCCATACCGAAGACTTTGCGGGGTGACGCGGGAATAGTGGCCCAATGCTGACGACAGGCTCGCACGGCATTGACTGTGCCCATGATGACCATACCGCTCGTACTATGATAAGACGTTGTTGTACTGAGTACTATAGATGACCAGCCGGCTGGGACCCACCTGTGGGGCCCGCCAGCCGGACTAGCCAGTGCGACCGTTGCTTCTTTGCCTATATAAGGAGAGGCGAGGCCTCAGTAGAAATGGCTGGTCTCAGTGCATTTAAGGCAGTAGCTAGAGAATATAGCTCAAGGAGCACTTGTAGCTTTTATATCCCTCATAGTTAGATCAGCAGGAGTAGGAGCTTTACCTCATCACGAGGGCTCTGATCCTGGGTACTTCCTGCATCTAGCTACGCTTGCTTGTGTCCAAGCCCGCCTACGGACGCCGTCGATAGCTTCCCTGCTAGTCCCCACACCTCTATCTAACCTGCTTAGGTACTGCCATTCCCAATACAACGACAGTTGGCACCCACCGTGGGTCAAGATGGCTTTGATCGGAGTCACATTCCACACGGGACCCCGCACTTCAGCCGGTCAGCGCGTGGCCTTTGGCCTGGTGGTCACGCTCGGCAAGTTCGACTGCGTCATCGACAAAGCTTCCTGTTTCGCCGGAACCTCCTTCCCGGCGAACGACTCCATCCTACTTTTTGGTGACCTCCCTGTCTACGTCGCCACTGTTCCGGAACGTTTCCCTAGGGAAATCGTCTCCATCGCGGACCTGCCGCATTTAGGCGGCCGCACCTCTGTCACTTCCCGCGGCGTCGAGGTCATGATGGCCGGCTCCAGTTCTCACCCCCGCCAGCCGCGGGAGCGGGGCGCGGATGAAGGCGGAACTTCAGCGCCACCGCAACCCCGGAACCCGGTGGAGGAGGCCATTGATCGGCTCCTCACGCCGGTTAACCTCGGGGATAACCTAGAGGAGGCGGAGGCCAACTTCGCCATGGAGAGACAACTTCTCCTCCAAGAGGCCATGGAGCTTGTAGCAACCCGCAAGTAGCTCGAGATCACCCGGTGAGATCGATCACAAGACGGCTTCACTCCGGCCATCATGAGCCGAGCAACGCCGGGCGGCCAGGCGAAGCTAGGCGGAAGGTTGGAAAAGGATGGCAAGCCGGATCCGCACCCGCTCTCATCCGGCCCACCTACAGCACGCCCATCAAGGACCTGCGCGCGGCACGAGCCGTAGCAAAAGAACTGCCCAACCTGGAGGGCGAGGAGCGAGCCCGCCATCATGCTCGGGTGCAGGAGCTCCTCCGGATCGCGAACGAGCAGGCTGATGCCAACCCGCAGATGCAAGAGGACCCCAATAGCAAGGGTGCGCCCCGTGACACCCAACATGCGTCCTCTCCTCAGTCGGCTAAGGCCCGCAGCAAGCGTCGTGGTTCAGGCAACAAGGGCTAGCCGCGCCAAGAGCAAATGGTGAACAGCAACCCACCACCTCCCCCTCCCCCAACCGGAGCGCCAAGACCCGCCGGCTCCCGTCTCTCGGGCCGAGGAGGGGCGCCCAACCCGGATCGCCCGGATGCCCGTGACCGCACCGAGCTCCTCGCTCAAGCGCGTGTTACGGAGGAAGAGGACTCCACCGGACCGGTTTGTTTCAGACCCCGCATCCGAAACAAGCCATTTCCGGATAAATTCACCCTACCCAGGGACACCCCCGAGTACGACAGCATCATGAAGCCGGAAGATTGGCTGACCGACTACGCTACGGTAGTCGGCATCTCCCATGGGAAAAAGCGCACAACCGTGCGCTACGTCCCCCTTATGCTAACCGGGTCAGCGAGGACATGGCTCAACAGCCTCGCGCCCAACAGCATCAACCCCTGGCCATACTTTGAAAAGGTGTTCGTCCGCAACTTTAGTGGCACGTAGAAGTGTCTGGGCCGCCCGCGCGACCTGGCCTTGTGCGTCCAGGGCGACCGCGAAACGGACCGTGAGTACCTCGCCAAGTGGACGGAGTTGCGCAACACTTGTGTGGTCATCCTGGAGAGCCAGGCCATTGGCTTCTTCATTGAGGGATACCGAGAAGGCACCATGCTTCGCCACCGGCTACTGCGTGACGAGCCAAAAACCATGGCGGAGCTCATGACGGTAGCGGACCAGTACGCCATGGTGGATGCCGCCATGAAGAAGCCCCTTCGCGTAGACGAGCCGACGGGCCTCTGACGGCCGCTCGCCGATCCGTCCGAGCAATCCGGCTGGAGAAGCCGGATCCTCTAGGCGCCACGGCACCAATAACCGGTTCCACGAGGACCACCAGGCCAGACAGCAGAAGGCCCGCTACCACGCGCGGCAGGTCAATGCCGTGGAGGGCACGCCCGACGCGCCGGCTAGCGATGCAAGAAGGCAGAATTCGCGGCTCACCTTCGACCAGATGTTTGATGGCCCATGCAAGTCGCATAGCGGTCCCTTCAAACCAGCTACGCACACCACCCGGAACTGCAGCTGGACCCGCCAGCTAAAGGACTAGGGCAGCCAGCAACGTCTTCCCCCGCCCCCTCCTGGTGGACGATCACCACTGGCTAGGGTAGCCGGTAATTATGGTAACGACGGCAATGGCGGGAACAACAACAACGGCTACCCCTAGCCACACGCCGCCTACCACATCTTCGAGAGGGGGCTGGATGACAAGCACAGCTGAAGGCGACGCTCCAAGGAGGTTAACGCCATCATCTCTCCGGTTCCCTAGTACTTGAACTGGTCGGAAACCCCCATCACTTGGAGTCGAGAAGATCAGCCTAAGAAGCTTCTGACTCCCGAGGGCTACGCCATGGTGCTCGACCCCCTCATCGTCTCCAACGAGCGCACCTGCCGTTTCTCGCGCATCCTCATCGATGGAGGCAACAGCCTCAACCTCCTCTATTGGTCTTCGCTGGAGAAGCTGGGTATCCGCGAATGTGACTTGCGCCCGACTACCATGACGTTCCACGGCATGCTGCCGGGACCGGCTTGCGCCCCACTAGGTAAAATCCAGCTGGACGTCATCTTCGGGATCGAGGAAAACTTCTGCTGCGAGCCGATTTGGTTCGAGGTGGTGAACCTGACGAGCTCCTACCACGCTCTCCTCGGGCGCCCCGCCCTTGCTAAATTCATGGCCGTCCCCCACTACGCATACCTCAAGATGAAGATGCTGGGACCAAGCGGCATGATCACCATTGCCGGCTGCTTCAGGAGGTCGATGGAGTGCGCCTCAGCCGGCTCCAAGCTGGCAGAGGCCCTCATCATAGCCGAAGATAAGCGCGTGATCATGCGCAACATGGCGATGGCCCAGCAGGATATGCCGGCTAGTAGCAAGCCGGCTGGAGAAGCAGCTTTCCAGCCGACAAAGGAGACAAAGAGGATCCTGCTCATCCCCTCCGACCCGACCAAGTTCGTCACCATTGGTGCCAACTTGGACAGCAAATAGGAAGGCGTGCTCGTCGACTTCCTCTGTGAGAATCGGGACATCTTTGCATGGTCACCTAAGAACATGCCAGGTGTACCGAGGGAATTCGCCGAGCACTCATTTCATGTGTGGCCGGATGCCAAGCAGGTCAAGCAGCCTCTACGCCGGTTCGCTGAGGAAAAGAGGAAGATTATCGGTGACGAGATCACCCGGCTCCTTGTAGCCGGGTTCATCATGGAAGTCTACCACCCGGACTGGCTGGCAAACCCAGTCCTGGTGTTGAAAAAGAACAAGACTTGGCTCATGTGTATCGACTACACCAGCCTGAACAAGGCGTGCCCGAAGGACCCCTTCGCCCTGCCCCGTATCAATCACGTCATCGATTCCATGGTCGGCTGCGATTTGTTGTCTTTTTTAGAATATTATTCCGGTTAAAATCAGATCCGGCTAAACCCGGCTAACCAGATAAAAACTTCGTTTATCACCTAGTACGGGGCTTCTGCTATGTAACCATGCCTTTCGGTCTGAAGAATGCAGGCGCTACCTATCAGCGCTGCATGTAGAAGTGCTTGCACTCGCAGATCGGACGAAATGTGCATGCTTATGTGGATGATGTGGTCATCAAGACCAAGGAGAAGCGCACCCTCCTCGAAGTCCTGGGAGAGACATTTCGCAACGTCTGGCAATACCAGATGAAGCTGAACCCGGAGAAATGCATCTTCGGAGTCCCATCCGGTCAACTACTCGGTTTCCATGTCTCGCAACGAGGGATCGAGGTGAATCTGGAAAAGATTGCGGCCATCGAGAGGATGCATCTGCCTAGGAACCTGCTCGGAGTCCAGAAGTTCACCGGATGCCTAGCCTCGCTCAGCCATTTCGTCAGCCGGTTGGGGGAGAAAGCACTCCCGTTGTACCAGCTGATGAAGAAGACGGACAAGTTCTCCTGGACCTTGCAGGCCGACGCCGCCTTTCATGACCTCAAGCGCATGCTACCCACAGCGCCGGTTCTAGCCATGCCGGCTAGCAAGGAGCCGCTGTTGCTCTATATAGCAGCCATCAGCCGGGTCTTCAGTGTTGTCCTGGTGTTGGAGCGCCCCGAGGAAGGCAAGGCCTAGCTCGTCCAGCGACCCGTTTACTACCTCAGCGAGATTCTCTCCCTCTCCAAGCAGAACTACCCCCACTACCAGAAGATGTGTTATGGCGTGTACCTGGCATGCAAGAAGCTCAAGCACTACTTCCAAGAGCATCCGATTAAGGTCTTGTGCACCGCACCCCTTTCGGAAATCATCGGCAACCAGGACGCCAATGGCTGAGTCGCCAAATGGGCCATCAAGCTCACCGCCTACTCCATCCAGTACGAGCCCTGGCTCACGATCAAGTCACAGGCGCTGGCGGACTTCCTCGTCGACTGGGCCGATCCCCAATACCTCCCACCGGTTCTGGATTCGGACCATTGGAGGATGCACTTCGATGGGTCGAAGATGCTCGGGGGCTTGGGAGCCGGCATCGTGCTCACATCGCCCAAAGGAGACCGGCTAGAGTACGTCTTGCAGATCCACTTCAAGGCCTCCAACAACGTGGCCGAATACGAGGCGCTGGCGCACGGCCTCCGGCTAGCCAGAGAGATCGGTGTCAACCGGATCCTTTACTTTGGTGATTCGGATCTCGTGGTGCAGCAGGTATCCGGTGAATGGGATGCCCGCGACGCAAACATGTCTCTCCACCGGTTGCACATATAGAAGCTCAATGCTTGCTTCGACGGATGTGAGTTCCATCACGTCCCTCGCGTCAACAACAAGGCAGCCGATGTCGTTGTATTGGGAACGACAGTACCTAAGAAGGTTAGATAGAGGTGTGGGGACTAGCAGGGAAGCTGTCGACAGCGTCCGCAGGCGGGATTGGATACAAGCATGCGTAGCAGGACGCAGGAAGTACCCAGGTTCGGAGCCCTCGTGATGAGGTAAAACTCCTACTCCTGCCGGATCTGACTATGAGGGATATACGAACTACAAGTGCTCCTTGAGCTGTATTCTCTAGATACTATCTTAAATGCACTGAGACCAACCCTTTCTACTGAGGCCTTGACTCTCCTTATATAGGCAGAGACGCAACGGTCTCGCTTGCCAGTCCGATTGGCGGGCCCCACAGGCGGGTCCCAGCCGACTGGTCATCTACAGTATCCAGTATGACATGTCCCATCGGAGTATGAGCGGTATGGCTGTCGTAGGCACAGTGGACGCCGTGCGAGCCTGTCGTCAGCATCGGGCCACTGTTCCTGCGTCATCCCCGCAAAGTCTATGGTATGGCCGAGTAGTTGTCGGTCTTGTCGTAGTACAGGGCGTACCATGCACTGATTCACACGTCGTCCTGTCTCCTTGATTGGTTCCGGCTATGTTGCCGTAGCCGGCTACTTCTCACTGATCCGGCTACCATGCGGTAGCCGTCCTGACCTGCCTTGTCCGGCTGCCTCTGGCCAGCCGGACACGGTCCGACTGCCATGCTTCTTGTCCGGTTGGGGTATCTGGGGATCATGCCCCCGACACTAGCCCCTGAGCGCGGGTGGATTCCGCCCTTAGGCGAAATGTGCGCGCGCTCCCTCTTGGTTTTGAATTTGTGACCAGCTACGTCTGGCGTTTGCGCTACCCGTGACGTTAGTGCTGACGCCGGCCACGCGCGCACGCGCCATCATTGCTCTGCGGCGGGCAGCATAACGTCCCGTCGCACGTCGCCTCGGGACACCGCCTCCTGGCGCTTCAGTTCCCGCTCCAGGATCTTCTGCGCGCCCCGCGTCGGCACACGGGATCTGGGCGGCGGTTGGGGTGAGGGTCGCCTGGATGGGTGCCACGTGGCGCCATTGATGGTTGCTCTTCCGGCCCTTTAAAGGGACGTCGCGGGGGGAGCAATTCCTTTCCTTCGCTCCCCTGCTTCCAGTTGCTCATTCCTCTTCTGCGCTCTTGCCCTCTGCGCCCTGCCTTCGCCGCTGTTGTAGCCTGCTGCGCCGCTCCTTTGTCGTCGTCGGCGGTACGGGCCACCGCCACTCCTCCGCCGCCACGTCTTCCTGTGAGACGGAGATGGCAGCCGAGCGTGGAGCCTAGTGTGGCTCTTCCGTCACGGAGGACCACATCCAGAAGTACTGCGCCACCCGCGTCCTTCCGCCGGAGGAGAAAGTAGAGGTGCGGCTAGCGCCGGCGGGAGAGGTGTCGCCGCATCCGGCGGAGGGAGAGCGGGTTATCTTCCTTTCACATCTGGCGCGCGGGTTCGTGCTGCCGGTGCACCCGTTCTTCCTCACGTTCCTAGCCTTCTTCGACCTCCACCTCCACCATCTTGGCGCCAACGCAATCGGAATGCTGGCGCACTTCATGGCGTTCTGTGAGAGCTATCTCGGGATCTAGCCGGATCTCAGGCTCTTCTGCCGGCTCTTCCGAGTCCGGCCATAGGTGCAGTTTACGAAGGGGCCGCTAGTCGTATGTGGCGGCGCCTCCATCTACTCCTGTGCGCAGACCGGCTACCCAAAGTTCCGGCTGCATGACATGGTACGACTATCACAGCAGTCGTAGTTCTACTTCAAAAACATCACCAACATGGACCGGATCAACCTTCGGGCATTCCAGGATGTCGAGTCCAGCCGGCAGCACTAGGAGATGAAGATATATGGCGACAAGGTGGATTCGGACGCGATGCTGCAGCGCATGCGCTCCCTCGTCACCTGCCGGCTGACCGGCCTGGACATCACCCTCAGCTAGATGTCCCGGCTAATGATGGCATTGCAGTAGCAAGCGCACAAGATGTGCTTCTACTCCAGCCGGCTGGACCGGACTCGGCTGTCGCGTCGTGATCCCCGCTACCACAACCTGAAGGAGTGGGTGTGGACGATCACCAAAGAGTGGCTGCCGGAAGGCTGGACCTTCAGCCTGGCGCCCTACAACAGGGACAACCGCGCGCCCTGGCTAGGTCCATTTAGCCGGAGTTTTCTTTCGTATTTCTTGCCCTTCCTTCTTGTTTTACCCAACTAATCTCTTGTATTCGGCATATATTCCCTTGCATTCTTCACGAGGAGGGTGAGGCCCCCTCGAGACGTTTACGCCTGACTTGCCCGAGCAGTGCGCTCGGCGGTCGGGCGAGGAGTCGGATGGGGACGGGGATGCCTTCCCCAGCCGGAACGACGAACCGGCCGCCGACCCCCACGCGGAGGTTGACGAGGAGGAGGAGGCCGCGCCGGCCTCAGATCCGGCGCAGCGTCCTGTGACGAACGGCGACGCTGGTGGGAGCTGCTCTAGCCGTTCCAGCGCCAGCCGGCCTGCCGCGGAGGAGCCAGCCCCCAAGAGGAGCCGGACCAGCGCCCTTCCGCCGAGTCGCCTTGGCCGGAAGAAGGGTCCGCCTCCGGTTGTGCAGGGGTACGTCTTTCTTCCTTTTTCTTTCACCATCTTCTGTTTCTTTCTTTTTCTCCCTTTTTGCCTTTGGCTTATTTGCTTTTCTTTCCTTCTTCTCTTCTTCTGTCTTCTTAGCATGCTGGTCTCCTTTGGAGCCGCGAGCCCGGCGCCTTGGCGCCACTGGTCGCCACCTGCGTCTCGACCACGTCTGCCGCCTCCTTCTTCCGAGGCACCGCCTCCGCTGCCACCTCGAGCTGAACCGGCTACCTCAGCCGGATCAGAGGGTCCTTAGCCCGACGTGGTGGCCCAGCCGGAAGCAGAGGGTCCTCAGCCGGGTGGCTCTTTCGCGGGCACGCGGGGGGCCACAACCGGCAAGGAACTCGTGGTTGTCGGCGACGACAACTCCGACGACGAGCCGGGAGAGGAGTGGAGGACCGTGGTGGTTGCCGCGAAGGAGTCCTTGGCTGTCAACACCGTGGATGATGACGCCTCCTCCGCCGCCTCGCTAACAGATCTCGCCGCCACCCTCGAACTGGCGGTGAAGGAGATCTGGCTGCTAGAGGCCGCAGCCGGCAGGAACCGGTCCTTGGAGCAGAAGCTTGCTACCGCCAACGGAACCTCGCAGAGTAAGTTTGCTTCATCCGGCTTGCTTCTTTATTTTTTGCTGATAGCCGGCATTGTCGCAGCTATCCTCGTGTGTGCTCAACGCGAGATCGATCGCTAGAAGAAAGCGAACGATCGGCTGAACAAGTCCAACTCCACTCTGCGGCTGCAGAACAAGGATTGGCACGCGAAGATGGACGGTCTGGAGGCCACCGTTAAGGAGCACGACGCCTCGTTCACCAGCCGGATCGAGGCCTTCAACCTTCTCGAGGCCCAGAACAAGGACCAGGAGAAGGAGATCAAGTGGCTGGCGACGAAGGAGAAGGCTCTGGTGGAAGAACTGATGCAAGTTGGCCACATGACTAAGGGTAAGTTCCCTTTTTCCGTCTCCCTTCTTTCCGGATCTGGTAGCCGGATCTAACTCTCTTTTTCTGACATCATTTTATCCCGGCATAGACCTGTCGGGCGCATAACCGGCAGGAGAACTGCCGGAGCATGCCGATGCCCAGAGCTCGTCCTTCTTGGCGAGGAAGCTGCCAAGCTTTCTCAAGCGGCACGGGACATCTTCTCGTTCCTATGGCCGGATGCTTCAGTTCCGAAGACGATGGCGCCGCGGGTTGCGAAGGTGGGGGAGGTGCCGGCTGCGGTAGACCTACTGCGGGACTTGGCGGCGCGAGCCAGAGCGGAGATGGTTCTGGCCCTCATGCTTTCCTGGTACAAGGACGCCCGTGTCGAGAAGATCGACAGGGGCTTCTGTGCCGGCGCCAACCTTGCGGCCATCCACCAGGCTCATCCGGAGCTCCGGGGCTCTGCCATCAAGATCACCGACTACGTTGATCCCGACGAGGTGCTCACCGACTCGGAGTCCGTCGGTACTCCTGATGTGGAAACCTCGACGCAGCCGGCCACGGGCGCCAGAACTGGGTTGAGCACCATGCCGCCTCCTCCGCTTGAAGCTACCGCCAGCCGAGACGATCCGCCCAGCAAGGGTCCTTCCGCTTAGCCATTGCCACGGGATGCCGGGTGTATTTGTTTGTCTTGCTTTGTTTTGAAACTTTTCTGTCTGTACCGGCTGTCTCTGGCGCCGGGTAAACTTATGGGAGCTTCGCCTCCTTTTTCTTTTTAACGTTAACTTTGAACTGGCTTGGTTTCCTTTCAACTTGTGCACTTTACATTTTCTTTCAATATTCCGCCGATTGACTTTATCCGGCTGACTTCGCCTGGCTACACTCCTTTAGCCGGGAGAACTGCACCTCCAGTGGGGGTGCGCTAGCACGCCCACTGGGTGTAGCCCCCGAGATTCGTAGTAGCTGGTGTAGCCAGGTGCTTTGAATCTTCCTTCTTTTCCCAAATCTTCTAACTTTATCTGACTGGACTCGTCTTAGTCGGCTGCTTTCGCTGGTTGAACACCTTCAGTCGGGGGAACTAACATACCAGTGGGGGCGCGCGAGCGCACCCACTGGGTGTAGCCCTCGAGATTCGGAGTAGCTGGCGTAGCCAGGTGCTTCGAATATTCCTTGTCTTCTCTTGATCCTACCCTTGCCCTCACCTGGGCTTCGACCGGCCAGCTAAACGCCATTAGCTGGTCGGGAACTACAAGATTCCACTGGGGGCACGCGAGCGCACCCAGTGGGTGTAGCCCCAGAGATTCGGAGTAGCTGGTGTATCCAGGTGCTTCAAATCTTCCTTGTCTTCTCTTGCTCCTGCCCTTGCCCTCACCTGGGTTCCGAACGGCCGGCTAAACGCTTTTAGCCAGTCGGGAACTACAAGATTCCACTGGGGGCACGCGAGCGCACCCAGTGGGTGGAGCCCCCGAGATTCGGAGCGCTTGATGAAGGCAAGGACTTCGAATCTTCTTCTCTTTTCTTCATAAATTCTGACTCAAGGTAGTCGTACAAGAATATACATACACATACATTCTCACATGTTAATAGGTTAGTATGCAACCAGGACGCCACTGGCCGAGTCGCCAAATGGGCCATCGAGCTCACCACCTACTCCATCCAGTATGAGCCCTGTCTCACGATCAAGTCACATGCGCTGGCGAACTTCCTCGTCGACTGGGCCGAGACCCAATACCTCCCACCGGTTCCGGATTCGGACCATTGGAGGATGCACTTCGATGGGTCGAAGATGCTCGGGGGCTTGGGAGCCAGCATCGTGCTCACATCGCCCAAAGGAGACCGGCTAGAGTATGTCTTGCACATCCATTTCAAGGCCTCCAACAACGTGGCCGAATACGAGGCGCTGGCGCACGGCCTCCGGTTAGCCAGAGAGATCGGTGTCAACCGGATCCTTTACTTTGGCGATTCGGATCTGGTGGTGCAGTAGGTATCCGGTGAATGGGACGCCCGCGACACAAACATGGCTCTCTACCGGTTCCACATACAGAAGCTCAACGCTTGCTTCGACGGATGTGAGTTCCATCATGTCCCTCGCGTCAACAACGAGGCAGCCGATGTCATTGTATTGGGAACAGCAGTACCTAAGAAGGTTAGATAGAAGTGTGGGGACTAGCAGGGAAGCTATCGACGGTGTCCGCACGCGGGATAGGATACAAGCATACGTAGCAGGACGCAGGAAGTAGCCAGGTTCGGAGCCCTCGCGATGAGGTAAAACTCCTACTCCTGCCGGATCTGACTATGAGGGATATACGAACTACAAGTGCTCCTTGAGCTGTATTCTCTAGCTACTATCTTAAATGCACTGAGACCAACCCTTTCTACTGAGGCCTTGCCTCTCCTTATATAGGCAGAGAAGCAAAGGTCTCACTGGCCAGTCCGACTGGTGGGCCCCACAGGCGGGTCCCAGCCGACTGGTCGTCTACAGTATCCGGTACGACATGTCCCATCGGAGTATGAGCGGTATGGCTGTCGTAGGCACAGTGGACGCCGTGCGAGCCTGTCGTCAGCATCGGGCCACTGTTCCTGTGTCATCCCTGCAAAGTCTTCGGTATGGCCGAGTAGTTGTCGGTCTTGTCGTAGTACAGGGCATACCACACACTGATTCACACGTCGTGATGTCTCCTTGGTTGGTTCTGGCTATGTTGCCGTAGCCGGCTACTTCTCGCTGATCCGGCTACCATGAGGTAGCCGGCCCGACCTGCCTTGGGACACGGTCCGACTGCCCTGCTTCTTGTCCGGTTGGGGTATCTGGGGATCATCCTCCCGACACTAGCCCCCGAGCACGTGTGGATTCCGCCCTTAGGCGAAATGTGCGCGCGCTCCCTCTTGGTTTTGAATTTGTGACCAGCTACGCCTGGCCTTTGCGCTACCCGTGACGTTAGTGCTGACGCCGGCCACGCGCGCACGCGCCATCATTTCTCTGCGCCGGGCAGCGTAACGTCCCATCACATGTCGCCTCAGGAAACTACCGGCTGGCGCTTTGGTTCCTGCTCCAGGATCTTCTAGGCACCCCGCGTCGGCACACGGGATCTGGGCGGCGGTTGGGGTGAGGGTCGCCTGGATGGGTGCCACGTGGCGCCGTGGACGGTTGCTCTTCCGGCCCTTTAAAGGGACGTCGCGGGGGGAGCAGTTCCTTTCCTTCACTCCCGCCCAGCTGCTTTCCTCTTCTTTTCCCCGCGCTTCTTCGCCAGCCCTGCTACGCCGCTCCTTGGTCGTCGTCGGCGGTATGGGCCACCGCCACTCCTCCACCGCCGCGTCTTCCTGTGAGCCGGAGATGGCAGCCGAGCATGGAGCCTGGTGTGGCTCCTCCGTCACGGAGGACCACATCCAGAAGTACCGTGCCACCCGCGTCCTTCCGCCGGAGGAGGAAGTAGAGGTGTGGCTAGCGTTGGTGGGAGAGGTGTCGCCGGATCCGGTGGAGGGAGAGCGGGTAATCTTCCTTTCGCATCTGGCCCGCGGGTTCGCGCTGCCGGTGCACCCGTTCTTCCTCACGTTCCAGGCCTTCTTCGACCTCCGCCTCCACCATCTCGGCGCCAACGCAATGGAAATTCTGGCACACTTCATGGCGTTCTGTGAGAGCTATCTCGGGATCCAGCCGGATCTCGGGCTCTTCTGCCAGCTCTTCCGAGTCTGGCCGCAGGTGCAGTTTATGAAGGGGCCGCTACTCGTCTGTGGCGGCGCCTCCATCTACTCACGCGCGCAGACCGGCTACCCGAAGTTCCGGCTGCATGACACGGTACGACTGTGGCAGCAATCGTAGTTCTACGTGAAGAACATCACCAACATGGACCGGATCAACCTTCGGGCGTTCCAGGATGTCGAGTCCAGCCGGTAGCACTGGGAGCTGAAGATATATGGCGACAAGGCGGAGTCGGACGCGATGCTGCAGCGCATGCGCTCCCTCGTCACCTACCGGCTGACCGGCCTGGACATCACCCTCAGCTGGATGTCCCGGCTAATGATGTCGTTGCAGTAGCGAGCGCACAAGATGTGCTTCTACTCCGACCGGCTGGACCCGACTCGGCTGTCGCGCCGTGATCCCCGCTACCACAACCTGAAGGAGTGGGTGTGGACGATCACCAAGGAGCAGCTGCCGGAAGGCTGGACCTTCAGCCTGGCGCCCTACAACCGGGACAACCGCGCCCCCCGGGTAGGTCCGTTTAGCCGGAGTTTTCTTTCGTATTTCTTGCCCTTCCTTCTTGTTTTACCTGACTAATCTCTTGTATTCGGAATATCTTCCCTTGCATTCTTCGCGAGGAGGGTGAGGCCCCCCTCGAGACGTTTACGCCTGACTTGCCCGAGCAGTGCACTCGGTGGTCGGGTGAGGAGTCGGACAGGGACGGGGATGCCTTCCCCAGCCAAAACGACGAACCGGCCGCCGACCCCCACGTGGAGGTTGACGAGGAGGAGGAGGCCGCGCCGGCCTAAGATCCGGCGCAACGTCCTGCGATGGACGGCGACGCTGGTGGGAGCGGCTCCAGCCGTTCTAGCGCCAGCCGGCCTGCCGTGGAGGAGCCGGCCCCCAAGAGGAGCCGGACCAGCGCCTTTTCACCGAGTCGCCTTGGCCGGAAGAAGAGGCCGCCTCCGGTTGTGTAGGGGTACATCTTTCTTCCTTTTTCTTTCACCATCTTCTTTTTCTTTCTTTTTCTCCCTTTCTGCCTTTGGCTTATTTGCTTTTCTTTCCTTCTTCTCTTCTTCTGTCTTCTTATCATGCTGGTCTCGTTTGGAGCCGCGAGCCCGGCGCGAGCGCTGACCGGGTCGCCACCCCGCATCCTGACCACGTCTGCCAGCGCCCCTCCTTCTTCCGAGGCACCGCCTCCGCCGCCACCTCGAGCTGAATCGGCTGGCTCAGCCGGATCGGAGGGTCCTCAGCCCGACGTGGTTTCCCAGCCGGAAGCGGAGGGTCCTCGGCCGAGTGGCTCTTCCGCGGGGCACGCGGGGGCCGCAACCGGCAAGGAACTCGCGATTGTCAGCGACGACAACTCCGACGAGCCAGCCGGGAGAGGAGTGGAGGACCATGGTGGTTGCCGCGAAGGAGTCCTTGGCCGTCAACGCCGTGGATGACGACGCCTCCTCCGCCGCCTCGCTGACAGATCTCGCTGCCACCCTCGAACTGGCGGTGAAGGAGATCCGGCTTGCTTTTGTTTTTTGCTAATAGCCAGCATTGTTGCAGCTATCCTCGTGCGCGTTCAGCGCGAGATCGATCGCTTGAAGAAAGAGAACGATCGGCTGAGCAAGTCTAACTCCACTCTGCGGCTGCAGAACAAGGATTAGCACACGAAGGTGGACGGTCTAGAGGCCACCGTTAAGGAGCGTGACGCCTCGCTCGCCAGCCGGATCAAAGCCTTCAACCTTCTCGAGGCCCAGAACAAGGACCAGGAGAAGGAGATCAAGCGGCTGGCGACGAAGGACAAGGCTCTGGTGGAAGAACTGATGCAAGTTGGCCACACGGCTAAGGGTAAGTTCCCTTTTTCCGTCTCCCTTATTTCCGGATCCGATAGCAGGATCTGACGCTCTTTTTCTGACATCGTTTTATCCCGGCATAGACCTGCTGGCGTACAACCGGCTGCAGCAGAACTGGCCGGGAGCACAGCCGACGGCCCAGGAGCTCGTCGTCCTTCTTGGCGAGGAAGCTGCCAAGCTTCGTCAAGCGGCACAGGACATCTTCTCGTTCCTATGGCCGGATGCTTCGGTTCCGGAGACGATGGCGCAGCTAGCTATGAAGGTGGGGGAGGTGCCGGTTGCGGTGGACCGGCTGCGGGACTTGGTGGCGCGAGCCAGAGCGGAGATGGCTCTGGCCCTCATGCTTTCCTGGTACAAGGACGCCCGCGTCGAGAAGATCGACGGAGGCTTCCGCGCTGGCGCCGACCTTGCCGCCATCCGCCAGGCTCATCCGGAGCTCCGGGGCTCTGCCATCAAGATCGCCGACTATGTTTATCCCGACGAGGTGCTCACCGACTCGGAGGCCGTCAGTGCTCCTGATGTGGAAACCTCGACGCAGCTGGCCGCGGGCGCCGGAACTGGGTTGAGCGCCGCGCCGCCTCCTCCGCCTGAAGCTACCGCCAGCCGTGACGCTCTGCACGGCAAGGGTCCTGCCGCTTAGCCATTGCCCCGGGATGCCGGGTGTATTTGTTTGTCTTGCTTTGTTTTGAAACTTGTCTGTCTGTACCGGCTGTCTCTAGCGCCGGGTAAACTTATGGGAGCTTCGCCTCCTTTTTATTTTTAACATTAACTTTGAACTGGCTTGGTTTCCTTTCAACTCGTGCACTTTACATTTTCTTTCAATATTCCGCCGATTAACTTTATCGACTGACTTCGCCCGGCTACACTCCTTTAGCCGGGAGAACTGCACCTCTAGTGGGGCGTGCCGCACTGGTAGCCCCTAGATTCAGAAGCCAGCGAGCGTGCTTCGAATCTTCCTTCTTTTCCCAAATCTTCTAACTTTATCCGACTGGACTCGTCTTAGTCAGCTGCTTTCGCTGGCTGAACACCTTTAGTCGGGGGAACTAACATTCCGGTGGGGGCACGCGAGCGCACCCACTTGGTGTAGCCCCCGAGATTCGGAGTAGATGGCGTAGCCAGGTGCTTCGAATATTCCTTGTCTTCTCTTGCTCCTTCCCTTGCCCTCACTTGGGCTCCGAACGGCCAGCTAAACGCCTTTAGCCGGTCGGGAACTACAAGATACCACTGTGGGCGCGCGAGCGCACCCAGTGGGTGTAGCCCCAGATATTTGGAGTAGCTGGCGTAGCCAGGTGCTTCGAATCTTCCTTGTCTTCTCTTGCTCTTGCCCTTGCCCTCACCTGGGTTCCGAACGGCCGGCTAAACGCCTTTAGCCAGTCGGGAACTACAAGATTCCACTAGGGGCACGCGAGCACGCCCAGTGGGTGTAGCCCCCGAGATTCGGAGCGCTTGATGAAGGCAAGGACTTCGAATCTTCTTCTCTTTTCTTCCTGAATTCTAATTCAAGGTAGTCATACAAGAATATACATACACATACATTCTCACATATTAATAGGTTAGTCTGCTAAATTGTAGCCGGAAAACGGATTTGTTTTTTGAAAACTAGCTTGCGCCTTTCTTGGGCTTTTCCGTGTATCGCTGTTTTCGCTGCGTCCTTGCCGGGCAGCCGGGTTGCGGTCTGTAGCCGGAATTGAAGGGAGCTGACAGTACATCGCACGGTATTGGCGGCTTAGCAACCGGATTGTCTTAAGCCAGTTGCAAGGCCGGGACGCCTGATCTGTTGCGTCTTCTCCCTGTTTATCATGTGGGATGCCTCGGGCTTTTGCTCTTGCTAGCTGGACAGCCGGGTTGCAGTATGTAGCTGAGATGAAGAGTGAGACTCTGACATCGTCGCACACTACTCAGTCGGTTTGTTGACTTATCAGGTCGGGCCAGCCGGCAAGCCCCCAGGTAGGGGTTGCCGGAGCCGGAAATCATAACCGAAAAATAAGTACCAACACATTTCTAGCAAGGAGCCCTCGAGCATCTCACAGGGGTCCGCATTTTCATTCATAGGGTTTGCGGGATACATACACTGTCTATCGACTAGGTGTAAAACGGGCACAGCAAGGCCGCGTCCTAGGGACGCTCAGTCTCCTCGTCCGATTTGTCCATCTTGTTCTTGCGCAGCTACTGCGTGTCGATGAGGTAGTAGGAGTCATTGGGCAGCACCCGACTGATGATGAAGGGGCCCTCCCAAAGGTGGCGATAGCTTGTGCATGCCCTTCGTGTCTTGCACCAGCCGGAGGACCAGGTCGCCCTCGCGGAACACGACTAGGTGGATCCGGCCTGAATGGTAGCGGCGTAGTTGTTGCTGGTACAGGGCCGACCTAGACAGTGCCAACTCATGGGCCTCCTCTAGGAGGTCCACACCGTCCTCCCGCACCTCTTGGTTGGCCTTTTCGTCGTAGAGGAGCTTGCATGGGGAGTCGAACTCGATATCCACAGAGAGGATAGCTTCCGATCTATAGACCAGGAAGAACAGAGTGTAGCCGGTTGATCTATTCGGCATGGTGCGGAGGCTCCATAGCACAGTCGGAAGCTCCTCGATCCAGCATCCGGGTTACCTCTCCAACGGCTCGATGAGGCGCGGCTTGATGCCGGCTAGTGCCAAGCCATTTCCCCTTTCGACCTGCCCATTGGACTACGGGTGCGTGACGGAGGCCAGGTCCAGTCAGATGCCCTTGTTGCTGCAGAATCGGGCGAAGGCCCCTTTGGCGAAGTTTGTGCCATTGTCGGTGATGATGCTGTTGGGGTAGCCGAACCGGTTGATGATGTCGGTGAAGAAGGTAACGACTGTCGCCCCGTCCAGCTTCCGGATGGGCTTGGCCTCGATCCACTTTGTAAATTTGTCCACCGCCACCAGCAGATGGGTCATGCCCGCGTGTGCTCGCTTGAAGGGACCGACCATGTCGAGGCCCCAGACCGCGAAGGGCCATGTAATCGGTATGGTCATGAGTACCGAAGTCGGCATGTGTCTGAGCTGCCCGAAGCGCTGGCACCCATTGCACGCGCGGACCAGCTATTCAGCGTCCTCGAGGGCAGTGGGCCAATAGAAGCCGTGGCGAAACGCCTTGGAAACTATCGCCCTTGACGAAGTGTGATGCCCGCACTCGCCCTGGTGGATGTCCTTGAGTAGCCGGTAGCCCGTGTGCACATCGACACACCTCTGGAAGATGCGGGATACGCTGCGCTTGTACAGTTCATTGTTGATGATGGTGTACGTGTGTGCGCGACGCCGGACTTGTCGGGCTTCCACCTCGTCATCCGGGAGTTCCCTGTTGGCGATGTAGTTCATGAAGGGCTGTGCCCAGGATGGCACTTCCCGGATGACGAGGATGCTCCCGCTCTCTGGTTGATGGTCGTCGGGGGGCTGTCCGGATGAAGTACCCGGGGCGGCAGCCCCCGAGCCGCTTGACGAGCCGGTAGCCCCCGGGTCTTGCAAACCGGAGGGTACTGCCTTGCCGGAGTTGGTGCGGGTCTTCTTCTTTGGAGGCTTTGTCAGCTCTGCTTCTGCCGGTCCGTCAACCAGAGCGGTCCCTGCCCATATGATAGAATCCGACTCAGGTGACGGGTTGATGGAGGGCTTGCGCAGGTGCTCCAAGGAGACCCCGGGTGGGATCCCTGCCTGGTGGATCCGATTCGGGCGAGCGAATCGGCTGCCTCGTTGTTGACGAGGGGGACGTGATGGAATTCACATCCGTTGAAGGAGGCGCTGAGCTTCTGGATGTGGAACCGGTAGAGGGCCATATTTGCATCCCTGGCGTCCGATTCTCCAGATACTTGCTGCACCACCAGATCCAAATCGCCGAAGCAAAGGATCCGGTTGACACCGATCTCCTTGGCCAGTCGGAGTCCATGCGCCAGTTCCTCATATTCGGCTATGTTGTTGGAGGCCTTGAAGTGGATCTGCAGTACGTACTCCAGCCGGTCTCCCTTGGGCGAGGTGAGCACGATGCCGGCTCCCAAGCCCCTGAGCATCTTCGACCCATCGAAGTGCATCTTCCAGTGGTCCGAATCCGGAACCAGTGGGAGATACTGGGTCTCGGCCTAGTCGACAAGGAAGTCCGCCAACGCCTGCGACTTGATCGTGAGCTGGGGCTCGTACTAGATGGAGTAGGTGGCGAGGTCGATGGCCCACTTGGCGACTCGGCCGGTGGCGTCCTTGTTGCCGATGATTTCCGAAAGGGGTGCGGTGCACACGACCTTAATCGGATGTTCCTGGAAGTAGTGCTTGAGCTTCTTGCATGCTAGGTACACGCCGTAGCACATCTTTTGGTAGTAGGGGTAGTTCTGCTTAGAGAGGGAGAGGACCTCGCTGAGGTAGTAGACGGGCCTCTGAACTGGCTGAGCCTTGCCTTCCTCGGGGCGCTCCACCACCAGGATGATGCTAACGACCCGGCTGATGGCTGCTATATAGAGCAACATCGGCTCCTTGCTAGCCGACGTAGCTAGAACCGGCGCTGTGGACAACATGCGATTGAGGTCATGAAATGCAGCGTCGGCTTGCGAAGTCCATGAGAACTTGTCTGTCTTCTTCATCAGCTGGTACAACGGAGTTTCTCCCCACCGGGCCGATTTAAACGGCTGAGGGAGGCCAGGCATCCGGTGAACTTTTGGACTCCAAGCAGGCTCCTGGGCGGCTGCATTCTCTCAATGGCCGCGATCTTCTCTGGACTTGCCTCGATACCTCATTGTGATACGAGGAAACCGAGTAGCTGACCTGATGGCACTCCGAAGACGCACTTCTCCGGGTTCAGCTTCATCTGGTACTGGCGGAGGTTGCCAAATGTCTCTCCTAGATCTTTGAGGAGGGTGCGCTTCTCCTTGGTCTTGATGACCACATCGTCCACATAGGCATGAACGTTTCGGCCTATCTGCGAGTGCAAGCACTTCTGCATGCAGCGCTGATAGGTAGGGCCTGCATTCTTTAGACCGAAAGGCATGGTTACGTAGTACAAAGCCCCGTAGGGGGTGATAAATGATGTCTTAATCTGGTCAGCCGGGTTTAGCCGGATCTGATTGTAACCGGAATAGCAATCTAAAAAAGACAACAAATCACAGTCGGCCGTGGAATCGATGACTTGATCGATACGGGGCAAGGCGAAGGGGTCTTTCGGGCACGCCTTGTTCAGGCTGGTGTAGTCGATACACATGCGCCCGGTCTTGTTCTTCTTCAGCACCAGGACTGGGTTCGCCAGCCAATCCGGGTGGTACACTTCCATGATGAACCCGGCTGCAAGGAGCCGGGTGATCTCATCACCGATTATCTTCCTCTTCTCCTCTGCGAACCGGCGCAGAGGTTGCTTGACCGGCATGGCATCCGGCCGCACATGAAGTGAGTGCTCGACAAACTCCCTCGGCACACCTGGCATGTCCTTGGGGGACCATGCAAAGATGTCCCGATTCTCACGGAGGAAGTCGACGAGCGCGCCTTCCTATTTGCTGTCCAAGTTGGCACCAATGGTGACGAACTTGGTCGGGTTAGAGGGGTCGAGCAGGATCCTCTTTGTCTCCTTTGCCGGCTGGAAGGCTCCTTCTCCAGCCGGTTTGCTGCTAGCCGGTATGTCCTGCTAGGCCATGGCCACATTGCGCATGATCACGCGCTTCTCCTCAGCTATGATGAGGACCTCTGCCAGCTTGGAACCGGCTGAGGCGCACTCCATCGACCGCTTGAAGCAGCCGGTGACTGTGATCACGCCGATGGATCCCGGCATCTTCGTCTTGAGGTATGCGTAGTGGGGGACGACCATGATCGGCTCGCGGCGGAAGTTCTCCTTGGTCCCGAAGATGACGTCCAGCTGGATTTTACCCAGCGGGGCGCAAGCTGGCCCTAGAAGCACGCCGTGGAATGTTGTGGTAGTCGGGCGCATGCCACATTCGCGAACGCCCAGCTTCTCCAGTGAGGACTAGTAAAGGAGGTTGAGGCTGCTGCCCCCGTCGATGAGGACGCGCGAGAAATGGTAGGTACGCGCGTTGGAGACGATGAGGGGGTCGAGCACCGTGGCGTAGCCCCTGGGAGTCGGCAGCTGCTCCGGCTGGTTGGCCCGGCTCCAGGTGATGGGGTTTCCGACCAGTTCAAGTACTGGGGGACCGGAGAGACGATGGCATTGACCTCCTTGGAGCGTCGCCTGCGGCTGTGCTTGTCGTCCAGCTCCGTCTCGAAGATGTGGTAGGCGGCGTGCGGCTGGGGGTAGCCGTTGTTGTTGTTGCCACCATTGACGCTGTTACCATCATTGCCGGCTCCCCTAGCCGGTGGTGGTGGTCCACCAGGAGGGGGCGGGGGGAGATGTGGTTGTCCATCCTGGTCTTTTAGCTGGCGAGTCCAGCTGCAATTCCGGGTGGTATGCATAGCCGGTTTGAAGGGACCGCTGTGCCACTTGCACGGGCCGTCAAACATTTGGTCAAAGGTGAGCCGTGGCTTCTGCCTCCTTGCATCGTTAGTCGGCGCGTCGGGCTCGCCCTCCACAGCATTGACCTGCCGCGCGTGGTACCGGGCTTCTGTTGTCCGGCTTGGCGGTCCCCATGGAACATGTTGTAGTTGTCGTGGTGTCTGGAGGATCTGGCTTCTCCAGCCGGATTGCTCGGACGGTCGTGAGCCGGCTCCGTAGGAGTCGGACGCCCATCAGCATTTACTCGGAGGGGCTTCTTCATGGCGGCATCCACCATGGCGTACTGGTCCGCAACCATCATGAGCTATGCCATGGTTTTCAGCTCGTCACACAGTAGCCGGTGGCGAAGCATGGTGCCTTCTCGGCATCCCTCGATGAAGAAGCTGATGGCCTGGCTCTCCAGGATGCCCTCGCAAGTGTTGCGCAGCTCTGTCCACTTGGCGAGGTACTCGCGGTCGGTCTCGCGGTCACCCTGGACGCACAAGGCCAGGTCGCGTGGGCGTCCCGGACGCTTGTACGTGCCATTGAAGTTGCGGACGAACACCTTCTCGAAGTCCGTCCAGGCATTGATGTTGTTGGGCACAAGGCTATTGAGCCACGTCCTTGCCAACCCGGTTAGCATGAGAGGGATGTAGCGCACGGCTGTGCGCTTGTTCCCATCGGCGATGTCGACTGCCGTAGCATAGTCGGTCAGCCAGTCTTCCGGCTTCATACTGCTGTTGTACTTGGGGGTGTCCCTGGGCAGGGTGAACTTATCCAGAAACGGCTCATTCCGGATGCGGGGTCCGAAACAAACCAGTACGGTGGAGTCTTCTTCCTCCGTGACGCGCGCTTGAGCGAGGAGCTCGATGCGGTCACGGGCACATGGACGATCCGGGTTGGGCGCTCCCACCCGACCCGAGAGACGGGAACCGGCGGGTCTAGGTGCTCCGGTTGGTAGGGGGAGGCGGTGGGTTGCTGTTCACCGTTTGCTCCTAGCGCGGCTGGCCCTTGTTGCCAGAGCTGCGATGCCTGCTGCGGGCCTTAGCCCGGCGAGGGAGCATGCTCATTGGTGTGGCGGGCGCTTCGCTGTTGACAGGCAGCTTGCTCCCCTGGAGTAGCTAGGGTCCTCCTGCATCTGCCGGTTGGCATCAGCCTGCTCATCCGCGATGCGGAGGAGCTCCTGCACGCGAGCGTGCTGGCAGGCTCGCTCCTCGCCCTCCAGGTTGGGCAGTTCTTCTACCGCGGCTCGCGCTGCGCACAGGTTCTTGATGGGCGTGCTGTAGGTGGGCCGGATGAGGGCAGGTGCGGGATCCGGCTCTCCATCCTTCCACCTAGCTCGCCGCCCCAGCGCCGGCTCGGCTCCACGGTAGCCGGAGTGAAGCCGTGCGCGTGGTAATTCTCGCGTCGGGTGATCTCGAGTTGCTTGCGGGTTACCTCTAGCTCCATGTCCTCCTGGAGGAGGATCTGTCTCTCCATGGCGAAGTTGGCTTCCGCTTCCCCCGGGTTATCCCCGAGGTTAACCGGCGTCAGGTGCCGATCAATGGCATCCTCCACCAGATTCCGAGGCTGCGGAGGCGCGGAAGTTCCACCCTCGTCCGCGCCTTGCTCCCGCGGTTGGCGGGGGTGAGAGCTGGAGCCGGCCATCGTGATCTCCACGCCACAGGAAGCGATGGAGGCGCTACCGCCCGGATGCGGTAGCTCCGCGACAGAGACGATCTGCCTAGGTAAACGCTCTGGAACAGTGGCGATGTAGACGGGGAGGTCGCCGAAGAGCAGGGTGGAGCCGTTCACTGGGAAGGAGGTTCCGGCGAAGCAGGAAGCGTTGTCGATGACGCAGTCGAATTTGCCGAGCGTGAGAACCAGGACGGAGGCCACGCGCTCACCGGCTGAAGTGTGGGGTCCCGTGCGGAATGTGACTCCGGTCGAAGCCATCTGCCCCACGGTGGGCGCCAACTGTCGTTGTATTGGAAACGGCAGTACCTAAGAAGGTTAGATAGAGGTGTGGGGACTAGCAGGGAAGCTGTCGACGGCGTCTGCAGGCGGGATTGGATACAAGCAAGTGTAGCAGGATGCAGGAAGTACCCAGGTTTGGAGCCCTCGCGATGAGGTAAAACTCCTACTCGTGCCGGATCTAACTATGAGGGATATACGAACTACATTTTCTCCTTGAGCTGTATTCTCTAGCTACTATCTTAAATGCACTGAGACCAACCCTTTCTACTGAGGCCTTGCCTCTCCTTATATAGGCAGAGAGGCAACGGTCTCACTGGCCAGTCCGACTGGCAGGCCCCACAGGCGGGTCCCAGCCGACTGGTCATCTACAGTATCCGGTACGACATGTCCCATCGGAGTATGAGCGGTATGGCTGTCGTAGGCACAGTGGACGCCGTGCGAGCCTGTCGTCAGCATTGGGCAACTGTTCCTGCGTCATCCCCGCAAGTCTTTGGTATGGCCAAGTAGTTGCCGGTCTTATCGTAGTATAGGGCGTACCGCGCACTGATTCACATGTCGTCATGTCTCCTTGATTGGTTCTGGCTACGCTGCCGTAGCCGGCTACTTCTCGCTGATCTGGCTACCATGCGGTAGCCGGCCCGACCTGCCTTGTCCGGCTTCTCTGGCCAGCCGGACGCGGTCCGACTGCCCTGCTTCTTGTCCGGTTGGGGTATCTAGGGATCATCCCCCCGACAGCCGATTCGCTTGCACGAATCGGATCCACCAGGCAGGCGATCCCACCTGGAGTCTCCGTGGAGAACCTGCGCAAGCCCTCCATCAACCCATCCCCCAAGTCGGATTCCATCATCTAGGCAGGGAGTGCCCCGGTCGACGGCACGGCAGCCGCCGAGCCAGCAGAACCCCCAAAGAAGAAGGCCCGCACCAACTCAGGCAAGTCAGTACCCTCTGTCTCGTAAGACCCGGGTGCTGCCGACTCGTCAAGTGCCTCGGGGGCTGCCATCCCGGGTACCCCATCCGAATGACCCCCCGATGACCATCAATCGGAGGGTGGGAGCATCCTCACCATCCAGGAGATACCATCCTGAGCGCATCCCTTCATGGACTACATCGCCAATAGAGAGATTCTGGACGATGAGGTGGAGGCCAGGCAAATCCGGCGCCACGCGCACACGTAAACCATCATCAACAAAGAACTGTACAAGCGCAGCGTATCCGGCATCTTCCAAAGATGTGTCGATGTGGACACAGGCTACCGACTGCTCAAGGACATCCACCAGGGCGAGTGCGGACACCACGCCTCCTTTAGGGCGATAGTCTCCAAGGCGTTCCGCCACGGCTTCTATTGGCCCACATCCCTCGAGGATGCCAAATAGTTAGTCCGCGCGTGTAACGGGTGCCAACGCTTCGGGCAGCTTAGGCACATGCCAGCTTTGGTACTGATGACCATACCGATCACCTGGCGTTTCGCTGTTTGGGGCCTCGACATGGTCGGTCCCTTCAAGCGAGCACGCGCAGGCATGACCCATCTGCTCGTGGCGGTAGACAAGTTCACAAAGTGGATAGAGGCCAAGCCTATCTGGAAACTGGATGGGGCAATAGTCGTCACCTTCTTCACCGACATCATCAACCGGTTCGGCTACCCCAACAATATCATCACCGACAACGGCACGAACTTCTCCAAGGGGTCCTTCGCCCGATTCTGCAGCAACAAGGGCATCCGGCTGGACCTTGCTTCCGTTGTGCAACCGCAGTCCAACGGGCAAGTCGAAAGAGCAAACGGCCTAGTGCTAGCCGACATCAAGCCACGCCTCATCGAGCCCTTGGAGCGGTCGCCCGGATGCTAGATCGAGGATCTTCCGGCTATGCTGTGGAGCCTCCGCACCACACCGAATAGATCAACCGGCTACACCCTGTTCTTCCTGGTCTCCGGCTCGGAAGCCGTCCTCTCCGCAGACATCGATTTCGACTCTCCGCGCAAGCTCCTCTATGATGAAAAGGCCAACCAAGAGGCGCGGGAAGATGGTGTGGACCTCCTCGAGGAGGCCCGCGAGCTGGCATTGTCCAGATCGGCCTTGTACCAGCAACGCCTACGCCACTACCATTCAAGCCGGATCTGCCCTATTGCGTTCCGCGAGGGCGACCTGGTCCTCTGGCTGGTACAAGACACGAAGGGCATGCACAAGGTGTCGCCGCCCTGGGAGGGTCCCTTCATCATTAGCCGGGCGCTGCCCAACGACTCCTACTACCTCATCGACGCGCAGCAGCCGCGCAAGAACAAGATGGACAAGTTGGATGAGGAGACAGAGCGCCCCTAGAACGTGGCCCTACTCCACCCGTTTTACACCTAGTAACCGACAATGTATGTATCCCGCAAACCCTATGAATGAAAATGCAGACCCCTACGAGATACTCGGGGGCTCCTTGCTAGAAATTTGTATGTATCTGTTATCTGGTTCAGTTTTTCCGGCACCGGCAACCCCTACCCTCGGGCTTGCCGGCTGGCCCGTCCTGCTAAATCAACAAACCGACTGAGTAGTGTGCGATGATGTCAGAGGCCCACTCTTCGTCTCAGATACAGACCGCAACTCGGCTGTCCGGCTAGCAAGAGCAAAAGCCCGAGGCATCTCACATGAAAAACAGGGAGGCGATGTGACAAATCGGGTGTCCCGGCCTCGCAACTAGCTTGAGACGATCCAACTACTAAGCCGTTAGTACCGTGCGCAATGTACTGTCAGCTCCCTTCGATTCCAGCTACAGACCGCAACCCGGCTGCCCGGCAAGGATGCGGCGGAAATAGCAGAGCACACGGGAAAATGACTAAGTGTCCAGAGAAACGCAAGCTGGTTTTCAAAAAACAAATCCGCCTTCCGGATAAAGTTTAGCAGACTAACCTATTAATGGGCGAGAATGTATGTATGCGTGTATATTGTTGGCCCGACTATTTCAAGTCGGAATTCAGGAAGAAAAAAAGAAGATTCGAAGTCCTTGCCTTCATCAAGCGCTCCGAATCTCGGGGGCTACACCCACTGGGTGCGCTCACGCGCCCCCAATGGAATTTTGTAGTTTCCGACCGGCTAAAGGCGTTTAGCCGGATATTTGGTGCCCTGGTGAGGGCAAGGGTAGGAAGAGAAGAAAGAAGAAGATTCGAAGCACCTGGCTGCGCCAGCTACTCCGAATCTCGGGGGCTACCCCCAGTGGGTGCGCTAGCGTGCCCCCAGTAGAATGGAAGTTACCCAGCTGCAGGCATTCAGCCAGCAAAAGTAACAGGCTAAGAGGTGTCTAGTCGGATGAAGCTAAAGACTTGAGAAAAGAAAGAAGATTTGAAGTACTTAGCTACGCCAACTACTCCGAATCTCAGGGGCTACACCCAGTGGGTGCGCTGGCGCGCCCCCACAGGAATTGCAGTTCCCCCGGCTAAAGGTGTTCAACCGAGTGAAGTCAGCCGAATAAATTCAATCGGTGAAATATTCAAAGAACATACAAAAAACACAAGTTGGAGGCAAGCCAAAATAATTTAGACTAACATAAGAAGGGAAAGGGAGACGAAGCTCCCATGAGTTCACCCGGCACCAGAAGCAAACGACACAGATAACAAGGTTTCAAACAAAACAAGATGGACAAATACACTCGACATCCCGAGGTCATAACTAAACGGCAGGACCCTTGCTATGCGGAGCGCCCTGGCTGGCGGCAGTCTCGGGAGGCAGAGGAGGCGCGGCGGCTGATCTGGTTCCGGCATCCCCGCCAGCTGGTTGCGGTGAAGGTTCCGCATCGGGAGTGCCAGCAGACTCCGAGTCGGTCAGGACCTCGTCGATGTCCACATAATCGGCAATCTTGATGGCGGAGGCCCGAAGCTCCGGATGGGCCTGGCGGATGGCGGCAAGGTCGGCGCCAGCGTGGAAGCCCCCGTCGATCTTCTTGACGCGGGCGTCCTTGTACCAAGAGAGAATGAGGGCCAAGGCCATCTCCTCCCCGGCTCGCACCGCCAGGTCCCTCAGCTGGTCGACGGTAGCCGGCACCTCCGCCACTTTGGCGGCCAGCTGAGCCATCGTCTCCGGAACTGGAGCATCCGGCCACAGGAAGGAGAAGATGGCCTGTGCCTCCTGACGAAGCTCGGCATCCTCCTCGCCGAGAAGGACAACCAGCTCCTGGGCCGTTGGCTGCTCTCCCGGCCAGTTCTCCTGCAGCCGGTTGTATGCCAGCAGCTCTATGCCGGGATAAAAAGCTATCAAAAAAAGAACGTCAGATCCGGCTACCGGATCTGAAAAGACAAGGGAAGTTGGAAAGGGAACTTACCCTTGGCTATATGCCCGACCTGCATCAGCCGTTTAACCTCCTTCTCCTGGTCCTTGCTCTGGGCCTCGAGATGGGTGAAGGCTTCGGCCCGACTGGCGAGGGTGGCGTCACGCTCCTTGGCGGCGGCCTCCAGAGCGTCCACCTTGGCATGCCAGTCTTTATTCTGTAGCCGAAGCGCAGAATTCGACTTGCTCAGCCGGTCGTTCGCCTTCTTCAGGCGACCGATCTCCTGCTGAGCACACACCATGATGGCTGCAAAAAAATGACTATCAGCAAAAAAAGGATTCCGGATGAGGGAACTTACTCTGTGACGTCCCATTGGCGGCAGCAAGCTTCTGCTCCAGGGACTGGTAGCCGCCGACTGAGGCCTCGAGCCGCCGGATCTCTCTCACCGCTAGCTCGAGGGTGGCGGCAAGGTCCGTCAGCAAGGCAGCGGAAGAGGCGTCGTCGTCAACCGCGTTGGCAACCAACGACTCCTCCCCCAGCTCGCCGTCGGAGTTGTCGTTGCCGACAACCACGAGCTCCTTGCTAGCAGCGGCCCTCCGCGCCCCCGCGGGAGAGCTACCCCCGCTTTGTGAGGTGCTCACAACCGTTTCCAGCTGGACCATCGTAGCCGGCGGGGGGGCCTCGCTCCAGCTGTTGCAGCTGGTTCAACTCGAGGCGGTGGCAGAGGCGATGCCTCAGAAGAAGGAGGGGCGGAGGCGGACGCAGGGCAGCGACCCAGTCGGCGTCCGCGCCGGGCTCGCAGCGCCGAAGGAGACCAGCGTGCTGAGCGGCAAAATGAAGGGAAAAAGCAAGAAGCAAATAAGCCAAAGACAGACAAGCAAAAAGAATGGAAGACAGCAAAAGCACTAAGAACAGAAAACTTACCCCTGCACCACCAGTCCGGCTCCTCTTGGGGGCCGGCTCCTCCGCGGCGGGCGGGCTGGTGCTAGGCTGGCCGGAGCCACCTCCGCCACCACCTGACCGGCTAGAGTTCCTCCCGCCAGCGCCGGACCGGCTGGAGTCGCCATCCGTCGCGCGGCGTCATGATGTCTCGGGAGCCAGCACGGTCTCCTCGTCCTTGTCGACCTCTGCGTGAGGATCGGCGACCGGCTCGTCATTTCGGCTGGGGAAGACGTCGCTGTCCCCATTAGACTCCTTGCCAGACCGACGAGCGCGTGGCTTGGGCAAGTCGGGCGTGAAGCTCTGAAGAGGGGTCTCGCCCTCCTCTCGGAGGATGCAAGGGAAGATCTACCAAGGATAGAAGAAGCAAGCAGATTAGTCGGAAGGAAAAAGGCAAGAAACACAAAAGGAAATCCGGATAGCAAGACTTACCCGGGGCGCGCGGTTGTCGCGGTTGTAAGGGACCAGATCGAACTTCCAGCCTTCCGGCAACCGCTCCTTCGTGATGGTCCACACCCACTCCTTCAGGTTGTGGTAGCGGGGATCATGGTGGGATAGCCGGGTCGGGTCCAGCCGTCCAGAGTAAAAGCACATCTTGTGTGGCCACTGCTACAGCGGCATCATCAGCCTGGACATCCAGCTGAGGGTGATGTCCAGGCCGGTTAGACCGGCGGTGACGAGGGTGCGCATGCGTTGCAGCATCGCATCCGACTCTGTCTTCTCGCCGTAGACCTTCAGATCCCACTGCAACCGGCTGGACTCCACGTCCTAGACCGCCGGCAAGTTGATACGATCCTCGGCGGTGAGGTTGCGAGCGTAGAAGTACGACTGTTGCCACAGCCGTACTGTGTCGTGCAGCCGGAATTTGGGGTAGCCGATCTGTGTGCGGGAGTAGATGGAGGCGCCGCCGCACGTGACCAGTGGACCCTTGGTGAATTGAACCTGCGGCCAGACTCGGAAGAGCCAGCAGAAGATCCCGTGATCCCGAGGTAGCTTTCGCAAAAAGCTACAAAGTGCGTCAGCGTCCCGATGGCGTTGGCACCCAGGTGGTGGAGGCGGAGGTCAAAGAAGGTGAGAAATGTGAGGAAGAACGGGTGCACCGGCAGCGCGAAGCCACGGGCCAGATGTGATAGGAAGACGACCCACTCCCCTCCGCCGGCTGCGGCGACTCCTCCCCCGCTGGCCCAAGCCGCACCTCCACCTCCTCCTCCGATGGCAAAACGCGTGTCGCCCGATACTTCTGGATGTGCTCCTCCAGAACGGAGCAGCCGCACCATGCTCCGTGCTCGGCTGCCCTCGCCGGTTCACTGGGAGGTGCTGTGGCGGAAGAGTGACGGTGGCCCATACCGCCGACGATGTTAAACGGGCGGCACGGCGGACTACAGTGACGGTGGCGAAGCGAGGCGATGCGAGGAAGGCAGGCGCACAAGAGAATAATGAGGAAAGTAGTGAGCGAAGGCACAAACCGCTTCCCCCTGGCGTCCCTTTAAAGACCCAGAAGCGGAACCTCCGTGATGTCACGTGGCGCTCACCCAGGCGCTTCCCGCCCTCCGCATAGTGCAGGATCCTTTGCGCAGGCCGAGGACGCACAGACGATCCTGGAGCAGAAAACAAAGAGGCAGGCGGCGTTTCCCGAGGCGACGTGCGACGGGATGTTACGCTGCCCGCTGCAGAGTAATGATGGCGTGTGCGCGCGTGGCTGGCGTCAGCACTGACGTCACGAGTAGCGCAACTGCCAAACCTAGCCAGCCAGAAAATTCAAAATGATGAGGAGCACGCGCACATTTCACCTAAGGGCAAAATCTACACGTGCTCGGGGCTAGTGTCGGGGGGATGACCTCTGGATACCCCAACCAGACAAGAACGATGGCAGTCGGATCACGCTCGGCTGGCGGCGCATAGCCGGACAGGAGCAAATCAAGCCGGCTACCTCACGGTAGCCGGAACGGCGAGAAGCAACCGGCTATAGAAGCATAGCCGGAACCAATCAGGAGGATAGGCGACGTGCAGCACAATGCGCGGTACACCCTGGTACGATGACAAGATTGGAAACTACTCGGCCATACCGAAGACTTTGCGGGGTGACGCGGGAACAGTGGCCCCATGCTGACGACAGGCTCGCACGGCGTTCACTGTGGCCACGACGACCATACCGCTCGTACTGTGATAAGACGTAGTTGTACCGAGTACTATAGATGACCAGCCGGCTGGGACCCACTTATGGGGCCTGCCAGCTGGACTAGCCAGTGAAATTGTTGCCTCTCTGCCTATATAAGGAGAGGCGAGGCCTTAGTAAAATGGGTTGGTCTCAGTGCATTTAAGGCAGTAGCTAGAGAATACATCTCAAGGAGCACTTGTAGCCCGTATATCTCTCATAGTCAGATCGGCAGGAGTAGGAGCTTTACCTCATCACGAGAGCTCCGAACCTGGGTACTTCCTGCGTCCAACTACGCTTGCTTGTGTCCAATCCCGCCTGCGAACGCCGTCGATAGCTTCCCTGCTAGTCCCCACACCTCTATCTAACCTTCTTAGGTACTGCCGTTCCCAATACAACGACATACATGGTGCATGACTCTCCAAGAGTCACCCAATACATAGAGTCTGAAGTGCAGGAAGCCCAGCAAAATGATGTTGATATGTTGGAAGAAGTGAGAGAATTGGCATTGTCCAGATCCGCCATATATCAGCAAAATCTCCGATGCTACCATATTTGCAAAGTAAACCCTTAGCTGTTTCGAGAAGGGGATTTGGTGCTTTGGCTAGTGCAACGCACTGTCGACATGCATAATCTATAACCTCCATGGGAGGGGCCATTTATTGTGAGAAAGGCACTGCACAATGGTGCATATTATCTCATATATTCTCAAGCACAGGAGAAGAATAAGGTGGACAGGTCAGGAGAAGAGTCAAAGAGGCCGTGGAATGTAGCACTACTTCGTCCATTTTACACTTAACACTAGTGTATGTATCTCAAACACTCATGTCGGTTTGTATGCCAGCAATGAGCTTATGAATGAAATCTCGGCACCTCGAGCAGTTACTCAGGGATTGCCTCAGTAGTAATTGTCATTTTCTGTACTTCCATTTTTATGTCGGATGGCTTTAGTTTCTTACCCTTTAGGCCGGGTTAGTAATGTGTCGGCAACAACGGCCCACTCTTCAACTTGCTGCTGTTCGAAACCCGGCTTCATGGAAAACAAGAGCAAAAGCTGGCAAATGTTGTGCACATGAAAAACGACTAAGGAAAGGAAAATAAGCGAGCCGATACTTGTTTTTTGTACTAACCCCTATATTTACTTTCTTTATTATTATGCCAAATAAATCTGAGCTATTGCTCGTGGTTTTAAGTATTGTTAATTTAATTTTCTGATCTTGTAACTCATAAGTTGAACGCTAAAAAATGGTAGACATGAGCCAGATCATAAGATTGAGTAAACAAGAAAATAAACTCGGGGACTCCGTGATGTCTACGCACTTCTATTCTTGTAGACAGTTGTTGGGCCTCCAAGTGCAGAGGTTTGTAGAACAACAACAAGTATTCACTTAAGTGGATCACCCAAGGTTTACCGAACTCAGGGAGGAAGTGGTCAAAGGTATCCCTCTCAAGCAACCATACAATCAAGATACAAGAAGTCCCTTGTGTCCCCAACACACCCAATACACTTGTGAGGTGTATAGGTGCACTAGTTCGGCGAAGAGATAGTGAAATACAAGTGGTATGGATAAAAGACAACGGTGCCAGAAAATAGCTTGATGGCGTGGAAGAGACTAAAGGAAAACTGAAATAAAGATGGAAGAAAGCAAACATGTAACAGATCTAGTTGCAAATGGTGTTTCAATGCTTAGAAACAAGGCCTAGGGAACATACTTTCACTAGTGAACACTCTCATATAAATATCTTCTCTTTATGATACTAATCTGAACTACTCTCCGGTTGGACACTATAATCCATGGTAGGGCTATAACAGCACACCTCAAAGTCTGCCTTCCCCATTTAGATAACCCCACACTGTCACCTTGAGCTCTAGATGGTTCCAACAAACACCACAATTTCATAGAAACATCAAACTCCAAATATAACTCATAACAAGTATTTGTAATCTCTAGCCTAAGTGCCACCATGGTGTACACGTTGTCACTTTCACACATATGGGGAGAGCAGAGATCTATTAAAGCACTTGAGTAGCAAGGTAGATCTACTTGATTACAAAGCTCATGATCACAACATGATCATGCATAGAGAGAGATATGAACACATAGCTATCGGTCGAACCCTTAGCCTCGAGGAAGAACTACTCCCTCCTCATCATGGGAATCAGCAATGGTGATGGAGATGGTGGTGGAGATCAATGGAGATAGCTCCGGGGGCACTTCCCCGTCCCGACAGGGTGCCAGAACAGAGACTTTATATCCCCCGAATCTCCCCTTCGGTGGCGGTGGCGCTGCGGAACATTTTGTGGCTGGAGGCTGTTCGATTTAGGGTTTTTGTCCCAGGGGCTTCTTATAGGCGAAGGGGCGAGGTCGGTGGCTGGCCAGGGGGCCCACACCATGCCTTAGCATGGCCTAGGCCTGCCCGCACCAAGGGGTGGTGTGGCCGCCCTGTGGCCCCCCTTCGTCTCTCCTTCGGACTCCATGTGTCTTCCGGTAATATATTGAGTTTGGCTTTTGTCCCGTCCAATTCCGAGAATATTGATTTTCTTGCTTTTCTAGAACCAAAAACAGAAGAAAATAGGCAACTGGCACTGTGGCATCTTGTTAATAGGTTAGTCCTAGAAAGTGTATAAAAATATTACAAAGTGTGGACAAACATAAGAAAGTAGATATAAAACAAGCATGGAACATCAAAAATTATAGATACATTTGCAATGTATCAACATCCCCAAGCCTAACTCCTGATCGTCCTCGAGTAGGTAAGTGATAAAAACAATAATTTTTGAGGTGACATGCACCATCAAAATCAGGATCAAACCATTTGCAAGCATTGAAAGCTAGGATCAAAGTACTCTAAACATGAGCATGAAAGATGAAGTTCTAACAATAAGACACAGTAACTATGCATGCAACATGAAAGGATACAAACAAAGATCATGAATAACAATGCATTGAAAGACGTTTGTTTGTTTCACATATAGAAAACATAGCATAGTGGCATTCAGCTTGTCCCTCATGGAGTAGGAAAACCTAAATGCATAGGACACCTTCAAAGTTCATAAGGGTGACTAGATACAAATAGTTCAAGAACAAGCAATATCAACATTATGAATCAATCAATAAGTTTTGGGACAATGCACATAGAACTAAGAATGACAACTATGCTCTCTTAATTGGTGCATAAAGATAGAAGATGGAGACTCAACATAAAATTAAAAGAAAGGCCTCCATAGAAGGAAGCAGGGATTCAATTTTCATAAAGAGCTTCCAAAAATTGTGGTACTTATTAGCTTTTAGCTCTCATTGCCCCTATCATAAGCATCTTTAGGTGATTAAGGTTAAAGTGACACAACTAAGAGGATATGCTTGACAAGTTATAAGTTGAAATCTCATGCCCCTTACTTATGAGTACCGAACCTCATGCTACTCAACTTCAGTCACAAGTAAGATCTTGTCATTGTAAGTACATATGTATCATAGAGAACCGCCAACGGGGTACCCCTTGCACATGATACAGGAGTTATCCCATAATCAAAATGACAAGGCAAGCAGACAATGAGCATCTCAGCGATCTTTTTATTTGCTATTTGCATAGGTTTTTATTGAGGATGCTTTATAGAGTGCTCATTATGGTTATACTACAAGTTTCCACCATGATTAGGCATGGATTAGGCTAGCGGTCTAGGTGTTTCTCTAACACACATACAAACTCCATGATCTTACAAGTTCCGCTTTTATTTCACACCGCCAGGATCCATAAGCAAAAGAATCATGATATCAATGGAATAATAAGTGCAATGTTGAAAGCGTTCCCCATGATACATGGTTATGCTAACTTCAACTCATAAAGCGCAAGCATATAAGCAACCAAGATGGACACAATGGTTCAAGTTTATTAGGGGCAAGAAAAGTAAAGGGTGCCATCAAGTTCGTGAGAGCTTTAATCACTAGTTTTCTCATAACAAGTTTAATTCGGAAGGTAAATAAAAACATGAATATACTTGGAATAGCAAATGCTAATAGGTAGGTATGGTGGACTCTTTGTAATAACTTGGTTTTAGGAGTTGGATGCATGAGTGGAACTCATACTTGGTTATGGAGGCTAGCAAAAGACTAGGAGCGACCAACTAAGAGAGCAATAATGGCCATAATCATGCAAAGCGACAAAACATCATTAATCAAAGCATTAAGTGATATTACAAGTCAAAAACTAAAGGATCATAAAGGCTTATGGTGACTTGGGATAGTCATAACATGGTGTGAGCATGCGCCAAGTCAACCCAAATAAAGCATCAAAGGAGAATACCATAATACTATGCTTTAATACGCTAAAACAATGCATGATTCTTCCAAGGCACATTAAGAAATCTCAATTGTTTATAACATGTCATGCTACAGCAAAGATCACTAAGCATAAAGGCAAGACAATATCAAGCATGGCATGGCAAAGCATAGGCCATAGTCAAAAACAAACTCCTTTTACCACTTAAGCATGAACTTTCCTACTCTTTTCCAATCCAAACCAAACTATTTGAAAACCAATGCATGAAAGAGGGGGTCCAACCAATTTATTCAGAAAACTAAGAAACCAAGCAAACGAAAACAAAAAACAAAGACGCTCCAAGAACAACACAACTGTGCATGAAACAATAAAAATGAAGTGTTTGGAAGAAACCTGAGATTTTTATTGATGACGAAGGGGATGCCTTGGGCATCCCCAATCTTTGACGCTTGTAATTATTAGATATTTCTTGGGGTGACACGGCGTGGCATCCCCAAGATTGAGCTTTAGTCCATTCTTCATCTCATTACATCATTCTCTCCATACACCTGAAATTTTTCCTTCATACAAAACTTCACACAATCTTCATTAGGAACATTAGTGTACTGAAGATAATAAGTCTTTGGGTTCAGTTCCAACACCGATAAAACTTTCACTAAAACACAAGCTACTGTAGCACCTCCCTTAAAAATCTCAATTCCCCAAAAAGAACCCAAAAAGGAATCAACAAGAACCAAATGCAAATAATGGCAGAAATCTATCAAAACAGACTAGCAGGTAAAAACCATTTTTTTCGAAGACCATATGTTGCTCTAATCGAAAAGTGTTAAACTAACGAAAGTTAGATAACAACCTGTGCAGAAGCACAAAAAATCACAGCTCAAGCCGACGTACAGAGATTTTACACGAATTTTTACAGCGAAGCACAAAAATCTGTTTCGGGACAGCAACTTTCCCAAGCATTACTTCTTTCTCATTAGAGGTTACTCTTGGCACAAAAACCACACAAAAATTAGAATGAGAGGTTATTACTGAAGCAATAACTTCCAAGACTCAACAAAAACCTTTGGGTTATCTCCCAATAAGTACTTTTCTTTAACGCCTTTAAGTTAGGCATGATAGTTTGAGAAGATGCTCACATAAGAAATATAAATTGAAGTAAAAGAGAGCATCAAGAAGCAAATTCAAAGCACATTTAAGTCTAACCCATTTCCTATGCATAGGAATCTTGTAAAGAAACAAGTCATGAAAGCACAAATCAACAAGCATAGGAGTGCAAAACAGGTGCAACTTCAAAATTTTCAACATAAAGAGGGGAAACTTAATATTGTTCAGATACATAAAACCATGTTTCCCTCTCTCATAATAACTTTCAGTAGCATCATGAATAAAATTAACTATATAACTATCAGATAAATCATTCTTATCATGAGCGACATGCATAAAATGATTATTACTCTCCACATAAGCATAGACATTCTTATTAATTGTGGTGGGAGCAAACTCAACAAAATAGATATCATTATTATTCTCATCACCATAGTAATCAAATATAGGAGGCATATTGTAATCATAATTAATTTTCTTCTCAATAGTAGGTGGACTGAAAATATCATACTCATCATTGTAATCATCATATATTAGAGGTTTTGGATCATCATAAGCAATATAATAACTATCTTCCAAAGCTGGGGAACTAAAAAGATCATTTTCATAAACACTAGCTTCCCCAAGCTTAGACTTTTCCATAGCATTAGCAATAATGATACCCAAAGAATTCATACTAACAACATTGCTATTAGCATGCAAATAAAGTTCCATAGGTTTTTTAATTTTATCTTCAAACACTTCATCTCCTAACTCAAGATAAATACTATAAAGCTCTCTAATTTTGTTGTTGTTTTCCATTAAGCCTAACTAGTGAAAACAAGAAACAAAAAGACAAAATTGCAGAATCTAAAGGAAATAACTTCGACCACTCACACCGGAGGATGTGTGTACCTTTTACCTTACCTCCCGGCAACGGCACCAGAAAATAGCTTGATGTCTACACACTTCTATTCTTGTAGACAGTTGTTGGGCCTCCAAGTGCAGAGGTTTGTAGAACAGCAGCAAGTTTTCCCTTAAGTGGATCACCCAAGGTTTATCGAACTCAGGGAGGAAGTGGTCAAAGGTATCCCTCTCAAGCAACCCTGCAATCAAGATACAAGAAGTATCTTGTGTCCCCAACACACCCAATACACTTGTCAGGTGTATAGGTGCACTAGTTCAGCGAAGAGATGGTGAAATACAAGTGGTATGGATAAAAGACAACGGTGCCAGAAAATAGCTTGGTGGTGTGGAAGAGACTAAAGGAAATCTGAAATAAAGATGGAAGCAAGCAAACATGTAACAAATCTAGTTGCAACGGTGTTTCAATGCTTAGAAACAAGGCCTAGGGATCATACTTTCACTAGTGAACACTCTCATATAAATATCTTCTCTTTATGATACTAATCTGAACTACTCTCCGGTTGGACACTCTAATCCATGGTAGGGCTATAACAGCACACCTCAAAGTACGCCTTCCCCATCTAGATAACCCCACACTGTCACCTTAATCTCTAGATGGTTCCAACAAACACCACAATTTTATAGAAACATCCAACTCCAAATATAACTGATAACAAGTATTTGTAATCTCTAGCCTAAGTGCCACTATGGTGTACATGCTGTCACTTTCACACACATGGGGAGAACAGAGATCTATTAAAGCACTTGAGTAGCAAGGTAGATCTACTTGATTACAAAGCTCATGATCACAACATGATCATGCATAGAGAGAGAGATGAACACATAGCTACCGGAAGAACCCTTAGCCTCAAGGAAGAACTACTCCCTCCTCATCGTGGGAATCAGCAACGGTGATGGAGATGTTGGTGGAGATCGATGGAGATGGCTCTGGGGGCACTTCTCTGTCCCGGCAGGGTGCCAGAACAGAGACTTTCTGTCTCCCGAATATCCCCTTCGGTGGCGGCGGCGCTACGGAACTTTTCGTGGCTGGAGGGTGTTGGATTTAGGGTTTTCGTCCCAGGGGCTTCTTATAGGTGAAGGGGTGAGGTCGGTGGCCGGCCAGGGGGCCCACACCATGCCCTGGCACGGCCTAGGGCTGCCTGCGCCAAGGAGTGGTGTGACCGCCATGTGGCCCCCCTTCGTCTCTCCTTCGGACTCCATGTGTCTTCCGGTAAAATATATTTACTTTGGCTTTTGTCCCGTCCAATTCTGAGAATATTGATTTTCTTACTTTTCTAGAACCAAAAACAGAAGAAAACAGGCAACTGGCACTGTGGCATCTTGTTAATAGGTTAGTCCCAGAAAGTGTATAAAAATACTCCAAAATGTGGACAAAAAATTAAGAAAGTAGATATAAAACAAGCATGGAACATCAAAAATTATAGATACGTTTGCAACGTATCACTCCACCCAAAGGAATCCGAAATATAAATCTAGCAGTAGCAAAACAACTTAAACTGTATAATACATTTGCACCCGGTATACTAGGGATTTAACCGATTTAAAGTTTTTTCTGCCTAAGGAGCAGCGGTAGCCGAATCAGGGGCAATGGTAGCCAAGGCAGAAGCATCAGCAGATCACGGAGGAGTTGCGGTTTCTAGGGTATCAGCCTCTGCTGCTTCTTCATCGTCCAGGTTTTTTTCACCGACCGGATCTTCTCCATTACCATCATCAACCTCAACAAGGAAACTCGGCCCTTCATTCCAGGCATGGACCTTGCCGTATTGAATGAGATCATAAGATCAAGCTTGGCGCCTCTTGATGAAGTCCAGGTCAGTGGTCCAATGGGAGCCTGTGCACATGGTATGAAGAATATCTAGACTGATACTCTCATACTATGAAAGCACAAAACTCAGAGTTATATCGGTGCCAGCCCGAGCAGCAGATTCATGCCATAGGCTAACTTTCTCCTCGCACTCCATCAACCTATGAACCAACTTCGAGACATGTTTGGGGGTACTCTCTCCCAACCAGAGCACTTTAAATACCTGAATGCCAGTGTTGAGAAGATCAAACCCAAAGGTCTTTACTAGCTTAAGGCTGGCTGAGACCATCCATTGCATCATCCATAGTATGCTTATCCGGGATAAGACCAGCCTCAGCTCTTTTCTCCCGGCATTTCTTAATAGCATCATCGACAAGAGGTTTTGACACGGGGAAGTTGTCTGAGGAATAAGCATAGCAGGTTAGTAAAAGGAATGAAACTATGAGGGAACATGTTTGCAGAAAAGCAAGGTTAGGGAGAGAAAGTCACGGGCCATAACATTACTGATCTGGGCGAGCTCAACCAACCACCTCCCAATGTCCTTCTTGAGTTTCTCGAACTCAATGGAAACCGAGTCAAACTTGATCTCGACTTCTTTGAGTAATACTTTATCTTTTTCAATCTAGGTCGTGAGACGACTCTTTTCTTCGGAGAACTCTTGGTCGATCCTATCAAGCTTAGATTTTTGGAGTTTGTCCAAATTTTCATTCTTGGCGCGAAGCCTTGAGATTTCATCATCTTTCTCCTTTAGCTGTGCTTGATGTTCTCCTGCTTGTTCGAGAAAATGAGTCATCAGTTCGGGCATACATATGAAATCGTAATGAACCTCTGCAAGAGCTTTAGTCTCGCCTGTGACGAGGTAAAAATTATAATTCAAATCAAAATAGGTAAGTGCAAAGTGAGGTGCAAGAGAGTACCTTCAAGATCAGTTAGGCATTTTTGCGGTTCCTCATTCTTGGCCTCCACCACGGCTGGCAAAAGTGAATCAAAGGTTAACTCAGCAGATAGAAAAATAATTGAGTACTAGGGCAATGCGGCAGAAACATAACTTTATTCTCATGATCAAGAAGCAATTTCTTGTGCTTGGTGGAGAGGCTCCGGTTCTCAAAGAGGAGTTTTTGAAACTCCGCAGTGTGCCTGTTGGTGGAGATCTAGAAATGACAAAGTAGTTAGTCACCCAGTAAATTGGATATTCAATTATACTCAAGATTCGAGTCAAGTAAACTTAACCCGAATCTAGGTGGCTGGATATTTCGACTCTACTCAATATTCAAGTCAAGTAAACTTAACTCGAATCTAGGTGGCTGGATTTTGATTCTACTCAAGATTCGAGTCAAGTAAACTTAAACCGAATCTAGGTAGCTGGATATCCAATTCTAATGGGAATTTTGACTATGTTAAAGTGACTCGGCAAAATATCTCAGACGAGCTAAGAGTGAAAACTAAGTTACGAAATGTTGGTCTAAGAGCATCCAGCCGAGTAATATCTTACTCCCATGGAGGCTCGAGGACTAGATGTTATGTGTATATCTATTGCAAATATAAGGAGTTTAGCCGAGATATTTACCTCCATCATCTTATCAGCCTCAACAAGAGCCATCCTAGCAGTAAACATCCTTTTGCTAATTACTACCAGGCCAAACTTCTATGGAATAGGATTTATGGATGTCACTTCGCCATATTCGGTGTTGTTCTAGTTAGTGGCATACTCGGTGAGTGAACCAAGGGTTTGGACGCTCAGAGTCTAGGTCAAGACTAAACCTTTCCCGACAGAATTTTTCTTGGTGGCCATCGCTGCAGCAGGGCTAATATGTAGTGCTAGCTATTTGTCCTTAGCAGAACCAGGGGTGGCACTGGGTTTCTTCAGCATTGCAGAAACTGACGGTTTCTGAGCTACAACCATAGTTTTCTTATGCATCACCTTGGATGCGGCAGCCGGTTTCTTCGATTTGGTAGTTGGGCAGACCCGCTGCTGTGATGTTGTTGATCGAGGTTCAGTTTGTGAAGTTGGCTGGGGCGGAGGTTGTTTGCTTGGCCGAGGTTGTTGCTATTGCAGAGGCTGGGCTGACTAAGATGATGTTTGTGTTGGATGCTGCTACTGGGCCATAACAGACTCAGGAGGTTACTGTTTTGGTGCTTGGGACTAAACTGGATTTGGGATTACCAGAGCCTCGATTAAAACTATCTTGGCGCTGATGTTGCTAGCGTCGCATTCTTCATCTTCTCGGTTGGTGGCCGAGGTATTCTCCCTATGATCCGGCATGGCCTCATCAGTTGGGGCACCACCTCCCCCTTCAACCTCAGTTTCACCTTACGGGCGAGGAATATTTGTATCCGGTGCTAGAGGAGTGTTACACTGAATCGGGCTAAGAACTTGAGTGTCGTCCTGAGGAGGAGGAGATGATGGCATGACCATTGGAGAGGTCATGCTAGAACCACTTTGGGGAATATCCAAAGCAGCCCTATAGTTGGAAACAATGAGATAAAAAGGTCAGAACAGAAAGAGAGAAACAAGAAATATAGAAATATAGAGGTGACCCAGAAAAGCAAGCTTACCCAGAACTAACTAGCGGCTCCCTTTGTCTCTGAGGTTTCTTGACTCCCCTCTTGTACCTCTTCGCAGGCTTGGAAGGCTCATCTTGCAGGGTCGAGGTGGCAGCACATTTCTTCACCACACCTTGACCTCCCACGGCAACGAGAGGCACATCCTGCACCTTGCCAACCGGGTTAGCTAGCGTAAAGTGAGGCAGATAGGTGAATGATATTGGTATCGGGTCAAGTACCTCAAGAATATGACAATAATCTTCCTCATCATCATCATTCGGCCACTCCCTTAATACATCTAAGATAGGAGTCTTACCATGGGACCGGTTGGACCGATGTCAGGAATGGGCATAATGTCCTCAGAGTATGGTTCTTCCAGATCCAAGGTATCGTGGTCCTTGCCCCAAGTGAGGGAAGGATTCGGGGTGTGCTCAATAGTTTGCTGGAGAAATTTCTGCACATAGAAACATAGAGAGGTCAAATAAACTAATCTGTCAACATAACATATATGACGACAAAGATGATTCAGATTTTACCTAGGGTGCTGGGTTCTCTTGGCTGAAGGGTGCTTTGCCCCAGACCCACTCCTCAGTCATATTTGTCTTAAAGATAGACTTGACTCGTCTACAAACTTGAACCTTGTTTAGCTCGACGGTAGAGGAACCGTTCAGGTCAAAGCTGCACTCATATGACATATCTTCTAGCTACGACGCTGAAGGGGGCAAATCTGGATGCTGATGAATGTGGCCATAAGATCATCACCGGATAACTCGACAGCCTTCAACTTGATGAGATAAGTGTTAACCTTGTTTGTAAACGAGCTCTTGTTCTTCGGGTCAAGGTCCTAGTTAGTCCTGGAAGGAACGCCAACTGAGAAGGCAGGGAGCCGAATCATGTCACTCTCGGTTTTGTTCTTGACGTAGAAAAACGACCTTAGCCACTTCTTGCACGAGTCGAGACCTTGGATTCGGGGGAAGATATATTTCCTCCGGGATGTAGTAGAAGCAGCCCTGCATTGAGTCAGAGGCTTCTCGCCGGGAGGAAGATCCTTACAAGGAACAACGATGGTGCGAAGTTGGAAGTACTTCACCTAGAGGTTTATGCTAGGCCAGAGGCCGAGGTATCCCTCACAACAGGAAATGAACCTAGACATAGAGGTGATGGAATTAGTCAGAAGATGGTGGGGTTAGAGACTGAAGGTTTGAAGGAATTCTTTGGTAAAATCTCTAACGGGAAGACCTAATCCTCGAGAAAAATGGGCGACAAAAATGACATACTCACCATCCTCCACCACCGGAATCTGCTCGTCGCCGGGGATGCGGTCGTCCACCTCCAGCGGAATCCGTCGGGTTCGCTAGAGCCAATCAATCTCTGCCTGGGTAACATCAAACCCCTCCCAAGAGCCTCGCTCGTAGACGGCCTCTTCTTCGTGCTTGTCAACAGCGACGATGTTGTGGGGATCCATCTCTGAATCGCTTTCCTCCAACGAGACGCCGGATTTAGGAGCACAAGGCAAAGACTGTCGTGGTCCCATAGTAGCGAAGGAGGGCAGCGCTTGGGAAAAGCAGTGGCATGGAGGAAACAGAGGAGCAGTGCAATCGCGTGGTGCTAGATGCTGGGGCGGCGGCACGAGGAAGAAGATGGAGAAGCGGGAGTGGGGGAAAGTGAACCAGGGTTTCCCCGCTCTCCTATTTAACCACACGACACACTGTGGGTAGTGGGATCCTTTGCGCCCACGGGGCCTGCAGCGTGTGTGTGTATTTTGCAAGAGCGGTTGGGGAGAACGTGCCACAAGCACGGCTATAGCGAACATAGGCAAAACTGCATCCGGTGGCCGCTAGGGTGATCGAGGGGCCGCACATCAACCTGATGTGTGGCAGTGATAACTGCCACAACGTGGCAATGAAGAGTGCCCATGCCCCCAAAAATAAGGCGTAGGACAATGATTGCTTGACACGTAAGATGCGATAAGGAATACGGAAGAAATCAAATGGCTAAGGGAAATAACCTGGGTATGGAAAGTGACTTGGCCAGCGAGATTTATCTCGGTTTAGGCTGAGCAATGTCAATAGTAGATAGCGAGTCACCAATTGGTGCAACCAAATTAAAATCGGTATGGGCCGACATATAAGTATGTCAGCAATATGGACAAAGATCCGAATAAGGTGAACCTGTTGTGGCCTTTTCAGCTAAAAGCTACTAAGACCACAATACCTTCGGGGACTAATGTTGGGGGGATGACCCCAGGTAGGGTCAAGCTAAGGTATAAAGGCTAGGTTGACCGAGGTATAAGTTGACTTAAGTGGGTTGGCCGAGTCAAGGCCGAGTTACCCAAGCCGGATTAACCCGGAAAGACCCATCTGACATATAGTTTATGTCGTCATGGCATATATATTATTTCCTGTATGCAGGTACCTTCCTGGCCAAGTCATCTGGGCAGGGGCGACTCAGAGGTTGGCGTGCACCAGAAGGGTGTGAGCCTATTTGGGAGTCATCGCTTCTCTCTTTCCCGGAATTCCTGGAGGAGATAAGAGCTAAGTCAAGCACGCCCCTAATACCTGGAACAAGGTGTGCACGCAGGATTCCCGGAGGGAACAGTGTCAGACCTCCAACGGTCTGAGAGGATGGGCACAAGTCAAGTCCCATCAAGGGACCCCATGATGGGAAGAGGATCTGGCCTAACCAACGACTTCTGTACCGGAATATGCTTGGAATATTCGGGCCACGTAAGACCGAGATGTAACCTGGCCACCCCTTTATAAGGTGAGCTAGGGAATCTGATGAGAGAGTCGGTTCACTTAAGATACGAGCAAGTAGTAGAGGGAGAGAGAGGCAGAAGCACTTCATATTCTTCCTCCTCTCGATACATCTCAAGGAGCAATTGTACTAGTCCATTGATCATATTATAATATCTAGAGGCATGAGGAGAGGTTTTATCTCACTAGGAGAGCCTCGAACCTAGGTATATCGTGTCTCTGTGTGTGTTCTTCGTGTGCGGTACTCACCGCACTATCCCTCCCCAGATTCCACTAGTGTCCATACGGCCCCATCTTTAGCCATCCCATGGCATCTCCCGTGACACCACCACGACATGATGAGTGTTCTTTATAGCTCCTCGGTGTAAGGGGTGTGGGGGCCTAGCACTAACTGAGGGGTGTTGGGTACTTTCCTGTGTCCTCCTCCTAGGAGGGGACCGAGCCGTCGCTCGCGAGACGACCGAACCTCTTAGAGATGAGTGGCACTCACAAGGTGCACCAACCTTGCTAGCCACACACTGGCTCACCAGTTGTCTCCAACTGATTATGACGGAAACTCAAGCATAGCTTCTACCGTGGTGAGCACAACAGTGCTACTGTTGGTCCGAGGGCGATTCTGGGTGGGGCACTGGCTTCCAACATTGACCGGGACCCCCTAGGGCCTAACTTCCTCCTCACGGTCGTGCATGTGAGTCTAGACTAGCGAGCATTGCCTCGTAGGCTCACCGTCCTCTAGCGCCTACACTCTCGTGGTGTTGGTGCACTCGTCTAAAGGCTACTCGACGACGGGAGAGTGTGATGGAAACACGTTCCTTGTAGAAACGATAGTCCGATGGGAGACCCGGTCCGACGAAGATTGGCTGGTTTCTTCCTCCTTAGTGTTGGTGTTCCTTCCTCCATAGGGTGGCGCTGGCATGAGTGATGGCCCCAGTCATGCCTCGGGTATCTCCTCCTGAGATCCTAGGCATGATTGACAAAGTCGAAGGTAGATATGCTGAAAAAGATCACCGTGGATGCACGCGTTGCTTGGTGCGCTAGATGTTGTGTCTTAGATTTCGACACCAGGGATGGATGATCCCTTTTTATTTCGGCCAGAGTGAAATGTATGGCAAGCTCGATCGGTGAGCTAGACGAACACAATAACACATAGATACACATGTTCTTACCTAGGTTCAGGCCGTGATGTGCGGATCCCTATGTCTTGCAATTGTTTACTATGTCGTGGATGAACACACGGTTATGAAGTTTGCCTGGGGAAAAAGCACATCATGTTCTTCCCTCTCTTAGCATCCCCTTCTCTCGACCTACCTAGGCCTCCTTTTATAGTGAAAAGGGGACACCACAAGGGTCGATTACTACACGGTGACACTTACCACGCATCGGGGTTGGACATTCATGTCCTCGACATGGAGAGGATGTCCTGGTGTCTTCAGCATGTGCCAGAGAGCAAGCAAGGGTAGCCTAGCGCCTAGGTCAGGCATCATCGACCACCTGTCTCCCTTGTCCTGGGGATTTCCTCACCGGACTCCAGGCGCGTCATTGTCTTGCTTCTTTGTAGTGACCCCTGGGCGTCCTTGGTTATAGTCACACCCGAGTCCCCGAAGGGGTTTGGGCGGGCTCTTCCCGCCCGGGATGGGCTTGCGCAGGGTTGATCTCCTCGGATGCATGGGCGGGCTTGCTGGTTGGTGGCCCCATGAGGACCCATTTTCCCATGGGACCGACACAACTGCACCTTTTGGTCAAGGCGATGCATGAACCTAAGGTGGTTCTGCTCCAGTACCTCAAAACCTAGGAACAATCCCTTTCCATGGATTTGTCTTGCTCGACAAGCCGCCTAGAGTGGTGTGCCTCTGCCTCCTCCATAAGCCTGGCCTTCTCTTGGTGCCTCTCTAGAATCTTGAGGAGGGTGGCCTAGAACTTAGCCTCAGCTGCATTGGAGATCTTCTCACGAAAGTCCATGAGAGGAGCTTCATTGTCAAGAATGACCTATTTAGATTCCACCTAGGAATCTTCCTCCGCAATGCGCTTGAAGATGCTCTCTATACGGTGCATATCATGCTCGCGACGGGCGATGTCTCGCTCCCTCTCTCCTCTAGAGCTAGGGCGCAAACATGGAATGGAACTTAGGTCTGGAAGGACTTGGAGGGGGACCCAACAAGGGTCCCAAGCGCGAAGACTCCCTAGGTCCCCCACGTGGCCCGTTAATGCTCGGCGAGACCGCTGGCAGGGATGTAAAGATCCTGGACACCAGCACTACTCCCTTAGTACCTGCAATAACAACATCGTCAGAAAGGAAGTCAGGGCATGAAGGAAGAAGGAGAGATAGCTCGGGGGCTTACCTAGAGGGAGCTGCTCTCCCTGTAACACCCCCGAGATGAGGGCTCCCATGGTGCTCGAAGGGACCAGTGGCCCTACCCCAGAGGTCAGACTTGCATTGGACAGCGTCGTGTAGGCCGATGATAAAGGCAATGAATCATCATCATTGAGAAGTAGGAAACAAATATCATGATTCACACTGAGGGCAAGAGGATTGAACTACGTTGGCGCAAGCGACTCACCTCGCAAAGCTCCCCTCCCAGGTCCACCTACCCTTCTTTAAGCGACGACTAGACCCAGATGGCAGCATCTCTCCGGTAACCCGCTTGCAGCTAGAGGCCATTAGCGGTGAATCCAGGGAAGGGGTGGCGGAGCCCTTGGGCCCATATTCCCCCACCCTCGTCTTTGGAAACCCTCTGCAACACTGCAAATTCCATGGGGTCTTCCCCGAGGAATTACACCACCTGCTCAGACATAAGGATCTGCTGTTCATAGCTTTCCAAGGAGGATGCCGAGGATCCCCCCCAGAGCAAAGCCTGGCGATTAAGTCTCAATGGATGAGCCACAAGAAGCCGCAAATAGGACTCTTTTGGGATGCTTATAGCGCCCCGGGACTTCTAGTGATCCTCGATCCGCCACTTGTCGCAATCGGGTAGAGAGGCGATCAAGGCATCCTAGGCGTCATCTTCCTAGCGAAGGCCCACTCCAGGTGGGAGTGTGGAGGCCACGCCTCATCTGCACACAAACTTCACCTTCTTGTCTAGCATATCGGGCTCTAGCTGCCCGTCAGGGCAAAGACGGGTCGGGTCATTGGGGCCCTCGTATACCCACCTGGCGTTCTTGCATTGGTGAGTGGTGCCGCATGTTCTTGGAGGTAGTTGGTCACTACTTGACGCACGAACAACCCCCGTTGGCAGAGGGTCTCGATCCGGGCCAAGATTGAGGCCAAATCATCGCCGTGAAGGCCAAGCGCCTCCCAGGAGGGATTTGCCTCCGTGGAAGTGACATTGTCCTCGTGTTGGTCAAGCAACTCCTAGAAGATGACAAGGAACCAGCTCCGGTGCCACTTTCCCTAGTCATCTTGACGATCGTCAAGGAGTTATTCACCCAAGATTCCTTCCCGGAGAAAGAAGTCTACTCCTCCCGCAATGGCCACGATGTCTACCACGTGCAGGACAAAGAAGTGGCACACCAGAGCCATCGACAACATGACTCCGACAAAGCTCTTGCAAAGATACTAAAACACCGCCAAGGTGACAACGACTCGAAGGTAGAGTTGGGACATGAAGACCCCATATGCCGCCATCATGGTGTGGAAGAACAACATCAGCGATGGAACAATGCCGGCTGCAATGAACCAGATAAATATTGGTATGTCGAGGGCGTCCCTATTTGAGGAGTTCGTGGGATTCATAATCATCGCCTTGCCAGCGTGGGCCTCATTAGCAGCAAACCAACACACGATCCCTATGCCAAGGTCGCTGGAGGGCCCCAGCAAGAGCCTCACCCGACGCTCTTGTGGCCTCCCACTTAGTTGGCTAGAGGATGGCCCACTGGTGGTGGATGCGGATCTCTGCCCTGAGGAAGATCTCGCCATTGGGGAAAGCTCAAAGAAGAGATTTGGAGGAAGAAGGAAAGGAGAAGGATATTGCACCATAGCTTGCTTTTATAAAAGGGAGATGACATCCGAGTGTCGATGTAGTAATTATCGCTCCATCCCAAGATATGCTCACGACCGACATCGCCCCGATTTTCGTGGTGGCCGGGAGACCCGTCACCTCCTAGCCAGAAGACAAGGGAACACTTAGACTGCTGCACGACTGACATTGCTTGATTTCTTGACACGCTTCAGAAGCGGGACCGCTTTAAATTCTAGGTGCAAACTCAGCCCCAACATTGGAAACCGATCCTATGCCCAAGGGCTATAGTCGGTCCCATGGAGAAATAGGGTCCTGACGAGGCCATCTAATAGCGAGCCCGCCCATGCGCCCGAGAAGACCAATCCTATGCAAGCTCATCTCAGGCGGGCAAAGCCCGCCGGTACCTTTTCAGTAGCCCAGATGCCCCTGCAACTGAGGGCGCCATGTGGTCATTTCGCGGAGCATCAAGACAAGGACGTACCCGAAGCCCGCAAGATGAGCCTAGGGACAAAAGAGACAGGTGGCCAATGATGGCTGACCTAGGCGCAAGGCTACCACTACTCGCATGCACACACTGGCACATGCTAGTGGACAACAGGACATCCGTGCCATGTCAAGGCCATACACGTCCCACCCTAGTGCGTGGTGTCTCAGTGTCACCGCATGGTGACCGACCCTTGTGGTGTTCCCTTGTAACTATAAAAGGAGGCTTGGGTTGGTCGAGTCGAAGGGGAAGACTTAGAAGGGAAAGAACTAGCCGAGTTCTTCCCTAGGAATAGATTATGTAATTGTGTGATTATCCACCATATATTTGATAGTTGTAGGACATAGGGATCCACACATCGCAGCCTAAACCTAGGTTAAAAACCCATCTGTTTGTGTGATTGTGTGTTCGTCTAGCACGCCGATCGAGCTCGCCAGACCCTGTGCCCTTGGCTGAACTAAAAAGGGGACCTCCCATCCTGGTGTCGAAATCCAAGACATCACACAAAGAAGTTGCTTTGGCTCTCATAGGAATGATAGATTCAGAAGGTACTTTAAAGGTTCAATATGCAAGACGCAAGATCTATTACTTCTCCACATGCAGGCCATCACAAACTAAGTTCTGAATAATGTCCTAGTAGCAAGAAAGAGAAAAAAGAAATGAGTAAAGTACTGTACCAATCTGCCATAGGCAGTTTGATGTTTGCCATGGTATGCGGTAAGGCTGATATTGTGTACGATGTTAGTGTTGTTAGCCGGTTCATGACAAATCCATTTGAAGCTCACTAGAATGCAGTGAAGTGAATTCTCAGGTATCTCAAAGGTACTTCTAGATCGTCCTTGTGCTTTGGAAGAAGTGATCATGTATTGCAAGGCTATACAGATGCATATTATGCTAGTGATGTAGATTCTAGGAAGTCTACTTATGGATACTTGATGACATACGTAGGGGGAGAAGTTTCATGGCAATCAAGGTTGCAGATATGCATTTCAGCATCAACCATAGATGCAAAGTACATAGTAGCAATTGATGCTTGCAACGAAGTGGTGTGGATGAAGAAGTTCTTGCAAGATCTGAACATGAAGTAAGAAAATTACAATCTATTTTGTGATAGTCAGAGCGCTATCCATCTTGCCAAGAATTCAAGTTTCCACTCTCTAACTAAGCATATTGATATGAGGTATCATTGTATTCGAGATGTTGCGAGTTCCAAGTTGGTGAAACTTGATAAGCTCCGTACCAATAACAATGGCTCGGATATGATGACCAAGATATTGCCAAGTGAGAAGCTTCTTGTATGTTGCAAGGCAGTGGGCATGGAGGTGTCCCCCACATGAGCCGGATGGGGAAGATTTGTTTTGTATCCTCTTCATGTGGAATGCGAGGAGATGACCTTATGCAACTTTTTAGGTGGCCCGAATAGGTCCAAGATCCCACCAATCTTTAGGATTGCGAATGAGAGTTATTTTGGGCATTAGACCGGAGGGAGGGGGGATTATAAGCCTCCCATACATACACAACTAGGTGGAGTGACGAAAATTCAGTTAGCTTCTACTGGAGAAGAAAACCAAGAGAGAAGGAAAGATGATAAGTTGAAGGAAGAAGCTGAATCAGCCACTGGTGTCTTTCCACAAGGTCACGACGTCCAGATCCACTACCTTGCCTCCTCAAAGATGTAGTTTCACCACCTTTGGTGATATTTTTCCGATCCTTAACTGTTATTTCCTATATCTTGTTGTTGGCATCCAGGATCGTGTGTATCTTGATGTATGAGATCATCTAGTGCTCTCTAGAGAAGAATAAGTTGTATCCCCATTTGATAACAGTGGAAGAGGATTTTGGTGGCTTCAACCTGTGTTTTTTCCTCTCAAGTAGAGGTTTTCCACGTAAAAGGATTAGTCTCCCTGTGTGTTGATTTGCTTCTGTTGCTGCTGTTCTGAGAACCTCTCCCCTACCATAAACACTGTCTAGGGTCAGGAGACAACTTCTCTCGTAAGGGGAGACACTGTCTAGGGTAAGGAGATACCTATGAAATGTCTTGTTTCCTCCATATATAGTGATGCAAGTGGGATGAGACATCCCGCCATGCCCGCCTCCGGTCCCACGAACAAAATCCGCTAATCGCATTTTATAGATCCCGTTAGCATTGGTGGGATGATGTCTGCCCCCCACCTATTCCCACTTATCCTAGATTATAGAGCGAGGAAAGCAATTGCTAGCTAGGTGGAGTGATCCTGCCCAGTTGCATGCATGACGTGGAACTTTCCAATCTCCATCCGGTTACACGTCATGACATACTTAGATTAAACTGATGGCACCCACAGGACCCGCCTAACCCACTCCCTAATCTCCCGCTTCTCCCGTTTAGTCCTAGCAGGAAAAAACAGGAAGGGGTCAGACATCCCGTGCCCCCGCCACTTGAATCGTTATGTTGGCATAACCTTTGAAACAAGTGATACGGTGGATCACTCTGAAAATGTTAGCCCACAAACCTTGGGGGTGTAAGCTTAGATATTGTTCAATTTTAGGTCCTTTGAAACAAGTGATACGGTGGATCACTCTGAAAATGTTAGCCCACAAACCTTGGGGGTGTAAGCTTAGATATTGTTCAATTTTAGGTCTTACTGTTCACAGGCTTTGGGCTGGCTGTGCTCACATGTTATGTACTCCCTCCAGATATTTTAGCTCTGTGATGATAATGTATCTCGACGACTTTTAGTGTGTAGGTTCGGAGAGGTTCACTCTGAATCTACACACCGAAAGACGTCTAGATATATTACCTTCACAAAACTAAAACATCTTATATTTTAAACAGAGAAAGTACGAGGAACAAGTAAGCACCGTACACCGAGTTCTAAATCACGGTGTGGTCATAGATGAGCCAGTTCGTTTCCTTCCTACATGTTGCTTTATCTATAAAACGGGACGAAACCTGTTTCAAGTTCCTAGTTCCCACTTAGTCACCCCACACTCCGTAGTGGTGTTTTCCTGATTTCATCTATCGTTGGGAAGTTGGCTCAGTTTATGGTACTGTCTCGATTTGTTCCTTTCCCACGCTTCCAAGTTTCTCTACAATTTTATCAGAAAATCCACAATATTTAGCCTTTTATTGGTGGGGTGGAAAGGAGGGTTGGTTGTGGATGGTGTGGGGTCGGTAGGCACAGTTGTGAGTGCGCTCACCATCAAGTAGTAGGTTCATTGAAGTGAGCGTGGGTAAGTGCGATCAAGCGGGGCAGGTTGTCGATCGGTCAGTGACGGATGGCGGCAACTCGCCAAGAGGTTTCTAGGGGAGCCTGGAACTCCAGTCCTTGCTTTTAGCTGGCCTCTTGCTTTTGTGACCTTGTGACTTTAAGCATGTAAAGAGGTATCAGCAGTTTTTTCCTTGGTACGTGTTCTTGACCAAGAATACATTTGACGAATTGGAGATCTTCACCTAGCTCTTATCAGTACCATGTTTGTAAGAGTTCAAGCACGAAAAAAGGGAGCAAGACTCGGGTCATGCTCATCGGCTGATTTGGTGCATAGTCGTCGGGTTGGCGGGTCTACTCGATCTCCTTTGCGCTTGAGAGACCCTTGTTGTCAAAGGAAGGGCCCCTACCCGCACCACTTTGATGACGTCGACCTGAGTGGAGAAAATAATCGGTACGGAGACATGTCGCCTCACACGCTAACACACTCTCGCAATAAGTACCTACGGTAGCTGTTAGGTTTGCGATAAGTAAATAATGAAGAACGAAAATAAAATCGCAGCATGGGAGACACATATTTAACGTGGAAAACCCTTTCCAATAAAGAGAGGGGAAAACCACGGGCGTCAACCAACGAAACTTTATTATAACGGGAAGTGTTTACACAACGCCGGAGATTTCACAGATGCAACTTATCTCAGCCGGCGGCTTACAAGAGGTGTATATAACGGTGGTAACCTAGGTCATCAACAATCCGTCAGAAATTGGCCTTTACTTTGTAGAATTTGGATCAATATATAACAAACTCCACCTTGAAACAAATTCCTTCTTATAGCATCAACAATAATCATCTCCTTGAACAAACAAAGAAAACACTTTTGGCACCAACAGCCACTTGGGCTAAGTAGTTATACCAACTAAGCTTGAGCATAGCTCAAACTTAGCAACAGGAACAAGCTTTGTCATCATATCAGCAGGATTATCATGAGTGCTTATCTTGCATACCTTTAGTATACCTTGTGCAACAACATTACGAACATAATGGTACTTGATATCGATGTGCTTTGTTCTCTCATGGAACATCTGATCCTTAGTAAGGTAAATAGCACTTTGACTATCACAGAACAAATTAATGCAAGAATCATCCTGACAAAGCTCAGCATACAAACCTTTCAACCAAACAGACTCTTTGCAAGCTTCAGCAACAGCCATATATTTTGCTTCGGTTGTAGATAAAGCAACAACTAGTTGCGGCGCTGCCTTCCAACTCACGGCACATCCACCTACCGTGAACACATAACCTGTGAGGGACCTCCTCTTATCCAAGTCGGCAGTAAAATCTGAATCCACATAGCCTGCGAGTCCCTCACCAGTCTTGCCAAACTTCAAGCAAGCGTTGGATGTGCCACGGAGGTACCTGAAAATCCAGTGAACAACTTTTCAATGCTCTTTATCAGGATTAGCCATGTAACGACTCACCAAACTCATAGCATATGATAAATCAGGGCGAGAGCAAACCATGGCATACATCAAGGAACCAACAACACTAGAATAAGAAACTCGAGACATGTACTCAATATCCTCATCAGAACTAGGACATTGCAATGCTGACAATTTAAAGTGAGGAGCAACAGGAGTACTAACTAACTTTGCATCATGCATATTAAAACGTTGAAGAACTTTCTCAACGTAACTTTGCTGACTAAGAAATATCAACCTAGATTTTCTGTCCCGTTTAATTTCCACACCTAGGATTTTCTTAGCAGCACCAAGATCTTTCATCTCAAATTCACTACTTAGGTGTGCCTTCAAAATAGTGATTTCTTTCATGCTCTTGGTAGCAATTAACATATCATCAATATATAACAGCAAGTAAATAGGTGATCCATTAACAAACTTTATATAAACACAACTATCAAACCGAGACCTCTTAAAACCTTGTGAGATTATAAATGAACCAAACATTTTATACCACTGTCTTGGAGATTGCTTCAAACCATAAAGCGATCTCTTCAATTTGCACACAAAATCCTCTTTTCCAGGAACTATGAACCCTTCAGGTTGGTCCATGTAGATCTCCTACTCCAGTTCACCATGCAGAAAAGCAGTCTTTACATCTAGCTGCTCAAGCTCAAGATCATGCATAGCAACAATACCAAAGAAAGCACGAATAGAACTATGCTTCACAACCGGAGAGAAAACATCATTATAATCAATACCTGAAATATGGCTAAAACCTTTCGCTACTTACCTTGCCTTAAACCTTGGAGGCTCATTAGGAGACAAACCTTCCTTCCTCTTGTATATCCACTTACAGCGGACGGCCTTCTTCTGTTTAGGCAAGCGCACAACTTTCCATGTGCCAATCTTATCAAACGATTGCAGCTCTTCTTACATAGCAGAAACCCACTTCTCACGGTCAACGGATGCAATAGCCACATCGGCCCAAGCCTCCGGCGTCGGGCCTCGCTCCGCTCCGTCAGAAGTTGGCCTTTACTTTGTAGAATTTGGATGAACATATAACAGTGGCCACCTACCTCACCGGTACTACTGTCGTATGCTATGCAAAACCCAGTTTCAGTATCACTCGTGCACTATGCTAATGCATTCTTGAAAGATGATTAAAACATGGTCATTTGATCCCTGGGCAAGGTACGTTCTTTTGGTTTTGGTACATGCCTGACATGGTTAGTTGAACGACAATTTTCCAATGACACTCTGTTCTACCTATATACAACATCACCAGAAGACCTGCTGTTAAGGAGGATCTTTTGTTGTTCACGCCCTGGACAGTTAATGGGAAAGAGGATTCCGATTGATCTATATGTGCACCACAATTAAGGAGGCCAATCACTTATGTTAAGTGGAAATTGTAGAACCCTAGAATTTCTTTGTATTGATCTGACCATTGTGCTATACTAGACTCTTTCCTGTGCTTTACGGGACATGGTTGTTAGGCAGTTCATTTGATGATACAAATTGCTTAGGGGAAGTCACTACAGGAGAATGGAAAGGCGCCGACGGCCTTTTTCTACGCCGACGGTAAAATGTCTGGACCCTCAGCGCAGGTGGATGGGCTCGTCAACCCGGCAACGCGGCCATCGGCCCAGCATTGCCGTCGGCGTAGGGCCACAAGCATTGACGGCTGCCATCGTCGTAGGCCCCTAACAGACCGATGGTTACCGTCGGCGTATACCACCACGTGGCCCAGGTTACCGGCCCGTCTGACAGGCTCGGGACGGCGTTCAAGCATGGAGCATGTCGGCGTATCAGGTGCTAGAGCTAACGGCCGTCAGGTGCCTAAGTGGGCCCGCAGAGCATACACCGATGGCATAGGCCTACCATCGGCCTACGAGTATATGCCGACAGCCTTACATACGTCGATGGCAAGGGTGGCTATGTCTACGGGGTAGTATGCCAACAAGGATAGGTCGACGGCAGCCGTCGGCATAGCCTATACTGATGGCAATCAGGGGCTACACCGACGGGCACTGGCCATCGGCGCCTACCATGTTTCCTATAGTGAATCTATTTAGATGTAATCGACTCTTGATAATAATATAAAAATGAGTGTCCTGGAGTCTTAAAACTTGTAAGCGCGACACCTGTAACATTTCAACACATAATGGTGATATCATCGAACCATAAGAGGTTTTTCATGCCAGAACGCAACAGTTGCAATGTACTGTTCATGACAAAATTTTTGGGGATATACTTTCCGTGTATCCTCACAGTCCTCACTGACCAGGGTGGCCCATTTAGGGTTAGAGATTTGCTTCACGGGCGGCCCAGTCAGGGAGAAGAGAAAGAGTCCAATCCGGCTACGGGAAGGCCCAGAAGACTTACCGACCTAGGCCCATAGTGTTACTTGTAGTTCAAGATGTACTCTGTAACCGACTCTCAGTCGTAGCTGGATAGATATCTCCTGTAAACCCTAGGCCGGATATCTATATAAGCCGTCCTAGGGAGAACCTTTAGGGCACCCTCAATAGTCTACAATCTCAACTCGCACAGGCGAATCCTTGTAACGGCGAGACTATCGCTGTCGGTCGCATCCTCTACGCCAGCAACGTCCCTCTCATCATTCTCGATGAGACCTAGATTCCGGCTAGGGAGGTTTTAACTGCCTACACCATCATGTCTTTTGGCGAGATCGATGTTTACATCGGTTTTGCTGAACCTGTCCCACCCACCCCAACGGTGATGATAGAGGCAGAAGAATCTTCTGGGCCCCCTTTGTCCACGGAGGCGGCAGAGTTCCGGATCTCAGAAAACCCTAATCCCACCAAACCAACACCAGTTGCGGAGATAGTGGAGAAATCCGAGCCTGAAGAAGACCTAGCGGCCCAAGTCGAATCAGGAGTGGATCTCCTTAGAGAGGCCGAATCCCAGATCGACCCACCCGCTGAAGTCGAAATCCAGGAGGAGCATATCAACGACACTGATTCCGGTTCTAATGACGCCGGGACAGACATGCCTTTCCTAAGGTACACGCTGCGACGTATGATAATGCAAAACTCAGGCGTGGGCACAATTCTCGAGACAATCAAAAGTTTCGACGAAGCTGATCGCGAGAGCCGCAGGTACCTCAGGAAGCACGCGTCGCACTTCGTCGGATATGTGGGATCCGGATCCGGCTCTGCCGATGCTGGAGACAACACTGACTCTATGCTGGAGGCAATTGGAACAAACGCCGATGTACCCACATCCTTAGATGAATCGATGATGTCAGCAGATTTCCGAAAGTTCTCCGCGGAATACGAAGAGGAGTATAACTCCAAAGCTGCAAAGGAAGGAGAAGCCATGGATGAAGGATCTGAGGAACACTCTCCCAAAGCGCAGGATGACATGAAAGTCAGAGATAATCCCGAAGTCTAGATGTCTGAAAGTACCGATCAGAGCTTGACTCCGGGAAACGGACCCAAAGTCGTCTTTGCTACCGGCGCTGCCAAGAAGGCAAAGAAGAAGAACAAGAAGAACAAGACCCTGGCAAAAGACCCTCTGGCTGAGGAGGTGATTGCCGAGGAATACGAGGAAGACTCGGATGGAGCACTTATCCCAAAAGAGCCCAAAAAAGAAGAGTCGATGGATGGACACGTGATCACTGAAGCTGCGCGTAAACCCATCGATGCTGCATTAACCACACCTGTTCCTACAGCTACAGAACTTACTGCTGAAGAACTGGACGAGAGGGCACATGCCCTAGAAGCGCGTCGGCAAGTACTCCTCGATGAAGCCAAAAACAATGAGGAGGAAAAGAAACGCATAGCATCTGCGGAGAAGTACAACTCCAGGCAATACCAAAAGACCAAGAAGCGTCATACTAATGACAACCAATTCCCGTAGATCCACGCCATCCTTGTTGGAGAAAAGATGGGGAAGCCTCGGAAAGATAGCAAAGGGGGTTAGGTATATCCAACCCCAGTACAGAATACTGTGGCGGCCCGAGAAATTCTATCAGCTAATCCAGGCCCGAAGGAGATCTGGTTGGGAATCAAACTACTCAACAAGGGACTGGAGCAGCAAAAGGTCGCCATGTCCGGAAGTCAAAAACTGGTCTCTGATTCCGACCAGTGTCGCACAGATCCGGCATGGGCTGACGTAAGACCCCAACGCGTTCCGGAGCAGCACCACCGCCCCGATCGTCGGGAAGACAATTACTCGAGAACCGGATCTTTGGGACAGCACCACAAAGCTGCCCGTGGATGGCGTAACGTTAACCCAGTTGCGGAGCAAGAGGCAATTGCTGCACTGAATCTGAGGAACCTGCCCCAGCGAGAGTCGAAAGACCGCAGGGATGATGATAAGGAGAAACGTCGGGAGGAGGACCGACAAAGAATGCCACCTCCTAGACATGAAAGCCGTCCGGATGACGGACGAAGGAATGACGGACACCGTGCTGGGACAAGCCGGCAGGGGGCTCATCACGATGAAGACCCTCCCCGGAACCGGAATAACGACGCTCCGGACAGGGGCCGGCGATCAGCCGGAAAAAACCCAGCTGCTCCACCTTCTCCGCCAAGTAGCCATCACAACGGCCCCCAGGGAGGCAATGGAGGGCGTCGTGGTGGAGGAGGTGCTGGCAGAAGCCGAAGGCCGGCTCCAAGGCACCACAGCCACAGCCGACACTCGGGACGATCTCTATCCCCGAATGACGCAAGGCACAGGATCAACTCCAACATAGAGGCGCAGCGCTAGGAAAATGATGATATCTACGTGGGACCAAAGTGCTTCGGACCATGCATCAGAGCTACAAGATTCCCGGAAGGATTTGCTATCTCAAGACATATCCAAGCCTACGATGGCATTGCTCGGCCAGATACCTGGCTATAGGATTTCTTCCAAGCTTGCTGCATCGCCAAAGGCGGAAACAGCCTGGTCGCAACCCGATATCTCCCACTTATGTTGCGGAAGACGGCACGATCATGGCTTAATGAAATTTTGGAGAACACCATCCACAACTAGTATGACATGCAAAGTGCGTTCTTTCGGAATTTCGAAGGCACATACCGGAGGCCCTGTACGGTCGGAGACCTACAGCGTTGCACCTAGAAGGCCGGAGAAACTTGCCGGGATTACCTCGGATGATGGATCGACACGAAGAACTCCTATGAGGGAGTAAACGATCAAACTGCGATTGAAGCTTTCATTGCAGGTCTCCCAATTGGTTTATTACGTCATCGCTTGAAGTGTGACAAAGTTACTGACTTGGGAGAGATGATAAAAACAACGAGCAAGTATGTAGACGCTAACGACGACGTAGAGGGATTACTCAACGCCCTAGCTGTGCCACAGTCAGCAAAACAACCAAAGCAACAAGCTCATAAGCGCAAAAATACCTCGGAAGAGAAACCTAACACGGAAATGGCAGTGGTTACTGCTACTTTTGGGTCTGGAGGACGAGGAGGACGCGGCAGAGGGCGTGGACGTGGGACTTCGAGAGTTCAAGGTAGAGGAGACTAGCAACCAGGCAAAACCTACACTTGGGCCGACATTGCCAACAACCCATGTGTGCATCACCTAGACGCCAATGGGGGCTCGTCCCACACCAACGCAGAGTGTCGTTTCAATGACGAAATCAAAAGAGATGATACCGCTGGCTACAAAGCTAAGCGGAAAAAGGGAAAGAAGAATCCCGAAAAGGATAAAGAGACCAAGGAAGATTCCAACATGGAGGAAGACGATGCTTCAAATTCCAAGCCGGAAGGGAAGAAACATTTTCCGACCAAAAAAGACACTTACGTCACCTTCCTCGGATCTCAACCAGCAAAGGTCAAGAAAGCAGTTCTACATGAGCTCAACGCAATAGTTTCGGCTATGCTCCAATACCTAGACTAGTCAGAAGTGGCAATCACATTTGACAGTGCTGATCATCCACCTAAACTACACAGGCGAGGAAAATACGCCTTAATCGTCAATCCACTTATTGATGGTTATGGTTTCTCCAAGACCCTCATGGACGGTGGCAGTAGTATCAATATTCTCTATGTCGAAACGCTACGCCGGATGAGGATCTCGGAGACCCAGCTGAACCATAGCTCTGTGATCTTTCACGAAGTTTTCCCAGGAAGACAAGCTAATTCCTTGGGAGAAATCACTTTGGATGTTACCTTTGGAACTCCAAAGAATTATCGGACGGAGGCACTTTCCTTTGAAGTAGTCCCGTTCAAGAGCGCGTACCACGCTATATTTGGACGTCTGGCTTACTGGGATTTTATGGCTCGTCCGTGTTACATTTACAACATGATGAAAATTCCAGGTCCCAACAGCGTAATCACCATTAGGGGAGACCCGAAGAAAGCGCGAGAGTGCATGGATGGAAATGCTGCCTTGGCTGAAGCCGTGCTGCACGCCTAGGAGTACCAGGAGATCAAGAAGAGCATAGATCCGTCCGAGATGCCTGCAACGAAGAAGGAGGTTACAAAGCCAAATCCGGAGTTCAAGGCATCAGAAGAGACGAAGAAGACGCCGTTGAAGGATGATGACCCCTCCAAGGTGACCTAGATAGGCGTAGGCCTAGATAGCGCATAGGAAAGCGCGCTCGTCAAGTTCCTCAAAGCAAATCAAGATATCTTCGCATGGCAGCCATCTGACATGACCGGAGTACCTAGGGAACTTGCCGAGCACTCTTTAAATGTAAAACCGAATGCTAACAACGTCAAATAGTCCTTACGATGTTTCGGCGATGAAAAGCGTAAGGCAATAGCTAAGGAACTAGCACGACTCGAGTTAGCCGGATTCAAAGAAGAGGTCATCCACACTAAGTGGTCGGCCAATCCTGTAATGGCCCCTAAAAAGGACACCACTGATTTAAGGATGTGTGTTGATTATACTGCCTTGAACAAGGCTTGTCCAAAAGATCCGTTCGCTCTGCCTATGATTGATCAAGTTATCGATTCTACGGCAGGCTCGGAACTCCTCTGTTTTCTCGACGCATATTCCGGTTATCACCAAATCCGGATGAAGGAATCTGACAAAGTCAAAACCTCATTCATAACCCCTTTCGGAACCTTCTGTTTTGTTACGATGCCTTTCGGGCTGATGTCGTGGTGGTGTCACGGCAGATGCCATGGATAGGCTAAAGGTGGGGACTAATATGTACTAGGGGAATCCAGGGAGGGATTGTAGAGTGATTCTCTACACAGAAGCTTAGTATTGATGTTCAATCTCCAAGATTACAATTGCTCCTCGAGTTGTATTGACAAGAGGAGGAAGAAGAAACTCTCTTACTCTTGCCTACCAACTAGCCCAAGAACCCTAGATCCACTAGTGCTCAACCAACTAGAATTCTCCTTGCTCTGTATCCGAAAAAACCCAACCTCCCTACCAGAACCCTAACCCCCCTTATATAGAGGTGGTTCGGTCCTGGCCTAGGGCATACGTGGAGGCATATTCCTAAGAATATGCCCCCTCCCAAAGTAGTAACCCGACTGGGGTGCTTTTCCCCCGCATCACACTTGCTTTAGCGACGTAGCCTCTGCGGCGCCCGCGTCAGCCGACGTGAGCATCGTCACCCTTGTCGGCCATGATCCGGTGGTCCTTCCCTTGCTTTATTCGCTCATCTAGTATGCACCGGACCTTCTTTTTTGACCAAAGAGATTCCTTCCTTCTCCTAGAAGCCAAGCGAGGATCCGGATCACAGTTGATCCGGCCACACCTGTTCCTGCATATAAGCTAGACAAGCATTTCCGACTTACTCCTTAAGTCGGACGAGACAATGTTAGGCGACCCCCCTGGTCCGGATTACTCCGTGATCCGGCCTGCCTTGAGGTGACTCGGCTAGCATCCGCTTTGACCTTGCCGAACCTCGGCTAACTCGGCCCTTGTACCCCGGAGTGACCCTACCTGGGGTTATCCCCCCAACATTAGTCCCCGGAGCTGGTGCGGCCTTAGCGGCCTTGGTCGCTAAGGCCACATCAGGTTCATTCGTATTTAAGCCTCGAACGTTTAGTTCCGGGTTAACTTCTTGTCTCAGATTATATGGATTTACGTTCCCTTCGCACGTTCCAAGTTTTCACTTGCCGGCCGGGTTACCATTGTAGCTCGGATCCTATGGTTTTACTTTCCCTCTGCACATTTCAAGTTTTCACTTGTCGGCCGGGTTACCATGGAGGCTCGGATCCAGGCCTTGCTTCCTTCTCTCATACGCCAACCCACGTAAAGGTTAATCATTACGTTGCCTCATTTTAAGGGCCTGCACTGTAACTGCCACAGTAACTGTCAGTGATTACTGTGCGTGGGTTACATCACGCCTGTCTCCTCGTTTACCGCAACTGCACGTCGTGTCATGAGATCATATTTACTCTGTGGCCTCCGCTGCGGCTTCTCTCTGATTGGCTAATGCCAGTGATACACGGCCACAGCGCGTGGCTCTCCAGCACAGCGCGATCCCACTTTTCGATTCATTGGGGCGATTAAATAGGGAGGGCGCCTTAGCACTTTTCCATCTCCGCGCCCGTCTGCTCCTCTTCTTCTTCCTCGCGACCAAGCTTGCCGCCATGCCGTTGCAGCGCCGCGCCAAGATGTTCTCCGTGCCTCCGCACCGCAGCCACCGCTGCACCACTGCTTAGCCACGGGTCCTCGTCAATCTAGACCGCAGAGCTCCGCCGCCGCCAGCTCCAGCAAGGACAGCGGATTCGAGATGACGGAGGAGGAGCTCATCGTTGTCGAGCAGGAGATGGAGGAGGACGCCGGCGCGGCGGACCGCGGCGCGTGGGCCGGTTCGTGGGTCTGCCAGGACGACATCGACTGGCTCTACCGGACCCGGCGTATTCCCGCCGGCGTCGCCGCTCGTCTCCCCTCCTCGGAATTGGCCCCCTCACCCAATCCGGGTGAGTTCGTCGTTTTCCTATCCCATTTCCAACGGGGATTTGGCCTTCTCGTGAGTGATTTCTTCCGGGACTAGGTCCGGACCTATCACCTGCAACCACATCATCTCCGGGCAAACGCCATCACCTCTCTGTCCGCTTTCGTCTCTTCGATCGAGGGCTACACCAGACTACGGCCCACGAAGGAGCTGTGGATCCGGTTCTTCGGCCTCTGTCGCAACATCGTCCCCAACATCCACGTCGAGTCGGAGGACAAGCAGCTCACGCAGTTCGGAGCTACCTCGATCTCGCCCTGGAGATTTTCAATCTTTCCCCGGGTCACCGGGCTTGACTCCTGCAAAGGATGGGCCCGGACCTTCTTCTATGTCCGGAATGAAGGCACCGAAGACTTGATCCGGTTGCTGCCCTATGCTCCGGGTCCCCCGGACACGGATTTCTGGGAGGAGGTCGCCAAAAAACCTACAGCTCTGGCCAACCAAGTCCACAAAAGGTTCGCGGAGCTGAAGAAGCTCGGATTGCACAACGAAGATGCCATGATCACATTAAATGCGCAAATCTCTCCCTCCCGTCAGCGGCGCACTCACAAGTTATGCCATATGAGCTTCAGTCGCGACCCCAACCGAACCTCCTCGTTTGAGTTGAGCAACACGGAGATCTTCCGCCGGGTCAAGGCTCTTTTCACCATCCATAAGGATTTTTGCGCCCGAATGGGCGTGGGGAATCGAGCATTACCGCCGTGAGGCTCCCTCCGCGGTAAGCTTCAAGGGTAAACATATTTCGGATCAATTACGTGTCGATTCTTTTCATATTTTGACTGCTCCTTGTGCTTTTTTCTCAGCTATTTCTCCAGCAAACCCTCGAGGATGGTACCGATCCGACCCTTAAGTGGGCCCCGGACCGAGAAATCCCGGATGAGGAGGAGCCGAACCAGGAGATGTTCCTCCCCACAACCGACGCTACCAAACGACCCAGCGGTAAATTCTCTTCTCTAAGAGATTGGCCCGACGATGAGGATGACTCGGATATCGACATGATTGAACCCGTTGAGGCTGTCCCTCTTTATTTTGCCTTCCCGGCATCAGCTAACCCCAGTGGGCACATCCACGAGGATTCTCCACTTGCCACGGGCGAGCCTGTTCCGGTGGCGTCGAAGAAGAAGCGCGGATCCGCGTCAAGTTCTTCTTCCGAACCTTCTCAGCCTACCAAAAGGCAGAAGAAGGCCGGAGACAAGACTGCCTCCAAACGGGCAGGCAAAGCCACAACACGGAGGGCCCGGAAACCTAAGGAGGCCGAGACCTCGGATGGGTAAGTCATTTTTCACTTCACAACACACTTCTCCCTGCCTCGGGGTAATTTCACTCCTGACATTATTTTCTTTTGCAGGGCTCCTGTAGAGGTCCCTTAGAGCGAATCGAGCATCTCCTCTCCCCTTCGGTCCGGTCCTTCCCCTCCTCGTGACGACAAGTCACGCCCGCTGAGCCCTATTCTGGAGGGCTCTGCGGCCGCTCCGGGTTCCGCAGTACCTCCTTTAGAGGAACGCGACCTTGGATCGGGAGGGGTCGGATCGGCCGAGGCAACGGCGTCCGTCACTTCGGCATTGCCGCAACCAGCAACCACCAAGTCTACCGCAACTCCAGCACCAGCAGCAACTCCAGCACCAGCCACCGAACCATCGCCTGTCCCGGCTCCGAAGAAACCAACAGCAGCTCCAGCACCAGCCACCAAAGCTCCCGTGCCAAGTTCGTCTGCCTCGTTCGAGTCATCCCAAGCTCGGCGAGGAACCACTCCAGCGGCTTCCAAGGGCAAATCCACTATGGTCACATCCTCCCAGCAAGCCAAAGGCAAGTCTACCTCCGTCGAGGCTGGTCAGCGAACCTTGTCGTCAATGCTTCCGAAGAAGTCACCAGCAGCGACGGATCCTCCTGCCGAGCCAACCGACTCGCAGTAGATGGTTCTTCACACTAGCCCAGCTCTTGTCCTGATTGAAAGGAAAGAAGCTCACGCAAAGGGCTTGGTGGCACCCCACATGCCTACTGGCGAACGGTACCCTCCGAGCCTCATCGAGTTTGTCATCAACTGGAATAAGGCGGAGTTCGTCCACAACGACGATCTCCTGGAAAAGTTTGGCCCCGCTGAATTTTCCGCTCAGATGAATACCGCCGCCAAGGCCATTAACCTCACTGGGCGAATGATGGAGGTACGCCGTTTCTTCTTTACATGCTGTAGATAATAACCATTAGTCCCCGAGCCTCCGGCGGAGTAACTTGTTACTCGGCCGGATGCTCATTAGAAGATCAACGTAGCTGCATGTAAACTTAAAATATGCACACACCTAGAGCCGGGTTAAGTTCCACTTGGCCCGGATCTCGCACACTTCGAATATGCACACACCTAGAGAGGGGTTAAGTTCCGCTTGGCCCAGGTCTCGTATACTTCGAATATGCACACACCTAGAGCCGGGTTAAGTTTCGCTTGGCCCGGATCTTGTATACTTCGAATATGCACACACCTAGAGCCGGGTTAAGTTCCCCTTGGCCTGGATCTTGTATACTTCAAATATGCACACACCTAGAGCCGGGTTAAGTTCCTCTTGGCCCGGATCTTGTATACTTCGAATATGCACACACCTAGAGCCGGGTTAAGTTCCTCTTGGCCCGGATCTTGTATACTTCGAATATGCAACGAACTAACTTTACACTCATGTACCTTTGTCAGGTAACTACCAATCGCCGGAGCGCCGAATTTCAGCGCCTGCTTGATACCCACAAGATCTTGCGCGCAAAACATGTTGCACTTGGCGTGGAGCATGAAAAGAGGGGTAATTTCCTCTCTTAACAATTCTCCGTTTCATTTGTTTCTGCCGGACTAACCTCCTTATTCGGTTTTTTGCAGCTGGGGTGGAGGCTGAAAACAAAATTATGTGGAAGAACTTGGAGGAAATCCGAGGTATGTCCTCTTTCGTCCAACGTTGTTGTGTTTTCGATTCCTTCTTCTCCTTGGCTCGGCAAACATTCACTCTTCGGCTTTGCCGGGTAAACACACTATTTCAGCATCGCTTGAGGATAGTGTGCACGTGCCTGATATGATGCTGCATTTTCTCGAACAAGCAGGACAGCATCAAGCCGAGCTGAAGAAGAAGAACGATGAGCTTGCCCTCCTCCGGACCAAGGACGACAAAATAGCCAAACTCAAGGACGAGATGGAGAAGATGAAGGCCCAACACAAAACCGAACTCCAAAAATTTGGCCAGAACTCCACCGAAGAGCGTGAGCTCTTTACCCTTCAGATCTCCAAGGAGCAGGACCTGCTTAAGGAATCTGAGGTCCAGCTTGGGTCGGCGCTCGCTGAGCTTGAACAACTTCGCCAGAGACGCGACAGTTGTATCAAGGAGTTGACCCGGATCCATCGTCATATCTCACGTAAGTTTCTTCCCCTTGTCCGACATAGTTTTCCGGGTTAGCTCATATGCCTTTGCTTCAGCATCTTCCCTTTCCTTATTTTCAGATCACTTTCCGGAGGGTACTCCCATCGCTAGTGCTGCCGTTGCCAAATTCCGCCGAGAGAGGGGTACTCCCGTCGCTCCTGATGGTGAGAGCGTCCCCTTAGACATGGAGGACCTGTTGGTCAGCGTGTCATCTCGGGTGGAAACCATCAAGAACTACGGGAAAGATCTCCTCGACGTTGCGGTCCGGATCTTCAACACTTTCTGGCGAAGCGAGAGCGCTCCAAAAAGGATCACACTCCTTGCTGAGAAGCTATTGGAAATCGAGACACAACTTGATCTCTGGAGAGAATCCGCCGGGCGTGCCGCAGCAGATACCCTCCTCCATCATATCCTTACATGGTAGGAGAAGATCGACCTGAGCCTCCTCACACGCCAGCGCACCGGATCCAAATGGACCGATGATCCGGAGTGGGTAGCTCAGCGCCAGGCTTGCGCCTACAGCCTTGTCGAATATTCTCCCATCCATGACTGGGTTGAGGGGCCGAGCTTTCTGGAATCCGGCGAGGAGGAGCAGGTGGAGAACATGGAGGATGGGTCGGGCGATGATGGAGAAGATGCTGCTTCAGATATTGAAGACAGTGATGATGACGCCGAACTTCCTCCTCCTGCCACTCCTTAGTGGAAAAAACTTGAAAATTTATCAGATCCCCGGTATGCCGGGTGCAATTGTATGCTGAATACATGATATTCTGCTACTATGCTTGTATGCCGGATTAACTTGGGCATAGTCCCCGAGTTTCATTTTCTTGTTCGTCCAATTCTCCGGCTCGATCCGTGCCTACCTTGATTTGGTTTTACGACTTACGAATCCGAGCCTCAAGAATCATTTTAACAATACTGAGAAACTTTGAGGCTTGGCTCAAAATAATTCAACATAATAACTTGATAGTAACTATGGGGTTAGTCCGAAAAACGAACGTTAGCTGGAATAAATTCGTTTCCCTAGTGGTTTTTCATGTGCTACGCAATTCCAAACTTGTTCCCTTGCTTGCCATGAAGCCAATTCTTGTTGGGCAGCAGCAAGTCGAAGGGTTGGGTTTTTGGTGCTCACACATTACTAATCCGGGTTAAGTGAAACGAGTCATTCTAGCTAACGCATAAAAAGTAACAACAATCATTTATTAAGGCAGTCCCCGAGTTACTGCTCGAGGCTCCGCTATTTCATTCATAAGCTCATTGCCGACATACATACCGACATATTAGATGCCTCGGATACATACACTTCTTAGCTAAGTGTAGAAGGGACGAAGTAGTGCTACATTCCATGGTTGCTTCGATTCCTCTCCGGCCCTGTCCGCCTTGTTCTTTTCCTGTGGCTTTGCATCTATAAGATAGTAGGAATCATTGTGCAATGCTTTGCTCACAATAAATGGTCCTTCCCATGGGGGGGATAATTTATGCATGCCAGTGGTACGCTGTACCAACCGGAGCACCAGATCGCCTTCCCAGAAGACTCGGGGGCACACTTTCCGGCTATGATAGCGTCGGAGATTTTGCTGATATATGGCAGATCTGGACAGTGCCAGTTCTCTCGCTTCTTCCAGCAGATCAACATCATTTTGCCGGGCTTCTTGCACTTCGGCTTCTGTGTATTGGGTGACCCTAGGCGAATCATGCTCTATGTCGGCTGGTAATACAGCTTCTGCCCCATATACCAGAAAGAACGGCGTGTAGCCTGTTGATCGATTTGGAGTTGTTCTTAAACTCCACAATACCGCTGGTAGTTCTTCTATCCAGCACCCCGCTGATCTTTGCAGCGGCTCAATGAGCAGGGGTTTTATCCCGGATAGCACTAATCCGTTGGATCTTTCCACTTGTCCGTTCGATGCGGGGTGGGCTACCGAGGCTACGTCGAGTCAGATTTTCTTATCTCGGCAGAATCATGCATATGCTCCTTCAGCAAAATTTGTGCCGTTATCAGTTATAATGCTGTGTGGATAACCGTATCTCAAGATGATGTCTTTGAGAAATGTCACGGCCGTAGCTCCATCACATTTTCTTATAGGCTTCACTTCGATCCATTTTGTAAACTTGTCCACCATGACCAGAATGTGCGTCATGTTTCCTCTTGCTGGTTTGAACGGGCCAACCATATCCAAGCACCACACAGCAAATGGCCATGTAATTGGTATGGTTTTGAGTTCCGACATAGGCATTGCATTTTCTCACCAGACGGGCCAACCATATCCAAGCACCTTTGACAACCATTGCATTTTCTCACCAGATCTTCTGCTTGCTCCAAGGCACTTGGCCAGTAGAATCCATGGTGGAACGCCTTTGCCACTAAGGCCCGGGATGAGGCATGATGCCCGCATTCTCCTTGGTGTATATCTCGGAGGATGTCAAGTCCTTCTTCCGGGTCAACACACCGCTGGAGGACATTGGTTACACTCCGTTTGTACAGCTCGGAATTGATGATTGTGTAAGCTTTGGCTCTCCTCTGAGTTTTCCTGGCTAGCACTTCCTCAGTGGGTAACATTCCATCTTTCAAGAACTGGTATATAGGCAGTGCCCAAGATGGTATTGCTCGCGCAGGGAACATCTCCTCATCAATTTCCATCCGATCCACCAGCATAACTTCAGCCGGATCATGCTGAACAGTCCCCGGGTCTAGCGAGGTAATCCTTGGGTTCGGCGTGCTACCTCCCATGTCAATGTCCATGGGCTCAGCTCCAGATTCCACGTTTTCCGGGACATAGATTGAATCGGTTCCTGGGGACGGCCTGATAGATGGTTTTCTGAGGTGCTCCAATGCTACGCCCGGTGGAATTGCCTGTCGGGTCGATCCGAGCTTTGACAGCATGTCGGCAGCTTCATTTTCCATGCGAGGTACATGGTGAAATTTTCATCCCTCAAAGTAACCCGGACGTATAGCGCCATGTTGGGATCCAGGGCGTCCCACACTCCGGACACTTGCTGTATTACTAGATCCGAGTCGCCAAAGCATATTATCCGACGTATGCCAATCTCCTTTGCCACTTTGAGACCATGCACAAGAGCCTCATACTCAGCGACATTGTTTGATGCCGCGAAATGGATCTGCAATACGTACTTGAGTTGATCCTTCTTTGGCGAGGTAAGCACAACCCCGACACCTAACCCGGTTCTGGTTTTCGATCCGTCAAAGTGCATCCTCCAGTAGTTCGGATCTGGTGGCGGCGGTTCATATTGTACCTCGGCCCAATCCACGAAAAAGTCCGCCACAGCCTGGGACTTGATCGCTTCTCTCCTATCATACTGGGGTGCGTAAGGTGCTAGCTCAATTGCCCATTTCGCAATTCTGCCATTCGCATCTTTGTTACCCATTATCTCGGATATGGGGGCTTCGCATATCACTTTGATGGGATTCTCCTCAAAGTAGTGCTTTAACTTCTTTGTCGCCATATAAACTCCGTACGCCACCTTTTGAAAATGCGGGTAGTTCTGTTTTGAGGCAGACAATACCTCGCTCAAGTAATACACTGGCCTCTGCACCGACTTACCCTCTTCATCTCGCTCCACTACAATCACTGCACTTACAACTCAGTTGGTTGCGGCTATGTAGAGCAACATTGGCTCCTTTTACAGTGGAGAAGCTAACACCGGTGAAGTGGCCAACATCTTTTTCAAGTGAGCAAAAGCTTCATCGGCCTGCAGCGTCCAAACAAATTTATCTGACTTTTTCATGAGTTGGTAGAGAGGCAGTGCCTTTTCCCCTAACCGACATACAAACCGACTCAACGACGCCAGGCATCCAGTGAACTTCTGGACATCGTTGAGACACTTCGGCAGCTCCATTCGTTCGATGGCTCGGATCTTAGTTGGATTAACCTCGATACTTCGGCTGGAGACGAGAAATCTGAGTAATTTCCCAGCCGGGACACCGAAGGTACATTTCTCCGGGTTAAGCTTCATCTGGAATCTCCTTAAGTTCGCGAATGTTTGCCTTATGTCGTCAAGGAGCGTTGCGCTTTCCTTGGTCTTAATAACCGCATCATCCACGTAGACTTGTACATTTTGACCGATTTGATCGTGCAAACATTTTTGCATACATCTTTGGTACGTTGCTCCTGCATTTCGTAAACCAAACGGCATAGTGCGATAGCAATAATCCCCGTATGGGGTAATAAAGGCAGTTTTTATTTGATCATCCGGGTTCAGAGGTATCTGGTGGAAACCAGAATAAGCGTCAATGAATGACAACAGTTCACATCCCGCGGTAGAGTCGATGACCTGATCTATCCTCAGAAGTGGGAATGGATCTTTTGGACACGCCTTGTTCAGGTTCGTGTAATCGATACACATACGCCAAACCACTGCCACATTCGGATCATCCTTCTTCTTTTCTACCAGCACCGGATTAGAGAGCCAATCTGGATACAGCACCTCCATGATAAATCCAGCTACTAGCAACCGAGCTATCTCGTCACCAATGACCTTTCTCCTATCCTCGGCGAAGCGTCGGAGAGGCTGCTTCACCGGCCTTGCTCCGGGTCTTACATTCAAAGAGTGCTCGGCTAACTCCCTCGTAACACCTTGCAAGTCCTGTGTGGACCAAGCAAAAATATCCCGATTCTCACGGAGGAAGTTGACGAGCTCGCTTTCCTATTCGTCAGTTAACCCGGCACCAATTGTTACGGTACGCTCCGGAAACATGTTATCCACTGGAATCTTCTTGGTGTCCTTCGCGGCTTGAAACGAAACGCTTCCATGCGGGTTGCTTAACGCCGGCATATCTTTGCGCTTGATCGAGCTATTGCCGCCACCTCTTGGATTTTTCTTTTCTCTTGCGCAATCACGAGTGACTCGGCTAGGTTAGACCCGGCTGAGGCGTACTCAATAGAACGTCGGAAATCCCCAGCGATAGTAATTGCTCCATTTGGCCCGGGCAACTTCATCTTCAGATAACTAACGTGGCAACTTGCCATGAATTTGCTCAGTGCTGGTCTCCCGAGTAATGCATGATACGCGCTCTCCAAGTTCACCACCTCAAACTCCAGATTCTCAGTTCGGCAGTTATCCCTCGTACCGAATAGCACGTCGACACGGACTTTGCCTATGGGCTCACAGGATATGCCTGGTACGATACCATGGAAAGTTGTTCTTGTAGCCTGGAGCATGTTCTCCGAGATGCCCAACTTGCGCATCGTATCCGTGTACATGATGTTAATGCTACTACCATTGTTGATCGGTACCTTGGAGAACCTCACATTAATGTTTGGTCCAATGAACGTCGGATCTAACACTAGTGCATACGAGCCCGGGCTTGGCATAAGCTTGGGATGATCTTTGACGCTCCAGGTAATTTCCTGGTCCGACCAAGACATGTACCTTGTCACTACAGGCATAACCGCGTTAACCTCCATATGTCGGCGCTGCAAGCTCTTCCTATCTATTTCCTCTGTTGTGAACACACAATAGCTCTGGTGATGTTCCCTGTACTCATTTCTTCCCTTGTTTCTGGAGCGCCTCTGATCCGGTTGTTGCTGGTTTTCCACCTGATGCACTGCATCCCTTCTCTCACTGTTGTCATACCTCGGCGGAGGGGGAGGCAACATTAGTTGGTGCGTGTTTGCTCCGGAGAGCAATTGCTGCCGGGGTAACTCCTGCCGAGGTTGGTCATTCCGGGGTGCCTGAGCATTCCCCGAACCACCTTGTTCTATCTTACGCATCCACTCACATTGCCTCGTTGTGTGACCCGCCGGGCTGTTCGGATTTGGCGTGTGAAATTTACACGGCTGGTCCAACATTGACTCATAGGTATACCTCGGACGATTTTCTTTTCTTGCCATTGCTTCTTCTGCTCCGGAGTCCACGTTTTCTTGCCATCGTTTCGAGGACTCCATTGCCCTCCCGTTTTCTGGCGTTGGTTGCTCCCTGCTCCGGGTTGATCTTGATTCACAGCTGCAACTTGTTGTGAACTATAGCGATGATCTGGTCTATCGTCTCTCCTTTTTCCCCTGTAATCGTTCCTCCGAGATGACCCGGCTCCGTCCCTCGGATAGTATTCCTCGTTTGACTTGTTCCACGCGATCCTAGGTTTAGTCGGATCACCTAAAGCATAAGAATCCGCAATCCGGATCATCTCTGCCAACGTGACTGGCATTTTCCTTTGCAATTTCATCCACAACTCGCTGCCATATCTGCACCCTTGTGCAAACCATGCTATAGCCTGTGACTCTATGACCCCTTCACACGAGTTTCTCACCGTGCACCACCGGGTCAAGAATTCACGATCCGTTTCGTTAGATCTCTGCATGCACATCGCCAGGGTCTGCGGTCTATTCGGTCTCTGATATGTACTTGAGAAGTTGCTGATAAACATTTCTTCAAAATCTATCCAACAATTGATGCTTCCGGGTGGCAAATTATTTAGCCATACCCTAGCCGGACCTTCCAACATCTGGGGTACGTATCGTACAGCCCATCTCAAGTTGCTAGTTGCAATTTTCACAGCTGTTGCGTAGTTTATCAGCCAATCCTCCGGCTTTGTACTGCCGTCATACGTCTTCGTGCCCCTGGGTAATTGGAAATTGGGTACTGGCGGTTCCTTCATGATCCGGGGTCCAAAGCACGCTGGACCCGGAGGACCTTGACATTCGATCTGTTCCGACCTATACAGGCGATCCAGCTTTAACCTGGCGTCATCCGGCATCAAATCCCTGCTTCCCAATCTCGACCCTATCACATGATATTCCAGTCTTGCATATCCCGCATTCATCATCTCCGAGTCTCCGTCATTTTATCGGTCTTGCTCTCGTTGTGCTCCTCTCTGTTGCATACCACGGCCGGCACTTTGCTCTTGCCTTGGTATATTCCGCCACGGTTGACACACTCTGCCGAGTTTCGCTGTCCGGCATTGCCGTTGGCAGTATTTCCTTGACCGGCATTGCCTTGGTCGTGATTACCTCGGCCCGCTTCCCCTCGGCTCACACTTCGTCAATCGTCGTTTTTCCGCATCTCTTTTTCTTTTCTCGCACGCGTTGGGTCGTACGGAACGATCTTCTTGTTCCGTCTGGCCGAGGTTACTACCTCTTCTCTCCTTGGGCTACCATGAGGCGATGATGCGGCTCCAGCGGATTTCTCCGGGTTACCCATCGCCGAATGGACGATCTTAGAAGCTCCAACTCTCTCCGGGTTACCTCTCAGCAGCTCCTCGTTCTGCCTGTTCGCGATCCGAACCAGCTCGTTAACCCGGTCTTGCTGTCTTTGACGGGCTTCACCCGTCAGACCCTCTAGCTCGGATGTCGCGGCATCTGCTGCTCTGAGGTTCTTTGTCGGGGTACTATACTTCGGCAACCCCACAGACAGATAGTTTTCCGACCCTTTTGGTCCATCATCACCTTCTCTGTTCATCTCACTTATGAGATTTTTCCCTTTTACCCTTACTGCATCAACCTTGTTTGCCTTCGCGTAATCACGCAGCGTCATGTTCAACGACTGCTGAGCCGCTGCTATTTTCTTTGCGCCCTCTAGTATCTTTTGCCGGGTCTCCTCTAGCTCGTCCTGTGCCTGAGCCGGATCTACCACTGCTGCCACCGGGTTTGCCAAGCTATCCATAGCTTTCCTCGCTATGTTCTCAGGCCTCTCTAGCGGAGGACCCCTAGCTTTCCTCGGTGCCTTAGGCGTTACCTCCGGGTCTGGCGCTGGATCCTTGCTCATGCCCGCGCCTGGCGCAGTCATCATCACCTCTGCATGGTCCGGGGAGCGAGCGTCTGCGCCCATGAGCCATAGTGAGGGTGGTTCCCCCATCGACGATTTAACGCCGCGGATGAACGCAAGACACATCCACAACAACGTAGACCTTGTGCGCACCGAGCTTGACGAAGATGCCGTTGCGCGGAAGGGGGCGCGTGCCGAAGCAGCCAGCGTTGTCACTGACGTAGTCCAGCGCTCCAAAGCGCTGAACGAGCCCAGAGACGATGCGTTCGTTGGTGCCGACGAGGTTTCCCGTCCGGATCTTCACCCTGCTAGCGCCGCTAGCTCCACGGTGGGCGCCAACTGTCGTGGTGGTGTCACGGCAGATGCCATGGATAGGCTAAAGGTGGGGACTAATATGCGCTAGGGGAATCGAGGGAGGGATAGTAGAGTGATTCTCTACACAGAAGCTTTGTACTGATATTCAATCTCCAAGATTACAAGTGCTCCTCGAGCTGTATTGACAAGAGGAGAAAGAAGAAACTCTCTTACTCTTGACTACCAACTAGCCCAAGAACCCTAGATCCACTAGTGCTCAACCAACTAGAATTCTCCTTGCTCTGTATCCGAAAAAATCCAACCTCCCTACCAGAACCCTAACCCCCGCTTATATAGAGGTGGTTCGGTCCTGGCCTAGGGCATACGTGGAGGCATATTCCTAAGAATATGCCCCCTCCCAAAGTAGTAACCCGACAGGGGTGCTTTTCCCCCGCGTCACACTTGCTTTAGCGACGTAGCCTTTGCAGCGCCCGCGTCAGCCGACGTGAGCGTCGTCACCCTTGTCGGCCATGATCCGGTGGTCCTGCCCTTGCTTTATTCGCTCATCCAGTACGCACCGGACCTTCTTTTTTTACCAGAGGGATTCCTTCCTTCTCCTAGAAGCCAAGCGAGGATCCGGATCACAGTTGATCCGGCCACACCTGTTCCTGCATATAAGCTAGACAAGCATTTCCGACTTACTCCTTAAGTCGGACGAGACAATGTTAGGCGACCCCCCCTGGTTCGGATTACTCTGTGATCCGGCCTGCCTTGAGGTGACTCGGCCAGCATTCGCTTTGACCTTGTCGAACCTCGGCTAACTCGGCCCTTATACCCCGGAGTGACCCTACCCGGGGTTATCCCCCCAACAGCTAAAGAACGCAGGAGCTACCTACCAACACACGATGCAACATTGCCTCCACGATCAGCTCGGATGCAATGTACATGCATACGAGGATGACATTGCGGTGATGTCCAAAAATAAGGAAACGCTGATTTCCGACTTGGAGGAAATGTTCCCAATCTACGTAAATACAACATCATGCTTAATCCGAAGAAATGCTTCTTTGGAATCCCAGCCGGAAAATTGTTAGGTTTCCTCATGTCTCAAAGAGGCATAGAGGTGAACCGAGACAAAATCAAGGCTATACTCAATATTTCCAAGCCAACTCACTTGAAGGACGTACAAAGACTAACTGGTTGCATCGCTGCAGTCAGTCGGTTTGTAAGCCGGCTCGGTGAAAGAGCCGCACCATTATACAAACTCTTGAAAAAGACCAAGGATTTTGTGTGGACCGACGAAGCTGAAGCTGCACTACAAAACCTGAAGAAAGTACTCTCATCCGCTCCTATCCTTGCTGCACCGGAACCACAGGAACCGATGTTGCTTTATCTTGCTGCGACAAACAAAGTCATTAGTATCTTCATGGTAGTGGAGAGATCGGAGGAAAATCAGGAGCACTTGGTGCAGCGTCCGACGTACTTTGTTAGTGAGGTTCTGACAGAATCAAAATAGCGGTATCCGCACTATCAAAAGCTGGCTTACGGTGTTTTCCTAGCATCCCATAAGCTACGACACTACTTTCAGGAGCATCCGATTATCGTGGTGAGCATAGCTCCCATGAGAGATATAATCAACAACAGTGACGCATCAGGACGCGTCGCCAAATGGGGCTTAGAGCTCTCAGCTTTCGATATTGAGTATAAACCCCGTACAGCAATCAAATCCCAAATCCTTGCCGACTTTGTCGTTGATTGGACAGAAACGAAGGAGAATATGACCCTCCCTAAGTTGGAATATTGGACCCTCTACTTTGATGGGTCTAAGGCTCGAGGGGGCTCGGGGGCTGGCGTGGTGCTCAAATCACCCCAAGGTGATAAACTTCTATACGTGTTGCAACTCCACTTCACAGCGACAAACAATATTGCCGAGTATGAAGCATTGTTACACGGAATCCGGATTGCTAAGGATATCGGCATCCGACGTTTGATGTGTTATGGAGATTCGGATCTTGTTGCTCAGCAAGTTTCGGATATTTGTAATGCAAATAAGCACATGGCAGCGTATAAAGCTGTCATGGATGATTTATCTAAATCGTTCGAAGGGTTTGAGGTTCAACACATCCCTGGAGCAGAAAACGAGGAGGCAGATGCATTATCTCGGATAGGCTCTGCACGAAAAGAGGTCCCGGATGGCGCTTTTTAGAGCACCTCAAAGTTCCCTCAATAAAGGGAGTGGATGAGGAATATCCGACCAAATCTGACTCACCTCTCATAGCAGTTCTGGCTGTAATTCCCAGCTGGACTCAACCGTACCTTGATTATCTAGTAGATGGCAAATTACCCAAAGATGAGGTTCTGAGCCGGCAGATTATCTGACGAGCGAAAGCCCATACTATAGTGAAAGGTGAGCTCTATAAGCGGTGTATTTCTGGGGTTTTTTAGCGTTCCGTATCTCCGGAAGAAGGAGTGGAGATCTTAAGAGAAATCCATGAAGGCGAGTATGGTCACCACGCTGCAGCAAAATCTTTAGTGGCAAAAGCTTTTAGACGCAGATTTTTCTAGCTTACAGCTCAGGCAGATGCCGAACGATTAGTCAGGACGTGCAAGGGCTGCCAAAAGTACGCCAAACAAGCTCATGTTCCGGCTAATCAGTTGCGAACAATACCTATAACATGGCCTTTTGCGGTCTAGGGGCTTGACATGGTAGGACCGTTTAAACGGGCTCCGCGTGGATTTACTCACCTCTTAGTGATGGTGGATAAATTCACCAAATGGATTGAGGCTAAACCTGTCACTAGTTGTGATGGAGCAATAGCCAAAAGATTTGTCGAGGATGTTATAATCCGGTATGGTTATCCGCATAGCATTATCACAGACAACAGGAGTAATTTTTCTATGGGAGAATTGGCCGAATTCTGCAACGAACAAAATATACGGCTTGACATTGCATTAGTCGCACATCCATAGGCTAACAGACCAGTCGAAAGAGCAAATGGTTTAATCCTACAAGGCCTAAAACCGAGACTCGAGGCACCACTACGACGTGCTGCGGGGGCTTGGGCAGAGGAATTACCCTCTGTAATATGGAGTTTACGAACGACTTCGAACAGGTCAACCGGATACACACCTTTCTTCTTGGTCTATGGCACAGAAGCAGTTCTTCCGAGTGATTTAATTCATACTTCTCCTAGAGTGGACGCGTATATCGAAGAAGATGCCGAGATTTCTCGACAAAATGATCTCGACTTGGTCGAAAAAGTTCGCGTTGTTGCTGAAATGAGATCAACAGCTTATCAGCAGAAGTTATGCAAGTATCATAGCCAGAGAGTCAGAAACAAATCTTTCAGTAAAGGTGATTTGGTTCTCAGGCTTGTGCAACAAAGAAAGCACAAACTTTCCCCAGCATGGGAAGGGCCCTTCTTGGTTAGTCGAGTATTGCACAGTGGTTCGTACTACTTAACTGACATGAGGCCAGCCAAAGAAAGACCTGCTACTAAGAAGAGAAAGAGAGCTAGAGGCAATACAAATCCGAATGAGTTAGACAGACCAAGGAATATTGCTCAGCTACGTCCCTTTTATTCGTAGTTCATCCTTCTTTGTAATCATACATATGTACATGTTCTGTGAGAAATAAAAGTCTTGGTTGCCTCAAGTTTTTCCTGAGAAGTTTTTTACCATCTTATTTCCAAATGATCATGTCATAGTCGAAAATCCCAGAATACTTGAAAGTACTTTATGCTCATGTTTGTTCTGGTTTAGATTTCCGATTCTAAAAATGCTACCTTCGGGTATAACTTTAAAGTTTCTAGTCTATACTTTGGTTATTTGTCTGATTGCCGGATGCGGGTATTTTCCGAGTAGTGAATTGTTGGTACTGGAAGTCGGCTTTGTTTCCGAGTTTAAACTGGTTTAGCAATTGAGCTCCGTTGCTCGGCAAAGTTTCCGTGCAGAAGGTTTAGCCGGCTCACGAAAGGAACGAAGCGGAAAGCCAGATAAACGATAAGTATAGAAGAAAAATTATAAGTGCTTATGTAAACATTTCAGGCACCGAAAAATTTAAAGCCAAAAGTGCTGAATAGATCAAAAGCTTAGCACTAGCAAAATTATAATGTTGCATATTTTATAGGCCCATAAATGTTTCTCGGAATAATACATTTGCTTCTGATAATTTATGATGCAGGAGAGGATGCAGGAGCTGCCGGCTCGCTGGACGCATCGGCCTCGGTTTGATAATGATCCGAGATGTTCAGATCCGATACGTTCTGTTCATCGTCGGAAAGTTCAGCTGCTTCTTTTGGAGGCGGAGGCGGTGTGTCCACACGAGTGAAGAAGGGAGTGTCGTAGCTGGTTAAGTCAGCCACGCGACACCCATATCCGGCGCAGGAGTCCATGATGGCCTTGATGTCTTGCTCCTGTCCGTCTTCATCCACTATAGAGTACCCTCTGGTCACTTGCCATATCTCCATGCTTCCATGGTGGCTCATGACCATGGTGAGAGCGTTCCGCGCCGCGGATCGCGCGTAGGACATATTCTAGTCCTGGATTAGTTGCGGCATATCCTTCGCTTTGTCCTGCACCTGAAAATCCGACATGCGATGCATGTCCGGAATCTTGAGAGCTTCGCCAATATCCTCAAGGGATTGGTGGAAGTCATGAAGCAAATCACCGACTTGGGTAAGTCGGTGGGTGCGAGGCTCGATGGAGGCAGAGTCTGTCAAGTTAAGAGGACCTATACATACAAAAATAGTTAAGGAAATCCGACATCAAAAAAGTTGAAGAATATACACAAGTCAGAAAGTTGGAAACATACCGAAGATGACATCGTCAACTTTGGTCGTCTCTTCTCGAAGACTCCGGAGTTCAGCCTAGAGCGCCTCGGAAAGGTCCTTCTCCCTGCATAGCTCGTTGTTGAGATCCGAGATTCTCTGATCTTGAGCTACGATCTTACGATCATGTTCATCAGTAGCCATGGAGGAGGATTCGAGAACTTGAGCGATGCTCTTCTCATGATCCGCCTTAAGCTTATCCAGCTCTTGGCGAAGTTCTTAATTCTCCACCACCAGGGTTTTGAGGTTCTCGGCCTCTTCAATCATAGCTCAAGACTATTTTACCAGTGTTGTAAGTCAAAAAAGAACAACAGTTCAGAAAAAATATTTGACTATGAAAGCACAAAGACAAGATTTGAGACTCGGAATGTTTACCTTCGGCCTCATCCTTGGAGACCTTCAGCTCAACATTTTCAAGCCGGAGAGCTCTGATCTCTCTCCGCTTGTTGCAGATGTTCTTCAACAAATCTTGGTTATATGAATTAACTTTCTGTAAGTCAGAATACCCAGTCGAAGTTCATCAAGACTCGGGCTAATATTGTTACTAATATCAGCACGAGCCTTGGGGGCTACACTAGTTCATTCTTTGGCATCCTAAGGAAGCATAAAACCGGATCGTATATCCTACTTCATGCTTGGGGGCTACAGGATATGATATGATATGAAATGTAATAAATAAAATCTTGAGTTCGAATTCCGACTTACATGATGTTCATGTGTGAGCTTGTTCAGGAGGGTGAGTGGAATAACCGGAGGTGGTGGAAGCACACCATCTCTAAGTCCCTCGTCGCAAAGACGGACTTGTTCAAGAACATCGGAGTATTTGATGTCCTCCACCTCTTGTGCTTCTTCTTCGGCAGAGCGATTTATCTTCTCCAGGCATTGCCGGGCCAGCCGTTGGATCTCCTCTGAAGATTTCCGGGACAGGCCAAACTTGGCAAGCCCCGGATTGTTAAGGAGGTTTTTGGCAAAGGTCTCTACCGAGGGATCATTACCCAAAGAGGGTTCACCCTTATATAAACCTGAGCCACTTGTGGTGGCGTCAGTCTGTGACTCAAGGGTCGTTGGCCCCGTAGTAGGAGCCGAATCTTCTACGACAGCCGGCAAAGGAGTAATCACCGGCGTTGCAGAGGGTTGTGGGGCAGGAGTCGGAGGAGCCACGACAGGAGAAGCTATGGTCAGCTTCGTTTGTCGCAGGGGCTTCGAAGAAGTTCCCTTCCCCTTGCCCTTGATGAGCTGCTTAGCTCTGAGAATGTAATAGAATGAAAAACATTACATCTTGGAAGAAAATTCAAGTAAGGTACAAAGGCGAAAGTTGTGTTGAAAGTTACCTCTTCACGACGGGCACCTCCTTTGTGACGACGGCCACTGTCGGAGCCTTGCGCTTCCTGGGCACAATGTCCGACAATTGGACCAGTTCTGCCTCCTGAGAAAACTCTAGAGGATATCCCTCGATTGGAGCAAATTCCGACTCGGGGAGGTCGACAAGCTGAAAAGAGGAAAACATCCCAGTATTGCGAGATAACTTAAAAGATGGAACACGTAAAAGGGTTTATTATTAAAGCTTACCGGAACCAAAGGGTCTTCTGCTGTATGCATGTCCAGAGATAAGTCCGGAATCTTCCTTTCAATCCGCTCCTTGATCAGCCATTTAATCTGGCTTATGTAATCCTGTGGCTTTAAAGCCTTAGGACTGATGCAGAGGGAGTCATTCTTTGACACCATGATGGTATGCATCAGACGGTCACCGTGGTGTTGGAGAGGCTAGATCCGACGTGCGACCCAGCATTGGACTAGGTCGGATCCTTTCAAGCCCTTGTGTTTTATCAGATATTCAATCCGCCTCTTAGCAAGGATCAGATCATCACTGAGAGCCGGAGGGGCCTCGTCCCAAGACAGTTGGGCCATGGCGGATCCGTTGATGAAAGCCGGCAAAGCAGTAGATTTGTCGGGAGCAGGAATATCCTTATGGTAAAAGAAAGTAGCTGGCCATTTTTTACCGAGTCACTGGCAGAAATGCGAGGATAACTATGCTCGCGTCTAAGAGAAAGGCTAATAGTACCGGTAATATACGGATTATCGATAGTGATAGAGTTTCTACAAACATGGAAGTAGAAACGAAACAAGGTGAGACTTGGCCTAATGCCGAGATACCCCTCGCACAAAGCTACGTAAGAACTCATCTCTAAGAGAGAGTTCGGGGTAAGATGGTGGATTTGTACACCGTAGTGATCAATCACCTCGGAAAAGAATTCTTAGGGAGGAAAGGACAAACCTCTGTTGAGGTGGGTGCCAAAGTGGACCCGCTCGTCGGTGCATGGGTGGGGGATGGTTTCGCCGAAGCCGGTCCGCCAGTCGCCGGCGCGGAGGAGACCTTCCTTCTCCATGACTTGGAGTTTCTCGTCGTCAAGGAGGCACGGGATCCATATTCCCCGGTTGCTTTCCTTCTCTGCCGCCGCCACCACCGCTGCCGCCGACAAGCCAGAAGAGGAAGAAGAAGCCATTTCTCCGGTGCGCCGGTGTCCTTAGATGGGTGGCGCTAGGAAATCTGGGAGGAAGGAAGGCTCTGTGCGCTGGGGAGATGTGGAGGAGAAGAAACGGCAAGGGAACAGGTGAAGAGAGGAGAAGGCGAATCCTCACCCCTTATAACCACCTACCTGCGCCAAGATTCGTGCAAACCGCACTGTGTAAATGCCACGTGTCGTGGAAGGAACTGGGAAGGACGCACGTGATGATTACGTCGCCTCGATCTCCGCGAACGCATTGAAACGGTGCCTCGGTTCCGCGAACGGTGGACCCACCAACGGTCGTGCTGACAGGATGTTTGTCAGATGACATGACTTGACCATGACGAGTGTCACGTCCGACTTATTTTTGAGACCCGGATCGTATTTTTTGTTGTGAAGTTTCAGGAACCCTTCAAGATTCTGCAGGCCGAAGATCAAGCTAGACGATGATGAATCCGACTTTGGATCTTGGAGACTTCCGGGTCATTGGTTAGATATACTTTCCGGGTATCCTCACAGTCCTCACTGACCAGGGTGGCCCATTTAGGGTTATATCTTTGCTTCACGGGCGGCCCAGTCAGGGAGAAGAGACAGAGTCCAATCCGGCTACGGGAAGGCCCAGAAGACTTACTGACCTAGGCCCATAGTGTTACTTGTAGTTCAAGATGTAATCTATAACCGACTCTCAGTCATAGCTGGATAGATCTCTCCTATAAACCCTAGGCCGGATATCTATATAAGCCGTCCTAGGGAGAGCCTTTAGGGCACCCTCAATAGTCTACAATTTCAACTCGCACAGGCGAACCCTTGTAATCCATTATCGGGCTCTGCCGTATTACTGGATTGCTAGCAGGAGTAGGATCCGTCCAAAGCCGGCGGATTCGAACCTGGGTAAACTTGTGTACTCACCGTCCCGGAACACCGTACGTCTCACACCCCTCTCTTCCGCACGCCTCGAGGACCCCCTCATGGCGTACTTGTCATCAATCCGACGACAAGAATCGCTTAGGATTTTAGAAGAGAGAAAATATTACACACGATCAAGATATAAGTCTGCTACAGAAGACACATGTAAGATATGCAACTGCTTGATAGCGCTACTGTTAGATTCAGTGGCGGACCTCAACCATTATTTTAGGAGGGGCCAAAAGATATTGGATTAGAGCTGAGGGGGGCAACTCAAAGTATTTTGTGTTTCGTACGGTTAAAAATGAAAAATAGTAAGTACTACTGTGTAAATTTTAATCGAGTTGAGGGGATCATGGCACTTTTGTTCTTAACTAAGGTCCCCTAGTGGTTAGATTTCTGCCAAGAAGCTGCTTCTTCGGCAGAGAAGTGACTTCTTTGGCAAAAGCATATTTTTATCATCATGTACCGTTTACTCGCTTTTAGCCTAACATATAAATTATTTCGAACAAGAAAAGTTCTGTGGTACGCGCATAAGCATGAAAATACAGAAGTAAGTCTATACAAACACAGAATACATGCAAAATAGTCCACCAAATTGACCCGGTTCGTCCCTAAGACTTCCCACCTAGGCTATTCTGGAGTAGCAATGTCGGTGTTGAAGCAGTTTGCGCGTTCACGCTTGCCTTTGGTGCTCATCGGAGCCTTCTCGATGGCCTCCGTGCCTGTATGCCGCACATGTTTAGATGGAGATCATTTGCTTCCATCTTCTTAATGCCAAACACAAGGCAGAAATGTTGAGGATCCAATAGCCACAAACACTCTTCAGGAGGTAGATGCCATAGGTATGCCAAAACAGGCGCTCACTCTTGGCCTATACGGTCCGGCCCAGCTAGAAGCCCACATGATGGTCTACTGAAATCTCTGAAGCGCATGAAGATTCGGGTGATACCAATCCCATAAGGACATCGACTCCTAGCATGGAAAGCAAGAAGAAGTTTCTAAACTAGGAAAGGTTAGAGATAAAATCCAACTTGTAACAGACTAGGACGGTACCCGAGACCTAGCTCCCTCCTCATATAAGGGCTAGGAGGTTCGACCAGGGAGGACATTGAAAACACTCATCTCAAACACATCAGTTCTAATCTGCGCATCCTTATCCATCTCGGCAATATTGTAACCCTCGGTGACATGGGTATACTCTACAGGTACTCGAGCTTGGTATATACGGTCTGAATACGTATAGGCCCACGGTGTCGCCAAGACCCAAACGAAGGATTCGAGTAATATGCGGACTCTTGATTGCTTGAAGAACAAGAAGAAGCTAAAGATAGAAAGTTTAAAGGGGGAAAACCCTAACTTGTAACCGACTCGACCTGCTACCCGAGACCTAGCCTATCTATATAAAGGCTAGGAGGGGGCGGCGAGGATAACACACGCAACCCTAGTTTCCACAACTCTCGCCAGATTGCATATGCGCACCATTGTAACTTTCGATTCCTTCGATAATTCCACGAGCAGACAAGCAGGAGTAGGGACCTCTACGAGGCCCGAACCTGGGTAAATATTTGTCCCCTGTGTGCTTGTCTGTTAGCCGATAGATGTCTCCAGCGCTCCCTCCTTCTCCAAAACCCAAGTCCATAACAATGGGCATTGACGAGTTAAACCCTCGTCAATTGGCAACGTCTGTGGGAATTGGGAGTGCTGATGTTGCGGCTTCTTCCGCCCCATCAACTGTGATCTACAACTCCGCAACAGTGGAGATTCGCCAGCTCTTTGGTGCGTTCGACTTCACCGTCCACACGCCAGCCACTCGCCCGGCCTTTGAGTCCGTGGGCGACGGAATCAGCCTGGTGATCGGCAGCTTCCGCTTCCAAGTTGGTCAGATGGGCACGCTTCGCATGCCTGATCAGCCGACAGCACCGGTGATTTCCCTAGCATCGTGGTTTCCTTCGTCGATCGGCACCCTCAGCGAGCTCAACGCCCCAACAATAGTCGAGAACACTGTCAGCGACAGCAGTCGCGACTCCGACCTGAGCGATCTGGCCACTGAAGATGGGACCTACAGTTCTGGATCTGAGAGATGTGGAAGCAGCAGCTTCCCCAATCACTTCATGTGCGCCGTCATGAACGCATGCGACACCTCTGCCAACCGCGACAATGGCGGCAATTGCGGCAACAGCGGTAACGGTGGCAATCGCGTCGGCGTTGACCACGGAGGGGCAGTCGAACGTCCAACCATAGTAAACGAGCAAACCGGCAAACACGTCGTAATCAAGCTCAACGAGCAAGAATGGGCTCACTGCCGCGAGGCCCTGCGAGGCACCCCTCTACCCTTCGAATCCCTGCAGGAACTGTTGATGGGTTATCACTGGCTCCTGAAGGAAGAATTCAAGCGCCAAGTACAAACAATCGCGCAACTCGAGGCGCGCAAAAAGGCGGCAGACGAGTCGAGCCTTCGCCGTGCTAGACTCTCCTCCTACGGAGGATCCTCCTCAAAGGGCAACGAGCACCTCGCCAAGAAGAGGCAGTCTCGGATGGCCCACCTCACCGAGCAGGAACGCATAGAGGCCACAAAAGTCCTCGACTTCGGCTCTATGACAGTCGACACCAGGGGCAATGTGGTCCCCAAAACGCCGCAGGCTGCGGTGACAGCGGCCACCATGTACCTCTTGAACAACCAACCACCAGCTGGAGACCCCTGAGCCGCCATGCACCAATCTACGATCGCGGTCTTGGGATTAATCGAGGCTGCCCTCGACAAGGAGCCGAAACCGGAGCCAAACAAGGGCAAAGCACTAGCAAAGCGTTACTCCTCGCCCTCATCCAGCGATGACAACCATGACTTGTCTCGACATCGCCGCTCACGACGACACGACGACGACTACGATGCATGTGATGACATCACGCAGCGCAAGATTGACAAATCAAGAGAACGACGTGCTCGGTCGACTGACTTAGAAGAGGAGGTCATGGAGCTCTGCGGCGCCAGATGCTTCAGCAGATCCATTAGGCAGAAGCGAATGCCTAAAGGGTTCAAACTCCCGTCGGAGAACCCAAAGTTTGACGGTCTACAGGACCCCAAGATCTGGCTGGAGGACCACATCTCCTCCGTTAGACTCCATGGAGGCAGTCGAAGCACTGCCATGCAATGCTTGCAGCTATAGCTGCAGGGCGCCGCCCGGGCATGGCTCAATAACCTCCCACGCGAATCCATTCGCAGTTGGGATGAGCTGGTTTACAGCTTCGTGCGCAAATTTAAGGGTACGTACAAACGGCCCACATCAATCGAAGAGCTGAGATGCTACCAGCAAAGATCTGGCGACTCGCTGCGCTCCTACATCCAAAGCTGGTCCATCATCAAGAACTCCGCGGAAAACATCTGGGAGGATCGCGCGATTGACGCATTCAACGGTGGTGTCGGCCGTTTAGAACTCAGAGAGGAGCTGGGCCGCTCAAAGCCCTAGACCATCGACCACCTGATGGAGATCGCGAATCAGTGGGCCGATGGAGAAGACTCGGTAAAGAATCATGTTCACTCCGACGAGGAGGCGGATCTCGAGCGCAGAAGCGATCGCCGAGGCAAGCGTCGCATGCGCATTTACGATGACCGCAATGACGTCAACATGGTCGCAGCTGGCTATGCCGAAAGACGCGACGACAACCGCAACAGCGGATACCGTAGCGGCGCATACCACGACTCCGGGAAAACCACGCAAGTATGGCAACACCACACTCCCGACGAGGCACCCATGAGCTCCATTGAGGACAAACTGTCCGGGCCATGTACGGTGCACTTCTACATCGACATGCATGATGGCAAGAAGAAGTCCAGCCACCTCCTCAAGGATTTCCCCGAGTTCCACAAGCTACATGAGGGACTGGTTCTGATGAACCGCAATGCAGTCGAAAGAGGCTACGGACCCGCTCCAGGCGCCGTGGCACATGGAGCACCGCCACCACCACCTGGGCCACCCCCGAACGGAGCCGCACCGGACCAGCACCACGGAGGCGAACCGTACCCACGGGCCATGGGCACCATGATGATCCAAAAGGGACGCCCCTCCAACAGGGTGGAGAAGGCCATCACTCGCCAAGTCAGCTTGGCCATGCACTCACCACCATCCACCACTGAGTACCTCAGTGGAAGCGATTCATGCATCACCTTTGACAAGCGCGACCACCCGCCTCAGATACACCGTCCAGGTCATTGCCCCCACGTACTCGAGGCGCAAATTGGAGGCTTCGACATGAGTCGCGTCTTCATGGATGGAGGAAGCAGCATCAACCTCATATTCGCGAGTACCTTGCGAGCAATGAGAATCCCTCTAACCTGCCTGGAGGCATCGGACACAACGTTCCACGGCATCGTCCCAGGGAAAGGCGTATACCCCTGGGAAAAATCAACCTCGACGTCATCTTCGGCACGCCGAAGAACTTCCGGCGCGAACGCATCGATTTTGAGGTCGTCGACTGGCCCTCACAATACCACTGCATCCTCGGGCGCGTCGCGTTCGCTAGGTTCATGGCAATGTCCCACTACGCCTACCTGCAGATGAAGATGCAGGTCCCAATGGCGTCATCACGATCAACGGGAGCTTTGAACGATCTCGATCCATGGCGTGGAATTCAACAGAATCTCCCAGTCCTTCGGCATGCAGGAGGAACTCGCGAGATTGAAGGAGACGACAGATAACAGCCTGCCTCCCCTGAGCAAGCCAAGCTCACCTGGTCTCTCCTTCGACTCATCTGTGCACACAAAGAAGGTGCAGGTCCACCCATCGGATCCCGCCAAGACGGCCCTCATCGCCAACAACTTGAGTCCCGCATAGGAACTCGCGCTCGTCGAATTCCTCCGTGAGCACTGGGAATTTTTTGCCTGGTGTCATGCGGACATGCCAGAGTTCCAGGAATTCACGAGCACGCACTCAACGTCAACCCCGACGCAAGGCCAAAAGCAAACAATCAAAGCGATCGTCGAGCCACGAAAGGCAATGGAATGGAGATCAACAGACTCCTCGAGGCCAAATTCATACGCGAGATCAAGGAAAGAACTTGGCTCGCAAATACGGTGCTGGTACCAAAAAAGGACACGGATATCCTGCGGATGTGTGTGGACTTCACTTCTCTGAACAAACACTGCCCAAAGGATCACTTCCTACTGCCACGGATCGACCATATCATCGACTCCACTGCGGGATGCAAGCGCCTCTGCTTCCTCGACGCCTACTCAGGCTATAATGAAATTCGAATGAAGGAGGAAGATCAAGAGAAAATAGCGTTTACAACGCCCTTCGGCGTGTTCTGCTACAACACAATGCCCTTCGGGCTAAAAAACGCGGGAGCCACCTACCAGTGGTGCATGCAGGCTTTCCTCAAGGAACAACTAGGTCGCAACATCCAAGTCTATGTCGACGACATAGTAATCAAGACGAAGGAAGAAGCCTCTCTAATCGATGATTTGCGCGAAACCTTCGCCAACCTCGACCGCTACCGGATCAAGCTCAATCCGGACAAATGCGCCTTCGGCGTACCATCTGGGCAGCTACTCGGGTATCTCATCTCCGCGAGGGGAATCGAGGCAAATTCGAAGAAGATAAAAGCCATACTAGCCATGGAGAAGCCGAAGAACATAAGAGGCGTCCAACAACTAGCCAGACGAATCGCGGCCCTCAGTCGATTTATCAGTCGGATGGGTGAAAATGCACTGCCCTTCTACCAGCTCCTCCGCAAAGATGAAAAATTCGAGTGGACCAATGAAGCGCAAGAAGAATTCGAAGATCTCAAGCTCCTACTATCCACTTCGCCAGTGCTGGTGACTCCACGAGAAAGGGAACCACTGTTGCTATACATCTCCGCCACCAACCAGGTGGTCAGCACAGTGCTCGTCGTCGAGTGAGCTGAGGAAAACAAGGTTCACGGCATACAACGCCTAGTCTACTACCTCAACGAGGTCCTCACGCCAACAAAACAGCGGTACCCGTACTACCAGAAGCTGGCATACGGCGTCTTTATGACCGCCCGGCGACTGCACCACTACTTCTAGGAGCACCCAATCGTGGTAGTCAACGATACCCCGCTGGGACATATCCTCAATAACCCCGACGCCACAGGGCGAGTCGTGCTTTGGGGAATAGAGCTGTCTCCACGAGACATCACATACGAAAAGCGCGACGCAATCAAGGCGCAAGTTCTCCCTGACTTCCTCGTGCACTGGATGGAGAATCAACTCCCGGACAAACCAGATATGTCCTACCTCTGGACAATGCACTTTGATGGGTTCAAGCGGAAGGACGGAGCAGGCGCAGGTGTCATACTAACATCACCTCAAGGGGATAAGCTGAAATACATCCTGCGAATGCAGTTCACAGCCTCAAACAATGAGGCTGAATACGAGGCCCTGTTGCACGGGATGAGGATGGCAAAAGCCTGCGGCGCCAAGAGGCTTATCATATACGGCGACTCCAAGTTGGTCGTCAACCAAACAATGCATGAGTGCGACGCACTGAACGACAACATGATCGCGTACCGCGACCTCTACGACACACTCGAAGGAGACTTTGACGGGTGCGAGCTATGACACGTAGGTCGCGAAAGCAACGAGGAAGCAGATGCACTCGCCAACATAGGCTCTACCTGCACCCCCATACCACCTGGGGTATTTCTCGAGCGCATATGCGAACGCTCCATCAAGCCAAAGGCCGCAGAGAAGAAAGCAAGCGCAGCAACGGACTCGGGGGCTGCGCCACCCAATGAGCCGATGGCACTCGATGACTTGGAGCTGAACATAGGACTCGAGGGACCAATGAGCGTCATGATGATAGAGAAATCCTGGACGCAGCCATACATTATGTACCTCCTCAGCAAGAGGCTACCGGACGATCCGACAGATGCACGGCACATTGCGCGGCGATCCAAGGCATTCGCCGTTATCAACGGTGAACTGTACAAGCGCAGCATCACAGGAGTACTACAACGATGCGTCTCCATGGCTGATGAAAAAGTAGTTCTCCTTGATATCCATGAAGGGACTTACGGGCACCACGCCGACAGTCGCGCCCTCGTTGCCAAAGCTCTACGAGCTGGATTCTACTGGCCCATGGCCATGCACGACGCCAAAGACATAGTCCAAAAATGAAATGCTTGCCAGCGATTCGCGGAGAAGCCACAAGCACCAGGCGCAGAGCTACGGCCAATCCCGTTGGCCTGGCCCTTCGCACAATGGGGGCTCGACATGGTCGGCAAACTTCCAAGGTCCTCGCGAGGAAGCTACGTATACCTCTTGGTCACAGTCGACAAATTCACCAAGTGGATCGAAGCCATGCCAGTGACCAACCAATCAGGGCACAACGTAGTCAAGTTCTTCGAGTCCATCGTCTACCGCTTCAGAGTGCCGCATGGCATCACCACCGACAACGGGACGAACTTCAGATCCTAGGAGTTCCAGGAATTCTGCGAGAACCTGGGAATCAACATCAGCTACGCCTCAGTCGCGCATCCACAGACCAACGGTCAGGTGGAAAAAGCAAACGGGCTCGTCTGCAGCGGCATCAAGAAGCGACTCCTTCGGCCACTTGAACAAGCCGCGGGTTGCTGGCTAGAAGAACTGCAATCCGTACTCTGGAGCCTACGTACAACTCCAAACAGTGCCACGGGCTACACGTCATTCTTTATGGTGCATGGAGCAGAGGCGGTGCTACCCGCTGAAGTACGATACAAGGCGTCGCGTGTAGTCGCTTACAGCAAACAAGAATCATCCCTTGCACTCGAAGACTCTGTCGACCTCCTTGATGAAGCCAGGGAAATCGGAGAGATCAACGATCTACCAGCAGAACCTGCGCAACTACCACAGTAGGAGGCTTCGCCCCAGATCCTTCGTCGAAGGCAACCTGGTCCTACGACTGAAGTAGCAGGGGCATCTCAAGCTTGAGTACCCCTAGTAAGGACCGTACGTGATTACAGAAGTAATCCCAGGTGGCGCCTACCGCCTTCAAGATTTAGAGACAGGAGTCGCATACTCCGACCCCTGGAACGTCGCACAACTGCGACGCTTCTACCCCTAGTTGTTTTTTACTTTTACACCGCAAACAAGGCTACTCAGCCAAGGCTACTTAGCCACATATTGTACCTCGCACTGTTCTCCGAATAAATAAAAGCTAAGTGCCCCAAAACTCTGTGTCCTCCTTTACTTTGTCAATTTATGTACTCGGGGGCTGCGCCACCGTATACACATCTGTTCTTCGAACCAAAACGCGATATCCTGAGTAGATGGTACATCAATCGAACCCCTTAGCACAACCTCAACCCAGCTGCAACGCACCTGACAGGTTGACAAGGGACTGAGATAAAACATGGCCAAGCTAACGAAAAGGACTCGCATAGTGCAACACACCTAATGCTAACAAAGCTCTTTTTACACATTTGACAATAAATTATCTACAACATCTATATGAACTTTACAACACAATTACACTTATGTACAGGATACAAATTTGGCTACTACTGCAGTAGGAGAACGTTGGTTTGTTCCTCAAAGATGTCGATGATCTCTTCTGTTGGGCGATCCACCGCTTGGTAGTGCGGCACCATATTCCAGGCAGAACCTGCTGGTGGTGCAGGTGGCCCAGACGCAATTGCTGCAACGTCTACGTCAGGCCTGTGCAATCGCACCATTGATAGAGCAGCCTTGGCACCAGCCACCAACTGTTGCCTCACGCATTCGCGAACCGTGGACAGATCTTGAAACTTGGCTAGGAGGGCCAGCAAGCTTGATGGAGTATCATCCAACGGGAACATCGTCCGATAAATGTTCTTCAAGCATGACTGCGATTTCTTCAAAAAGAGGAGCAATCGCGACGCACGATCCTGCAGGGTCGCCAGCGCAGTCGCACGATCATGATCTACCCAGAAGTATCCACTCTCATGAAGTTGCTCCTAAGTAAGATCATGCGGGCGAATGGCAATTCTATTCTTCTCCTCCTGCGGATGACGCGCGCTGACAACTACACGAAGCAGCAACAACAACATGAGTACAACGTACCACTGTGAGTAACTACAAGGAAAAGATAAGAACCAGCAAACTAACATTTGAATTGGTCGCCCAGCTGCGCCACCTCGCCAAGTAGATACTGCTCTTGGGCGGCGGCTTTTTTGCCTTCGACTTCCACACGTCCGCATTACCGCGGAGCACGGGCAACTCATGCTCCAGCTGCTTCACGCGATCACGCAGACGCAAAAGCAAGGACAACTCATCTACCTTGGAGCGTGATGGTGCCACGGTATCATCAAGAGTTGGTGAGTCCAAGGTCCCCCTCACAGGATCACTTGATGTACCCTACCACAAGTCAAGATAGAAAGCAAAATAAGACGACCAAATCAAAACAATGACAAAAGGGTCAGATGCATTCAAGACCAGCATAAAGTATCAGCAGATACACTCACCAACAGGCATGTTCTTAAACAAAAGGACATAAACTAATCAACTATTACAAAGCTAACTAAGGAGCAGCTGGCCTCTTCGACTTCGACAGCTTCGGGGGCTTCATCAAGTCCGTGGCAGTATTAGACGCCACTGACTTTTCGCCGGCCCCTGAGGCCAAAGGATTCACCGCCTTCTTGGCACGTTGGAGCTCCTCAGAGTACTTCGCAACAGTATTTATTAGAGGATGCCCATATTTGGCACAGGCAGTCGCGAAAGGAGCGAAGACTACCTGCTGACCGTCCGCGCCAACAGGCATTGCCTTCGACACCGCGAAAGGATCAATCTCGACTCCGTGGGCCTGCACCATGGTGAGTGACATGGTCGCGCCAGCCGTGCGGAGTGAGTTCTTGTAGGTGGAAGGCACACCCCCGGCGAGTGACTCCACCAGCTCGTCCATATTATCGATCAGCTCCGCCTTAGGCATCAACTCCTCCCGGAGGCGACTAAGGGCGACCTTGGCCTTGCAAAGTGTATCCTGGACGGCGGCGCTATGGTCCTCGACTGCGGACACCGCACCCGCCAGAGCGTCATCGCGACGAAGGGCCTGCGGGTCAAAGCTCAAATCGCCAGCATCTGTACATAAACCCAAACATGGACCAAAACATCAGCGCCACCAGCAAAAACATTGGAAGCAGAGAAGGATAACAATATCCACAAGCAAAAATACCTGAGAGGTCCTTGGCGATTGAGAACAGTTTTTCTTCGAACAACTTTTCCCTGGCCGCAAAGGAAGCACGCAGATCCTCCTCACGCTTCTGCGCCTTGTCACGCGCTGCGATTGCCTCGTCGCGACCCTTCACAGCCGCGGAAAGTGTCTTCTCCATGGTGGCGGCGTTACGCAATAAGGCATTATGTTCAGCTACATGATAAGCAAAAGTTGATCATCAGTCGACTATATCAAAAGGAGCAGATGAAGGAGAATAAAATGTTGAATACTCACTTTCAACCACGCGGTGACGCGTCTCCAACATTGCATGCTGGCGACTCATCGCCATCACCTGTTCTGCTAAGTGCGCGGCTTCCTTCACAAGGAGCTGTAGCACAACCAAGGAATCAGCAGAGGCAACAGACAACGTGGACTGCAAACTAAAACGAAGAAAAGCTATACTTACATGGTCCGAAGATGTCTGTTGTGCCGTCACCCGGGCAACCATTCGATGCTCCCCTGCATGGGGAGAACTGGAAGAGTTGTGCCCGGAGTGGGCCGCCACCGGAGGGGAAGGAGCGCGCTCGACCTCTTCCTTGGCCTTCGAGGTCACGACTCCTGACTCCTTTAAAAATTGGATGTCGCCAGAAGATGACGACGCCTCTTGACTGCAAGATAACGACCATATCAACAAAATGGCAAACCCAGAGACAAGCCAAAAGGAATCAAACAGAGAAGAACAAGTGAACTAGAAAGCTTACCAGTCAAACTTGTCAAAGTCAAACGCGGCCTCCACCGACTCCGACGAAGACTCCTTGGGCAATCGCATGTTCTTGTGAGAAGATGGTGCCACAGCCCTCACAGAAACGGTAGGAATTGGCAACTCTGCACCAACGCCCGTGCCTTCCGGAGTCGAAGGAGACGACATGTCGGAGTCCTCGCTGCGCGAACGCTTGCGAGTATCCGGACTATTGGACTCGGGGGCTTCCTCCTCCACATCAGAAGGGACAGTCGACTCAGACTCATCCTCTTCCAAGGCTTCGCGAGGAATAATCCCCTCAGGGAGAGGGGGCATACAAGGCGACACCACCCAATCCTGCATACAGACAACAAAAAACAGCAAAAAGCAAGTAAGCAACAGAAGAGCAATCGACAAAAATAAGCTACTGCGTAGCACAACTATACCTTAGGAGGAGGATTCGAAGCATCAAAGGGAGGAACAATTAGTTCACTGAGAAGCACATCCTTCCCGGTGTACTTCGTGACCAGTCGAACCCTCTTGTCCACCTCACTCGCAGACATGCCATCGGCAGACACGCGAGTGGGATCATCAGCGCCAGCCCATTTAAACATGGGATGGACTCTGGCTTGCACATGATGGACGCGACAACACAACCAAGTTCGGATGAGAGCGCAGCCTCCCTCCTCTTTACCTATGCGACTCTCAAGGTCGTAGACACGTTGATACAGCATGTCTGTCTCCACGAGCTCGCCAGGCATGACTACGTTCTTCTAGGAGCGCATCCTCCTGCACGGCGTCGCGGGATCAAAGGGCGCGAGTCCAAAGTGCTCATCTTTGGCCTTCTGATCACGGATGTAGAACCATTTATCCCTCCACCCTTGGACGGACGTCGTGAGCTTGATGTCGAAGTAGGTGGTGGATGGGTCGACGTGGATTCCGCAACCACCTACATCGTAAACTAAAGAGACAGATGCAGACTGACGCTTCAATTTGAAGATGCGCTTGAAAAGGCCAAAGTGTGGCTCAATTCCGAGCAAGCACTCGCACAGTGGGATGAAGCAAGAGATGTGGAGGATCAAATTTGGGGACAGCTGATGGAGCTAGAGCCCGTAGAAACAAAGAAGACCCCTAAAAAGGGGTGAAGAGGGAAGGAAAGACCTCGAATGATGAATGCAAGAAACATCACTCGAAAACCAGCGGGAGGAGCAGGAATGGTCTCACCGCTGGGGACGCGCGCATCGGCGACTGCCACGGACATCACTCTGTCTTGGCGAATAAGACGGAGATCAGAAGCCTTGATGATGGAAGGGCGCCACACACCATTCGTGACGTGGGTGCCCGCGACCTTTTTCTTCCCGCCGGTGGAGGTGCTGGTGCCCGCAGCGGCGGAGCCGCCCTTCTTCTTCGCCGCGGCAACAATGGCCGCGGAATCAGTGGCAGCGCCTCCCTTCTTCTTCCGCATTGCACGATGGCGATGTGAGCGAAGAAAGTAGCTCTGGAACGAGCGAAGCTGGTCCAGCATCATGGAGGAAACGGACGCAGGAAAAAGCAGAGGAGTAGCAGCAATGGCGATGGCAGCAAGGAGGAATGAGCACATATGGGAAAATTACCGCCGTAGCGCCGCTACTTAACCCCTGGAAGATGCAATCCAACGGCTCAAAAAAACCCTATTGGATGCGTGGCACACATCGTGTTGGACACGTGGAGAAGGGGAAGTGCGAACCGTCCCTCCACTTCTCCCATTACACACGGAAATCGAGGAGGCGCAGTTAAAATAAAGATTACGCACACCCAGTCAAATAAGAGTCAGGAAGTGGGACCCACTGCTCGTCACGTCCCATCAAACTCGCTCATGCGGACAACTGAGGTCATACAAGCGTCAGCACTGACGTCATCAAAGCTACGGAGGAAAAAACTTCGACTTTCGACTCCACCAAGCACTCGGGGGCTACTCCCATAGGGAGTGCTGGCCGCGCACCCTACGATTTTCTTTCTGCAGGAATAAGGACAATCAAAAGGCAAACCCAACCACTTGAAATACGATTCGATTATGGACATGGGTTACTCCCATAGGGAGCGCCGGAAACAAATTCGACTGAAACAAGCAAAAGATGACAGCAGTCGCAAAATGATTCTTTAGTCCCTGCTTGAGTCTTCGACTCAACCAAGCACAACAGTCGCAAAATGATTCTTTAGTCCCTGCCTGAGTCTTCGACTCAACCAGGCACTCGGGGGCTACTCCCATAGGGAGCACTGGTCGCGCACCCTATGATTATTTATGCAAAAACTGTGTGTCGATACCATCCACACTCGAAACTCATGGCGACACCGCCTCATAATTTTCCTTACAAAGAGACTGCATCTCCTGGGTCACCCGAATCATCTCCACGATGATAAAATTCAGATGCCATGCTTACAACGTGAAGGTAAGACCTGAATAAGGCCTGGCAACGCATTTAGCTGCGCACTACCAGAAATATATCCGTGCCTACAGGTACGATGGACATGCCTTGACGGATGCGTCGAGTGCTCACACCCATATAACTGGAATTCGACTCTTGTAAGACCTCCGCAGCTTGAGTCGAATTACGCCAGCATTTTTCCGGATTCGAGTCCAGGGACTCGAGTTCGAGTAGATTGCGTTGTTTCACCCTAAGGTGGTTAACTGATACCGATACTTTGGTTACATCAGGCACGCATATCGACAATCCCTATGACACAAATAAAAGCAGTCGAAATATATACCCATTCATGCACTCAAAATACTTCAAAAGTCCCTAGTTGAATCTGCGATTCCACTAGACACTCTGGGGCTACTGACATGGGTATACTCTAAAGGTACTCGAGCTTGTTATATACGGTCTGAATACATATAGGCCCATGGTATCTCCAAGACCCAAACAAAGTATTCGAGTAATCTGTGGACTCTCGATTCCTTGAAGAACAAGAAGAAGCTAAAGATAGAAAGTTTAAAGGGGAAAACCCTAACTTGTAACCGACTCGACCTGCTACTCGAGACCTAGCCTATCTGTATAAAGGCTAGGAGGGGGCGGCGAGGAGAACACACGCAACCCTAGTTTCCACAACTCTCGCCAGATTGCATCTGCGCACCATTGTAACTTTCGATTCCTTCGATAATTCCACGAGTAGACAAGCAGGAGTAGGGACCTCTACGAGGCCTGAACCTGGGTAAATCTTTGTCCCCTGTGTACTCGTCTGTTAGCCGATAGATGTCTCCAGTGCTCCCTCCTTCTCCAAAACCCAAGTCCATAACAATGGGCATTGACGAGTTAAACCCTCGTCACTCGGTGTCTTCATCAATCAAGAACAGAAAAACCGGAGTAGGGTTTTTCCTCCGGGAGCCTGAACCCGGGTAAACTCGCGTCCCCATTGTTTGTCTGTTAGCCGACGAAGTCTCCAGTGTATACCTCCTTCCCGAAAACCCAAGTCCATCAAGTATGGGCATTTCCGTGGAGACCCTACTTAGTAGATAAAAACGAGCTCTTCAATGACAATGACTTACCTTCAAAATCACAGACAGTGTTTCTCGAACCATAAAAGAGGGAAGGATGTGAGTTCAGACAGACCACGAAGATCCCGTAGTTCCTACGATGTGCAGATGCCTAGGTATTACACACATAGAGGCCACGGTCGACGATGGTCTTGCAAAGTCGAGCAAGATAAATATGACGAATGTGAAGGAGATATGCCCTAGGGGAAAATAATAAACAGTGTCTATTATCAAATCTCGTTAGTTTATAATAGTTTCCTACTTTTCATAACTATATCAATCAGAAATATTGATACACGTGTGGTATGTAAACAAACCAAAGTCCCTAGTAGCCTCTGTTTAACTAGTTCATTGGGCAACTAATGATCAAGGTTTCATGATCATGGTGCATTTATGCCAATTGATAATGAAGTCTTATCATTAGTGAATGATGTGATGGACATTACCCATATAAGTATTGCAACACGATCAAGTCACAAAATTCACGTTGAAATACTTAGAAACAAAGTATCCTAATCCTTAGACCGTGAGATCATGTTTAATCACTATCACCTGCAGCTACTTTGACTGCATCAACTGTCACACCGTAACAGGATGATCATAAAGGTGTATTTTGGGTATTCTAGAGGGACACATTGAGACACATGCATCAAGATCAGGATATGTTCCCCTGCACGATGGGAAGACACACTGGGCCTACTCAGTGATATTACATCCATAAATGTTGCGCACATGTGACTAGGTCATGGGGATGGAATATCACAGAATGAGTAAAACGACACTTGTCAGTAACGAGATTGAACAAGGTATAATGATACCGATGGTCAGGTCTTGGACAAGTCAAATATTGAAGTAACAACGGGAATTGGACTCGACATTTATGGTTCAAACAACAATAGACATCGTGGAACGCACATGGTTCATTATGCGCATCCCGGTCCCGCTATTGATCATTGATATGAGAGAAGTATCGATCATGTCTGTGACATTCCCGAACCATAGGGTAACACACTTAATGGTACAATAACAAGATGGTTTTGGTGATAATGGAATCATTGAAAAAAGAGAAGAAGAATATCATGGAATTTTTTTAGAGTATTTCCCCTCTCTTCTCTCTTGCAACTACGGCCCCGAGTCAGGGCTATGAGCACAAGCGAGTGCTTCACTGCGGCACGTCGTTGTGCTGTAGGGATCCCAGCTAGAAGATCTACTTCTGCACTCTCGGCAGGGATCAGAGATCCGGAAGTTGTCGTCGTGCACTGGACGTGTGCGAAAAACCACGGAGGTGCTGTTCGCAAACCATGAGAAAATGCTAGCTAAAATTTTAGCTAGAAGGAAGTTCGTTTAAAGACAAACTAAAAAACATGTATAAAGGGAAGACGAGCCACCATGCCGCCGGACATGGTTCAACGACATCCTATCCTTTTGGACACACCCTCCATGGACTGACACACATGAGATCCTTTCATTAGTCAAAGGAAGGGTGTATGTAAAAGGAGAAGACGCGCATGAAACCCTACGGCTTACTAAAATACCCTGCTAATAACCACGACATGTATCTATGGCTAGTTTTTTTGGTGTGTAACATGTGGTTGTCAGCAGGGAGGTGCAGGTTGGTCCAGAGTAAAATTTTACCCAACACTAGTTTAACAACCATAATTGGGTCAAATGATACACCTTCTTAACAACAAGAAAGGTGACACGGTACTTATAGGCAAACGGATCCTCGCGTCTAGTCCCACGGCTGAGGTAGGCGTGGAGGGCTAAACATGCTGCAAAGGCTAGCGTGATCGAGGGGCATGGGAGTAAAGACATGCCAGGCATGCTGAAGTGATAGAAATCCTTGTGGTGCTCTACCTCCCCCGAGACACGATCGTCGTCTACCGGTGGCACGCGAGACGATGAGGCATGGCTCAATGTTGGATACACACATACAGATATGGTATGTGTGAGCATTTTGTCTGCATGGATGAGACTCACTGCACGAACTGGCCATGGATGAGACTCACCGCACCCCATGCTTAGGAGGGACTCATAATATGATCTCACCGTGATGACCCACACACGCCCTTGTTGGGTTCGCAGCATAGAAAACAAAAAAATTCCTACGATGTGAACTATTATACGCCAAGATCTATCTACTAGATACAAGCAACGGGTGGATATACATCCATAGAGAACATACCCTCGAAGACCGACAATGTAGAACAAGATAGAACTCGTGAATGATGTAGTCGAACGCTTACCGATCTCAAGATCGTGTGGAAGTCCTAGCGCCACAAATCAGCAATGCATCCATCCTCGCACACACGTTCAGGCCACCGAACAACCTCCACCTCCTCGCTCCAGCGATGTAGTGGAAGCAGCAACTCCTTCCAAACAAAATGCCACCGAGAACATGTATCTTGCTAATCCGAGACCATGGGGGAATAATTCTAGAGGGGGAGAGATATCCTTCACGAGGAGGTGTGCTTTGAAAGGGAGGAGAGGGGGGCCTTTTATAGGAGAGGGGGGCTGCCCCCCTCCCATGGCCAGTGCCCATGGGGGGTGCCCCCACCTCTTCCTCATTCATATGGTGGAAGCTCCACTCATATCAATTTTGCCTCCACACAAAATCCCACTCACATGCATTAAATTTCCACGAAATTTAATGTAACTCTCATTTCATGAAACACTTTTATTTATTTTATTCAGAATTTTGTTAATTACTTTAATTAACAAAGATTCACATAAAACCCCCTACAACATTTCAATATCACATGAACCAATTTCACCTAGAACAGTTTTGGTGTCTATTGAAATAATTCTAGCACTTTGCAATTCTTTCGTCTAGAACATATTTGCTCCAACTAGTGTTGGCAACCCTTAAGTGTGTCACCCTATGGTTCACGAATAATACAGACATAATTGAGACCCTTCTTGGATGAATGATTAGAATGGGATCTGGAGATCCATACTGACTCCCACACATTCAACGATGACTTCTGTGATCGTGAGAACCTTTAACGCTAGTAACTTAATCCCTTTGTCTCGCGATATATTACATGTCCATGATTCGATCATCGGTATCCTAATACCTAGTTTGATCTCGTTACCGACATGCACTCTTTTCTCGTTCCCGTGATATAACATTCTAGTGATCACATCACTTGCTTGCAAGCTATCTTAATGTGATATCACCTAGAGGGCCTAGAGTATATATCCATCATGAGGATGGACAAATTCCACTCTTGATCCATGAGCCTCCACATAACACCTTCAGAGTATCTGAACCCACCTTTATAGTCACCCTTTTACGGTGTGAAATTTGATGTTATCAAGTCACTCTTCTAGTGTTAGCAATTAACATGATCTCATGGTCTAAGGACTAAGATTACTTCGTATAATATTATAGCAATATAAACACAATGACTTTGATCCTAATGCTATACTTCGTATGAATGTTCATCACATCATTCACCAATGTTGTGACCTCATTATTAACAACATCCAATGTCCAGGATCAGGAAACCTTGATCATCTTGTTAATCAACGGGCTAGTTTATAGAGAGGCATAACTAGGAACTTTCTATTTGTTTATTAAACACACATGTATCAAGGTTTCCGTATTAATACAATTATAGCATGCAAAATAAACATCTATCATATACATGGAAAACGATAATAATAATTTTATTATTGCCTCTTAGGGCATATTCCCTTTAGTCTCCCACTTGCACTAGAGACAATAATTTAGTTTACATAGTGATAAATCTAACACCCATGCAGTTCTGGTTTTGATCATGTTTTGCCCTAGGGAGAACTTTGGTCAATGGATCTAGTACATTGAGATCCGTATGTACTTTACAAACCTTTATATCTCCATCCTTGACATGCTCACAGATGGAGTGAAACTGGTGCTTAGAATGCTTGGAATTCTTGTGAGACCTTGGTTCTTTGGCGTTGGCTATGGCTCCATTGTTGTCACAATAGATCACCATTGGGTCCAACGCACTAGGAACCACACCTAGTTCCATTATGAACTCCTTCATACAAACCACTTCCTGCACCGCTTCTGAAGCAGCAACATATTTTGCCTCCATTGTTGATCTAGCCACAACAGGTTGTTTGGAAGTCCTCCAACTAACTACCCCTCCGTTCAAGAGAAATATGTATCCGAATTGAGAATTAGAGTCATCCGGATCGGTGTTAAAGCTAGCATCGACATAACACTTAGCGACCAACTCTTCTTCACCTCCGTATACAAGAAACATATCCTTAGTTTTTCTTAAGTGTTCTGAACCTGGATCAGATTGGTACCTAGTAGTCAAACTAATAGCATGTGCCACATCTGGTCTTGTACATAGCATGGTGTACATTATAGAGCCTATGGCTGAAGCATAGGGGATCTTATCCATTATCTCTCTTTCTTCCGCCGTAGCCGGACTTTGAGTCTTAATCAATGTCTTGCCTTGCAACATAGGTAAGAACCCATTCTTACTTTCGTCCATATTAAACTTCTTCTGTATCGTATCAAGGTATGTGCTTTGTGATAGCGCTATCAGGCATCTTGATCTATCTCTATAGATCATAATTCCTAATATATATGATGCTTCACCAAGGTCCTTCATTGCAAATTTGCTATTTAGATAACTTTTAACACTATTTAAAAGATCTATATCATTTCCAATCAATAATATGTCATCCACATATAATATCAGAAATGCCACATTGCTCCCACTCACTTTCTTGTAAATTCAAGCCTCTCCATAAGTTTGGACAAATCCAAACTCTTTGATCACCTCATCAAAGCGGAGGTTCCAACTCCAGGATGCTTGCTTTAGTCCATAGATCGATCGCTGAAGCTTGCATACCTTGTCAGCATCCTTAGGATCAACAAAAACCTTAGGTTGTATCATATACAACTCTTCTTCAATATTGCCATTGAGGAACACTGTCTTGACATCCACCTGCCATATTTCATAATCGAAATATGTAGCAATTGCTTACATAATCCTAACGGACTTTAGCATCGCTATGAGAGGGAATGTCTCATCGTAGTCAACTCCTTGAATTTTTTGAAACCCCTTTGCAACAAGTCGAGCTTTATAGATGGTTACATTACCATCGGCATCAGTTTTTCTTTTGAAAATCCATTTATTCTAAATGGCCTTCAGTCGTGAGGTAAGTCTGCCAAAGTCGAAACTTGGTTTTCATACATAGATTCCATCTCGGATTTCATGGCTTCTAGCCATTTGCTGGAATTCAGGCTCATCATCGCTTCTTCATACGTCGCAGGGTCATCTATTTCATCAACCATGAAATTCATAACAGGATTTCCATACAGTTGAGGAGCTGCACGTGTCCTACTTGACCTGCGAGGTTCGGTAGTGTCCGCTTTCGGAGTTTCATGATCATTATCATTACTTCCCTCTTCATTAAGTGAAGTCAACTCTGGAACAATTTCCATCACTGCGCCGCTCGCCGTTTCATGAAGAGAAGGTTCAATAACCTCTTCGAGTTCTACCTTCTAACTACATATGCCTTTCGCGAGAAACTCTTTCTCTAGAAAGGATCCATTCTTGGCAACGAAAACCTTGCCCTCGGATATGTGATATAAAGAAAACCCAATTGTTTCTTTAGGGTATCCTATGAAGACACATTTTTCTGCTTTGGGTTCGAGTTTATCAGGCTAAAGTTTCTTCACATAAACATCGCAACCCCAAACTTTAAGAAATGACAACTTAGGTTTGTTTCCAAACCACAATCCATACAGTGTCATTTCAACGGATTGAGATGTTGCCATATTTAAAGTGAATTTAGTAGTTTCCAGTGCATAACCCCAAAATGACACTGGAAAGTCAGTCAGAGACATCATAGATCGAACCATATCCAATAAAGTACGATTACGATGTTCCAACACACCATTAGGTTGTGGTGTTCCGACAGGTGTGAGTTGTGAAATTATTCCACAATCTCTCATGTGTGTGCTAAACTCGTAACTAAGATACTCACCTCCACGGTCCGACTACAGAAATTTAATCTTTCTATTACTATGATTTTCCACTTCACTCTAAAATTCCTTGAACTTTTCAAAGGTTTTAGACTTGTGTTTCATTAAATAGATATACTCGTATCTACTCAAATCATCCGTGAAAGTAACAAAATAACGTTATCCACCTCGCGCCGACACACTCATTGGACCACATACATCAGTATGTATGATTTCCAATAAATATGTCGCATGTTCCATTAAACCAGAAAATGGCATTTTAGTCATCTTGCCCATATGTCATGGCTCACATGTATCAAATGATTCAAAATCAAGTGATTCCAAAAGTCCATCAGAATGGAGTTTCTTCATGCGTTTAACGCAAATATGACCTAGACGGTAGTGCCACATATATGCAGATATATCATCATCAAGTTTAATCCTTTTATCATCAACATTATGAATATGCGTAACACTATTATCGAGATCTAACAGAAATGAACCATTCATCACAGTTGCATGACCATAAAAGATATCATTCGTATAAATCGAACAACCATTGTTTTCAGACTTAAATGAATAACCACTGCACATCAAACAGGATCTGGATATAATGTTCATGCTCAGTGCAGGCACCAAATAACAATTATTTAGATTTATCACAAATCCCGATGGAGGTGGAGAGGTAGCGCTCCGACGACGATCACATCAACTCTTGATCCATTGCTGACACGCATCTTGACCTCACCCCTTGCTAGTGATCGCTTGTTCCGCAGCCCCTTATTCGAGTTACAAATATTAGCAACCGATCCAGTATCAAATACCCAGGTGTTACTGCAAGTACTAGTCAAGTACACATCAATAACATGTATATCACATATACCTTTGTTTGCCTTGCCGGCCTTCTTGTCCGCCAAATACTTGGGGAAGTTGCGCTTCCAATGGCTAGTCCCCTTGCAATAGTAGCACTAGGTATCAGACTTAGGGCCAGCTCGGGATTTCTTTTCAGGCGCGGCAACAAATTTGCCACCCTTCTTTCCCTTTTGTTTTCCCTTCTTGTCTTTATTGAAACCGGTGGTCTTATTGATCATCAACAGTTGATGTTCTTTTGTAATCTCCACTTCTGCAGTTTTAAGCATTCATAGAAGCTCGGAGAGAGACTTCTTCATGCCCTGCATATTATAGTTCATCACGAAGCTCTTGTAGCTAGGTGGCAGAGATTAGAGAACATGATGTATGCCTAAGTCAATGGGAATCGTTATTCCCAAGGACACAAGCTTATCGGCGTACCCAGACATTTTTAGTACATGCTGACTAATGGAGTTATTCTCTTCCATCAAGCAGCTAAAGAACTTTTCAGAAGCATTATAACTCTCTACGTAAGCATGGGTATCGAAAATCATTTTCAATTCACCCATGGCTTTCCCTTCTGTTTTCCCTTCTTGTCTTTCTTGAAACCGGTGGTCTTATTGATCATCAACAGTTGATGTTCTTTTGTAATCTCCACTTCTGCAGTTTTAAGCATTGACAGAAGCTCGGGGAGAGACTTCTTCATGCCCTGCATATTATAGTTCATCACGAAGCTCTTGTAGCTAGGTGGCAGAGATTAGAGAACATGATGTATGCCTAAGTCAATGTGAATCGTTATTCCCAAGGACACAAGCTTATCGGCGTACCCAGACATTTTTAGTACATGCTGACTAATGGAGTTATTCTCTTCCATCAAGCAGCTAAAGAACTTTTCAGAAGCATTATAACTCTCTACGTAAGCATGGGTATCGAAAATCATTTTCAATTCACCCATTATATTAAAGGCATTGCCATTTTCGAAACGCTTTCAAAGTTCTGGCTTTCGCCCATACAATATGTCACAATGAAATAAGTTGTGGTCCTCTTGACGAGTCAAATAGATGTTCTTTTCCTCGTCAGGGGAAACATGAGCTAGTGGGGGGCCTAGTGGCGTTTCTAGCACATATTGATTTTGTGAAGTAGTGAGGAGAATTCTCAAATTCATGGCCCAGTTGGTAAAGTTGCTACCATTTGTCGCAAGTTTCTCTTTCTCCATGAACACATTGAAATTAAAAGCAGGTGGTGCCATCTACAACATAATTTGTAAAGTTTATACTAAGTTTATGATAGATCGAGTTAAACTAATCCAAATTATGAATGAACTCCCACTCAAAAACAATATCCCCCACATATTTTTATCTTGATATATAAATGAGGGATCATCTTATAATGTTACTAAAACACCAAACAAGTAATATAAGATGCAAACATCAAATGTGTAAAGTGAAATGATATGGATCTTCACTTGATCACTATCATGTGCATCGTGGTATGATCTTTATCATTCCTTTGTGTGTAAGGCCAAGGTCTATGGAACTTACACGTTAGGTTTGTTGTAAGAGTGTCAACTATACATCAACTTACAACATTACCATATCATGACACCAGCCCAGCAAATGATCTAAACTAGACGCTTTATCAATTGCAAGTTTTTACGTGGCTAAGGGCTTTCAAAGATAGAACCGTTCTTACCTACAAACATGGAACCACAACGATGATAACCAAATTATTAACAACTCGTTGTAAATCAGATATTGACTATAGTAGGAGAGACAGACACCCGCTAGCCACTTATGCAAAACTAGTTGCATGTCAAGCATGGAACAGGTCATGTGTGAGGACATGTAAAGTTAGTCTGGGTCACTTCATCCCACTATGCCAACAATATCCAAAATACATATAAGATGCAATAACATGATCATCATCGCCCACATACTCATATGTGTACTACCCGTGCAAAGCACCTACGCATAGATCAGGCTCTGATACCACTATTGGGTTTGCAGCATAGAAAACAAAAAAATTCCTATGATGCAAACTATTATACACCAAGATCTATCTACTATATACAATCAACAGATGGATATACATCCATAGATAACATACCCACGTAGACCGACAAAGTGTAATGAGATAGAACACGTGGATGATGTAGTCGAACTCTTGCCGATCTCAAGATCGTCTGGAAGTCCTAGTGCCGCAAATTAGCAGCGCATCCGTCCTCGCAAACACGTTTAGGCCACGGAACAACCTCCACCTCCTCACTCCAGCGATGCAGCGAAAGCAACAACTCCTTCTAGACGAAATGCCACCGGGAACATGTATCTCGCTAATCCGAGACCATGGGAGATTAATTCTAGAGGGGGAGAGAGATCCTTCATGAGGAGGTGTGTTTTGAGAGGGAGGAGAGGGGGACTTTTATAGGAGAGGGGGGTTGGCCCCCTCCCATGGCCGGTGCCCATGGGGGGTGCCCCACCTCTTCCTCATTCATGTGGTGGAATCTCAACTCACATCAATTTCGCCTCCACTCAAAATCCCACTCACATGCATTAAATTTCCACCAAATTTAATGCAACTCTTTTATTTATTTTATTCAGAATTTTGTTAATTAATTTAATTAACGAACATTCACATAAAACCCCTGCAACATTTCAATATCACATGCAGAACTAATTGCAGCAATTTGACCCAGAACAATTCTGGTGTCTACTGAAATAATTCTAGCGCTTTGCAATTCTTTCGTCTACAACATATTTGCTCCAAATGGTGTTGGAAACCCTTAAGTGTGTCACCCAATGGTTTGCGAATAATGCAGACATGATCGAGACCCTTCTTGGATCAATAATCAGAAGCGGTACCTAGAGATCCATATTGACTCCCACACATTCAACGATGACTTCTGTGATCATGAGAACCTTTAACGCTAGTAACTTTATCCCTTTGTCTCGCGATATATTACATGTCCGAGATTCAATTATCGGTATCCTAATACCTAGTTTGATCTCGTTACCGACATGCACTTTTTTCTCGTTCCCGTGACATAACATTCTAGAGATCACATCACTTGCTTGGAAGCTATCTTAATATGATATCACCGAGAGGGCCTAAAGTATATCTATCCATCATCGGGATGGAAAAATTACACTCTTGACCCATGAGCCTCAACGTAACACCTTCGGAGTATCTGAACCCAGCTTTATATTCACCCTTTTATGGTGTGACGTTTGATGTTATCAAGTCACTCTTCTGGTGTTAGCAATTAACATGATCTCATGGTCTAAGGACTAAGATTACTTCGTATAATGTTATAGCAATATAAAAACAATGACTTTGATCGTAATTCTATACTTCGGATGAATGTTCATCACATCATTCACCAATGTTGTGACCTCATTATTAACAACATACAATGTCCATTATCAGGAAACCTTGATCATCTTGTTAATCAACGAGCTAGTTTATAGAGAGGCATAACTAGGAACTTTCTATTTGTTTATCAAACACACATGTATTAAGGTTTCTATATTAATACAATTATAGCATGCAAAATAAACATATATCATATACATGGAATATGATAATAACAATTTTATTATTGCCTCTCAGGGTATATTCCCTTCAGCCCTCATCCTAGAGCCACCACCTTAGACTGCACTAGGTCCCACCACCCGGAGGGTGTGGATCTCTCCATTCTCCAAACACCTCTAATGAAGCTTGTTGGTACCCACAGTCAATGATGCTAGACCTTGGGAGCATGCTTGTTCCACCGTGCAGCGACCAGGGCAGGACTACAACATGTGCGAAATGGACACAGGGGGAGGGGATATGGCACCTGACCCTGCAGTGAGCCTGCCTCCTAAGAGAGGTGGCCTCGTTGGGATGGCAACTCTTTTCCTCCTAGGCCTCGATACGACGACCAAAAATAATCGTGGAGACGTGGATAGCTAAATGAGCCAAGACTTTTGACAACTCTTATGTACTCCAACATATCAGGGTACAACACATGGATGTAAAAATCCTATGACATGAAATACAAGATGATCTCTGCTAGTCTATCACTAAGTAAGTATGTACTTGTGTATTATAAAAACATTAACAAGGTTTTCACCATGAGCCGACCAGGTTAGGTATGGTCGATAGAACTAAGTGTGGGGGTTCTACATGATAAAAAAATTTGTTCTCTTGCTCGCCCACTCCTCTAGCTTTCCCTGCACCCCTCCCTGTTAGCGGTGGTAGGAGCTACCGGGTAAAGCTTGCGCAATTCCCATGAAGACTCCTATACCCCCAAGCTAACATGTCTTCATGGGGAAGATGTGGCTAGTGATGACCCACAAGTATAGGGGGTGTAGCGTAGTATTTTTGATAAATAAGAGTGTCGAACCCAACGAGGAGCAGAAGGTGTTGACAAGTGGTTTGGATCAGGAATTCTCTGTAAATACTTAGCAAACGGGTTTTTAGGGGTTTTTGATAATGCAGATAAATAAAGTGAGACTCAATAAAAGACAATAATAATAATTGCGGTAAGTGGCCGAATCCTTTCTTTAGCAAAGGACAAGCCGGTCGTATTACTTAAGATGACCAAACGTTCTCGAGGACACATGGGAATATCATCAAGTGCTTTCGCTTCATATAGTTGATTAATCTTCTCTAGTTGGATAATTGTTGTGTGGGTGAACCTATGCTAATGTACCAACCTTACTAGGACTAATACATACTTGTGATTATACCCCTTACAAGCATCCACAACTACAAGAAAATAATTAAGATAAAAACCTAACAACATCCTTAAACTCTGAGATCCTACACTCCCTTATGCAAAGGTTTCCTAACGGGGGTTCAAGTTTCTGTCACTCCAGCAACCCCACGATTAGTAGCCAAATACACAATGCATTCCCCTAGGCCCATAAATGTGAAGTATCATGTAGTCGACGTTCACATGACACCACTAGAAGAATAGCACCACAACTTAAATATCAAACCATTAAATCTTTCTCAACATAATTCCACTACTAACAACATTACTTCTCCCATGTCCTCAAGAACTAAACGAACTACTCATGAGACCTCATATGGATCAAGCTCAGAGATGAAATAATGATAAGTAACAATCTAAACATGAATAATAATTCAATGGTTTCACTCAATAGCATCAACTACAACAAGTAATCAAGACCGGGTAAGTTTCCCCTAAGAACTATGCAAGATCAACCCAATTGTTACAGCGGTACGGAGTGGTGGTGATGGTGCTGGTGGACATGATGGTGGAGATGATGATGATGATGATGATGATCCCAATGAAGTCTAGCTTGATGAAGATGTTGATGGCGACGATCTCCCCTCTCCGAGAAGGAATTTCCCCGGTAGATTTCTGCCTGCCGAAGAGCGCTTCCTCTCTCTGTAGTTTTCGCCCCGTAGAGGCGGCGGAAGCTTTATGTGGTCCCTCCCCGAGTCTTAGGGTTTCAAGGGAAATATATACGCCAAAGGGCGATGCCAGAGGTGGGCCAGGGTGGCCACACCACCTAGTGGCATGGCCAGGGAGGCCTCGCACCAAGGGGTGGTGTGGGCCCCTGTGGCCCATCTCCACTCCTCCTTCAGGCCTCCTTTGTCTTCTAAAAAATAGGAATTTCCGTATATTTTCTAGGATTTTCTGATCTTCGCAAATATTGCATCTGGACAATGCTTTTTCCATTAGAATCCTGACTCTGGTGGTTTACTAACTCAACTAAAAAGTAAAAGATAGGCCCTTCGTAGAGGGAAGCAGGGATTTCAAGTTTCATAAAGAGCTTCCAAAAATTATGGTACTTACTAGCTTTGAGCTCTCATTGCCCCTATCATAGGCATCTTGAAGTGATTAAGGTTAATGTGAGGGAAAATATGAGTTATATGCTTGACAAATTATAAGTTGAAAATCTCATGCCCCTTGAGTACGAGTACCAGACCTCATGCTACTCAACTCTGGTCTCCGGTAAGTTCTTTTCATTGTAAGTGTATGTGTATCATAGAGAACCGCCAATGAGGTACCCCTTACCCCATGACACAGGAGCTATCCCATATCAAAATGACAAGGCAACAGACAGTGAGCATCTAAGTGATCTTTTTATTTGCTATTTGCATAGGTTTTTATTGAGGATGCTTCATAGAATGCCACTATGGTTATGCTGCAAGTTTCCACCATGATTAAGCATGGCTTAGGCTAGCCGCCCAGGCATTTCTCTAACACATATACAAACTCCATGAGCTTACAAGATCCTGTTTTATTTCACACCGTCGGCATCCATAAACAAAAGATCATGATATCAACTAAATAATAAGTGCAATGTCGAAAGCAGACCCCATGATAACATGGTTTTGCTAACTCCCAACTTATAATTTGCAAGCATACAAGCTTCATAAGATAGTCACAATGGTGCAAATTTATTAAGTACAAGAAAGTAAAGTGTGCCATCAAGTTTGTGAGAGCTTTAATCACTAATTTTCACATAACAAGTTTAATTTGGAAGATAGATAAAACTCGAAAATTTACTTGGAACAGCATTAATGCTAATAGGTAGATATGGTGGACATAAATGGCATAGGTTTTAGTTCAAGGATTGGATGCACGAGAAGCATTCCCTCTCAGTACAGGTTTGTGGCTAGCAAGGCTGGGTAGCAAGCATAAGAGTTGAAGGAAACAAACTAACATATAAGTGATAGAAACAATCATGCAATCTTCCTTGGAATACTAAGCTTATGGGCCAATCAAGAAAGAAAGATAATGAAATTATATTTCTAAAAGTACTTTTATCTTTTCCATTCAATCCTCAAATAGTGTTGCTACTAACCAGAGCTAGGTTTGCCAAAACCAACTAAATTTACTTAATGATCCCAAAGTGATACCAATACTAACAACAAGATCAATCATATAACAGAAATTGCAAACTAAAATAAGGTGTGTAAAAAGTAAATGATAAAACTTCTCATTAATATTCCATAACGGCAACTCACACCAAGGGATACATAGATAACTAACTAGAGGAGAGATACTTCCACAATGCAAACCACCCTATATGATAACTTCTCTATTCATGATATGACTCTACTAAAAAGGTAAAAAGATGAAAGATAATGATGTGATACCGCGACACTCCCCCAAGCTTGGAACAAACCAAGGGGATGCCAAGACCTTATGAAAAATTACTCCTTCAGTGGTGGTGGTGTTCTCTCGATAAGCTTTTTAATCAATTTCTTCAAATATTCAATCTCGAAGGTGAGAGTACGAATCAACTCTGAATTTTGCTCAGTGCAGTTCATGATCATGTCGAACTGTGAATCCCAGCCCTTGTGATTCTTTCCCCACTCTTCCTCCTTAAAGTGTTCTTTCCCTGCATGGTTAGAACGAGGCATATCCCAATTGGAGGGTAATTTTTCCTTAGGCATATTTTGGAATTGCTGCTCATGTATAAGGGTATGGAAGGGATTCTTGATGCGTGGAGGAGGTGACCGTGAAGCCAAGCAACAGCGCAAAACCATCCCTCTAGTGGACATCCACGCAGTCCTTTTGAGCTTGAAAGGACATGCCACCACTCTAATGCTTGCAATGGTGGTGCTGGTGCGCGAATGCTGGTCTTCCTTCACTTCCTCTTCAACTTCACCCTTGATCTCCTCCTCCTGCTTGGGGTCTTGGAGATCATCTTCCACAGGCTTCTTGCCCTTATCGTTGGTGGAGACCATCGTGCTTCTAAACTTGAGATTAGTTCCTGATAGAAACTGATCGAAACAAAAACACGACGAGAACACGATATATGAACCTCAGGGGATCCGAGGGATTATATATTGCAAAGTTTAACAACAAAAGGAACGTACTGGGAGAAAAAGGGTCAGAGACGGGCTCCGGGGAGGCCACACCCCTGGTGGCGCGGCCAGGTGGGCCCGCACCACGGGGTGGTGTGAGCCACCCGGGCTCCGTTTCTGTCCATTTTTCGACTCATTATCTTTCATGTTAGATAAAAACTGCAAAAACATAAATTGAAAAGTTTTTCTTGGACCTTTTCTTACGAGAACTGTTACCTATTCGAAAACGGGCTCTGCAAGTTTCTGAATTTGGTCTTTAATAAATGCTTATGGAGTCACCACTTGAATACTATCAATATCTTCATTGTAATAATCTTGAAAAATATAATGCTTGAGTCCTTTGACCATTCTTCATCTCATTACATCGTTCTCTCCTAACAGTTGAAAATTTCTTTCATACAAAACTACACACAATCTTCATTAGCAACATTAGTGCATGCAAGATAATAAACCTTTGGGTTCAATTTCAACTAAAATCCATCAAAACATAATCTACTGTAGCAACTCCTTTCGAAAGCCCAAAAGAATTCAAAAAGTAAATCGATTTAAGAGGCAAATGCAAAAATGGCAGAAATCTGTCAAAACAGATAAGCAGGTAAAGATCAATTTTTTCGAAAATCTGCTGTTGCTCGAATCAGAAAGTGCAAAACTAACGAAAGGTAAATAATAACCTGGCGCATGCACACAAAATTTACAGATTAGTACGACATTTTGGGATTTTTCACGATTTTTATAGTGAAGCACAAAAATCTGTTTCGGGATAGCAACTTCCCCAAATCTTACTTCTCTCTTATTAGAGGCTAATCTTGACACAAAAACCAAACAAAAAGGATAAGAACAGGTTATTACAGAAGCAATAACTTCCAAGAATCAATAAACAAAAATAAATTGAAAGCAAAAATTTAATGGGTTGCCTCCCAAAAAGCTCTTTCTCTATAGCCATTAAGATAGACATGATAATTGCAATGATGCTCACATAAGAATATGAATTGAAGTAAAAGAGGGCTTCAAGAAGCAAATATACACATATTTAAGTCTAACCCACTTCCTATGCAAGGGAATTTTGTAAGAAAATAAATTATTGAAACCAGAGGCTACTAGCATAAGAAGGCAAAACAAGTGCAACATGAAGACTTTAAGTAAATAGCGAGGAAACTTAATATTATTGAGATGCATAAAAACATTTTTCTCTCTCTCATAATAACTTTCATCATCATGAATAAATTTAACGATATAACTATCACATGAACCATAGTAGCAATTATCACTTATTCTGATAGAAAACAAAGGGACACTAGCTTTCCTAGTTCCACTAGGCTGTGAAACAATATTAGAAGTATCCTTACAAAGGATAGTGTGCCCATCTTCTACATTTTTAGTGACAAGGTCTTTCAGATTTGCTACTGCGGGTTCAACATCTATTTGTTCATCAGGTTCTACATCTTCCTTTGTACTTTTGTTAACCATACTAGCTATCATAGAATGTTCCTTTACCTTAATAGGGAAAGGTATTTTCTCGATGTAAGGTTCAGGTAAAATACAATTAGGAGTATAAACTTCGGTATTTCTAGCAGGAACACAATTAACTATAACTTTTTATGGCTCATGATACTTGGTCCATTTCTTTTTAGGAATTTCAATATAAGAGTCAAAGGCCTTAAATTTTTTTGCAATACTTTGAGAATCAAGACCATAAGCTATACTAATATTATGAAAGTCATTAGTTCCCATAAAATATTTAATGCATTCATAATCATAAATTATACCTGACTTTCTTCCTTTATCATTCTCCCATGCTTCAGCATTGTCTTGAATACGGTCTAGAAATCCCATTTAGCTTCTTCTTTCATACGTGTAAATGATCCAGCACAAGAAGGATCCAATAAATCCTTATCATGAAGAGAAAGCCTTGCATAAAAGTTATTGATAATAATATTATTAGGGAGCTCATGGATAGGACATTTAAGCATTAGTAACTTCAATCTCCCCCAAGCTTGGGCGGTACTCTCTCCATCACGAGGCCAAAAGTTATATATTTGATTCCGATCTTTATGAATCTCACTAGGAGTATAAAATTTGGAATAAAAGAGAGGTACAATTTCCTCCCATTCAAGAGATTGGCCATTCTTTAGCAGCTTATACCATTCCTTAGCTCTGCCTTTCAATGATACAGAGAATAAAATTTTCTTAACTTGATCTGTTGTAATACCTGCACACTTGAACAATCCGCATAATTCATGTATAAAAAGCAAATGATCACCAGGATGGATAGTTCCATCTCCAAAATAGTAGTTAACCATAACACGATAAACAATTTTTGTAGGTATTTTAAAAGGATCAATTTCAGTAGGTGGTGGTTCATCTACTACCTTAGCAGTGGTAGTAGCATTCTGAAATAAGAAACTAAGTGAATTATCCATATTGAAAATAAAGTAACAAACAGAAATAAACAATACTCACAGTAGAAGTTTCTTTTACCAGTTCCACTCTTCAATAGCGCTTCACTCCCCGGCAACAGCGCCATAAAATAGTCTTGATGACCCACAAGTATAGGGGGTGTATCGTAGTATTTTCGATAAATAATAGTGTCCAACCCAATGAGGAGCAGAAGGTGTTGGCAAGTGGTTTGGATCAAGAATTCTCTGTAAATACTTAGCAAACAGATTTTTAGGGGGTTTTGATAATGCAGATAAATAAAGTGCGAGTAAATAAAATACAATAATAATAATTGCAGCAAGTGGCCCAATCCTTTCTTTAGCAAAGGACAAGCCGGTTGTATTACTTAAGATGACCAAACATTCTCGAGGACACATGGGAATATCGTCAAGTGCTTTCGCTTCATATAGTTGATTAATCTTCTCTAGTTCGATAAGTGTTTTGTGGGTGAACCTATGCTAATGTACCGACCTTACTAGGACTAATACGTACTTGTGATTATACCCCATGCAAGCATCTGCAACTACAAGAAAGTAATTAAGATAAAAACCTAACCACACCCTTAAACTCTGAGACCCTACACTCCCTTATGCAAAGGTTTCCTAATGGGGGTTCAAGTTTCTATCACTTTGGCAACCCCATGATTAGTAGCCAAATACACAATGCATTCCCCTAGGCCCATAAAGGTGAAGTATCATGTAGTCGACATTCACATGACACCACTAGAAGAATAGCACCACAACTTAAATATCAAACTATTAAATCTTTCTCAACACAATTCCACTACTAACAACATGACTTCTCCCATGTCCTCAAGAACTAAATGAACTACTCATGAGACATCATATGGATCAATATCAAAGATGAAATAATGATAAGTAACGATCTGAACATGAACAATAATTCAATGTTTCCACTCAATAGCATCAACTACAACAAGTAATCAACACCGGGAAAGTTTCCCCTAAGAACTATGCAATATCCAATCCAATTGTTATAGTGGTACGGAGTGGTGGTGATCGTGCCGGTGGAGATGATGATGATGATCCTGATGAAGTCTAGCTTGATGACGGTGTTGATGGCGACGATCTCCCCTGTCCGAGAAGGAATTTCCCCGGCAGATTTCTGCCTGTCGGAGAGCTCTTTCTCTCTCTGTAGTTTCCGCCCTGCAGAGGCGGTGGAATCTTTATATGGTCCCTCCCCGAGTCTTAGGGTTTCGAGGGGATTATATACGCTAAAGGGCGATGCCAGAGGTGGGCTAGGGTGGCCACACCACCTGGTGGCGCGGCTAGGGAGGGCCCGCGCTAGTGGTGGTGTGGGCCCCCTGTGGCCCATCTCAACTCCTCCTTCTGGCCTCCTTTGTCATCTGGAAAAATAGGAATTTCCGCATATTTTCTGGGATTTTTTTATCTTTGCAAATATTGCATCTGGACAGTGCTTTTTCCATCAGAATCCTAACTCCGGTGGTTCATCCTCCAAAAATCGTAAATCATGCAAAAATATATGAAATAACATAAGTATCATCTCTTAATATGAAATATATTAATGAATAATAGTAAATTATGATATAAAATACTGATGAAAAATGGATGTATCAGCTAGCAGCAACTTCGACTGACGGTGCATCGATGAATCTTGGTTGGAGAATGCATCAGCAACAAGAGATCTCATTTAGGATGGTGTGTACGGTTAGGTCCGATCTAGGCCTACTGTGGGCTAGGCATGTTTGTGGTGGTTTGGAATGGGTGGCATCAAGGAGGACATCTCTAGAGATGCTGGCATCGGTGGTCTACCTGGCATCTATCCATGGCCATGCTAGTCCTAAGCCTGACAAACATGGGTCTGAAAGCATCCTCGAGACATGGCAGTCTAGTGTTGTTGCTCTAAAGATTTCTATTGTTGCATACATGCATGTATGGCAGGGTAGTGGCCCTAGATGGAGTGTTTGTGTCCCTGGCTCTGCGATTGGGAGTATTTCAATGGTAGTGGCATCTTCCCTTGGATGCACGAGAAATGATGGGAGGGGAAACTACTGATCCTGGTGGTAACATCTTTGCGGTGGTGCCCATTATCTAGATTTATATAACTTAATATGGTGGTGACGGTCCACAAATTGTTTTGCTGAACCTCATGTGGCATGGGTGAGGTTCTAAATGAAAGCTCTTTTCTATGGTGCCAATGGCCTACATGTGTCGTATCCATCCTCGGGGCATTGTTGTGGGTCCCCTCTCCTTACTAGGGTTATGGGTAAATAATCCGGTCTAAATATCAGAACTCAGTGGCGGCAACACGATGCATCATTACCCTCTTGGGGGTGTTATCATGGAGTTCTGGTTTTTGTTGAATGCAGCTGTGAGTATGCCTTGATCTGGGCTTAAAGGTTCATCTTCTCTGGCATGAGATGACCTGTAGGGTTTCCATAGTAGATAACAAAAAATTTACTATGTGGAGCGCCCTAATTTTCCAAGGATATATCTAAAAGTAATGTAGTAATGGAGAAACACATCAATAATGTACCCTTGAAGACCGAGAAAGCGTTACGCTCATGCAGGAGTGTGGATGATGTAGTCGTATCCGTCCGACCTCAAGGCCGTGAAGCTCCTCACACGTCACCTCTTGTCCAGGTCCTTGCACGACGGTTCGGTCGCTACAAGTGCAGCTCCCCCGAGTTATCACACACATATGGTGCAATACAATGACTCCTGGACTTTTGATCCCCGCCAAGGTTGTGGAAGTAGACCTCCTGGGCAGAATTCCTGCAGCACAATGGCGTGCTGCAGCAATGTTGACTTTGCGTGTACATTCCTTCTCCGGGACCGTGCCACCACAAAGGCAACTGAGAGAGGGGGGATATTTATCTAAGGAAAGATGCCTTAGAGAATATTTGTTGGTTTGTTTAATCCCACCCATGGGCACCCCTTTATATAGGCGGAGGGGGTGTGTCTTTCTCAAAGGCCAAGCCATGTGGTACAAATGAATAGGCAAAATAGGGGGTGTCATGGTATTGCCGACGAGTACGCCATGGAGGTGTCCTCAGAGTGCATGTTTAGAGATGTGGGGTAAGGAAGAGAGTTGTCGGGTGCGAGGTAACACAGTTTACCCAGGTTCAAGTCCCACAACAGTGGCAGAACTCTACTCCTGCTATAAATCTCTATATTGGAAATACGTCGAGTTACAGAGATCAGTTCGCTGTGCGAGGGTGTTATGAATCGTAAAGTGTTGTGCCCTAAAGGCTCCCAAAGGCCCGGTTTATAAAGGCACCAGAACCTAGGGTTACAGGGAAAGGACCATGCCAGATAAGGTAAAGAGTCCTACACTAATACTAACTAGTCTTTCGTGTCTTGCACTCCAAGGCTCCGAGTACGTCGGTGACTCCTGCATAACCTTCCTTTATCTGGCATGGGCCTCCCTTCTAGATCTGTCTAGCTAGGCCACCCAGCAGGCCATAGGCCTTGCTACCAACTGTGGGCCACCCGGGTTAGCCGGATTAGAGACATGCTATGATGATACCATCTTAGCTTATCCCCAACAGTAGCCCCCGAAGGACTTTGAGATCTTGCACCATCTTGCCTTGTAGTCTTGAATTCTCCGTCTATGTGATGCCAGCAATCCATGAAGAAATATCTCAAAGGTCTCCCAAAGAACCCTGCAATCCTCCCTGGCTTCACAATGTAGTCGGAGCATCCTTGAGTCTTCATTTCTAGAGTTGGATATTTTCTGCCTTCGATGGAAGCTTCAGACGTGACCTCTCCACTGCAACTGTCAGGAGGTTGACGTAGGGTATAGCCTACGCTACCTCAAAACTCACAAAAGGCAAGGAATTAATCATTAGCTATTTTTACACGCGCGAAATCTGAAACGGTAAAGCGGCAAAGACAGAGGACGTGGCGAAATTACTGCGCACGCTCATCTCCACATCAGCAACACTTCACCCGTAGGATCCTTCTGCACGAATCTTGACACCAGGTCTATATATTTTGACTATGGCTAGATTATTTTCTTTTACCTGCATTCTCCCCTGTGTCTTCGTCTTCCTTCAGCCGCACGGCCGTTCGAGATCCTCATCAAAAAACCCTAGCCAGAGCTTCCCCCTTTCTCTATCCACTCCCAGTTATGCAATGGCCTCCAGCAGCTCTGTTCCTTCGATGGCGGAGACTCCCGAGGCTACAAGGGAGACATCCCAGGGAGTGATGGTCCCACCGGAGGAGGTCATCATCCCTGTCACTGCCGTGGTGGAAACCACAAGCGACGACCAAGGATGGGCGGCGCCTGAAGCTGCTGAGGAAGATAGCGACTCCCACAAAGGAGTATGGAGGGGCTCCGACCTCTCCGCCGAAGATCTACAAGAACTCATCACCGAAGGGTACCTCCCCGCGGCGGAGGGTTTGGTCTGGCGGCCGGCACCGGTTGATGAGGTGACTTCCTCTTCCCAAGATGGAGAGAAGGTGTACCTCAAAGCTCAGCTGGTACGTGGCATAAGGCTGCCAGTCTCCGACTTCTTCCTGGATGTCCTTCGCTACTTCCGGTTACTTCCCCACAGCCTCTCTCCCAACAACATCCTCATATTTGCAATTTTATTGCCTTATGTGAAGGATACCTAGGAATAAAGCCTAGGTTAGATCTATTTATTTACTTTTTCACCATCAAGACAGAGTATGTAGAATCCAAGGATGAGCTGCAGATATGCGGAACAATTAGCTTTAAGATCTGGTCTAGCCGGCACTTCCCTGACATTGTGGGTCATGAATCCTATAAGAACTGGCAGCACACATATTTCTATGGCCTAAACATTCCTCTGTCTGACCGTCTTGAGACGTACCCTGACTTCGTCGATGGAGCTGCCGCTGAAGCACCCACATGGAGGTCCCTAGCCTCCCTTCCGTTCGATGAAGAAGCCAATCACGCCGTAAGGCGGATCGAATGGCTCGTAGACGGAGGTCTGACGGGCTTGGACCTAGCCATGTGTTGGTCCATTAGGCGGATCCAGCCGCTGCAGCACCGTGCCGAGCTGATGTGCATGTACTCCAAGGATAGAAAGGATCCTATGCGAATTTCGCGGGATAACTTCTCCAACAACACCATCAAGCTCCGGCTTAAGGATATGGTCAAGGTGAAGGATAGTAAGTGTGGCTTCAAGATCACCTATGAGATGTTCGAATGCGGCAAGTGCCCAGAGGTAGCTTCTGTTTCCTTTGTTTCTCGTTATGTATATACTCTAAGGCATTTCCATCTTGAAGTTATCAGTCTAACACACCTTCGTTTCCCAGCTGGCGACCTTGGCGGAGGATAAGATGGCCTCTCAGGTCTATGATCCCAAGCTGAAGGATATCCAGGTGGTGTCCGACGATGACACCCCCAAGATTCACCCAGCTCCGGTAGTCCGAAAGTGGAAGAGCTCCACCTCTGACGTTGCTGCCGAGGCCAAGACGATCCACTGCCGCCTTAGAGGCGGAGAAGAAGAGATCCACTGGCATCCCCTTAACCAAGGCTCCTGCCATGGAGTAAGTGTATTCATTCTCCGACTTGTACCTTAGCTCATACCTTATTAAACTCTTGTACTTATACTTTGTATGTTTCAGGAGGAAAGCTGGTGTTAGCATGAAGTGATCCTCCAGAGATGCTGGAGGGTCAAAAAACATTCGTGATATGTTGACCAAGGACGTTGTCGCTAAGCCCTCTCTCGCCACCACTCCTCCAACTCCTGCCGTCAAGCCTGCAACTAGCCCTACTGGGCCTTCGTCCCCCATCATCCCTAAGACCTTCACCATGCAGACAGATATTAATCCAATCTTTGATGTCTCAGGTTCTGCCGGCACGGACATCGCTCCCAGTGGACAGGCGACGCAGGAGAGTACTCCTCCAAAGTGGCTGGCTAAGGATGCCACCGAGAAAGGAAAGGAGTTGTTGAGGGAGGTAGAGGCAGCGGCAACTGGCAAGGTGGGAGCTTCTACGCCTCCAATTGTCATAGTAACATGGCAGTCAGCCAGAGCTTCATCTATGCCTCCAGCTTCTACTACGCCACTTCCTCCGGTGCCTCCAACTTTGAGCCTAGACGATCTCATCCAGCAGGCGGATGCCGTGTATAACAATTCCGGCATCTTCCATGCTACATATGCCAATTTGGCCAACAATCTCAAAGTTATTGCCATTGTAAGTCTTTTAAACTTTACCTTCTATCGTATAACATATCCCTCTATAGCCCCTGAGCTCTTAGGCGGATAAACAATAGTTATTGGCTTGAGTGCTCCAAAGAACCAAGTATAGAACTTGATAGTGTATCCCCGAGCGTCTAGATGAAACTAGAGAAAGTTCTGGCTAGATGCTCTAAAAGTAGCATACTTGTCTTTGAAATTTAATCTTGTAGCCCCCGAGCTTCTAATTGAAACTTTAGCAAAGTTCTGACTAGATGCTATAGAAGAACTAACCATAGATCAAAATATCATATTGTACCGCCGAGCTTCTAGATGAAACTAAAATAGTTTTGGCTAGGAGATGCTAAGAGAAACTAAATGCTTTTGCTTACACAGGATGAGAATGCCTGGAGGAAGAAGGCCAATGAGAAATATGACAAGCTGCAGGCGGACCTAGATGTTGAAAAGGGTAAAATAGCTTTCCTGAAGGAACAGATCGTGAATAGCAAGAGTCTGTTTTTCTCTGACTTTTTCCTGGATATTGCTCATAGTCAATTTCTTCCATGTTCTCATACTGTTCTTGTTTTGTCGTCTTATTGAACTTATTTCCATGGCCAAGGGCATTGTCAAGCAATCGAAGCATATTCAAGAGCTTGACAGTGAAAACAAGATCTTGAAGAAAGACCTAGCCGAGGCAGTGAAGGGACACGAGGAGGCGATAAAGGTCATGCAAGAGTCCACGGACACCGAGATGCAGTAGCTGAAGGAAGAAATTGATCGTCTCAAGGAGCAAAACCAAGCTTCCCAAGAGAAAAACTCTTGGAGCCTTGAGGCATACAAGAAACTTCAGGATGAGCATGGCATCCTAGTAGATACATGCAAGCAAGCCGAATCCAGCATCTTTGGTATGTTTCCTCTACCTGGATCAATTCTATACCTTGGAAAAATTATTTGATGTACTTATACTCATGGTCCTTGTATCTTATGCAAACCATAGCTCCCATTGGCTTGACCAACTTGGGTGATGGTGCTCCGGATCCCAAGGAATGCATGATGCTTGCCGGCAACTTTGCCAGCACCACCATCATGCAGGCCAAGGAGATAGCCCAGCCTTTAGGGATAAACATCAAGGTGACAAACTCAGCGGCCAAGTACTCGGAAATCCTGCGTCGAGCCCACGAGAAAGTCAAGGACTGGAAAGCCTCTTGCGTCCGGGCTAGTGCAAGGATGACCCTGTCCTTGGTCAAAGCACACTATGACAATGCTGACATCAATCTGTTGACCTCCGGCATGCCCAAGCTGGACGAGGAAGGAAAAGAGATCGATAGTAATTCTATTTGCAACTCCCTCACCGGCTATGACACCAGAGTTTCCAAGATGGTCAAGGTGGACGTCTTCGTGCCTATCGAGATACTAGATGACGACGAGGCATCCTCTGAGTCTAGCCCATCTCCTTCTGAGTTGGATGATCTTTCCCGGCCTAGCTCCCCTATTGCTACTGATGCCACCACGAAGTCCCCTGCAGCAGAGCCATAAAAACAATATTGTATTAAATGTGTCTCTACAATGTGTATGCTGAAAAACTGATGAATTTGTAAGGAAGAATGAACTTGTACTCAAGTTTCCGCTACTTATCTTTTTCTAGCATGTATATATTTTTTAAGCAAGTGCTGGCTTATCCATTATTCTGGTTTGTATGCTTGACCTTTCGTGAGACGGAATACTCGTAGCATAGAACTATGCTCTCAGGTGATGATGCTTAATAGCACCGTCAAGAACCTAAGAGCAAAATTGCCGGCTTTGACTGCCGAGAAGTCACTACTCCAGAATCCACATAAAAACTTCAGAAAACGTGTAGAACAGAAAACTTAAGCTAACACCTGTAGGCGGAATTTTCACAAGTGCAAATGCAAACTTACGCATAAAGGGTTTATATGATCCAAAAATGAACAACTAAAGGAGGTAAAAGACTCAAAGAATATGAGTGAACCAAATGCTTTATTTTAGTGATCATATAAGAAATTTATTACAAATATAAAATATGCTAAGTGTAAAAGGGACATAGCTGTGCTATGTTCCATGGCCGATCTGTCTCCGGGTAATCATCATCGGAGTCATGTTGCTTGTGCTTGCAATTTTAGGCCTATCTTTCAACTCGTGAATATCGACGAGGTAATATGAACCATTTAGCAAAGCTTTTCTTATGACGAATGGTCCTTCTCAAGGTGGGGATAGTTTGTGTGATTTCTCCTACTTGAGTCTAAGCACCAGATCCCCCTCTTTAAACGAGCGATGTTTAACATGGCGACTATGGTAGCCACGTAGCTTCTGTTGGTAGACGGTGGATCTATGGCATGCTAGCACATGTTCTTCCTCGAGTAGGTCCACCGATAAGCGTATGGATTCTTCAGCGTCATCCTCCTCTTGGGCGGCGACTCTTGGTGCTTCGTGGAGGATGTCGAATGGTAGGACGGCTTCTGCTCCATAAACTATGAAGAAAGGAGTCAAGCCGGTGGATCCATTAGGTGTTGTTCTTAAACTCCACAATATAGATGGTAATTCCTCTGCCTACGCTCCACCTGCTCTATGTAGCGATGTATCTAAGCGTGGCTTGATTCCATGCAACATTAGTCCATTGGCCCGTTAAAGTTGTCCATTATATTGTGGATGTGCCACAGATGCTAGGTCAAGGCGGATGCCTTTTTCATGACTGTACTCCTCAACTTCTCCGAGAGACAAATTTCTGCCGTTGTCGGTGATGATGGTGAGTGGGAGACCAAATCTCACCACTATATCTCGGACAAATTTTAGGGTTGTTGCACCATCAAGCTTTCTAATGAGTTTACCTTGAATCCATTTTGTGAACTTATCCACTACTACTATTAAGTGTGTAATTCCACATGGTGTTGTATGCAAAGGTCCCACCATGTCCAGCCCCTAGACTGCAAACGACCAAGTTATTGGTATGGTTCGCAATTCTTTAGCTGGAACATTTGGTTGTCTTGCATAGAACTGACACCCAAGACATGTTTGTACCAACCAGTAGAATCGTTGTCGGAAGGCCTTAGCCACCAACGACTGGGGAACGGCGTGATGCCCGCAATCTCCAAGATGTATCTCTCTAAGGATATCAATACCTTGCTGCTGGGAGATGCATCGAAGGAAAACTCCCGTGGTACTTCTTTTATATAACTGGCCGTCAATGATGACGTAGCCTTTTGTTCTTCGTACTATTTGTTAGCTTTCGACTTCATCGGCAGGCAAAGTTCCGTCTTGTAGATAATCCATGAATGGTTTCGTCCAAGCCAGAGAGGTCACTATTACTGCGTTAACAAATGAGTCTACTATATCCGGGTTGTCGGGGTCCTCTCCCTTCATGGATGGGGTCCGTAAATGCTCCAGGAAAACACTAGGCGGAATTGGTCGATGAGCTGATCCAAGCTTTGATAGTAGATCTGCCGCCTCATTTTCCACCCTTTTGACGTACTTGACTTCATAGCCGTCGAAGCACTTGGCAATCTCGTCTACTTCGTCTTGATATGCCACCATCATAGGGTTCCGCATGTTCTAGGTGCCTGCTACTTGTTGGGAAACCATGTCGGAATCTCCATAGCAAACTATGCGCTTGATGCCAATATCCTTGGCTACTCGAAGTCCGTGAATATGAGGGCTTCATACTCCACCATGTTGTTGGTATCGTTAAAGTGGATCTGCAGGACGTATTGCAACTTCTCCCCTATTGGTGATTGTAGTAATACACCAGCCCCGGGCCATTGAGTAGCTTTGATCCGTCAAAGTGCATGACCCAATATTTTGGCTCTAGCATAGGAGTGTCTTCTGGCAGTTCTGTACAATATGCAATAAAATCCGCCAATGCTTGTGACTTTATAGCGTCGCGTCTCTTGTAGGTGATTTCAAAGGCAGCAAGTTCAATGCCCCCACTTTGCCACTCTTAGTGTAGCATCACTATTATTGATGATGTCGGACAGTGGAGCTTTGCTCACTACTGTGATGGGGTGCTCTTGGAAGTAATGCCTTAGCTTCCATGAAGCAAGAAAAACTTCCTAAGCTATCTTCTGGTAGTGTGGGTAACGCTTCTGGGATTCTGTCAAGACCTCACTTACGTAGTAAACTGTTCGCTGAACTCCTTATTCATGTGTTGGCTCCTTGCGCTCCACCACAATGACGATGCTGATTACTCGGTTGGTTGCCGCCATGTAAACTAACATAGGCTCCCTTGATACCGGTGCTGCAAGTATTGGCATAGAGGAGAGTATTCACATCAACTTCTGAAGTGTTGTGTTAGCTTTGTCCATTCATATGAATTTTTCCACCTTCTTGAACAACTTGTAGAGCGGCATAGCCTTCTCTCCAAGTCAGCTGATGAACCGGATTACTGCTGCTACGCAGCCTGTGAGCCTTTGTATGTCGTACAAGGATGTTGGCCATTTGATGTCAAGGATGGCCTTGATTTTCTCTAGGTTGACCTCGATTCCGTGGTGCAAAACGATGAAGCCCAACAGCTTGTCGGACGACACCCCGAAGACACACTTCTTAGGATTAAGCACCATGTTGTATTTCTGGAGATTATCGAAGGTTTCCTGCAACTCGGCTATAAGGTCATTTGATTTCTTTGGCATTACCATGATGTCATCCACATAAGCGTGTATGTTGTGACCTATTTGGTCGTGTAGTTAGTGTTGCATTGTCCGCTGGTACGTTGCACCAATGTTTTTCAGCCTGAAGGGCATCGTGACATAGCATTACATGTCGTAGGGTGTGGTGAACGAAGTGTCCAATTGGTCTGACTTTCGCATCCGGATTTGGTGGTAACCTGAGTAAGCATCAAGAAAACATAGAACTTCAGAGCCAGCCGGAGAGTCAATGACTTGGTTAATGCGAGGCAAAGCAAATGGATCCTTTGGACACACTTTGTTCAAGCCGGTGTAATCAACGCACATTCTTAATTCATTGGTTCCCTTTTTGGGGACAAGTACAGGATTTTCCACCCATCGAGTGTGAATAACTTCTCGAATAAAGCCAACCTTAAGTAACCTAGCTATTTCTTTGCCTATAGCCCGTCGTCTTTCATCACCAAAGCAGCATAGAGGTTGTGTCACCGGTTTAGCATTAGGATCAATATTCAAGCTATCCTCGACAAGTTCCCTAGGTACACCTTTCATGTCGGCAGGTTACTAGGCAAAGATATCCTTATTCTCATGGAGGAACTCGACGAGCGTGCTTTCCTATATGGGATTGAGGTTCGTGCCAATGGTGGTGGTCTTGGAGGAATCTCCTTCAACAAGATCCACCTGCTTGGTCTTGATGGTGACCTTGAATGCGAGTTCGGCTGTAGTGATCTGCTTCTACAAAGCTGGCATCTCCGAGGCATGAACCTGGCTCTGGATCTCCTTGAACTCCTCACCGTAGAGGACTGCTTCGACGAAGGTAGCTTCACTGAGCTCAAACTCTGGTGCCTTGGTGAAGCTTCCATCAATGGTGATGATGCCGTTTGGTCCGGGTATCTTGAGTTTGTTGTAGACAAAGCATGGCCTTGCAAGGAAGGAGTGGAAGACGTCGCGTCCGAAGATGGCGTGGTACACGCTCTTGAACGGCACCACTTCGAAGGTCACACGTTCTTGGCGGTAATTGTTGACATCGCCAAAAGCGACCGGAAGGGTGATGCAGACCAGGGAATTAGTTGTTGGCCAGGGACAACACCAAGGAAAATGGTATTGCTCTTCCTTAGCTAGGTCTCCATCAAGTTCATCTTGTGTAGTGTATCCAAGTACATGATCTTGATGCTAGTTCCACTGTCCATGAGGCACTTGGTAAACTCTGCACCGTCAATCAAGGGGTTGATGACCATGGTATACTAGTTATCCATTGGGATAAGATCTGGATGATCCTTCCTATCCCAAGTGATTGGAACTTCCGACCACCTGACGTGCTGGGGAACCGAAGGAAGGGTAGCCATCAGTATCCTCATAGAGGTTTTCTGGGCCCGGATAGTGGGGGTGCCAAGGAAAGTGTGGTACACTGGAGCCTTCTTCTCGAAGGTTTTTTTTCCCTTTACCCTCGCCCTTGTCGGCGGACTTTGGTTCCACGTCTTCATCCATATTACTTGAATCCTTTGACTCCTCTTCCTTCTTCTTCCCTTTGCCCTTTTTGCGGGGTCTATTCTTCTGACTTGGCTTGTAGCCGGACTTAGGGTCTTCCTTGAGGTCATTGACAAACTTGCATTGGCGGTTGGTGTGGCTGGCTTTGTCGTTTGCGTCGAGGTGGATGAAACACGGCATATCATGGTACTCTTCATACATTTGGGGAACGCAGGGTGCTGAGGGTGTAGACTCACTCCTCTGCTGACCTTGGCTAGTCCCCCAGCCACGACCATGCCGTCTTCCTCCGCCTCTTCCAATGAATGTTGTGGCGACCATGTCGGATGTTTGCTTCTCTTCAGGCGGAGTCTTCCGCTTGTTATTATGTACTTCTTGTCGTAGGTAGGGATTGCTATTGCCGGCAATGATCCGTGCGCATCATCATCAGCAACGGCAGGCCATGGCGATCATTGCGTTGAGGTTTAGCTCATTGTTGTCTTGCTTGCGCTTCAGCATATGCTAGAGCAAAGTTCCCTTCTCTAGCCCGTCAATGAAGGCGTCCATGGCGGTTTGTTCGTGCACTCCTGCGTAGGAATTTTTCATATCTAGCCACCGAGAGAGGTAGGCACGAGAGGTTTCATCCTTTTCTTGTACGTACCGCTATAAGTGTCCGACAGTGGAGGGACGTTTGTACGTACCGTCGAAGTTCTTGGTGAACGCTTCATGCATGTCCAACCAATTGCATATTCATTGAAGGAAATATGTCCTGAGAGGCAATAATAAAGTTGTTATTATGTATTCCTCGTATATGATATTTATTTATTTTGCATGCTATAATTCTATTGATCAGAAACATCAATACATGTGTGTTTAATAAACAAAAAGGGTTCCTAGTTATGCCTCTCTTATAGACTATCTTGTTGATTAACAAGATGATCAAGGTTTCCTGATCATGGACATTGGATGTTGTTAATAACAAGGTCACAACATTTGTGAAATGATGTGATGAACATTCATCCAAAGTATAGCATTACGATCAAGTCATTATGTTTATATTTCTATAACATCATACGAAGTAATCTTTATCTTTAGACCATGAGATCATGTTAATTGCTGACACCAGAAGAGTATCTTCATAACATCAAACGTCACACCGTAACAGGGTGACTATAAAGATGGGTTCAGTGCTACGAAGGTGTTATGTTGAGGCTCATGGATCAAGAGTGGAATTTGTCAATCCCGATGAAGGATAGATATACTTTGGGCCCTCTAGGTGATATCACATTAAGATAGCTTGCAAGCAAGTGATGTGATCACTAGAATGTTATATCACGGGAACAAGAAAAGAGTGCATGTCGGTAACGAGATCAAACTAGGTATTTGGATACCAATGATCGAATCTCGGACATGTATTATATCATGAGACAAAGGGATTAAGTTACTAGCGTTAAAGGTTCTCACGATCACATAAGTCATCATTGAATATGCAGGAGTCAGTATGGATCTCCAGGTTCCGCTTCTGATTATTGATCTGAGAGGAGTCTCAATCATGTCTGTATTATTCGTGAACCATAGGGTGACACACTTAAGAGTTACCGGACACCATTTTGGAGCACATATGTTTCAGATGAAAGGATTGCAAAGCGCAGGAATTCTTTTGATAGAAACCGGAATTGTTTCGGGTGAAATTGTAGAAAGTGGTTCTGCATGTGATATTGAAATGTTGCAAGGGGTTTTATTTGAATGTTTGTTAATTAAAGTAATTACAAAATTCTGAATATATTTAATAAAAGAGTTTTATTAAATGAGAGAGCATTAAACTTAGAGAATTTTAATGCATTTAAAGTGGAGACTTTTAAAGAGAATATGAAGAGGCATTTTAATGTGGAGGGAGTTACCACCACATGAATGGAGGAGGTGAGGGGTCACCTCCATGAGGCACCGACCATGGAGGGGGTACCCCCCCTCTTCCTCCTTCTTCCTTACACCTCCTCGTGAAGGATCTCTCGACCCCTCTAGAATTATTCCCCCATGGTCTCGGATTAGCGAGATACATGTTCCCGGTGGCATTTCGTCTGGAAGGAGTTGGTACTTCCGCTGCATCGCTAGAGTGAGGAGGTGGAGGTTGTTCGGTGGCTTGAACATGTGTGCGAGGATGGATGTGCTGATGATTTGCGGCGCTCGGAGTTCCACACAATCTTGAGATTGGCAAGTGTACGACTACATCAACCACGAGTTCCTACTCGTTAACAAAACTCGTTGTCTTCGAGGGTATGTTCTCCATGGATGTATGTCCACCCATTGCTCTACATCTAGCAGATAGATCTTGGCGTATAGTTCTCATCGTAGGAAATTTTTTGTTTTCTATGCTGCGGACCCAACAGTGGTATCAGAGCCTGATCTATGCATAGGCGCTTTGCACGGGTAGTGCACATATGTTTATATGTGGGCGATGATGATCATGTTATTTCATCTTCTATGTATTTTGGATATTGGTGGCATAGTTGGATGAAGCGGCCCGGACCAACCTTACATGTCATCGTATATGAGACCGGTTCCACGACTGACATGAAACTTGTTTTGCATAAGTGGCTGGCAGGTGTCTGTCTCTCCTACTATAGTCAATATCTGATTTACAACGAGTTGCTAATAACTTGGTTATCCTCGTTGTGGTTCATGTTCGTAGGTAAGACCGGTTCTATCTCCGAAAGCCCTAAGCCACGTAAAACTTGCAATTGATAAATTAGAGGCGTCTAGTTTAGATCGTTGTTGGGCTAGTGTGTTGATATAGTATTGTTGTAAGTGGATGTATGATAGATACTCTTACAACACACTCAACGTGTAAGTTCCATAGACCTTGGCCTTACACACAAAGGAATGATAGAGATCATACCACGATGCAAATGATAGAGATCAAATGCATGGACCATATCATCTCACTTTACACATTAGATGTTAGCATCTTATACTGCTAGTTTGGCGCTTTTTGTAGCATTGTAAGATGATCCCTCATTTAGATATCAAGATAAAATGTGTTCTTCCTTAAGTATGCACCGTCTGTGGATCGTGTTTCGAGACATCACGTGATGATCGGGTGTACTCGACTCTACGCTTTCATATAACAGGTGTAAGACAGCTTTACACACGCAAATACTAAGGTTCTTACTTGGCGAGCCTAGCATGTACAGACATGGCCTCAGAACATGGACCGAAAGGTTAAGCATGAGTCATATAGTTGATATGATGCCCATATACATGCTCTCCTTTGAAGCTACACCGACTCACGTGATGATCGGACTTGGTGTAGTTGATTTGGTTCATGTAATCACCAAAAAGACATGAGGGATGTCGTTTTTGAGTGGGATTTCATTAGTAATTTGGATTAGTTGAACTCACTCTATCATAAACTTAGTCTAAATAAACTTTACAAATTCTATTGTAGATGGCACCTCCTGCTTTTAATTTCAATGTGTTCATGGAGAAAGAGAAACTTGCTGCGAATGGTAGCAACTTCACCAACTGGGCTATGAATTTGAGGATTCTCCTCACTGCTGCACAAAAGCAATATGTGCTAGAGGCGCCGCTAGGCCCCCCACCAGCTCCTGATGCCCCTAACGAGGAAAAGAATGTCTATATAACTCGTCAGGAGGACCACAACTTAGTTCATTGCGGCATACTGTATGGGCTAGAGCAAGAACTTTGAAAGCGTTTCGAAAATGGCAATGCCTTTGATACCATGGGAGCATTGAAAATGATTTTCGATACCCATGTTGCCGTAGAGAGTTATAATGCTTCTGAAAAGTTCTTTAGCTACATGATGGAGGAGAACAGCTCCGTTAGTGAGCATGTACTCAAAATGTATGGGTACGCCGATAAGCTTGTGTCCTTGGGAATAATGATTCCCATTGACTTAGGCATACATCGTGTTCTCCAATCTCTGCCACCTAGCTACAAGAGCTTCGTGATGAACTATAATATGCAGGGCATGAAGAAGTCTCTTCCGAGCTTCATCAATGCTTAAGACTGCAGAAGTGGAGATTAGGAAAGAACATCAAGTGTTGATGATCAATAAGACCACCGGTTTCAAGAAGGACAAGAAAGGCAAGCACAAGGGAAAGAAGGGTGGAAAATCTATTGCCGCACCTAAAAAGAAACCCTGAGCTGGCCCTGAGTCTGACACCGAGTGTTACTATTGCAAGGGAACTGGCCATTGGAAGCGCAATTGCCCCAAGTATTTGGCGGACAAGAAGGCCGGCAAGGCAAACAAAGGTATATGTGATATACATGTTATTGATGTGTACATGACTAGTACTCGCAGTAGCACCTGGGTATTTGATACGGGATCGGTTGCTAATATATGTAACTCGGTTCAGGGGCTACGGAACAAGCGACAACTAGCAAGGGATGAGGTCACGATGCGGGTCGGCAATGGATCAAGAGTTGATATGATCGCCGTCGGGATGCTACCTCTCCATATGCCCTCGGGATTAGTTATGAATCTGAATAATTGTTATTTGGTGCCTGCACTGAGCATGAACATTGTATCCGGATCGTGTTTGATGCAAAGTGGTTATTCCTTTAAATCTGAAAACAATGGTTGTTCGATTTATAAGAATGATATCTTTTATGGTCATGCACCTGTGTTGAATGGTTTATTTCTATTGGATCTCGATAGTAGTATTACGCATATTCATAATGTTGATGCTAAAAGGATTAAACATGATAATGATATATCTGCAGATATGTGGCACTGCCGTCTAGGTCATATTGGCGTTAAACGCATGAAGAAACTCCGTTCTGATGGACTTTTGGAATCACTTGATTTTGAATCATTTGATACATGTGAGCCATGCCTTATGGGCAAGATGACTAGAACGTCGTTTTCCGGTTCAATGGAACGGGCGACAGATTTATTGGAGATCATACATACTGATGTGTGAGGACCAATGAGTGTGTCGTCGCGAGGTGGATATCGTTATTTTGTTACTTTCAAGGATGATTTGAGTAGATACGGGTATATCTATTTGATGAAACACAAGTCTGAAACCTTAGAAAAGTTCAAAGAATTTCAGAATGAAGTGGAAAATCAACATAATAGAAAGATCAAATTTTTGTGGTCTGACCGTGGAGGTGAGTATCTAAGATACGAGTTTAGCACTGATGGCTCAGTGTTGATGTAGAGCTCGTTGGGAACCCCAAGAGGAAGGTATGATGAGCACATCAGCAAGTTTCCCTCAGTTATGAAACCAAGGTTTAATCGAACCAGTAGTAGCAAGGAAACACCCCAAATGTGTTGCTAGCTGAGCCTTGGCAAGGCGCACTACCGGTGCTAGTATCAACGTGGAGACCTGCACAACACAACCACAGAACTCTGTCCCCAACTTGCAATGAGGTTGTCAATATCACCGTGTTTTGCTGAAAACAGGATTAAACGTATCGAATGGAAAGAAGTAATAGTTTGCAGAAAGTAAACACAAAGCAGTAACAGTTTGTAGATTGTATGTAAAGAAAAGGACCGGGATCCATAGTTCACTAGAGGTGGCTCTCCTTAAGATAGATAACATGCTGGGTGAACAAATTACAGCGGGGTAATTGACAAACATCAAGAAAGCAATACATGCATATACTAATCATCTTGACTCCTTTGGAACTTGATTGGGCATTACAACATTATACATAGACCGCCATCCAACTGCATCTATGACTAATAATCCACCTTCAGGTTATCATCCGAACCCCCTCCAGTATTAAGTTGCAACCAAATGATTATTGCTTTATGAATTGCATGTAATGTAAACAATACAATTGTTCTATGAACAAACGATTGTTGTTTTATCCCTAGTAGCAACAACACATCTAGTACCTTAGAGATTTCTATCACTTCCCCAGATTACCAGAGTCATGAACCCACTATCGAGCATAAATACTAACTCTTGGAGTTGCTAGCATCTACTTGGCCAAGATAGCTACTAACAACGGAAATCATGCAAGATCACAAATAACAAAGACATGATAGAATCAATAATCAATCTGAAATAGCATCTCAATATCCATCAGATCCCCGCAAACACAACATGCAGAATTACAAATAGATGATCTTGATCATGAACGGAGCTCACAAGATCTAGACATGAAAGCACAAAGGAGGAGAACCAGCCATCTAGCTACTACATGGATCCGTAGTCCAAGGATGAACTACTCACGCATAACACCAGAGGCTTGCATGGTGATGAAGAAGGCCTCCAGGGTGAATTCCCTCCCGGGCGGTGCCGGGAAGAGCTTCAGATCCCTCCCGATCTAGGGATGGAGATGACGGTGGCTACAGACTCTTTCATGGATTTTTGATTGGGTACTTAGGGTTTTCGTCCGAGGGCATCTTATAGGCGGAAGGGGAGGCCGAGGGGGTGTCGGAGGCAACCACACCACCCACTGGCGCGGGCCAGGCTGGGCCGCACATCCAGGTGGTGTGGTGGCCCCCTGGCCCCACTCCGTATCGTATTCTGGCATCTGATGACTTCCAAAAAATAGGCACTTTGGCTTTTATACCGTCCAATTCCGAGAATATTCATTTTCTGACTTTCCTGGAACCAAAAATAGCAGAAAACAGGCAGCTGGCACTGTGGCTTTTGTTAATAGGTTAGTCCAAGAAATCATATGAAAAGTACTCCAAAGTTGGAACAAAACACAAGAAAGTGGATAAAACCAAGCATGGAACATCAAAAATTATAGATACATTTGCAATGTATCAACATCCCCAAGCTTAACTCCTGCTCGTCCTCAAGTAGGTAAGTGATAAAAAGAAAGAATAATTTTTGAGGTGACATGCACCATCAAAGACTTGATCAAAGTATTTGCAAAACATTCAAAGCTGGGATCATAGTACTTCAATCATAACACGAAAGACAAAGATCTAGCAATAAGACAAAGAAACTATGATGCAACATGAAAAGGCACAGACAAAAGATTCATGAATAACAATGCTTTACAAGACGTTTGTTTGTTTCACATAAAGAAAACATAGCATAATAGCATTAAACTTGTCCCTCACAGAGTAGAAAATATAAATGCATAGGACACCTTCAAAGTTCATCAGAGTGACTAGATACAAATAGTTTAAAACAAGCTATATCAAGTTATGCATCAATCAACTAGTCTTGGGACAATGCACATAGAACTAAGAATGGCCACTATGCTCTCAAAGTAGGTGCATAAAGATAGAAGGTGGAGACTCAATATATAATGGTGGAAGAAAGGCCTTCATAAAAGGAAGCAGGGATTCAAGTCTCATAAAGAGCTTCCAAAAATTATGGTACTTATAGCTTTCAGCTCTCATGGCCCCTATCATAAGCATGTTGAAGTGATTAAGGTTAAAGTAAACAAACTATGGTGTACATGCTTAACGAAGTATAAGTCAGAAATCTCATGTCCCTTGTATACGAGGGCCGCTCCTCATGCTACTCAAGTTTAGTCACCGGTAAGTTCTTGTCATCGTAAGTACATGTGTATCATAGAGAACCGCCAACGGGGTACCCCTTGCCCGATGATACAGAAGAATCCCCATATCAAAATGACAAGGCAAGCAGACAACGAACATCTCAACAATCTTCTTATTTACCATGGGAATATGGTGCTTTTTTCTCTCTTTCCTCTTTCAATATCCTTTTTTTCTTTTCTCTTTTTTCTCAATATAGGACTCTTTTTTTATAAGAAGAATGCTTCAGAGACAGCTCATTATGGTTACGCTGCAGGTTTCCACCATGTTAGCATGGATTAGACCAGCGGCCCAGGTGTTTCTCCAACACATATACATAACTCCATGGAATTACAAGCTCCCCTTTCATTTCACACCGACGACATCCATATACAAAAGAGCATGATATCAACTAGGTACAAGTACCAAGTGCAATGTTGAAAGCGTTCCCCATGACAGCATGGTTCTGCTAATTCCCAACAAATAAGTGCAAGCATATACAACATAGACGACACAATGGTTCAAGTTTATTAAGGGCAAGAAAAGTAAAGTGTGCCATCAAGTTCGTGAGAGCTTTAATCACTAGTTTTCTCATAACAAGTTTAATTTGGAAGGTAAACAAAAGCATGAATATACTTGGAATAGCATAAGCTAATAGGTAGGTATGATGGACTCTTTGGAATAACTTGGTTTAGGGAGTTGGATGCATGAGTGGAACTCATACTTGGTTGTGGAGGCTAGCAAAAGACTGGGAGCGACAAACTAAGAGAGCAATAATGGCCATAATCATGTAGAGCGACAAAACATCATTGATCAAAGCATAAAATGATACTACAAGTTGAAAACTAAAGGATCATAAAGGCTATGGTGACTTGAGATAGTCATAACATGGTGTGAGCATGCGCCAACTCAACCCAAATAAAGCATCAAAGGAGAATACCACTATACTATGCTTTAACATGCTAAAACAACGCATGATTCATCCAAGGCACATTAAGCAATCTCAATTGTTTATAACAGGTCATGATACATCAGAGAATACTAAGCATAAAGCCAAAACAATATTAAGCATGGCATGACAAAGCATAGGCCACAGTAAAAAACAAGCTCTTTTTACCACATAAGCATGAACTTTCCTACTCTTTTCCAAACCAAACCAAACTATTTGCAAACAAATGTATGAAAAAGGGGGTCCAACCAATTTATTCAGAAAACTAAGAAAACCAAGAAAACGAAAAACCAAAACAAAAACGAAAAAGAAGACGCTCCAAGAACAACACAACTGTGCATGAAACAATAAAAATGAAGCGTTTGGAAGAAACCTAGAATTTTTATTGATGAAGAAGGGAATGCCTTGGGCATCCCCAAGCTTTGACGCTTGTACTTCTTGGATATTTCTTGGGGCGACACGTGTGGCATTCCCAAGCTTAAGCTTTAGTCCATCCTTCATCTCATTACTCATTCCTTCCATACACCTGAAAATTTTCCTTCATACAAAACTTCACACAATCTTTATTAGCAACATTAGTGCACTCAAGATAAATAAGTCTTAAGGTTCAGTTCTCTCAGCAAATAAACTTCCATTAGAACAGTATCTAATGAAGTACTTCCCTCAAAAATCTGAATTCCCCAAAAGAACTCAAAAAGGAACCAACAAGAAGCAAATGCAGAAAATGGCAGAAATCTGTCAAAACAGACCAGCAGGTAAAGACAAATTTTTTCGAAGACCTTATGTTTCTCAAATCAAAAAGTGTTGAACTAACTAAAGTTATATAACAACCTGGGGCATAAGCACAAAAATGCATGCCTCAAAAAGACGTTCAGAGATTTTACACGAATTTTTACGGTGAAGCACAGAAATCTGTTTCAGGACAGCAACTTTCCCAATCATTACTTCTCTCTCATTAGAGGTTACTCTTGGCACAAAAAGCAAATAAAAAGGATAAGGAGCGGTTATTACTGAAGTAATAACTTCCAAGACTCATCTAAAACTTTTGGGTTATCTCCCAATAAGTACTTTTCTTTAACGCCTTTAAGTTAGGCATAAGAAGCAAGAAAGAATCAAGTGTTCTCAAATAAAGAAGCATTAAAACCAAATTTCTTGCCCTTACCTCTTTTACTTTTATTGTTAACCTTGGGGAAAATATGATTGTTCGGTGGAGAAGAAAGGTGCATGGTCCCCTTTCCCACATCTATTATTTCTCCAAGGAGTTCTAATAGGGACCTTCCAAGTGTAATTTGTCCTTTTCCTGCACATTCAATAACAAGATAATCAGTAGAAATCATTTTCCCAAGGATCTTTGTAAACACTCCTTCAGCTATTCCAATAGGTAATATGGTAGCATTATTAGCAAGAGATATTTCTTTTCCTCCTCCAGTAAGCCCCCAAGTATTCAAAGATTCATAAATATCTTTGGGCATAAGACAAAATTCATACATGATATCACAGCGAGCTTGAAAAGTTTCAGTGTTTATCTCAATCTTTACTGTAGGGAGCCACTTTGATGGTTCAGAATTTATTGGAACATAATTATGATGATCCCTAAGCGTATTATTGCAATCTTTTAAGCTAGTAGTGCTAGTCTCAAGAGTGTTCAATCTAGCAAATATTTTTCTGAAAGAAATATCAGTTTAGCTAGGCAAGTTATAAGTGAGGATCAATTTCTTTATACCATTTATAGCATCATCCTCATTACATTGGAGGAAATCTCCTTCCACAATAGCATCTAAAGCATATCTATAGCAAAGAGCAATTCCAAGGTAAAAACTTCTAAGGAACAAGCTTTGAGTCATTTTAGGCTCAGTTTTTTCATGTAGATCAGAGAATCTAGACCAAGCTTCCTTGAAACTCTCTTCCATTCCTTGTTTAAAAGTGAAAATCATTTCCTCGGGTGACATGGTGATTGGAGCAAGGATAGACATAGTGGCAACTCAAGAAAGGAACTAATTTTGTGTGTGTTTTCAAATAAGAAATCAAACTTGTAAAACTAATTTATTTGTGTTTTTGATAAAGAAACAAGCAAACAAAGCAAAAAGAAACTAAGAAAAACAAAAATAACAAAGTAAAGAGATTGGTTATGAGGGACTCCCCTTGTGAAGATGTCCTTGACTCCCCGGCAACAGCGCCAGAAAAATGCTTGATGGCTTAGTGTTGATGTAGAGCTCGTTGGGAACCCCAAGAGGAAGGTATGATGAGCACAGCAGCAAGTTTCCCTCAGTTATGAAACCAAGGTTTAATCGAACCAGTAGGAGCAAGGAAATATCCCAAAGGTGTTGCTAGCTGAGCCTTGGCAGGGTGCACTACTGGTGCTAGTAGCAACGTGGAGACCTGCACAACACAACCACAGAACTCTGTCCCCAACTTGCGATGAGGTTGTCAATCTCACCGTGTTTTGCTGAAAACAAAGGATTAAACGTATTGAATGGAAAGAAGTAATAGTTTGCAGAAAGTAAACACAAAGTAGTAATAGTTTGTCGATTGCATGTAAAGAAAAGGACCAGGATCCATAGTTCACTAGAGGTGGATCTCCTTAAGATAGATAACATGCTAGGTGAACAAATTACAGCGGGGCAATTGACAAACATACAGGAAGCAATACATGCATATACTAATCATCTTGACTCCTTTGGAACTTGATTGGGCATTACAACATTATACATAGACCGCCACCCAACTGCATCTATGACTAATAATCCACCTTCAGGTTATCATACGAATCCCCTCCAGTATTAAGTTGCAAGCAACAGATTATTGCTTTACGAATTGCGTGTAATGTAAACAATACGATTGTTCTATGAACAAAGGATTGTTGTTTTCTCCCTAGTAGCAATAGCACATCTAGTACCACTTCCCCAGATTACCAGAGGCATGAACCCACTATCGAGCATAAATACTAACTCTTGGAGTTGCTAGCATCTACTTGGCCAAGATAGGTACTAACAACAGAAAGCATGGAAGATCACAAATAACAAAGACATGATAGAATCAATAATCAATCTGAAATAGCATCTCAATATCCACCAGATCCCCGCAAACACAACATGCAGAATTACAAATAGATGATCTTGATCATGAACGGAGCTCACAAGATCTAGACATGAAAGCACAAAGGAGGAGAACCAGCCATCTAGCTACTACATGGATCCGTAGTCCAAGGATGAACTACTCACGCATCACACCGGAGGCTTCCATGGAGATGAAGAAGGCCTCCAGGGTGAATTCCCCTCTCCGGTAGGGTGCCGGGAAGAGCTTCAGATCCCTCCCGATCTAGGGATGGAGATGACGGCGGCTACAGACTGTTTCGTGGATTTTTGATTGGGTACTTAGGGTTTTCGTCCCGAGGGCATCTTATAGGCGGAAGGGGAGGCCAAGGGGGTGCCGGAGGCGGCCACACCACCCCATGGTGCAGGCCAGGCTGGGTCGTGCGGCCAGGTGGTGTAGTGGCCCCCTGGTCCCTCTCCGTCTCGTATTATGGCATCTGATGACTTCCGGAAAAATAGGCACTTTGGCTTTTGTCCCGTCTAATTCCGAGAATATTCATTTTCTGACTTTCCTGGAACCAAAAACAGCAGAAAACAGGCAGCTGGCACTGTGGCTCTTGTTAATAGGTTAGTCCAAGAAAACATATGAAAAGTACTCCAAAGTATGGACAAAACACAAGAAAGTGGATAAAACCAAGCATGGAACAACAAAAATTATAGATACATTTGCAATGTATCAAGCACACACATGAAAGAGTGTGGAATAGTTTCACAACTTACGCCTGCCGGAACACCACAACGTAATGGTGTGTCGGAATGTCATAATCATACTTTATTGGATATGGTTCAATCTATGATGTCTCTGACTGACTTGCCACTGTCATTTTGGGGTTATGCACTAGAAACCGCTGCATTCACTTTAAATCGGGCCTTATCTAAATCCGTTGAAACGACACCGTATGAATTATGGTTTGGAAACAAACCTAAGCTGTCATTTCTTAAAGTTTGGGGATGCGATGTTTATGTGAAGAAACTTCAGCCGGATAAACACGAACCCAAAGCGGAAAAATGCGTCTTCATAGGATACCCTAAGGAAACGATTCGGTATACCTTCTATCACAGATCCGAGGGCAAGGTTTTTGTTGCCAAGAATGGATACTTTCTTGAGAAGGAGTTTCTCGTGAAAGATTGAGTAGTCGGAAGGTAGAACTCAAAGAGGTTATTGAACCTTCTCTTCATGAAATGGCGAGTAGCGTAGCACCGGAAATTGTTTCGGAGTTGACTTCACATAATGAAGAGAGAGCTAATGCTATTGATCATGAAACTCCGAAAGAGGACACTACCGAACCTCGCAGGTCAAGTAGGACACGTGCAACTCCTGAACTGTACGGCAATCCTGTTATGAATTTCATGATTGATGAAATAGATGACCCTGCAACGTATGAAGAAGCGATAATGAGCCCGAATTCCAACAAATGGCTAGAAGCCATGAAAGCCGAGATGGAATCCATGTACGAAAACCAGGTTTGGACCTTGGTAGACTTACCTCACGATCGAAAGGCCGTTGAGAATAAATGGATTTTCAAAATAAAAATTGATGCTGATGGTAATGTGACCATCTATAAGGCTCGAATTGTCGCAAAGGGGTTTCGACAAATTCAAGGAGTTAAATACGATGAGACATTCTCTCCTGTAGCGATGCTAAAGTCGATTAGGATTATGTTAGCAATTGCTGCATATTTCGATTATGAAATATGGCAGATGGATGTCAAAACTACGTTCCTCAATGGTAATATTGAACAATAGTTCTATATGATACAACCTAAGGGTTTTGTCAATCCTAAGGATGTTGATAAGGTATGCAAACTTCAGCGATCCATTTATGGACTGAAGCAAGCATCCCGGAGTTGGAATCTCTGCTTTGATGAGGTGATCAAAGAGTTTGGATTTGTCCAAACTTATGGAGAGGCTTGTATTTACAAGAAAGTGAGTGGGAGCAATGTGGCATTTCTGATATTATATGTGGATGACATATTATTGATTGGAAATGATATAGATCTTTTAACCAGTGTTAAAAGTTATCTAAACAGCAAATTTTCGATGAAAGACCTTGGTGAAGCGTCATATATATTAGGCATTAAAATCTATAGAGATAGATCAAGGCGCCTAATTGGGCTATCGTAGAGCACATACCTTGATAAGATATTAAAGAAGTTTAATATGGACGGAAGTAACAAGGGGTTCTTACCTATGTTGCAAGGCAAGACATTGAGCAAGTTTCAAAGTCCGGCTATGGCGGAAGAAAGAGAGATAATGGATAAGATCCCCTATGCCTCGGCCATAGGCTCTATAATGTATGCCATGCTATGTACAAGACTGGATGTGGCACATGCTATTAGTTTGACTAGTAGGTACCAATCTGATCCAGTTCGCACATCGATAGCGGTCAAGAATATCCTTAAGTACTTGAGAAGAACTAGGGATATGTTTCTTGTATACAGAGGTGAAGAAGAGCTAGTCGCTAAGTGTTATGTTGATGCTAGCTTTCACATCGATCCGGATGACTCTAAGTCTCAATCCGGATACATATTTCTCTTGAACGGAGCAGCAGTTAGTTGGAGGAGTTCCAAACAACCTGTGGTGGCTGGATCAACGACGGAGGAGGAATATGTTGTCGCTTGAGCTGCGAGAAGCGGTTTGGATGAAGGAGTTCATAACGGAACTAGGTGTGGTTCCTAGTGCATTGGACCCAATGGTGATCTATTGTGACAACAATGGAGACATAGCCAACACAAAGGAACCGAGGTCTCACAAGAATTCCAAACATATTAAGCGCCCGTTTCACTCCATCCGCGAGCATGTCAAGGATGGAGATATAAAGATTTGTAAAGTACACACGGACCTAAATGTAGCAGATCCGTTGACTAATGTTCTCCCTAGGACAAAACATGATCAACACCAGAACTCCATGGGTGTTAGATTTATCACTATGTGAACTAGATTATTGTCTCTAGTGCAAGTGGGAGACTGAAGGAAATATGCCCGGAGAGGCAATAATAAAGTTGTTATTATGTATTCCTTGTATATGATAGATGTTTATTTTGCATGCTATAATTGTATTGATCGGAAATGTCAATACATGTGTGTTTAATAAACAAAAAGGGTTCCTATTTATGCCTCTCTTATAGACTAGCTTGTTGATTAACAAGATGATCAAGGTTTCCTGGTCATGGACATTGGATGTTGTTAATGACAAGGTCACAACATTTGTGAAATGATGTGATGAACATTCATCCGAAGTATAGCATTACGATCAAGTCATTATGTTTATATTGCTATAACATCATACGAAGTAATCTTTATTCTTAGACCATGAGATCATGTTAATTGCTGACACCAGAAGAGTATCTTGATAACATCAAACGTCACACCGTAACAGGGTGACTATAAAGATGGGTTCAGTGCTACGAAGGTGTTATGTTAAGGCCCATGGATCAAGAGTGGAATTTGTCAATCCCGATGACGGATAGATATACTCTGGGCCCTCTCGGTGATATCACATTAAGATAGCTTGCAAGCAAGTGATGTGGTCACTAGAATGTTATATCACGGGAACGAGAAAAGAGTGCATATCGGTAACGAGATAAAACTAGGTATTTGGATACCGATGATCGAATCTCGGGCATGTATTATATCATGAGACAAAGGGATTAAGTTACTAGCGTTAAAGGTTCTCACGATCATAGAAGTCATCGTTGAATATGCAGGAGTCAGTATGGATCTCTATGTCCCGCTTCTGATTATTGATCTGAGAGGAGTCTCAATCATGTCTGCATTATTCGCGAACCGTAGGGTGACACACTTAAGAGTTACCGGACACCATTTTGGAGCACATATGTTTTAGACGATAGGATTGCAAAGTGCAAGAATTGTTTCGATAGAAACCAGAATTGTTTCGGGTGAAATTGCAGAAAGTGGTTCTGCATCTGATATTGAAATGTTGCAAGGGGTTTTATGTGAATGTTTGTTAATTAAAGTAATTATCAAAATTCTGAATATATTTAATAAAAGAGTTTTATTAAATCAGAGAGCATTAAACTTAGAGAATTTTAATGCATTTAAAGTGGAGACTTTAAAAGAGAATGTGAAGAGGCATTTTAATGTGGAGGGAGTTACCACCACATGAATGGAGGAGGTGAGGGGTAACCTCCATGAGGCACCGGCCATGGAGGGGGTACCCCCCTCCTCCTATAAAAGGCCCCCCTCTTCCTCCTTCTTCCTTACACCTCGTCGTGAAGGATCTCTCTCCCCCTATAGAATTATTCCCCCATGGTCTCGGATTAGCGAGATACATGTTCCCGGTGGCATTTCATCTGGAAGGAGTTGCTGCTTCCGCTGCATCGCTAGAACGAGGAGGTGGAGGTTGTCCGGTGGCTTGAACGTGTGTGCGAGGACGGATGCGCTGCTGATTTGCGGCGCTCGGACTTCCACACGATCTTGAGATCGGCAAGTGTACGACTACATCAACCATGAGTTCCTACTCGTTAACAAAACTTGTTGTCTTCGAGGGTAAGTTCTCCATGGATGTATGTCCACCCATTGCTCTGCATCTAGTAGATAGATCTTGGCGTATAGTTCTCATCGTAGGAAATTTTTTGTTTTCTATGCTGCGGACCCAACATTCATTTCTCCGGAAAGTCGTCAATCCATTCTCGGGAGGTGCTGGTGAGCATAAGTGGGAGGTATTTGACGGCGACATTAGGGTTTCCCCCCGCAATGTGAATCGCTTTGCTGTAGTCCTACAACCATGTAACTGGCCTAGCAGTGCCGTCATAGGGCTTGATAGTATTGTCTATTTAGAGGCCCTGGGGGTAGATTGTGGCCCGTATTACTGGTCCAAAACAATGTGGCCCAAGGTATGGGAGCTCCCGTGCTTCTTGGATCTTGTCTAGCCGTGAACATGCATCATACGAATCTGGTTGCTTCCCTTTTCTGTCATGGGGAGGGGAATTGCGATGCGATTTATGAGATCCACCGTGCCCTCCGTCATGATGGCTGCTAGGTGGCAACGATGGCGGTGGAGGCGGTGGGTGAGCCTTCTTGTTGTTTCCCTCTTGCGCCTCCTCACGCCTGTCGCGATTGCTTGTTAGACGTGGTGCTTCCTTGTAGTATCTGCTCCTATGCCCTTCAAAGCTGTTGTGCTCTCCGGCATGCCGGGGCTGCTCGCCCTGGTCACGTATAACGATACCGACCTAGGGACGCCTAGACGGTGGCATGCTTGTACGGTGGCACGCTATGGTTCCTCATGATGCCAGGATGGTGGTGGAGGCGGCGACCGACGAGGGCGAGCCTTTTCTCTATGAGAAGAAGATATGGGTAAGGCATCAGCCCGGTTGCACGCATCCCTCCGTCTTCTCTCCGTGGAGCCTGTGTGGGATCCCTCGTCATAGGGACATCTTGGCCTTCTCCAGTTGTTTAGGGTTGACTGGAAAAGCTCCAGATTGGACTCAAGCCTCTATGAGGTACCCTTTTCCTGTTGCTTACATGCCTTGGCGACGAGGTCTTATACCTGAGCAACTGCTTCTAGCGACCTGTCCTGCTCCAGGAGGGTCTTGTCGATGGCAATGTTGAGGGCAGGAGTTGGCATTACTTGCCTCCCCTCTGAATCAATGTATGGGGTGGCCTTTGCTGGATTAGATCCGCCATATCCCAACTTGCGTCGAATGCCGGGGTCTTTGACGACGTGAGCTGGTGCTTTCTTTGCTTTGTGCTTCAGTAGCAACTGCTTGTACTCACCCTCCATAGCCCTTGCCGCCTTGGTAGATTGTTGTGCCTTGGCCATGTCTTCGTCTAGCTTAGTGCCCTGTTCTACGATGCCTTTGGCCTCTGCTAGGATTGCTGCACGCTTCTCATCAAGCTCCGTAACACTCCGGATATGGGCGACGGTAATGGGATAAATGAGGAGTGCAAAGTAGATCGCCTTGTCGGCAAAAGTAACCAATGGGTTGCCAGCTGCAAACGTTGACGGTGGCGGCTGATTTGACTGCTTGGTAGTACTGGGGTCCATGGTGAGTTCTTGCTCCTATTGTAGGCAGATAACCGGAGGAGGCATAGCCTTGGCCGAAGCTGGAGGCTCGGTTGCTTTCTTGGCCGCCGCTGCTCTGGTAACCACAGGTGTGGGCGGAGCTCTCTCACGCTCCGGTTCTTGTCCATCTTCTTCCATCATGCTCCCAATGGCAACAAGCACCTGGTAGGATGTGTTGGCCTTCTCGGCATGCTCCTCCCTCTCGATCTCTTGCTCGATCTCCCTCATATCAACATCGTATTCCTCCGACTTAGGATCTGAGTTGTTGCCATCCATATTGATGTCGGTATATAGTGCATCAAGGACGGAGTCGGAGTTGGCTTTAGTGTTATTGACGATGGATGTGGAGGGTGATGGAGGCGGGCCATTGTTGTTGTTTCCTCCGGCTTTAGGCCCAGGCATAGCTTGGGTGTTCTCCTCGGTGTCCGTGTATTCATTGACAATTGCGACCATCTCGCCAAGGGTGAGAGGGCGTGTGGCCTGCCGTCTTCGGAGGGTATGCCGGAGGAGTGTTCCGGGCATGAGCCTTTCCATGAAGTGGTAAACGAGTTCGTCGGCATGGTCACCTTTGAACGCATCTGGCAAGGTATTCGCGGGGAGGTTCTCCGTCCCTTTGATCACATCTGGCCAGATCGAATATGGCGATGACATCGACAAAGTGTGACATTCGCATCTCTAACGGTCGGGGAAGCCAAGCAGATTTGCGGGGTCCTTCCACCTTTATATCCTGCACAAGGGCGGTTTGGGTGGGCCTTAAATTTTCCTGATCTGAGCTGCCATACTCTAGAGAGAGGTACGACCCAGATTCTTCCATGAACGTGTCCTCCCCATAGGCGGTCTGTGCGGGCCTTGATGAGTTTCCAACTTCCTGGGATCTAGGACCCGAGTCAGTTTCACCGATAAAGATGTGGATGTCTCCGAAGGGGATGACGGAGCAGCGCGTAGGGTTCGTCTTCACTCGCACCCAGAACTCATCTAGAGGGATGATCGGGACATTGCCGGAGAAGAGAACACATCCGATGGCTATGGTGCACCGATTCCCGCGAAGAACTTGGACCTCGCCCATTGTAGAGCTCGAAGCACCTCTTGCCCCATGGTTGGAGCCAATTGTCGTGGTATTGCCGATGAGTACGCTATGGAGGGGCCTCATAGTGCGTGTTTAGAAATGTGGGGTAAGGCGGAGAGTTAGAGGGTACGAGGTAACATATTTTACCTAGGTTTAAGTCCCACAACGGTGGCGGAACTCAACTCCTGCTATAAATCACTATAATGGCAATACGTCGGGTTACAAAGACCGGTTCATTGTGCGAGGGTGTTATGAATTGAAAAGTATTGTGCCCTAAAGGCTCCCAAAGGTCTAGTTTATAAGGCACCAAAACCTAGGGTTACAGGGAAAGGACCTTGCCGGACAAGGTAAAGAGTCCTACACTAATACTAACTAGTCTTTCGTGTCTCGCACTCCAAGGCTCCGAGTACGTCGGTGACTCCTGCGTAGCCTTCCTTTATCCGGCATGGGCCTCCCTTCTGGATCCATCTATCTGGGCCGCCCAGCAGGCCATAGGCCTTGCTACCAACTATGGTCCACCCGGGTTAGCCGGATTAGAGATATGCTATGATGATACCCATTTAGCAGATCCCTAATAGGGGGTCCAGCCGGCTGGGCCAGATCCTAGCCGGTTGGGCCGGCTGGAGCTAGCCCAGCAAGAACCAGAAGAGCGCTACACAACGCCACCTGCTCGGGCCAGCGTGGGAACGCTTCGCGGCCTGCTGCCGTGGCCCGTTGTAGTGACTTCGGCGGCAGCGATTAAGCAGCCGGGTGGGTTGTCTTGCCCCATGCGCGCGTGCAAGCCCCACTCAGCATGCAGTGCCGGCAGCGCCAACCAGGTGGTCCTGCCACCCATGCGTCCTAGTGGTGCGGCGGGGGTTGTTGCCTGCATAAGTTGCACCTAGTGCTGGCTCGCTCGCTTGGGCCGGTCAGGCGGTCCAGCGGCGGTATGAGGTGATGTTTTTCTACCTAATTTGGGTGTCTTCCCTATTAGGCTAATTCCCTTGAGGAATTGGCCCTATAGTGGAAGATGCCCACAAATATTAATTTAAATATTTAGTTAGTATAAGTTAATTCACAATTAACATATTATAAATGCATATTATAAATTTCTATTTATCCGAAACTCCTTTTGGACTCTTTCCTTCTTTCTTTCTCCGAACAACTTCAGATCTCCCCAGAATGATTCATATTTATCTCTCTTCTATGATTCCATCTTGTAGGACGATCTCCAAGCGTCATAGTTCCCTTAAGCGTGTTTCCCTATGGTTCAGGAATGTCATAGACATGATCTCAATCAATGATCAACAGAGGGACCGGGATGCCCATGTTGACCCCTATGCACTCCACGAATCACCATCTTATCGAACCTTAAACAATATGTCCAACTCCATTTGTTACGCGATACAAGACTTGTTTGTGTCTGATCATTGTTATCATGATACTTTGTTCAATCACGTACCCAACAAGTACTATTTTACTCGTTCACGTGAAATTCCATCCTCATGACATAGTCATGCGCTGCGCAGCTTATGGATATAATTCACCGAGTGGGCCTAGTGTATCTTCTTGTCACACAGGAGAACAAATCCAGATCTTGATGCATAGGCCTCTACATGCCCCTTTGGATACCCAACATGCACCTTCATGGTCACCTAGTCACAAAAATGATGGTTGATTTGGTCAAAGCAATCCTCTGGTAATAGTGATTAATATGATCTCACGGTCTAAGGATTAGGACACTCTGTTTCTGACAATTGCAACTAGAAATAAGTGACATGATCGTGTTACAACAATCATTGGTGAGAAATGTTTGTCACATCATTCCAGATGATATGACTTCATTGTCAGTTCGCTCTCATAGCACCATGATCAGGAAACCTTGATGATTAGCTGCCTAATGAACTAGTTGAATAGAGGCTACTAGGGACATGGGTTTGTTTATAAACCACACCTGTATCAATGTTTTTGCTTGATACAGTTATAGCATGATATAAAGCTATTATGAACTAATGAGATATGATTATAAAACCCTTTTATTATTTTCCTCTAGGGCATATCTCCTTTAGTCTCCCACTTGCACTAGAGTACAAATAATCTAGCTACATTGCTACTAATCATAAACCATATCTCATATGTGTTTATTGATCATGCTTGCTCATGGAGGACTTCCTATCCTAAATTTGTTTTACTAGATTCATGAGGTCCTATTTTGACAATCATTAATGTCACCTATTTTTACATTCACACTATTATCATATAATGTGTTGTAGCATTTTGGTGACAAAGTGAGACTTTTGTTTTCTAGTATATACGATGACAAACTATCAGTCAATTGAACTTTCAAGATGTCATGTATAACTATAAAACACACTTAGTCGAAAATTGAATTTTCTTTGAACCAAAATCACTTATGCTTACTCTGAAGTATTCTAACACTTCTATACCTATATAAACTTTCATCAAATAGCAATATTTGCAATTTCAATCCTTGACCATGCCTCCTTTGCTCTAAATTTAACTCTAGTTTAGTGATTAACTTTAATCACCCAAAAACTTGGTCTTACATTAAGAACATGGGTCGCATTATGTCAAGTATAAATAACATGGGTTTTACCTTGGAAAAACTATGGCCAAGGCATAGTTGATGCGGTGCATCCATTTTCCATGTTTTTATCATTGTCATAAATACCGAGTATTTGCTCAATACTTCTCCTAATCGTTCAAGTAAGAACCAATTCATCACTTTAATCCATTCTGAACTGTTTTTAGAATCTCAACTACCACTTTCTTAACTAATTTTAGAACATTCCAAGTATTTTTGTCATTTTAATGTTTATTAAACATCCCGGTCTATTCACATAGATCCACTATATTTAATATACGTTGAATTTCATCCATCTAATGATCTAATCATTCCTAATACCAAGCATATTGTTCACTAATATGTCAATTACATATTCAGGAACATTGTTACGCTCCCATTCAAATACTTTATCAATATTTGATATTCTAGGATGTCACTCATCCCCCACTCATATATGTCATCCACATATTCTAATTGGAAAACTTCTTAGCTCCCACTCAACTTGCAGACTCTTCTCGATAATCCTGGCAAATCCAAAATTCTTTGATCTTAGATCAAATCGAGAATTTTCTGCTACAAGACTTAGAAATTCCAGATTGGTCAAAACCTGCCTGTTGTACTAGTTACAATATTTTCTTCAAACTTTAGAAGACTTTGTAGTTTTGATCAGTCTTTTGCCAATTTCATGACTCTAAGTCATTTCTTGTACTTAGGTCCATCAATCTTTCTTTGTAGTTCGTAGGTATGTCTTATTCCAATAATAGGAGAAGTGAATCAAGAATGAAATTCTAAAAATGGAAAAATAATTTCTTGAATCCTACTTTCTAAAGTATTAGCTAAAAATTTAGCTTACGCTTATACCCTTCAACTAACACTTCTATGAGAAGAAAATTTCTCAAAGAGGTACCATGCCGAGACAATACAAACTTTGTCTTCTTCAGGTATTAGTTTGGGATTTTCATTCATAGTCTCACTAAGAATGTACCATAAAGACTTACTTTTCGCAATGATCTCGAACTATCGAAATCTCTAGAAACTCGAGCTTGTCATATCTCATATGGTGTTGTTTCCGCGAATCTTTAGATGTTCCTAATAGTTTTGAGTGTTTACTAACTCAATCTCTAAACTCTAATTCCTAACATTAATCCATCCAAAGGTCATTTGGACCATATGTATCTTATACACTATGATTATGACGTGTTAGGCATATCAATACCATTTGATTAGTCCAATCACCATGATTTGTGAAACCATTTTTCACTAGTCCCTTATATGCCAATTTGCTATTAACTTGAATTTCAAGTCACTTTGATCAAATCACGGAGATTCGAATTCTTGTTAATCTTATATCCACTTCATTATGAAATCATTTGAACAATTAAAAATAGTTTCAAACTTGTGTTTCATCAAGTAAATACACATATTTACTCACCCAAAAATAATGATTTCCACTATCTGTTGAAAGTACAATACATCGTATGTATAAAATTTAACAATCCTTCACAGATCACCATTTTACCAGAATGCAGAGTTTTATTCATTCTGCCCAAAGAGGCATGGTTTTGTAAAGTCTCTAGATCAAATATTTAAGACCCCGATTTTCATAAACATGAACAACATGTAGTAGTGTTATTCATTATTGTTATTCATTATTTAAACAGTAGTGTTATTCATTATTTAAACTTGAATATATTTTGGCAATTTTCATAAACGTCCTTTTATCATACAAATAAAGACTAGAATAACTTGTTTATAATCCCTATTTGAATCATAAAATAAATTATTTATAAAAACAAAACAACTGAATTGTTTCCTATTAATATAAATAACCATCTCGCAATAAGCAAGACACACTAATAAGTTCCACAAACTTGATAACAAAGCTTTTATTAAAATCTACTAATCCTAATGATAAACTTTGAGGGAAGGAGTGTCATCGGCCATCAACTAGCCTTTTTGCCATCATCACGCCATCAGCGCCTCATTCTATTCTGTAACTCTCACATAGAGGGTCCTATTTTCAATAAAACAAGATTAAGTATCCAATACTTGAAAACTGCATAAGTGTTTCATGGAAACATTTATTACTTGTATACACATATACCCTTTTCGTTTACGATGATCCCAGCTTTAGGTTCAACCTTGGTGAAGGTATCATGGCGGTCACAAAGAGTCGTATCTTCTCTACTATCGGATTCATCAGGGAAATCTTCTAGGTGTTCAAAAAAGACATAGAGGAGATGGTTTTCTATGAGGATCCTTCTTACTTGTTGGTACTAGTAGATGAAATTCGACCCATCAAACTTAAGTTTCTACTTGTTCATTAATGGACCAAAGAAGTCCCGAACCGAGGGGATGGCCATAATCTACAAGACGTTTGTAAAAGGGACTTAGACTAAGTTCATAATATGGAGTTCAAATTTGTAATCTTATTAACAAACAAACTCCCACTTAAACTATCATCCCTAAAGATAGTTTAGTGATTACAAGACCCGTTTCCACCATGTCATCCCTGATCGTCATGACCTTTGATGCGGTTGTCAGGGTGGACTATATCCGCCAATCACATCATCCATGTGACTCGTGCTTGATCTTTTGAGCATTGTGTTGCGAGGCCATGTTTGTACATGCTAGGCTCGCCAACCCAACCATAGTGTTTTTGCTGTGCATACATGGCTTTCACCCACCGTATGTGAACGTAGATATGTCTAGCACCCCATCATCACGACCTACTTCATAACGAAGAACTTTATTGGTGGTGCACACTAATGGGAGAACACTTTCGTTGGTCTTAATTAGGGATCATCCTATTTAAATGCTTCCATTTTGTATCTAATACTTGCACTCAAACAAGATGCACACAAAGATTAAATCACATCTAATATAACCGTGATGTAATATGGTTGTCTTCGTGCTCCGTGATCTCCATCAGGTGCTCCGGTTTGGCACCAAGTCCATGATTCCACCGGTGTTGTCATTCATCTTCACGATTACTACTACTACACTACTTAGCAATAAGAAAAGTAAACTTCCTTACCTCATTCACGACTGCAACCATATCACATCACAAAGACTTCCATGCAACATAAAGTTAGACGCCTCTACTTTATCTATTGCACATTTTACATGGTTGTTTAGGATTTTGAAATAGAACTGTTTCTACCTATGAACTTCCAACCACAACATGGATACAGTAGTTGTATCTACTACACCCCTTTCAGGGCCTTCCATTGTAGATGCTATATCAACTACTGTGAGAGAGACAAACACCTGCTAGCCACTTATATGGTACAATCCGTAAGTCGAGCGTGGAACCAGTCTCATGTAAGATTACACGTAAGGTCGGTCCGGGCTAGCATCAATGCCCACGTGGGAAGGTAACAACTAGGGTATCAATGCCCACACTTTGCATGTGTCTATCCGTACTAGCATATTAACCATAGATCAGGCTCTGATACCACTGTAGGTTTTCCATAGCAAATAATAAAAAAATTACTACGCGGAACACACTAATCTATCTAGAAGTAATGGAGTAATGGAGGAAGACAGCAATACTTACCCTTGAAGATACATAAAGCGTTACGCTCATGTAGGAGCGTGGATGATGTATCCATACCTATCCGACCTCAAGGTCACGAAGCTCCTCGCACTTCACCTCTGGTACAGGTCCTTGCACGCCGGTCTGGTTGCTACAAATGTATCTCCCTGAGTTATCACACACATACGATGCAATACAATGACTCCTGAACTCTTGATACATGCCAAGGTTGCAGAAGTAGACCTCGTGGCCAGAATCTCTGCTGCACAATAGCGTGCCGCGGTGGTGATGACTTTGCATGTACAATCCTTCTCCGGGACCGTGCCAACACAAAGGTAACTGAGAGAGAGGGGATATTTCTCTAAGAAAAGATGCCTTAGAGAATATATTTTGGTGTGTTTAATCCCACCCATGAGCACCCCTTTATGTAGGCGGAGGGGTGTGTCTTTCTCAAAGGCCAAGCCATGTGGGACTAATTGAATAAAAAGTAATAGGCAAAATAGGGGGTGCAGCCGGCTATGCCAGCTCCTAGCTGGGTGGGCCGGCCGAAGACAGCCCAGCAAGAACCGGCAGCAGTAGCTAGCTACAACAGCTAGCCGGGCGGGCCCGCGTGACCGCGACCTGATACGTCCATAACGTATCTATAATTTTTTATGGTTTATGCTAATAATATGCTTTTGAACTCCTTTTTGTATAAATTTTATGATTTATTTGGATTAACCTACTAAAAGTTGCAAAAGTGCACAATGTTCTTGTTTTACACTTTGATGTGTAGGAATTATCAAGAATATAAGTGGAAACCTTGTTGGAGTCAAATTGGGATTTTTCCAGAAATCTGTCTCAAAACTCTTTTTGAAGATGGTCACGTTTCATGTCGAAGACGGCGTCAAACAGAAAACTCTTCAACTATAAAGTTGTTGGAAATTTTGCGACAAACGTTCTAGACATAAATTTTAGCTGATTCCGAGTCCGGACGGGCCTTTTAGGCCCGATTTACTGCAGCCAAAGATGGGTGACAGGAATCCGAAAAGCTATATAAAGGGAGGAAACCTAATTCGCCCAGGGCATCTGCACCCGCGAATTTGTAGTCACCAAAGCCACGTTTTTTCCTCCCCCATGGATCCCATCTCGATGGGGGAGGGCTCCCAAGAAGCCATGAAGGAAGGGGGCTAAGGGGTGGTGCTGCCGGCGGCGGGGAAGGAGTCCCCCGCGCCGCCGCCGGTGTTGCCGCCGCCCTCTTCACATTCTTCACCGCCATCTCCATCCCCTAATCCTCCTAGTATGCAGTGGTTCATCCTCCCACACACCTCTGTACCGTCCTATATAAACATGGTGTTTGATGCTATAAGTTATAATCCTATGATCTATGTCATGTTTGCATAGTTTCTTTGTTCTTAGATTGAATGGTTGAACGTCTTTGGTTCATTAGAGTTGTATGTTGATATGGTACAGTCCTTTGGTTTCCATTATATTTGTGCGCGCATGGATTAAACATCATAGGGTTTGTAGTATGTGTAAGAGGAAGGGGGATGTTCTGTCGGAGTGACATAAACCTGAGGACGCGAACCGGAATGTTGCACGTATGGGAGTAAGAGGACCATTAAACTTAAGGCTATGGTAGGGGAAACCTTAATGTATTGATTAGTACTTACGGATGTTTGCTAATAATCCAATCATATAGTACATGTAATTCCAAGTAGTGAAGCGCATGTATATTTAGTCTCTCCCACATAGAAAACTGCATCGAAGACAATGAACCCGATCTATTCGCTATTTAAACTTGGATAAAGCCACCACAATTACCACCACTATTCCACACTCATGGTTCTGTTAGTTTAGTGTATTTTATTGCTACAGCAACTAGCTTTACTATCTTGTTATTTATTATCATGCAAAGCTATCTCTATTACTCGTATTGTTGCTCTAGTTTTATTTCCTAGATAATTCAAACGTTTAGTGTGTGTAGAGTTGTATCAGTGGTTGATAGAACTTGAGAGAATATTTATCCTACCTTTAGCTTCTCGTTGGGTTCGACACTCTTACTTATCGAAAAGGCTACACAAGATCCCCTATACTTGTGGGTTATCACGAGCCAATGTGGTGGGGCAGTAGTAGTGCCCTGGCTGGCAGCCCGGGTGGGTTGGTTGACGCCGTCTCCGCTTACACAAGTGATGTGACTTATGGTCAATGGGACGCCTTGCTCGCCCACGGCCCAGCTGCAGCGGCTCATAGCGGCAATTGTTAGCGTGGCCAGGTGGGCCAACTTGACCCAAGTGCGCACAAGGCCCGCTCAGCATGCAGCGCTAGCAGCACCAACCGGGTGGGCCGACCACTCATGGGCACAGTGGCATGGAGCTTGTTGTTGATGGAGAGATGCCCTAGAGGCAAATAATAAATAGGTTTTTATTGTCATATCTCAATTAGTTCTTAATAGTTTCATACTATGCTATAACTGTATTAATACGAGATGTTAATACATGTGTGGTATGTAAACAAACCAAGTCTCTAGTTGCCTCTAGCAAACTAGTTCATTGGTCATGAGGATGATCTAGGGTTTCAAGATCATGGGCATTTATGCCAATGACAATGAGGTCACGTCATTAGTTGAATGATGTGATAGACAAACAACCCAACTAGTTGTATCTTAATGAGATCTAGTTACAAAGTTCACCATTAATGATAAATAAGAAAACCTCGCAACCTGTCCTTAGACTGTGAGATAATGCAAATCACCATTCTGGATGGAGCTTAGATGGTTATCAAGTATCATTCCATGACTGGATGATCGAAAAGGTGCCACTCAGGTTTCCCAAAGGGGCATGTAGAGGAGTACATATCAAGACCAGGATTTTCCCATCCATGTAACGGACAGTTACATTAATGGCCATCTTGGTGACGTTGCATTAACGAAGCTTGCAAGCGTTTGACTGGGTCATAGAATGCAACGACACATAAACGAGAAAACAAGTTCATCGGTAACGAGATCGAACAAAGGTATCGAGATACCATACATCAAATCTCGGGTGAACTAGGTATCAAGTGGCAAAGGGAATGGGAAACGACTGTATATGGTTCAAACGGCATTATCATCATGGAATGAACAAGGGTCATTATGGGCATCCTGGTCCCGCTATTGATCATTGGTTGAGATCATATATGTGCCACTCCCGAGCCACGGGGAAATACACTTAAGGGTACGATGAGCTAGAGATCCTCTGTAAGTTGGAATCACCATATGAAAGAGAAAAGGAAACCGAAAAAGTTCCGTGAGAGAACCGGAATCGTTCCGGGAAAGTTTCGAAGTCGTTCGGAGTAAATCGAAAGGGAACCGAATGGTGTTTTGGGTCAAATTGGATTTTGTAATATGTATATACATATTAATTAATGTAATTAATATTAAATATAATATTAAAATCTAATTTGAAGGGGTATTCCACTAATGGGCCAAACTTCCTAGGGAAAAGGGCCCACGGGGGAAAATCGAAGGAGGGAAGGGCCAAGGCCTAGCCACCACAAGGGGCCCACCCGGCCATCCTAGGGCTGTGCGCGGGGTGGGGCCCACCCCTATCCGTCTGGCCCTTGAGGCCCATGCGCCTCCCCCCTTGAATAGTCACACATGGGAAACCCAAAGGGGAGGGCACACCCCTCCCCCTATATAAAGAGAATATCATTTTGTGGCCCGAAAGTTGAGGCGTCCAGGCAACGCGGTACCCAAGTTGCTTGCAATCAGCTGTGTTGCCCAAAGTTGGTGTGCCAAATACTCAGAGGGTCTTTTTCGGCACGAATTTAACTTTATGTTTCAATACAAAATATCAGGCTAACGCCCGTCAAATTGGGCTGCCCTGTCAGTTTTCGCCGTTATGTCGTTGTCGTTGTGGCTGCCATGTAGGCTTGCAGTGTTGGCGCCTGCATCCTTTACACGTCTTCTTCTTCCCCGGGGCGGCAATCTGTGGTCGCGGCCATGGCGCGGAGCTAGGACATGGACGAACCTTCTCGGCCCAGCTCTCCTCCCCGTCCCAAATCGGAGCTCGCCCTCACCATGGCCGCACCCATGGCACGGCGCAGGGACGAGAATTCATTCCCAGGTGAGATCTGTCACCAAGCCGACCATGCTTGGTCCTGTTGTCCTCCTCCATAATCCGAGCTCGCCATCGCTATGGTCGCACACGCACCAGCCATGGCGCCTTCCTCTCCGAACCCTAAAGCCATATCCACCCAGTTCGGCACAACGCTAACAAGGTGAAAATGCATTAAGTTTTCTTCTTGTGATTGTAGAAAAACATGTATGTACCCTGTCCGTATCATACTCTAACAATGTACACATATGTTGTTTACTAGATTTTCATTTGAAATTAGTAGCTCCGGGATGACAAAACATAGGGAACCAAAATAGAACGACGATGAAGACCATGTTCTGTACTTTGCATTGCATCAACAAGTGCTCACTGACGAAGCATGTTACCAAGAGAGTGGAGTTCATCAGCCATTGCCAAAAATATGTGAACAAATCAATGAGCGATTCAATGCAAATACGCGCAGAAAAGCTAGATCCATGTCATCAATCATCAATAGGTGGCAAATTCTAGTGATGCGTTCAAAATGCGTACACCATGTATCATTTACTTGAAGTGCTTGTTATCCTGAGAAAAAATGCGTAGTATGCACATTACCTTTGTCTGTTTTATGCTACAATTCTGCTGTTATGGGCGTGGAAATAAAAGCTGGGCTTCACTAGATATTACGCAGTTAGGCCTAACTTAGTTTTACACAAATAAGCACAGCTTAGTCTTTACACAAATAAGCGTAACTAAAGATAAAGATAAAGACAAATGGTTCATCGGATCTGCCAGTATGAGCACTAGGTCCCTGGAGCTGGTGGTATCGTCGGAACGAACTAGAATGTTGTGTTTGACCGTCTGTCATTCTCCATCAAATCGTACGACCCCACTGATGAGCCAATTGTAGGCCCCCTCGCCCTGACGTGTATTCGTCTCCAGGTCGGATATGGAGTGTCAACATGATAGGCTCATGAGTGTGCAGCAAACACACAGTCTACTATCAACACTGGAAGTGCTGGCACCTTGGCAACAACACCAGCATGTTCTTCCTAGCCTCCGGCAGCAGCCTCAGCAGGTATTTCGTCAGCTTCACTAGCAGCAGCCTCAGTAGGTATTTTGTCAGCTTCACCAGCAGCAGCATTAGTAAGTATTTCATCAGCTTCACCAGTAGCACCATCACAAAATATTTCGTCAGCTTCACCAGGAGCAGCAGTAGCTAGTTCTTCGTTAGCTTCACCACCACCACCAGCAGCAGCAGCATCAGGAGCCAGGGCTGCCTGAGCAATTACAGGTTCAACAGCTCTAGGGGCTCCGACAAAGAAAGGGTAGTTCATCCCAAGAAACACAGATTGTCCGTTTAGATTGTCGACTCTGCTCCAGACTTGCTCTACTGGGTCTTTGGATGGGCATGAGGATCTCAAGAAAGCGTGACACCATAGTGATGGGTATGAAGAAAGTTGTCTCCCCATATGTTCTATTGTATCACCAACGTTGTTTAGTGCTCCCCTGATATGAATCCACATGAGTTCAACATCCTGTTTTGTGTCGCCTTCGAGAGGTGCCAGGAAACAGCGCCGTTTCCCAAGTTCAGCATCTTCTACTGCATCTTCGATGATCGGAGCTAGAATGATGCGCGGGGCTCTATGGGTACCTGCGTGTTACTTACAATCAGTAAGCAGAATTTTGAATGGGATTTTACATGCTATATGACACCATGACTCACCCCAAATGGATGTCTCCCAAACACGCCCATCACCACTAGGTTCAGTGACCGCATAAATGTGTTGCGGTTTGTACGAATAGTAGCTGTAGGTGAAGACGACATCGACATACTTCTCTAGCCGCAGGAAGTCATCGCACAAGACTGTTCATTCCTTGTCTTCTGTGCATCTAATGAATGTGATTGCCTTGTCAAACACTGCTAAGAGGTCGTACTCCTAGGTCTTCCACGCCTCCTCCCGCGGTCTATGTGCGATTTGTACCTTCAGGAGCTCAAGTTCTGCCATGTTGAACCTGTAAGCGAATTCGGAAATGGGCGACGGCCACCCGTTGTTGAATGCATTAATGCCAACACCCTCCAAAGATGGCAATGTAAATCTCAACGATCTGTAGCCATTTTTTAGATTCCAAGTACTCCCATCCTGGGATAAAAGGACCAGCCACTCGCCATTGCCACCCACCCAGTTATGGTCATCTCCCATTTCCGTCTCTTCTTCTTCCTTGATATTCACCACTACTGATTCCGCCCAATTATCCAGCAGCATTAGTTTTGCATGAATATTCTGCAGAGTTTGTTGTTAGATGGTACAATCACCTAGCATGGATTCCATTGCAAATGCAATTTGACAATTGGACCTTCAGATTAAAGTACCCAAAATATCTCCTAAATACCAGTGTCTCCTCAGATATCGCCTAAATTGTGCCTGTGTCACTATGAAGATACCCAATATATGGAGTAGGAGCAGAGCCCCCCCCTAGAACAAACTCCTGACAATGATCATAAACAGCTCACGGCATAACAACCTTAAATCGTCTAATCTGTTTGTTTTTGTTTTAGGAAACATAATATCACCTAGCAGGCATTCCATTACAAATCGAAATTGACAACTTGTCTATCACCTAAAGTAAGACTGTGTCACTATGAAAATACCAGAATATCAGGTACGAGCAGAGCTTCCGCAATACAGAATAGTCTTAAATGGTTCAATTTGTTCAAACCGCGCATGCACACAACACGTTCGACAAAAGGAACAGAGGATTCCGATGAGAGTTCAACACATATGAATCAATGATATGACTGAACCAATAAGCAAGATATTGGAACTTACGTGGCCATCACGGTCGTTTGGCCATTTGCTAGTATCGGGGTAAACAAGGCCTAACATGCTGAACGGTTGTTCGTCCATGTCCCGCATCGTGAAGTGGTAGCCAGGGATGCAGCGAGCGAGGCGGTCAGCAGAGATGATGTCCAACCCCGTGGCGATCCTTTGCATGTTCGTGGCGCTGAGGTTCAGCCATCCCCAATCCTCGCGGTGGCGGTCGCCCTGGCCATCCGCGTCATCGTCACATGCCTTTTGCTTCAGCCTGCTGCTACCCCAAGCTCTACCCATAGCAGCAAATGGAGTCTGGAATTCGGTAGATTAATGAAGGCATTGTGATAAGGAGGCAGATGGATTCAAGAGGGGATGGGGACATTTGTTCGAGTAGGGAGTAACCCATTGAGGAACCACCGCCGGTTCTCGTACACGTGGAAGACAAGGAAGGGGCGTAATTATTGAGGGCGCGCACCGGAACCGTCTAGAGGAAGTGAAAAATAAATCATAAGAGAGAGAAATGTGTGGCCCGCCTATCAGTGAGTGAAGGTCGGCACACGCAAACATGACTACATTTGACTTGGATCGTGCATGGCAGACCTCGATTCCATCACATGCAAGTGGCACAGAACAAATTTTAGGCAGCACTAGCATCGACGTGTAAAACCGCCATTTTTCTCCACCTTCACCCTACTACGAACGATCGTGCACCATTCCAGATATTAGTAAGGGTGGGTCCAATCTTTCAGTAAGCAGTTTCACTTCTCCGTCTCACTTCCTCCTCCATGACCTCATCGTCTTTCTCCTCCATAGCCTCATCCATTTCCTCCTCCACGGCATCACCCTCTCCCTCTGTATACTTTCCCTCTTGCATGTAGTCATGGACTTGCCGGATGTTCGAAATGACGGCGGGCTAGCGACTACGTACTTCGACATAGAAGTACATGGTGAGAAGAAGATCAATGTCGTCTACACCTTCGACCCTCGGACGATGAGGAACACTCTGAATAATTACACGAGTTGGCTATGGTTCGAAGAAAACAGGTTCTTAGGTCTCGACCTCGAGTACAACCGCGATCACCACAGGATCATCGTGGTGCAACTCTCCATGAAGGGGCACGTCCTCATATACAAGACTTTTTGCGAGGTGGGGGCTGACGGGAACAGGTAGACTTTGTTGTCTTTTTGTTCCTGAACTGTCTGTTTGAAAAAATTATTGCTATATTATTTGTCTGAATTCATTTTCATGCAGGTGGGGCGAAAGGATTAGGTCACTGTTTCATGACTTTCTCGTGAACTAGCAGATAACATTTACTAGTGTTGACATCACGAATGACTCTAAACTGCTTGAAAGCCTGACTGTCAACATTAAAATCCCAAAGGAGTGCAGAGTGGACATCCAGAAAATTTACTAGATCCCAGGGACGAAGGGCGGCAGGATCGGGATGGCTGACCTTGCAACCGAACTCATCGACCCGTGGTACACTAACATGAAGGGCAAATTGCCGAGATGTTGGTGGAGGCGTTTAGGGCATGATTCCTGGGAGGATAAGCCGCTTTCTGAACCTAATCTGAAGTACGCTGCAATTGACGGGTATGTTAGCCATGAGCTATACCGCCAGATTTTAGATTTTTGTTCCAGGCATCGTATCATTGAACAACCACGAAGGCAACTTGTCTGCCCCAGATGCCGGAGTGTAGATGAATCTACAAGCCGAGGCAAGCGACCGAAGGCATCCTGGGATCGGTTGCCTTCTCTAACAGGCTAGAATGTAGACTTTTAGTGCATGATTGTTGTGTTTGTATGGTGCTGGTTATGTTTATGAAAACATGTTATTTCAGAAGTACACTATGTGAGCAATTACGAACTGCTGTGTATTACCTTTGTCGAACTATAATCTGGGTTTGGTTATGACTGTATCCTTTGCTATAATCTGGGTTTGGTTATGACTTATGACTGTATCACACCTTATGCATGTCAGTCCTGGATTCTGCCGCATGCAAATGGCACAAACAAAATTTGTAAGTATGAATGTTGAGCATACAAAAAGGGGAAATGTAATTCATACAGGTTAACTACCTAATAGCAGAGGGATCATACGAGCTCGGTTCTTACACACAGAGTTCTTAGAAAATACATGCGAGATAAAATACAGGCGAGCTAAAACTAGGAACGAAATGCGAAACTAGTAGTGGTAAACAACACACTCACCCACCCACCAGATCCTGTTGAGCATCTTGTAGCAGACATACGCATCCCTGGCTGCATAATTGATCACATCGTAATTCAGGTGCCTCCACTCCCATCGCTAATGCAGGTGCTTCGGGAACTCGACTTTCATGTCAGCGTACTCGCGATCGATGATGTCGGCAGTGAGTCTAGCCATGTCAGCTTTCCCCGTAACGCCATTCGGGTACCTCCACAAACGTTGGAGATCGACATGATTGACGACATGCACGAGGATATCCTGCTCTAGCTTCGGAGTGTCGTTCTTGATATTGACGCTGGCGAAGTAGATCTCCCTCCTATGTAGAAACTCGTGAAGCTCCGGGCATACAGATTTGGCCCTACATACATGGTATAGGAGGCAGTGGTTGTGCATGGACAGCTGCAAAAGTGCTGCCCTCTTCCTATCTCTGGTATACTCGAGGGCAAGGCCGACGATCTTGTACCTATCCATTGGCTACTGTAGCCACCGCTTGTACATTGCGATGAACTTGGCAACCTCTGCTGATGCATTTGTGTGGACGACTGTCAGCTTGGTGGTGCCATGGGTGGTGACGGTGTACTCATCGGTGAAGTCGCTCCCGTCACCGAACATGTTGTACTCTGCGTCCATCGCAGCAACTAATGCGGCGGTCATGGCCTAGGGTCAGTAGCGATGGCTGGGACTGGGCGTGGTAGTGGAGTGATCTGTTGCGGTGGTATGGCCCAGCGGAGGCGGTGCCTGCCGCAGCGTCGATGGTTCTTGCGGCGGCAGCAGAAGGAAGGAGTTGGTGATTTGTGCATAGTGATGTGCTGTGGAGACGGAAGGCGATGCTTAAATTGTGTTTCCCAATATTCCGGTCATACCCAAGCGGAAGCAAGTTTGACTTGGTGAGCACCGTTGATTTCCAATCCTAGCGATTAAATTCAGCGACTGTCCTGGTAGGCGATGGGACGGGTGTGCGACGTGGCTTTGGCATGGCAGAGACCGGCCACAGAGACCACCGTCCCATTGCCGATCCGCAGGGGGTGCGCGGTGCTGACACGACGTAACGTGACAGGACAGAAGGAAGTGTACAGGTATTTGTGATTATTATTCCCAACAAGTTTAAGAAGTGTAAGCATAGACAGGGACCTAGCATCCCTGCACCCCCGGGCAGTCGCCCATCCGCTCGGGTCTGCCAATTGCACAAAGCTTGCAATTTCCTTTCTTTAATTTGGTGATTTTGTCCAGAATTTGCCAAATTGAAGCTCGTTTGCCCATGATTCTATAAGTTTCTATGTAGGCCACTTGTGTAAGCATGCACGATTGAGCAACTTTGCAACATACATGTCGGTGGAAAAGCATGAGGTTTCAACGCACCACATAGTTTAGGGATTTCTATTTTCCCTAGCAAAAGTGGTTCCATATATACTTTTTGGCTTTTGGAACTAGTTCCCTACACTGTGGAGGTGGTTCCAAATTGAGCAAAAGAAGAAACCGGAGCAAGAGGGTGCTCCGATGCCAAATGTGGTTCCAAATTGATTAGCCAACCTGTGTGTGACATATGTCCTCTGCTCTCATATCTTAGAGAAAAATAAGGCTATTCTTGTCAGCGGTGGGACCACATGGTGCAGGAATTTAGAATAGCTACATTGTGGAGCTCTAGCCAAATTGCATGGTAAAGCCAAATTCAGCTTTTTGTCAGATTTAGCTATAGCAACATTTAGTTTGTCCTTACTTTTTCCCTCCCTCCATTCCGAAGCCCTCACATGCGCTCGGAGGGGGGGTGTCGTCTGGTCAAACGTTTGACTGTTACGTGCACCCTGACGCCTAAATTGGTAGTTTTTTGTTATTTGGCCTTTTTAAGAGCGCATTTTCCCCTCTCTCGCTAACAGATGTGTCTTTTTTGCCAAAAAAGGTAGCAAATCTAGAGTAGCTTCTCTCTTCATTCATTGTTCCTTTTGCCCTCGTTTTTCCCCAATCTGGTAGCAAATATAGAGTAGCAAAACTAACCAGCATCATAAATAAATTCAGTAAACAGGGCAGATGTAGATAAAGCAGCTAATATAGGTTACATAATACAATACTTAATGAGGTTCGACAATTAGGATGCTCAGTAGCAGCAGCTGACAAGTTCAACACATACAAGACAAAAGAAGCTGCTTTACAGCAGCAGCTGCAGTAGATCAGTGGCCCCTCGTGGCCTCTGCTAGGAGGGCCTCCGCCTCCTCCCTCTGGCGCCTCCTCCACTTTTTGCTGCCTAGGCCCTTGACCTTGGGCACCTTGGGTTTGATCGGGAGCATGCGACCCTCCTTGATAGCCACCTTCTAGAGGTTACGGAGGTGAAGACCGAGCGCCTGGTGCTTGGCAATGAAGACATGGATGTTCACGGACTCTCCGCAGGTCCTCACGTCCTCGGCATGCTTCACGAGGGAGTTGAAGTCCGTGGCGTGGAGCCTCCTGGTGGGGCAGAAGGGGCACATGTACACGTCACCGGCGAAGAAGTTGTACTAGCCGTACTTTAGCCTCCTAAGCACATGATGAGTCTTGGTGTCCTTGGACTCGTCGTCACTGCGGACGTTGCTGCTATCCTCCTATTGGAAAAAAAAGTAGAGTGCAATAAGGACATGATTGAGATACTTTGATTATCGGGATTGATTATTTGCATAGATTAACCGATTGAGATCTCCCGATTATTCCCCAAAGTCAAACCAAATTGAATACTGATCCCAACTACAAATAGGGGGATTCATCAAAATTTGAGATCTAACACAAGAGGATTAGCTACTGTAAAAACACAAACTGCTGAGCCCTAATAACATACGATCTATCATCCAGGCAAGGGAACGGGGGAAGAACAAGGGAAGGGGAGAAAACCCTGGTTACCTCCGACCATGGGTCGGCGATGCTGGTGTCGTAGGGGTTCTCCGGCCTTATGTAGACAACCTCCTCGTAGGGGTCCCAGCCGAGCGGGATCTATCCGAGACCGGTGGGGGCCTCCTCGCCGGCGGCTACGGTAGATGCAGGGATGGGGGCATGTACGGGGACGGGGGCACCTCGCGGGTGGCCTTGGAGGCGCCGATGGCTACCACGCCATTCTTCTCCATCACCGGCGTGGTTGGTTTTTTTTAGGGGTTTGTAGAAGGTGATGGGACAGTGGAGACGGTTGAGTGAGCGAGTGCGTGATGAGTGGGAATGGGGAGGCCTCTATTAAAGGAGAAGGGAAGCGACGTTTCATTTCACTACCGTGCACCGTGTCGCCATCTACTGCCGTGCGCACAAAGCGCACCGTGACTCACGTTTTTTCCCTCGTGTTTAACCCTGGCGATTTAGTTGTACTCAGTTTTGCCCTCGAGCGTAACACTGGCAGTTTGGTTCCATTTTTTTAATTTTTTTCTATTTTCTATTTGAATCCCTTTGTCAGTCTTGCCCTTGGTTTTTAAGTTCTACTCAGTTTTGCCCTTGGTTCTTAAGTGCTACGCTCTGATTGGTCAAGACAGCTGTCACACGGATCATGCCCACCAACCGTTGATCCTCTGTGATCTAGCGGATAGTATAACCCTTATATCTGTCGGGAGGACCCCTCTATCCATGCAAAATAACAAGTATACCACCGGAACTTTAACTCCATAAATAGATGAACTTGAATATAATTTGAAGGGAACGTGTTCTAAGGTGTATAATTTGTGCATTACATTCCACTCTATGAACATGATAATCTCTCAAGATTTTCTTAGGACAATATTATCATGTATTAAGTGCGATTTCAAAGAGTTGAAATGTGTATAATTTTCGTATACGCAAGTTTATGCATTACATTCCACTCCACGAAAATGATAAATGATCAGGAGTTTATTAGCACAACATTATCATGACGTGGCCCCCACTTGTTAGCATGTAACAGCAAGGCTGACGGACGGCGAGTTTCAGACCATGTGAGAATTTCTGACAAGGAGATGGGCAAAAGTGAGGAAAAACTAAGCGGCTAGGGAAAACTGAGTACAACTAACGAACCAAGGGTGCGAAAATAGAAATATCCATAGTTTAAGGGTCTAGAAACGGTAAGAGAATTAAATATTATTAGTGGTCGGGCCAGCATAGTGACGGCATGGTCGGCTAGAAGATGCTGATTCCTAAGTAAGGGGACACCAGGCCGGTCTTGACATACTCCCTCAGGAATTTGCCATAAGTAGCGTGCTTAGCCTTGGTCGCCGACTTGTGTTTACTAGGCGGGCTTTTACCGATGCCAACCGCATGCGGAATCAACCTGGCAATGCTCGGGTTGACTCCTTTCTAACAGAAAGGGCACCTGAGCTCCCCAAGTCGAGTGCAGAAAGGGATTATCCCTCTCTTGAGCTTCTTAATGACATGGCGGCTCTTGTTTTCCATGTTCTCCTTGTCAGAGTCCATCTCACTTGAATCTACCTGTAATGTATGAAATGCAAACTGAAATGAGCAAAATAATAAATATATATTCCTTCCACCATTCCGAGTTACTTTCGATACAATAACATATCGATATAGGTTCAGCAGTTCATTATGGCTGTCTCTCCAGCTCGCTCCTAAATTAATGTGGTTTGTGTTCTTGATAACTTATTAATAAATAAATAATGTGGATTCATTCAGAACAGACTAGATCTATCCATGTATCAGTTCGTACGGTGCATCTAATCATTAGGACTAGATTTTTTTATGAAGCCAGGATAGATTAAGCTCGAGCAGAAAATATGAAACGTGTAGAAATAGATGTACCTCCGGGTACACGAGCGGAGCATGTTCGTCGAACTCCACGTCCTCATCAGGGCCTCCGAAGTCGTCAACACCGGCGAGCACATGGTCCCCCAAGGGGTTGAACTGCACGTCCTCCTTGCCTTGTGCTGCGTGATGCTCCTCCAGATCTGCCGCGTGAAGAACCACCCCGGCGGCGATGCCCGCACACTCACCCCCACGCACTAGTTTCATGGAGAAGGTTTGTCCCTGTACGTTGAAGATTGTGGGGTTTTTCTAGATAGGGAAGAGAGAGGAGTGGATGAGTGCGAATGGAGGACCCGATAGGCTAGGTTTTAAATGCAAGGACGTTTAGGCCTCCTCGAGGGCCCCGGTAGGCAGCTCTTCTAGCTGTGGCTGCCGCATGGAAGGTTCGTGTGATGAGGGCCCATCGGAAGTGAGAGTGCAGGAGCGCTGTGTAGTAAAAATGGTATAGCCCGTGGGCCGTGGATGACCAGTTGTTGTGTAGTAGACTTGTAGCCTTTGCTGAATACATTAAACATGACATGACCACTCGACGATTTTTCCATGGACGGCATCGTGTTCCTTCTTGTAGAAGCCTCGTTGAGGGAGACGTTCGTGCTATCTCACGCTATACTGTGAAGGGCAAAATGTGTGCAACGAGCCTTGTTGGATCATAGAGGATCAACGGTGCAAGACGATCCGCGTCTGGCTGTGACAACCAATCGTATGAAAGTGCACAGAATGGGCATAGGTTTGGGCTTCTACGAAAGACAAAGAGAGATAGAGAGGGGCAAAACTAAGTAGTGTTCAAAAACCAAGGGCAGAGCTGAGTAGTATAAAAATGGAAAGTGAGTGTCTTTTACAATGAAATACATCATGGCATACATCAAATTATCCCAAGATAGATCCACTAAAGTTCATTGGATGTGTGTTCTTCTCATAAACCACATATGGATACACCAGAGTCATTGCATGTGTGTTCTTTCCACAAACCACACATGGATCCACCAATGTCACTGCATTTGTGTTCTTGTCCTAAACCACATATGGATCCACCAGACTCATTGCATGTGTGTTCTTGTAATGACAAACCACATATGGAGATCCACCAGTGTCATTGCATGTGTGTTCTTTCCACAAACCACATATGGATCAACCAATGTCATTGCATGTGTGTTCTTTCCACAAACCACATATGGATCCACCAGAGTCATTGCATGTGTGTTCTAGTAATGACAAACCACATATGGATCAACCAATGTCATTGCATGTGTGTTCTTTTCATGAGCCACATATGGATCAACCAGAGTCATTGCATGTGTGTTGTTTTCACAAACCACATATGGACCCACTAGAGTCATTGCATGTGTGTTCTTTCCACAAACCACATATGGATCCACCAGAGTCATTGCATGTGTGTTCTTGTAATGAAAAACCACATATGGATCAACCAATGTCATTGCATGTGTGTTCTTTTCACAAACCACAACTAGAGTCATTGCATGTTTGTTCTTTTCATTTACCACAGCTAGAGTCATTGCATGTATGTTCTTTTCACAAACCACATATGGATCCACCAGAGTCATTGCATGTGTGTTCTCTTCACAAACCACATATGGATCCACCAGTGTCATTGAAATGTGTGTTCTTTTCACAAACCACATGGATCCACCAATGTCATTGCATGTGTATTCTTGTAATGACAAACCACGTATGGATCCACAAGTGTCATTACATGTGTGTTCTTTTCACAAACCATATATGGACCCACTAGAGTGATTGCATGTGTGTTCTTTCCACAAACCACATATGGATCCACCAGAGTCATTGCATGTGTGTTCTTGTAATGACAAACCACATATGGATCAACCAATGTGATTGCAAGTGTGTTCTTTTCATGAACCACATATGGATCCACCAGTGTCATTGCATGTGTGTTCTTTTCACAAACCACATATGGATCCACCAATGTCATTGCATGTGTGTTCTTTCCACAAACCACTTATGGATCCACCAAAGTCATTGCATGTGTGTTCTTGTAATGACAAACCACATATGGATCAACCAATGTCACTGCATGTGTGTTCTTTTCATGAACCACATATGGATCAACCAGAGTCATTATATGTTTGTTCTTTTCACAAACTTCATATGGATCCACCAGTGTCATTGCATGTGTGTTCTTTCCACAAACCACATACGGATCCACGAGAGTCATTGCATGTGTGTTCTTGTAATGACAAACCACATATGGATCAACCAATGTCATTGCATGAGTGTTCTTTTAATGAACCACATATGGATCCACCAGAGTCATTGCATGTTTTTTTCATAAACCACATGGATCCCCTAGTGTCATTGCATGTGTGTTCTTTTAATAAACCATAGCTAGAGTCATTGCATGTTTGTTGTTTTCATTAACCACATCTAGAGTCATTGCATGTTTGTTTTTTCATTAACCACAGCTAGAGTCATTGCATATTTGTTCTTTTCACAAACTACATATGGATCCACCAGAGTCATTGCATGTGTGTTCTTTCCACAAACCACATATGGATCAACCAATGTCATTGCATGTGTGTTCTTTCCACAAACCACATATGGATCCACCAGAGTCATTGCATGTGTGTTGTTTTCCTAAACCACATATGGATCCACCAGTGTCATTACATGTGTGTTCTTTTCACAAACCACATATGGATCCACCAGAGACATTGCATGTATGTTCTTTTCACAAACCACATAGGGATCCACCAGAGTCATCAAATGTGTGTTCGTTTCACAAACCACATATGGATCCACCAGTGTCATTGAAATGTGTGTTCTTTACACAAACCACAGCTAGAGTCATTGCATGTCTAATCTTTTCATTAACCACAACTAGAGTCATTGCATGTATGTTCTTTTCACAAACGACATATGGATCCACCAGAGTCATTGCATGCGTGTTCTTTTCACAAACCACATATGGATCCACCAGTCTCATTGAAATGTGTGTTCTTTTCACAAACCACATGGATCCACGAATGTCATTACATGTGTCTTGTTGTAATGACAAACCACATATGGGTCCACCAATGTCATTGCATGTGTGTTCTTTTCACAAACCACATATGGATCCACCAGAGTCATTGCATGTGTGTTCTCTTCACAAACCACATATGGATCCACCAGTGTCATTGAAATGTGTGTTATTTTCACAAACCACATGGATCCACCAATGTCATTGCATGTGTGTTCTTGTAATGACAAACCACATACGGATCCACCAGTGTCATTGCATGTGTGTTCTTTTCACAAACCACATATGGACCCACTAGAGTCATTGCATGTTTTGTTCTTTCCACAAACCACATATGGATCCACCAGAGTCATTGCATGTGTGTTCTTTCCACAAACCACATATGGATCAACCAATGTCATTGCATGTGTGTTCTTTCCACAAACCACATATGGATCCACCAGAGTCATTGCATGTGTGTTCTTTTCCTAAACCACATATGGATCCACCAGTGTCATTACATGTGTGTTCTTTTCACAAACCACATATGGATCCACCAGAGACATTGCATGTATGTTCTTTTCACAAACCACATACGGATCCACCAGAGTCATCAAATGTGTGTTCGTTTCACAAACCACATATGGATTCACCAGTGTCATTGAAATGTGTGTTGTTTACACAAACCACAGCTAGAGTCATTGCATGTCTAACCTTTTCATTAACCACAACTAGAGTCATTGCATGTATGTTCTTTTCACAAACCACATATGGATCCACCAGAGTCATTGCATGCGTGTTCTTTTCACAAACCACATATGGATCCACCAGTCTCATTGAAATGTGTGTTCTTTTCACAAACCACATGGATCCACGAATGTCATTACATGTGTCTTGTTGTAATGACAAACAACATATGGATCCACCAATGTCATTGCATGTGTGTTCTTTTCACAAACCACATATGGATCCACCAGAGTCATTGCATGTGTGTTATTTTCACAAACCACATATGGATCCACCAGTGTCATTGAAATGTGTGTTATTTTCACAAACCACATGGATCCACCAATGTCATTGCATGTGTGTTCTTGTAATGACAAACCACATACGGATCCACCAGTGTCATTGCATGTGTGTTCTTTTCACAAACCACATATGGACCCACTAGAGTCATTGCATGTTTTGTTCTTTCCACAAACCACATATGGATCCACCAGGGTCATTGCATTTGTGTTCTTGTAATGACAAACCACATATGGATCAACCAATGTCATTGCATGTGTGTTCTTTTCGTGAACCACATATGGATCAACCAGAGTCATTGCATGTGTGTTCTTTCCAGAAACCACATATGGATCCACCAGTGTCATTGCATGTGTGTTCTTGTAAAGACAAACCACATATGGATCCACTAGTTTCATTGCATGTGTGTTCTTGTAATGAAAAACCACATATGGATCAACCGATGGCATTGTATGTGTGTTCTTTTCATGAACCACATATGGATCAACCAGAGTCACTTCATGTTTGTTCATTTCACAAACCACATATGGATCCACCAGAGTCATTGCATGTGTGTTCTTTTCATAAACTACATGGATCCCCCAGTGTCATTGCATGTGTGTTCTTTTAATAAACCACATCTAGAGTCATTGCATGTCTATTCTTTTCATTAACCACATCTAGAGTCATCCCATGTTTGTTCTTTTCACAAATCTCATCTGGATCCACCAGAGTCATTGCATGTGTGTTCTTTCCACAAAGCACATATGGATCCACTAGTGTCATTGCATGTGTGTTCTTTCCACAAACCACATATGGATCCACCAGAGTCACTACATGTGTGTTCTTTTCCTAAACCGGATATGGATCCACCAGTGTCATTGCATGTATGTTCTTTTCACAAACCACATATGGGTCCACCAGAGACATTGCATGTATGTTCTTTTCACAAACCACATATGGATCCACACATGTGATTGAAATGTGTGTTCTTTTCACAAACCACATGGATCCTCCAATGTTATTGCATGTGTGTTCTTATAATGACAAACCACATATGGATCCACCAATGTCATTGCATGTGTGTTCTTTTCACAAACCACATATGGACCCACTAGAGTGATTGCATGTGCGTTCTTTCCACAAACCACATATGGATCCACCAGAGTCATTGCATGTGTGTTCTTGTAATGAAAAACCACATGTGGATCAACCAATGTCATTGCATGTGTGTTCTTTTCATGAACCACATATGGATCCGCCAATGTCATTGCATGTGTGTTCTTTTCACAAACCACATATGCATCCACCAGTGTCATTGCATGTGTGTTCTTTCCACAAACCACATATGGATCCACTAGAGTCATTGCAGTTGTGTTCTTGTAATGACAAACCACATATGGATCAACCAATGTCATTGCATGTGTGTTATTTTCATGAACCACATATGGATCAACCAGAGTCATTGCATGTTTGTTCTTTTCACAAACCACATATGAATCCACCAGTGTCATTGCATGTGTGTTATTTCCACAAACCACATATGGATCCACCAGAGTCATTGCATGTGTGTTTTTGTAATTACAAACCACATATGGATCAATCAATGTCATTGCATGTTTTCTTTTCATGAACCACATATGGATCAACCAGAGTCATTGCATGTTTGTTCTTTTCAGAAACCACATATGGATCCACCAGAGTCATTGCATGTTTTTTTTCATAAACCACATGGATCCCCTTGTGTCATTGCATGTGTGTTCTTTTAATAAACCGCAGCTAGAGTCATTGCATGTTTATTGTTTTCATTAACCACAGTTAGAGTCATTGCATGTTTGTTATTTTCATTAACCACAGCTAGAGTCATTGCATGCGTGTTCTTTCCACAAACCACATATGGATTCACCAGTGTCATTGCATGTGTGTTCTTTCCACAAAACACATATGGATCCACCAGACTCATTGCATGTGTGTTCTTTTCCTAAACTGCATATGCATCCACCAGTGTCATTGCATGTGTGTTCTTTTCACAAACCACATATGGATCCACCAGAGACATTGCCTGTATCTTCTTTTCACAAACCACATATGGATCCACCAGAGTCATTGCATGTGTGTTCTTGTAATGACAAACCACATATCGATCAACCAATGTAATTGCATGTGTGTTCTTTTCACAAACCATAGCTAGATTCATTGCATGTCTGTTATTTTAATTAACCACTGCTAGAGTCATTGCATGTATGTTATTTTCACAAACCACATATGGATCCACCAGTGTCATTGAAATGTGTGTTCTTTTCACAAACCACATGGATCCACCAATGTCATTACATGTGTGTTGTTGTAATGACAAACCACATATGGATCCACCAATGTCATTGCATGTGTGTTCTTTTCACAAACCACATATGGATCCACCAGTGTCATTAAAATGTGTGTTCTTTTCACAAACCACATGGATCCACCAATGTCATTGCATGTGTGTTCTTGTAATGACAAACCACATATGGATCCACTAGTGTCATTGCATGTGTGTTCTTTTCACAAACCACATATGGACCCACTAGAGTCATTCCATGTGTGTTCTTTCCACAAACCACATATGGATCCACCAGTGTCGTTGCATGTGTGTTCTTGTAATGACAAACCACATATGGATCCACCAGTGTCATTCCATGTGTGTTCTTGTATTGACAAACCACATATGGATCAGCCGATGTCATTGTATGTGTGATCTTTTCATGAACCACATATGGATCAACCAGAGTCATTGCATGTTTATTCTTTTCAGAAACCACATATGGATCCACCAGAGTCATTGCATGTGTGTTCTTTTCATAAACCACATGGATCCCCTAGTGTCATTGCATGTGTGTTCTTTTAATAAACCACATCTAGAGTCATTGCATGTCTGTTCTTTTCATTAACCACAGTTGGAGTCATCGCATGTTTGTTCTTTTCACAAATCACATATGGATCCACCAGAGTCATTGCATGTGTGATCTTTCCACAAACCACATATGGATCCACCAGTGTCATTGCATGTGTGTTCTTTCCACAAACCACATATGGATCCACCAGAGTCACTACATGTGTGTTCTTTTCCTAAACCGCATATGGATCCACCAGAGTCATTGGATGTGTGTTATTTTCACAAACCACATATGGATCCACCAGTGTCATTGAAATGTGTGTTCTTTTCACAAACCACATGGATCCTCCAATGTCATTGCATGTGTGTTCCTATAATGACAAACCACATAAGGATCCACCAGTGTCATTGCATGTGTGTTCTTTTCACAAACCACATATGGACCCACCAGAGTGATTGCATGTGTGTTCTTTCCCGAAATCACATATGGATCCACCAGAGTCATTGAAATGTGTGTTCTTTTCACAAACCACAAGGATCCACCAATGTCATTGCATGTGTGTTCTTGTACTGACAAACCACATATGGATCCACCAGTGTCATTGCATGTGTCTTCTTTTCACAAACCACATATGGACCCACTATAGTCATTGCATGTTTTGTTCTTTCCACAAAACACATATGGATCCACCAGGGTCATTGCATGTGTGTTCTTGTAATGACAAACCACATATGGATCAACCAATGTCATTGCATGTGTGTTCTTTTCATGAACCACATATGGATCAACTAGAGTCATTGCATGTGTGTTCTTTCCACAAACCACATATGGATCTACCAGTGTCATTTCATGTGTGTTCTTGTAAAGACAAACCACATATGAATCCACCAGTGTCATTGCATGTGTGTTCTTGTAATGACAAACCACATATGGATCAACCGATGGCATTGTATGTGTGTTCTTTTCATGAACCACATATGTATCAACCAGAGTCATTGCATGTTTGTTCATTTCACAAACCACATATGGATCCACCAGAGTTATTGCATGTGTGTTCTTTTCATAAAGCACATGGATCCCCTAGTGTCATTGCATGTGTGTTATTTTAATAAAGCACATCAAGAGTCATTGCATGTCTTATCTTTCATTAACCACAGCTGGAGTCATTGCATGTTTGTTCTTTTGACAAATCACATATGGATCCACTAGAGTCATTGCATGTGTGTTCTTTCCACAAACCACATATGGATCCACCAGTGTCATTGCATGTGTGTTCTTTCCACAAACCACATATGGATCCACCAGAGTCACTGCATGTGTGTTCTTTTCCTAAACCACATATGGATCCACCATCGTCATTGCATGTATGTTCTTTTCACAAACCACATATGGATCCACCAGAGACATTGCATGTATGTTCTTTTCACAAACCACATATGGATCCACCTGAGTCATTGCATGTGTGTTCTTTTCACAAACCACATATGGATCAACCAGTGTCATTGAAATGTGTGTTCTTTTCACAAACCACATATGGATCCACCAATGTCATTACATGTGTGTTGTTGTAATGACAAACCACATGTGGATCCACCAGTGTCATTGCATGTGTTATCTTTTCACATACCACATATGGATCCACCAGAGTCATTGCATGTGTGTTCTTTTCACAAACCACATATGGATCCACAAGTGTCGTTGAAATGTGTGTTCTATTCACAAACCACATGGATCCACCAATGTCATTTCATGTGCATTCTTGTAATGACAAACCACATATGGATCCACTAGTGTCATTGCATGTGCGTTCTTTTCACAAACCACATATGTACCCACTAGATTCATTGCATGTGTGTTATTTCCACAAACCACATATGGATCCACCAGAGTCATTGCATGTGTGTTTTTGTAATGACAATCCACATATGGATCAACCAATGTCATTGCATGTGTGTTCTTTTCATGAACCACATATGGATCAACCAGAGTCATTGCATGTGTGTTCTTTTCACAAACCACATATGGATCAACCAGTGTCATTGAAATGTGTGTTCTTTTCACAAACCACATATGGATCCACCAATGTCATTACATGTGTGTTGTTGTAATGACAAACCACATGTGGATCCACCAGTGTCATTGCATGTGTTATCTTTTCACATACCACATATGGATCCACCAGAGTCATTGCATGTGTGTTCTTTTCACAAACCACATATGGATCCACAAGTGTCGTTGAAATGTGTGTTCTATTCACAAACCACATGGATCCACCAATGTCATTTCATGTGCATTCTTGTAATGACAAACCACATATGGATCCACTAGTGTCATTGCATGTGCGTTCTTTTCACAAACCACATATGTACCCACTAGATTCATTGCATGTGTGTTATTTCCACAAACCACATATGGATCCACCATAGTCATTGCATGTGTGTTTTTGTAATGACAATCCACATATGGATCAACCAATGTCATTGCATGTGTGTTCTTTTCAGGAACCACATATGGATCAACCAGAGTCATTGCATGTGTGTTCTTTCCACAAACCACATATGGATCTACCAGTGTCATTGCATGTGTGTTCTTGTAATGACAAACCACATATGGGTCCACCAGTGTCATTGCATGTGTGTTCTGGTAATGACGAACCACATATGGATCAACCGATGTCATTGTATGTGTGTTCTTTTCATGAACCACATATGGATCAACCAGGGTCATTGCATGTTTGTTCTTTTCACAAACCACATATGGATCCACCAGAGTCATTGAATGTGTGTTATTTTCATAAACCACATGGATCCCCAGTGTCATTGCATGTGTGTTCTTTTCATAAACCACATGGATCCCCAGTGTCATTGCATGTGTGTTGTTTTAATAAACCACATCTAGAGTCATTGCATGTCTGTTCTTTTCATTAACCATAGTTGGAGTCATTGCATGTTTGTTCTTTTCACAAATCACATATGGATCCACCAGAGTCATTGCATGTGTGTTCTTTCCACAAACCACATATGCATCCACCAGTGGCATTGCATGTGTGTTCTTTCCACAAACCACATATGGATCCACCAGAGTCATTGCATGTGTGTTCTTTTCCTAAACCGCATATGGATCCACCAGTGTCATTGCATGTATGTTCTTTTCACAAACCACATATGGGTCCACCAATGTCATTGCATGTGTGTTCTTTTCACAAACCAGATATGGATCCACCAGAGTCAATGCATGTGTGTTCTTTACAAAAACCACATGGATCGACCAGTGTCATTATATATGTGTTCTTTTAATAAAACATAGCTAGAATCATTGCAGGTCTATTCTTTTCATTAACCAGATCTAGAGTCATTTCATGTTTGTTCTTTTCACAAACCACATATGGATCCACCAGAGTCACTGCATGTGTGTTCTTTCCACAAACCACATATGGATCCACTAGTGTCATAGCATGTGTGTTCTTTCCACAAACCATAGATGGATCCACTAGAGTCATTGCATGTGTGTTCTTGTAATGACAAACCACATATAGATCAACCAATGTCATTGCATTTGTGTTATTTTCATGAACCACATATGGATCAACCAGAGTCATTGCATGTTTGTTCTTTTCACAAACCACATATGAATCCACCAGTGTCATTGCATGTGTGTTCTTTCCACAAACCACATATGGATCCACCAGAGTCATTGCATGTGTGTTCTTGTAATGACAAACCACATATGGATCAACCAATGTCATTGCATGTGTGTTCTTTCCACAAACCACATATGGTTCCACTAGAGTCATTGCATGTGTGTTCTTGTAATGACAAACCACATATGGATCAACCAATTTCATTGCATGTGTGTTCTTTTCACAAACCACAGCTAGAGTCATTGCATGTCTATTCTTTTCATTTACCACAACCAAAGTGATTGCATGTATGTTATTTTCACAAACCACATATGGATCCACCGGAGTCATTGCATGTGTGTTCTTTTCACAAAGCACGTAGGGATCCACCAGTGTCATTGAAATGTTTGTTCTTTTCACAAACCACATGGATCCACCATTGTCATTACATGTGTGTTCTTGTAATGACAAACCATATGGATCGACTAGTGTCATTGCATGTATGTTCTTTTAACAAACCACATATGGACCCACTAGAGTCATTGCATGTGTGTTCTTTCCACAAACCACATATGGATCCACCGGAGTCATTGCATGTGTGTTCTTGTAATGACAAACCACACATGGATAAACCAATGTCATTGCATGTGTGTTCTTTTCATGAACCACATATGGATCAACCAGAGTCATTGCATGTTTGTTCTTTTCACAAACCACATATGGATCAACCTGTGCCTTGCATGTGTGTTCTTTTCACAAATCACATATGGATCAACCAGTGTTCACTACATGTGTGTTCTTTCCACAAACCACATATGGATCCACCAGAGTCATTGCATGTGTGTTCTTTTCCTAAACCGCATATGCATCCACCAGTGCCATTGCATGTGTGTTCTTTTCACAAACCACATATGGATCCACCAAAGACATTGCATGTATGTTCTTTTCACAAACCACATATGGATCCACCAGAGTAATTCCATGTGTGTTCTTGTAATGACAAACCACATATGGATCAACCAATTGCATTGCATGTGTGTTCTTTTTACAAACCATAGCTAGAGTCACTGCATGTCTGTTCTTTTCATTAACCACAACTAGAGTCATTGCATGTATGTTCTTTTCACAAACCACATATGGATCCACCAGAGTCATTGCATGTGTGTTCTTTTGACAAACCACATATGGATCCACCAGTCTCATTGAAATGTGTGTTCGTTTCACAAACCACATGGATCCACCAATGTCATTGCATGTGTGTTCTTGTAATGACAAACCACATATGGATGCACCAGTGTCATTGCATGTGTGTTCTTTTCACAAACCACATATGGACCCACTAGAGTCATTGCATGTCTGTTCTTTCCACAAACCACCTATGGATCCACCAGAGTTATTGCATGTGTGTTCTTGTAATGACAAACTACATATGGATCAACCAATGTCATTGCATGTGTGTTCTTTTCACAAACCACATATGGATCAACCAGTGTCATTGAAATGTGTGTTCTTTTCACAAACCACATATGGATCCACCAATGTCATTACATGTGTGTTGTTGTAATGACAAACCACATGTGGATCCACCAGTGTCATTGCATGTGTTATCTTTTCACATACCACATATGGATCCACCAGAGTCATTGCATGTGTGTTCTTTTCACAAACCACATATGGATCCACAAGTGTCGTTGAAATGTGTGTTCTATTCACAAACCACATGGATCCACCAATGTCATTTCATGTGCATTCTTGTAATGACAAACCACATATGGATCCACTAGTGTCATTGCATGTGCGTTCTTTTCACAAACCACATATGTACCCACTAGATTCATTGCATGTGTGTTATTTCCACAAACCACATATGGATCCACCATAGTCATTGCATGTGTGTTTTTGTAATGACAATCCACATATGGATCAACCAATGTCATTGCATGTGTGTTCTTTTCATGAACCACATATGGATCAACCAGAGTCATTGCATGTGTGTTCTTTCCACAAACCACATATGGATCTACCAGTGTCATTGCATGTGTGTTCTTGTAATGACAAACCACATATGGGTCCACCAGTGTCATTGCATGTGTGTTCTGGTAATGACGAACCACATATGGATCAACCGATGTCATTGTATGTGTGTTCTTTTCATGAACCACATATGGATCAACCAGGGTCATTGCATGTTTGTTCTTTTCACAAACCACATATGGATCCACCAGAGTCATTGAATGTGTGTTATTTTCATAAACCACATGGATCCCCAGTGTCATTTGCATGTGTGTTCTTTTCATAAACCACATGGATCCCCAGTGTCATTGCATGTGTGTTGTTTTAATAAACCACATCTAGAGTCATTGCATGTCTGTTCTTTTCATTAACCATAGTTGGAGTCATTGCATGTTTGTTCTTTTCACAAATCACATATGGATCCACCAGAGTCATTGCATGTGTGTTCTTTCCACAAACCACATATGCATCCACCAGTGGCATTGCATGTGTGTTCTTTCCACAAACCACATATGGATCCACCAGAGTCATTGCATGTGTGTTCTTTTCCTAAACCGCATATGGATCCACCAGTGTCATTGCATGTATGTTCTTTTCACAAACCACATATGGGTCCACCAATGTCATTGCATGTGTGTTCTTTTCACAAACCAGATATGGATCCACCAGAGTCAATGCATGTGTGTTCTTTTCAAAAACCACATGGATCGACCAGTGTCATTATATATGTGTTCTTTTAATAAAACATAGCTAGAATCATTGCAGGTCTATTCTTTTCATTAACCAGATCTAGAGTCATTTCATGTTTGTTCTTTTCACAAACCACATATGGATCCACCAGTCCTTTGCATGTGTTCTTTCCACAAACCACATATGGATCCACTAGTGTCATAGCATGTGTGTTCTTTCCACAAACCATAGATGGATCCACTAGAGTCATTGCATGTGTGTTCTTGTAATGACAAACCACATATAGATCAACCAATGTCATTGCATTTGTGTTATTTTCATGAACCACATATGGATCAACCAGAGTCATTGCATGTTTGTTCTTTTCACAAACCACATATGAATCCACCAGTGTCATTGCATGTGTGTTCTTTCCACAAACCACATATGGATCCACCAGAGTCATTGCATGTGTGTTCTTGTAATGACAAACCACATATGGATCAACCAATGTCATTGCATGTGTGTTCTTTCCACAAACCACATATGGTTCCACTAGAGTCATTGCATGTGTGTTCTTGTAATGACAAACCACATATGGATCAACCAATTTCATTGCATGTGTGTTCTTTTCACAAACCACAGCTAGAGTCATTGCATGTCTATTCTTTTCATTTACCACAACCAAAGTGATTGCATGTATGTTATTTTCACAAACCACATATGGATCCACCGGAGTCATTGCATGTGTGTTCTTTTCACAAAGCACGTAGGGATCCACCAGTGTCATTGAAATGTTTGTTCTTTTCACAAACCACATGGATCCACCATTGTCATTACATGTGTGTTCTTGTAATGACAAACCATATATGGATCGACTAGTGTCATTGCATGTATGTTCTTTTAACAAACCACATATGGACCCACTAGAGTCATTGCATGTGTGTTCTTTCCACAAACCACATATGGATCCACCGGAGTCATTGCATGTGTGTTCTTGTAATGACAAACCACACATGGATAAACCAATGTCATTGCATGTGTGTTCTTTTCATGAACCACATATGGATCAACCAGAGTCATTGCATGTTTGTTCTTTTCACAAACCACATATGGATCAACCTGTGCCTTGCATGTGTGTTCTTTTCACAAATCACATATGGATCAACCAGTGTTCACTACATGTGTGTTCTTTCCACAAACCACATATGGATCCACCAGAGTCATTGCATGTGTGTTCTTTTCCTAAACCGCATATGCATCCACCAGTGCCATTGCATGTGTGTTCTTTTCACAAACCACATATGGATCCACCAAAGACATTGCATGTATGTTCTTTTCACAAACCACATATGGATCCACCAGAGTAATTCCATGTGTGTTCTTGTAATGACAAACCACATATGGATCAACCAATTGCATTGCATGTGTGTTCTTTTTACAAACCATAGCTAGAGTCACTGCATGTCTGTTCTTTTCATTAACCACAACTAGAGTCATTGCATGTATGTTCTTTTCACAAACCACATATGGATCCACCAGAGTCATTGCATGTGTGTTCTTTTGACAAACCACATATGGATCCACCAGTCTCATTGAAATGTGTGTTCGTTTCACAAACCACATGGATCCACCAATGTCATTGCATGTGTGTTCTTGTAATGACAAACCACATATGGATGCATCAGTGTCATTGCATGTGTGTTCTTTTCATAAACCACATATGGACCCACTAGAGTCATTGCATGTCTGTTCTTTCCACAAACCACCTATGGATCCACCAGAGTTATTGCATGTGTGTTCTTGTAATGACAAACTACATATGGATCAACCAATGTCATTACATGTGTGTACTTTCCACAAACCACATATGGATCAACCAGTGTCATTGAAATGTGTGTTCTTTTCACAAACCACATATGGATCCACCAATGTCATTACATGTGTGTTGTTGTAATGACAAACCACATGTGGATCCACCAGTGTCATTGCATGTGTTATCTTTTCACATACCACATATGGATCCACCAGAGTCATTGCATGTGTGTTCTTTTCACAAACCACATATGGATCCACAAGTGTCGTTGAAATGTGTGTTCTATTCACAAACCACATGGATCCACCAATGTCATTTCATGTGCATTCTTGTAATGACAAACCACATATGGATCCACTAGTGTCATTGCATGTGCGTTCTTTTCACAAACCACATATGTACCCACTAGATTCATTGCATGTGTGTTATTTCCACAAACCACATATGGATCCACCAGAGTCATTGCATGTGTGTTTTTGTAATGACAATCCACATATGGATCAACCAATGTCATTGCATGTGTGTTCTTTTCATGAACCACATATGGATCAACCAGAGTCATTGCATGTGTGTTCTTTCCACAAACCACATATGGATCTACCAGTGTCATTGCATGTGTGTTATTGTAATGACAAACCACATATGGGTCCACCAGTGTCATTGCATGTGTGTTCTGGTAATGACGAACCACATATGGATCAACCGATGTCATTGTATGTGTGTTCTTTTCATGAACCACATATGGATCAACCAGGGTCATTGCATGTTTGTTCTTTTCACAAACCACATATGGATCCACCAGAGTCATTGAATGTGTGTTATTTTCATAAACCACATGGATCCCCAGTGTCATTGCATGTGTGTTCTTTTCATAAACCACATGGATCCCCAGTGTCATTGCATGTGTGTTCTTTTAATAAACCACATCTAGAGTCATTGCATGTCTGTTCTTTTCATTAACCATAGTTGGAGTCATTGCATGTTTGTTCTTTTCACAAATCACATATGGATCCACCAGAGTCATTGCATGTGTGTTCTTTCCACAAACCACATATGCATCCACCAGTGGCATTGCATGTGTGTTCTTTCCACAAACCACATATGGATCCACCAGAGTCATTGCATGTGTGTTCTTTTCCTAAACCGCATATGGATCCACCAGTGTCATTGCATGTATGTTCTTTTCACAAACCACATATGGGTCCACCAATGTCATTGCATGTGTGTTCTTTTCACAAACCAGATATGGATCCACCAGAGTCAATGCATGTGTGTTCTTTTCAAAAACCACATGGATCGACCAGTGTCATTATATATGTGTTCTTTTAATAAAACATAGCTAGAATCATTGCAGGTCTATTCTTTTCATTAACCAGATCTAGAGTCATTTCATGTTTGTTCTTTTCACAAACCACATATGGATCCACCAGAGTCACTGCATGTGTGTTCTTTCCACAAACCACATATGGATCCACTAGTGTCATAGCATGTGTGTTCTTTCCACAAACCATAGATGGATCCACTAGAGTCATTGCATGTGTATTCTTGTAATGACAAACCACATATGGATCAACCAATGTCATTGCATTTGTGTTATTTTCATGAACCACATATGGATCAACCAGAGTCATTGCATGTTTGTTCTTTTCACAAACCACATATGAATCCACCAGTGTCATTGCATGTGTGTTCTTTCCACAAACCACATATGGATCCACCAGAGTCATTGCATGTGTGTTCTTGTAATGACAAACCACATATGGATCAACCAATGTCATTGCATGTGTGTTCTTTCCACAAACCACATATGGTTCCACTAGAGTCATTGCATGTGTGTTCTTGTAATGACAAACCACATATGGATCAACCAATTTCATTGCATGTGTGTTCTTTTCACAAACCACAGCTAGAGTCATTGCATGTCTATTCTTTTCATTTACCACAACCAAAGTGATTGCATGTAATATATTTTCACAAACCACATATGGATCCACCGGAGTCATTGCATGTGTGTTCTTTTCACAAAGCACGTAGGGATCCACCAGTGTCATTGAAATGTTTGTTCTTTTCACAAACCACATGGATCCACCATTGTCATTACATGTGTGTTCTTGTAATGACAAACCATATATGGATCGACTAGTGTCATTGCATGTATGTTCTTTTAACAAACCACATATGGACCCACTAGAGTCATTGCATGTGTGTTCTTTCCACAAACCACATATGGACCCACCGGAGTCATTGCATGTGTGTTCTTGTAATGACAAACCACACATGGATAAACCAATGTCATTGCATGTGTGTTCTTTTCATGAACCACATATGGATCAACCAGAGTCATTGCATGTTTGTTCTTTTCACAAACCACATATGGATCAACCTGTGCCTTGCATGTGTGTTCTTTTCACAAATCACATATGGATCAACCAGTGTTCACTACATGTGTGTTCTTTCCACAAACCACATATGGATCCACCAGAGTCATTGCATGTGTGTTCTTTTCCTAAACCGCATATGCATCCACCAGTGCCATTGCATGTGTGTTCTTTTCACAAACCACATATGGATCCACCAAAGACATTGCATGTATGTTATTTTCACAAACCACATATGGATCCACCAGAGTAATTCCATGTGTGTTCTTGTAATGACAAACCACATATGGATCAACCAATTGCATTGCATGTGTGTTCTTTTTACAAACCATAGCTAGAGTCATTGCATGTCTGTTCTTTTCATTAACCACAACTAGAGTCATTGCATGTATGTTCTTTTCACAAACCACATATGGATCCACCAGAGTCATTGCATGTGTGTTCTTTTGACAAACCACATATGGATCCACCAGTCTCATTGAAATGTGTGTTCGTTTCACAAACCACATGGATCCACCAATGTCATTGCATGTGTGTTCTTGTAATGACAAACCACATATGGATGCATCAGTGTCATTGCATGTGTGTTCTTTTCACAAACCACATATGGACCCACTAGAGTCATTGCATGTCTGTTCTTTCCACAAACCACCTATGGATCCACCAGAGTTATTGCATGTGTGTTCTTGTAATGACAAACTACATATGGATCAACCAATGTCATTACATGTGTGTACTTTTCATGAACCACATATGGATCAACCAGAGTCATTGCATAGGGACTGCTACCCTGCGGTACCAAAGTTTGCGGGCGAGTGCACCGCGGTACCTAAGTTGCCTGAAATTGCCGCCTTTCGAAATGTTGGGCCGCCAACTACCGAGAGGGGCCATTTCGATGCAAACTCATCTCACCCCTAACAAATGCAAACATTCAGTGAAACTACCCCGTGAAGTAGACGGTCAGGACCCTCATGTTAGTAATATTTCCGTGACGCGAGCGCCACTTCGGCAACCACGTAGGCGAAACGAGAGACTAAAGGAGCATAGTGTGTTGACCAAATTCACAAATCCACTCCCTCCCTCCTTTCGCATGAACCCTAGCACCGGCGGTGTCAAAATCCCCTCTCCAACCAGAATGATCTCTTCGGGCATTTGACTTCCGGCGCCAAGTTGCTGCGCCTACTCGCTTCTACCGAGCTCTAATGCCGAATGTCGTGCTAGCCGTTGCGACGATCTAACCCGCCGCTACCGCCAACGTGCTGAGTAGCGTGAAGGATGGCAGGTCCATTTGCCGAGGAAGAAGTACTTTTGGCTAATTGTGGGTGAGCCACTCTTCTCTTTGCTATTCACACTACCTATAACTGCTAGCTGGCTATTGGCATTACAGAGATATATCAAACATAGAATTGGTTGCTAGCACGACGCTGACAAACAATCCTTATCTTTTGTCTCCAATTTTCTGTCAAGTAGGATCTCCGCTGAACCCAAATACACGGTTCGGGTCACCATCTACGGCTACCACATTAAATTAGCAGATGGGAAGAGCACGTGGAAACAAGATCACAATCTGAAGATGGAAGTAGCGCCTGTGCAGTTATGCACTATCCCTGGTTTGGTTGCTGCTGTGCATGAACTTGCTGAAATGAGGCCGGAACAGACTGCACGGTTCAACATCCTTGATGAACGAGGCTTCAAGGTTCCTGTAGTGTGTGACAGTCAGCTAATTGGGTTGGTGAAACAGCATGCTGGGCTTCGCGTGGTTATGCTGATTTGTAACATACTTGATGAGAAAGCTCCTGCTACTGGGAGTCGCCCAACTATTATTGGACAGGGAGGTCTAACTCGAACCCCTGCTGTTGTTGAGCAAAATGTGGTTCCTCGTCCATGACATACTTCTGTCACGCAACCTCCTTGTAGGAGTCCCCATATTGCCGTTGTGGAAAACTCTGCTCTAGAATCTGCTGGTACTGGTCGTCCCTGTGGTGTTGTTGCTCCAACTTCTGCTCACCCAATCCATGCCGTTGTTGAGCAAACTAAGGCTTCCGGAGGCTGCCCCGCTGTTGTTGCCAAGACCGCCGCCTTGTCTGCTGCTCCTACTCAAAACCGTCCTCAAGTTGTGCGAACCCATGCTCTGGAATCTGCTGGTACTAGTCGTCCTCGTGGTGTTGTTGATCTGGCCGCTGTTGACCCAATCCCTGCCGCTGTTGAGCAAACTAAGGCTTCTGGAGGCTGCCCCACTGTTGTTGCAAAGACTGATGCCTTGTGTCCTCCTCGAACCCATGCTCAGGTTCAGCGAGCTGTTGGTCTAGAGCCAGCTCATGGTCTAGACTCTGCTAGCACTCGAAACACTGTTGTTGTGGGAACTGCTCCTGATCGTCGATGTGGCATGGCAGCAGCTGATCCTATTGTGGCTACCATTAGAAGGGGCCCTGCCTGTCCACCATGTAATGTAGCTCCCACTGCTAAGCGCCCTCCAGTCATGGTACTTCCACCGAGGTTGATCCAGCTAACGATGACGCTGGTGATGGCGATGGTGGCATTGGGGCTGGGTCTGATGGTGTCGCTCCACCTCTCGAACGTCTCGGAGGTTTCTATCCTAAAGAACCTGATGATGGCAAAGTAATCGTTCGTATCGGTGTTGCAGATTATACTGCAAAATTAGATGATGACACAGAAAAATTCTATGACGAGTTTGATGTAATCCTTGGCAGATACGATCCTGAAGTGGTAGAGTTATCTGACCTGATGGCATCGTTACGTGTGAAGGTGCTGTGGGGGTCCTCCCAGGAAGCCCGTTTGTTATATTTCGATTACAGGAGAAAAAAGGCTATCAAAGTGAAAGATACCAGGGATTTAGTCGTACCGTTTACATGTAAACATAGAGGTGAAGTGTACTTCCACTTGATAGTGAAAATGGTCGGACAGGAATTGGAACTCGACAATAGAGATGATGGACTTTTAGAAGGCATGTGTGACCTGATCCATGTCATCACTAGGGTTGGTGCGACTGAGGGTAGCTTCGAACAGAGGAGAGTCTTACAGAGGAGCGTCATAAAGAGGAGCAGGAAGAGCATCCCCAGAAAGGGCACCCCGAAGAAGAACGTCACCAAGGAGACCATGCCAGAGAAGAGGACGCCCAAGAGTCGCACAAAAAAGGCACCACGCCGCAGAGTACACCCCTGAGATCCAGTAAAAATGCCACACCGAACGGTAGCAGCAAAAACACTAAGAGGGCTAGCACGGTGGTGAACACTCCTAGGAGTGGTAGTAAAGAGGCGAAGATGGCCAGCACGGAGGCTACCACACCCAGTGGGAGTAGAAAAAATACTAATTTGGAGCGGAATACGCCGCTGTCAGGGAATAATGCCAGCACGAAGGAGAACACGCCCAATAGTAGCAGCAAAGGGCTAATTTGGAGCGGAACATGCCGCTGAGGTCAGGCAATAATGCCAGCACGAAGGATAACACGCCCAATAGTAGCAGCAAAAGGGCTAATTCGAAGAAGAACACGCCGCTGAGGTCAAGCAATAATGCCAGCACCCTGGAGCCAACATCCGTGAGGGGAGGCAGGAAGGAGATCACACCCAAGAGCGGCAACAAAAATCCTAGTTCGATGGGGAATGGAACGCAGATGTCAAGCCCTACTGATACCATCAGGAAAGATTACGTCAGGAAGGAGGATGTACACAGGAAGAGCAAGAGGGTTCTGTACAGTCAAGATGAAATTGATTCTGACTGTTGTTTGTCCACTGAAGTACCTGGGGTGCATGCAAACGTAAGACCACCCCATGTGGTTGCAGCAGAACCAACCGAGTGTCTTGGAGAAAACAGAGTTGCCGGTGAGGTGGATTGGGGCAATGTTCCGGTCCATCCGGGTGGAGACGATGGTGCAGCCCCACCCATGGGAGTCAATATGATGTGTGTGCAGTACTAGGCATTAGAGACGATGGCCAGGATTCTGAATCAGATGAAGAAGAAGGCACTGTAGAGGATCAAGAATCTGGGATGATGAAATTGACGAGGAACTTAACGATGAGGCTGGTATTCCAGTCAATGATTTGGGTGTTGAAGTAGAAGAAATGAAACATGACCCGAGTATCCTATAATTTCGATCGGCACCGAGTTCAGTAGCATGCATGAGTTCAGGATGTCGTTTTGGCATTTTTGTATCAAAGGGGAGTTCGATGTTTATCGACTAAAGAACACTGCCCAAAGGTATGAGGCCGTTTGCAAGTTAACGTGGATGAATGGACGGGCCAAAGTACATTGTCCATGGAGGATCATAGCAAGAGCCGTACCTGCGTGGAAGGCAATTAGGGTACTGGGGCAATGAATGCAGCAAACCATTAGAAATTTCTCTCTTTTCACTCTATAACTACAATTGTTGTGCGATATCTTTCTGGCAACTAGTCGACTCCGCTTATCTTTTAAATGAACTTGTGTGGCAGGTGAACAAAATGGGCCCTCCACACATGTGTCCGACAAGAAGCAAACTGAAATCCTCAATGGCTGATACAGAGTGGGTGGCTGTGCAATCTATGTCCATACTAAAGGATAACCCCAAGGAGACTGCGAAGAATATTCAGACTAGCCTCGGTTCTAAATACAACAGTGTCCTACCGTATTACACGGTTTGGAAAGGTAAAGAGAAAGCTCTGGGGTCTTGCACGGGGATTGGACCAATAGCTTCAGGATGATGTACAACTTCAAAGCGGAGGTACAAGCTAGGTGTCCGGGGAGTGTTGTGGAGATTGACACCGAATCAGTACGTGGTAAAATATATTTCAAAAGATTTTTCATGGCACTTAAACCTTCCATCCAGGGATTCAAGGACGGATGTAGGCCGTATCTGAGTGTAGACAGCACTGTCCTAACTGGCAAATGGAAAGGCTGTCTACCATCTTCCACAGCACTTGATGGTCACAACTGGATGTTCCCAGTGGCATTCGGGCTGTTTGAAACAGAAACGGAGGAAAACTAGGTCTAGTTCATGAGGCAGCTTAGGAGATTAATAGGCCACATGGATCCATTGGCTATATCAATGGATGCATGCAAAGGGCTGACGAATGCAGTGAAGGAGGTGTTCCCGCGAGCTGAAGGTAGAGAATGCCATGCCCATATGATGCTCAACTTGTACTCACACTATGCAGGCATCGTATTTCATTACATGTTTCCTACTGCTAGAGTTTACAAACCTAGTAGCAGCGAATATTTCATGAGCAAGATTTTTGCGGAAGCCCCTGAACTTCCAGAGTACTTAGCCATCCATCATTCGCAGCTATGTAAGAGGAGTCAATTCAACCCTGACATCAAAGTTGATTACATAAACAACAACCTTGCAGAATGCCTGAATAACTGGGTGAAGGACATAAAAGTGTGTCATGTTCATATCTTGATGGACAACATACGTGGTATGATCATGAAGCTATTAAATATAAGGAGAGAGATCGGTAGGACACTTAGAGGACATATGCTACCTCTAGTTGTACAGCAACTGCACAAGAGAAGCCGAGGACTTGCTCATCTTAAGGTTCTCCCGTCAACCAACAGCAGTTGTGAGGTGGTCGATATGTCCAAGAGTGGCAAAAGGGATGTTGTGAACATCCAGCTGCGAGAATGCACCTGCTTAGAGTGGCAGCATACCGGGAAACCTTGCAACCACACCTTGGCCTTCTCGGTGAAGAAAAGAACTCTACCACATTTGGATCAGTATTTGTCAGACTACTACTCTATGGAAAAGTTCAGAGCTGCATACGCTGGATCCATCGAGCCTAGTACAGACCCATCTCAGTGGCCTCAAGTACAACTGTCTTTCGATCTTTGCTAGCCAGTTACAAAAAGGGGCAGAGGAAGACCGCAGGTGAATAGGTTTAAGAATTTTCTCGAGAATAAGGGTTCGGCTTTCTGTGCAACCAATAAGGGAAAAAATAGATGAAAGACCTGCCATCTTATAGGCCATAGAGCAGCGGGCTGTCCCCTTAATGCTCCCAAACCTAGGTATGAGATGGTACATTCACAAAAAAATATGTCTGTAGATATAAGGTAGTAATCCATGTACTGGTTTTTTTACAGGAAGCACAAGGTAAGAAACAAGACAGCCGACTCAGTGATTTTGCTGTGGGAAGAAGACCAAAAAGAGTGAAGTGATGATGCTGGACAAGATTCGAGTGCTGATTGGCCTGACTTCCCTCGACCCAGAGATGCAGGGTACGTGAAGGTAAGAAAATTGGCACCCAGAAAGAGGAAGAAGGCAGGAGATGAAGAAGCCAGTGGACATGAAGGCAAGAGGAACAAAGTTGGCACCCAAGTAGAGAAAGAAGGCTAGCAGTGTAGAAGCCTAATGATGTATTGAACTTGAACCTATATATGTAGTTCGGTTAAACTCTGGAGCTGTGTGTGTGTGGAACTTGTCGGGCGAAACAATCTGCCTTCCATACTCGGAGTAAAATGTATCGCGACTTTAGGATTGGATATGGCCGAGGCCACTAGTTGAATCCAAAATTGTGACTATGCCACTACTATCTGAACAATCGTGATAGTTGAGCGGTTAAGGGGTCTCCAAATCGATGGGTGTTAGTGCCACAAACATGAATTATTTATAGGCGCTTTATAAATCCCTGCTATTGGCATTACACTTATGATAAGTTTCTGGGCTAAAAAACAAGTTCTAAGCTGGCAGCTACACTCCACGAAACAGCAACTTATTTCAGCTGCTGCACAACAACATGGCAACATAAACTGCAAATGCAACAGATAATGCTCAGATAATGAGTAAATTGTTTCCACTATCTGGCCTAATCTTGAACCCGTCTGTCTCACCACCTCCCTGCCCCTGCCTCCCCTGCACCTGGTGAAGCTCCCAGATCTCTCGCTCCATCGCACGAATCTCCTCTTTCTTGTCCTACACAGCATCACGTAGATCCTGAACAAGCTCTCTGTGAAAACCTGTCAGTGGATTTTTGATCCACACAAACTTGTCACAGCTAGTCCCCCTCCCTTCCTGCATAGTAGATCGAAGGAAATAAAAAAATAATTACATAATTCTTACTGGATCCGGGTTACCATTGTACCTATAGTAGGAACTTACCGCTCTGATACTGCAGTTGTTGAATTTTCCTACAGTATTTTCGTCGGTCCACGAAATCCATCTCGGCATCTTCTCACCACACAAACATAGCATATCGGGCTAGTAATTGTAGGGCGCCCTTCGGTACCTAATGGGGGCACCCGTCTGACGGCTTTGAGCCGACCCTAATTCTGCCCGAGACGAACTGCACGAGCTGTGAGCCATGAGCGAGGGCAGATGAAAGAGGAGCCTTTGGATGTCAGGGTAGTGGTGAAGCGTGATTTATCCCCACTTAATAACTCGGGCAGAATCCTACAGTCCACATTCGGCTGATAGGTGGGGGACCTAGCATGTGGACTTGTCAACCAAACCTCGCGCCTTCGTGGTTCAAAATCCCTCTCGCATGCATTGGATGAATTTTTTTGGCACCTTGCCCGCGTACATATCACTGGGAGGCCCGCCTTGCTCAAGAACCAGACACGCCTGACCCACAATATTACTCCCTCCTAGGAACTTATCATGGCTCACGCTGGTAGATCCATCCGCTCCACCTCTTCCGGTAGGGCTCGCCACGGCAGATCCACCCAAGATCCTACCGTCACAATATCAAATGGCCATGGTTTCTTGAGAGGAGCGATGACGCTATGTATCCGAGCTCGGCCCCTCCTACCTGTAGAAGGACTGATGCGGCGTCGAGCTCGAGCAGGAGCCACCAGGCGCGACGGTGCTCGGTCCACTCCAACCTCGTCACCTTCGTCATTGTCGATTCCGATGTGGAGGATGATGGGGATGAAGCTGTGCAGAACGCCATTGTTGCCTCCTTGGCGAAGGGCAAGCCACGGGCGGGAGTGGATGTCGCTAGGAAGGGCACGACAGTGTCACCAATCGAGGTGGACTCCGACGACAACGGTGTGATGTGGATGTTGTTTAGGATGGTTGCAATTTCGGTTGTGTTTAGTGTGAGTACAATTATTGTAATGGGTTTGTCGAGCTATATTGAGAAATATGTGCAATAGCAGCGTGTGAGTGCTTCCACTTTAGAAATTGTGTCTGTGCCATTTGCATGTTGCATTATCAACGTAGATTACATGTAAACAATCCAACGAAAATCAGATTACAACCATCAGACGGGAGTGGCAGGATGGAAGAGAAGTTGGGACAGTGGCTTCGAGGGGAAGGAAGAGAAGGGGGCGTGACACTGGCAGGTGGGCCCTCGGAACACGTGACACTGACATGCGGGGGCGAGAGCACACAGTACTGCCAGTCTGTCCAGAGCAAGCGGACTTTGCAACGTGACAACAGCAATCTGATTGGAACAATAACTCGTCGAATTATTAAGGAGTACTAAAAACTACAACTGGGGTACAATTGCACAACACATATGCTCTACGCACCTGAGAAGCATGGCTTAAGTCTAACGGTAACGACAGCATAAGTACTACATTTCCCTGTCGGTCTTCTTGATACAAATGTAGAAATGCATCTGCCTGTTCGGTCCAGCACCGATAAGGTACTGAGATGGCACACATAGGATTGACCTTAGGTCCACATACTCCACCTCCCGCGGCGTCAGGAAGCTCGGCGCCTCGGCTAGCACAAGAATGCTATCGGACGACGGCGGCTGGGCGTTCACCCACATGCGCACCGTGCATACGGGCCAGGCGCACGAGACTAACCTGATGCATACGACACACATGACGGTGGGCCTGGCTCTGGTTCCCGGAACACTGGCGGTGATGGTCAGGACGAAAACAGAGCCACCCCCCTGGAAAATTAGCCGGCGGTGTGCCGAGTCAGTGAACGACACCTGCTCTTGGAGAAGTTGGGCTTGCCCGTACGAGATCCTATCACTTCGATCAAGTGCTCCTCTGCAAGGTGTAGGATGAGCTCTGCCGGCGGGCCGGTGTAGTTGCAGCCCGTCTCCGTGTAGGAGCACGCGTCGTGCGGGCATGCGAGCTCGTGGAGCGGGAGCTCGTGGTAGGAGTAACGACGAAAGCATCCTCGGTGGGAGCACACGAGCGGGAATGTCGCTGCGAAGTTGCGCGCGAAGATCTCCAGATTCTTGGGCTGCAGCATCTGCCACATCTGAAGTTCGTCGAGAAATCGGAAAAAAGATCACCGGTTAGATTAGCGAATAGCAGGAATATGTAGGATAAGTTCAAAAGCTTGTAAAATGATTTCTTAGCATGAAGGTAGCGACCCGAGAATTGGTGGATGTCGTCGGCTTGCGGCTACGGCAGGATGGGAGTGAAGTGGGGGAAGTAGCTTCAAGGGGAAGGAAGAGAAGTACGGAGAGGAAGAGAAGTAATGGGGACGTGACACTAGGATATGGCCCACTGAACTCATGAGTCGTGACACTCGCAACAGGGGAGCGCCCGGTGTTGCCAGTTTGTCCAGAGCAAGCGTGGCCAATCATGCCGTAGAATAGCCTACTCGTAGATCACACTCATGAAGACCATCCCAATCGTCCAAGCGCCCCGATCGAACGGTATGTAACAATCATCAAGAAGAACAACTGTGTTAGGGCGTGCCTTCTAGAAGACACGGTCTAACGGCCACCCATTGGGGGGCTAAGGTTAGGGCTCTCCTAAGGTTAGGATCCATATGTGGTTTATGAAAAGAACACACATCCAATGACACTGGTGGATCCTTATGTGGTTTGTGAGAAGAACACACATGCAATCACACTGGGTGGATCCATATATGGTTTATGAGAAGAACACACATGCAATGACACTGGTGATATGTGGTTTGTGAAAAGAACACCCATGCAATAACTCTAACTGTGGTTAATGAAAAGAGCAGACATGCAATGACACTGCTGGATCCATGTGTGGTTTCTGAGAAGAACACACATGCAATGACCACTGGTTGATCCATATGTGGTTTGTGGAAAGAACACACATGCAATGACACTGGTGGATCCATATGTGGTTTGTGAAAAGAACACACATGCAATGACTCTAGTGCTGGTTTTAGTATAAGAACACAGATGCAATGACTCTAGTGGGTCCATATGTGGTTTGTGAAAAGAACACACATGCAATGACTCTAGTGGATCCATATGTGGTTTGTTGAAAAGAACACAGATGCAATGAACACTAGTGGATCCATAAGTGGTTTTTGGAAAGAACACACAAGTAGTGAACACTGGTTGATCCATATGTGATTTGTGAAAAGAACACACATGCAATGCCACTAGTTGATCCCTATGTGGTTTGTGAAAAGAACACACATGCAATGACTCTAGTGGATCCATATGTGGTTTGTGGAAAGAACACACATGCAATGACCACTAGTTGATCCATGTGTGGTTCATGACAGGAACACTAATACAATGACATTGGTTGATCCATATTTGGTTTGTGACAATAACACACATGCAATGTCATTGGTTAATGCATGTGTGGTTTGTGGAAAGAACACACATGCAATGACTCTAGTGCTGGTTTTAATATAAGAACACACATGTAATGACTCTAGTGGGTCCATATGTGGTTTGTGAAAAGAAAACACATGCAATGACTCTAGTGGATCCATATGTGGTTTGTGGAAAGAACACACAAGCAATAACCACTGGTTGATCCATATGTGATTTGTGGAAAGAACACACATGCAATGACACTGGTGGATCCATATGTGGTTTGTGAAAAGAACACACATGCAATGACTCTAGTGCTAGTTTTAGTATAAGAAAACACATGCAATGACTCTAGTGGGTCCATATGTTTTTTGTGCAAATAACACACATGCAATGACTCTAGTGGATCCATATGTGGTTTGTGGAAAAGAACACACATGCAATGAACATTGGTGGATCCATAAGTGGTTTGAGGAAAGAACACACATGTAGTGAACACTAGTTGATCCATATGTGGTTTGTGACAATAACACACATGCAATGCCATTGGTTAATCCATGTGTGGTTTGTGGAAAGAACACTAATGCAATGAACACTTGTGGATCCATATGTGATTTGTGAAAAGAACACACATGCAATGCCATTGGTTGATCCATATGTGGTTTGTGGAAAGAACACACATGCATTAACCACTGGTTGATCCATGTTTGGTTCATGACAGGAACACACATGCAATGAACACTAGTGGATGAATATATGGTTCATGACAGGAACGGACATGCAATGACATTGAATGATCCATGTGTGGTTCATGACAGGAACACACATGCAATGACATTGGTTGATCCATATTTGGTTTGTGACGATAACACACATGCAATGCCATTGGTTAATCTATGTGTGGTTTGTGGAAAGAACACTAATGCAATGAACACTGGTGGATCCATATGTGATTTGTGAAAAGAACACACATGCAATGCCATTGGTTGATCCATATGTGGTTTGTGGAAAGAACGCACATGCATTAACCACTGATTGATCCATGTGTGGTTTGTGGAAAGAACACACATGCAATGACTCTAGTGTTGGTTTTAGTATAAGAACGCACATGCAATGACTCTAGTGGGTCCATATGTGGTTTGAGAAAAGAACACACATGCAATGACTCTAATGGATCCATATGTGGTTTGTGGAAAAGAACACACATGCAATGAACATTGGTGGATCCATAAGTGGTTTGTGGAAAAACACACATGCAGTGAACACTGGTTGATCCATATGTTATTTGTGAAAAGAACACACCTACAATGCCACATATTGATCCATATGTGGTTTGTAAAAATAACACACATGCAATGACTCTAGTGGATCCATATGTGGTTTGTGCAAACAACACACATGCAATGAACACTGGTGGATCCATGTGTGGTTCATGATAGGAAAACACATGCAATGACATTGGTTGATCCATATGTGATTAGTGACAATAACACACATGCAATGCCATTGGTTAATCCATGTGTGGTTTGTGGAAAGAACACTAATGCAATGAACACTGGTGGATCCATATGTGATTTGTGAAAAGAACACATGCAATGCCATTGGTTGATCCCTATGTGGTTTGTGAAAAGAACACACATGCAATGACTCTAGTGGATCCATATGTGGTTTGTGGAAAGAATGAAGGGAATATGCCCAAGAGGCAATAATAAAGTGGTTATTATCTTATTCCATGTTTATGATAAATGTTTATTTTACATGCTAGAATTGTATTGATCGGAAACATCAATACATGTGTGTTTAATAAACAAAAAGGGTTCCTAGTTATGCCTCTCTTATAGACTAGCTTGTTGATTAACAAGATGATCAAGGTTTCCTGATCATAGACATTGGATGTTGTTAATAACAAGGTCACACCATTGGTGGAATGATGTGATGAACATTCATCCGAAGTATAGCATTACAATCAAAGTCATTATGTTTATATTTCTATAACATCATACGAAGTAATCTTTATCCTTAGACCATGAGATCATGTTAATTGCTAACACCAGAAGAGTATCTTGATAACATGAAACGTCACACTGTAACAGGGTGACTATAAAGGTGGGTTCAGTGCTACGAAGGTGTTATATTGAGGCTCATGGATCAAGAGTGGGATTTGTCCATCCCGATGATGGATAAATATACTCTGGGCCCTCTCGGTGATATCACATTGAAATAGCTTGCAAGCAAGTGATGTGATCACTAGAATGTTATATCAGGGGAACGAGAAAAGAGTGCATGTCGGTAACGAGATCAAACTAGGTATGGAGATACCGATGATCGAATCTCGGACATGTACTATATCGCGGGACAAAGGGATTTAGTTACTAGCGTTAAAGGTTCTCACGATCACAGAAGTCATCATTGAATGTGTAGGTGTCAGTATGGATCTCCAGGTCCCGCTGCTGATTATTGATCGGAGAGGGGTCTCGATCATGTCTGCATTATTCGCGAACCGTAGGGTGACACACTTAAGGGATACCGACACCATTTGGAGCAAATATGTTTTAGATAAATATTTAAGAAAGCGCTGAAATTATTTCAATAGACACCGAAACTGTTTCGGGTGAAAATGCTGAAATTGGTTCTGCATGTAATATTGAAATGTTGGAGGGGGTTTTATGTGAATGTTTGTTAATTAAAGTAATTAACAAAATTCTGAATAAAAATATTAAAAGAGTTTTATTAAATTAGAGAGCATTAAATTTGGAGAAACTTAATGCATTTAAAGTGGAGACTTTAAAAGAGAATGTGAACGGGCATTTTAATGTGGAGGGGTTACCACCACATGAATGGAGGAGGTGAAGGGTCACCCCCTCCATGGGCCGGCCATGAAGGAGGGGCACCCCCTCCTCCTATAAAAGGCCACCCCCTCCTCACTTCTCACTTACACCTCCTTGTGAAGGATCTCTCTCCCCTCTAGTATTATTCCCCATGGTCTCGGATTAGCGAGATACATGTTCCCGGTGGCTTTATCGGGAAAGGAGTTGTTGCTTCCGCTGCTTTGCTGGAGCGAGGGACGGAGGTTGTCGGGGTACCGAACGTGTGTGCGATCACGGATGCACCGCTGCTTTGTGGTGCTGGACTTGGTGGTGCTAGAGCTGGATCTGATGGACGTGCTGGGCTAGACCTGCTGGACTTCATCACGATCTTGAGATCGGCAAGTGTACGACTACATCAACCACGAGTTCCTACTCGTTAACAAAGCTCGTTGTCTACGAGGGTAAGTTCTCATTTCCACCTGTTGCTTTGTACCTAGGAGATAGATCTTGGCACGTAGTTCACACCATAGGAAATTTTTTGTTTTCTATGCTGCGGACCCAACAGTGGTATTAGAGCCTGATCTATGCGTAGGTGCTTAGCACGGGTAGTACACATATGTTGATATGTGGGCGAGGATGATCGTGTTATTGCTTCTTTCATGTATTTTGGATATTGGTGGCATAGTGGGATGAAGCGGCCCGGACCAACCTTACATGTCATCGTACATGAGACCGGTTCCACGACTGACATGCAACTTGTTTTGCATAAGTGGCTGGCGGGTGTCTGTCTCTCCTACTATAGTCAATATCTGATTTACAACGAGTTTCTAATAACTTAGTTATCCTCGTTGTGGTTCATGTTCGTAGGTAAGAACGGTTCTATCTCCTAAAGCCCTAAGCCACGTAAAACTTGCAATTGATAAATTAGAGGCGTCTAGTTTAGATCGTTGCTGGGCTAGTGTCTTGATATGGTATTGTTGTAAGTAGATGTATGATAGATACTCTTACAACACACTCAACGTGTAAATTCCATAGACCTTGGCCTTACACACAAAGGAATGATAGAGATCATACCACGATGCAAATGATAGAGATCAAATGCATGGACCATATCATCTCACTTTACACATTAGATGTTAGCATCTTATACTGCTAGTTTGGCGCTTTCTGTAGCATTGTAAGATGATCCCTCATTTAAATATCAAGATAAAATGTGTTCTTCCTTAAGTATGCACCGTTCTATGGATCGTGTTTCGAGACATCACGTGATGATCGGGTGTTCTCAACTCTATGCTTTCATGCAACGGGTGTAAGACAGTTTTACAAACGCGAATACTAAGGTTCTTACTTGGCGAGCCTAGCATGTACAGACATGGCCTTGGAACACGGACCGAAATGTTAAGCATGAGTCATATAGTTGATGTGATGACCATATTGATGCTCGCCTTTGAAGCTACACCAACTCACGTGATGATCGTACTTGGTGTAGTTGATTTGGTTCATGTAATCACCAAAAAGGCACGAGGGATGTCGTTTTTGAGTGGGAGTTCATTTCTAATTTGGATTAGTCGAACTCAATTTGTCATAAAAGAAATCGAAGTGAATTTGCATAATTTGTTGTAGTCATTTGCATTTGTTCACTACCTTATGCTTAGTTTTTATTTGAGATAATAGAACTACAGAATTCTGGATATTTACTTTACGAACTGGTATCGTATTGTTTTGAATGTCAATATAAAGTTTATAAGTCCTATTGCAAACTTTCAGCAAACTCTATTTACTCCATGAAGTTTAATAAGTAGTATTAAATCAAGAGTAAGAATTCAAATGTTAGTATCTAAAGTATCATGTTTGCCTCCATGATTATTGATATTCAAAAAGTTGTTTTAATATCAAGATTATATTGGAGCTGGAAATTGTTTCAGAAACCATCATATGTGAAAGATATTGTGATATCTGAAACAATGTTTTTGGTTGCATTATGATAGAGTATAATTTAGCAAAATACATGTTCTCATATTGTATGAGAATTTGTGAAGGATGGAGATGCTAGGCATCCGAATCTACCAAAAAGGTTTTGGGAACTGATATTATACTCGCGATTCTTCCTTATAGTCTATAGTAGCTTGATCATGAAAGTTGTCATGATAAGGATGAATAGAAGATGTAAGTAAAATGTTTACTACACTAATAGATTACTAAAGAATGGATTTTTGAAAGAACACCAAACATTTGATGATGGTGATCAACTTCAAAGTGCAAGCCCAAAGGTATTAGTATTTGACTATATACGCTTTGTACCATGTGTCATGTTGATGACACCACTATTGATGTTGATTGATTCTTTTAAAAGAAAAGGAATTGCTGAAAGAGAATCTATAAAATATTTGGCAGAAAATAAAAGGTTGGAGATGTCCAACGTAGGTATATAGAAGATATACATGTTATGGCTATATTCCTTGCTTGTTAAACAATGTGGTTCTTAGGTATTGGATACCGGTATTGGATATTGAATTGGTTGGTATGAAGTGTCATACAGGACAACGGAATTCATGAACTACAATGGCCTAAGTAACTAGCAAGAGAATGAGTGATGATGTTCATCGAAAACAAATAAAGTGTTATTGTGTTTTTCGTTGTCATCAAACCAAACCTTCAAGATTTGTTTAAATAATTGTTATTTTGTTCCGGTATCATGAGAACTATGGTTGTTCAAATAATTACCGTATTCCATAAAGGATGGATGAACTTTTACAAGTCTAGTTGGAGAAATCACATCCATAAACACTATTTCTAAAATGTCGCAAGACAAATGATTGAAAGATCACTTATGAAGTGACATCGCTGTTTAAATTATATTTGAAAGAAAACATGAAGAAACTCCATGTTGATGGATTTTTGGAGCCTTTGATTTTGATCAATTGACGCATGTGAGACTTTCCTCGAGATAATTGAAACTCCGTCCATATGCCAGAGAGGAACGGATGACTAGCTTATTGGAAATTGTGCATGCTGATGTGCATAGTCCATTATGTGTAGCCATATGCGATGGATCTTTTTGCTTCATATGCTTTCTCCGAAAATTTGAGTGAATATATCTGTATATTTACTTAATAAGGAAGAAGTATGAAACATTTGAAAATTGTTCAAAGACTTTCAAGATGAAGTGGAAAATCATTGTAACAAGAAAATAAAGAGTTTATGATTCGATCATAAAGGAAGATATTTGAGTTACATGTTTAGCAAAAACACCTAAGACTTGAGGAATTGTTCCATGATTTGTGTTTCCCGATAAACCATAGGAGTATGGCATATTCGAGAGATAAAATCAAACCATGTTTGACATGGTAAGATCAAGGGTGTCATTTATAAAACTGCCATTATGTTTTAAGGATTGAAGCTTTAGAGACTACCGCTTTTACACTGAAAAGAGCACCATCGTGATCCATTGAAATGACACCATATGAGTTATGGTTTGGGATAAAACCCGAATTGTCTTTTCTTAAATTTTGGTATGCTATGCATAAGTAAAATGTTTATAACCAAAGTCGGATAAGCACGTCTTTGTAGGTTATCCCAAAGAATTTGTTGGGAATTTCTCCATAACACCGAGGACAAAAGAGTTTGTTACTTGGAACGTCAAGTTTCTTGAGAAGGAATTTTTCGTGAAAAGTTAAGTGGGAGGACAATAGAACTTTGATAAGGTTGTTGAGCCTTAGCTATATGTGCTAAGTAGCAGCTGGCCGAAAGTGTCCCGTGGCGCCACAATGCTCATGGCTCTCGTGATTACAAAAGGTGTGATCTCGAGATTAGAGTTCCTATAGAACCGCAGGGTCGGTAAGAATCAAATAGTAAGATTTGATAAGCAAGTCGTTATTGTTTTGACAATGATGAACCGACTACATGCAAAGAAGCGATGATGGGCCCTGACTCCATAAAATGACTAGAAGTCATAGAATCCGTGGTAGTATCCATACACGAGAAAACAAGTTTCTGAACTTGGAAGACCCTCCGCAAAGGCGTGAAGCCTATCTGTCGTGTTTGGATCTATAAAGAAATAAGACATGGATGTTTGACATCTATGAAATAGTCGACATGTCGAAACGAAGTTTACGACAATGTTCAAGGAGTTGACTATGACAAGATTTCATCTTTCATAGCGATATATAGTCTTGACGGATTAATGTAGCAACCACTACATATAATTTGGTATATGGTAGTTGAATAAACAAAACAACGTTCTTCTAATAGAACGGTAACCTAGGACATGTACATGACATGGTCCAAAGGGTTTTGTTAATTCTAAGGGTGCTAAAAGGGCATGTAAACTTGAATAGTTGAAGTAAGCATAGCGGAGTTGGAATCTTCACCATGATGAAACTGTTAAAAGAGTTTAAATTCATCGGAGATGATGAAGATGCTTGCATTTGCAAGAAATTAAGTGGGAGCCCTGAGACATATTTCTAATACATTATGTAGAGGACATATTGTTGATTGGAAATGATATATCTTGTATTGACACAAGTTAAACATTTCATTAAAATAAGATTTTGATGAAAGACTTGGGCAAACCCGGAATATTAGGCATCAATATCTATATGGATAGATTAAGGCGCTAATATGGTTGTGCCAGACATACATATATGAGATATTGAAAGTTTTCAATATGGAAACAACAAGAAAGGTTCTTGCTGCATGGAAAGGATTGTATCAAAATTCAAGTGTTTCAACACTTGGTGAGTAAAATCACATGAAGATTTTGATTGATTATACCATGATAGGTATATATCCAGAATGTCCTATGCTCTAAATGTTATGAGCATATACGAGAATGATTCATAAGATTATCATTGTACAATAGTAAAGATATTCTTATGAGCTTTGGAAGAACTAAGAATATATAATGTGTAAGTGACAAATAGTTAAAGGTAGTTCATTGTAAAGTGTTACATTGATACTAGTTTGGTCACAAGATACAAATTAAATTTATCTCAATTTAGACTATGGGTGGCACAATGTAATGGAAAGGATGTTCCATGATGGATTTGGATGAGTGTCAAAGTTGAGACATTGTGACGGATACTACAACAAAAGGCTAAGTATATGACTGCTATAGTAGCAGCAAAGGAGGGCATTTGTGTTAAGTAGTTTGTTATCAAACTAGGTGTGGTTCAAAGTGGGCTAATACTATCAAGATATATTGTGTGAAAATAATATCAACATATTTTGAGCCGAAAGAACTAAATGTCTCACCAAAGGACCAAATCTATACAATGCCATCTCATTTGAGAATGAGTGATGCGTAGAGACGCAGAGACATGCAAATACACACGGACCTGAAACTATCAGATCCAGAGATTATGTTAACCACTAGCAATAGCGTATATGCAACACCAGAAAGCCATAGGTGTTCAATACGCAAAGTTTTTCAAACTAGATTATTGACTCTAGTGCAAGTGGGAGACTGGAGGGAATATGCCCGAGAGGCAATAATAAAGTGGTTATTATCTTATTCCATGTTTATGATAAATGTTTATTTTACATGCTAGAATTGTATTGATCGGAAACATCAATACATGTGTGTTTAATAAACAAAAAGGGTTCCTAGTTATGCCTCTCTTATAGACTAGCTTGTTGATTAACAAGATGATCAAGGTTTCCTGATCATAGACATTGGATGTTGTTAATAACAAGGTCACACCATTGGTGGAATGATGTGATGAACATTCATCCGAAGTATAGCATTACGATCAAAGTCATTATGTTTATATTGCTATAACATCATACGAAGTAATCTTTATCCTTAGACCATGAGATCATGTTAATTGCTAACACCGGAAGAGTATCTTGATAACATCAAACGTCACACCGTAACAGGGTGACTATAAAGGTGGGTTCAGTGCTACGAAGGTGTTATGTTGAGGCTCATGGATCAAGAGTGGGATTTGTCCATCCCGATGATGGATAGATATACTCTGGGCCCTCTCGGTGATAGAACATTGAAATAGCTTGCAAGCAAGTGATGTGATCACTAGAATGTTATATCACGGGAACGAGAAAAGAGTGCATGTCGGTAACGAGATCAAACTAGGTATGGAGATACCGATGATCGAATCTCGGACATGTAATATATCACGGGACAAAAGGATTTAGTTACTAGCGTTAAAGGTTCTCACGATCACAGAAGTCATCATTGAATGTGTAGGAGTCAGTATGGATCTCCAGGTCCCGCTGCTGATTATTGATCGGAGAGGGGTCTCGATCATGTCTACATTATTCGCGAACCGTATGGTGACACACTTAAGGGATACCGACACCATTTGGAGCAAATATGTTTTAGATAAAGATTTAAGAAAGCGCTGGAATTATTTCAATAGACACCGAAACTGTTTCGGGTGAAAATGCTGAAATTGGTTCTGCATGTAATATTGAAATGTTGCAGGGGGTTTTATGTGAATGTTTTTTAATTAAAGTAATTAACAAAATTCTGAATAAAAATATTAAAAGAGTTTTATTAAATGAGAGAGCATTAAATTTGGAGAAATTTAATGAATTTAAAGTGGAGACTTTAAAAGTGAATGTGAAGGGGCATTTTAATGTGGAGGGGTTACCACCACATGATGGAGGAGGTGAAGGGTCACCCCCTCCATGCACCGTCCATGAAGGAGGGGCACCCCCCTCCTCCTATAAAAGGCCACCCCCTCCTCACTTCTCACTTACACCTCCTTGTGAAGGATCTCTCTCCCCCTCTAGTATTATTCCCCATGGTCTCGGATTAGCGAGATACATGTTCCGGGTGGCTTTATCTAGAAAGGAGTTGCTGCTTCCGCTGCTTTGCTGGAGCGAGGGACGGAGGTTGTCGGTGTAACTACCTCGGTGAATTACGCTCCTAGTTACAAGCCTGGATGAGCGGAAATGGTTAAAATAGTACGGTGGGGCCCAAATGCCACTCACAAGTAGACCTTTCGGCCGTCCTAACCATTTCCAAACATCGGGACAAGAACGGGCGTAATCCAGCGAAGGGATCAACTACATACACAAATGAGTATGTATGCAAGCCACCATACAATGGTTCTCAGAGTCATTCCATCTAAAAAGAAAGGAAATATAGCAACGCCATACGGCAAGATCCAAATATCCTAGATAGATATAATAGTTTAGGATATCTCCTCATACATCAAACATCAGAGTATCAAGCGGAAGTGGAAAACAAGATCCGAGTACGGATAAGAAGCAAATCGGCATAAGATGCCCCATAAATAAACACATCCCGCCCACAGATCTCACGGATCCTGCTCGGAATCTCTACACCGAATGATCGTTGCCCACATCGTCTGCCTCCTCCACCCAAGATCCATCTTGCGAAGTTTACCTGCTCATCTGAATCAAACAATTTATCGTGGTGAGACCCTAGGGTACTCGGAAGTCTTTATGCCTCTAAAGGGGACACAGCCTGGGGTGACGCAATTGCAGCAAAAGATAAACCCTAACAATTCTATAGATACTCGCTAACCATCCGCCTAACCATAGATAGACGGATGTCCGTGAATTAATAACAACAATTATAACGGTAATATTAACAGATCCATCCTCCTCCTCGCTTACCGACGAGGAAGCGGACGAACAACCCCCCATCCGTTGGCAGTTTTATTATCCATTCCATGAGTGTTGCCCTATTTACTAGTCAGGTACTTAGTCAAATTAAAAGCGGTACTTTAGTTATTCTTGTCTATGATCGAGAAACTGTGCTCCAAGTCGCCCATAACCGCTGACACGGCTTTCAGAAAGTTTTACCGCAGGGTGCACAAATAGCAACACACACTCGATCAACCTCGAAAACCAAATCAAAACGAGGCATCACGACAAAGCGATCACAGGATTCAAATATTTCGGGGCCACCCCATTAAGCTACCATGACGAAGTTGGCCGACTCGAGACGGACTCAAGGTTTGCGTCAATGGTCAGTAAACGATCGGGAACCCGAAAATGTGACTGGCTTGTCAATACCGCGAAAACACTCCGCTTACCTAAATAAAGACAAAGACTCGCACAATTTAAAATAAAGCAAGAAAGCATGGCATCAAGACAGAATAGTAAATAAAACCTCAAACTAGTTTGTGGCCCCATGAAATAAGAATGAATCAAGCTCGCCTGTGGAGGTTCATAAGCCTCCGGATGTGGATAGCGAATATTCAAGGAACAGGAATCAAGTACTGGGGTCCCACGGACACAAGTGAGCCTGAAAAACCAAATAGCAAATATGGCTCACCGATGCCACTTTCATTAGTTATCCCATTACTACTCAGATTAAGTTGTATAGGTACCTCGTTATCCATCAGACACTCACATACCCTACACATGCTGTTCTACGACTCGCATGGCTCAAACAACTCCTGTAGTAATGGCTCATGGGATGGAGGAACAAGCTTCGGTGGGGTTTAAAAGTAAAGGCTATGCAATACTTGGGATTCAGTTTAATGCAATCGCGACTCAATGATGCAAGATTAAGATAGAGGCAGTAGGTACTATATGTATGCAAGCATGTGGTAGTGCTTGCCTGGCAGCTCAGTTGAAGCAAGGGATGGATCTGGGTAGTGCTCCTGGTTCTCTTGATATGTCCCCTGCTCAGCGTCTATTCGAAGAAGAACCAAACAAACAAGGGCCAACATAAATAAAGTGCACAAGCATAGGAATAATATGAGACAAGCAAACAATCATGCCATGATGAATGATGCACAATTTGCATGGCAATAAAGTAGCATGGCATGGGTGAGGTGTGGAACACAAGAATAAATCATTTTATGGGGTTTTAATCATATTTTATACTCAATTAAGTTGCTGTATACTTTATATTTATATGATGCATGCTGCAAATCAGAACATGGAACGCATAAACAGAAAGGTCTCGTCGAGCTAATCATTTTAGACATATCATTTGTCAAATTTGGAGTTATAAAACAAAAGTTATTATTTAATTAAGGCAAAAGGGCATTTTAAAGTAATTTTAATCAACTTGGAAAATAAAGTGTTTAAAATATATTTTGAATGGCATATTTGAATTCCTCATATTTTTCTGATCTCAAAACATATATTATATGTATTATTTGGATTTATATTTTAAAAGTTATTTTAAAACAGATTTGAAATTTGAATTTAATTTAATTTGAAAAAGTTTGAATTAAAACAGAAAAGCCGAAATACTTTTGTTACCCAGACAGATACAGACACAGACAATGACAGGTGGGGTCACTGGCTGACTCAGCAGCACAGCGCGCGGAGAAGCTTTTCTCACCGCGGCTGGGCTAGACCTAGAGGCCGACAGGTGGGGCTAGCTCAGGCCAAAAGTGCCAGTGGAACAGCTGGAGGTGACAGTGTAGCCAAAGCAGGAGCGCTGGTTGAGGGTGATAACCTGGGTGCCTATCTGCAAAGTGCTACTACTACGGTGACAGTGTGGGACTGGTGGACCATGGGTTAGAGTAAAACGTTAGGGAGGGTTTATGCAAAACGGCGACGCGCACTGTGCTTCTTCTCAACCCCACGACGGTTCGGTTCGGTGCACGCCAACGGCCTGGCCTTGACGCTCGATCACACGCTGTGCATGCGAACCTTCTGCGGTGGCTTGGGGGTTGCTGGTAGGGGAGGGCTGCACGGCTAGATAGGGTTCTGCGACGCTACGGCGAGGGTGCGAACGCGAGCGCGCCAGCACAGAGAGCGTTTGTCGGATTGTCCGGTGCGTACAGGCAACAGCAGCGCAAAGGAGCATGTCTAGGAGGTTGCGTGGCTCACCGAGAGTTTGTTGGAGGTGGTGGTTCGGGCGGAGGGGTAGCGGATCGACGACGAGGTAGAGACTGGCGAAGCTAGGGTTTCGCGTCGGTGCGGCGTCGTCCTGGTGGCTCTGGTCCTCCTCCTCCTCGCTGGCGTGGCTGGGGGTGATGCAGAGGGTTGCCTCGGTCTTCTCGATCACCTCCACGACGGGCACGCCGGCTGGAACGATGGATCGTAGGTGGAGCCGACGTGTCCCATGAGGGAGCTGGGCCTGGAGGGAGGGAGGAAGGCCAGGGCGCCTCGGCCAGATCTGGAGAGGCCAGAGGAGAGCCGAGAGGGATTAGATAGGGACGGGAGAGGAGAGGGGGTGCCGTGGGGGAGTGGGTAGGGTTAAAGGTGGCTCGGCCACCTTTTTCCCTCTCCTTCACGTGCTCGAGCTGGGAGGCCAGGGCAGGCACGGGCAGGGGCTTCGAGTTGGGGCAGGGTGAGGCCAAGGAGGGTGGTTCGGTGTGGGGCATGCAGGGCAGAGAGAGAAAAGAGAGAGGGAGGGAGAGAGGGAGCTCGGGTTGGAGCTAGGGTTGGGTAGTGGGAGGCTCGGGCTAGGGTTTCTGCTGGGGATGGGGTAGCTAGGTGGGGCCAGGGTGATCAGGTGGCCAAGTGGGGCCAGCTAGGTAGAGAGAAGAGAGAGGCCGAGAGAGAGTGGTGGTGTGGTATCTAGGGTTTGGTTTAGATGGGGGTGTGGTTTAGAGAGGGTGGTAGAGGTGTAGGTGATTAGTGTAGGATTTTAGATAGAGGTTTGGGTGATGTGTTTCCTTTTGGCAAGCTCAAGCAAGAACAAAGCAAGATCAAACAAGAGCTAGACCAAAGGGAGGAAGAGATAAAAGGTGGTGATGGGGTGGATGGAGATGATATAGGTTTTAGGGTTAGATGCTTGCATGCATCAAGCAAGATCAAGCATAAGAGGGTAGAGAGAGCTATGGGGAAAAGATCCACTCAAAATTCAAATAAAATCCAAAGGACAAGCAAAAGGTGGTACTTGCATGGCCCATGCATAAATAATCATTACCATGCTTATTTTTGTGAAAACGAGATTATTTACATGGCATTATTCTTATGCATTCCAAAATGTGGAGTAAGGCCTAAGCAAAAGAATTTAAAAGAAAACTCCATCCTATCTCCCATGAGCTAGATGAATAACTAAAAGAAAACAAATGCAAGCTCATGGATAATGGAATGGTGGAATTATAAGGTGGTGACAAGGATAAGGTGGTGGAGTTGAAAGAGATATGCCCCCAACTCAACTTGGGCATTTAAACAATATATCAATAACCAAATACAATATCAAGAGGCAAATACAATTAATAATGCAGATGAGATAAGAACCAAATGGAAAAGGGTTTTATATGATGCTCAAATGCAAGGTGGCATGATGACATGAGCATGATATAATGATGATGCAACAATTATATGTTTGAAGTAGCCATTATATTACTAATCCAAGTAGCATTACAATTGTTAGACAATTGGGATGCTACAGTCGGGGTACCAGACGTGTGTGCGATCACGGATGCACCGCTGCTTTGTGGTGCTGGAGCTGGATCTGATGGACGTGCTGGAGCTGGACCTGCTGGACTTCATCATGATCTTGAGATCGGCAAGTGTACGACTACATCAACCACGAGTTCCTACTCGTTAACAAAGCTCGTTGTCTACGAGATTAAGTTCTCGTTTCCACCCGTTGCTTTGTACCTAGTAGATAGATCTTGGCGTGTAGTTCACACCGTAGGAAATTTTTTGTTTTCTATGCTGCAGACCCAACAAAGAACACACATGCAATGACCACTAGTGGGTCCATATGTGGTTCATGACAGGAACACACATGCAATAACATTGGTTGATCCATATGTGGTTTTTGACAATAACACACATGCAATGCCATTGGATAATCCATGTGTGGTTTGTGGAAAGAACACACATGCAATGACTCTAGTGCTGGTTTTAATATAAGAACACACATGCAATGACTCTAGTGGGTCCATATGTGGTTTGTGAAAAGAGCACACGTGCAATGTCTCTAGTGGATCCATATGTGGTTTGTGGAAAGAACACACATGCAATAACCACTGGTTGATACATGTGTGGTTCATGACAGGAACACACATGCAATGAACACTGGTGGATCCATATGTGGTTCATGACATGAACACACGTGAAATGACATTGGTTGATCCATGTGGTTCATGACAGGAACACACATGCAATGACATTGGTTGATCCATATGTGGTTTGTGGAAAGAACATACATGCAATGACACTGGTTGATCCATATGTGGTTTGAGGAAAGAACACACATGCAATGACTCTGGTGCATCCATGCGTTGTTTGTGGAAAGAACACACATGCAATGCCATTGGTTGATCCATGTGTGGTTTTTGAAAAGAATACACATGCAATGACATTGGTTGATCTATGTGTGGTTTGTGGAAAGAACACACACGCAATGTCATTGGTTTATGCATATGTGGTTCATGACAGGAACACACATGTAATGACATTGGTTGATCCATATGTGGTTTGTGAAAAGAACACACATGCAATGACTCTAGTGGATCCATATGTGGTTTGTGGAAAGAACACACGTGCAATGAACACTGGTGGATCCATAAGTGGTTTGTGGAAAGAACACACATGCAGTGAACAGTAGTAGATCCATATGTGATTTGTGAAAAGAACACACATGCAATGCCATTGGTTGATCCATGTGTGGTTTGTGGAAAGAACACACATGCAATGCCACTGGTTGATCCATATGTGGTTTGTGGAAAGAACACACATGCAATGACACTGGTTGATCCATATGTGGTTTGTGGAAAGAACACACATGCAATGACTCTGGGGATCCATGTGTGGTTTGTGAAAAAAACATACATGCAATGACTCTAGTTGGTCCATATGTGGTTTGTGAAAAGAAAACACATGCAATGACTCTAGTGGATCCATATGTGGTTTGTGGAAAGAACACACATGCAATAACCACTGGTTGATCCATATGTTATTTGTGGAAAGAATACACATGCAATGACACCGGTGGATCCATATGTGGTTTGTGAAAAGAACACACATGCAATGACTCTAGTGCTGGTTTTAGTATAAGAACACACATGCAATGACTCTAGTGGGTCCATATGTATTTTCTGAAAATAACAGACATGCAATGAGTCTAGTGGATCCATATGTGGTTTGTGGAAAAGAACATACATGCAATGAACACTGGTAGATCCATAAGTGGTTTGAGGAAAGAACACACATGCAATGAACACTAGTTGATCCATATGTGATTTGTGAAAAGAACACGCATGCAATGCCACTGGTTGATCTATATGTGGTTTGTGAAAAGAACACACATGCAATGACTCTAGTGGATCCATATGTGGTTTGTAAAAGAACACACATTTAATGAACACTAGTGGATCCAAGTGTGGTTCATGACAGGAACACACATGCAATGACATTGGTTGATCCATATGTGGTTTGTGACAATAACACACATGCAATGCCATTGGTTAATCCATGTGTGGTTTGTGGAAATAACACTAATGCAATGAACACTAGTGGATCCATATGTGATTTGTGAAAAGAACACACATGCAATGCCATTGGTTGATCCATGTGTGGTTTGTGAAAATAACACCATGCAATGACTCTAGTGGATCCATATGTGGTTGTGGAAAGAGCACACGTGCAATGTCTCTAGTGGATCCATATGTGGTTTGTGGAAAGAACACACATGCAATAACCACTGGTTGATACATGTGTGGTTCATGACAGGAACACACATGCAATGCCACTGGTTAATCCACATGTGGTTTGTGGAAAGAACACACATGCAATGACTCTAATGGGTCCATATGTGGTTTGTGAAAAGAACACACATGCAATGACTCTAGTGGATCCATATGTAGTTTGTGGAAAGAACACACATGCAATGAACACTGGTGGATCCATGTGTGGTTCATGACAGGAACACACATGCAATGAACACTGGTGGATCCATATGTGGTTCATGACAGGAACACACATGCAATGACATTGGTTGATCCATGTGTGGTTCATGACAGTAACACACATGCAATGACATTGGTTGATCCATATGTGGTTTGTGACAATAACACACATGCAATGGCATTGGTTAATCCATATGAGGTTTGTGGAAAGAACACTAATGTAATGAACACTAGTGGATCCATATGTGATTTGTGAAAAGAACACACATGCAATGCCATTGGTTGATCCATGTGTGGTTTGTGAAAAGAACACACATGTAATGACTCTAGTGGATCCATATGTGGTTGTGGAAAGAACACACATGTAATGACCACTAGTGGGTCCATATGTGGTTCATGGCAGGAACACACATGCAATGCCATTGGTTGATACATGTGTGGTTTGTGACAATAACACACATGCAATGCCATGGTTAATCCATGTGTGGTTTGTGGAAAGAACACACATGCAATGACTCTAATGGGTCCATATGTGATTTGTGAAAAGAACACACATGCAATGACTCTAGTGGATCCATATGTGGTTTGTGGAAAGAACACACATGCAATAACCACTAGTTGATCCATGTGTGGTTCATGACAGGAACACACATGCAATGAACACTGGTGTATCCATATGTGGTTCATGATAGGAACACACATGCAATGACATTGGTTGATCCATGTGTGGTTCATGACAGGAACACACATGCAATGACATTGGTTGATCCATATGTGGTTTGTGGAAAGAACACATATGCAATGACACTGGTTGATCCATATGTGGTTTGTGGAAAGAACACACATGCAATAACTCTGGTGGATCCATGTGTGGTTTGTGGAAAGAACACACATTCAATGCCATTGGTTGATCCATATGTGGTTTGTGAAAAGAATACACATGCAATGCCATTGGTTGATCCATGTGTGGTTTGTGGAAAGAACAGACATGCAATGCCATTGGTTGATGCATCTGTGGTTCATGACAGGAACACACATGCAATAACATTGGTTGATCCATATGTGGTTTGTGGAAAGAACACACATGCAATGACTCTAGTCTCGTTTTAGTATAAGAACACACATGCAATGACTCTAGTGGGTCCATATGTGGTTTGTGAAAATAACATACATGCAATGACTCTAGTGGATCCATATGTGGTTTGTCGAAAAGAACACACATGCAATGAACGGTGGATCCATAAGTGGTTTGTGGAAAGAACAGACATGAAGTGAAAACTAGTTGATCCTTATGTGATTTGTGAAATGAACACACGTGCAATGCCTCTGGTTGATCCATATGTGGTTTGTGAAAAGAACACACATGCAATGACTCTAGTGGATCCATATGTGGTTTGTGGAAAGAACACACATGCAATGACATTGGTTGAGCCATGTGTGGTTTGTGGAAAGAACACACATGCAATGCAATTTGGTTGATCCATATGTGGTTCATGACAGGAACACACATGCAATGACATTGGTTGATCGATATGTGGTTTGTGGAAAGAACACACATGCAATGAAACTGGTTGATCCATATGTGGTTTGTGGAAAGAACACACATGCAATGCCATTGGTTGATCCATGTGTGGTTTGTGAAAAGAATACACATGCAATGCCATTGGTTGATCCATGTGTGGTTTGTGGAAAGAACACACCTGCAATGCCATTGGTTGATCCATATGTGGTTTGTGGAAAGAACAAACATGCAATGACATTGGTTGATCCATATGTGGTTTGTGACAATAACACACATGCAATGCCATTGGTGGATCCATGTGTGGTTTGTGAAAAGAACACACATGCAATGACTCTAGTGGGTCCATATGTGGTTTGTGAAAAGAACACACATGCAATGACACTAGTGGATCCATATGTGGTTTGTGGAAAGAACACACCTGCAATAACCACTGGTTGATCCCTATGTGGTTCGTGGAAAGAACACACATGCAATAACCACTTGTTGATCCATGTGTGGTTCCTGACAGGAACACACATGCAATGAACACTGGTGGATCCATATGTGGTTCATGACAGGAACACACATGCAATGACATTGGTTGATCCATGTGTGGTTCATGACAGGAACACACATGCAATGACATTGGTTGATCCATATGTGGTTTGTGACAATAACACACATGCAATGCCATTGGTTAATCCATGTGTGGTTTGTGGACATAACACTAATGCAATGAACACTAGTGGATCCATATGTGATTTGTGAAAAGAACACACATGCAATGCCATTGGTTGATCCATGTGTGGTTTGTGAAAATAACACCATGCAATGACTCTAGTGGATCCATATGTGGTTGTGGAAAGAACACACAAGCAATGACCACTAGTGGGTCCGTATGTGGTTCATGGCAGGAACACACATGCAATGACATTGGTTGATCAATATGTGGTTTGTGACAATAACACACATGCAATGCCACTGGTTAATCCACATGTGGTTTGTGGAAAGAACACACATGCAATGACTCTAATGGGTCCATATGTGGTTTGTGAAAAGAACACACATGCAATGACTCTAGTGGATCCATATGTGGTTTGTGGAAAGAACACACGTGCAATGAACACTGGTGGATCCATGTGTGGTTCATGACAGGAACACACATGCAATGAACACTGGTGGATCCATATGTGGTTCATTACAGGAACACACATGCAATGACATTGGTTGATCCATGTGTGGTTCATGACAGGAACACACATGCAATGACATTGGTTGATCCATATGTGGTTTGTGACAATAACGCACATGCAAGGGCATTGGTTAATCCATATGAGGTTTGTGGAAAGAACACTAATGCAATGAACACTAGTGGGTCCATATGTGATTTGTGAAAAGAACACACATGCAATGCCATTGGTTGATCCATGTGTGGTTTGTGAAAAGAACACACATGCAATGACTCTAGTGGATCCATATGTGGTTGTGGAAAGAACACACATGCAATGACCACTAGTGGGTCCATATGTGGTTCATGGCAGGAACACACATGGAATGCCATTGGTTGATACATATGTGGTTTGTGACAATAACACACATGCAATGCCATGGTTAATCCATGTGTGGTTTATGGAAAGAACACACATGCAATGACTCTAATGGGTCCATATGTGGTTTGTGAAAAGAACACACATGCAATGACTCTAGTGGATCCATATGTGGTTTGTGGAAAGAACACACATGCAATAACCACTAGTTGATCCATGTGTGGTTCATGACAGGAACACACATGCAATGAACACTGGTGTATCCATATGTGGTTCATGATAGGAACACACATGCAATGACATTGGTTGATCCATGTGTGGTTCATGACAGGAACACACATGCAATGACATTGGTTGATCCATATGTGGTTTGTGGAAAGAACACATATGCAATGACACTGGTTGATCCATATGTGGTTTGTGGAAAGAACACACATGCAATAACTCTGGTGGATCCATGTGTGGTTTGTGGAAAGAACACACATTCAATGCCATTGGTTGATCCATATGTGGTTTGTGAAAAGAATACACATGCAATGCCATTGGTTGATCCATGTGTGGTTTGTGGAAAGAAGAGACATGCAATGCCATTGGTTGATGCATCTGTGGTTCATGACAGGAACACACATGTAATAACATTGGTTGATCCATATGTGGTTTGTGGAAAGAACACACATGCAATGACTCTAGTCTCGTTTTAGTATAAGAACACACATGCAAGGACTCTAGTGGGTCCATATGTGGTTTGTGAAAATAACATACATGCAATGACTCTAGTGGATCCATATGTGGTTTGTCGAAAAGAACACACATGCAATGAACGCCGGTGGATCCATAAGTGGTTTGTGGAAAGAACAGACATGCAGTGAAAACTAGTTGATCCATATGTGATTTGTGAAAAGAACACACGTGCAATGCCACTGGTTGATCCATATGTGGTTTGTGAAAAGAACACACATGCAATGACTCTAGTGGATCCATATGTGGTTTGTGGAAAGAACACACATGCAATGACATTGGTTGAGCCATGTGTGGTTTGTGGAAAGAACACACATGCAATGCAATTTGGTTGATCCATATGTGGTTCATGACAGGAACACACATGCAATGACATTGGTTGATCGATATGTGGTTTGTGGAAAGAACACACATGCAATGAAACTGGTTGATCCATATGTGGTTTGTGGAAAGAACACACATGCAATGCCATTGGTTGATCCATGTGTGGTTTGTGAAAAGAATACACATGCAATGCCATTGGTTGATCCATGTGTGGTTTGTGGAAAGAACACACCTGCAATGCCATTGGTTGATCCATATGTGGTTTGTGGAAAGAACAAACATGCAATGACATTGGTTGATCCATATGTGGTTTGTGACAATAACACACATGCAATGCCATTGGTGGATCCATGTGTGGTTTGTGAAAAGAACACACATGCAATGACTCTAGTGGGTCCATATGTGGTTTGTGAAAAGAACACACATGCAATGACACTAGTGGATCCATATGTGGTTTGTGGAAAGAACACACCTGCAATAACCACTGGTTGATCCCTATGTGGTTCGTGGAAAGAACACACATGCAATAACCACTTGTTGATCCATGTGTGGTTCCTGACAGGAACACACATGCAATGAACACTGGTGGATCCATATGTGGTTCATGACAGGAACACACATGCAATGACATTGGTTGATCCATGTGGTTCATGACAGGAACACACATGCAATGACATTGGTTGATCCATATGTGGTTTGTGACAATAACACACATGCAATGCCATTGGTTAATCCATGTGTGGTTTGTGGACATAACACTAATGCAATGAACACTAGTGGATCCATATGTGATTTGTGAAAAGAACACACATGCAATGCCATTGGTTGATCCATGTGTGGTTTGTGAAAATAACACCATGCAATGACTCTAGTGGATCCATATGTGGTTGTGGAAAGAACACACAAGCAATGACCACTAGTGGGTCCGTATGTGGTTCATGGCAGGAACACACATGCAATGACATTGGTTGATCAATATGTGGTTTGTGACAATAACACACATGCAATGCCACTGGTTAATCCACATGTGGTTTGTGGAAAGAACACACATGCAATGACTCTAATGGGTCCATATGTGGTTTGTGAAAAGAACACACATGCAATGACTCTAGTGGATCCATATGTGGTTTGTGGAAAGAACACACGTGCAATGAACACTGGTGGATCCATGTGTGGTTCATGACAGGAACACACATGCAATGAACACTGGTGGATCCATATGTGGTTCATTACAGGAACACACATGCAATGACATTGGTTGATCCATGTGTGGTTCATGACAGGAACACACATGCAATGACATTGGTTGATCCATATGTGGTTTGTGACAATAACGCACATGCAAGGGCATTGGTTAATCCATATGAGGTTTGTGGAAAGAACACTAATGCAATGAACACTAGTGGGTCCATATGTGATTTGTGAAAAGAACACACATGCAATGCCATTGGTTGATCCATGTGTGGTTTGTGAAAAGAACACACATGCAATGACTCTAGTGGATCCATATGTGGTTGTGGAAAGAACACACATGCAATGACCACTAGTGGGTCCATGTGTGGTTCATGGCAGGAACACACATGGAATGCCATTGGTTGATACATATGTGGTTTGTGACAATAACACACATGCAATGCCATGGTTAATCCATGTGTGGTTTATGGAAAGAACATACATGCAATGACTCTAATGGGTCCATATGTGGTTTGTGAAAAGAACACACATGCAATGACTCTAGTGGATCCATATGTGGTTTGTGGAAAGAACACACATGCAATAACCACTAGTTGATCCATGTGTGGTTCATGACAGGAACACACATGCAATGAACACTGGTGGATCCATATGTGGTTCATGACAGGAACACACATGCAATGACATTGGTTGATCCATGTGTGGTTCATGATAGGAACACACATGCAATGACATTGGTTGATCCATATGTGGTTTGTGGAAAGAACACATATGCAATAACACTGGTTGATCCATATGTGGTTTGTGAAAAGAACACACATCCAATAACTCTGGTGGATCCATGTGTGGTTTGTGGAAAGAACACACATTCAATGCCATTGGTTGATCCATATGTGGTTTGTGAAAAGAATACACATGCAATGCCATTGGTTGATCCATGTGTGGTTTGTGGAAAGAACACACATGCAATGCCATTGGTTGATGCATCTGTGGTTCATGACAGGAACACACATGCAATAACATTGTTTGATCCATATGTGATTTGTGGAAAGAACACACATGCAATGACACTAGTCTCGTTTTAGTATAAGAACACACATGCAATGACTCTAGTGGGTCCATATGTGGTTTGTGAAAATAACATACATGCAATGACTCTAGTGGATCCATATGTGGTTTGTCGAAAAGAACCACATGCAATGAACACCGGTGGATCCATAAGTGGATTGTGGAAAGAACACACATGAAGTGAACACTAGTTGATCCATATGTGATTTGTGAAAAGAACACACATGCAATGCCACTTGTTGATCCATATGTGGTTTGTGAAAAGAACACACATGCAATGACTCTAGTGGATCCATATGTGGTTTGTGGAAAGAACACACATGCAATGACATTGGTTGAGCCATGTGTGGTTTGTGGAAAGAACACACATGCAATGCAATTTGGTTGATCCATATGTGGTTCATGACAGGAACACACATGCAATGACATTGGTTGATCGATATGTGGTTTGTGGAAAGAACACACATGCAATGAAACTGGTTGATCCATATGTGGTTTGTGGAAAGAACACACATGCAATGCCATTGGTTGATCCATGTGTGGTTTGTGAAAAGAATACACATGCAATGCCATTGGTTGATCCATGTGTGGTTTGTGGAAAGAACACACCTGCAATGCCATTGGTTGATCCATATGTGGTTTGTGGAAAGAACAAACATGCAATGACATTGGTTGATCCATATGTGGTTTGTGACAATAACACACATGCAATGCCATTGGTGGATCCATGTGTGGTTTGTGAAAAGAACACACATGCAATGACTCTAGTGGGTCCATATGTGGTTTGTGAAAAGAACACACATGCAATGACACTAGTGGATCCATATGTGGTTTGTGGAAAGAACACACCTGCAATAACCACTGGTTGATCCCTATGTGGTTCGTGGAAAGAACACACATGCAATAACCACTTGTTGATCCATGTGTGGTTCCTGACAGGAACACACATGCAATGAACACTGGTGGATCCATATGTGGTTCATGACAGAACACACATGCAATGACATTGGTTGATCCATGTGTGGTTCATGACAGGAACACACATGCAATGACATTGGTTGATCCATATGTGGTTTGTGACAATAACACACATGCAATGCCATTGGTTAATCCATGTGTGGTTTGTGGACATAACACTAATGCAATGAACACTAGTGGATCCATATGTGATTTGTGAAAAGAACACACATGCAATGCCATTGGTTGATCCATGTGTGGTTTGTGAAAATAACACCATGCAATGACTCTAGTGGATCCATATGTGGTTGTGGAAAGAACACACAAGCAATGACCACTAGTGGGTCCGTATGTGGTTCATGGCAGGAACACACATGCAATGACATTGGTTGATCAATATGTGGTTTGTGACAATAACACACATGCAATGCCACTGGTTAATCCACATGTGGTTTGTGGAAAGAACACACATGCAATGACTCTAATGGGTCCATATGTGGTTTGTGAAAAGAACACACATGCAATGACTCTAGTGGATCCATATGTGGTTTGTGGAAAGAACACACGTGCAATGAACTGGTGGATCCATGTGGTTCATGACAGGAACACACATGCAATGAACACTGGTGGATCCATATGTGGTTCATTACAGGAACACACATGCAATGACATTGGTTGATCCATGTGTGGTTCATGACAGAAACACACATGCAATGACATTGGTTGATCCATATTTGGTTTGTGACAATAACGCACATGCAAGGGCATTGGTTAATCCATATGAGGTTTGTGGAAAGAACACTAATGCAATGAACACTAGTGGGTCCATATGTGATTTGTGAAAAGAACACACATGCAATGCCATTGGTTGATCCATGTGTGGTTTGTGAAAAGAACACACATGCAATGACTCTAGTGGATCCATATGTGGTTGTGGAAAGAACACACATGCAATGACCACTAGTGGGTCCATATGTGGTTCATGGCAGGAACACACATGGAATGCCATTGGTTGATACATATGTGGTTTGTGACAATAACACACATGCAATGCCATGGTTAATCCATGTGTGGTTTATGGAAAGAACATACATGCAATGACTCTAATGGGTCCATATGTGGTTTGTGAAAAGAACACACATGCAATGACTCTAGTGGATCCATATGTGGTTTGTGGAAAGAACACACATGCAATAACCACTAGTTGATCCATGTGTGGTTCATGACAGGAACACACATGCAATGAACACTGGTGGATCCATATGTGGTTCATGACAGGAACACACATGCAATGACATTGGTTGATCCATGTGTGGTTCATGATAGGAACACACATGCAATGACATTGGTTGATCCATATGTGGTTTGTGGAAAGAACACATATGCAATAACACTGGTTGATCCATATGTGGTTTGTGAAAAGAACACACATCCAATAACTCTGGTGGATCCATGTGTGGTTTGTGGAAAGAACACACATTCAATGCCATTGGTTGATCCATATGTGGTTTGTGAAAAGAATACACATGCAATGCCATTGGTTGATCCATGTGTGGTTTGTGGAAAGAACACACATGCAATGCCATTGGTTGATGCATCTGTGGTTCATGACAGGAACACACATGCAATAACATTGGTTGATCCATATGTGATTTGTGGAAAGAACACACATGCAATGACACTAGTGGGTCCATATGTGGTTTGTGAAAAGAACACATGCAATGACTCTAGTGGATCCATAAGTGGTTTGTGGAAAGAACACACATGAAGTGAACACTAGTTGATCCATATGTGATTTGTGAAAAGAACACACATGCAATGCCACTTGTTGATCCATATGTGGTTTGTGAAAAGAACACACATGCAATGACTCTAGTGGATCCATATGTGGTTTGTGGAAAGAACACACATGCAATGACATTGGTTGAGCCATGTGTGGTTTGTGGAAAGAACACACATGCAATGCAATTTGGTTGATCCATATGTGGTTCATGACAGGAACACACATGCAATGACATTGGTTGATCGATATGTGGTTTGTGGAAAGAACACACATGCAATGAAACTGGTTGATCCATATGTGGTTTGTGGAAAGAACACACATGCAATGCCATTGGTTGATCCATGTGTGGTTTGTGAAAAGAATACACATGCAATGCCATTGGTTGATCCATGTGTGGTTTGTGGAAAGAACACACCTGCAATGCCATTGGTTGATCCATATGTGGTTTGTGGAAAGAACAAACATGCAATGACATTGGTTGATCCATATGTGGTTTGTGACAATAACACACATGCAATGCCATTGGTGGATCCATGTGTGGTTTGTGAAAAGAACACACATGCAATGACTCTAGTGGGTCCATATGTGGTTTGTGAAAAGAACACACATGCAATGACACTAGTGGATCCATATGTGGTTTGTGGAAAGAACACACCTGCAATAACCACTGGTTGATCCCTATGTGGTTCGTGGAAAGAACACACATGCAATAACCACTTGTTGATCCATGTGTGGTTCCTGATAGGAACACACATGCAATGAACACTGGTGGATCCATATGTGGTTCATGACAGGAACACACATGCAATGACATTGGTTGATCCATGTGTGGTTCATGACAGGAACACACATGCAATGACATTGGTAGATCCATATGTGGTTTGTGACAATAACACACATGCAATGTCATTGGTTAATCCATGTGTGGTTTGAGGAAATAACACTAATGCAATGAACACTAGTGGATCCATATGTGATTTGTGAAAAGAACACACATGCAATGCCATTGGTTGATCCATGTGTGGTTTGTGAAAATAACACCATGCAATGACTCTAGTGGATCCATATGTGGTTGTGGAAAGAACACACAAGCAATGACCACTAGTGGGTCCGTATGTGGTTCATGGAAGGAACACACATGCAATGACATTGGTTGATCAATATGTGGTTTGTGACAATAACACACATGCAATGCCACTGGTTAATCCACATGTGGTTTGTGGAAAGAACACACATGCAATGACTCTAATGGGTCCATATGTGGTTTGTGAAAAGAACCCACATGCAATGACTCTAGTGGATCCATATGTGGTTTGTGGAAAGAACACACGTGCAATGAACACTGGTGGATCCATGTGTGGTTCATGACAGGAACACACATGCAATGAACACTGGTGGATCCATATGTGGTTCATTACAGGAACACACATGCAATGACATTGGTTGATCCATGTGTGGTTCATGACAGGAACACACATGCAATGACATTGGTTGATCCATATGTGGTTTGTGACAATAACGCACATGCAAGGGCATTGGTTAATCCATATGAGGTTTGTGGAAAGAACACTAATGCAATGAACACTAGTGGGTCCATATGTGATTTGTGAAAAGAACACACATGCAATGCCATTGGTTGATCCATGTGTGGTTTGTTAAAAGAACACACATGCAATGACTCTAGTGGATCCATATGTGGTTGTGGAAAGAACACACATGCAATGACCACTAGTGGGTCCATATGTGGTTCATGGCAGGAACACACATGGAATGCCATTGGTTGATACATATGTGGTTTGTGACAATAACACACATGCAATGCCATGGTTAATCCATGTGTGGTTTGTGGAAAGAACACACATGCAATGACTCTAATGGGTCCATATGTGGTTTGTGAAAAGAACACACATGCAATGACTCTAGTGGATCCATATGTGGTTTGTGGAAAGAACACACATGCAATAACCACTAGTTGATCCATGTGTGGTTCATGACAGGAACACACATGCAATGAACACTGGTGGATCCATATGTGGTTCATGACAGGAACACACATGCAATGACATTGGTTGATCCATGTGTGGTTCATGACAGGAACACACATGCAATGACATTGGTTGATCCATATGTGGTTTGTGGAAAGAACACATATGCAATAACACTGGTTGATCCATATGTGGTTTGTGAAAAGAACACACATCCAATAACTCTGGTGGATCCATGTGTGGTTTGTGGAAAGAACACACATTCAATGCCATTGGTTGATCCATATGTGGTTTGTGAAAAGAATACACATGCAATGCCATTTGTTGATCCATGTGTGGTTTGTGGAAAGAACACACATGCAATGCCATTGGTTGATGCATCTGTGGTTCATGACAGGAACACACATGCAATAACATTGGTTGATCCATATGTGATTTGTGGAAAGAACACACATGCAATGACTCTAGTCTCGTTTTAGTATAAGAACACACATGCAATGACTCTAGTGGGTCCATATGTGGTTTGTGAAAATAACATACATGCAACGACTCTAGTGGATCCATATGTGGTTTGTCGAAAAGAACCACATGCAATGAACACCGGTGGATCCATAAGTGGTTTGTGGAAAGAACACACATGAAGTGAACACTAGTTGATCCATATGTGATTTGTGAAAATAACACACATGCAATGCCACTTGTTGATCCATATGTGGTTTGTGAAAAGAACACACATGCAATGACTCTAGTGGATCCATATGTGGTTTGTGGAAAGAACACACATGCAATGCCATTGGTTGATCCATGTGTGGTTTGTGGAAAGAACACACATGCAATGCAATTTGGTTGATCCATATGTGGTTCATGACAGGAACACACATGCAATGACATTGGTTGATCGATATGTGGTTTGTGTAAAGAACACACATGCAATGAAACTGGTTGATCCATATGTGGTTTGTGGAAAGAACACACATGCAATGACTCTGGTGGATCCATGTGTGGTTTGTGAAAAGAACACACATGCAATGCCATTGGTTGATCCATGTGTGGTTTGTGAAAAGAATACACATGCAATGCCATTGGTTGATCCATGTGTGGTTTGTGGAAAGAACACACGTGAAATGCCATTGGTTGATCCATATGTGGTTTGTGAAAAGAATACACATGCAATGCCATTGGTTGATCCATGTGTGGTTTGTGGAAAGAACACACATGCAATGCCATTGGTTGATGCATCTGTGGTTCATGACAGGAACACACATGCAATAACATTGGTTGATCCATATGTGATTTGTGGAAAGAACACACATGCAATGACTCTAGTCTCGTTTTAGTATAAGAACACACATGCAATGACTCTAGTGGGTCCATATGTGGTTTGTGAAAATAACATACATGCAATGACTCTAGTGGATCCATATGTGGTTTGTCGAAAAGAACCACATGCAATGAACACCGGTGGATCCATAAGTGGTTTGTGGAAAGAACACACATGAAGTGAACACTAGTTGATCCATATGTGATTTGTGAAAATAACACACATGCAATGCCACTTGTTGATCCATATGTGGTTTGTGAAAAGAACACACATGCAATGACTCTAGTGGATCCATATGTGGTTTGTGGAAAGAACACACATGCAATGCCATTGGTTGATCCATGTGTGGTTTGTGGAAAGAACACACATGCAATGCAATTTGGTTGATCCATATGTGGTTCATGACAGGAACACACATGCAATGACATTGGTTGATCGATATGTGGTTTGTGTAAAGAACACACATGCAATGAAACTGGTTGATCCATATGTGGTTTGTTGAAAGAACAGACATGCAATGACTCTGGTGGATCCATGTGTGGTTTGTGAAAAGAACACACATGCAATGCCATTGGTTGATCCATGTGTGGTTTGTGAAAAGAATACACATGCAATGCCATTGGTTGATCCATGTGTGGTTTGTGGAAAGAACACACGTGAAATGCCATTGGTTGATCCATATGTGGTTTGTGGAAAGAACAAACATGCAATGACATTGGTTGATCCATATGTGGTTTGTGACAATAACACACATACAATGCCATCTCATTTGAGAATGAGTGATGCGTAGAGACGCAGAGACATGCAAATACACACGGACCTGAAATTGTCAGATCCAGAGATTATGTTAACCACTAGCAATAGCGTATATGCAACACCAGAAAGCCATAGGTGTTCAATACGCAAAGTTTTTCAAACTAGATTATTGACTCTTGTGCAAGTGGGAGACTGGAGGGAATATGCCCGAGAGGCAATAATAAAGTGGTTATTATCTTATTCCATGTTTATGATAAATGTTTATTTTACATGCTAGAATTGTATTGATCAGAAACATCAATACATGTGTGTTTAATAAACAAAAAGGGTTCCTAGTTATGCCTCTCTTATAGACTAGCTTGTTGATTAACAAGATGATCAAGGTTTCCTGATCATAGACATTGGATGTTGTTAATAACAAGGTCACACCATTGGTGGAATGATGTGATGAACATTCATCTGAAGTATAGCATTACGATCAAAGTCATTATGTTTATATTGATATAACATCATACGAAGTAATCTTTATCCTTAGACCATGAGATCATGTTAATTGCTAACACCGGAAGAGTATCTTGATAACATCAAACGTCACAACCGTGCAATGTGGTGACTATAAAGGTGGGTTCAGTGCTACGAAGGTGTTATGTTGAGGCTCATGGATCAAGAGTGGGATTTGTCCATCCCGATGATGGATAGATATACTCTGGGCCCTCTCGGTTATAGCACATTGAAATAGCTTGCAAGCAAGTGATGTGATCACTAGAATGTTATATCACGGGAACGAGAAAAGAGTGCATGTCGGTAACGAGATCAAACTAGGTATGGAGATACCGATGATCGAATATCGGACATGTAATATATCACGGGACAAAGGGATTTAGTTACTACCATTAAAGGTTCTCGCGATCACAGAAATCATCATTGAATTTGTAGGAGTCAGTATGGATCTCCAGGTCCCGCTGCTGATTATTGATCGGAGAGGGGTCTCGATCATGTCTACATTATTCGCGAACCGTAGGGTGACACACTTAAGGGATACCGACACCATTTGGAGCAAATATGTTTTAGATAAAGATTTAAGAAAGCGCTGGAATTATTTCAATAGACATCGAATCTGTTTCGGGTGAAAATGCTGAAATTGGTTCTGCATGTAATATTGAAATGTTGCAGGGGGTTTTATTTGAATGTTTGTTAATTAAAGTAATTAACCAAATTCTGAATAAAAATATTAAAAGAGTTTTATTAAATGAGAGAGCATTAAATTTGGAGAAATTTAATGCATTTAAAGTGGAGACTTTAAAAGTGAATGTGAAGGGGCATTTTAATGTGGAGGGGTTACCACCACATGAATGGAGGAGGGGAAGGGTCACCCCCTCCATGCGCCGGCCATGAAGGAGGGGCACCCCCCTCCTCCTATAAAAGGCCAACCCCTCCTCACTTCTCACTTACACCTCCTTGTGAAGGATCTCTCTCCCCCTCTAGTATTATTCCCCATGGTCTCGGATTAGCGAGATACATGTTCCGGGTGGCTTTATCTAGAAAGGAGTTGCTTCATTGCTTTCTTTGGAGCGAGGGACGGAGGTTGTCGGGGTACCGGACGTGTGTGCGATCACGGATGCACCGCTGCTTTGCGGTGCTGGACTTGGTGGTGCTGGAGCTGGATCTGATGGACGGGCTGGAGCTGGACCTGCTGGACTTCATCATGATCTTGAGATCGGCAAGTGTACGACTACATCAACCACGAATTCCTACTCGTTAACAAAGCTCGTTGTCTACGAGATTAAGTTCTCGTTTCCACCCGTTGCTTTGTACCTAGTAGATAGATCTTGGCGTGTAGTTCACACTGTAGGAAATTTTTTGTTTTCTATGCTGCGGACCCAACAAAGAACACACATGCAATGACCACTAGTGGGTCCATATGTGGTTCATGACAGGAACACACATGCAATAACATTGGTTGATACATATGTGGTTTTTGACAATAACACATATGCAATGCCATTGGATAATCCATGTGTGGTTTGTGGAAAGAACACACATGCAATGACTGTAGTGCTGGTTTTAATATAAGAATACACATGCAATGACTCTAGTGGGTCCATATGTGGTTTGTGAAAAGAGCACACGTGCAATGTCTCTAGTGGATCCATATGTGGTTTGTGGAAAGAACACACATGCAATAACCACTGGTTGATCCATGTGTGGTTCATGACAGGAACACACATGCAATGAACACTGGTGGATCCATATGCGGTTCATGACATGAACACACATGAAACGACATTGGTTGATCCATGTGGTTCATGACAGGAACACACATGCAATGACACTGGTTGATCCATATGTGGTTTGTGGAAAGAACATACATGCAATGACACTGGTTGATCCATATGTGGTTTGAGGAAAGAACACACATGCAATGACTCTGGTCGATCCATGCGTTGTTTGTGGAAAGAACACACATGCAATGCCATTGGTTGATCCATGTATGGTTTCTGAAAAGAATACACATGCAATACCATTGGTTGATCCATGTGTGGTTTGTGGAAAGAACAGACATGCAATGCCATTGGTTGATGCATATGTGGTTCATGACAGGAACACACATGTAATGACATTGGTTGATCCATATGTGGTTTGTGAAAAGAACACACATGCAATGACTCTAGTGGATCTATATGTGGTTTGTGGAAAGAACACACGTGCAATGGACACTGGTGGATCCATAAGTGGTTTGTGGAAAGAACACACATGCAGTGAACACTAGTAGATCCATATGTGTTTGTGAAAAGAACACACATGCAATGCCATTGGTTGATCCATGTGTGGTTTGTGGAAAGAACACACATGCAATGTCACTGGTTGATCCATATGTGGTTTGTGGAAAGAACACACATGCAATGACACTGGTTGATCCATATGTGGTTTGTGGAAAGAACACACATGCAATGACTCTGGTGGATCCATGTGTGGTTTGTGAAAAAAACACACATGCAATGACTCTAGTGGGTCCATATGTGGTTTGTGAAAATAAAACACATGCAATGACTCTAGTGGATCCATATGTGGTTTGTGGAAAGAACACACATGCAATAACCATTGGTTGATCCATATGTGATTTGTGGAAAGAATACACATGCAATGACACCGGTGGATCCATATGTGGTTTGTGAAAAGAACACACATGCAGTGACTCTAGTGTTGGTTTTAGTATAAGAACACACATGCAATGACTCTAGTGGGTCCATATGTTTTTTGTTAAAATAACACACATGCAATGACTCTAGTGGATCCATATGTGGTTTGTGGAAAAGAACATACATGCAATAAACACTGGTAGATCCATAAGTGGTTTGAGGAAAGAACACACATGCAATGAACACTAGTTGATCCGTATGTGATTTGTGAAAAGAACACGCATGCAATGCCACTGGTTGATCTATATGTGGTTTGTGAAAAGAACACACATGCAATGACTCTAGTGGATCCATATGTGGTTTGTAGAAAGAACACACATTTAATGAACACTGGTGCATCCATGTGTGGTTCATGACAGGAACACACATGCAATGACATTGGTTGATCCATATGTGGTTTGTGACAATAACACACATGCAATGCCATTGGTTAATCCATGTGTGGTTTGTGGAAATAAGACTAATGCAATGAACACTAGTGGATCCATATGTGATTTGTGAAAAGAACACACATGCAATGCCATTGGTTGATCCATGTGAGGTTTGTGAAAATAACACCATGCAATGACTCTAGTGGATCCATATGTGGTTGTGGAAAGAACACACAAGCAATCACCACTAGTGGGTCCATATGTGGTTCATGGCAGGAACACACATGCAATGACATTGGTTGATCCATATGTGGTTTGTGACAATAACACACATGCAATGCCACTGGTTAATCCACGTGTGGTTTGTGGAAAGAACACACATGCAATGACTCTAATGGGTCCATATGTGGTTTCTGAAAAGAACACACATGCAATGACTCTAGTGGATCCATATGTGGTTTGTGGAAAGAACACACATGCAATAACCACTGGTTGATCCATGTGTGGTTCATGACAGGAACAGACATGCAATGAACACTGGTGGATCCATATGTGGTTCATGACAGGAACACACATGCAAGGACATTGGTTGATCCATGTGTGGTTCATGACAGGAACACACACGCAATGACATTGGTTGATCCATATGTGGTTTGTGGAAAGAACCCATATGCAATGACACTGGTTGATCTATATGTGGTTTGTGGAAAGAACACACATGCAATAACTCTGGTGGATCCATGTGTGGTTTGTGGAAAGAACACACATTCAATGCCATTGGTTGATCCATATGTGGTTTGTGAAAAGAATACACATGCAATGCCATTGGTTGATCCATGTGTGGTTTGTGGAAAGAACACACATGCAATGCCATTGGTTGATGCATCTGTGGTTCATGACAGGAACACACATGCAATAACATTGGTTGATCCATATGGGATTTGTGGAAAGAACACACATGCAATGACTCTAGTCTCGTTTTAGTATAAGAATACACATGCAATGACTCTAGTGGGTCCATATGTGGTTTGTGAAAATAACATACATGCAATGACTCTAGTGGATCCATATGTGGTTTGTCGAAAAGAACACACATGCAATGAACGCCGGTGGATCCATATGTGGTTTGTCGAAAAGAACACACATGCAATGAACGCCGGTGGATCCATAAGTGGTTTGTTTAAAGAACACACATGCAGTGAACACTAGTTGATCCATATGTGATTTGTGAAAAGAACACACATGCAATGCCACTGGTTGATCCATATGTGGTTTTTGAAAAGAACACACATGCAATGACTCTAGTGGATCCATATGTGGTTTGTGGAAAGAACACACATGCAATGCCATTGGTTGATCCATGTGTGGTTTGTGGAAAGAACACACATGCAATGCAATTTGGTTGATCCATATGTGGTTCATGACAGGAACACACATGCAATGACATTAGTTGATCCATATGTGGTTTGTGGAAATAACACACATGCAATGAAACTGGTTGATCCATATGTGGTTTGTGGAAAGAACACACATGCAATGACTCTGGTGGATCCATGTGTGGTTTGTGAAAAGAACACACATGCAATACCATTGCTTGATCCATGTGTGGTTTGTGAAAAGAAGACACATGCAATGCCATTGGTTGATCCATGTGTGGTTTGTGGAAAGAACACACATGCAATGCCATTGGTTGATCCATATTTGGTTTGTGGAAAGAACAAACATGCAATGACATTGGTTGATCCATATGTGGTTTGTGACAATAACACACATGCAATGCCATTGGTGGATCCATGTGTGGTTTGTGAAAAGAACACACATGCAATGACTCTAGTGGGTCCATATGTGGTTTGCGAAAAGACAACACATGCAATGACACTAGTGGATCCATATGTGGTTTGTGGAAAGAACACACATGCAATAACCACTGGTTGATCCCTATGTGGTTTGTGGAAAGAACACACATGCAATGACATTGGTGGATCCATATGTGGTTTGTGAAAAGAACACACATGCAATGACTCTAGTGCTGGTTTTAGTATAAGAACATGTTGGGCCACGTAAAGATAAACAAAACTTTTTCCCCACGCGGTACTCCCAAGATCTAGCTCAGGTTATAGGCCACGAGATTACCGCTAAACGCGTAGATGCAGCACGTCGAAGCAGTGCCGCATGATCCCTGGACATCCCTCCGAATCCCACGGACAGCTTTGCCAGATCCCCACGAGCTTCCCTGTCTCTAGCGCCGGACGTGCAATGCCTCTACTGGTATCCACACATACAGGAAGGAGCTTTGGGAAGAGGATTGCTAGATCCTATCTAGCTCAAAATGGAAGTGGAGAAAGTGACGGCTAGGTCAGGGACTATCCCTTGTCACTCCACTTATATACACTTCTAGTTGGGCTCAACGCTTGAGGCCCATCTAGGCTGTACTCCAATCTCCATATGGATCTTATCCACATGGGCTCCTCACCCTTAAGTGTGTGACCCTGTAGGTTCACATACACCTGGACACGACATGAGCTACTCGTCCAAGTATCCCGTCATGGCTTTGAGTCCAACTCACTCCCATGAACACTCGGTCTCAAGTCGATAGATGGTAGCAGCCTCTAGCAAGACGTGCCAACTCCCAAGTGCCGTAAAGTCAGAAGACGAACCTTCAATGTGACTTTCGTCCAATTCCCTTTGCCTCACGATATACCTGTTAAGCTATAGGCGAGTAGTTTGCATCCCTTTAATAGCTTAACTCTCTTTTTGTACCATGATATGTGATTCATTGGACTAACTCTTAGTCCGACTCCACAATTAACATTTAACTGGGTAGCACATGGCCATGCTTCCGAATCATATCACACGAGAGGGCCCAGAGAATATCTCTCCATTACGGAGGGGCAAATCCCATCTTGGTAATCCATGTCATGTAGCTTGCTTCACAACCAACCCGGACTCTACCTTTATAACGGCCCATTTACGGAATAGCGTTTGATAGAATCTAAGTTGGCGATCCAGAACTCGGATCATGGGATCACCTCAGGTCGAAGGATTCCATTGCTTGAGACTGCAAATGACAACATGCTTGTTGCGTCTCAACTGTGGGTTAGTCTGACTCGCTAAACTCTTTAGCCGAATCATTGTAGGTCAGAATAGCATCACCATGCCCATGACAAGTGGAACCGTGTCATCAGCCGACTTGCACATTGGTCTAAGTTGTGTGTCCAGCACAACCTCAACAACCAAGGACAATCTAATATGAACAATCGTGAATACATAGTTCCACAACTGAATCATGCATTCAGTGATATATATATGATGTTCATATAAGGACAACTTTACTTTATGAATACTTTGGGAAATATCATCAACCATGATTGCCTATAGGGCATATTCCCAACAGTCTCCCACTTGCACTAGAGTCAATCATTTGACATCACATGTCTAGGCATCTAATGCCCATGGCTCTTATGTGTGCCTCATGCTTAGGCTGTGGAAGTGGCCTTGTCAACGGATCTACAACGTTTGCATCTGTGTGTACCTTGCATAACTTGATATCACCATGATCCACGAACTGGCGAATCAAGTGGCATCGCATGAGTATATGCTTGTTCTTCTGGTGTTGTCTAGGTTCCTTGGCTTGTGCAATAACACCATTGTTGTCACAATACACGTCTAACGGATTGGACAAGCCTTGAACCACACCGAGATCAATCAGGAAATTCCTAATCCAAATAGCTTCCTTTGCCGCCTCCGAGGAAGCAATATACTCAACCTCTGTTGTAGATGCAGACATAGTCTCTTGCTTGGAACTCTTCCAGCTCACAGCCCCTCCGTTCATAACGAACACGTACCCAGATTGCGAACAAGAATCATCTGAGTCAGTAAGGTAACTCGCATCCATGTAACCCCTTACACTGAGTTCAACCTCACCTCCATAAACTAGGAACACATCCTTAGTCCTTCTCAAGTACTTAAGAATGTTCTTAACTGCTACCTAGTGGATTTCTACAGGGTCAGCATGGTATCTGCTCACAACACTTAGAGCATAGGAAACATCCGGCCTAGTACAAATCATGGCATACATGATGGACCCGACTGCCGAAGCATACAAAATCACACTCATCCTACTTCACTCATCAGTTGTCGAAGGACACTGAGTCTTGCTAACTCTTATGCCATGGGACATCGGTAAGAACCCCCTCTTAGACGATTCCATGTTGAATTTCGTCAACACTTTGTCCAAATATGTACTTTGGCTCAATCCAATGAGCCGCCTGGATCTATCTCTATAGATCCTAATTCCTAGTATATAAGTTGCCTCACCCAAGTTCTTCATTGAGAAACTCCTTTCCAATGATTCCTTGGTTTCTTGCAACATCTAGACATCATTTCCAATCAATAATATGTCATCCATATATAAGAGCAGAAAGTTTACTTTGCTCCCGCTAAACTTCTTGTATAAACAAGAAACATGATCACTCTTGATGAAGCCAAACGATTTGACTACTTCATCAAAGCGAATGTTCCAACTCCGAGATGCTTGCTTCAATCCATAAATGGATTTCTGAAGTTTGCATACCCTGTTAGCATTATACGGATCGACAAAACCCTCGGGCTATATCATATACACGTCCTCGGTTAATTTTACATTAAGGAATGCCGTTTTGACATCCATCTGCCATATTTCATAGTCGAAATAGGCTGCTATAGCTAACATGACCTGAACTAATTTAAGCATCGCTACAGGTGAGAAAGTCTCATCGTAGTCAACTCCTTGAACCTGCCGGAACCCCTTCATGACAAGCCGTGCTTTATAGATAGAAATGTTTCCATCCATATCAGTTTTCCTTTTAAAGACCCATTTGCACTCGACGGGCCTTGCACCGTCTGGCAGATCAACCAAGTTCCAAACTTGATTATCATCCATGGACTTTAACTCGGATCTCATGGCTCCAAGCCATGACTCAGAATCAGAACCCACCATTGCTTCTGAATAAGTTGCCGACTCATCACTGTCCAACAGTAATATATCACGAACACTTTGCAATCTTTCCGATCTTCGCAGTGGAGGTGCAGCTGTCGGCTCAGTTACCATGACTGACTCAACCTCCAAGGCTTTCACCAAATCGCTACTGACCGGTTCCTCTCGAACTTCTTCGAGCCGCACCATACTACCACTGACTTCCCGACTAAGAAACACTTTCTCAAGGAAGACACCGTTCTGAGCGATAAACACTTTGCCCTCTTCTCGGTTGTAGAAGTAGTAACCCAAGGTTTCCCTTTGATACGTAACAAAAATGCACTTATCCGACTTGGCTGTAAGCTTGTTTGACTGAAGTCGCTTGATAAATACTTCACAACCCCAAATCTTAAGAAAAGACAAACTTGGCTTCTTGCCTGTCCCCATCTCATGTGGTGTCTTTTCTACCAATTTTGATGGTACTCTATTTAGTGTGAACGTCGTTGTTTCTAGACAATAACCCCAAAATGATAAAGGTAGATCTGTCCGACTCATCATTGATCGTACCATGTCTAACAAGGTCCGATTCTGCCGATCCGACACATCGTTCCTCTGTGGTGTACCCGGCGGAGTGAGCTAAGGAACTATTCCACAACTCTTCAGATGGTCATCAAACTCATGGCTCATGTACTCGCCTCCTCGGTCTGACCGAAGATACTTTATTTTCTTGCCGAGCTGATTCTGTACTTCATTCTAGAATTCTTTGAACTTTTCTAAGGCTTCCGACTTACATATCCATATCTACTCAAATCATGAGTGAAGGTAATGAAGTACTCATAACCACCCCTGGCTGTCACCCTCATTGGACCACATACATCACTATGTACTAGTCCCAACAAGTCAGACGCCCTTTCACAACTCCTTGCAAAAGGTGTCTTCATCATCTTGCCTAGAAGGCAGGATTCGCATGTCTCGAACGACTCCAAGTCAAACAAAGTTAGGATTCCATCATCATGGAGCTTCTTCATGCATTTCCAACTTATATGACCAAGTCGATAGTGCCAAAAGTAAGTCATATTTAGATCATTTGGTTTCAACCTCTTCACATTTATGTTATAGATCGACCCACCATCAAGATTCAAAATAAATAACCCGTTCTGAACGGGTGCAAAGCCGTGAAACATATTATTCAAATATAAAGAACAACCATTGTTATTAATATTAGACTCATAGCCTCACATCATCAAACATGAGGCAGAAATGATGTTTCGACTAAGCACTAGAACATAATAACAATTATTTAGTTCCATTAAGAATCCTGAAGGTAAATGAAGTTGCATCGTGCCGACTTCCAACGTAGCAACTCTTGCTTTGTTGCCAACCCGAATGTCAACCTCGCCTCTTGCTACGCCCCTAGTTCTTACCAGTCCCTGCAACGAGTTGCAGATATGAATGAATGATCCGGTATCATATACCCAAGAACTACCGGGTGCATTAGCAAGATAAAGGTCTATAAAATTTCAAACAAGTGTACCTGAGTTGGAAGTCACACCTCCACTCTTGGCTTTATCCGCCAAATACTTGTTGCAATTCCTCTTCCAATGGCCATCTGCTTTGCAATAGAAGCAAGCGGAACCGGCTGATGGAGATGACTTAGTCCCTGAGGAAACGCTTGGGATCTCATCTTGAGCATTACCTCCTGACTTAGCCTTCTTCTTCTTAGCCCAAGAACTCTTCTTAAACTTAGCCTTATTCTGTACCACCAACACTTGGCTAGTACCTTTCTTGAGATCAACCTCTGCCTGCTTAAGCATCCCATGTAATTCAGTGAGCTTCTTATCCATACCATGCATGTGGTAGTTCGATATGAAATGACCATACACACTAGGAAGAGAGTTCAGAATTATATCCGTAGCGAACTCTTCGCTAATGGGGTAGCCAAGCCTTTCCAGAGACTACACGTAACCAACCATCTTGATCACATGCGGACTCAGTCGATCACCATCCTTAAGCTTACAACTCAGCAAAGCTTGAGAGACTTGATACCTCTCGGTCTTTGCCTGAGCCTGGAACATACTTTTGAGGCTTTCGATCATATCGCAGGCCTCAACATTCTTGAACTGCTGCTACAAGTCCGGTTCCATGTGAGCAAGCATAAGACAGCTAATTTCTGTAGACTCATCACATGTTCTACGATAGGCATTGGTTGCTGCGACACTCGCATTCTCATCCGGCACATCTAGAAGCGGGTTGTCTAGAACATGGTCCCTTTTTTCTTATTTGAGAACAATTCTCAGATTACGATACCAGTTGGTGAAGTTTGTCCCATTAAGTTTATCTTTCTCTAGAATGGTCCTCAAAGCAAAACTGGACAACTAAGGGAGACTGCTACTAGGTGCCATTATCTACAATAGAAATATGAAAAACACTTAAGACAAGTATTCATAAAAGAGCAGGTGTATTAAACATTTTAATACTTATTCTCCCACTAGAACCAACATCCCTCCGATGGTTACTTAGTGATTCAGGATCATAAATAAGCAAGCCAACTAGTGAGATTTAGCATCACCACTAGTCATCAAGTGATCTAGGTAGGCAACTGCTTGCCAATCGCATCTCATGCGACTCCTGTTGGTCGGTTGGCATCTCATGCCCCGGCTGCTGACCACCCTCTCCCAGAGCCCCACAACCGTTGTGATAGACCCGTCTAGCTTACCAAGTGCTTCCGCTGTAAGAGTCCGAGTCGAACCCATCTAGTCGAAAAGAATTGGCAGCACCTCAATTTTATGAGCCCACTACCAAGAATGTCCGACTTGTGATGGTGCAGCACTGGTGGGGAGATCGACTAGATCTTCTTTCAGGGATTAAACTTTAACCACTATCTCATAGAGGTAAAACTAGAGACATAACAATCACAAAAAATAATCTAATTATAATGTGAAATGGTATGGCTCCCTTCATGGTGATCTCCATCTCCATGAACCTGTTCATCATGCCTTTGGCTGCAGTGTCCTTCAAGTCCTCCAAACATGCTATACCAGCACTAAGGAATATATAAGAAGATGGCATCTCATGCCGACACGAAGGTCGTTATACAATAACAGTGAGAGCACTTTGGCTCCAGCCGGCTGACAAACTCGTGATACGTAGATCACATATAGATTACACACATCACATGCACATAAGCCATACCATTCACAACTTCCTGCAAAACCAAGTTATGCATAGATATGATATCTACCGGTGTTGTGAACCTCGCAATGACATCTAATGCGCTACGACAGGGCGAAGCCGGCGGTCCCTGTGCAGATCTGACCAATCTCATTGATCATTCGCACGTGTTCTTCCATGCACCCCCAAGTGTGATTGATCCAATCAATCTTGCACAAAACCGATCTATCTCATAGATTGACCACCAAAACCCTAAGTGGATCCTATCCACCACCTCGTGCATATCACATATGCACAGATCTAGATCCTAAAACCAGAAGCTTCAGCTCTGATACCACTATTGGGCCACGCATAGATAAACAAAACATTTTCCATCCGAGGTACTCCCAAGATCCAGCTCAGGTTATAGGCGACGAGATTACCGCTAGATGCGCAGATGTGGAAGTTGATGCAGCGTGTCGAAGCAGTGCCCAATGATCCCAGGACAGCCCTCCGAATCCCACGGACAGCTTCTTCAGATCCCACGAACTCCTTCGCCAGATCCCCACGAGCTTCCCTGTCTCCAGCGCCAGATGTGCAACGCGTCTACCAGTATCCACACATACAGGAAGGAGCTTCGGAAAGAGTATTGCTAGATCCTGTCGATCCCGAAATGGAAGTGGAGAAAGTGACGGCTAGGTCAGGGACTATCCCTTGTCACTCCACTTATATACACTCCTAGTTGGGCTCAACGCTTGAGGCCCATCTAGGCTGTACTGCAATCTCCATATGGATCTTATCCACATGGGCTCCTCACCCTTAAGTGTGTGACCCTATAGGTTCACGTACACCTGGACACGACATGAGCTACTCCTCCAAGTATCCCGTCATGGCTTTGAGTCCAACTCACTCCCATGAACACTCGGTCTCAAGTCGATAGATGGTAGCGGCCTCTAGCAAGACGTGCCAACTCCCAAGTGCCGTAAAGTCAGAAGACGAACCTTCAATGTGACTTTTGTCCAAGTCCCTTTGCCTCACGATATACCTGTTAAGCTATAGGCGAGTAGTTTCCATCCCTTTAATAGCTTAACTCTCTTTTCGTACCATGATATGTGATTCATTGGACTAACTCTTAGTCCGACTCCTCAGTTAACACTTAACTGAGTAGTGCATGTCCATGCTTCCGAATCATATCACACGAGAGGGCCTAGAGAATATCTCTCCATTACGGATGGGCAAATCCCATCTTGGTAATCCACCTCACGCAGCTTGCTTCACAACCAACCTGAACACTACCTTTATAACTGCCCCTTTACGGAATAGCGTTTGATAGAAACTAAGTTGGCGATCCACAACTCGGATCATGCAAACACCTCAGGTCGAAGGATTCCATTGCTTGAGACTGCAAATGACAACATGCTTGTTGCATCTCAACTCTGGGTTAGTCCGACTCGCTAAACTCTTTAGCAGAATCAGTGTAAGTCGGAATAGCATCACCATGCCCATGACAAGTGGAACCGTGTCATCATCTGAATTGCACATTGGTGTAAGTTGTGTGTCCAGCACAACCTCAATGACCAAGGACAATCTAATATGAACAATCATGAATATATAGTTCCACAACTGAATCACGCATTTAGTGATATATATCTAATGTTCATATAAGGACAACTTTACTTTATGAATACTTTGGGAAATATCATCAACCATGATTGGCTCTAGGGCATATTCCCAACAGAACACACATGCAATGACTCTAGTGGATCCATATGTGGTTTGTGGAAAGAACACACATGCAATGAACACTGGTTGATCCATATGTGGTTTGTTGAAAGAACACAAATGCAATGACTCTGGTGGATCCATGTGTGGTTTGTGAAAAGAACACACATGCAATGACTCTAGTGGGTCCATATGTGGTTTGTGAAAAGAACACACATGCAATGACTCTAGTGGATCCATATGTGGTTTGTGGAAAGAACACACATGCAATGACCACTGGTTGATCCATATGTGGTTTGTGGAAGGACCACACATGCAATGATACTGGTTGATCCATGTGTGGTTGTGGAAAGAACACACATGCAATGACTCTGGTGGATCCATGTGTGGTTTGTGAAAAGAACACACATGCAATTCCATTGGTTGATCCATGTGGTTTGTGGAAAAGAACACACATGCAATGACATTGGTGGATCCACATGTGGTTTGTGGAAAGAACACACATGCAATGACATTGGTTGATCCATGCGTGGTTTGTGAAAAGAACACACATGCAATTACGCTAGTGGATACATATGTGGTTTGTGGAAAGAACACACATGCAATGAACACTAGTGGATAAAAATGCGGTTCATGACAGGAACACACATGCAATGACTCTAGTGGATACATATGTGGTTTGTGGAAAGAACACACATGCAATGAACTCTAGTGGATCTATCTTGGAATAATTTGATGTATGCCATGATGTATTTCATTGTAAAAGACACTCACTTTCCATTTTTATACTACTCAGCTTTGCCCATGGTTTTTTGATACTACCCAGTTTTGCCCCCTCTCTCTTTTGTAGAAACCCAAACCTGTGCCCACTCTGTCTGCTACGCCCTGATTGGTAGTCACAGTTGTCACGCGGATCGTGCGCACCAACCGTTGATCCTATGTGATCCAACAAGGCTCGTTGCACACGTCGTGCCCTTCACAGGACAGCGCGAGACAGCATGAAGGTCTCCCTCAACGAGACTTCTACAAGAAGGAACACGATGCCGTCCATGGAAAAAGTCGTTGAGTGGTCATGTCATGTTTAATCTAGTCTGCAAAGGCTACAAGTCTACTGCACGGTAACTGGTCATCCACGGCCCACGGGCTATACCATTTTTACTATGCAGCATGCCTGCACTCTCACTTCTGACAGGCCCCCACCACACGAACCTTCCACGCGGCAGCCGCAACCGGAAGAGCTTCCTACTGGGGCCCTCGAGGAGGCCTAAACGTCCCCGCATTAAAAACCTAGCCTATCGGGTCCCCCATTCGCACTCATCCACTTCTCTCTCTTCCCTATCTAGCAAAACCCCACAATATTGAACATACTTGCACGAATCTTCTCCATGAAACCAGTGCGTGGGGGTGAGTATCCGGGCATCACCGCCGGGGTGGTGCTTCACACGGCAGATCTGGAGGAGCATCACGCTGCATAAGGTGAGGAGGATGTGTAGTTCAACCCCTTGGGGGACCATGTGCTCGTCGCTGCTGACGACTTCGAAGGACCCGATGAGGGCGTGGAGTTTGACGAACACGCTCCACTCGTGTACCCGGAGGTACATCTATTTCTACATGTTTCATATTTTCTGCTCGAGCTTAATCTATCCTAGCGTGATAAAAAAATCTAGTCGTAATGATTAGATGCAACGTACGAACCGGTACATGAAGAGATCTAGTCTGTTTTGAATGAATCCATATTATTTATTTATTAATAAGTTATCAAGAACACAAACCACATTAATTTAGGAGCGAGCTAGGGAGACGGCTGTAATGAACTACTGAACCTGTATAGACATGTTATTGCATTGAAAGTAACTCGGAATGGTGGAAGGAATATATATTTATTATTTTGCTCATTTCGGTTTGTATTCCATACATTACAGGTGGATTCAAGTGAGATGGACTCTAACAAGGAGTCCAGGGACAACAAGAGCCGCCATGTCATGAAGAAGCTCAAGAGCGGGATAATCCCTTTCCTTACTCGACTTGGGGAGCTTAGGTGCCCTTTCTGTAAGAAAGGAGTAAACCCGAGGATTGCCAGCTTGATTCCGCATGCGGTTGGCATCGGTAAAAGCCCGACTAGTAAACACAAGACGGCGACCAAGGCTAAGCACGCTGCTTATGGAAAATTCCTAAGGGAGTATGTCAAGACCGGCCTAGTGTCCCCTTACTTAGGAATCAACAACTTCTAGCCGACCAACCCGTCACTGTGCTGGCCATGCCAGTAATAATATTTAGTTCTATTACTGTATCTAGACCCTTAAACTATGGGGATTTCTATTTTCGTACCCTTCAAAATATATTCAAGTTCATTTGTTTATGGAGCTAAAGTTTCGGTGGCATACTCGTTATTTTGCATGGATAGAGGGGTGCCCCCGATAGATATAAGGGTTATCCTGTCCTCTAGATCATAGAGGATCAACGGTTGGTGGGCACGATCCATGTGACAACTGTCTCGACCAATCAGAGCGTTGTAGCGAAGATGAGCACATGTGCGAGAGATGGATACAAAGAGAGGGGAAAACCGAGTAGCGCTTAAGAACCAAGGGCAAAACTGAGTAGAACTTAAAAACAAAGGACAAGAGTGACAAAAGGGATTCAAACATAAAATAGAAAATGATTTAAAAGTGGAACCAAACCGCCAGTGTTACGCTCGAGGGAAAAACTGAGTACAACTGAATCGCCATGGTTAGACACGAGGGGAAAAACGTGACTCATGGTACGCGTGTGTGGTGCACGGGGCGGTAGCAGACACATGTGGCCGTGCACGGTGCATTAGCGTACGCGGTGCACGGTAGTGCAACGAAACGTTGATTCCCTTCTCCTTTAATAGAGGCCTCCCCACTCCCACTCATCACGCACTCGCTCACTCAACCGTCACCACTGTCCCATCACCTTCTACAAACGCCCAACAAAACCCCAACCACGCCGATGATGGAGAAGAATGGCGCGGTGGCCATCGGCGCCTCCAAGGCCGCCGGCGAGGATCCCCCCATCCCCGTACTGACCCCCGTCCCCGTCCCCGCATTAGCCATAGCCGCCAGCGAGGAGGCCCCCGCCAGTCTCGGACAGATCCCGCTCGGCAGGGACCCCTACGAGGAGGTTGTCTACATAAGGCCGGAGAACCCCTATGACACCAGCATCGCCGACCCATGGTTGGAGGTAAACAGAGTTTTCTCCCCTTCCCTTGTTCTTCCCCTGTTCCCATCATTGGATGCTAGATCTTATGTTATTATGGCTCGACTGTTCGTATTTTTACAGTAGATAATCCTCTTGTGTTAGATCTCGATTTTCGACGAAGCCCCCTGTTCATAGTTGGGATCAGTATTTGATTTGGTTTGAGATTCGGGGAATAATCTAGAGATCTCAATCGGTCAATCTATGCAAATAATCAATCCCGATAATCAACGTATCTCAATCATGTCCTTATTGCACTCTACTATTTTTTCCAACATCAGGATAGCAGCGATGTCCGCAGCAACGATGAGTCCAAGGACACCAAGACTCATCATGTTCTGAGGAGGCTAAAGTCCGGCCAGTACAACAACTTCTTCGCCGGCGACGTGTACAGGTGCCCCTTCTGCCCCACCAGGAGGCTCCACGTCACGGACTTCAACTCCCTCATGAAGCATGCTGAGGACGTGAGGACCTGCGGCGAGTCTGTGAACGTCCATGCCTTCATGGCCAAGCACCAGGCACTCGGTCTTCACCTCCGCAACGTCCAGAAGGTGGCTATCGAGGAGGGTCGCATGCCCCCGATCAGACCCAAGGCACCCAAGGTCAAGGGGCTGGGCAACAAGAAGTGGAGGAGGCGCTAGAGGGAGGAGGCAGATGCCCTCCTGGAAGAGGCCACGAGGGGCCACTGATCAGCTGCTGCTGCTGTAAAGCAGCTTCTTTTGTCTTGTCTATGTTGAACCTGTCAATAGCTGCTGCTGCTGTGAAGCAGCTTCTTTTGTCTTGTCTATGTTGAACCTGTCAACTGCTGCTACTGCTGAGCAGCCTAATTGTCGAACCTCGTTAAGTACCATACTATATAACCTATGTTAGCTGCTTTATCTACATCTTCTCTGTTTACTGAATTAATTTATGGTGCTGGTTTGTTTTGCTGCTCTAGATTTGCTACCAGATTGGGGAAAACAAGGGCAAAAGTAACAATGAATGAAGAGAGAATCTGCTCTAGATTCCCTACCTTTTGGGAAAAAAACACAATTGTTAGCGAGGGAAGGGAAAAGGCGCTCTTAAAAAGGCCAAACAACAAAAAAAAGCTTCCAATTTAGGCGTCAGGGCGCATGTAACGGCCAAGCCTTTAACCAGACGTTACCTCCCTCCGAGCGCATGTGAGGGCTTTGGAATATCAGGAGGGAAAAAGTGAGGACAAATGAGACCCAATGTTGCTATAGCTAAATCTGACAAAAAGCTGAATTTGGCTTTATCATGCAATTTAGCTAGAGCTCCACAATGTAGCTATTCTAAATCCCTAAACTATGTGGTGTGTTGAAACCTCATGCTTTTCCACCGACACGTGTGTTGCAAAGTTGCTTGATCATGCATGCTTACACAAGTGGCCTACACAGAAACTTATAGAAGCATGGGAAAACGAGCTTCAATTTGGCAAATTCTAGACAAAATGAAATTGCAAGCTTTGCGCAATCAGCAGGCCTGATCGGCTAGGAGGCTACCCCGGGGTGCAGGGATGTTAGGTCCATGTCTATGCTTACACTTCTTAAACTTGTTAGGAATAATAGCTGTACACTTCCTTCTGTCCTGTCACGTTACGTCGTGTCAGCATCGTGCACCCGCTGCGGATCGGCAACAAGACGATGGTCTACATGACCGGTCTCTACCACGCCAAAGCCACATCACACACCTGTCCCATCGCCTACCGGGACGGACGCCGAATTTAATTGCTAGGATTGGAAACCAACTCTGCTCGCCCGGTCAAACTTGCTTCCACATGGGTATGACCGGAATATTGGTAAACGCAATTTAAGCATCGCCTTCCGTCTCCTCAGCACATCACTGTGCAAAAATCCCCAACGCATTCCTTCCGCCGCCCTCCGCCGCTTCCACAGCCACCGCAAGAACCATCGATGCTGCCGCAGGAACCGCCTCTGTCGGGCCATACCACCGCAATAGATTACTCCACCGCCACGCCCAGTCCCAGCCACCGCTACCAACCCTAGGCTACCTCCGACGCATTAGCTGCTGCCATGGACATAGAGTACGGCGTGTTCGGCAACGGGAGCGACTTCACCGACGAGTACACCGTCACCGCCCATGGCACCACCAAGTTGACGGTCATCCACACAAATGCCTCAGCGGAGGTCGCCAAGGTCATCACAATGTACGAGTAGTGGCTACTGGAGTCGATGGACAAGTACAAGATCGTCGGCCTTGACCTCGAGTATACCGGAGATAGGAAGAGGACGGCGCTTTTGCAGCTGTCCATGCGCAACCACTGCCTCCTATACCACGTATGTAGGGCCAAATATGTATGCCCGGAGCTTCGCGAGTTCCTACATAGGAGGGAGATCTACTTCGCCAACGTCGACATCAAGAACGACACTCCGAAGCTAGAGCGGGATCTCCTCATTCATGTCGTTAATCACGTCGATCTCCAACGTTTGTGGAGGTACCCGGATAGCGGTACGGGGAAAGCCGGCATGGCTAGAGTCGCTGCTGACATCATCGACCGTGAGTACGCCGGCATGAAAGTCGAGTTCCCAAAGCACCTGCACGAGCGATGGGAGTGGAGGCAGCTGGATTACGATGCGATCAAGTACGCAGACAGGGACGCTTCATGATGAACTATAACATGCAGGGCATGAAGAAGTCTCTTCCCGAGCTTCTATCAATGCTTAAGACTGCAGGAGTGGAGATTAGGAAAGAACATCAAGTGTTGATGATCAATAAGACCACCGGTTTCAAGAAGGACAATAAAGGCAAGCAAAAGGGAAAGAAGGGCGGCAAATCTGTTGCCACACCTGAAAAGAAACCCCGATCTGACCCTAAGTCTGACACCGAGTGCTACTATTGCATGGGGACTGGCCATTGGAAGCGCAACTGCCCCAAGTATTTGGCGGACAAGAAGGCCGGCAAAGCAAACAAAGGTATATGTGATATACATGTTATTGATGTGTACTTGACTAGTACTCGCAGTAGCACCTGGGTATTTGATATGGGATCGGTTGCTAATATATGTAACTCGATTCAGGGGCTGTGGAACAAGCGATAGCTAGCAAGGGATAAGGTCACGATGCGGGTCGGCAATGGATCAAGAGTTGATGTGATCGCCGTCGGAATGTTGCCTCTCCATATGCCACCGGCTTAGTTATAAATCTGAATAATTGTTATTTGGTGCTTGCACTGAGCTTGAACATTGTATCCAGATCATGTTTGATGCAAAGTGGTTATTCATTTAAGTCTGAAAATAATGGTTGTTCGATTTATATGGATAATATCTTTTATGGTCATGCACCTACATTGAATGGTTTATTTCTGTTGGATCTCAATAGTAGTATTACGCATATTCATAATGTTGATGCTAAAAGGATTAAACTTGATGATGATATATCTACATATATGTGGCACTGCCGTCTTGGTCATATTGGCGTTAAACGCATGAAGAAACTCCATTCTGATGGACTTTTGGAATCACTTGATTTTGAATCATTTGATACATGTGAGCCGTGCCTTATGGGCAAGATGACTAGAACACCGTTTTCTGGTTCAATGGAACGGGCGACAGATTTATTGGAAATCATACATACTGATGTATGTGGACCAATGAGTGTGTCGGCGCGAGGTGGATATCGTTATTTTTTTACTTTCAAGGATGATTTGAGTAGATACGGGTATATCTATTTGATGAAACACAAGTCTGAAACTGTCGTGGTGGTGTCACGACAGATGCCATGGATAGGCTAGAGGTGGGGCCAATATGCACTAGAAGAATCCAGGGAGGGATGGTATGGTGATTCCACACACAGATGCTTTGTATTCTCCGAGTGTTCAAGGTTTACAGATGATCATTGAGCTGTATTGGGGAGAGGAGGAAGAAGGAGCTCTCTTAGTCTCACCACTACCACTACTCAATGAACCAACTCGCGACCCCCCTCTACTGAGGTCCTGGCGCTCCTTATAATGGGGAGGCCAGGCTAATAGCTAGGGCATACGTGGAGGCATATTCCTGGGAATATGCCTCTCCCAAAATAGCAAACCGACCGGGTCACCTTTTGCCACCGTAAGCCATGCAGAGGCTACGTAAACCTCTGCGTCGCCAGGGTCATCCGACACAGGCTGCGTCACCCTTGTCGGCCACGCCTTGGTGGTCCTTCCCTCTGTTCGCTTCGCTCATGCTCCTGCGCACAGAGGTCACCCTTTGACCAGCGAGATACCATCCTTCTCTTGCAAGCCTGATATAACCCGGATCATGCATGGTTAATCCGTCCTCGTGGGTACCTGCATACAAGTTACTAAACACCTGCTGGCATGCGACATACGTCGGCTGGGACTCAGTTAGGTGGACATCCTTCGGTTCGGGTTACTCCGTAAGTCGGCCTACGTTGAGATGACTGGGCCAGCATTTGCTTTGACCTTGCCGTACCTCGGCTAACTCGGCCTCTATACCCCGGCGTGACCCTACCCGGGGGTATCCCCCCAACATTAGTCCCTGAGCTGGTGCGGTCTTAGAAACTTCAGCTGCTAAGGCCATGTCAGGTTTAATCTTTTTGCTTCTTTTTCCGAGTTACTCCGTAGCTCGGATTTCATGGCCTAGCTTTCCCTTGGCACATTCCGAGTTATCACTCGCTGGCCGGGTTACCCTTAAGTTTTCCGGATTACACTTCCTTCTCTCATACACTTCCCCACGTCCTACGTGGAGGGTAATCATTACCTTGCCTCATTTTAAGGGCATGCACCAGTTACTGCGCTTATTGTCAGGGGTTACTATTGCACACGTCTCGTCGCAGCTGCCTCCTCATTAACTGTATCACCACGTCGCGTCATGGGATCCCCTGTGCCACGTGGCCCTTCCTGTGGCTTGCCTCTGATTGGCTGACCCGGATGATACACGGCCACACCGTGTGGCCTCGACGCATAGCACGATCCCACTACCCACCACTAGGGCGTGGTTAAATAGGGGAGGGGGCGTGTCCCTTGGTGGTTTCCCACTTCTCGCGCCCCTCAGCCTCTCTGCCTCTTTGCCTCTTCTTCTTCCTTGCGACAGCGCCACCGCCACCGCATCTGCTCTACAGTGCTGCCGCCGTACCATTCCTTTTCGCTCTAGACTCGCTACCGCTCCCGCGCTGCTTCACCGTCACGCGTCTACGCCACTCCAAGCCTCTGCCTCCCTCGTCTGAATGGGCTGGCGAGGACAGCGACCTGGAGATAACTAAAGAGGAGCTCGCCGTCGTTGAAGAAGAGATGGAGGAGGGGGCAAAACAATGGAGCGCGGTGCCTGGGCCGGTTCCTGGGTGTGCCAGGATGACCTGGACTGGCTCTACCGCACCGGCCGCATTCTGGAGGGCGTAATTTCGCACCTCCCCTGCGAAGAGCTTGCTCCCTCACCCAATTCGGGTGAGTTCGTCGTCTTTCTATCTCACTTCCAGCGTGGCTTTGGCCTGCCTGTTAGCGATTTCTTCCACGATTTCATCACATCTCTCTCTTTCTACGAACTCCATCCCCACCATCTTCCGGTGAACGCCATCACATCTCTCTCTTCCTTCGCATCCACCATAGAGGGATATGTCGGACTGTGGCCCTCCAAAGAGCTCTGGATCCGGTTCTTCGGTCTGCGAAGGAACGTGGTTCTGGATAAGCTGCTTGCTCCGGAGGAGAAGCATCTGACCCAATTTGGTGCCACCTCCATCTCACCTCGGAAGCAGTCTATCTTCCCCCGGGTTACGGGACTTGATTCCTACAAGGGCTGGGCCTAGACCTTCTTCTATGTGAGGAGTGGTTCGGATGAGGATCTGATCCGGCTGCGCCCCTTCAAGATGGGTCCTCCTAATCTGGATCTATGGGACCGGATTCCCAAGAAACCAACTGCCTTGGCGAATCAGGTCAAGAAGCGGTTCCAGGAGCTGAAGGATCTGGGGATGCGCAACGAGGATGTGATGATCACATTTGTCCATAGCCGGATTTCCCCCCTTCAGAAGCGCACGCACAAACTTTGCCATATGAGCTGGTGACTTGACCCCAACTAGACCTCCTCCTTCGAGTTGAACAACACGGAGATCTTCCGCCGGATTAAAGCCATCTTCACGACCGATAAGGACTTATCCACTGATTGGGAGTGGGGGATAGAGCATTTCTGCTGGGACAAGCCTCCTCCTGTGGTAAATCTCATTATCCACCCCTTTTCCGAGTTATGTACCTTATGTCAGAGAACATGGCTTATTTGATCCCTTTTGCATTTTCTTCTTAGTTGTTTCTTCAGCAGACCCTGGAAGATGGCACCGAACCTTCCCTCAAATGGGGGAAGGATCGACTTGTCTCGGACGAGAAGGAGCCGGATTAGGAAATGTTCCTGCCGACCCCGGACGCAACCAAGCGACCCTCTGGTAACTTATCTTCCTTAAGGAATTGGCCTGACAATGAAGATGATTCCGACGTTGAGGTGATGGAGGCATTTGATGCTCTACCCATTTCTTACGCATTTTCGGCTTTAGCTAACCCGGCTGGGCAGATCCATGAAGATTCCCCCTTGCCACGGGTGAGCCGGTCCCAGCCATGTCCAAGAAACGGGTTGCCACTTCCGTTGCTTCTTCTGGACCTCCCAAACAACCAAGAGGCGGAAGAAGTCCGCTGATAAGACCGCCACCAAGCCTCCGACTAAGGCCATAGTCCGGAGAGCTCGAAAGCCCAAGGAGCCTTTGACTTCTGACGAGTAAGTGACCTTTCTATTTGTCCAATTCTCTGCTTCATGCTTTTCTATCTATATGCCTTTCTTTTGTTATAACTTGTTATTCATTGTTTGATTCTACAGGGCTGCGGTGGAGGTTCCCCAGAGCGGCTCTAGCATCGCTTCCCCTCTCCAGCGCACCCCATCTCCCCCTCGTGGTGACGATACACGCCCGCTGAGCCCAATTCAGGAGGGTTCAGTGGCTGCTCCGGGTCACAGCCCACCTCGTCCAGAGGAGGGCAACCTCGGAGTGGGGGGAAGTGGCACGGCCGAGGTAGCTGATGCTCCCAGCTCTTCATCAGCTCAGCCGCAGCCCGTCACCTCCGAGGTACCAGCAGCAGCAGCACCATCACCAACACCAGCACCAGCACAAGTACCAGCACCAGCACCAGCATCAAAAGCAGCAACACAAGCACCAGCACCAACTCCTTCTGCCTCTTCCAAGTCTTCCAAGACTCAGCGAGAGGGCCCAGCTAGCACCAAGGCTGCACCCAAGTCCAAATTTGTAGCTCAAACCTCAGCCTCTCAGCAGCAGCCCAAGGCCAATAAAAGTTCTGACGCCACCAGGGCAGCATCCATCGAGGCTGGATAGCACACGTTCGCGTCCATGCTGCCGAAGAAATATGCCCCCTGTGGGTCTGCTAGCAGCAAGCAATTTGCATTGCACACCAGCCCTGCTGCTGCCCAAGTTGCGAGGAAGGAGGCCCACGCCAAGGGCTTGGTTACGACGCACATGCTCAGTGGAGAGAGTTATCCTCCAACTCTGATCGAATATGTAGATAATTTGAACAGAGTGGAGTTCGTCAATCCCAACGACGATCTCCTGGAGAAGTTCGGGCCTGCTGAATTTAGCACGCAAATGAACACAGCAGCCAAGGCTATCAACCTTGCTGGCCGGATGATGGAGGTACGCTACTTTGTCCTTTCTTTAACATGCACAAGTGCTTAGAGATATATCCATTAGTCCCGGAGCCTACGGGGGAGTAACTTGTTACTCGGCCAGATGCTCCTTAGAGAACTAGCGTAGCTCCTTAGTAGCTTCGAATATGCACACACCGAAAGCCGGGTTAAGTTCCACTTGGCCCGGATTTTGCACACTTCAAATATGCACACACCTAGAGTCGGGTTAAGTTCCACTTGGCCCGGATTTTGTACACTTCGAATATGCACACACCTAGAGCCGGGTTAAGTTCCACTTGGCCTGGATTTTGTACACTTCGAATATGCACACACCTAGAGCCGGGTTAAGTTCCACTTGGCCCGGATTTTGTACACTTAGAATATGCACACACCTAGAGCCGGGTTAAGTTCCACTTGGCCCGGATTTTGTACACTACGAATATGCACACACCTAGAGCTGGGTTAAGTTCCACTTGGCCCAGATTTTGTACATTTCAAATATGCACACACCTAGAGCCGGGTTAAGTTCCAGTTGGCCCGGATTTTGTACACTTCGAATATGCACATAAATAAGCCAACCTTGCTTTTTTCAGGTCATCACCAATCGCCGGAGCGCTGAGTTTCAGCGCCTCTTGGACACACAACGCTCGAAACATACAACGCTTCTTGCTGAGTTTGAGAAAAGGGGTAAGTTTTTTCTCTTTGACTTTTTCCCATCTTTCTGTCTCTTTTCCCGCCGAACTAATCTATCATTCGGATTGCACAGCCGGAGTGGAGGCCGGAAAAAAATTATGAGAAAAAACTTGGCCGGGATAAAAGGTAATTCGCTTTGACTACTCAATTTCAGTGCCCTCTCTCCTTTCTCCTGAGCTTGGCAGATATTCATACCTCGGCTCTGCCGGGTCAACAAACTGTTTCAGCATCCCTTGAAGATAGTGTGCCCGTGCCAGATATGATGCTGCATTTTCTCGAACAAGCAGGGCAACATCAAGCTGAGCTCAAAAAGAAGGATGATGAACTTGCCAAACTCCGAGCCAAGGACGATGAAGTTGACAAGCTCAAGGCCGAGATGAAAAAACTCAAGGAGCTCCACAAGATTGAAATGGACAAAGCTAGCCAGGATTTCACCAAAGAGCGAGAACGCCTTAACCTCTAACTTGCAAAGGATCATGAATTGCTGAAGGAGGCCGACGTCAAGCTTGGCTCGGCTAATGTTGAACTTGAAAAGCTCTGGAAGAGACATGCTAATTGCACCAAGGAGCTGACTCGGATCCATAGCCATATCTCCCGTAAACTCCTTTCCTTAAGCCGACATGTATTTCCGGGTTAAATTCTTTTACTTATTTTACTTGCTTTGTCTTCAGGCAAATTCCCAGAGGGCGATGCCATTGCATCTACTACCGTTGCCAAGTTCCGCCAGCAGAGGGGTACTCCAACTGGTCCTGGCTCTGAACCCATTCCTTTTGACATGGAGGATCTGATAGTCGGCCTATCCTCCCGAGTTGAAATCATGAAGAATTATGGTTTGGGTCTCCTGGATTCAGCCGTCCGGATCTTCCGTGCCCTTTGGCCTGGTGAGGATGTTCCGGAGGGATCCACTTCTCTGATGAACAAGCTCATGGATTGCGAGACCTAGCTCGACCTCTGTAGGGAATCCGCCGCTCATGCTGGAGCTGATACGGTCCTCCACTTTGTTCTCACGTGGTATGAAAAACTAAATCTGAACCTTCTCGAGCGCCTGCGCACGGGGTCCAAATGGTCAAATGATCTGGATTGGGTAGCCCGATGCAAGGCTTGCGCTCATAACCTCATTCAGTTTGCCCCCGTCCATCAATGGAACGAAGGACCAAGCTTCCTCGGCGTTGTTGATGACGAATATGTCGAAGATGGTTCGGATGAGGAGGAAGAGGACGAAGCCTCGGACGTCGAAGAAAATGAAGATGAGGATGAGGTTGAGGCTGGAGTTCCACCCACTGGCGCCGAGTTACCCCCTCCTGCTGCTGCTCCTTGAGCACCAAAAAACACTTTGAAATTTATCAGATCCCCGGTATGCCGGGTGCAGATGTATTAAGCATACTGATTATGTTTTGCTACTAAATTGTTCATGCCGGATTAACTTGGGCGTAGCCCCTAAGTTTCATTTTCTTGTTCCTTCAATTTCATGGCTCGGCTCGCGTCTACCTTGATTCGGTTTTGTGACTTACGAGTCCGAGTTTCAAAAATTGACTTAACAATACTTGGAAACTTTAGGCCTAGCTCAAAATAATCCAGCGTAGTAAATGTAAAGTAAACACAAGGTTAGTCCGAATAACAAATGTCGACTCGATTAAGTTCTTTTCCTTAGTCGTTTTTCGTGTGCTTCGCAATTTCAAACTTGTTCTCTTGCTTGCCATGAAGCCAATTCTTGTTGGACAGTAGCAAGTCAAAGAGTTGAGTTTTTGGTGCTCACACACTACTAATCCGGCTTAGGTAGAAGCAACTTACGCCAGCCGACATAAAAATAGATAACAAATACAGAAGACAACAAATATTACTAAGGCAGTCCACGAGTTACTGCTCAAGGTGCCAAGATTTCATTGATAAACTCATTGCCGGCATACATACCGACATATGAGAGACTCGGATACACACACTTCTTTGTTAAGTGTAGAATGGACAAAGTAGAGCTACATTCCATGGACGCTTAGATTCCTCGCCGGACCTGTCTGCCTTGTTCTTCTCCTGTGGTTTTGCATCGATGAGATAATAAGAGTCATTGTGCAACGCTTTGCTCACAATGAATGGTCCTTCCCATGGGGGGGATAACTTATGCATGCCAGCAGTACGTTGTACCAGCCGGAATACCAGATCACCTTCTCGGAAGACTCGAGGGTTCACTTTCCGGACACGGCTTTCAGAAAGATTTACCCTATAGGGGTGCACAAATAGCAACACACACACGATCAACCTCGGAAAAACCAACTCAAAACCCAACAAGGCTTTCACGACAAAGTAATCACAGGATTCATAAATTATTTCAGGGGGCCACCCCATTAAGCTACCCGCAACGAAGTTGGCCGGCTCCGAGACGGACCCAAGGTTTGTGCCAATGGCTGTAAACAACTAGGAACCCGAAAGTGTGACTGGGCTTGTCGATACCGCGAAAACATTCCACATTCCTAAACAGTACAGGTGCTCCACGCACAATCGTAAATAAAGCAGTAAAGCATGGCATAAGTACAGGATAGTAATAACGCCCCAAACTACTTTGTGGCCCCAAGAAATAAGAAATGAATCAAGCTCTGGCTAAGGGGGATCCATAGGGTCTCCTGGATGTGGATAGTGCGAATAATCAAGGAACATGTATCAAGTACTCGGGGTCCTACGGGACACAAGTGAGCGTGGAAGAACCAAATAACATCTATTGCCCACCGATGCCTCTACATTAGTTATATCTATTCCCAGCATTTTAATATCAAGTTGTAATTAAAGTCACGATCATCTCCACCATTAAGCATCTCCACCATTTATCATGTGCCAACTTGCCGTCAACGGAGGAACGACAACGACGCGAAGCAACACAGAAGCAAGCAACTACGACTCGCAAGACCGACTATCTATCTAACAACAGGCAATAGGATGTGTCCATGGCAATATAGAGGCTGCAAGGAGTATAAATGGTACACGGAAACTAAAGCATCCGGGTAGCAATAGATCAACAGGAGGAAGTAAAGACTACAAATGCAAAATAGGTAGAAAGGGGGAGAATGCTCGCCTGGGAAACACTGTCGAAGATACATTATCCGAAGAACTTGTCGACACTCGCATCAACTCAACGGCCTAATCCGCGAAGAACCAAATCACTAAAACAAACACCAAATGCGCTATTTAATACTACGGTAAAAGATCCGGCATGATGCATGTATGATGCATGACATGACAAAGATGCGGTGCAACTAGACAATATTAAGAGGAATCGGGGTCCCGACAATTAATTAGATGGTTCATGTTGTTTAGATACCCGCAATTTAAATGTTGTCTTAACAAGACAAAACATGGCATCGGTTCGCTACACAAATTTAAATGGAGCCAATATAATACTAGAAAAGTCAGCATATGGTTTCCATATTTAATTTAGATGAATCGTCAAAATAGCCCCATGCACCCGCAATATGTATGCAAACATGTTCAATTAATATGCAACAATTATATGTCATTATAAAATAGGGGGCTCGGAAAAGGGGGATCACATCATGGTCCGAAGATCTTGGGGCTCAAAGGGGTTCGACGGGATCAGTCTTCGGACTCCGGGATCGGGCTTCGGTTTGAGGCTTCGCGATTCGGATACGGGAAGGAGACCTTTTGGTTCAGACTTCAAGGGCATGTGTAGGAGCGCTTGATGACCTGTGAGGAAGTTCTTGGCGGTTATTCTTTGGCACCTCCGGTCCGGTATGGTCTTGGATTCCATGTTCATCCTCCCGAGATACCGGGTCGACGACGAGATCTTGTCGAATCTTGTCACCTTGCGAGCACACCGATGCTATGCAGATCTTCTCGAGGGGACAGAGACGAACAACACGGCACGGGTGACCATCTGGCTTCATACGAACAGATCACATACATGCTACTGCTAGAGGATTACAAAATTATCAGGCTCACCACACAATAAAGTATCCACCTAGAAGGAGCACGGGAAGCAACAAACCAAGCACACAGGAGGCGACTGCACGGACGGTGGCATCTTGGATGTCTGCTTGGAAGCAGAGGAAACGGGGAGTACGGCTGCCGGTGCCGGCCGGGAAAGCGACGAGGAGGACCGAATACTAGGGAGTAGTTGCGCTGGAGAGGAGGGCGAGGCCGAGCCAGCGGCGAAGCTTGGCCGAAGGATGGAGCTGCGGCACCGATGTAGAAGAAGGCCGGCGCGGGGTTGGCACAGAGGGCGGCGGCGACGACCAGAGGTGGACGCAGATGAGCGTCACGGGAACAGCTGGAGAGGAACGCGGGGAAGGCGGCGCGAGGTTGTGCAGAGCCAGAGTGGTGGGGCTTCTGCGAGGCTGCTGTGGCCGACGGAGGAGCCCAGGGACGGCGGCCAGGGCGACGCCGTGGTGGAGAGGCCAGGGCGCGGGCCAGCGAGGAAGCTCGGAGGCAGCAATGTCCGGTAGGAGGGCTCGAGGCTGAAGGGGCCCTGGGCTCCGGCGAGGTGGATGACCCGGGGCGGCGAGCGGCTCCGCAGCGGACGAGGAAGCCACGACGGTGGAGCTCGCGGGAACGGGAGAGGTAGCGACGGGGTTGGTTGACGAGGAGGTCTCGGCCACCACTGCTCGTGGGTCCTAGCGGCGGCCGCTCGGTTCCTAGCGGGGCTCGCGGTCAGGGCGACGCAGGTGATGAGGAAAAGGACGAGGGGAGCAGGCAAGGCGACGAACGAGGGTTGGTGGGGTAGGAGATCGCGGGACGGGAGAGCGGTCGTGGTGGGGCCGGGTTGGAGCGGGATGGTATGGTGGCGTGCGTGACGGGGCTGGCTCAGGGTGGGATGCGTTGGGGCTGAGGCTATGGTGCACCGTGGTGGTTCAGGTGCGACGTGCGCGCGCGTGTGTGTACGTGGGCACGGGCACGTGAATGTGTCGGTCGGCGGCTGCGTGTGGCTGGCGGATTGGGGTGTGGGGGCTGGGTCTAGGATTAGGGGTAGGTGGGGCGATGGGGTGGGGCCAGGGGATGTGTGCTGCAAGGCAGGGTTGGCGGCAGCGGCTGGGTGGTCTGGGTGGGGATGGGGATTAGTCTAGGGTTTGGTTTAGCGGGGTGGTAGGCTGGCTGGATGGGCCTTTGGGCCTGGCAGGCTGCCTCCCCCATTTAACAAAATATTTTTATTATAAGATATTATAGTTTTATTTTAAAAGACCTTTATGAATAGTTTCTTAGACAAAAAGAAAATATCAGGAAGGACTGGGTTTTGATTTGAATAAAGACGAGGGATATTTTAGAAGACACAACTAGGCTTTTACAAAATAGTTTTAGGCAAACCATGCATGATGACATGACGATGCTCAAATGCAATGTGGCATGATGACATGAGCATGCGGTCATGATGATGTGCAACACAAAAACATAGCGATTTTCTAGTAGTGGTTTTACCGGAGTGCTACAATTCGACACCACTAACAATGGATCTCGCCCTCGAGATCCGCCTCATGGTACGGGGAAGAAGATCAACGATCAGATTCTTCATGCTTCATGTAGATCCTCGTGACACCACTAACAAAGATTCTCGCCCCATCTTGAATTCGACGACACCACCAACAAGGGGTCGTTGCTCACGTTCATCGAGAGAACTCTCCGGAGAACAAAGGACGAAGGTAAAGGCATCAAAAGGTAAGGCCACCTCTAACTTCAGTGGAAGGAGTAATTGCAGATCCACCGATTCAACGTACATAGGAGAATGATAAGAGTAGTCGGATGGGGATCAGTCCATCGCGCACCCAAAGCATTACTCTGTACATGAATAGAAGAATTGTGGAACCAACTCTCAGGATTCAGACTGAAGATCTTGATGAGCGAGGTTCGGAAACAAAGGAGTGATGCAAGGTCTTTATTGGATCTGGCGTAGATGATGTCGTCGCATTAGAAAACATTAGGCGGTACAAAGAAAGATTTCAGTGAATTTTGATCCACCAAAAGGTACAACAGATGAAGGGTTACTCAACTAACACGAAGACCTGATGTGGAAACACCATTGCAAGAGGAAGGAATCAAAACCCTGAAGGTACAACAGAAACCCAACCACGAGAAATCCTGGACTCAAAGAGAAGATAAGAGAGCAGATTCAAAACACGCAGAGGTAAGAGGAGAATAGCATAGGGGTAAGAAGTAAAAGCAGACCTAATCAGATCTATCCAACTGATTTGCAAAAATAGTTTGACACTCTACAACGTCCGTTAGCTAGGTTATCCTACAGGCTGGACCAGTGGGATATCGCAACTGCTGAGCTCTGATACCACTCTGTAACACCCTCAAATCGGCCCTATGCAAGTTTTAGCGCTTTCCTCCAAACCCGCATAGAAACGATTCAAGGACGCCCACCAGGCACTTGCGTGCGGGTGGAGAACGAACTAATACCATTACACATTAGTCCACGATGGAACCCACAGAACATATATATATATATATACAACAACAACTCCATGAGTCAAGAATACAGATATACTATACAAAGATCCAAATCACCTTGAAAACGATAGAGCGTCCGACTACGGACAAGATGCAAATGGGGCTAAGACCCCTGAAGAATAACCAATGGCGTCCATAACCCTGCCCAGACCAAGCCGGAAGGGTAACCCTGCTAACGACGTCGATCTCAAACCTGCTAAAACAAAAGGGGTGCTAACAAAGGGCAAAGGAAAAAGAGGAGCGTCAGTACTGAGGCCAGTACACGGCGAGGCTAGAATTCGGCGGCTCTCGCCTACATAGGTATGGTGGACTGAAGCGGCAGCGAAGCATGCACTAAACAACCTATAGAGACTCGATACAACTGTCGGCTATTAGAGAGGGATAAGAAAGACCTATCCGGGAACACCTGATACTAACACCAATCATACCCGTCCTGGTATTCCCCTTCGAGACCAAACGAGGAAGTCAAACCGAGGAACTCACACAGTTGGCAGTTTTATTCATTCCATTATAGTTGCAGCACTTACTAGTCAGATATAGATATCATGAGTCATCCTGATATCATAAGCAGTGGGCAGTTTTAGTTAACCATTCAGTTGTAGTGGCAGTACTTACTAGTCAGATACAATTAGCATGTGACATCCCAAACCCAACAGTTGTTGGCACTTTTATTTCATTCCATTGGAGTTGTGATACTTCCTAGGCAGGTATAACATGACACGATACACCCCAGTTTCACCAGTTGTTGCCACTTTTATTATCCATTCCATTGTAGTGAAGCTGATTGCTAGTCACATATTAAGTCAAATTTATAGCACTGCTTTAGTTATGCTTGTCTATGATCGAGATACTGTGCTCCAAGTCGTCCATAACTGCGGACACGGCTTTGGAAGATTTACCTGAGGTGCACAAATAGCAACACACACATGATCAACCTCAGAAAGACCAACTCAAAACCCAACGAGGCTTTCACGACAAAGCAATCACAAGATTCATAAATTATTTCAGGGGGGCACCCCATTAAGCTACCCGCAACAAAGTTGGCCGGCTCCGAGACGGACCAAAGGTTTGCGCCAATGGTTGTAAACGACTGGGAACCCGAATGTGTGGCTGGCTTGTCGATACCGCGAAAACATTCCACATTCCTAAACAGTACAGGTGCTCCACGCACAATCGTAAATAAAGCAGTAAAGCATGGCATAAGTACAGGATAGTAATAAAGTGCCAAACTACTTTGTGGCCCCAGCAAATAAGAAATGAATCAAGCTCTGGCTAAGGGGGATCCATAGGGTCTCCCGGATGTGGATAGTGCGGATAATCAAGGAACAGGTATCAAGTACTCGGGGTACTACGGGACACAAGTGAGCGTGGAAGAACCAAATAACATCTATTGCCCACCGATGCCTCTGCATTAGTTATATCTATTCCCGGCATTTTAATATCAAGATGTAATTAAAGTCATCATCATCTCCATCATTAAGCATCTCCACCATTAAGCATATCCACCATTTATCATGTGCCAACTTGCCGTCAACGGAGGAACGACAATGATGCGAAGTAACACAGAAGCAAGCAACTACGACTCGCAAGGCCGACTATCTATCAAACAACAGGCAATAGGATGTGTCCATGGCAATATAGAGGCTGCAAGGAGTATAAATGGTACACGGAAACTAAAGCATCACAATACGGGTAGCAATAGATCAACAGGAGGAAGTAAAGACTATAAATGCAAAATAGGTAGAAAGGGGGAGAATGCTCGCCTGGGAAACACTGTCGAAGATACATTATCCGAAGAACTTGTCGACACTCGCATCAACTCAATGGCCTAATCCGCGAAGAACCAAATAACTAAAACAAACACCAAATGCGCTATTTAATACTACGGTAAAAGATCTGGCATGATGCATGTATGATGCATGACATGACAAAGATGCGGTGCAACTAGAAAATATTTAGAGGAATCGGGGTCCTGACAATTAATTAGATGGTTCATGTTGTTTAGATACCCGCAATTTAAATGTTGTCTTAACAAGACAAAACATGGCATCGGTTCGCTACACAAATTTAAATGGAGCCAATATAAGACTAGAAAAGTCAGCATATGGTTTCCATATTTAATTTAGATGAATCGTCGAAATAGCCCCATTCACCCGCAATATGTATGCAAACATGTTCAATTAATATGCAACAATTATATGTCATTATAAAATAGGGGGCTCGGAAAAGGGGGGATCACATCATGGTCCGAAGATCTTGGGGCTCAAAGGGGTTCGACGGGATCAGTCTTCGGACTCCGGGATCGGGCTTCGGTTCGAGGCTTCGCGATTCGGATCCGGGAAGAAGACCTTGTGGTTCAGACTTCAAGGGCATGTGTAGGAGCACTTGATGACCCGTGAGGAAGTTCTTGGCGGTTATTCTTTGGCACCTCCGGTCCAGTACGGTCTTGGATTCCATGTTCATCCTCCCGAGATACCGGGTCGACGATGAGATCTTGTCAAATTTTGTCACCTTGCGAGCACACCGATGCTATGCAGATCTTCTCGAGGGGACAAAGACGAACAACACGACACGGGTGACCATCTGGCTTCATACGAACAGATCACATACATGCTACTGCCAGAGGATTACAAAATTATCGGGCTCACCACACAATAATGTATCCACCTAGAAGGAGCACGGGCAGCAACAAACCAAGCACACAGGAGGCGACTTCACGGACGGTGGCATCTAGGATGTCTGCTTGGAAGCAGAGGAGACGAGGAGTACGGCTGCCAGTGCCAGCCGGGAAAGCAACGAGGAGGACCGAAGACTAGGGAGTAGTTGCGCTGGAGAGGAGGGCGAGGCCGAGCCGATGGTGAAGCTTGGTCGGAGGATGGAGCTGCGGCACCGATGTAGAAGAAGGCCGACGCGGGGTTGGCGCAGAGGGCGGCAGCGACCAGAGGTCGACGGATATGAGCGTCGCGGGCACGACTGGAGAGGAACGCGAGGAAGGCGGCGGAAGGCTGTGCAGAGCCGGAGCGGTGGGGCTTCTGCGAGGCTGCTGCGGCCGGCGGACGACCCGGGGGACAGCGGCTAGGGCGACGCCGTGGTGGAGCGGCCAGGGCGCGGGCCAGCGAGGAAGCTCGGAAGCAGCGACGTCCGCTAGGAGGGCTCGAGGCTGAAGGGGCCCTGGGATCCGGCGAGGTGGACGACCTGGGGCGGCGAGCGGCTCCGTAGCGGACGAGGAAGCCACAACGGTGGAGCTCGCGGGAACGGGAGAGGCAGCGACGGGGTTGGTCGACGAGGAGATCCCGACCACCACTGCTCGCGGGGCCTGGTGGCGGCCGCTCGGTTCCTAGCGGGGCTCGCGGTCGGGGCGACGCAGGCGATGAGGAAAAAGGACGAGGGGAGCGGGCAAGGCGACGAACGGGGGTTGGTGGGGTAGGAGATCACGGGATGGGAGAGCGGTCATGGTGGGGCCGGGTTGGAGCGGGATGGTATGGTGGCGTGCGTGACGGGGCTGGCTCGGGGTGGGACACGCTGGGGCTAAGGCTATGGTGCACCACGGTGGTTCAGGTGCGACGTGCGCGTGCGTGTGTGTACGTGGGCATGAGCACGGGAATGTGTCGGTCGGCGGCTGCGTGTGGCTGGCGGGTTGGGGTGTGGCGGCTGGGTCTAGGATTAGGGGTAGGTGGGGCGATGGGGTGGGGATAAGGGATGTGCACTGCAAGGCAGGGTTGGCTGCAACGGCTGGGTGGGGATGGGGATTAGTCTAGGGTTTGGTTTAGCGGGGTGGTAGGCTGGCTGGCTGGGCCTTTGGGCCTAGCTGGCTGCCTCCACCGTCTAACAAAATATTTTTATTATAAGATATTATAGTTTTATTTTAAAAGACCTTTATGAATAGTTTCTTAGACAAAAACAAAATATCCGAAAGGACCGGGTTTTGATTTGAATAAAGACGGGGGATATTTTAGAAGACAAAACTAGGCTTTTACAAAATAGTTTTAGGCAAACCATGCATGATGACACGACAATGCTCAAATGCAATGTGGCATGATGACACGAGCATGCGGTCATGATGATGCGCAACACAAAAAAAAGCGATTTTCTAGTAGTGGTTTTACCGGGGTGCTACAACCTTTGATCTGGCTGATGTTGGTTTTCCTCTTGATGCACTGCATCCCTTCTCTCATGATTCTCATACCTCAGCAGAGGTGGTGGTAACATTAACTGTTGCGTGTTTGCTCCGGAGAGCAACTGCTGCCGAGGTAACTCCTGCCGAGGTTGATCGTTCCGAGGTGCCTGAGCATTCCCCGAACCACTTTTCTTTATCTTCCTCATCCACTCACATTGCCGGGTTGTATGACCCGCCGGGTTACTCGGATTTGGCATGTGAAATTTGCACGGCTGATCCAACATTGCCTCATACGTATACCTTGGCCGATCTTTCTTGTCTTGCCACTGCCTCTTTTGCTCGGGCGTCCAAGTTTTCTTGCCATCACTTCTTGGAGTCCACTGTTGCCCTCCAGCTTTCTGGCGCTGATTACTCCCTGCTCCGGGTTGATCTTGATTTACAGCAGCAACTTGTTGCAAACTGTACCTATAATCTGGTCTATCATCTCTTCTCTTACCCTGGTAATCGATCGTCGGGATGATCCTGCTCCATCTCGCTGGTAATACTCCTCATTTGACTCATTTGACACAAGTCGGGGTTGAGTCGGATCACCCAAAGCATTCGAATCAGCAATCTGGATTGTCTCTGCCAGTGTAGTTGGCATATCCCTTTGTAACCTTTGCCATAGCATGCTTGCATATCTACACCCTTGTGCAAATCAAGCTATGGCCTGTGACTCAATTACGCATTCATATGAGTTTCTCACGTTGCACCAGCGAGTTAAGAACTCCCTATCTGTCTCATTTGGCTTCTGCTTACACATTTCTAGGGTCTGTGGCCTATTCGTCCTCTGATACGTGCTCGAGAAGTTACTGGCGAACATTTCTTCAAAGTCTATCCAGCAGTTGATACTACCGAGTGGTAAATTGTTTAACCATACCCTCGCTGGCCCCTCCGGCATCTGAGGTACGTATCTCACTGCCCCTCTCAATTTCAATGTCGCAATGTTTACTGCCATTGTGTAGTTGATCAACCAATCCTTCGGCTTGGTGCTACCGTCATATGTTTTCGTGCCTCTGGGTAACTGGAAGTTAGGTACCAGAGGCTCTTTCATGATTCGGGGTCCAAAGCACACTGGACCCAGAGGACCTTGCCCCTCAATCTGCTCCGACCTATAGAGCCCATCCAACTTTAAGCTAGCGTCATCATGCATCAAGTTCCTGCTTCCCAACCTTGACCCTATCACATGGTAATCCGGCCTAGGGTATCCTGCGTTCACCATTTCCGAATCACCATCGTTGTATCTGTCTTGCTCTTGTGAAGCGCACCTCTGTTGCATACCTTGGCCGACACTTTTCTCTTGCCGTGGTATATTACGCTGCTGCGGTTGCCCTGCACCCGCCGAGTTACGCTGTCCGGCATTTCCGTTTAAAGCGTTTCCCTGACCGGCGTTGCCTTGGTCACGGTTACCACGGCCAGCTTCACCTCGGCTAACACTTCGTTGATCCTCATTTCCATGCACTGCTTTTCCTTTCCCTGCCCTTGCCGAGTCATATGGGACTATCTGTTTGTTTCTCCTTGCTGAGGTTACCACTTCCTCTCTTCTAGGGCCACCATGAGGTGATGATGCAGCCCCAGCGGATTTCTCCGGGTTTCCCATTGCCGAATAAACGACCTTGGAAGCCCCAGCTCTTGCCGGCTTAGTCCTGAGCAACTCCTCATTCTGTCTGTTAGCGATCTGAACTAACTCGTTCACCCTCTCCTGCTGTCTTTGCCGGGCTTCACCCGTCAAACCTTCTAACTCGGATGCAGCCACATCCGCTGCTCTGAGGTTATTTGTCGGGGTGCTGTACTTTGGCAACCCCATGGACAAAGGGTTCTCTGATTCCTCAACTCTAGTATCACCCTCTTTGTTCATCTCACTGATGAGATTTCTCCCTTTTACTTTTACATCATCTACTTTATTTGCTCTTGCGTACTCACACAGCGTCATGTTCAACGACTGCTGAGCCGCGGCTATATTTCTTGCACCCTCTAGTATTTTATGCCTAGTTTCCTCTAACTCGGCCTGTGCCTGAGCCAGATCTACCACATGTGCTATGGGACTTTCCAAGCTATCTATCGCCTGCTGCAGCAAGTTTTCTAGCCTCTCTAGTGGATGACCTCTACTTTTCCTGGGTTCCTTGGGTGTTACCTCCGGGTGTGGTGCCGGGTCTTTGCTCGCGCCAGCGTCAGGCGCTGTCATCATCACCTCAGCGCGGTTAGGGGGCGAGTGATACGCGCACCACGAGCCACGCTAAGGGGTGGCTCGCCTCCCTCGACGACGTGTCGTGGGTGAACGCAAGACACATTGACGCCGACGTAGATCCTGTGGGCGCCAAGCTTGACAAAGATGCCATTGCGCGATGGAGGTTGCCTTTCGAAGTAGCTAGCATTGTCGCTGACGTAGTCCAGCGCTCCAAAGCGCTGAACGAGCCCAGAGACGATGCGCTTGCCGTTGCCCATGATGCTTCCCGTCCGGATCTTCACTCCTGCTAGTGCCGCTAGCCCCATGGTGGGCGCCAACTGTCGTGGTAGTGTCACGGCAGATGCCATGGATAGGCTAAAGGTGGGGCCAATATGCACTAGTGGAATCCGGGGAGGGATAGTGTGGTGATTCCACACACAGATGCTTTGTATTCTCCGAGTGTTCAAGGTTTACATATGCTCCTTGAGCTGTATTGGGGAGAGGAGGAAGAAGGAGCTCTCTTACTCTCACCACTACCACTACTCAATGAACCAACTCGCGATCCCCCTCTACTGAGGTCCTGGCGCTCCTTATAAAGGGGAGGCCAGGCTAATAGCTAGGGCATATGTGGACGCATATTCCTGGGAATATGCCTCTCCCAAAATAGCAAAACGACCGGGTCACCTTTTGCCACAGTAAGCCATGCAGAGGCTACGTAAGCCTCTGCATCGCCAGTGTCATCCGACACAGGCTGCATCACCCTTGTCAGCCACGCCTCGGTGGTCCTTCCCTCTGTTCGCTTCGCTCACGCTCCTGCACACAGAGGTCACCCTTTGACCAGCGAGATACCTTCCTTCTCTTGCAAGCCTGATATAACCCGGATCATGCCTGATTAATCCGGCCCCGTGGGTACCTGCGTACAAGTTACTAAACGCCTTCGGCATACGACATACATCGGTCGAGACTCAGTTAGGTGGACATCCTCTGGCCCGGGTTACTCCGTAAGTCGGCCTGCCTTGAGATGACTCGGTCAGCATTCGCTTTGACCTTGCCGTACCTCGACTAACTCGGCCTCTATACCCTGGCGTGACCCTACCCGGGGGTATCCCCCCAATAGAAACTTTTGAAAAGTTCAAGGAAATTTCAGAATGAAGTGGAAAATCATCGTAACAGAAAGATCAAATTTCTACGGTCTGACCGTGGTGGAGAGTATCTCAGTTACGAGTTTAGCACACATATGAAAGACTGTGGTATAGTTTCACAACTCACGCTTGCCGGAACACCACAACGTAATGGTGTGTCGGAACGTCGTAATCGTACTTTATTTTTTTTGAGGTGAAACAGTAGGGAAAGAATCCCCACTGCAATTTTTATTATATATATATGAGTATGTTACAATGAGAAAAGATCTAAGGTAGATAAAAACAGTAAAGTGAAATCATTCAAAGCTGAGAAAATTCTACTCTATCCCTGATCTAAGTGCTAATTGAGCTAGGCTTTGAATTTCTCCTTGTATTTTCCTTTGATTCTGAATTGTATCCATCTCATTTCTTGATAGAAAATTGCTTTCCATCTATCAAATGTGGGTCTTTTGTCATTAAAAATCTTCTCATTTCTACATATCCAGATACTCCAGGAGGTCATGATAATGATCTCCATTGCAAATGGAAGGTGTAACTTTTCTTTGATGTTTGAAATAGCTTCCAATCCTGTTAGGTTTGCAGTTCTGTTTCTGGAAATATGGTCCCAGCATTTTTTTGCAAATGGACAATCCCAGAAGAGATGACTTGCTAATTCTTCCGAGTAGCGGTTGGATGTTACACAATTGTAATCAGGAAGGATGAACTTCTTTCTCTTCAAGAGATTTCTTGTATTCAATCTGTCTAGAAGCAGAAGCCAGAAGAAGAATTTGTGTTTATTTTGACAGGAGGTTGCCGAAACCCAAGAAAAGTGTGGTGGTGAAGGTGAGTATCCAATCATGGCAGAGTAGGCCTTTTTAACTTCAAATTTATCTGATCCCCAAATATAGTTCCAATTATCATGGGTGTATTCCTGAATGGTATGCCTGAAATCCTGGCATCTTTCTTCCATGACCAAAAACTCAGAGTAAGCTTGTTGAGAGAGAGGTAGGTGAAAGTTATCTTCTAGAAATTCAGCATGAAGGAATTCATGAACACTGATATTTGTGGACTTAGCATAGGACAGAAGGTGAGGGAATTTATTCATCAAGCACTCATCTTGCCAGAGGTCAGACCAGAAATAAGCAGACCTTCCTGAAATCAGATTGTACTTAGCCATGCCTTTAAAGTTATCAATTCATTTGATATGTGATTTCCACCAGAATGATCCCTCCATGCTTCTTCCAGGTAGTTTTCCATTTTTGTAATAAGTTTCCCATATGAGATGAACCCAAGGGATGTACTAGTGGTTGTAGAATTTGTCCAAGTTTTTTAGAAGGAGGGCATTATTTTGAATCTATAGATTTAGCACCCCTAAACCCCCCTGATTTTTAGGATGGCAGATTTTGTCCCATGACACAAGGGCTTGTCCCTTTGCTTGTACATCTTCAGTCCTCTTTCTCCATAGACAATATCTCATATATTTTATAATTTGATCCTTGATAGCAATTGGTACCTCCAAACAGCTCATGAAAAATAGAGGAAGTGAGGAGAGAACAGATTTAACCAGCTGCAGTTTTCCTCCATAATTCAAGAAATCAGCAATACCACATAATCTTCTTTCCACTCTCTGAACAATGGGTAGAAAGTGCTCCATAGATGGTTTTGTAATGCTTAATGGTAAACCAAGGTAGGTGAAAGGGAGGCAACCAGTTTGACAGTTGATTGTCATAGCAAAATGCATAAGCCTATCCTTACATGTGTTTATTGGCATCATGCTAGATTTCAAATAGTTGACTTTGAGCCTAGTGGAACTTGCAAATGTTTGAAGAAGTGCTTTCAAGCATAATAATTGAGAAGCATCAGCCTTAAGTACCACCAATGTATCATCACCATATTGAATAACAGGGAAATCACTGTTGGGTGGTCCCGCTATAGGTGGAGTTAGAAGGTTCATATGCATGGCCTTGTTCAGGACAGATGGTAGAAGGTCAGCAGCAAGAACAAAAAGTAATGGTGAAAGGGGGTCTCCTTGTCTTACACCTCTCCTGCAATAGAACTTTTTACCGGGCACACCATTTAGTAGTATTTCAGAAGTTCCAGATTCAAAGATCATTTCAATCCACTTAATCCATTTTCTCCCAAATCCTCTAGCTTTAAGGATATTTATGATGGCAGAGTGGTCAATTGTATCAAATGCCTTCTCAAAATCAAGTTTAAGAATTAAAATTTCCTCCTTTGACTTGTGGCATTGGAATAAGTATTCAAATGCCCATCCAATGCAATCTTGAATAGATCTATTATTGAGAAAACCATATTGGTTTTTATGTACCAATTCCAGAATAACAGATTGCGGTCTATTTGCAAGAAGTTTGGTAATTATTTTGAATATGCAGTTCAATAAGGAAATTGGTCTGAAATCAGCCGAGGTAGAAGGGCATGTGACTTTAGGGATGAGAGTAATGTAAGAAGAGTTGATGCTCTCAAGGGAAACTTTCTCATTGAAGAAATCATGAATCAGTAATTTGATATCATATCCAATGATTGACCAGCAGCTTTTGATAAATTCATTATTAAAACCATCAGGTCCAGGTGACTTGTCATTTGGAAGTTCAGAAATAACCTCTTCAACTTCCTTGTCAAGAAAAGGTTTTTCAAGTGAATTCTTCATCTCATCAGTCATTCCATTTCCATAGAAATCTGCAAGGTTATAGTGCATCTCAGTTTTGATTGATGTACCCATTCTTGCCCTGAAGTCATTCCAAAGCATATCAGCCTTGTCATAGTGATTGGTAAATTCCTGTCCATTTTCATTCTTGATCATTGAGATATAATTGTGTCTATAACTGATGGTTGCTTTGGAATGAAAAAACTTAGTGTTTTCATCCACAAGTTTTACCCATTTAATTTTCCCTCTTTGTTTCCAATAGGTGTTTTGGTTCTGAAGAAGAGAGATAATATGGGATTTCAGGATATCTCTGAGGTGCCATTCATTGATGGTTAATGTTCTATATTCTTCAAATAGATCCAGAAGATCAATGGTGTTATTAACCTTAGCAATTTGGTCCTTTAAGCATGGTAACTGTTTGGCCCAAATCTTGATGCCTCTCCTCACATTTTTCAACTTGGCACATATTCTTTTTGCTAAGTCCTAATAATTCACTGGTATATTCTAGGCATTTTACACAATCATCTTAAAATCAGAATGATGAAGCCAGTAATTTTCAAATCTAAATATTTGTGCCTTGGGGATGTTAGTTCCAATAGAGATGACACAAGGGAGATGATCAGAAGTAGGCTTGGATAGGGGTGTAACCAAAGTGTAAGGGTATTTGGTTGTCCAAGAACTAGAAGTAAAAAACCAATCCAGTCTTTCCAGAAGTGGATCTTTTTGCATGTTACTCCAAGTGAATTTTCTACCCTTCAGTAGTAGCTCAATAAGTCCCAGGTTGCTGATAGCATCATTGAAGAGCATAGTTTCATTAACATCCCCCCCACTTTTATTTCTATCAGTAAGACTTCTGATAAGGTTAAAATCCCCTAACACAAGCCAGCCCATACTATCAGGCATAGTGATGTTTGAAAACCAGTCCAAAAAATCCATGTTTCTATCAGCTTGACATGTACCATAGATATTAGTAAGAGTCCAGGAATCATTTGATAACTGAGAGGTGAAAGTGACAGAAGTGGAGAATTCATTTTGGAAAGCTCTGGTGCCATTAAATAATGAGCTGCACCAGATGATGATAATCCCTCCAGAAGCACCAATTGATGGTAAGAAGTCAAAGCAGTCGAACTTATTTGGACAGAATTTTTTTAAATAATTGATATCAAAGTTTTCTCTCTTGGTTTCTTGGAGACAAATGATGTCACACTCAGATTCCATGATCTTGTTTTTTAATGCCAACCATTTTTTCTCAGAGTTAATTCCCCTGAGGTTCCAGTTCAAAATCTTCCATTTCTGTTGTTACTCATTTATAAACAAATTGAGTGGGCATTGAGGTGACACAAGATTTGTAGTCACACAAACAAGACTGAACATATCATAGGGAACTGAGTTCATAAACATGCATAACAGCAAATAGGTCTGCAACAACTCATAACAGACATCAAAGGTAAATGATGCAGTCACAAAAGGATAGAATTTTGTAGACATTAACCACATTATTTAGGTGCTTTCTTCTTAGACTGCTGTCCACAATACTCAACAGCCCCTCCCTTCTTCTTGCTTGGAAGGTATGATTCTGAACCAATCTTCTTTGGTCCAGGTTTTCCAGGTGGTTTGATGATCAAATCATTGATCTTGCCCTTCTTCAGCAATCTTTTCTCAAGCTCTCCCTCCGTAACCTTGCAAAATGAATCAGCAAGGTTCTTAACAACTTTATTAATGAGACAAGGTGGTGCAGCATTGCAAGAGAGACAATTATGATCAGAACAATTCACATGGCTTTTAAATCCCCCATTAAGTTCCACAATTCTGGGGCTCCTTCTCACCTCAGAGTCCACCAAAGGTTCTTTACCCCTCCTCCTCTTTGCAGGGGCATTTGGCACCATTATGCTTGATAGGGATTCATTCAGGCAGTGAGGAGGAATCTGTCCAACACATTCATCAGGGATAATGAAGGTGAAAGTATTTTCTTCTGCAATAGGCTCCTTAATAATATCCCAAAGAGGAGAGGTAAGAAAGTGTCTAGCCCAATTGAATTTCTCAGGAGTGATGAGCATTAGAGTGATAAAATTAAACCAACTTACAGGGATGCCGCATTGCAGTTTGCCTTTGTCAGGTGAGGGATTCATGTGTGGAGCAAAGAATCTGTCCCATAGTTCAAGGCCTTGCTTTGAGAAAGGATTCCTAGCAGAAAGCACCTCAGAGGAATTGACAAAAGGGATAATGGCCATTCCAACTTGTAGGTGAGGCTCATTGGGAGAGAAAAGGTTTGTGTCCTCCATCATCCAGTCATCATGCAGGTTACCTCATCAGCATGGATGGTGTCCTCTTCATCATCCTGTTAATTTTGCAGAAGATTAAGCAGTCCTTTTCCCATGCCCACATCCTGGTTAGGATTAGCAATAATTTGCTCCACTTCAATATCTTCAGCTCCATGGACAGATGCCTTGTCACAGTCAGATGAAACATTTGCAATAGGAATTGATCCAGTACCAGCACCGTCAGCCTCCTGAGGTGGCAAATTCAGGTTATCTATGGGCATGTCAACCCCTTCAACAAACACAGGTCCTTGGACAGCATTCCAGTTTCCCCAGCCACCATTGTTATTTTGACGAGCAGGCTCAACCCATTGGTCCCATCCACCAATGTCTCCTTTAGGTTATGGGGGAGGTGGTGGTGAAGGGGGTCCAAAGATTGGTCCCACCATAGGCAGAGGATGAGGGTCAGCACCATTATCAGGTAGTGGGTCCTCATCAGGTGGGCCCCCCCAGGAGATTGCTATTTAAAATTTCAATAGAGAAGGTCCATGACTCAGTTTCCACAAGGTCCCCAATGGTGAATCTAACACTTTTAGGAACATCTAAGAGGTCAGTGACTCTGAGCTTTGCAATGATCCTACCCTTGTGCTCACGGTCCCTCTCCCAGAGCAACACTTTACCAATATCAGAGAATACTGCATTCAGGTCTTCAGTATGCCAGTGATCAAGTGGAGGACCCAGGAGCATAACCCAACATTCATTGTTAAACTGAGTCCTACGCCAGTTAATTCCTTCATTATTCCTAGCAAAAGAAATAGCAACATCCTGGAAGGGAATATGACCCACAACAATTAATCGGTCACGGTCACTGACATTAGCAAATTGAACATATGCAGAGCCAAATGGACAATCTTGAATATCACGAAATTCAACATGAGCATCATTGATAAAGAAATCTTGCAACACATCCCTGATATTACCAAAAGGAACTGGACCAGGGGGAAGGGGTGGATGTGCGCAATGGCATACTGTTCATGTGCCCTTGGTCGGTGAAGAACCACCACCCTTTTGACCCGATTCCTGCGAACCACCTGCATAATCTCAAAGCCATGGGGAAGGAATGGTTGAGGGTCAAGTGGAATGTTAGCCATTAAATCGGCGGTTGTTGTTGACGAGAAGAGGCGATTAGGTTGCTACAGGCGTGGGAGTTGAGGAGGCAGGGGGTTCGGCCGAATTCTTTTTTTGGGCAAGAGAAAAATCCTTAAGACAAGCGTACACCCTGGGCCGCGAAACTTGCGACGTGACATGGGACTTGAACCAATGCAGGTAAGATTTGTCGGGCAAGGACAAGAAGGGAAAGTAGGGAATTTCAAAAATGGTAAAAGACCAGGCAACTTAATTGTAGATGATTTGTTGACTGCAGGTGATTTCGCATCCACAATAACTTTATCATTGATCACAATTTCCTCAAATGATGCACCCGGTACCACTCGATTAATGTCACCTTTTATTTGACCGTTATTGCATGGGACCGGTGACGTCGGTGAACCAATACGATAAAAAACAGAGGTTTTATTTTTCCTTTTGTAAGAAACAAATGTCCAATCCTTGTCCAATTCTTTGTAATATTCTTTCTCTTCGAATTTCCAATTTGGGCCACCATCACCCCAAAGGTTGATCTTCAAGATAAATGATTCATCAGAGAAAGAACCAGAATTATATATTTCGAAACCCACAGCTGTTGATGCAACAGAGAACCTAAAGGTTCTATCTTGGAGGATCTTGACTTGAAATTTTGAAGCATGACCCCCAAAACATGCTTGGAGGACAATGCCAATAGTATGAATATCAATCTTAAAATTAGCACGACCAAATGAGCCAACAAGGAAGAAAGGTCTTCTGCGAAATCCTCCAGAGAAATTGATGTGGTGACCAAATTTTTTGAACATATTAGCCTCAAAATTTAACCCTTTAGAGAAATCCACTGAAATGCAATTGTTGTGCTTGGTTGATGATGCAAGGGGCACATCGAAAATTTGAGCACCCACCACCACTCTTTTGATGACAAGATCCAAAATCACACTAGAGGAAACTTTATCATTTTGAAGAAGGAATCTAGCATCAATAACCACCTTGTCATGATTTAGTAACACAATCCTCTTAACAAGAGTATACAGGACCAAAAAACCAGGATCTTTTTCCAAAACATCAGATGGCAAGGATGAGCTAGTAACGTGCCACATAAGTTTCAAATCTTCACTCTTGCAATCATGAACATGAGAAGTCCCAGGAAAATTAGAAGTTGGCTGCGAAATATCATTGATTCTTGCAAGATGAGAGGGGAACCTCACCACAGAACCAATCATGAGAACCTCCCCATTTTCCATGCTTCTACCCTCAAGTGGTGAGCCGTTGGCATTGAGAATGACAAGCCAACGATTATCCGAGAGAACCAGAGATCCAATAAGGAACTTACCATCGGTGGAGCTCCCTGAATAGGTGATTTTCCAACCACCACCAGATGAATCCAGAGAAAGAGAGCCCATGAGTAGGTGTGCGACGGCGCCGGAGTGGCACCGGCGAGTGCCGGTGGGAGGGACCTTAGAGAGGCATGCCTCGGAAATCGTGCGGCTTATTCTCTATATGCCGATGATGTTCTCCTCAGCACCAGTGTGATAGAGGTTGCATCCATAATCGTACTTTCTTGGATATGGTTTGATCTATGATGTCTCTGACTAACTTGCCACTGTCATTTTGGGGTTATGCACTGGAAACCGCTGCATTCACTTTAAATCGGGCACCATCTAAATCCGTTGAAACGACACCGTATGAATTATGGTTTGGAAACAAACCTAAGCTGTCATTTCTTAAAGTTTGGGGATGTGATGTTTATGTGAAGAAACTTCAGCCAGATAAACTCGAACCCAAAGCGGAAAAATGCGTCTTCATAGGATACCCTAAGGAAACGATTGGGTATACCTTCTATCACAGATCCGAGGGCAAGGTTTTTGTTGCCAAGAATGGATCCTTTCTTGAGAAGGAGTTTCTCCCGAAAGGTGTGAGCAGTCGGAAGGTTGAACTCGAAGAGGTTATTGAACCTTCTCTTCATGAATTAGCGAGTAGCGCAGCACCAGAAGTTGTTTCGGAGTTGACTTCACCTAATGAAGAGAGAGCTAATGATAATGATCATGAAACTCCGAAAGAGGACACTATCGAACCTCGCCAGTCAAGCAGGACACGTGCAGCTCTTGAACTGTACGGCAATCCTGTTATGAATTTCATGATTGATGAAATAGATGACCCTGCAACGTATGAAGAAGCGATAATGAGCCCGGATTCCAACAAATGACTAGAAGCCATGAAAGCCGAGATGGAATCCATGTACGAAAACCAGGTTTGGACCTTGGTAGACTTACCTCGCGATCGAAAGGCCATTGAGAATAAATGGATTTTCAAAAGAAAAACTGATGCTGATGGTAATGTGACCATCTATAAGGCTCGAATTGTCGCAAAGGGGTTTCGACAAATTCAAGGAGTTGACTATGATGAGACATTCTCTCCCGTAGTGATGCTAAAGTCGGTTAGGATTATGTTAGCAATTGTTGCATATTTCGATTATGAAATATGGCAGATGGATGTCAAAACTGCGTTCCTCAATGGTAATATTGAACAATAGTTCTATATGATACAACCTAAGGGTTTTGTCAATCCTAAGGATGTTGATAAGGTATGCAAACTTCAGCGATCCATCTATGGACTGAAGCAAGCATCCCGGAGTTGGAATCTCTGCTTTGATGAGGTGATCAAAGAGTTTGGATTTGTCCAAACTTATGGAGAGGCTTGTATTTACAAGAAAGTGAGTGGGAGCAATGTGGCATTTCTGATATTATATGTGGATGACATATTATTGATTGGAAATGATATAGATCTTTTAACCAGTGTTAAAAGTTATCTAAACAGCAAATTTTCGATGAAAGACCTTGGTGAAGCGTCATATATATTAGGCATTAAAATCTATAGAGATAGATCAAGGCGCCTAATTGGGCTATCGCAGAGCACATACCTTGATAAGATATTAAAGAAGTTTAATATGGACGGAAGTAAGAAGGGGTTCTTACCTATGTTGCAAGGCAAGACATTGAGCAAGTTTCAAAGTCCGGCTACGGCGGAAGAAAGAGAGATAATGGATAAGATCCCCTTATGCCTCGGCCATAGGCTCTATAATGTATGCCATGTTGTGTACAAGACCGGATGTGGCACATGCTATTAGTTTGACTAGTAGGTACCAATCTGATCCAGGTTCGGCACACTAGATAGCAGTCAAGAATATCCTTAAGTACTTGAGAAGAACTAGGGATATGTTTCTTGTATACAGAGGTGAAGAAGAGCTAGTCGCTAAGTGTTATGTTGATGCTAGCTTTCACATCGATCTGGATGACTCTAAGTCTCAATCCGGATACGTATTTCTCTTGAACGGAGCAGCAGTTAGTTGGAGGAGTTCCAAACAACCCGTGGTGGCTGGATCAACGACGAAGGCGAAATATGTTGCTGCTTCAGAAGCGGCGTAGGAAGCGGTTTGGATGAAGGAGTTCATAACGGAACTAGGTGTGGTTCCTAGTGCATTGGACCCAGTGGTGATCTATTGTGACAACAATGGATCCATAGCCAACATAAAGGAACCAAGGTCTCACAAGAATTCCAAGCATATTAAGCGCCGGTTTCACTCCATTCGTGAGCATGTCAAGGATGGAGATATAAAGATTTGTAAAGTGCACACGGACCTCAATGTAGCAGATCCGTTGACTAAAGTTCTCCCTAGGGCAAAACATGATCAACACCAGAACTCCATGGGTGTTAGATTTATCACTATGTAAACTAGATTATTGTCTCTAGTGAAAGTGGGAGACTGAAGGAAATATGCCTTGAGAGGCAATAATAAAGTTGTTATTATATATTCCTTGTATATGATAGATGTTTATTTTGCATGCTATAATTGTATTGATAGGAAACGTCAATACATGTGTGTTTCATAAACAAAAAGGGTACCTAGTTATGCCTCTCTTATAGACTAGCTTGTTGATTAACAAGATGATCAAGGTTTCCTGATCATGGACATTGGATGTTGTTAATAACAAGGTCACAACATTTGTGAAATGATGTGATGAACATTCATCCGAAGTATAGCATTACAATCAAGTCATTATGTTTATATTGCTATAACATCATACGAAGTAATCTTTATCCTTAGACCATGAGATCATGTTAATTGCTAACATCGGAAGAGTATCTTGATAACATCAAACGTCACACCGTAATAGCATGACTATAAAGGTGGGTTCAGTGCTACGAAGGTGCTATGTTGAGGTTCATGGATCAAGAGTGGAATCTTTCAATCCCGATGATGGATAGATATACTTTGGGCCCTCTTGGTGATATCACATTAAGATAGCTTGCAAGCAAGTGATGTGATCACTAGCATGTTATATCACGGGAACGAGAAAAGAGTGCATGTCGGCAACGATATCAAACTAGGTATTTCGATACCGATGATCAAATCTCGGACATGTATTATATCATGAGACAAAGGGATTAAGTTACTAGTGTTAAAGGTTCTCATAATCACAGAAGTCATCATTGAATGTGCAGGAGTCAGTATGGATCTCCAGGTCCCGCTTCTGATTATTGATCTAAGAGGAGTCTCAATCATGTCTGCATTATTCGCGAACCATAGGGTGACACGCTTAAGGGTTGCCAGACACCATTTAGGAGTACAAATGTTTCAGACAAAAGGTTTGCAAAGCGCGAGAAATGTTTCGTTAGAAACAGGAATTATTTCGATAGAAACCGGAATTGTTTCGGGTGAAATTCCAGAAAGTGGTTCTGCATGTGATATTGAAATGTTGCAAGGGCTTTTATGTCAATGTTTGTTAATTAAAGTAATTAACAAAATTCTGAATAAAATAAATAAAAGAGTTTTATTAATTCAGAGTTGCATTAAATTTGGTGGAAATTTAATGCATGTGAGTGGAACTTTGGGTGGAGCTTGAATTTATGTGAGTGGAGCTTCACCACATGAACGAGGAAGAGGTGGGGGCACCCCCCTTTGGCCGCCGGCCATGGGAGGGGAGGAGCCCCCCTCTCCTATAAAAGGCCCCCCTCTCCTCCCTCACAAAGCACACCTCCTCGTGAAGGATCTATCTCCCCGTCTAGATATTCCCCATGGTCTCGGATTAGAGAGATACATGCTCCCGGTGGCCTTGCGTCCGGAAGGAGTTGCTGCTTCCGCTGATTCGCTGGAGCAAGGAGGTGGAGGTTGTCTGGTGGCTTGAACGTGTGTGCGTGGACGGATGCGCTGCTGATTTGTGGCGCTCGGACTTCCACACGATCTTGAGATCGGCAAGCGTACGACTACATCAACCACGAGTTCCTACTCGTTAACAAAACTCGTTGTCTTCGAGGGTAAGTTCTCCACGGATGTATGTCCACCTGTTGCTCTGTATATAGTAGATAGATCTTGGCGTATAGTTCTCATCATAGGATTTTTTTTTGTTTTCTATGCTGCGGACCCAACATGTTCGTATTAGGGTGAAGGTGGAGAAAAATGGCGGTTTTACATGTTGATGCTAGCGCTTCCTAAAATTTGTTCTGCGCCACTTGCATGCGGTGGAATCGAGTTCTGCCATGCATGATCCAAGTCAAATGTAATCACGTTTGCGCGTGCCGACCTTCACTCGCTGACAGGCGGGCCGCACATTTCTCTCTCTTACGATTTATTTTTTCGCTTCCTCTAGACGGTTCCGGTGCCCTCCCTCAATAATTACGCCCCCCTTCCTTGTCTTCCACGCGGTCGAGAACCGGCGGCAGCGGCGGTTCCTCACTGGGCCACTCCCTACTCAAACAACCGCCCCATCCCTGATTCCATCCCCTCTCGAATCCATCCGCCTCCTTATCACAACGCCTCCATTAATCTACCGGATTACAGGCTCCATTTGCCGCTATGGGTAGAGCTTGGGGTAGCAGCAGGCTGAAGCGAAAGGCATGCGATGATGACGCGGATGGCCAGGGCGACCGCCACCACGAGGATTGGGGATGGCCGAACCTCAGCGCCGTGAACATGCATAGGATCGCCACGGGGTTGGACATCATCTCTGTCGGTCGCCTCGCTCGCTGCATCCCTGGCTACCGCTTCACGATGCGGGACATGGATGAACAACCGTTTGGCACGCCAAGCCTTCTTTACCCCGATACCAGCAAATGGCCAAACGACCGCGATGGCCACGTAAGTTCCACTATCTTGCTTATTGGTTCAGTCATATCGTTGATTCATATGTGCTGAACTCTCATCGGAATCCTATGTTCCTTTCATCGAGCGTGTTGTGTGCACGCGGGGTTTGAACAAATCGAACCATTTAAGACTATTATGTACAGCGGAAGCTCTGCTCGTACCTGATATTCTAGTATTTTCGTAGTGACACATTCTTACTTTAGGTGAGAGACGAGTTGTCAATTTCGATTTGCAATGGAATGCCTGCTAGGTGATATTTTATTTCCTAAAATAAAAACAAACAGATTAGACGATTTAAGGCTATTATGCCCCGAGCTATTTATGATCATCGTCAGGAGTTTGTTCTTGGGGCTCTGCTCCTACTCCATATATTGGGTATCTTCGTAGTGACATAGGCACAATTTAGGCGATATCTGAGGAGACACTCGTATTTAGGCGATATTTTGTGTACTTTAATCTGAAGGTCCAGTTGTCAAATTGTATTTGCAATGGAATCCATGCTAGGTGATTGTACCAACTGACAAAAAACTCTGCAGAATATTCATGCAAAACTGATGCTGCTGGATAAGTGGTCCGAATCAGTAGTGGTGAATATCAAGGAAGAAGACGAGACGGAAATGGGAGATGACTAGAACAGGGTGGGTGGCAACGGCGAGTGGCTGGTCCTTTTATCACATGATGGGAGTACTTGGACTCTAAAAAATGGCTACAGATCATTAAGACTTACATTGCCATCTTTGGAGGGTGTCGGCATTACTGCATTTAATAACGGGTGGTCGCCGCCCATTTCTGAATTCGCTTACAGGTTCAACATGGCAGAACTTGAGCTCCTAAAGGTATAGCTCCCACATAGACCGTGGGAGGAGGCGTGGAAGACCTGGGAGTACGACCTCTTAGCGGTGTTCGACAAGGTAATCACATTCATTAGATGCCCAGAAGACAAGGAATGGACAGTCTTGCACGACGACTTCCTGCGGCTGGAGAAGTATGTCGACAGCGTCTTCACCTATAGCTACTATTCGTACAAACCGCAACGCATTTATGCGGTCACTGAACCTAGCGGCAATGTGCGTGTTTGGGAGCCGTCCATTTGGGGTGAGTCATGGTGTCATATAGCATGTAAAATCCCATTGAAAATTTTGCTTACTGACTGTAAGTAACAGCAGGTACCCAAGCAGCCCCGCGCATCATTCTAGCTCCGGTCATCGAAGATGTAGTAGTAGATGCTGAACTTGGGACACGACGCTAGTTCCTGGTACCTCTCGAAGGCGACACGAAACAGGATGTTAAACTCATGTGGATTCATATCAGGGGAGCACTAAATAGCGTTGGTGATACAATAGAACATATGAGGACACAACTTTCTTCATACCCATCGCTGCGGTGTCACGTTTTCTCGAGGTCTGCATGCCCATCCAAAGACCTAGTAGAGCAAGTCTGGAGAAGAGTCGACAATCTGAAGGGACAATCTGTGTATCTGGGGATCAACTACCCTTTCTTTGTCGGAGCCCCTGGAGCCGTTGAACCTGTAATTGCTTAGGCAGCCCTGGCTCCTGATGCTGCTGCTGCTGCTGGTGTTGGTGGTGGTGGAGCTGACAAAGAACTAGCTGCTGCTGCTCCTGGTGAACCTAACAAAATACTTGGTGATGCTGTTGCTAGTGAAGCTGACGAAATACTTGCTAATGTTGCTGCTGGTCAAGCTGACGAAATACCTGCTGAGGCTGCTGCCGGAGTACAGGAAGAACATGATGGTGTTGTTGCCGAGGTGCTAGCACTTCTAGTGTTTATAGTAGACTATGTGTTTGCTGCACACTCACGCGCCTATCATGTTGACACTCCAGATCCGACCTGAAGTTGAATCCACGTCCGAGGGAGGGGGCCTACAATTGGCTCATCAGTGGGGTTGTACGATTGGGGCTACCGGGCTGCGGTACCAAAGTTGGCGGGCGAGTGCACCGCGATACCTAAGTTGCCTGAAATTACCGTGTTTCGAAAAGTTGGGCCGCCAACTACCGAGAGGGGACATTTTGATGCAAACTCGTCTCACCCCTACCAAATCCAAACATGCCGTGAAACTGCCCCGTGAAGTAGACGGTCGGGACCCTCATGTCAGTAATATTTCTGTGACGCGAGCGCCAACGCGGCAACCACATAGGCGAAACGAGATACTAAAGGAGCATGGTGCGTTGACCAAATTCACAAATCCACTCCCTCCCTCCTTTCGCATGAACCCCAGAACCGGCGGCGTCGAAATCCCCTCTCCAACCAGAATGATCTCTTCGGGCATTTGACTTCCGGCGCCAAGTTGCTGCGCCTACTCGCTGCTACCGAGCTCTAATGTCGAATGCCGTGCGAGCCATTGCGACGATCTAGCCCGCCTCTACCATCGACAAGCTGAGCAGCGCGAAGAATGGCAGATCCATTTGCCGAGGAAGAAGTACTTCTGGCTAATTTCGGGTGAGCTACTCTTCTCTTTGCTATTCGCACTACCTATAACTGCTAGTTGGCTATTGGCATTACAGAGATATATCGAACATAGAATTGTTTGCTAGCACGACGCTGACAAACAATTCTTATCTTTTGTCTCCAATTTTCTGTCAACTAGGATCTCCGCTGAACCCAAATACACGGTTCTGGTGGCCATCTGCGGCTACCTCATTAAATTAGCACATGGGAAGAGCACGTGGAAACAAGGTCAGAATCTGAAGATGGAAGTAGCGCCTGTGCAGTTATGCACTGTCCCTAGTTTGGTGGCTGTTGTGCGTGAACTTGCTGAAATGAGGCCAGAGCAGACTGCACGGTTCAGCATCGTTGATGAACGAGGCTTCAAGGTTCCTATAGCGTGTGACAGTCAGCTAATTGGGTTGATGAAACAGCATGTTAGGCTTCGCGTGGTTATGCTAGTGTGTAACATAGAGGATGAGGAAGCTCCTGCTACTAGGAGTCGCCAAGCTATTATTGTACAGGGAGTTCTAACTCGAACCCCTGCTGTTGTTGAGAAAAATGTGGTTCCTCGTCCACGACATGCTTCTGTCAGGCAACCTCCTCGTAGGAGTCCCCGTATTGCCGTTGTGGAAAACTCTGCTCTAGAATCTGCTGGTACTGGTCGTCCCCGTGCCCGTGCCCGTGCCCGTGTTGCTGCGGCTGTTGGTCACCCAATCCATGCTGTTGTTCAGCAAACTAAGGCGTCCGGAGGCTACCCCGCTGTTGTTTCCAAGACCGCCGCCTTGTGTGCTGCTCCTCCTCGAAACCGTCCTCAAGTTGTGCGAACCCGTGCTCTGGAATCTGCTGGTACTGGTCGTCCTCGTGTTGTTGGTGATCTGGACGCTGTTGACCCAATCCCTGCCGTTGTTGAGAAAACTAACGCTTCCGAAGGCCGGCCCACTGTATTTGCAAAGACTGATGCCTTGTCTCCTCCTCGAACCCGTGCTCGGGTTCAGCGAGCTGCTGGTTTGAAGCCAGCTCATGGTCTGGACTCTGCTAGCACTCGAAACACTGCTGTTGTGGGAACTGCTTCTGATCGTCGAGGTGGCATGGCAGCAGCTGATCCTATTGTGGCTATCGTTAGAAGGGGCCCTGCCTGTCCATCATGTAATGTAGCTCCCGCTGCTAAGGGCCCTCGCCTTGCTCCTGGTACTTCCACCGAGGTTGATCCAGCTAACAATGACGCTGGTGATGACGGCGGTGGAATTGGGGTTGGGTCTGATGGTGCCGCTCCATCTCTCGAACCTCTCGGAGGTTTCTATCCTAAAGAACCTGATGATGGCAAAGTAATCGTTTGTATCGGTGTCGCGAATTATACTGCAAAATTAGATGATGGCACAGAAAAATTCTATGATGAGTTTGATGTAATCCTTGGCAGATATGACCCTGAAGTGGTAGAGTTATCTGACCTGATGACATCGTTACGTGTGAAGGTGTTGTGGGGGTTCTCCCAGGAAGCACGTTTGTTATGTTATGGTTACAGGAGCAAAAAGGCTATCAAAGTGAAAGATACCAGGGATTTAGTCATACCATTTACAACGAAACATTATAGAGGTGAAGTTTACTTCCACTTGGTAGTGCTCACGGTTGGAGAGGAATTGGAACTCGACAATAGAGATGATGGACATTTAGAAGGCATGCATGACCTGATCCATGGCATCACTAGGGCCGGTGCGACTGAGGGTAGCTTTGAACATAGGAGAGTCTTACAGAGGAGCGTCATAAAGAGGAGCAGGAAGAGCATCCCCAGAAAGGGCACCTCGAAGAAGAACGTCACCAAGGAGACCACGCCAGAGAAGAGGACGCCCAAGAGTCGCACGACAAAAGGCACCATGCCGCAGAGTACACCCCTAAGATCCAGTCAAAATGCCACACCGAATGGTAGCAGCAAAAGCACTAAGAGGGCTAGCATGGTGGTGATCACTCCTCGGAGTGGTAGCAAAGAGGCGAAGATGGCCAGCACGGAGGCTACCACACCCAGTGGGAGCAGAAAAAAATACTAATTTGGAGCAGAACACGCTGCTGTCAGGGAATTATGCTAGCATGAAGGAGAACACGCCCAATAGTAGCAGCAAAAGGGCTAATTTGGAGCGGAACACACCGCTGAGGTCAAGCAATAATGCCAGCACGAAGGAGAAGACGCCCAATAGTAGCAGCAAAAGGGCTAATTTGGAGTGGAACACGCCGCTGGGGTCAGGCAATAATGCCAGCACGAAGGAGAACATGCCCAATAGTAGCAGCAAAAGGGCTAATTCGAAGAAGAACACGCCGCAGAGGTCAGGCAATAATGCCAGCACCCTGGAGCCAACACCCGTGAGGGGAGGCAGTAAGGAGATCACACCCAAGAGCAGCAGCAAAAAGCCTAGTTCGATGGGGAATGGAACGCGGATGTCAAGCCCTACTAATACCATCAGGAGAGATTACATCAGGAAGGAGGATGTACATAGGAAGAGCAAGAGGGTTCTGTACACTCAAGATGAAATTGATTTTGACTGCTATTTGTCCACTGAAGTACCTGGGATGCGTGCAAACGTAAGACCACCCCATGTGGTTGCAGCAGAACCAACCGAGTGTCTTGGAGAAAACAGAGTTGCCGGTGAGGTGGACTGGGGCAATGTTCCTGTCCATCCGGGTAGAGACGATGGTACAGCCCCACCCATGGGAGTCAATATGATGTGTGCAGTACTGGGCATTAGAGACGATGGCGAAGATTCTGAATCAGATGAAGAAGAAGGCACTGTAGAGGATCAAGAATCTGGTGATGTTGAAATAAACGAGGAACTTAACAATGAAGCTGGTATTCCAGTTGATGATTTGGGTCTTGAAGTAGAAGAAATGAGACATGACCACGAGTATCCTATAATTTCGGTCGGCACCGAGTTCAGGAGCATGCATGAGTTCAGGATGTCGTTCCGGCATTTTTGTATCAAGGGGGAGTTCGGCGTTTATCGGCTGAAGAACTCTGCCGAGAGGTATGAGGCCGTTTGCAAGTTAACGTGGATGAATGGACGGGCCGAGGTACATTATCCATGGAGGATCACAGTAAGAGCCTTACATGCATCGACTGCAATTAGGGTATTGGGGCAATGAATGCACCAAACCATTAGAAATCTCTCTCTCTTTTCACTCTATAACTACAATTGATGTGCGATATCTTTCTGGCAACTAGTCGACTCCGCTTATCTTTTAAATGAATCTGTGTTGCAGGTGAACAAAATGGGCCCTCCACACATGTGTCCGACAGGCATTAAACTGAAATCCTCCATGGCTGATACGGAGTGAGTGGCTATGCAATCTATGTCCATACTAAAGGATAACCCTAACGAGACCGCGAAGAATATTCAGACGAGCCTCGGTTCTAAATACAACATTGTCCTACCGTATTACACGGTTTGGAAAGGTAAAGAGAAAGCTCTAGGATCTTGCACGGGGATTGGACCAATAGCTTCAGGATGTTGTACAACTTCAAGGTGGAGGTACAAGCTAGGTGTCCGGGGAGTGTTGTGGAGATTGACATTGAATCTGTAAGTGGTAAAATATACTTCAAAAGATTGTTCATGGCGCTTAAACCTTGCATCCAGGGATTCAAGGACGACTGTAGGCCGTATCTGAGTGTAGACAGCATTGTCCTAACTGGCAAATGGAAAGGCTGACTGCCATCTTCCACATCACTTGATGGTCACAACTGGATGTTCTCAGTGGCATTCAGGCTGTTTCAAACAGAAACGGAGGAAAACTGGGTCCGGTTTATGAGGCAGCTCAGGAGATCAATATGCCACATGGATCCATTAGCTATATCCACGGATGCATGCAAAGGGCTGACGAATGCAGTGAAGGAGGTGTTCCCGCGAGCTGAAGGTAGAGAATGCCATGCCCATATGATGCTCAACTTGTACTCACACTACATAGGTAGCGTATTTCGTTACATGTTTCATGTTGCTAGAGTTTACAAACCTAGTAGCAGCGATTATTTCATGAGCAAGATTTTTGCCGAAGCCCCTGAACTTCTAGAGTACTTAGCCATCCATCATTCGTAGCTATGGAAGAGGAGTCAATTCAACCCTGACATCAAAGTTGATTACATAAACAACAACCTTGCAGAATGCCTGAATAACTGGGTGAAGGACATAAAAGTGCGTCCTGTTCATATCTTGATGGACAGCATACGTGGTATGATCATGAAGCTGTTAAATATAAGGAGAGAGATCGTTAGGAGACTTAGAGGACATATGCTACTGCAAGTTGTACAACAACTACACAAGAGAAGCCGAGGACTTGCTCATCTTAAGGTTCTCCCGTCAACCAGCAGAAGCTGTGAGGTGGTCGATATGTCCAAGAGTGGCAAAAGGGATGTTGTGAACATCCAGCTGCGAGAATGCACCTGCTTAGAGTGGCAGCATACCGGGAAACCTTGCGACCACGCCTTGGCCTTCTTGGTGAAGAAAAGAACTCTACCACATTTGGATCAGTATTTGTCAGACTACTACTCTATGGAAAAGTTCAGAGCTGCGTACGCTGGATCCGTCGAGCCATGTACAGACCAATCTCAGTGGCCTCAAGTCCAACTGTCTTTCGAGCTTTTCCAGCCAGTTACAAAAAGGGGAAGAGGAAGACCCCAGGTGAATAGGTTTAAGAATTTTCTCGAGACAAAGGGTTCAGCTTTCTATGCTACAAAGAAGGGCAAAAACAGATGCAAGACCTGCCATCTTATAGGCCATAGAGCAGCTGGATGTCCCCTTAATGCTCCCAAACCTAGGTATGAGATGGTACATTCACACAAAAAATTGTTTATAGTCTGTATTTATAAGGTACTAATCCATGTACTGTTTTTTACAGGAAGCGCAAGGTAAGTAACAAGACAACCGACTCAGTGATTTTGCTACGGGAAGAAAACCAAAACGAGTGGAGTGATGATGCCGGACAAGATTCTGGTGCTGATTGGCCTGACTTCCCTTGGCCCGGAGATGCAGGGTACGTGAAGGTAAGAAAATTGGCACCCAGGAAGAGGAAGAAGGCAGGAGATGAAGAAGTCAGTGGACGTGAAGGAAAGACGAAGAAAGTTCGCACCCAAGTAGAGAAAGAGGGCTAGCAGTGTGGCAAACTAATGATGTATTGAACTTGAACCTATATATGTAGTTCGGTTAAACTCTGCAGCTATGTGCGTGGAATTTGTCAGGCGAAACAATCTGCCTCCCGTACTCGGAGTAAAATGTATTGCGACTTTTGGATTTGATACAGCCGAGGCCACTAGTTGAATCCAAAACTGTGGCTGTGCCACTACTATCAGAACAATCGCGATAGCTGAGCGGTTAAATCCTCTCCAAAAACGATGGGTGTTAGTGGCACAGCCATGATTTATTTATAGGCGCTTAATAAATCCCTGTTGTTGGCATTACACTTATGATAAGTTTCTGGGTTGGAAAACAATTTCTTAAGCTGGCTGCTACACTCCACGAAGCAGCAACTTATTTCAGCTGCTGGACAATGACATAGCAACATAAACTGCAAATGCAACAGATAATGCCCAGATAATGAGGAAATTGTGTCCACTATCTGGCCTAATCTTGAGCCCGTCTGTCTCACCACCTCCCTGCCGCTGCCTCCCCTGCACCTGGCGAAGCTCCCGGATCTCTCGCTCCATCGCACGAATCTCCCCTTTCTTGTCCCACACAGCATCACGCAGATCCTGAACAAGCTATCTGTGAAAACCTGTCAATGGCTTTTCGATCCACACAAACTTGTCACAGCCAGTCCCCCTCCCTTCCTGCGTAGTAGATCGAAGGAAACAAAAAAAGAATTACATTACGCTTTCCGGATTCGGGTTACCATTGTACCTACAGTAGGAACTTACCGCTCTGATGCTGGAGTTGCTGAATTTTCCTGCAGTATTTTCGTCGGTCCACGAAATCCATCTCAGCATGTTCTCACCGCATAAACATAGCATATCGGGGTAGTAATCGTAGGGCGCCCTCCGGTACCTGATGGGGGCACCTGCCTGACGGCGTTGAGCAAACCTTGATTCCGCCCGAGATGAACTGCATGAGCTGCGAGCCATGAGCGAGGGGAGCGAGGGCAGAGGAAAGAGGAGCCTTTGGATGTCAGGGTAGTGGTGAAGCGTGATTTATCCCTACTTAATAACTCGGGCAGAATCCTACCGTCCACATTCGGCTGACAGGTGGGGGACCTAGCATGTGGACTTGTCAAAAAAAACCTCGCGCCTTCGTGGTTCAAAAGCCCTCTCGCGCGCATTGGACAAAAAATTTTGGTACCTTGCCCACGTACATATCACTGTGAGGCCTTGCTCAGGAACCAGATACACCTGGCCCACTATCTTACTCCCTCCTAGGAACTTGTCATGGCTCGCGCCGGCAGATCCATCCGCTCCACCGCTTCCGGTAGGGCTCACCGTGGCGGATCCACCCCAAGATCCTACCGTCGCAGTATCAAATGGCCATGGTTTCTTGAGAGGAGCGACGACGCTACGTATGCGAGCTCGGCCCCTCCTACCTATAGAAGGACTGATGCGGCGTCGAGCTCGAGCAGGATCCGCTAGGCGCGACGGCGCTCGGTCCACGCCAACCCCGTCACCTTCGTCATTGTCGATTCCGATCTGGGGAACGATGGGGACGAAGCTGTGCAGAACGCCATTGTTGCCTCCTTGGCAAGGGAAAGCCATGGGCGGGAGTGGATGTCGCCAGGAAGGGCACGGCGGTGTCACCAATCGAGGTGGACTCCGCCGACAGCGGTGTGATGTGGTTTTAGATGTTGTTTAGGATCGTTGCAATTTCGCTTGTGGTTAATGCGAGTACAATTATTGTAATGTGTTTGTCGAGCTATATCGAGAAATATGTGCAATAGCAGCGTGTGAGTGCCTCCACTTTAGGAATTGTGTCTATGCCATTTGCATGTTGCATTATCAACGTAGATTACTTGTAAACAATCCAACGAAACTCATCAGATTACAACCATTGGATGGGAGTGGCAGGATGGAAGAGAAGTTGGGACAGTGGCTTTGAGGGGAAGGAAGAGGAGGGGGCGTGACACTGGCAGGTGGGCCCTCGGAACACGTGACACTGACATGCGGGAGCGGGAGCACACGGTATTGCCGGTCTGTCCAGAGCAAGCGGACTTTGCAACGTGACAACATCAAGATGATTGGACCAATATAATAACTCGTCGAAGTATTAAGGAGTACTGAAAACTACAACTGGGGTACATTCGCACAACATGTATGCTCTAAGCACCTAAGAAGCATTGCTTAAGTCTAACAGTAACGACAACACAAGTACTACATTTCCCTGTCGGTCTTCTCGATACAAATGTAGAAAAGCATCTGCATGTTCGGTCCAGCACCGACAACATACTTAGATGGCACGCATAGGATCGACTTTAGGTCCACATACTCCACCTCCCGTGGTGTCGGGAAGCTCGGAGCCTCGGCTAGCATAAGAATGCTATCCGACGACGGCGGTTGGGCGTTCGCCCACATGCGCATCGTGTATACGGGCCAAGCGCACGAGACCGACCTGACGCATACGGCACCCACGACGGGGGGCCCGGCTCTGGTTCCCGGAACACCGACGGTGATGGTCAAGACGAAAACAGAGCCGTCCCCCCTGGAAAATTAGCTGGCGGCATGCCGAGTCAGTGAACGGCACCTGCTCTTGGAGAAGTTAGGCTTCCCCGTACGAGATCCTAATCACTTTGATCAAGTGCCCCTCTGCAAGGTGGACGACAGCTGGCCTGTAGGTGCGGTTGCAGCCCGCAGGTGAGCACACGCTGCCGGGCACCCGAGCTCGTGGAGCGGAAGCTCGTGGTAGGAGTAACGGCGAAAGCATCCTGGGTGGGAGCACACGAGCGGAAGCGCTGCTGCGAAGTTGCGTGTGAGAATCTCTAGATTCTTGGGCTACAACATCTGCCACATCTAAAGTTCATCGAGAAATCGGAAAAAAGATCAGCAGTTAGATTGGCGAATAGCAGGAATATGTAGGATAAGTTCAAAAGCTTGTAAAATGATTTCTTAGCATGAAGGTAGCGACCGGAGAATTGGCGGATGTCGTCGGCTTGCAGCTACGGCAGGATGGAAGTGAAGTGGGGAAGTGGCTTTGAGGGGAAGGAAGAGAAGTACGGGGAGGAAGAGAAGTAACGGGGACGTGACACTGGGATATGGCCCACTGAACTCGTGAGTCATAACACTCGCAACATGCCAGTTTGTCCAGAGCAAGCGTGGCCAACCATGCCGCAGAATAGCCTACTCGAGGATCGCTCTCGCGAATCCCATCCCAATCGTCCAAGCGCCCCAATCGAACGATATGTAACAATCATCCAGCAGAACAACTGTGTTATGGCGTGCCTTCTAGAAGACTCGGTCTAACAGTGGATCCATTGGGGGGTAGTGCTAGTTTTAGTATAAGAACAAACATGCAATGACTCAAATGGATACATATGTGGTTTGTGGAAAGAACACACATGCAATGACACTGGTTGATCCATGTGTGGTTTGTGGCAAGAACACACATGCAATGACTCTAGTGGTTGATCCATGTGTGGTTTGTGGAAAGAACACACATGCAATGACCACTCGTTGATCCATATGTCGTTTGTGGAAAGAACACACATGTAATGACACTACTTGATCCAAGTGTGGTTTGTGGAAAAGAACACACATGTAATGACCACTAGTTGATCCATGTGTGGTTTGTGGAAAGAACACGCATGCAATGGCCACTGGTTGATCCATCTGTGGTTTGTGGAAAACACATGCAATGACCACTGGTTGATCCATATGTGGTTTGTGGAAAGAACACACATGCAATGACCACTGGTTGATCCATGTGTGGTTTTTGGAAAAGAACACACATACAATGAACACTGGTGGATCCATGTGTGGTTTGTGGAAAATAACACACATGCAATGACCACTGGTTGATCCATAAGTGGTCTGTGGAAAAGAACACACATGCAATGAACACTGGTTGATCCATATGTGGTTTGTGAAAAGAACACACATGAAGTGACGACTGGTGGATCCATATGTTGTTTGTGAAAAGAACACACATGCAATGAACACTGCTTGATCCATGTGTGGTTTGTGGAAAGAACACACATGCAATGACTCTAGTGCTAGTTTTAGTATAAGAACACACATGCAATGACTCTAATGGATCCATATGTGGTTTGTGAAAAGAACACACATGAAATGACAACCTGTTGATCCATGTGTGGTTTGTGGAAAGAACACACATGGAATGACAGTGGTGGATCCATGTGTGGTTTGTGGAAAGAACACACATGCAATGACTCTAGTGTATGATCCATGCGTGGTTTCTGGAAATAACACACATGCAATGACTCTAGTGGTTGATCCATGTGTGGTTTGTGGAAATAACCCACATGCAATGACAGTGGTTGATCCATGTGTGGTTTGTGAAAAGAACACACATGCAATGACTCTAGTGCTGGTTTAATATAAGAACACACATGCAATGACTCTAGTGGGTCCACATGTGGTTTGTGAAAAGAACACACATGCAATGCCACCGGTTGATCCATAAGTGGTTTGTGGAAAAGAATACACATACAATGACCACTGGTTGATCCATATGTAGTTTGTGGAAAGAACACACATGCAATGACCACTGGTTGATCCATGTGTGGTTTGTGAAAAGAACACACACGCAATGACTCTACTGCTAGTTTTAGTATAATTACACACATGCAATGACTCTAGTGGGTCCACATGTAGTTTGTGAAAAGAACACACATGCAATGCCACTGGTTGATCTATAAGTGGTTTGTGGAAAGAACACACATGCAATGACTCTGGTTGGTCCATATGTGGTTTGTGGAAAGAACACACATGCAGTGACCACTGGTTGATCCATGTGTGGTTTATGAAAAGAACACACATGCAATGCCACTGGTTGATCCATGCCTGGTTTGTGGAAAGAACACACATGTAATGCCACTTGTTGATCCATGTGTGGTTTGTGGATAGAACACACATGCAACGACTCTAGTGCTAGTTTTAGTATAAGAACACACATAAAATGACTCTAGTGGGTCCAAATGTAGTTTGTGAAAAGAACACACATGCAATGACCACTGGTTGATCCATAAGTTGTTTGTGGAGAAGAACACACATGCAATGATTCTAGTGGATCCATGTGTGGTTAGTGGAAAAGAACACACATGCAATGAGTCTAGTGCTGGTTTAAGTATACGAACACACATGCAATGACTCTAGTGGGTCCACATGTGGATTGTGAAAAGAACACACATGCAATGACCACTGGTTGATCCATATGTGGTTTTTGGAAAAGAACACACATGCAATGAACACTGGTGGATCCATGTGTGGTTTGTGGAAAGAACACACACGCAATGACCACTGGTTGATCCATAAGTGGTTTTTGGAAAAGAACACACATGCAATGACGACTGGTTGATCCATGTGTGGTTTGTGGATAGAACACACATGCAATGACTCTAGTGGGTCCATATGTGGTTTGTGAAAAGAACACACATGCAAGGACCACTGGTTGATCCATATGTGGTTCGCGGAAAAGAACACACATGCAATGAACACTCGTGGATCCATAAGTGGTTTGTGGAAAGAACACACATGCAATGACTCTAGTGCTGCTTTTAGTATAAGAAGACACATGCAATGACTCTAGTGGGTCCACATGTAGTTTGTGAAAAGAACACACATGCAATGCCACTGGTTGATCCATAAGTGGTTTGTGGAAAGAACACACATGCAATGGGCACTGGTTGATCCATAAGTGGGTTGTGGAAAAGAACACAGATGCAACGACTTTGGTTGGTCCATATGTGGTATGTGGAAAGAACACACATGCAGTGACCACTGGTTGATCCATGTGTGGTTTGTGAAAAGAACACAAATGCAATGCCACTGGTTGATCCATGCGTGGTTTGTGGAAAGAACACACATGCAATGCCACTGGTTGATCCATGTGTGGTTTGTGGATAGAACACACATGCAATGACTCTAGTGCTAGTTTTAGTATAAGAACACATATACAATGACTCTAGTGGGTCCAAATGTAGTTTGTGAAAAGAACACACATGTAATGACCACTGGTTGATCCATAAGTTGTTTGTGGAAAAGAACACACATGCAATGAGTCTAGTGGATCCATGTGTGGTTTGTGGAAAAGAACACACATGCAATGAGTCTAGTGACGGTTTTAGTATAAGAACACACATGCAATGACTCTAGTGGGTCTACATCTGGTTTGTGAAAAGAACACACATTCAATGACCACTGGTTGATCCATATGTGGTTTTTGGAAAATAACACACATGTAATGAACACTGGTGGATCCATGTGTGGTTTGTGGAAAGAACACCCATGCAATGAATCTAGTGCTGGTTTTAGTATAAGAACACACAAGCAATGGCTCTAGTGGGTCCATATGTGATTTGTGGAAAGAACACACATGGAATGACACTGGTTGATCCATGTGTGGTTTGTGGAAAGAACACACATGCAATGACTCTAGTTGTTGATGCATGTGTGGTTTATGGAAATAACGCACATGCAATGACTCTAATGGATCCATAAGTGGTTTGTGGAAAAGAACACACGTGCAATGACCACTAGTTGATCCATAAGTGGTTTTTGGAAAAGAACACACATGCAATGAACACTGGTGGATCCATAAGTGGTTTGTGGAAAGAACACACATGCAATGACACTGGTTGATCCATATATGGTTTGTGGAAAGTACACACGTGCAATCACCACTATTTGATCCATAATTGGTTTCTGGAAAAGAACACACATGCAATGACCACTGGTTGATCCATGTGTGGTTTGTGGAAAAGAACACACATGCAATGACCACTGGTTGATCCATGTGTGGTTTGTGGAAAGAACACACATGCAATGACCCTAGTGCTGGTTTTAGTATAAGAACACACATGCAATGACTCTAGTGGGTCCACATGTGGTTTGTGAAAAGAAGACACATGCAATGACCACTGGTTGATCCATATGTGGTTTGTGGAAAGAACACACATGCAATGACACTTCTTGATCCATGTGTGGTTTGTGGAAAAGAACACATATGCAATGACCACTGGTTGATCCATATGTGGTTTGTGGAAAGAACACACATGAAATGACAATGCTTGATCCATGTGTGGTTTGTGGAAAAGAACACACATGCAATGACCACTGGTTGATCCATGTGTGGTTTGTGGAAAGAACACACATGCAATGACTCTAGTGGTTGATCCATGTGTGGTTTGTGGAAATAACACACATGCAATGACTCTAATGGATCCATAAGTGGTTTGTGGAAAAGAACACACATGCAATGACCACTGGTTGATCCATATGTGGTTTATGGAATGAACACACATGCAATGACACTGGTTGATCCATGTGTGGTTTGTGAAAAGAACACACATGCAATGCCACTGGTTGATCCATGTGTGGTTTGTGGATAGAACACACATGCAATCACCACTTGTTGATCCATAAGTGGTTTGTGGAAAAAAACACATGCAATGACCACTGGTTGATCCAAGTGTGGTTTGTGGAAAAGAACACACATGAAATGACCACTGGTTGATCATGTGCTAGTGTTAGTATAAGAACACACATGCAATGACTCTAGTGGGTCCACATGTGGTTTGTGAAAAGAACACACATGCAATGACCACTGGTTGATCCATATGTGGTTTGTGGAAAGAACACACATGCAATGACACTACTTGATCCATGTGTGGTTTCTGGAAAAGAACACATATGCAATGACCACTGGTTGATCCATGTGTGGTTTGTGAAAAGAACACACATGCAATGACCACTAGTTGATGCATATGTGGTTTGTGGAAAGAACACACCTGCAATGACTCTAGTGGGTCCCCATGTGGTTTGTGATAAAAAACACATGCAATGACCACTGGTTGATCCATATGTGGTTTTTGGAAAAGAACACACATGCAATGAACACTGGTGGATCCATTTGTGGTTTGTGGAAAGAGCACACATGCAATGACCACTGGTTGATCCATAAGTGGTTTGTGGAAAAGAACACACATGCAATGATCACTGGTTGATCCATGTGTGGTTTGTGGATAGAACACACATGCAATGACTGTAGTGGGTCCATATGTGGTTTGTGAAAAGAACACATATGCAATGACCACTGGTTGATCCATATGTGGTTTGTGGAAAAGAACACACATGCAATGAACACTAGTGGATTCATAAGTGGTTTGTGGAAAGAACACACATGCAATGACTCTAGTGCTGGTTTTAGTATAAGAACACACATGCAATAACTCTAGTGGGTTCACATGTGGTTTGTGAAAAGAACACACATGTAATGACCACTGGTTGATCCATATGTGGTTTTTGGAAAGAACACACATGCAATGACACTGCTTGATCCATGTGTGGTTTGTGGCAAAGAACACACATGCAATGACCACTGGTTGATCCATGTGTGGTTTGTGGAAAGAACACACATGCAATGACCACTGGTTGATCCATGTGTGGTTTGTGAAAAGAACACACATGCAATGCCACCGGTTGATCCATAAGTGGTTTGTGGAAAATAACACACATGCAATGACCACTTCTTGATCCGTAAGTGGTTTATGGAAAGAACACACATGCAATAAACACTGGTGGATCCATAAGTGGTTTGTGGAAAGAACACGCATGCAATGACTCTAGTGCTGGTTTTAGTATAAGAACACACAAGCAATGACTCTGGTGGGTCCATATGTGATTTGTGGAAAGAACACACATGCAATGACACTGGTTGATCCATGTGTGGTTTGTGGAAAGAACACACATGCAATGACTCTAGTGGTTGATCCATGTGTGGTTTGTGGAAATAACACACATGCAATGACTCTAGTGGTTAATCCATGTGTGGTTTGTGGAAATAACACACATGCAATGACTCTAATGGATCCATAAGTATTTTTTGGAAAAGAACACACATGCAATGACCACTGGTTGATCCATATGTGGTTTGTAGAAAAACACACATGCAATGACATAGGTTGATGCATGTGTGGTTTGTGAAAAGAACACACATGCAATGCCACTGGTTGATCCATGTGTGGTTTGTGGATAGAACACACATGCAATGACTCTAGTGCTAGTTTTACTATAAGAACACACATACAATGACTCTAGTGGGTCCACATGTAGTTTGTGAAAAGAACACACATGCAATGACCACTGGTTGATCCATAAGTTGTTTGTGGAAAAGAACACACATGCAATGAGTCTAGTGGATCCATGTGTGGTTTGTGGAAAAGAACACACATGCAATCAAGTCTAGTGCTGGTTTTAGTATAAGAACACACATGCAATGACTCTAGTGGGTCCACATATGGTTTGTGAAAAGAACACACATGCAATGACCACTGGTTGATCCATATGTGGTTTTTGGAAAAGAACGCACATGTAATGAACACTGGTGGATCCATGTGTGGTTTGTGGAAATAACACACATGCAATGACTCTAGTGCTGGTTTTAGTATAAGAACACACAAGCAATGACTCTAGTTGTGATTTGTGGAAAGAACACACCTGCAATGACACTAGTTGATCCATGTGTGGTTTGTGGAAAGAACACACATGCAATGACTCTAGTGGTTGATCCATGTGTGGTTTATGGAAATAACACATATGCAATGACTCTAATGGATCCATAAGTGGTTTGTGGAAAAGAACACACATGCAATGACCACTGGTTGATCCATATGTGGTTTTTGGAAAAGAACACACATGCAATGAACACTGGTGGATCCATAAGTGGTTTGTGGAAAGAACACACATGCAATGACACTAGTTGATCCATATGTGGTTTGTGGAAAGAACACACGTGCAATGACTCTAGTGCTAGTTTTAGTATAAGAACACACATACAATGACTCTAGTGGGTCCACATGTAGTTTGTGAAAAGAACACACATGCAATGCCACCGGTTGATCCATAAGTGGTTTGTGGAAAAGAATACACATACAATGACCACTGGTTGATCCATATGTGGTTTGTGGAAAAGAACACACATGCAATGAAAACTGGTGGATCCATAAGTGGTTTGTGGAAAGAACACACATGCAGTGACTCTAATGCTGGTTTTAGTTTAAGAACACATATGGATCCATATGTGGTTTGCGGAAAAGAACACACATGCAATGACCACTGATTGATCCATAAGTGGTTTGTGGAAAGCACACACATGTAGTGAACACTGGTTGATCCATGTGTGGTTTGTGAAAAGAACACACATGCAATGCCATTGGTTGATCCATATGTGGTTTGTGGAAAGAACACACATGCAATGACACTGGTTGATCCAAATGTGGTTCATGACAGGGACACACATGCAATAACTCTTGTGGATACTTATGTGGTTTGTGGAAAGAACACACATGCAATGAACTCTAGTGGATCTATCTTGGTATAATTTGATGTATGCCACAATGCATTTCATTGTAAAAGACACCCACTTTCCATTTTTATACTACTCAGCTTTGCCCTTGGTTTTTTGATACTACCCAGTTTTGCATCCCCCTCTCTCTCTTTCATAGAAGCCCAAACCTATGCCCACTCTGTCTGCTATGCCCCGATTGGTTGTCAGAGGTGTCACGCGGATCGTGCGCACGAGCCGTTGATCCTGTGTGATCCAACAAGGCTCATTGCACATGTCGTGCCCTTCACAGGACAGCGCGAGACAGCACGGACGTCTCCCTCAACGAGACTTCTACAAGAAGGAACACAATGCCGTCCATGGAAAAAGTCGTCGAGTGGTCATGTCATGTTTAATCTAGTATGCAAAGGCTACAAGTCTACTGCACGACAACTGGTCATCCACGGACCACCAGCTATACCATTTTTACTATGCAGCGCGCCTGCACTCTCACTTCCGTCAGGCCCCCACCACACGAACCTTCCACGCGGCAGCCGCAGCCGGAAGAGCTGCCAACCGGGGCCCTCGAGGAGGCCTAAACGTCCCCGCATTAAAAACCCAGCCTATCGGGTCCTCCATTCGCACTCATCCACTACTCTCTCTTCCCTATCCAGCAAAACCCCACAATCTTGAACGTACTTGCATGAACCTTCTCCATGAAACCAGTGCGTGGGGGTGAGTGTCCGGGCATCGCCGCCGGGGTGGTGCTTCACGCGGCAGATCTGGAGGAGCATCATGTAGCACACGCCGAGGAGGACGTGCAGTTCAACCCCTTGGGGGAACATGTGCACGCCGGTGCTAACGACTTCGGAGGTGCCGATGAGGGCGTGGAGTTCGACGAACACGCTCTGCTCGTGTACCCGGAGGTACATCTATTTCTACATGTTTCATATTTTCTGCTCCAGCTTAATCTATCCTGGCGTCATAAAAAATCTTGTCCTAATGATTAGATGCAACGTACGAACCGGTACATGGAGAGATCTAGTCTGTTCTGAATGAATCCACATTATTTATTTATTAATAAGTTACCAAGAACTCAAACCACATTAATTTAGGACCGAGCTGGGGAGACGGCCGTAATGAACTGCTGAACCTGTATAGACATGTTATTGCATCGAAATTAACTTGGAATGGTGGAAGGAATATATATTTATTATTTTTCTCATTTCGGTTTGTATTCCATACATTACAGGTGTATTCAAGTGAGATGGACTCTGACAAGGAGACTAGGGACAACAAGAGCCGCCATGTCATGAAGAAGCTCAAGAGCGGGATAATCCCTTTCCACCTCGACTTAGGGAGCTCAGGTGCCCTTTCTGTAAGAAAGGAGTCGACCCGAGGATTGCCAGCTTGATTCCGCATGCGGTTGGCATCGGTAAAATCCCGGCTAGTAATCACAAGTCGGCGACCAAGGCTAAGCACACTGCTTATGGCAAGTTCCTGAGGGAGTATGTCAAGACCGGCCTAGTGTCCCCTTACTTAGGAATCAACAACTTCTAGCCGACCAACCCCGTCCTTTGTCTTGGCCCGCCACTAATAATATTTAGTTCTCTTACCATATCTAGACCCTTAAACTATGGGGATTTCTATTTTCGTACCCTTCAAAATATATTCAAGTTCATCTGTTTATGGAGTTAAAATTCCGGTGGCATACTCGTTATTTTGCATGGATAGAGGGGTGCCCCCGACAGATATAAGGGTTATCTTGTCCGCTAGATCACAGAGGATCAACGGTTGGTGGGCAAAACTGAGTACAACTAAATCGCCATGGTTAGACACGGGGGAAAAAATGTGACTCACGGTACGCGTGTGCGGTGCACGGGGCGGTAGCGGACACGTGTGGTCGTGCACGGTGCATTAGCGTACGCGGTGCACGGTAGTGCAACGAAACGTTGCTTCCCTTCTCCTTTAATAGAGGCCTCCCCACTCCCACTCATCACGCACTTGCTCACTCAACCGTCTCCACTGTCCCATCACCTTCTGCAAACGCCCAACAAAACCCCAACCACGCCGGCGATGGAGAAGATCGGCGCGGTGGCCATCGGAGCCTCCAAGGCCACGGGCGAGGAGCCCCCCCGTCCCCGTCCCCGCATCCGCCGTAGCCACCAGCGAGGAGGCCCCCGCCGGTCTCGGAAAGATCCCGCTCGGCTGGGACCCCTACGAGGAGGTTGTCTACATAAGGCCGGAGAACCCCTACGACACCAGCATCGCCGACCCGTGGTCTGAGGTAACCAGGGTTTTCTCCCCTTCCCTTGTTCTTCCCCCGTTCCCATCATTGGATGCTAGATCGTATGTTATTAGGGCTCGGCTGTTCGTATTTTTTACAGCAGGTAATCCTATTGTGTTAGATCTCGATTTTCGATGAATCCCCCTATTCGTAGTTGGGATCAGTATTCGATTTGGTTTGAGATTTGGGGAATAATCGGGAGATCTCATTCGGTTAATTTATGCAAAAAATCAATCCCGATAATCAAAGTATCTCAATCATGTCCTTATTTCACTCTACTGTTTTTTTTTCCAACAAGAGGATGGCAGCGACCTCCGCAGCGACAACGAGTCCAAGGACACCAAGACTCGTCATGTGCTGAGGAGGCTAATGTCCGGTCAGTACAACAACTTCTTTGCCGGCGACGTGTATAGGTGCCCCTTCTGCCCCACAAGGAGGCTCCACGGCACAGACTTCAACTCCCTCGTGAAGCATGACGAGGACGTGAGGACCTGCGGCGAGTCCGTGAACGTCCATGGCTTCAGGGCCAAGCACCAGGCGCTCGGTCTTCACCTTTGCAACCTCCAGAATGTGGCTATCGAGGAGGTTCGCATTCCCCCGATCAGACCCAAGGCGGCCAAGGTTAAGGGGCTGGGCAGCAAGAAGTGGAGGAGGCGCCAGAGGGAGGAGGCGGATGCTGCTGCTGTAAAGCAGCTTCTTTTGTCTTGTCTGTGTTGAAGCAGTCTGCTGCTGCTGCTGAGCAGCCTAATTGTCGAACCTCGTTAAGTACCGTACTATATAACCTATATTAGCTGCTTTATCTACATCTGCTCTGTTTACTGAATTTATTTATGGTGCTGGTTTGTTTTGCTGCTCTAGATTTGCTACCAGATTGGGGAAATAAGATTGCAAAAGGAACAATGAATGAAGAGAGAAGCTGCTCTAGATTCCCTACCTTTTTGGGCAAAAAAAACACAACTGTTAGAGAGAGAGGGGAAAAGGCGCTCTTAAAAAGGCCAAATAACAAAAAAAACTTCCACTTTAGGCGTCATGGCGCACGTAACGGCCAAGCCTTTGACCAGACGGCACCCCCCTCCGAGCGCATGTGAGGGCTTCGGAATATCGGGAGGGCAAAAGTGAGGACAAACGAGACACAATGTTGCTATAGCTAAATCTGACAAAAAGCTGAATTTGGCTTTACCATGCAATTTGGCTAGAGCTCCACAATGTAGCTATTCTAAATCCCTAAACTATGTGGTGCGTTGAAACCTAATGCTTTTCCACCGACACATGTGTTGCAAAGTTCCTTGATCGTTCATGCTTACACAAGTGGCCTATAGAGAAACTTATAGAAGCATGGGCAAACGAGCTTCATTTTGGCAAATTCGGGACAAGCTTTGCGCAATCGGCAGGCCTGATCGGCTGGGCGGCTGCCCCGGGGTGCAGGGATGCTAGGTCCATGTCTATGCTTACACTTCTTAAATTTGTTAGGAATTAATAATAGAAGCCTGTATTTTATCTCGCATGTATTTTCTAAGAATTCTGTGTGTAAGAACCAAGCTCATAAGATCCCTGTGCTATTAGCTACTTAACCTGTATGAATTACATTCCCCCTTTTTTATGCTCAACATTCATTCTTACAAATTCTGTCTGTGCTATTTGCATGCGGCAGAATCCAGGACTGACATGCATAAGGTGTGATACAGTCATAAGTCATAACCAAACCCAGATTATAGAGAAGGATACAGTCATAAACCAGATTATAGTTTGACAAAGGTAATACACAGCAATTCGTAATTTCTCACATAGTGTACTTATGAAATAACATGTTTTCATACACACAGCAATCATGCACTAATAGTCTACATCCCAGCCTGTTGGAGAAGGCAACCGATCCTAGGATGCCTTCGGTCGCTTGCACCAGTTTGTAGATTCATCTACACTCCGGCATCTGGGGCAAACAACCTTCCTTGGTGGTGGTTCAATGATGCAATG